>OY992520.1:27722377-28972377 GCA_963921215.1 Scoparia ambigualis | reverse complement strand
CGGTTATCAAAGCGCATGCGCGTGCGCGCTATGATTCACCCTGTGCACCAATGACAGCGGCAACCAATGACCTCAAACAAGGTGAACCAAGGATCTGGTGATGGTAAATAAAATGAAATAAAAAATTATTCGGAAGAAGCCTAAGGCACAGTATAAATATAAGCCAAAGCAGTACGGAAACTAGGCCTTTTCGTTGTGTTATATACCTACGCGCCAAATGAGCGTTAGGGTTGTCCTCTTATTTTTGTAAAATTGAAATTGTTTTTGTTTAGTTAGTGCTGTATCTCAGCTAGTTAGCGCTTTTTTTGAGATAATTAGCAAAGCATTAGGGTTGTCACTTCTATTTTTTTTTTTTAAATTAAAAGGTATTTTTTATTATTTATCATAACGTTTATTTGGGCTCTGTAATGATTAAATAATTGACTAGTTTACAAACAAAATTCTGTAATTAAAAAATCTTCAACATTTTAAGAAGTCTTTATTCCTCGTTAATTATTATAAATTACTCACTGAAAAATACTTTCGCCTTCTACGACACGTTCGAAAAGCTTTATTTTTTATATACCAAGGGTGGATTCGACCAAACTGGAATAAGGTCTTATACCTAGATTAAACGCCGAATTTGTATAGACTAATCTCGAAGTAAGTCTTATTCCAGTTTGGTCGAATCCACCTTAAGTGCCTTACAAATAAACAAAGAATAAGCTATTAATAGTTATTCCGTGTTTTGTTCCTGTCGTGTAAACGTAATTTCAAATTAGAGTAAAAAAGACAAAACACAAAATAACTATTCCGACCTTATTCTCTGGAGTGTAATTTTTTTTTATTCTAATGAATAGTTTTTTAAATAAATTATCGGTAAACAGGGACACGGCACTATAAAAATAATTTTGTCTAATTCTTTGTGAATTAATACAGCTACTTATTTAATTAATTATACAGCCGAGTTCAAGCAAATTTAAAAAGTTAAACTACGCAATACACTCGCGACATTTTTAAAAAGCGCGCGGACAGCGCACTCAATACAATAATACACAACAGTGACCACTCGTCTCGACGCGGCACGCGCTACTGAGAGAGCACTGCGATGTCCGCTTATGGGCCCTGTAAAGACGTGCGTCTGTGGGCGGGCGTCGTTTCGAGCGTTTGTACGTAGCTTCCTTACTGCTTTAGCTTATACTAGAGGCCGCTCGCGGTTTCACCCGCGTGGTTCCCGTTCCCGTGGGAATAGCGGAATAAAAGTCCTATGTGTTAATCCAGGTTATAAACTATCTGTATGCCGAATTTCATCCAAATCCATTCAGTAGTTTTTACGTGAAAGACTAACAAACATCCATCCATAGTTACAAACTTTCGCGTTTATAATATTAGTAGGATTAATACTGTGCCTAAGGGTTGACAACAAAGCCTGTTGCAATAAGACTAAAATACCTCTTAGCTGAATCGAACTTACTTTTCAAATGGCCTTTGGAATCGCTTCGCCTAACAAATTGCGTTCTTACACGCGCGCACGTCTCTGAATCTTCCGTCTCACTCTTATTAGGTATGAAATCGTGTATGTTGTTCAAGTTAACTTGATCCCTTTTCCTCTTAATGAAGTTCTGAATTCGCTGCTGTATTTCTTCGTTTGAGACATTGATTTGGACCAAGTTTTTGTCTATGGGGTCTTCAGGAATACTGGGTGGTAATGGTGGTGAGTGTGGTGAAGTTTCCACTGTACCTGCAAGGATACAAGGGTAACGTGAGGTGGCGATGTGATTTGTATCCGGTTCGAAGGACCATATACGAAAATAAAAACTGCAACATGCAAATAAGCGATTTATTACTTTTAACAGAAACAAGGGGCATTTACACGAAATAACCAACTAGAAAATAAACCTCAACCTGATTGGTTATAAATTTCACAACAAAAACACAACAATATGTAAAAAAGGAACATTCCATGTCTATTCTAACTTAAAATATATAACAACACATTATTACACAGTTCATAAGATTGTTCTATTTCACTTATTAATTTAGTAATTACACTTGAATATAAAAAAAAAATTAAAAATATATCCATAAGCGGAATTCGAACCAGGACTTTTAGGCGCACCTGATGGCGCTGATTTGATCTCTCAAAAATTATAATTAACTTTTAAATTCTACCTAGTAATAAAAATACACCGCACTAGGCACTTTAGAGTCCTTTTCAACACTATTTCAATATAATATTTGATATTCATGTTAGCAACATTCACGTAGAACCAGCCTTTATACTATTTATATATTACTTCCTTTATAATTAAAATATAACAAATGCATTTACAATGCCATAGTTTATTCATAAATTATATTAAAATTAAAATATTGCGTAACTTTTATAAAGTTCAATTAGTTTAATTAAGATTTAAGATTTAAGCAAGTATTTAAAAAAAACAATAATAATACACAGCAAACATGCAATATCTCATGTTTTAAAGGTTTAAAAAACAATTTTGATAATAAATTAACAATAACAAGCCAAAGAGACTTTAAATATACGTATGTATTTATAAAAACTTCTACATATTATTATGACCGAAAAAAAATAAGTTAATTAAAATTAAATAGCTAAGTTGATTTTCGCGAAATCATTTTAGAGACTGGTCTACTACTACATGAAATAATAAACTACCGCACCAAGACTACTACTACTAACATTTATGAATTAATGATAACATAACACCTATTATTATGGCATAAATTGTAATAAAGATTAATAGTGAGAAAGTAAGCACTCTCATAGTATAATTTATCAATTTCAGCTATTTGGCATTTGGCATTTTGCATGCTGCTGGGTGCATTTGCTGTTGACTGTTTCAAAGTGTTTACATATTGGTACTCGTTGGTACTATTAGTACGCAAGCAAAAGTTGCCAAGTTTGTGTCGCATAAATCCGACCGGCGACGGTGAGAAAGCTAAACTATCTGCCTATTGTCGTGTTTACTTGACCACGCACATTCAGAGTTCTCCTTCCACTCGGGCGCGTCCGTGTCGTACACCTCCTTCTTCCATATGGGCACGCTGGCCTTTAGCCGCTCGATGCAGTGTGATACCGCGTCCAGCGAGTCGCGACGGTGCGGGCTGCTCACTGCTATCACTACAGACGCCTCGCGACTGGGGACTATGCCTAGTCTGTGAAATAGAAATAAAAAGATAAAGATAAATATGCTTCATTGTACACACATACAGGGTTATTTTAGACCCCCGCCAAATTGTTTACGTAATCCTATAGCAGCAGTACAACCAAATAATGAAATAAAAACCATATATTTTTTTTACATTTTTGTCTCAACTTTTCCTTGAGAAAATTAAAATTATTGTCACCAGCGCGCGGCTTATCGCGGTTATCATAGCGTATGCGCGTGACCGCTATTATTCCCCCCGTGCACCAATGACAGCGCGCCGCTTTGACCGCGAGGGTGAGCGCACGCACCTAGAACTATAGGATATAAAAAGCAGGTAAAATATTGTGTTTAAAAAAAAGAAAAACATTCATTATTTTTACGTCAAATATTTTATTATTACTTTTTTACCCCATATTTACTTTTGGCGGGGGGTCCAAAATTAACCATGTATAAAAGGACAAAGACATAGTACCTACATAAAAAATCATCAGTCTATAAACGTCTCACAGCCCTCCCACATGAATAACACCACATGGGCAGAATGAGCCATAACCTGCCACACTGGCCCAATGCGGGTTTTAGCGACTTATGTCGATATGGATTTATTGTCATCTTACGACGACAACCGGGACCAACGGCTTTACACGCCTTCCGAAGCATGGAGGAGCTCGAGATGTTTTTAATTCGGTCCCCCATCCAGTGACCTGGGCTTGCGAAAGTTGTTTAACTGGTAAGATCCCAAACTGGAACGCCTAAGCTCCTCGGAACGTTTAAGTTGTGAAAATGATAAATTAGTTTAGACTTTATAATACTCAAATAAAATTATCATCAAATAACTGTATCATATCATAATACAACATGTTATTGCGAAACTTGATACAAAAGCATAGCAAAGACAGACAGTAGTTGTGTAATCAGCTGGTACAGTATGATGTTTACTGTATCGGTAACTAATTTGTATGATGTAATCATGTATTATTATCAATTGTAAGAGAACATGGATGAGAACACAGGATGCAAGCAGTTTGTAACTTTATAAGCGACCTTACAGGCCCCAATTATATGATTTTACAATTCTATTCAAGGCCTCGAACAACAAATAAGTATTGTTGAGCAACAAAAATGATTATGCAATAATGAAACTTAGCTTCATATACATATAATCATGACTATTATCCCCGAAGGGTTAGTCAGAGACTAGGACGAAAACAGTCCTCTGCCATATTCCACTTTTCACCAAATAGCGACTGCACATGTGCTCAGCGTGACAGGTGGTGAGCCCATCGCCGCTCTATTGTTGGAAGTATGTGCAGTTTTTAATCCGTTATTTGCCTTTTACGACACCCAAGGGAATAGGGGGTGGCAGTATTCTTTCACCGCAACACATCACGGTTTGGCTCCATAATAAATATGGCAATAAGAAAAAAAATTTCTTATGTCATCATTAGTCTATGAACATCCCAGTGCTGGGCACAGGCCTTTCAGACATCACATCGGGAGATTGGGCACATTGGCCCATTGCAGGTTGGTGGGTTTAACCTATGGCCATCTCACAACGACAACCAAGATCAATGGCTTTATGTTCTTACATGAAGCTTGGCATTTCTTTATGCCTTATCAATAAAACCGGTTGTAATTACGTTAACATTTCCCTTCGTACACTAAATATGTACAAGTTACATTGGCAAAAAAACAAATTAAACATTACTGAGTGATGTGATAAGAAACTCGTTAACATAATGATTGTGCAATAAACCTGACGAAATTGCCTATTATTTACATAAACTCAGAGTCAGATTCTTTTATTTCAAAACATGGACTAAAGTTAAAAGTAGTTTAAACCTTGCTGCTCATTTCTGAAGCAGATAGAGATAGCTTCAGTTTAAAACCAGGTCTTATTTAGTCCATGTTTTGAAACAGGGCACTGATTATTTACTTTCTTCTCATTAGTTTCAGATACCTACATTAGTTTTTACTTTACCTATATTTTATAATCTTTTTTTTATTTGTGCATTACCCATAAGCCCTGATACAGCATAGTATACAATAGTTCTAGCAGTTTTAGTTGTATAAAAGTGTATAGTTTCAGTTCTATTTACCTATGATAAATAGCTATGCTGTGCACTGCTGGCCACTTGTTGCGTATTTCATCACAAATACTTTTCAAGGCCTTCAACGCCATTGACTCATATGCCTCGTACTCCAGCTGTATCACCTGTGCAAGCAAACAAGTTTTGTATAATTGTCAAGCAGTATATAACACACGAATTACAAGAATATTAAAATATGATGTTAACAACTGCATTTTTTAATAACAACTAACACTTTGTGTGCATTTAAAGCAGAAGAGCTTGCATTCAAAAAAGAAAGGACAGGTATTGACAACCCTCTGCATCATTGTGCCAAGGAAGCCTAAGGGTTCTAACATGATTAGTTTAGCTTCATTGTATCTATTGAGTTTTAGTAGAAGTCGTTATTATTATTATTATTAGTCTCCATTGTCCCACTGCAGGGCAAAGGCCTCCCTTCCCTTCTTCCATTTTTCCCTACTAGCAGTGATCTGATACCAATTCTTCAGGAAAAAGTCCAGGTTATCCCGCCGTCTCTTTCTGGGCCTACCGCAACGTTAAAATAGTTAGAAGTTGTTAAAAAATTAAAATAAAATATTATTGTTAGGTATTATCAGGGTCACTGTCGCTTTACCAGTTTGCAGAGATTTTCGTATGAAGCGCACCGGCCGCCCGGGTACGTGCCCATACCAAATGACGAAGTGGTGTGCAAGGGATTTTGGCCTTTAGGCTGGTAAAGCGACGGAGTCCGCGATAGTACATTAATACCTATCAATAACTTGGTTTCGATTATAGAGGCCTTTACCCTGCAACTAAAAAGTACACTGGCTTTACTTTTTTATAGTCACATACTTTTTTCCCTTGAAAGTTATCCCTTGTTGTTCCAACAAATATAGACACAGCACCACAACTGTCATCTATGACGAGATCGGTAATGGCCTCAACTGATAGTTTGTCTACAGTCAACTTGAGGTGATCCATTTTGTTATATTAATATTAAGAGAATAAATTATTTAGCCTCCACTCAATGGAGGTATCACAGCGATACTATCTCTTTCCCTTATTTCTAAATCAACAGACTCGTCACAGACTTGTTCATTCTTCGCTAACAATATATTATTCTTAATAGCTTTCAAGTTGTATTTTTCAGCAATGTAGTTGAGTAGTTGTTGGTAACTTATTTTTGAAGGTAATTGTAGGGTTGTCTCTTTAACACCAGCTAATTCTTTGGATTTGGCAAAGAATAAAAGCTTCACTGTGACATAGTCGATTTCCATAATTTCATTCTGCAACAATAGATAACACATTTATGTAATAAAATTGCTATTTTTCCTATGTAGTAGTTCTATAAGTACACATTTCTTTTTTACTATTACTTTTACTAGTTATAGCCTTGTCTGAAATGAACACTTCTAAGCAAACATAGAATTATTATTTTAACTTACACAATTTTTTCTTTCAATTATGAAAATAATGACATTCTATTATGTACAAATAAGAATATATTGGTTTTCTCTGTGAACCATAATCAAATCATATTGTGAACCTACTAGTAGGTATGTTTAGTTTATGCTTGGATTAAGCAAAAAGGGAAGATACACGGCATGCTCCTACTTGTACTCATTCAAAATATAGTCCTACTCAACTACTTAAGCAAACACTCACACAGGCACACCTATAAAGTGTAAATCGAGCGAGCGAGACAAAGCGGTAAGTTTCAACGTCAGCGCGAGGGAGTCAGCGAGTAGCGCGTTGACGTCTTGGTCGCTTCGCAACAGACGAGTACGTACGACCGATTCCAACGCCACTGTGGAGTAGCGTCTTTCTTTTTTTCACGCAGTAGAATATCCGCAACAGTGCGATGTAGCCTGTTCGCTCGGCAAATTGTGACTGAAGTGAAATTGTGCCTTTAGGCCTAATTTTGACGGCTCACTCACGAGACGCTAATGCCGTATCTTCCCTTTTTGTTTTAATCTAAGACTTTATTTAACATTAACTACAACTTTTTATTTTAAAATAGAGTATTTAGTAGTTACCATAACTTCTCCGATATTTAAGCAACCTATTAATATGTGTGATACACTACACCGCTAAGTTACAGACAGCCTTGTTGTCTGAGTAGAGGGAGCCAGTCAATATAACAGGTCGTCAAATCGAAAGACGAACGAATTGTACACGTACCTATATTTGTCCGTAAATAAGTTTGTAATTTTTGCGCAATATATAGGTAAGTAGAAGTAGTTAGTAAGTCGTAAAAGCAAAGACAATGTAATAATAAAAAAGATTTTAAATTAATGTATTGTATCGCCTACAATAACTCTAGTAAGTATTACATATTTTGGTTACTGTCATGCTATAAAATCATTATGTGGTTAATAAAGAGCGTGTCTTTATCGCAAATTAGCGTCCTTGATTACCTTTCTGTTGTAATTAATTTTAATGGAAAAATTTAGGTTACTTACTTGTCAATATAGGAGAGGAGATGCAGAATTGCAGAGAGGGCTGCGTTCCGTGGCTTCACTCGAGTATGTGTTCTGTGCATAGAGAGTTCTGTGACTCGAGCGCACTCTGGCGCGCGCTCTACCCGTTCCGTGGTTTGGTGAAATTTTACATGGTTGTTTTTCACTCTGACAGCTATTTGACGTTTTTAACATTGTTTTTTTTTATATATTTAAATTAGTTCCATGAAGGAACAGGCTAAGGTCTGAGCCATACTGCCTAGTCATTAGTTTTTTTTTGTTTTTTTCCCTTGATGATAATGAGTGGTGATTAAGATGAATGATAAATGATGTTCCCCAAACCCCTTGAGTCCTCAGTTAAGATGTGGGACTTTACTGAGGTCTCACGCGGACTACTTGAGAGAATTTGAAAAGAGATGTTGCACTGTTTTGTTTCATTTGCCAACACTCATGCACGTTCACAAACACTTAACGGTTAATAATCCACAATTATTTCACATTAATATTCGAAAAAACACAAATGTTAGAAAATAAAACAAAACTGCAGACATGACGCTTCACTTTCCGCCAAGAAGTCCTTAACATTGTTACAGTGTCAAATTTTGCAATTTATGTCAAAACGTCTCGAAAAATTCGGCCTGTTTGTTTCGTATTGTTTTACTTTTTAATAATTAGGTTTAAATATTGTATAAAAGTGGAAAAAATGTAGACAAAAGAAGAGTTTTCTCTCGTTTTGGACAGGAATACTTCAGAAGAGGTTATAAAAACAACTCGATCGTTCCGTGGCTCAGTTGCAACAAACCTATTCTTATCTATGGTTGCAACTCAAACGAGTTAAACTTTAACCAAACAACTACACCCAGAACGACGGAACGCAGTCCAGCAGCTGGATGTCGGTCGGAGATGTTTCGACCTTAGGCGAAGGCTACACGTTCAATAAGTATTGTGATCCACGGCTATTTATTCCATATCGTGATATTTATTGAGCGTGTAGACTGAAGTATTGACGGATCGCGATACGGATCACAGGATTTCTAGAAATCCGAATTACGGATTGTCAGTCCATGCATCGTGATAAATATTGAACGTGTAGACGCGCGGTAAATATTTATCACTTCAGTTCGCTCCGCGGCAGCGATGGGTGACGATGTGCCAGTGCCATGCGGGGTCGACGATGCGCCGGCGCGCCGTCACCCGTGCTTGTAGAACCTTATGCAAATGACCAAAAATACCTGAAATAATTTATTCTCAACCTAGAAATAGGTACTGCCCGAACTGTGCATAGTTCATACACTTATTACAAAAAGAAACGAAGACCTAAGCAAGTTACTGGACAAATATAAAAAAAAATAAAAGAACGTATTTATTGACGGTGTCAGAGAAAAAATTAATAGGATAAACTAGGGGGTCTCGGTAGCTTAGCGGTTAGAGCAGTAAACCGGCAATCTAAATAGAATAGAATATAATGGAATAGAATAGAATTCCTTTATTGCTTAAACTGTGTAACAAGTTCTTAAAAAAATATATAGTATCAACACTTTGCCCGTGATCAGGCATGCAATGTACACAAATAAATATTATTAACATTAATATTAACAAAATTCATCGTGAATTTAACAATTAAAGGTCATGGGTTTGAATCGCATTCGAGATTTCCTGTGGTTCGTTGTTTTTTTCTAGTAATCATTTTATCCTATACCTATAATATAGCAGAATGCAAAAATTTCTATAATAAAAAATATAGTCTACGGTCCAACTATAGAAAATAATTTTTCATCCATCGCTTTCTTTTCACTATTTTATTTATCGATATTTCTAAAATAATAGCTATACATGCTTTAACTTTTCTTGTTGTATCCATGGTAGCGTTCGCACGGTCCGCACCGCGCAAAGGAAGCCGCAATACTGACGTGATAAATATAGAACGTGTAGGGTGTGACCGTGATCCTCTACGTTAAGTCAATCCAGATCGATCAATAAATAAATAAAATAAATAAAACAAAAATTTATTTATTTTATTTATTTATTGATGGATCTTGGGCTGGATCACAGCACACTCTACACCATCAATACGGATCGCGTCAAAAATACGTACTTTGTACGAGGCAGACGTGTAGGGTTGCCACTCGCACTTTAAAATAGAGTATTGTCCTCTTTTTCATGTAGGCGTACTTTATAATCTACGCTACGACACCAATTAAGTAGGTACGCTAAAATCTTAGAGCATTAATGCTATAAGGCTAAAATACTCTATTTACGTAAAAGTCATATATTTGTTAAATGTCGCAAAGAGCAACTAAAAATACGTTTTTAAGGACAAATACATAAATACTCTTTTTTATGCTATGTACTTTATTTTTGTTCTAACAAAATGTAAATAGTACATTGTTTGTTACCCTAGGGGTGAAAGTAGCTTATTTACTCCCGAGACGGGGTTTGGCGCCCGAGCGTAGCCAGGGCGGCAATAGTTCGAGGGAGAAAATAAGTCTTTCACCCGAGGTAAACACTGTGATTTTCATTACGAATGGTAAGTAACTAAAAATAAAAACATGAATTAGCTAAAAAAATGAGTGAGTTTTATTTTACATAAATCTAAAACTTTTTTGAGATATTTAGTTAAAGTGTGTAGTAAAATTAGTAATAATTTGAATCTATGGACAACACAGGTCACGCCCACACAGTCCACGCTTCAGCAAAAACTACTGCACAGTCTGCACATGTGGTTAGGTGGTGAGCCTTTAGCCCGTTAGTCGCTTGTACGACAACCAAAGGAAGAGAGAGGTTGGTAGTTGGTAGTATATTTTGATGAGCCCATCGCCGCTCTTTGCTGTTGGATGTATGTGCAGAATTTAGTCCGTTAGTCGCCTTTTACGACACCGAAGGGAAGAGAGGGGTTGGTATTGGTAGTATTATTTTGATGAGGCAATCACAGCTCTATGCTGTTGGATGTATGTGCAGTTTTTAGTCCGTTAGTCGCCTTTTACGACACCCATGGGAAGAGATGGGTTGTTAGTATTATTTTAATAGTAAGTCACAACTACACATGAGTTCAACAAATATGATTGTATTTTGATATTGCATGTCGTGACTACCTATAATGGAGACAGCACTTAGCATTAAGATAAACTTGTTTTTTTGTTACATTCGAATTAGTGTATGTTTTGTTGGTAGTACATTATAAATAAATAAATTAATTAATTAATACACATGACAGTACCTGCCAGAAAAACGATTCTCCCTAGGGCGGAAAAGTTTTACTTTCCACCCGCTCCTCAGGCAACTACAAACCTACTTTCCGTGTATGAGGAATAAAAATACTTTATTCATCCTAAAAAAGGTGACAACCCTAGACACGATAAATATTGACGCGCGACACTACACGCAAGATAAATATCACGATCTAGGATCTGGGACTGGATCACTGGATTTCCAAAAATCCTGCGATAAATATTGTGATCCGTCAATACACTACACTACACGTCAATAATTATCGTGATTCGTCAGTATATATTGACGGATCACAATATGGATCTTGCGCGTAGCGTTCGCCTTAATTGTTCTGAGGTTTTGACTTTTGAAACGAACGAACATAATGGAACGAACCATTGACATAAAAAGCTCAATGGAACGAACGAACGAGCAGACAAAACGAGATGCGTTACATGCTCATACAGCCTTGTATTCAGTCAAATTTTTCATGCTGCCGGCCGCGGCTGCCTCACACACGCCGAGTTCGCACTAGACGATAAAGTTAGTCGTTGTCATGGAGGTATCTTGACTTGAGGCTTAGAACCTTAGATAGGTAGTCTAAGCTTATAGCTCTAACAGCTATGCCTTGAGGTAATAGCAGTTGTGTATTGATATTATAATAATTATGTCCATGATAGTAGTAAAATAAGCTTTAACATTGCTTCTAAAGTAATAAGTTTATGGCTTTTAGACGTCTTTTAGCGTTAGAGTATAATATACACATATTATGTGACTTTTGTGCCTGTTTCTTGCTAAAGCCCAAAGTACAATAACCTTAAATTATCAATATATCTATGCTCTAAGGCAGAAATAAATTTTTCGTTTTGGTTGTTTTGCTGTATGATCAGTAGACTGGTTGTAAAGGCAATTATATTTGAAGCGGGCAAAAAAGTTAATGACATTTATACCTATCTTCCTTAGATTAAAACACTTTTTGTTTTAATAATTTTTTTTATTTTTTTTTATTGGCAACGGGCAAGCGCTTGGCCTTCATCTCACCTGATGGTAAGTGCCGATAAGGCCGAAGGTGAAAGCGCGCTTCACCCGGAATCCTCAACCACTGAGGAACTGGCTATCTTATCTCAAACTGCCGGAACGCAACAATGCCATAAACATCGTTGTTATGGCGACAGACTTAGATAAGATGGTGGTAGCTAGCCAGGCGGACATAACAGCCCTCCCACCAACCAAACCGAGCACACAAAGATGTACCCCCCGCTGGGAATCGAACCCGGGACCTCTGGGTCTGAAACCGGTAGCTTAGCCACTAGACCACAGAGGCGGTTAAATATATGCTATCATCCCTCAAAACAATAATGCTATAGTTATTGTTCTGAGTATCATCCTACCTATCAACTGTCTCAAAAGCCTATCATCTGTCTGCCTCGAAAGATCCTCAGAATAATAACTAAGGAAAGATCACAGACATATAATAAGAAGTATATGTCTGTGGGAATGATCGCTTATTAACGCTTTCCATTTTTAGTCACGCACGTCAGGCATTGTCACTAATTTTATTAAACTTTTGCCAAAGACCTAAAAAGATAGGGACAGGAACTATTGTTCTATAGCTACAACAGGTTATATAAATATTATCATTTTCGACTTATCATTATGAAATCTATATAAATATGTCTCTTTTCATGTAATCGGTAACGCCGTTTGATGAAAGAGATATATTTAATGTTTTCTAGTTTCTGGCAATGTTTTTGCATGACGTCACGATTTTAGGCGCGCGTGCCACCTCCGCCATTTTATTTAACATCACTCACACGTTAGTCTTTGGTAGGTCTTTAAAAGTAGTGATGAGTCAAGCACAGCTGTTAACGATAAACAATACTAAATACTATGTATTACATTGTGCAAACTAAAAATTTCGGAGCGTCCAATACGTTTATGATAAATAATAATTCACGATGTTTAACTGCTCTAATTCATCAATTACTACAATTTTTAACATAGAAAATGTTTTTTTGATCGCTCCGGTAGGGCCCCATTTTCGCTGAAAGTTTGTTTGCCTCGTGGTATATGGTGGTTTAGGGCCAAGAAGACGTATGATAGCTCAAAAGACGCAGAATTTGAATAGCTCTCAGATAGTAAAAACATTTTTTTGTAAAATATGAAAACATTTTCGAAAATTGAAAAAAAACAAAAAAGCCTGAGTTTTTAACACCTTCCCTCGGAATATCTTTGATATCTCGTGAACGAGGTCGAAAATCGAAAAACTAAGAAAGACTCCTAGAGATATTGAGACGGGGAACATTTTATGTCTTATACTTTTTTTTGTGGGATTGATAGGGGGGGCGGTATGCTCCCCCTTAGCGGCGCGTGGAGCGTGGAGAGAATATGTCTTTGATTATTGTAAAATATAGGCATCCGCAGAAAACCAGTGTCGTGACACTTCGTGTCACGGCTTAAGCTGAGCGGAGACCTTTTTGGTACAAAATGTGTTCTATAAGGTATTTTGTTATGTATTGTTTTTTTTTGTATCAAATAAACATTTAACAACTAAATGCGATAGCACTACTAACGGCTGAGGTTCAGTTCTGGTTTGCTTGGGATTGTTTGGCGCGATCGCCCCTCAGATCTGCTTGTATGCGCGTAGCTGTACTAAGATTTTTGTGTTGGTATAGAAAACATGTTATCACGCGCGGACTAGCAGATCCAGCTTCGACGCTTCCGAGACACATTTTCCATAAAAAGAAGTACCTACTTACTTACAAAGAACGTTATAGCCCTGCGCGTAGCAGCAGATCTGCTCTCCGCAGTATGACTAGATTTTATTTGACAAAACAATAACACAAAAACAAAGCCAAACCAAGTCATAGTCAACAAATTGTTAATAACTTATTATCTCGAATCTGTTAAACTTATTAATAATAAGTATAAGAGATTCGAGACCAATGATAGTGTATTAAAACTTTTTAATGCACTATCATTGTTCGAGACAGAGTGAGAAACCGCCTTAGTTAAGAAACGTCTAGAGGAATGTTTTTAGTTTTTGAGTACTTACCTACTTTTATGAAATTAACAATTTTTTATGAATCAAAACGGTTGTAAGTTGTTTACGCTAGATAGCGGGCGTCTATCGATATCAAAACACCGACGTTTTTTTGGCATCCCTACTAAAAGACGCCATTTTATTTAACACAATGGTTGTAGGTATGCACGTTTTTTTTGTAGGTATTTCTCGTCTATATATTTTTAGGTCTGTGACTTTTGCCTACTGGAATCAAGGAACGTATGTTTAAGTTCCTTGTCCCATTCGTTGATTGACAGTGACAGTTTCATTTTGACAGTCGTGCGTAGTTGACAGTTTAAAATTTATAAATGTTACCGGATTTCAAACGGTTTTGAAGTGAGCGAGCGGTCTGTGTATTTGTGTCGGAGTCTGCCGCTTCCACTGCCTTTTGGCAACATTCCCTCGGGCGCGGGTTACATAAAGCTAACGACGCACAGTGTGCGCCACAAAAAGGTTATAAATAGATTCTCTCAGTGAGTTGCGTGTTCGCATCTCCGACATTTTTGTTTATAATGACATACATACCGCGTCGTGATTATGTTACGCATTAGAAATCTGAGTGAAACTCGCTGAAATCGGCTGACTGTAAACATTGGACTGATTTTTTTATTTGTTTAACACTTCAGACTGACGTGCCGTGAAGATTTATCGAGTGGGGTGGCTGCGTCTGCGCATTACCACGGGACTGGACCTAACAAAGTTTAAAGTGGTGTACTAAAGTGCGTGTAGCTAAAAAATGGCTCATAACGTGGAGCCGATGGATATAGACAATATTGATAGTGACTTTGACAATAAGGAAAATAGTATACACCACAGCAATGTGTACCCCCGAACTCCGTGCACTGAGAAAGGATACGAGGAGTTGGATGTGTCCGAACTAAATATGAAGCTGCGGTACTCCGTCACTCCTGCTTCCTCGCCGATGTCCAAGAGCTACACAGCAAACTGTGTTGATAACAAACATCAAGAGTCAGGTGGTGAGCACATCAATTCTAACTTAACTCGATCATTCAATGATGCTAGTTCTAAAGGTGATGTCGCTAATAAATCATTGAAGTCTTTGCCGTTACAACCTATAACTGCAGATCACTTTCAAGATAACAGCCGTAATGCATCTGTGTTAAGGTCTCTGGACACCGCAATGGTGGCTGATACTAGGAATGTGACTATAACTGTTAATGACAATGAGAATTATGAAAACTTTGAACTACCAAGTTCTTCATCATCAGCTGCTCAAACTCCGGAAGTAACTACACCTACAAAAGAGATACCCAGGACTGAAGGTGGGTCTCCAATCATGAGAGGGCTCAAAACTGTCTTGAATATGTTTCGATCATCACAAAGCCCGATACCACTAGGTGATAGTGGAGACAGTGCTGCCAAGCAAATATTAAGTCCGGCAGATGCCACGCCTGATTCTAGTCTGCAGCCTGCACAATCAGTTTTAGCTTCAACACCTATAGCGCCATATAAAAGCAAAGAAAATACATCTCTAAGGAATAGCCCACATAAAGAAAGCATAGTATTTAATGAAGACCTCGAGAAAGAACTACTTTGGAAAGATGAAACAACAATTCTATTTAGTGAGGAAAAGATTCCAATCCACAAATTATTTTACCAACAATCTGTACTGAATAATGCAGGGCCTATAAAATCTAGTGAAAAAGAGTTACCTACTCATGATGACAATTTTAATTCTACTGTTGAATACATGGATATATCTTGCAATGATTCCATCGTTAAAGACAAGACTATTACTGAAATGCATTCCGAAGTGTCCATAAACTTTGGGGAATCTGACGGAGAATTTGTTGATTGTGAAACTACATTTACGGAAGACAAAAATCAAACATCTCATGTTGGCGGAACTACAAAAGAAGCATCTCTAGAGAATGAGGAATTACCACAGGAAGAAACAACACAGTCATCCCCATCATTACAACAAACATTATCAGAAGCAAACACAACCAATGTAATTTCATCAATAAGTAATGATATTGCAAAACCTCATGAATCCTCAATGACTAAAAGCCCAATGGATGAAAACATGTTAAAAGCAGTTAAGACAACCTTTTTAGTTATGGAAAAGTCTGAAACATTGAGTGCAATAGTAACAGACAATTCTATTTTAGTAAGTAATATACCTTTGGAAACTGACCACAAGATAAAGACAGACAACAAAGAGGTGCTCTTACCAGCTGATACAGATAAAAATATTATAGAGGAACAGGTGGCTTTATCTTTAAATGAAATTGATGACTTCAGTTTAAACAAACCTAATGTTTCTGTGCCAAACAACACAATTGAAGATCATAGTGTTCTTCCGGAGTTAGTCCAGGCTAGCTTTATTGTTCCTAAGCAATCTGGCTCAACAGAGGTAAGTTATGCTAATACTACTGATAAAAAGCTTGATTCAATTACTATTTCTAATAAAAATTCAATAGCTAAAGAACTAAATGAACCAATGGAATCTAAAAATGAGCTTATAGAAGAAACTGCTCAGACAGAAAATGTTATTAGTCCATCTATTATAACAACTGCTGAAAATAATTCAATATTTAATAATCAGTTTAATGACTCAGTAATATCTGTAAATAAAACTGATAATGCTGAGCCTGTTGATGTTCCTTTGCCTGATGAAGACGATTTTGATACTATAAAACCTATTCTCTCTACAAACTTGTGTCCTGACATTAATTCTACAAATAATAATACAATTGATACTAAATTACAAAGCACAGAACACATTGTCAATATGCCAATTGAAACAACAAATCCAGCCAAATCATTAAATTCTTATGAAGCAAATGATAGTAATAAAGATATAATACTGGCTACAAACATCGTGGTTCATGATGTTGAAAATAATCTTCATGAGATATCATCAATCCCTGATCAAAAAAATGATATTGATATTACATTTGCTATAGATTATAAACCTGATCATAATTTAACACTAGATATAATAACAGATATTGATAAAATAATTAATGATGCACAACTTTTTGTTAATGGTCAACAAAATAAATTAATTTTGAACAGTTTAGATCCGGAATTAAGTGATACAAACAAAAATGATCAAAACATTGAACAAAGTTTTACTAACAATCAATTTGAAATTCAGCAAAATGAAGCAAATGGTAATGCATTACAACAACAGTCTCAAGTTCTTAGTATAGAAATAAGTAATGAAAATATGTCTAAATTAGAACTGCAAAATGATGGAAAATGTAATGAAGTTGTTGAGCATCATTCCCAAACTTTATCTGATGATAATAAATTAAGTAATAGTATTCAGTCAGATTTAAATAAAGTAAATACTGAACAAAATATGACTAGCTTGGAATATCAATCCCTTGAGAACAAACGCAATGAAGCAGATCTTAAGGCATTACAACTTCAATCTAATGTTCATAGTGAAGAAATACATAATGAAAATTTGCAACAAGTTGAAAAATGTACTGAAGTTGTTGAGTTTAATTTACAGCTACTATCAAATGATACTAACGATAAGGATACTAAATACAATATGAGTGTGGATAATGATAAAGGGATAGAGCTTGACATAGATTTACAGCCTTTTGAAAATGCTCCAATAAACTCCACTAATGCTACTCCAGCTATAAATGATACCCTTCTCATAAAACAGAATGTTGTTGAAATAAACAGTGAAATAAAACTTGAATTATTGCCAGATGTTCCTCCTACTGAAGCACCTGACGCGCTCGGTGAAATTTCAGTAGCTAATGCTAAAAAAGAACCAGAAGTTACTGGAGAGAAACATGAAATAGACAATACTCAAGAAATTATAACTGTAAAAATGAATGAAACTCCAATAATAAACAAAGATGAAATAGAAGACAATATTGATGAAGAAATAATATTATCTGAAAACAATAGTCCTTACGTGTCAATAGCTGGTGATATTAATACAACTGAAAAACAGCCAATAGCCTTAGAAAATATTGACAATCTCTTTGTTACTAAAACCAATGTTGCTATTTCGCCCCCAATTTCACCTAAAATCGTTTCAAAAGGATATAATTTTAATTTCGATGAAATAGATGACCCATTTGCTACGAAAACAAAAATAAGAGTATCTCCACCATTTGATTCTCCGAAAGATAACTTCACTGATCCAGTCGAAGATAAATTTCCCCAAAGAGAAGTAAATAAAAATAGGCGAAAGTCGCAACCTAACCGAAAGAAATCAGTAGTTCCTAAAAAAACTATTAATAAATCATTTTCTGGGCCAGTTTATGTGGTTGAACAAGAAACGGTAAACCTCCTTAAGACCAATACTTACCAGCCATCACAAACTACATCCGAACCTGAAACAAATGTAAAACACGAATCAATTATGTGTTCTGGGGCTGAAGCTGAACTATTAGAAAAGGGTACACATGTTCTAGATCCTGTCGCAAGTTCGGTGACTGAAACTCTCGCTTCCGAAATAGAGGTCCAAGGTGAATCTAACATAGATCTACATGAAAGTATTGCAACAAAATCTCTTAAACACAATGACACAGTGTCAATCAGTAATGAAGTTTTCGCGAGTGGTGAAGCATTAACTGAAACAAAAACATTGTCACTTGAATCATCACCTCTTAACTCTAACGAAGTTGGGCAAACATCATCTTCAGAACAATCGGCATATTATTCTGTTGCGTCATCTTCCGTAGAAAGTGCTAATAACAGAAACGTATTCAACATTCCCGAAATTGACGAAATCAATCCATTTATTACTAAGTCTAGAGTACGTCAATCGCCGCCACCGGGTAAAGATGATAGCTTCAATTATAATTTTAATAATGTATCTAAAGCTAATAAATCATCTGATGCATATGAGGACAAAGAATGTGCTAATGCCAGCAACACAACATGTTCATCAAAAACCACAGATGAAAAAGACATCACAGTTCGCGAAGTCCATACTGAAGATGAAGATACTATTGAAGGTCCATTCCTTGAAGTTGAAGATTTAAATAATGTTGATAAAATATCAGATTTTGACGGTGAAGATGTTGACATGATGCAGTTTTCAGAATTGCCAGCCCAAAGTAATGCTGAAAATTTAGAAGGCGGAGAGATGTTTATTGATGCCGATGCATTTGAATTCTTATTAAATCAAAACAAGACAAATGTAGTTGCCGACAGTGGTAAAGAAAGTTTGTTTCTTAAATTCGATCCACTATTTGCAAAGCGAGTTTCCACTGATGGTGTTCTTGCTGCGCTGAAAAAAGTACAAAAAGGTCAGAGTACCCCCAAGAAGGTGTCAGTAGCTCAACAACTAGACACTACATTTGAAACTTCTATTGATGGTCTTTCTACTTTAAATACGGCTGTAGAAACGACAAATGGAACAGTTGGGGACAGTAAAGAAGAACTTCATGCAACTGTATCGAAGCCAATGATGGCAGTAACGCCAGCAGTTAATTCTATTGTTACACCCAGAAATAAATCTACAACTCCTACAAGCTCGAACAGACGTTCTATTACATTCACTTCTCCTGCCATAGCTGTTATCGATAGACTACTTTCTCTGAGTAGTAATAATTCTTTCCTGGGCCATGACACAACCATAACACAAGTAAGCAGAGAGCAAAATGAAGCTGATCTCGCTTTGACACAGCTTCGAGAACTACTTGCAGAAAAGGAAATTAATGTTTACAATTTAAGATGTGAAAGTAAAGACTTAAAAAACAGATTGACTTCACTAGAATCTCAAATGAGAACATTAGAAAATGAAAGTGAGGAGCGACTCAGGAAGGTCAATGAATTAAACGAGAAGCTTTCCGAGAAAACTAAACTCAATAAAAGTATGGCAGCAGTTGTTGAAGAATATGAGAGAACGATTGCTAGCTTGATAGCTGAGACTGAGCAGGATAAAAAACGAAACAACGAAGAGCGAATTAAGTTAATAAAAGAGAGAGATGAACAAACTTCTCACTTAGCTAGTATGGAGGTTTCATTCAGCGATTTACATAGCAAATATGAAAAGAGTAAGCAAATTATACTTACTTGTAAAGCCAATGAAGATGCCTATAAAAAGTCCATCAAAGATTTCGAGGATAATCTGTCTAAAATGCAATCAAACTATGAGCTCCTGAAACAGCATGCTACTTCTAAATTGAATCACGCCAACCAAGAGTTGGAAAAGATGAATCGTACGCACGAGGCCGACGTGTTGAAATTGAATGCCATGATTAAAAGGAAAGACTTACATATCACATCTCTCGAGGAAACTCTTGCACAGAAAACTAAAGCCAACGAGGAGCTGACGGCGATATGCGATGAGCTAATCAACAAAGTCGGCTGAACTAAGTTTAGGCATTACCAAAACATTTGCCCTGTTTTACAATGTCTGTGATCTAGACTGTTATTTCCGGACTTGTTGCTTGTGTGCCTATCTTATGATAAGTGCATTAAGTTAAGCCTAGCCTACACCATGTGCCAAATCATTTAAGTGCCTAATTAAATTAATTTTCAAGACTGCAAATTGTGATAAAAGTAAAAGTTTCATAGATTCGTTTTGAAAGGATGTTGTGTTGTGTATTTCTCAATAACTATTGTAATTCAAAATTTTTCACATTAATGCACATTTGACGTTATGCAGGACATAATGTTAATGTGTAAGGTCACAATGAAAACTAAGATACCTAATTTAATAATCCAACAAAGTAAATAAAAGTTATTTATTATGTTATTCTGTTAAAGAACCATGTGTAATAAAGTCAAAGCGGTCTTTCAAATATGCATGTGAAATGTATCTAAATCTATGTAAGTATATAAACTGTAGTGAAGGAAAATAAAACCTGTTCTTTGGGTATTTATTTTGTCAGAAATGGTATAAGTATTTTTGAGATCATGTTTAATGTTTGTTTAATATGACTAAGTAATAGATATTTTTGTAGATTATATTGCAAATGTCCTCATTTATGTTATTATTATGACCTGTATTGTAATTTTTGAATTATCTTATTAGTTTTCCTGCAAAGTAAGACAAGTTTAGATTTAGGATTTTGAATGCTAATCAAGTGATTGTATGAGAAAGTCAATAAAAAAGTTAATGGAGTATGTCTAAGGGCAAATTTTTTATGCTCATTTAAAAGTAATAAGTACTTACATCTGATAAAGTAAAATTCATTATAAATAAATATTACTAGTATTACATTAAATGACATGATGGATAACACATTTTCAATAGGCCTGTATTTACTCATAAGTCAGCCTTAAGTAGTTTGGCAATCTATAATACCTGCACTATAATACACTTAGGTCTGATTTTATATTTTTATAAATTAGTCTGATGTTATTTACTCACCCAATTTTAGAGTGACTTTTCATGTATTATATACCATTGTCCTTCTTATGTACCTACTTATTATATTGTATATCATTGTCATTGTGTTTTTATTTTATCAGATAGGTAAGTACCTACATGTTTTCTCTAGAGATTGAAAAGTCTTCCCAAAAAGACTTGAACAATTTGCTCTGGTCTCATTTTACCTGTCTTTTCTCTAGAGATTCAAAAGTTTGCCCATAAACACTTGTAACAATTTGCTCTGGTCTCATTTTACCTGTCTTTTCTCTAGAGATTCAAAAGTTTGCCCATAAAGACTTGTAACAATTTGCTCTGGTCTCAGTTTACCTGTCTTTTCTCTAGAGATTGAAAAGTGCCCAAAAAGACTTGTAACAATTTGCTCTGGTCTCATTTTACCTGTCTTTTCTCTAGAGATTAAAAAGTCTGCCCAAAAAGACTTGTAACAATTTGCTCTGGTCTCATTTTACCTGTCTTTTCTCTAGAGATTGAAAAGTCTGCCCAAAAAGACTTGCAACAATTTGCTCTGGTCTCATTTTACCTGTTTTTTCTCTAGAGATTGAAAAGTCTGCCCAAAAGACTTGTAACAATTTGCACTGGTCTTATTTTACCTGTCCTTTCTCTAGAGATTGAAAAGTCTGCCCAAAAAGACTTGTAACAATTTGCTCTGGTCTCATTTTACCTGTCTTTTCTCTACAGATTGAAAAGTCTGCCCAAAAAGACTTGCAACAATTTGCTCTGGTCTCATTTTACCTGTCTTTATTTTGTATACATACATTATCAGTCAACGAAATTAAAAATATCACTGTATCTACAATGTTGAACTGAATAACTGTGTTGCATTGTTGGCCCATCTTTGTTATTAGTTGTACACGTTTCGTCGCACGGGTTGTTTGACCAACTATTTTTGTATCATAAATAGACATTATTATTTTAGTAAATAAAGGTGACGTTTCTTATACACACATTCTTTTATTAGTTTTCTTTCTTCATCTTCATCATCCACTAAATGTTCCAGTGCAGGCCAGGCCATCCCTCGTAACACTATACTAATAGCATATGGGGATAAAAGCGTTTTGATGGCGTTAAGGGGGTCCTGCACGAAATTGTGAAAATTGACGTATTTTTAAGTCACTTGTACTATGCGCTGAATTAGTTAAATACATTAAAAGAACTTATGTAAGTTAGCCTGATCATTGCACAATAACAAACAATACATAAATCTAATGACTCCTAAAACATATTTTTTCGAAACAACTTTCTTAATTTTACGCATGAAACAATTATTCTTACATGAAAATATTTGTACTTATTAATATTCCGCAGGGCACCCCTTTCTTTAAAGTAAATTTCAAATTTTAACAAGCGCAAGATGAGACTTTAAACTATCGCGTTGCATTGCATTAAAACTATTTTAACGGGACCTAACACGATTAATTTTTGTAAGTAAGTACATATCTACTTACTGCTTGACGTTTCGGCCGCGATGCTGCGGCCGTGGTCACAAGCGAACTCTTTAAAATAGTTTTAAGCGCAAGATGGTTTTGCACATTTCGCAGAATAAAAACATTCATCATCATCAGCCTATAAATGTCCCACTGCTGGGCACAGGCCTCCCACGTGAACAATAGCACGTGGGGATATTGGGCCATAACCCACCGCGCTGGCCCAATGTGGGTTGGTGGGTTTTAACGACTGTCATCTTACGACAACAACCGGGACCAACGGCTTAACGTGCCTTCCGAAGCACGGAGGAGCTCGAGATGTTTTAAATTTGGTCACCCATCCAGCGATAAAAACATTGCTCTAATTAAATTACTAGGTCTGAAACTTCAAAGCAGAATTGTTCTAATTTTAAATATCCATATTGATTTTGCTTTGAAGTTCATTAGGAGACTTGTCAGTTTTTGCGATCGCGCGGCACCCCCTTAACCCTTTATCTGGTACAGCATTAAATATTTTATTTTGCTATTCCGTTCTATTACAACTGAATAAGGTTCAAATTATGGTAGCATGTATATTGCCACCACCAGTTGTAGGATTACGACTAGTATCTTTTGACAAACTAGGGACCGAGGTTTGGTTACCCGTCCAGTGATCCGGCATTGCGAAAGTTTCTTAACTCGCAAAGTTGCAAAGCGAACACCCCTCTGCCATAGAGCTCCAGATGTTTTGCTATGGCTATAATATTGTAAAATACAAACTCACATTGCGGCAGTTAGGATTCTGGCCTGGTTACATGCTATTGTACATACACATAATATACATACCTACCGAAGCTATGCTATTGTTCAAGAGGGAATAAAATCTGTGTCCAACAGCGGAACGTTTGTAGTCTGATGATAAAGTATAAAAACACCCGTTTGGGGGATATCAAATATCAAGTAAAGATGCATAACGTAATGGAATAGGTACACAAAAAAAGGATGGTACGCTGTGCCACTCCGTACCATGTCCCACAGGAAAAATATGGCGAGGGTGAACGGCCTCACTTATCGGTGGTACCATACTAGCACGCTCAGAATATTGTTATTCCAACACGGAACGTTGCTATTCCGCGGAGAATTGCATCCGAGGAGGTCGGCAGCGGGTGCCTCGGCGAGCCGTCGCCATGGCAACCAATAACAAACACTGTCAGACGTTTAATGTCACCAGTGAGATACCCTATTGCGTGCAAACAGAATGCAACCATTACGTTGAGCGTCCAAAATATGTGCGAGGTATGTACGACGAAACTGTGCCAGTGCTGAACGCCAAAGAGATCGAGAGCCCCTCGAACTCGGACGAAGAGGAAGTGGTGAGGGCTGCGATGGCGAAGTTCAACCCTCCCGTGCGCCACACGGCGAGACACGATTTCGACTCTGAGAGCGAGACGGACTCGGAGCCCGAGAAGTTCTTGGATAACCTACCTGACGAAGAAGAGGTGAGAAAAAAATCATCATGTTCTTGGGTTACATGATGTACTGTATTATTGATGACACTACCTTGTCCAACATTCATGCATCGCAATAAACACTTTGACTTTGAAATCAAATATTTTAGGTACTATCGCGGACTCCGTCGCTTTACCAGTCTGAAGGTGTAAATCCCTTGCACACCGCGTCGTCTAAGTATGGTACGGGCACGCACCCGAGCGGGCGGTGCGCTTCATACGAAAATTTCAGCAAAGTGGTAAAACGACGGTGACCCCGATGGTACATCCTACAATGGAGGAGGAACTTCCCGGTCGAATACTTTTCGGCGATCTTCGTTGCTCTCCATTCCGAGGGGGGCCCCTTGTGATATTTCGTGATTAATGGAGGGCCCCCAACCGGGAAGTTCCTCGATCGTACCTACATTACGCACGTTTATCGAAGGGCTATAGGTTATTCTTTGCTATAGGCAGTACCACAGCTTTTCACTCGCCACGATCCTGTGACACACTTCCTTTACTCTTTATCGTATATCTTTACAAGCGGCCGCTCGCGGTTTCACCCGCGTGGTTCCCGTTCCCGTAGGAATATCGGGATAAAAAGTATCCTATGTGTTAATCCAGGTTATAAACTATTTGTATGCCGAATTTCATCCAAATCCATTCAGTAGTTTTTACGTGAAAGAGTAACATACATCCATCCATACGTTCCCGTGGAAATATCAGTATCCTATGTGTTAATCCAGGTTATAAACTATCTGTATGCCGAATTTCATCCAAATCCATTCAGTAGTTTTTACGTGAAAGAGTAACAAATATCCATACATTCTTACAAACATTCGCGTTTATAATATTAGTAGGATTTACAATTATTTATCGTTATTTTTTTATACATGCTAGTCGGTGTTGTCATTATAAAATATTCTAATATTAGCAACTATTTAATATCTAATGTTATAGTGTCCATATACTTCCAACCTGAATCATGAACCTCAAGGTAATGGCCATTTCAACATTAGAAATATGTAAGTAAATTAGAAGTACCTATCTAAAGCAAATTGTGTTTCCAATATACATAATAAAAAATGTTACGTAAAATACGTAAAAAAATGCTAAAAAGACATTATTGAATTTTTAATAATGAGTAATTTTTTAATTATATTATATTATATGTATACTAACATAATTAATAAGTGCATATTGTTACTAACCATATGGATCTATGTTATCTGAATAAATGAATTTGAATTAAATTACGTGACTAATGGACGGCTCCAAGTATTTGATTTTGTTTTCTGCACCAATTTTTTCTTAATATATTTTATGGTGATTGGGCATTAGTCAAGCTTCATTCAATAGCAGATTGATTCACCCATTCTGGGACACCCTGTAGATAGATATACTGTCCCACTGCTGGGCAAAGGCGTCCGTCATTGAAATCAAGTCGCCGCTACATTTGTTGGGAATTTACTCAATCACCACGCGATATAGATAAGTATCTACAGCACAAGCCCTGATTTAGCCTGTAGGTCACGACTAATCCGAATTAGATTCTAGATTAGATAATCTAGATCGCGGTTACATCGGGGTAAGAAACTAAATGTTAGGGTGTCAACCGTTATAGCCAGTAGCTGTGTGGGATTCCCAACCATACTATTTTACTTTTTTAGCTTGTTAATACTCTTTACTCACTCTTTTTTTTGCAAAAGTCCCCATACATAGGTTTATAAAACGTCAAAAAATAAAATACTGTTTTCTTCTCTCTTCATTTCTCGTAGGTAAGTACTAAAAGTTGGGAATCATTATCTACTTAGAGAACGGTAATTTATTATCACACTATGCATGCTGCACAGTAACTCCTATTTTATACAAAATTCCAGGCTATTACAAAACTGTTTAGATTGTCAAATCGATATTCTTCTGGATTTGTTGGATGTTGAGATCAAAATCGATAGCAGAATTTTGATGTTTAGAGGTAGTCTGACGTGCTGTTGCCTGTACAATCTATATTGCAACTTTAGCCAAGTAATAATAATTAATAAAAAATATGAAAGCAAGCCTAATTTCATATAATTACGACAAATTATGACAGGGAAATAATACCTGTATACAATACCTCGGTAAGGTACCTGAGAAGAAAGAACTGCCGCCCAATTTAACAAAAGTTGTGGGTTCGAGTACCTACCGCCCCTACGGCAAGTCGTTTTTATCAAATGTTATTTCGAGTTTCAATATAATAATAATCAATGCGAAATAATACTTCATACAATATTTTTTCTCAGTATTAAATAACATGCAATGTGTTTTTCACAAGTTTTTCATAAAAATGCTTTCTACTGTGACAAATCGAAGTAACTAAAACTTCGAGTCATTTAAATTATTTTGATAAGTAATAATAATTTGTGTTCATGTCCGTTTGCAATCCAGTCGCCCGACAGAATCACAACCCCACCTCATAAGGCAGTGGAATTACAAAAGCAAACATCCAAGGAAAGTAATGGAAGATCTAAGTTGGCCGCTAAGGACACTGACTCATCAAATTCAGGTAAAATTTATCATTGTTGCACTAAAATATATTTGTTTTTAATTTATGAAATGTAATATTGTGCTAGTTTTTTCGCTTTTAGTGACAAATTAGTTTCACAAGTTTGACACAAGGTGACGCTGTTATGATCCTGTACAATTATACTATCTATCCTATTCAAACATTCAAGTTCAAAATTTATCAAAATATTGAAAAAATCGGCTCTTATCATTTCAAGTAACGCTTGTCACAAAGACTCATTTGTTAGTACTTTAATTTTACTCTTTGCTATCCGTTCTAGAGTCCGACAGCGGTGATGTGGAGGGCGAGAAGGCGCCAGTCCTGTCGAGCGGCGGCCGCAAGCGCGGCGCTGGCGTGGTGATACCGGCGGAGGGAGCCTACGACCCCAAGCAGTACCAGGACCTGAAGGTGCCGCCCGACATGGACAACATATTCCAGTACATTATGAAGTAAGTTCTTTATGTAATAAGCCGGGAATGCGGCCTGCTCGACACCACAGAATACATAATATAATAATAATATAATATATTTACTCTTCACAAATTTACTTATGGCTAAAATTTAACAGGAGAAGTATTGAACACAAAATTTGTAAGAGTCTGGTACCTGATAATGGTTTAAGAAAAAGCTGTCCCACAGGTCACCAGATACACCAAGGTCAAGAGCAAGGAGCTCGATGGTACAGCGTTTAATTCGTTCGTTTTGATTTGCAACTTTCGCAATGCCAGGGTATATCCTACCAATAATATTGTTTTTATAACTTTCTATTTGAGGAATTTGGTCGCTCTTACGTTGTTAAATAAAGGATTCACGCTACCTAAATAACCTGATTTGATGACATTTTCAATAGATTGATGTAGTTTATAAAAATCCGGCTCGAAGGACCAGAAACGATGAATATTTTTGTTATGATTTTTGGTAAGTTTTACTAAGTTTTACAACTAAGTAACAATAATGTTTTGCTAAGTAACTGTAGGTACCCACTAAATACGGGTAAGTGGATACTGTTACAATTTCAATTAATTTCAAACCGTTGTTGTGACCTACTTCGACGTTGATCGGCGTAAAGAAGCTCAAATGTATCAAATGCCGCTATAATTGAACGTGAATATTTTATTTTCCTTTCACTCCTGTTGTGTCGAATGATTGACAGTGACACCCGATAGTTATTGTAGTTTATAATATGTATGCCAACGATGCGGTCAACCACGACAGTTCCTATGCGGTTGACGACTCCGCGTGCAGTGCGCTACCATATTTCCTGCCTTATTGTGTTTTTTTTTTTAAACTTTAAATAAAAAAAAAATTGTTTACGCTCTCACACCAATTACCTAGACCAAGATGAGTATTCTTTTGATACTCGTTAATATGGTAAGATAACGGATAAGTATACATAAACAGAAAAAACACCCATAGAAATCAATGTAGAAAAACAGTTTTTCTCTCTATTGACCCGACCGGGAATTGAACCCGGAGCCTCAGAGATGGCGCGACGCCAGACCCGGCGTCTAACAACTCGACCACGGAAGTCGTCATAAGAGGTTTTTATTTTATTGAAATGCCGGCAACTTATCTGTGATTCGTCTCATTTTGCGGGGGCATTAGACAACAGCATACGGGGAGATTGGGTCATTAACCCACCACGCTGGCCCGATGCGGGTTAGTGGGTTTTAACGACTTCCATCTTACGACAACGGTTCGAGATATTTTTTATTTTATTCAGTCATCCGAAATCCCAGACCTTGCGAAAGTTGCTTAGCTGGCAAGATACAAAACGGGACCCCCCTCTCTCCCCTTGATAACCGTGTCGCAAAGCGGTGAAAGAATACTACCCTTGGGTGTCGTAAAAGACGACTAACGGATTAAAGACTGCACAGACTTCCAACCGCATAGAGCGGCGATGGGCTCACCACCTGTCACGCTGAGCACATGTGCAGTCGCTATTTGGTGAAAAGTGGAATAGTCTACTAAATAACCTGAATAATAATGAGCCTTTCCATAGCCATAGCCATTGCCTAGTCTTAGACTAACCCTTCGAGGATAATAGTCGTGATAATATGTCTATGTTTATACAAAACGGAACACCCTAGCTGCTGCACCGTCTAGCTCCCCTCGCAATTAATCTATACAGATAAAAATTTATTCTATTACATAGCCACGAATCTTTAAATAAATGAATAAATCTTCAAGGCTGATTTCACAGTCACGCGTTTGATCAGCGCCGGCCACACGCGCGCGCTACACTACATAGTAGTTGCGAGTTTGAACTGCGTGATGACTATGAAACGCAACTACTATCTAGTCTAGTGTAATTGTAACCGCGCGCGTGTGGCCGGCGCAGATCAAACGCTTGACTGTGAAATCAGCCCATGTATGTTCGCGCATTACTTTAGAACGGCTAGCGGCTGCATCTATTTGGCTGGTTCTTTTTTGTTGTGTTTGTAATTGTCACGACCAGTTTTGTATGACATATTTTTATTTGGAAATTAGCGGCCGCTCGCGGTTTCACCCGCGTGGTTCCCGTTCCCGTGGGAATATCGAGATAAAAAGTATCCTATGTGTTAATCTAGATTATGAACTATCTGTATGCCAAATTTCATCCAAATCCATTCAGCAGTTTTTACGTGAAAGAGTAACAAACATACACACTCACAAACTTTCGCATTTATAATATTAGTGTGATAGTGTCATTCATCTCGGGGACGGGTTGTTCAGGCGGACGAAGTCGCGTGCGGCCTAGTCTATTATAATTATTAGTTAATTACAGTTTTGAGACTTGAACTCGTAGTTTTATGTTTATCAAAGAAAACGAAACGTTGAAAAAAATGTCTAGGTACCTTAGGCGGGAATCGAACCCGCGTCCTCTGCAATCCGGGCAGCTGCGTTGACCACTCCGCCGCCGAGGTATTGGTTTGACCAACAAAACAGCGCTTTCAACTTTCAACGCTTTTGACTTTATGTTTTTATAGCAACAGTCTTTTTTATCAACGTTTAACGTTATCTTTAAGTTTATTAGAGCGTTTTTTAACGCAAATAATCAAATATTACGAATTTATCGGTGTTGTCAATTCGTTTGGCGTGTTCGTTCATGCCGGCGGGTGTCAGTTGCCTACAGTGCACTCCGCAGACAGGAGTGGGTGGCACTCCCACGACCTAGCCTTGCGCTAAATTAATTATAGGTCTCGACTGCAGCTACACACTAGCAGAGCATCATCAGAAAATTATATTTGTATATTTCACTGTACAATTATTATTATTATTATTTTTATACTTTTTTTCTTTCCTGTCTGTAATTTTTGAATGATGTAGCCGTTAAAATGATTTATTACTTACAATGCGATAATTCATCGAATTGTTGTCGGTTCCACTCACACGCTGATAAATAGATAAGTAAATATACGCTTTATTGCTTAGGTACGGTATAACACCCACCCACTTTACCCTTAGGTACGGTATAACACCCACCCACTTTACCCTTTTCAGCTGTCTCATCCACTCTCGCCATTATGCTCTTTTTTATAGGTAGTCTTTTTTCACTCCAAGTTAATTTGTTATTTTCAATTTTGTTTACAAAAGTCTTAGGAGGTTAATGTTACTAATGTGCCTTCCGGAGTCTCTTCCATGCGTCGTATTCCTCACATGTGGACGATCTTCATTCACCGTCTCTTGTCACCGGCGGCGCGGGGACTTTCCCCGTAACAATTAACTTTTCCATTTTGTCGCCTCCTTTCCTGACAATGTGGCAAAAGCTTAGAGCATTAAACCAAAAGTAATCAAGGCCACGCTAGAGACATTGAGTCCAAAGTTTTGACCCTGAGCTGTTGTCATATGAGATACTATGGTCCGTGCCTTCCAGATACACGCCGCAGAAGATCGACATCGAGTTCAAGCTGCAGCCCTTCGTGCCGGAGTACGTGCCTGCGGTGGGGGACATCGACGCGTTCATCAAGGTGGGCACGCCGGCGTGCAACGCGCGCGGGCAGCCGCTGCCCGACGCGCTGCTCGAGCATATAGACAATTTGGGTTAGTCGGGCATTAGATAAAATGTTTACTAGAAAAAAACAACCAGTCTCAGGAAAGCTTGAATGGGATTCCACCCCATGACCTTTGGATTGCCGATCCACTACTCTAACCGCTGAGCTACCGAGACTTCAGAAGACTCGTTGAATTTTTTCTAGTAGTTTGTGTTTACGCGTGGATGAAGGCGCGGGCGGGCCGCTAATATTAAAATAAGTAAGGAAAAGTTATAAGTTGTTCAAAAAATACGCTCTTCGGTCTCCCCCAGCTTTCCAGTCAAAAAGTGCAGTTTTCTTTTCCCATAGTTTACAACCAACATAATGCCAATCAACAAAAACAAAAAAAAATGTAAACATGAATTTGTAAAAGAAATAGTAAAAAAAATTGTCGGGACTAACGAGTTTCTGGTCTGGTTTAGGTCTGACAGTATTGGACGAGCCGGCGGCGGAGCAGAGCGACTCCGCGCTGCTGCACCTCCAGCTGCGCGCCATCTCCAAGACCCACGGCGCCAAGGCCACGGTGGTGAGTTGACTGTACCCCCCGCTAGCAGTTACCTATCTGGACAATAGGCAGTGAACTACACGTGTTCACGGGAAAACTCTCCCGAGACACTAGTCTTATGAGTACCGAATGAAGAGCGCGCTTCGGCGGGCACTGATTTGGCGTCAAGACCTAACGCAGATGGTCTCCTGCGCGAGTATTTTGCTGGCGCAAGGACGTCTGACACTTCTTGCATAACCTAACGGTTGGTCTCGAGGTGCCAGTACATATAAAACTTAGTGAATTAAGGAGAGGGGATGTACCCCCGCTAGGTTTCGAATCTGGAACCTCTAGGTCAGACTGGTCTCGCTACACAAGGGCTAGACCCTCTAGACTCTTATTCTCAGCTAATTCTGTGTTAAGACACCCACCAGGTGAACCACTATACCACACCGGTACACCACCCTCTGGATCTGACACCGGTCACAACACAAGGGCTAGATAGACCCTCTAGCTCGACTCTAGAGCAGTGATTATTAACCGGTGGTCCGCGGACCACTAGTGGTCCCTGGAAGTATCCCAAGTGGTCCACGGAACCATCCTAATAAATAAGATAAGGACAAAGAAGAATTCAGAAGGACTCAGAACCAAGGATTCAGAAGTTAGGAGAGAAATCACAAAAATCTCATTAAAATCTGTAATAATGTGAATTTATGTTTAAAAAACTCCCTTAGGTTATATCTAAGTTTAGATATTTCTTTACGTTTAGGTAAGTAGGTACTTTATTATACTTCTAAGCCAACTCAGTGGTCCAAGGCAACACAAATTTTGTCCAGTGGTCCCTCATGACTAAAAGGTTAGGCGCCACACGCGATCAGTTCGTCGGCAGGTATCGGCCTGTCAGTTAGAAGTACAACGCACGGCGGCGGCAGCGGGCGGTTAGTACCAACCTGCTGGCGAACTGATCGTATGTGGGGCCCTTAAGAACCACTGCTCTAGAGTCTACTAATTCTGTGTTAAGGTCAGTGGGCTAACTTCTGGACCACACCACAAAATGTCAAATGTCGTCAATATATAAGGTTTTTAAATTATTTTTTTTGTGTACTTATAAAAAATAATAAAGATTAAAGAGATTTTACAGTGTTGGGTTGGTTGACCTGCTGGCCTGTGTAACCCAAAGTAATAGAGTTAGAATTAAAACTTATCAATCGTAAACTTATGTAGAGTTTAAAGTTTACGTTAGCTGTTATAAAATTACACCCAACAGTCAGTCAAAGGCAGTTAAATTATCTATTCCCTACGTTCATTCTCTTGACGACGCATCGTATCACGCCTCAATAGATCCTTAGCGTAACCCTAAGGAATCAAAGTTATCTAACTGTCCAAATTCTCGCAACGATTTTCAACTTAAGCTGTCGAGTGTTGAGCTCAAAATCGATTGCTCGCTCGCAACGATTGCGGTGAATCGATTTCTTGCACGCAAGGGTATTATCGGTACTTAATTTTAATCAATATATGTCGACAGCTGACCAAGAAGGTGGAGAACGCCGAGAAGAACTCCAAGGCCATCGAGCGCTGGATCAAGGACGTGAGCGCGCTGCACCTGTCTAAGCCCGCGCCCACCGTGCTCTACACCAGGTCAGCTATATTCAACACTAGCGGCCGCTCGCGGTTTCACCCGCGTGGTTCCCGTTCCTGTGGAAATATTGGGATAAAACGTATCCTATGTGTTAATCCAGGTTATAAACTATCTGTATGCCGAATTTCATCTAAATCCATTCAGTAGTTTTTACGTGAAAGAGTAACAAACATCCATCCATACTTACAAACTTTCGCGTTTATAATATTAGTAGGATTACACACCGTCCTTCCGGAAGAAAGTCGAAGCTAACTGCCGTACTCAGGGACGGCAATTAAGTTTTAATGACAGTTAAATGTCTTTCCTTCTCTATTTAGCACTATACATAAGAAAGTGACAGCAAAAGACTTAATTGTCATTAAAACTTAATTGACGTTTCTGAGTACGGCAGTTAGTCTTTAAAGTCCTACTCAAGCAGACAGAGTGAGCGATCCGTTGAACCCCTCCCTGAGCAATTGTGTAAAAAATAGGAATAAACTTTGTAAACCTATTCGCAGTTATTTCCTATTCTGAAGTAAGGACTAAACCGCTATATTACATACATGCATATCACGACTATAATCCCACGAAAGGTTAGTCAGAGACTATACAATGAGGACCGCAAAAGCATCCTCTGCTATAGTCCAATTTTCACCAAATAGCAACTGAGCATGAGCTCAGCGTGACAGGTGGTAAGCCCATCGCCGCTCTATGCTGTTGGATGTATGTGCAGTCTTTAGTCCGTTAGTCGCCTTTTACGATGGTAGGTACCCAAGTTTCAAAAGCTTCTATAACCAAGGCATTTTATCACCAAACAGTGATATAGTAGTAGGCCTATAATGGTAATCATTGTGACTGCTTGTACCATTAAGTTAAGTTTTTAACAGAGCGTTTTGCTTCTATAAAATTAATGAGCATTTACGTTCTATAATTTGGCTCTAACAACGCTTTCAGGACTATACAAAAGAATTATTAAAGTGTTGCACTGTAATAGATATGGTAAAAGCGATTATGGTACTATTTAGTACTATAGACGACCTTGTTGACAGTTTTGTATGTCTATTTTGCAATAATAATGCGTGAAAATAACTTTTACAGTACTAGTATTGTAGGAGTGTCAAAAACACTATTACAGGATCAATGTGTACTATATAAGTACCTTGCACAACCATTACGTAACGTTATATCTTCTTACAAGCTCCCTCAATAAGGTGGTAGTATTATTTTAAGAGCCGCTACGCAACACGGCTCCTCATTACCATATTATACACTTTTAAACTTTCGCATTCCATTATGAGGTATTTATTAGTTTTTTTAAATATATAATTCATACCCAACATAACTGTTTAAAAGTAAGTAACAAGTAAGTAAAAGCCTCAACAGATCCAAGACAAAAATCCATAAATGTTGATGCAAAGGGCACCAACATGCGACGTAGGTAAAGGGAAAAGATGGGAACGGGCTTACCGGGGGTCCGAGTTGTAGGCACGGGATCGAGGCGAAGCGCGGGGGCGCTCTTGGCGCGGGGTTGAGGGCGGCAACACACAAACACTTCAGTAGGGGCACTGGTGTTCGTTAAGCGTTAGGGGGGAGCTGGTAGTCCTAGCTCTGTCACTGCACACACTGCACACAAATGGTCACGTCGGGCTGAGTTCAAAGGCGTGCGACGCGTGGCTTCGCCTTGAGATCTCGAATGGGACTGCTTGGGCGACCGCGTGATGCCCGCGGTCCAATTAGTTCGTTCGGCACAGGCGTCATAGCGTCCGTGCGACGGGGTAGTGCACTCCAATATGCACTCTAATTGGCCGGCGTAGAGACGGCTGTCATTCGTCGTTGCGCTGGCGCAAACATCCTCCGTGCTTCGTTTTCCTCATTGCTGAGGGTCGTGACCTCCTTCATCATATATGCGACGCTTGATGATTGAGCGCCATCTGGAACGGTTACCGGCAACGTGTAGTGCATCGTGCATAGAGGTGTCCAGCGCGGTACGGATTTGGTCGGACCAACGCGTCGGGCTGCGGCCGCGAGCTCTTTTTCCTTCTACCTTCCCCGTAACAATTAACTTCTCTAAATTGTCACCACTTCTTCTGGCAATGTGACCGAAGTACTCTAGGATTCTCAAGAGGCATATGGATGAGAGCCTGGATTTGGTTTTCAGTTGCTTGAGAATCGACACGTTGGTCCGATGAGCTGTCCAAGGAATCCGCAGCATTCTTCCAGCACCACATTTCAAACGCATCAATGCGGTTTCGGTCCGATGCTTTTAGCGTCCACGTCTCAGCACCGTATAAGAAACTCGAGAACACGAGAGCACGCACTAGTCTGACTTTAGTACTCAGTGAAACGCTGCGGTCTTTCCAAGTCTTGTGGAGTTGGGACATAGCGTTCCTGGCCATTCCTATACGCCGCCGTACTTCAGCTTCGCTGAAACCATTATTGCTTATGCTTGATCCCAGGTATATGAAGTTGTCAACGACTTCCAGTTGTAAGGTCCTGAGATCCAGCTTTTTCGCGCGGTCCACCACCATAATTTTTGTCTTGGATCTGTTGACAAATAGGCCAAGCTCATTGCTAACAGTCTCCATCCTGCTCAGTAAAGCGACCATTTCAGCTTCAGTTGCAGCTAAGAGAGTCGTGTCATCGGCATAGCGGAGGTTGGTGATTTTCACTCCGCCAATGCACACTCCTCCATCCCAGTCGTCGCAAAACACTTTTAAGGATCTAATTTTCCACTCAATAACTTTTTATTTTTTGACGTGACAACGTCTTATAAATTGGTTTGCCGGGTGACACTTCAAGAAACTGCGTTACGCTCCGCTCACGTTATGCGCTCACAATGAGAGCGAGTGAGAGGCACGCGTCCCTTCCACTCGGGCATGGTTAGCCCGCCTAAGAGCGAGAGAGACAGACATAAAAAGTGAAAGGCACGCGTCCCTTCCATATTATTTCATCCTTCTTCCTACTATACGAATGAATATTCACATTAAAATTATTTTACCACTCAAAGTCGTTGTCACGTAAAACTTTCGCCCGTATACCGACTTTACAGGCAACCAATTTTTTAATTTTATTTTGGCGTCTTTAATATGTCGGATGTTTTCCTTTTCTTTTCACCTTCTCTCACATTTCAACAAACCGAAGACACGTAAATAATGTATTAATATTGATTTTTACAAATAATGAAATGAAATGTAATGACCACAGTTGACGGGAAAAATATATACTGTCAAGGACGATATATAATACTGTCAATGATTTGACGAATTACCAATTTGTCTAATTTCTAATTTGCCGATTTGACAAATATCAGACTTGACCAATATCATAACACCCTTTGTAGGAACTAGAAAGAGAAATAAGTACTTACGAACACATTATCTTTTCAGCAAAATGCCCGATATCGACAGCCTGATGGAGGAGTGGCCAGAGACAATGGAGGAGGCGCTAAACGACGTGGGATTCCCCGCGGCGGGGCTGGACTGCTCTCTGGCCCAATACGTGGATCTGGTGTGTGGACTGTGTGACGTGCCTGTGGCAGGGGATAGCCTGGACGGCAGGATACAGGCGCTGCATCTGCTCTTCAGTTTGTATTCTGCTGTGAAGAATTCGCAGTTGTACGCGGAGCGGCAGAAAGAGAAGGAAGATGCCTAGATTCTAGTAAAGTCGTTGTGAATGAGAGAAGGAAGATGTGTAGGAAAGTCCTGTGTTGATAAGTGTAATGTGATAAATAAAGATTTTATTTATGTTTTACTAAAGTTTATTTTATTTAACGTAAAATACAATAAATTAAAAAGCCTATAAACACTGTCCCGCTGCTTTGCAAGGGTTTCAATGATTCAAGTCATCGCAGAATTCATTGGTCAGGAAGTTTTCGCACAATTTATTGGTATTTGCTTAGAGGAGTTCGATGGCGCAGCGGCTAGCGCGTTCGGCCTGCGATCTTGCTCGCTAAGCAACTTTTGCAATGCCGGGTCGCTGGATGGGTGACCAAATTAAAAACATCTCGAGCTCCTCCGTGCTTCTGAGGGCACGTTAAGCCGTTGGTCCCGGTTGTTGTCGTAAGAGGCAGTCGGTAAAACCCACCAACCCGCATTGGGCCAGCGTGGTGGGTTATGGCCCAATATCCCCACGTGCTGTTGTCCACGTGGGAGGCCTGTGCCCAGCAGTGGGACGTTTATAGGCTGATGATGCTTGGTATTAGCACCACGCTTACCAAAATTAGGTTGGTGTTCACAAATCCAGCAGGCCTTATTCCTAACTCGACTGACAGTTAAAATGATGAACACCCAAGGTACCTAATTAATTCGCCGTACACTGCCGTGTACTGTGCCAATTGCTAGTGAAAAATACAGAGCGCGCGCGCAATGTACGACGAATTTCCTTGGGTGTTCTATTCTATTTTACTGTCAGTTAGAGAATAGGCCTGCTGGGCTGTGTATCGATTTTGAAACACAGCCTGACCTGGGAATTGAACCCGGGACCTTTGGATCGCGAGCCGAGCGCTTTGCAATACTCTGCTAACGAGGCACTGTGATGTACCTACATGTGGATTTTAACGATGCCATCTTATTACAAACCATGACCATCGGCGTAACAGACGCTCAAGGCCGGTTAGGCCAGCGTGGCGGCTTATGTCCAGTCTCCCCGTTAAAGAAAATCGTGATGATGTTAATATGGGAAGGCCTGTGGCCAGCAGTGGGACGATTATAGCCCTGTGGAGTATAATATACAAAACGCAAAATGTGCACTACACGCAAAATGTACAATACTCAGAATGTGCAAAACGTAATATGTGCACTACACGCAAAATGTACAAATCGTAATCGTAAAATAACCGCCTCTGTTGTCTAGTGGCTAAGGCATCGGTTTCAGACCCAGAGGTCCCGGGTTCGATTCCCAGCGCAGGGTGCATCTTTGTGTGCTCGGTTTGGTTGGTGGTAGGGCTGTTAAGTCCGCCTGGATAGCTACCACCATCTTATCTAAGTCTGTCGCCATAACAACGATGTTTATGTGAGCGTCAAGTTGGCAGGCACACCACGGAATTAGATGGTTTTGACTATGTCAAAAAATTGTGTATAAATAGTGATAAATAGTGACGTATAGCATATAAATAGTGATACTATGGTTCAAAAGATATTTGAGTATCTTGGTGTGCCTGCTAACTTGACGTCAAGATAGCAGGCACATTACGAAATACAGTTCGTATCAATGTGATTTATATGTCAAAAAACTGTGCATAAATAGTGAATCGAATACGCAAAATTTCAACAATTGTACTTCAATACAAACCGAGCTATTACGGTCTCTAAGTGGGCTGCCAACTTGACGATTCTTGCGATGGCGGTTCCAGAGAAACGGGTTGAAGTTTTAAACAAATAAATACATGAAAAAATTGTGTGTGAAATTGTGAATCTTTCAATATCAATAAAAAAAGAAATCTTCTTTGCTATTTTCCAAAAATCTAATGTAAACTTCTACCATACATTCGATTTTAAGTACAATCGTGCACAATTTTATTTATTGACTTAAGATACTGACAAAAAGTCTAATTATTTTTAATTCAAGTCATAAAATTACACTTAAATCTACCGTTGTAATATCAGTTTCACGTTATTTCTATGGAAAATTTTATGTCAAGCAATTTGTAATTTTAGTGACTCGAATTAAAAGTCTCGGATAGTGGTGGACGAGCGAGTGTCGCGAACGACCGAGAGATGGCGTTTTGTTTGTGTTGAAATTGGTAAGCAGTGAGTACATTTGCATCAGAAGTGAAAGTGTTTAAATCGTTTAATAACAACATACATTTTTATAGGTACGCAGCTTATTTTCTATTATGTTATTTACAAAAAAGATATACCTAGATACGGTCGGGGTCGCCGTCGCTTTACCACTTTGCAGCGATTTTCGTGTGAAGCGCACCGACCGCCCGGGTACCTACGTGCCCGTACCAAATAGACGACGCGGTGTGCAAGAGATTTTGAGCTTTAGACTGGTAAAGCGACGGAGTCCGCCATTGTACCTAATGTGAGGTAGATATTTTCTCAGTAATTCATTACTTTTCATATTTACTACTCGATCAACATAATTAATCGCATTAAAGCTAGACGTTTATCATAATTGTTCAATGATTACAAACTAAATATATTGCACTTTAATTAGTTTGCACATGCTGAGTGGTCATATTTTAAAATGGAATATCGAAGAAGATACGTTTAGTTTGTAAATTATTGAACAACTGTGATAAACGTCTAGCTGACATGCGCCTAATTGTGTTGGTCGCGTAATATGTATAACTTAATAAGTAGGTACTTACCTAGCTAATCTTTCTTAAAGTTAACTAGGGTCAAGATATTCCTTGTGCATTAAATGTTAAAGTTACCTGCCTAGTCTTTTATGACTAATAAGCAAAGAATGAGCTACGAATAGTTATTCCGTGTTTTGTCTCTTTTACTCTAATTAAAAATTACGTTTAAATGACAGGAACAAAACACGGAATAACTATTCGTAGCTTATTCTTTGTTTATTAGTCATAAAAGACTAGGCAGGTAACTTTAACATTGAATGCACAAGGAATATACTTGACCCTAGTTAACTTTACGAAAGATTAGCTAGGTAAGTACCTACTATGAAGTAATACGTATAAGTCGGCCAACACAATTAGGCGCATGTCAGCTAGACGTTTATCACACTTGTTCAATAATTTACAAACATAACGTATCTTCTTCGATATTCCATTTTAAAATCTGACCACTCAGCATGTGCAAACTAATTGAAGTGCAATATATTTAGATTGTTAATCATTGAACAATTATGATAAACGTCTAGCTTTAATGCGATTAATTATGTTGGTCGAGTAGTAAATATGAAAAGTTTTGAATAACTGAGAAAATATCTACCTCACATTAGGTACAATGGCGGACTCCGTCGCTTTACCAGTCTTAAGGTCAAAATCCCTTGCACACCACGTCGTCTATTTGGTACGGGCACGTAGGTCGTAACCCGGGCGGTCGGTGCACTTCACACGAAAATCGCTGCAAAGTGGTAAAGCGACGCCGACCCCGACCGTACCTAGGTATATCTTTTTTGTAAATACCATAATAGAAAATAAGCTGCGTACCTATAAAAATGTAGGTTGTTATTAAACAAATTATACACTTTCACTTCTGATGCAAATGTACTCACTGCTTATCAATTTCAACACAAACAAATAAAAGTCTTCGCGCACCATTCTCGGATCACCGGCTCACCGCACGTAAACAAAATCACGCCATCTCTCGGTCGTTCGCGACACTCGCTCGTCCACCACTATCCCGAGACTTTTCATTCGAGTCACTAAAATTACAAATTGCTTGACATAATTTTCCATAGAAATAACGTGAAACTGGCATTACAACGATAGATTTAAGTGTAATTTTATGACTTGAATTAAAAATAATTAGACTTTATGTCAGTATCTTAAGGCAATAAATAAAATTGTGCACGATTGTACTTAAAATCGAATGTATGGTAGAAGTTTACATTAGATTTTTGGAAAATAGCAAAGATTTCTTTTTTTATTGATTTTGAAAGATTCACAATTTCACACACAATTTTTTCATGTATTTATTTGTTTAAATAAATACATGAAAAAAATCGTCAAGTTGGCAGCCCACTTAGATACCGTAATATCTCGGTTTGTATTGAAGTACAATTGTTGAAATTTTGCGTATTCGATTCACTATTTATGCACAGTTTTTTGACATATAAGTCACATTAATACGAACTGTATTTCTTAATGTGCCACCAAGGCACACCAAGATACTCAAATCTTTTGAACCATAGTATCACTATTTATATGCTATACGTCACTATTTATCACTATTTTTACACAATTTTTTTACATAGTCAAAACCATCTAATTCCGTGGTGTGCCTGCCAACTTGACGCTCACATGTTTATAGCATTGTTGTGTTCCGACAGTTTGAGATAAGATAGCCAGTTGAGGATTCCGGGTGAAACGCGCTCCCCCTTCGGCCTTATCGTCACTTACCATCAGGTGAGATGAAGGCCAAGCGCTTACCCGTTGTAAAAAAAAAATCGAAAAATAAACAAGTAAGCCTAAGGCTTTATTCATGGCGACGCCCCTGCGAATAACTTTTTAACTACGCATGTCTAATATGCAGTGATTAAGTCACGTCCTAAATAATATCAGCTAAGAAGTCAGATAAGTTTCTGTTTATGCCTATGAACGTACGTTTACTTGTTCATTTTGCGTGTAGTGCACATTTTACGTTTTGCACGTTCTGAGTATTTTACATTTTGCGATTTGTCCATTTTGCGTGTAGTGCACATTTTGCGTTTTGCACATTCTGAGTATTTTACATTTTGCGATTTGTACATTTTGCGTGTAGTGCACATTTTGCGTTTTGTACATTATGCTCCGTAGGGGATTATAGGCTGATGATGACGATGAGTTAAGGGTGGGTTACTACACTACAAAAAACAGAGCACGCTTTGGCATTCCTTACATTTATTTTTCATTCGTTACAGTGTCCAAGACAAAAATATACATTCTCTATGCCGCTCTCGGCCGCTATACCAATAACACTAGCCTCTTACGACATACTAGAATATTCGCTAGGTGTATACTACTTACAATATCGAAGGTGTTTCTAATAGGCCCCTTTCAATGAAAAGTAAGGAGGAACTATAGTCTGTTAGCCTATATAAATTAAATCACGTAACAACAAATATACCATATCCAAATAAAATTTTAAGCATACAATTTTTTTGTTTTTATAAAGCCATGTCCAGGCTTAAAAGTTTTTAACGGGATGCGCTGGGACGCAATGAAATATTTCAAATATATCACTCTCGTTTATTTCACAATTAGTGTTATTTTAGCCTAACGTTTGGCTAAAATTATATTTAAAATAAACGCCTTTACTGCCGCACTCAGATGTCAATTGAAGGTAAACAATCCCTTAGCACTTATGATTTTCATTGCAAAAAAGTCGTTATAAGTGACGACGTAAGCACTATTTTGGAATAAGAAATTATAAGTAGGTACTAAGTTGTCGTTAATGCTAATTGACGTCTTTAAGTACGACAGTTACATTCAAAAACCGTATATAAAGAGTGTCACATTTAGCGTTTAGGTAATATGTCTGTTACACACCTGACATCAAATAGTTTACATAGGCCCACATATTTAAAAAAAACCAACACTTTTACACAAACAACTTTACATACTTTCGGTGTGTAATGAAAAGGACAATAGCAGGTAAGTTAATCGTTGAGTATTGGTAAGGTTTCATCTCTTGACTAGAGTAGATCGAGGGCCGGCTTTATCACCTTCTAATGTCAGAAAGTCTATCCCATAAGTTTCGTTTTTATCGTGCTGTCACATTTTGGCAACACTGGATCAAAAGTATTACAAACTGTATGTACGTACACACGCCAGGAGATCAACTTATTCAAAACAGAAATTAGCTCCAATCGATAATAGACCCTTACATACAAACGATAAAGTTCAAAATTGATTGTAGAAATTTTACATTAAACATAGTTATGTCTTAATTGACCTGACCGGACTGAACGGACTAAAGACTGCACATACATCCAACAGCATAGAGCGGCGATGGATTCACCACCTGTCACGCTGAGCACATATGCAGTCGCTATTTGGTGAAAAGTGGACTATGGCAGAGGATTGCTTTTGCTGTCCCCATTGCCTAGTCTCTGACTAACCCTCCTAGGATAATAGTCGTGATTATATGTATGATCTGACCTGGAAATGAACCCTCAAGTCCTCAAATATATTTATGAAAAAAAAATAATTATATGTTCTTTCCACACCTCTACTCCGCCGCACTTCCTGTGCGCGCTGGCAATGCTGATAATGTCAATTGGCTATTTGACAGTTGTAACAATAAAGTATGAAATATGTCGGATATGGGAGTTTATAATTTAACGATAATTGTTCAATAGTTTCATTACTTGTAAATATTTTATTTTACAAAATAAATTTGCGAATTTTTTATCTGTGGTATTACAAGACCCGAAACACGGGCGGCCATGATTGACCTTCGTATGACGTCACATTTCACAAAATATACAAAAACTATCTGTCAGGTTTCAAGATAAATTTATTTGTATAATGTGGTGTGACATCACAGGGCTAAATGTCACGTGACGTGACCAACCGTTTTCGCACGAAATTTTAAATGAATGAAGAAAAATATGTTTTCCTCTATTAGGTAAATAAAGCTTTTTAGAGTAAAAAATTATTGTACGGGGTATAAAATAAGCGTTTGTAATTTTTAAAATACTTTTTCAAAAACTGTCAAAATCCTTCCCGCTCGCACGCACGTATTTGTTCGTTTCTTTCAATGTGACAAACATATTTTAGTCTGTATATAAAGTACAGACGCCAGCACTTTAACCTACCACAAAATGTCAACGTTCTTCAATACATATTTTGAACTTTGTTACAAGAAGTATAAGGATCAAAATCTTTTAGAAAAATTTAACAGTTTTTGATAGGTACAGGCGTGTGTAGTGCACGCATTGACACATATGCAAAAGTGATGTAGCCGAACCCTAACGATAGAAACACATATGGCAGTCGCTAAAGGGGCCTATTGGAGATCTGTGAAGTAAACTGGTGACGTCACACAGCTAAATTTGCAACTAACTTCGGACGGTCCAGTAACATTATAAACTGGCAGATTTATCTATAAAACACAGTCACCCTACTGCGGCAACAGACTTGCATTATACATTTCGCGTATGTGCGAGCAAAAGAGTTTACATGTGCCATTACGCCGAAATTATTTAAACCTGGTACTATATTGTATTAAGATTGAAAATGAACAAAAAATTATTACGCTCAAGTCAGCATCAAATCGATTAATCTAAAGGTCAAAATCCCTTGCACACCGCGTCGTCTATTTGGTACGGGCACGTACCCGGGCGGTCGGTGCGCTTCATACTAAAATCGCTGCAAAGTGGTAAAGCGACGGTGTACATCCTCACCGCACTTTCTTTTTTGTGGAGTAATATTTAGCAATCATTACAATCACTGACAGGGTTCATTTTAAAAAGTTAATCCGGTTTTCTGCTTGCTTTTCATTAAAAATTACTTTCAACGGAGTTAACAAATCCCCCCCCCCCCCTAGCCGTATAGACATACCATTCAAATTCGTTTGAGTTTTCCAATTTTCATACATTAATTTGTAGTATCTATTAAATAATTTTAAAATTTTTATACCTGAAATAAAACTATGAACAATAATATTAAAACTAAAAGGAAAAACAAAACGTAGCATATTAAAAATGGACTTACTATAAACGCTAAGATATCCCTAAATCGTCGAAAGCAGCTAAATAGCATTTTTACGGGGTGATGTCAAGCGAAAATGAGATCTAAGTATTTTTAATTAGGTTACTAATTGGAAGACTACATGGTTCATAATATTCATAAGTTTACTAGCTAATTATACATAGTAATGTGGACCAAATAACTTTGAAACACAAACTAAAATTTATAAAAAAAAAACCAATCACAATTCACTTGCAGTTGTTGCATAAATAAAACACATACATTTTGCAAATAGACATTTTGGATATTGTACAGATTAAACTCGACACGTTACAGTCGGCACCAGTCTAAAGCGTATAAAACGTTTTCACGTTTATGTAAAAATAACACTTATTTTGTGGACGTTAAGTCTATTTTTGCATGAATTAAAAATGTTGACAGTGCTTGTCGAAAACATACTCTAATCGTTAGATAGTAAGGTCGATAAAAACGCCACTTCGTTGGTCCGATCAATTTAATGCTGACCGACGAAAACAGTTCTTATTCGTAATATGCAATGAGTTCAATTTGGAGTGCACAACATTGCTTTCTACTTAAACCCCTTGCACACCGGGTAGGCTACTCTTAAAACAGAATTGCATTAATCAATTAAATCATCACAAATCTAAAAAATATCAAATGGCACTTTAGTAAGCGACAATAGCGCCACATTGGAATTAAATTGCGTGGAAATTGATTGAACAAATTATTATCGAGATGGCGTTCCGGAATTATCTTTACTTATCCCAATATCGATACATATTAATCGCATTGGAATTGTATTAAGATTGAGTTTGCGTTCGAGAGTAACCCCCTTGATCTAAAATCGTTTCCAAAGATTGATCGGTCCACATCGAGGATCGTGCTTAATCGAAACCGCAGTGTTACATCTACACGTTTATTATTTACATTGGAGCAAATCACAAAGCATCCGAGCTATCACAGTTCCATATTTGCACCCACACTAGACTAAACACTAATTCGATCATACATAAATTCACATTTAAAACAGTCATTGAATATCTCATATCCATTAAAGGTGTCTTTTAAAAGTAAACTAGAAATAAAATCACAAGAACGTATTGTGTACAAACTAATGAAAGCTACAATAAATTAAAGAATAACGACAGCTACGTAGTACTATTTACTGCCGCCGCGCGGCGCCACTAGCGAATGTTATTATAACCTACATCTATTTTTAACAATGAGGAAAACAACGCACCTGAAAGTTTCGAACATATTTCTAGTGGTTTTTTAAATGAAGGACTAGTGGCGCCACCTAGCGGAAGTTAATTTATCAGCCCATTTTAACTGAATCTCAACTCTCACCGCACAGCGATAGTAAGAGCTAGTTATACAGGGTGCCAGACAGGACATAGCTTAGCTCCACATCTTTCAATAACATAATATTAATGTCTTAACAAAAGTTTTGCTGTATTAAAGATATTAAAAGTATAATTTGATAGTGGATTTTGTTGATTTTATGTTATTTTACGCTAATTCTTGACTAACCATATCGTGATAACAGTGATGAAAGTAAGTACCTGGATACCCGCAAAACCAGAGCAGTGGCAGACGCGTTGCCGACCTTGAAGAAGGAGTAGGAGATGTGAGGGGGGAGGGGGATAGGGGCCTCAGGTACTTTTACTTAAGGGGGTGCGCGATCGCAAAAACTGACATAAGTCTCTTGATGAACTTCAAAGCAAAATCAATCATATTGATATTTAAAATTAGAACAATTCTGCTTTGAAGTTTCAGACCTAGTAATTTGATTAGAGCAATGTTTTTATTCTGCGAAATGTACAAAACCATCACGCGCTTGTATAAAAAATTAAAATTTACTTTTTTTAAGATGGGGGTGACCTGCGGAATGTCAATACGAATATTTTCATGTAAGAATTATTGTTTCATGCATAAAATTAGGAAAGTTGTCGAAAAAAATGTTTTCAGCGCATAGTACAAGTAACTTAAAAATACGTAAATTTTCACAATTTCGTGCAGGATCCCCTTAATGCCAGAAAAATTGCAAACGTCATTATCATAATAATATCTTGAAATACGTACGTACGAATTTTGTTAGGCTCTTGCAGATCTGAAGATAAGCTAGCTAGCAGTCTGTCGTATCACTTTTGTGGCACCCTGCACATCGAATTACAAAATCGACACTTGACCTTTGTAACCAAGTCATATTATCGATATGCCTATTGACAGTAAGTATTGCTATGTTGTAGTATTGCCGCATATCACGCTATGGTAGTGTTGACAGCGTAATCGATGTGTAATCGATAAAAAACATCGATAGTCGTCTATTGCGCGGCGACATTAGTAATGGTAGGTATCAGGGAATTACGAAACCGCTAACAATTTTAAATTATCGCGTTTTCCGCGATCACGCCTGCGTAGTGCTGCCCAATCCTGAAAAAATAGACATATCTGTTGAAATCGTTGCTGTCATAATTACCAATGCTTTTTTCTTTTTATATTCTAAAGACCGCGTCGCGTAACGGTGAAAGAATACTAGAGTCCGGCCAACGAAAGCTGAACCTCGTAGTTATTTGATTGGCAACACTTTGTCTCTATGTGTGTCTATCTGAGGTGTCATGTCGTATGTCAAATTGAAAATTTTTATGAGAAAATTGCAGCTGTGTGAGTGATCCTGTGTTACCTTGTCATGACTTTTTTTAAATTCGTTTTTCCTGGTTCAGCTTTCGTTGGCCAGACTTTATCAACCTCTCTCTTCCCTTGGGTGTCGTAAAAGAAAGACTGCACATTCATCCAACAGCATAGAGCTGCGATGTGTTCACCACCAGTCTCGCTGAGCACATGTGCAGTCGTTATTTGGTGAAAAGTGTACTATGGTAGAGGACTGCTTTTGCTGTCCTCATTGCCTAGTCTCTGAATAACACTTCGAGGACCATAGTCGTGATTATATGTATGTATATTCTCATATAACTAATTGGCGCATCGATAGTGTGCGAAATATTAATAGAAAGTATATAGATAAATGAATAATTCTTGCAGAATTATTAATTTATCAATATTATACAATACAAACGAAACTGAAACTACTTGACCTTATTGTGGTAGCGCGGCCCGGCAAGTAGTAGCGAGAATACTCACTGGGTACTCTGGGTAATGTGTAGTAGTAGCGAGAATACTGACTGGGTACTTGGGGTAATGTGTAGTAGTAGCGAGAATACTGACTGGGTACTCTGGGTAATGTGTAGTAGTAGCGAGAATACTGACTGGGTAATCTGGGTAATATGTAGTAGTAGCGAGATTACTGACTGGGTACTCTGGGTAATATGTAGTAGTAGCGAGAACAAAGACTGGGTACTCTGGGTAATATGTAGTAGTAGCGAGAATACTGACTGGGTACTCTGGATAATATGTAGTAGTAGCGAGAATACTGACTGGGTACTCTGGGTAATGTGTAGTAGTAGCGAGAATACTGACTGGGTACTCTGGGTAATGTGTAGTAGTAGCAAGAATACTGACTGGGTACTCTGGGTAATGTGTAAGTAGTAGCAAGAATACTGACTGGGTACTCAGGGTAATGTGTAAGTAGTAGCGAGAACACTGACTGGGTACTCTGGGTAATGTGTAGTAGTAGCGAGAATACTGACTAATACTGACTGGGTACTCTGGGTAATGTGTAGTAGTAGCGAGAATACTGACTGGGTACTCTGGGTAATGTGTAGTAGTAGCGAGAATACTGACTGGGTACTCTGGGTAATGTGTAGTAGTAGCGAGAATACTGACTGGGTACTCTGGGTAATGTGTAGTAGTAGCGAGAATACTGACTGGGTACTCTGGGTAATGTATACTAGTAGCGAGAATACTGACTGGGTAATGTGTAGTAGTAGCGAGAATACTGACTGGGTACTCTGGGTAATGTGTAGTAGTAGCGAGAATACTGACTGGGTACTCTGGGTAATGTGTAAGTAGTAGCAAGAATACTGACTGGGTACTCTGGGTAATGTGTACTACTAGCGAGAATACTGACTGGGTAATGTGTAGTAGTAGCGAGAATACTGACTGGGTACTCTGGGTAATGTGTAGTAGTAGCGAGAATACCGACTGGGTACTCTGGGTAATGTGTAGTAGTAGCGAGATTACTGACCGGCTAGTGCTAGCGCGAGTACAAGATGATCTAGTGTCAGTGTGCGTACTCACCGGCCAGCGCTAGTGGTAGTGGAACAGGTTGAAGAGGCGGCGATTAAAGAGGGGCCGCTGCTTCAGTTCCGAGAGCGGCTCGTCATCGCTGCGGATGCAGAAGTAGCTGGTGATGGCGCTGCGGCAGATCGGGCACTTGTCCAGTTTCGCTGGGGACAACAATAGTTTTTGGTACTATTATTTATTATTATCATTATTTGGTGCCATCTTCGAAACCTTTAGTTTAACACTGTACTACGGCCAAATTCGATGAAGAATGTTTGTAAACAAATTATTATAAAGTTAAATTAAAACACTTTTTTACGGATTCGTTTCGACGTTTCGAACCCTTTACAGGGTCCGTGGTCACAGGGAGACGGACCCTGTAAAGGGTTCGAAACGTCAGGATAATATAAAAACTATGTAAATAGTAAATTAAACGCGAGTTAATCCGTTTAAAAGTGTTTCATTTCAATGTGTAGTGCTCGCTTAACTTCAGAAAACAATAAGTTAAATTAAATTTGTATACGCTCACACTAATTATCTAGACCAAGATGAGTATTAGATTAGAGTAGAAACTCGTTAGTATGGTAAGACAACGGATAAATATACATAGACATAGAAAAAACACCCAGACCCGAAATCAATTTGGAAAAACTGTTTTTCTCTAAATTGACCCGACCGGCAATTGAACCCGGGTCCAAAGAGATGGCGCGACGCCAGACCCGTCGTGCTAACCACTCGACCACGGAGGTCGTCACGTCAATTATTGTCATTTCTTTGTGCAAATATTTCACTTGGATATTTACTGTGGTTTGGAAGAAAGACTCCACTGTTTGCTGTTTTCTCGTAAATCTCTATCAAGAAAGTAAAAATCCGAGTGACACTCCATATTAGTACAAAGAAATGTCAATAATTTGTTTACAAACATTCTATCGAATTTGGCCATAATATAGGAAGGTTGCCATCCGTTCGGGTTTCCCCGGATTGGTCCTAGTTTAGTGGGCGTCCGGAGCGGCGAGGTTTCACTTGTAGTCCTCATGGCATTTAAATGTTTTTAAGTCTCCGGTCTGTCTAACTTCAAAGAAAACGGAAATTTTCAATTACAAATAACCGTCACACAGCAGCTGCACTCAGATCTTTCCGTAACAAAATGGAATATTGGGATAAGTAAAAGAGTTTGTATCATGTAGTAGGCCTGTCAGCGGCTCGTCAGCACGTATTCTCTCTCGCAGAGGTCGGGCCGACGTTTGACCACCGTTGCCATTGACAGCGTACGCCCCGCCGCATAGTAAACGCCGCCGCGCATGCTAATCATCGAATGGCTGTGGAATACTGTTCACTGGAGATATAGCTCTTTTTTGTATCATTAAGGTTTTTGTACATTGTTTATTTTAAATTGCAGGAATACCTGTTTTTTTATTTTATTAAATACTAGCGGCCCGCTCGCAACTTCGTCCGCGTGAACCCTTCTTGTCTCCGTCTTCCAAAGTGACAGCTGTTAGTTTGACAGCTGTCACTTTGGAAGAAAGGAGAACCGTGCGCGCGAGTCCGCGAGTATTTCCCGTGTTCTTTTAGCAACAACACGTGTTGTAAGATTTCATTTTGATTCAATCTACCGTACAATACTAAATGTATTTTTAAAATATACCACTTGAAATTGGCTTAAGCTCTTGTCAAACAGACAGCGAACCGAAAGCGTGGCGAAGCGATTTCATTTTGTAATATATGGAATCCTTTTGTTCTGGTCACTTATAAAAGCGAAAGCGAACCGATCCGTGCCGATACCGTGGCGAACCGAAAGGCGTGTGACGCCATGACAAACACAAGGCGAGCGCGTGAAGCGAGGCGTGAGCGAGATATTTGTATTAACTGGTTTTGTATGCACGACGTCAAACAAAAAGCGAATGCGAGACGCGAAGCGAAGGCGATGCGTGATGGTTGTGTTTATTTACAAAAAAAAATCAAAGTATTCCGACACGTGGCCATAATAGATACCGAAAAGTTTATAGAATGTATTAAAAAATACCCAATAATGTATAATACACGTCACAATGACTATATAAATACATGTTTGCTATAGATGCGAACTGAAGCTTCGGTTCGCATTCTCCACGTTTTCGGTTCGGTTCGCTTGTATGTTTGACAAGGGCTTCAATGCTAAACACGAAGCCATTAATTAAGTTATAATAATAACCGTGCGCGCTTGATAAGAGTTATGGTTTAAGAAATTGATTTCTTTAGAAAGAAAATTTTTTTTTGTGATTAATTGTATAATTCAGGTTTCAGTTCATGGTTTCAGTTATTCCATAAGACGTAAAGGGTTGTTAACACAACATTATGTAAAGTTTAGCTACATTGAGCACAGCTTCGTATAGCTTATTTGCCGGTGTGCTCGATCCTCCATTGTCAAGTGCAAAACGTGGTGCACGCGACGAGAATCAATAATCAGGAAATCAGGTACAGGTCACAGCAAAAGTCGATGACGATCGAAACCAGCCCCCTTACTCTTGAAACCGATCGCTATTTTATCGGATTGGTATTGTGAATTTTCGTACTCCTAAGTTACGACACCAGAGCTAATATGGATTCATATTGCGTGGATATTGAGTGAAAAACATACAAAACTCAATGCCATTTAGTTCACCCAATATGAATCCAAATTAGCGCTGGTGTCGTAACTCAAAAATACGAAAATTCACAATACCAATCCGATCCAATAGCGATCGCTTTCGAGAGTAAGGGGGCAGAACACCATTGTACAGGCTGTGTGGTAATCGGTTAAGATTAATTTGGTAATTCTATTAAGTGCAAAGAAAAACTATTTGTATCATACAAAACTGCAAATTGTAATACTATTTGAGCTAAATGCAGTAGTAATTTTTTTGTCAAATCGCAAAGTAAACACGCAGTGTAATAAATCTTTAGATTAATTTTGTTGCTTTTTATTTTATTTTTATTTCGCTTTTTATTCTGAATGTAATTTAAATGTTTGTTGGTGTGATATTTTATTGTTATTTTAATGGGTGTAAATTACTTGAATAAATAAATTAGTAATAGGTATTGAAATTCATGTTTAGAATTTTAGGCAATTAAGTTGTATAAAATTTAGCTTGGCTTTGAGACACGTTATGATTTTATCATATTTTTTATCATCAATTGAATGAATGAATTTTTTACATAATTCCAATGACATAAATTATTTTAGTTATTTACTTGATATCTTATAATGTAATTTTGTACCTATGTATACCTACTTGTATACTTCAAAAACAACGCAATTGTATATGAATAAATATAAATATTGAAACTTAATGTACTTTGTTGTTATCTGTACAAATAATAAGGATAATCGCAAAACAATCCGGCGTTGATGACGCGCGCTTCGACTGGCCACCATTACAAATTAGTAACATTAATATATTGCGGCCTAAATAAATAAACATAGCACGCGGTGTTATTGTAGCTTAAGGTTGACATTCCTTATAAGGCAAATCTAAATTTGGTCAGATCTTTTTGGTTTAATAATAAGATGCAGTTTAAGAGCAGTCGTTAATTGTAATAAGCAATAAAAGGAAGTCAAAAGAAATATATAAAATAAATAATACGGAGTGATCGAAATAAGGTTAACCTTATACTATATTTAAAATTCGAATTTTAAATATAGTGTACTGTTTATAAAAACACAAAATTAAAAACTATCCAGGACACCCGTCGTTTTATACCAGTGAATCCGCCTGATGGATACCCCACCCCTAGAAGGGAGGCAAAGTTCGTCCCCCTTTCCGTACGAAAGCCTCAAAACAATCGGAGATGAGCAGTTGACGCTAAAAGACTCACGTGACGCGGCCTACATTGGCAAATATTTTGATTTAAATTTATGTGAGTGTGTTCGTGGTATGATAAGACCAAATAACAAATGTTTTCAGTGTGACCTGATTTAGACAATTCGAGTAGGTAGCCAGGGAAGTAAGGCTACTCTCTTCTTTGACTTCTCAAGACTTCATCGGCTTGTCATTCGTCGTACACTGCTGTGTGTGTATGTACTGTAGGTACGTTAGAGAGTGAACCTTCTGTACGGTAGTACTATTAGTTATTCTGTGTCGAAACGTCGGATATAAAAAGGTATGCGTAGTATGCCTATAATATGTAGTTAGCGTTAATCCCGTCTGAATGTGTGTTTATAATGGAACGCGAATTTTTAAAAGTGTATAAAAGCTCCTTACGAAAGCATCTAGCGCACAGGCACGCGTGCCTACACGGCAGCAGCGCGCACACGCTGCAGAGCGCAGGGTGAGGGGAGGGGGGTCACTGTTTGTTATCCTTGTTTTGGTGTTGTTTTGTTTTTATTATTGTAATGGAAAGTGCCCTTCTATGATAGGGAGGGCATTTCTCAATTCTAATTGACGCTGTAAAAGAAAGGGAGAAAAGAAATGCCCTTGCTGAGTTTTTGCCGGTTCTTCTCAGTACAAGGCTCCCGCCCCATAGTTAGACTTACGAACCGATGGCATAAATGACATTCATAAGTGCTGTAACCTAAACATGGCCTAATCTGAATAAATGATTTTGAATCTTGAATCTTGTTTGTTATTTTTCTCGAGTTTATTGGAACACTAGCGGCCGCTCGCGGTTTCACCCCGTTCCCGTGGGAATATCGGGATAAAAAGTATCCTATGTGTTAATCCAGGTTATAAACTATCTGTATGCCAAATTTCATTCAAATCCATTTAGTAGTTTTTACGTGAAAGAGTAACAAACATACACACTCACAAACTTTCGCCTTTATAATATTAGTGTGATTATACAGGGGTAGGAATAAAAACTTATAAAAAGTGTGTAAAAGCTACTCACGAAAGCATCTAGCGCACAGGCACGCGTGCCGGCACGGCAGCAGCGCGCACGAGAGCGGCGCCGCGGCGCACACGCAGCACAGCGCGGCGTGCGGCGGGTGCGCGGAGCCGCCCGCGTAGCCCTCCGCCTCGCTCAGGCCATCGCCAGTCACGTACAGTTGCTGGGGACGGGTGAAGTTAAAGTCTTCATCATCATCAGGAGAAAGACGTCCATACATATATGCAGGGTTAATTTTGGACCCCCCCCCCCCCCACAAAAGTAAAAAAAATAATAAAAAAATATTTGACGTAAAAATAATAATAATTTTCTTTTTTAATTAGTTTTAATAGTTTTTGCCTGCTTTTTATCCTATAGTTCTAGGTGCGTGAGCTCACCCTCGCTGTCATTGGTGCACAGGGTGAATAATAGCAGTCGCACGCATGCGCTTTGATAATCGCGGTAGACCGCGCGTTAGGTGACAATAATTTTAATTTTTTTTAAGGAAAAGTTGAGACAAAAATGTAATAAAAATAATGTTTTTTTATTTTATTATTTAGTTGTACTGCTGCTATAGGATCACGTAAAAAATTGGCGGGTGGTCCAAAATTAACCCTGTAGATTTATTGCACAAAAGATCCCTATGAATCGACGTGCTGCTGCGAGAGGGAGACCCTCTGCAGGACCTACTAAGATAAAATAAGATAGATTTGACAACCTCCTTGGTCTAGTGGTTTGTACACCGGTTTTCATGGTGTCGCCATCTCAGAGGTCCCGGGTTCGATCCCCGGTCGGGTCAATTTAGAAGTTATTATTTTTCTAAATTGTCTCGGGTCTGGGTGTTATCTATGTATAATAAGTATGTATTTAAGTATTTTAAGTATGTTTATCCGTTGTCTAGTAACCATTTAACGAGTTTCTTCGAAGCTTCTCTTGGGCTAGATAATTGGTGTGATTGTAGGAAAGATTTATTTATTTATTACATTCGCGACTATTGTCCCAAGAAGGATTACGTATAAGTTGCTGAGGATGGGTGAAGTCAAAGCCTTCATCATCATCAGGAGAAAGAAGTCCATACATACGATCGAGGAACTACCCGGTCGACCACTTTTCGGCGATATTTGCTTACGTACGACCGCGCGTACGTACAGTAGCGTCAGGGGGGTGTCACTCCGCAGTTTAGGTACGTTCAGCCGGCGCGGCGCGCCCTCGGGGAGACGTATGGCAGTAGGTTGCCATGAACGAAACACGCTCCGCCGAGCGCGTAAAACGAACGATCATTTCTGTGATTTTTGTGCACCGAATAATGACTACTAAACGATCTTATAATCCGTATAAAAGATACTGCTGTTTACGGGTGTCTAAATAAAAGAAATAACAATGAATCTGATTTCAAATCAATATCGAGTCAGCGTTGCCTAACGGAATATTAACACTGGGGTCACACGATAAGGGTCAATTTCGCGTGAAAGCATAAAATACATAATAGTACAAGTACAGAAGATTCACTCCGTTAAGTCATTTAAATAAATAGCGACTCTTGCAAATACACAATAAAGTGCAATTCAGGTCGCACACCGCTCCCATACCTACAGTTAAATTCACCTAGAAGTTGCCTCTCTTTCTATCGCGTACTATCGCGTAGCTCTTATCTCTTGTAACGACTGCAGGGTGTTCGCGGGCGTCCGTCCGGTCGGCTACTTGTGGCTTCATACCTAAAGCACGGAGTGCGCCAGGCCTGGTAAAAGTCGTAAGAGAAGGCAATTTTTTATACCTAAACTTGACTTTAGTTAGAGAGTGAACCTTCTGTACGGTAGTACTTTTAGTTATTCTGTGGTAGCGTGCGCGTAGATCGCGTGCAAGCGAATATCGACCAAAAGTGGTCGACCGTGAACTTCCTCGATCGTACATACATTCATAACTATTATCCCTGAAGGAATAGTCAGAGAATAGGCAGCAGAAAAAGTCCACTGCCCATAGTCCACGGCACTCCAAGTTACAGTGTGAAAGTTGGTGAGCCCGTCGCCGCTCTTATGCTGTTGGATGTATGTGTAGTCTTTAGTCCGTTAGCCTCCTTTTAAGACACTTAAGAGAACGGTTGGGTTGGTAGTGTTTTAAGATAAACGGCCACCACATAGCTCATTGAGTACATTGAGAATTTTTATGCCTGAATAACAAAAATACGAGCGGGCTTATTTTTATGACTTTATGTTATTTACCGAAATACAGAAAACATGTTATTGTAGCAGCTGAATACACACGTACTGTTTGTGTCTTTTCGCATGTGTTATATTGCGAACATATTGTAGATATTTGATAAAATGTATTTATATTACTCTATTCGAAAATGTAAAGTCTAAAAATAACTGATATGTTAATTAATTAATTACTAACTTTTGCCCGCAGCTAAGCTCGTGTAACCTTTTTCAGAGCTCTATCTATCTCTATACCAGAATTCATCAAAATCGCCGCTCCGCTCACAGCGGCATTGTCGTGGTCGGGCGAAGAGTTAGGAGCGGAGGGTACTATTATCTATTCTGTAGTGAGGTGGCCAGCTATGCGATTCTTTAAACGACACATAGACGCGCATGGCTGTGATCTGCTGTCTCTTTCCAATTCTATGTATATAAAAGAGACAGAGTCAATTCTAAGCGCTGCGGCAGCCGCGGCAACCAATGCTTTAACTTAGAGAATCGCACTGCTGCTCTCACGTCGGGGCTCTCGACATACCTACATCGGGTGGATATGCGATCGGAGTTGTAGGCTAGTTCCTTAGTCGTAGGTTAGTTAGTTACCTTCAAACAGGACAGATGCCCGTTCGCTTGCTTCAGATACTGCGCGATGATGCCGCTGGGCAGAGAACACTGCTCGTCACGGATGTGCACCACGCTCACTAGCGCCACCTGTGACGAAACCACGGATGAGTTTTACCCTTCATGCGGCACAAACGAAAAACTTCTAAATGGAGGTTATCCCAAACTAGACATTAATAAAAGACTTGACCACTACTTATTCAAGTATGTTAGCTATATTGTTAAGAGCATTGTTATAATGCGACAGTTAGAAAGCCAGCCCCTCGATCCTTCCTATCTTTCTAGTTTCTTGGAGGCGTTTATCTGAAAAAGAGCGCGTGTAAACACGGTCTTCGTACTCTTCTCTAGCTAAAAGTACTGCAACTTGGACCTTATGCTCGTGTGTCTGTGTATTTGTTAGCATTCGAAGAACGGGAGGTTGATAATAATCTTTCATAGTGAGACCCTCGTCTGTCGTCGTGCGGGCTGTCTGTCGCTAGCGCATCTCACCATGTCGCGGGCCACGGGTCGCTAGTGTTCCGCTCGTCACTCACCAGATCACCAAGTGGGGGTAGCGTAGCACCAATGAGGTATTATAACTATAACAGCTTTTCGATACAAAAATCTGCTTAACTAGGTGACAGCGGGCAAAGTGCGGGGCGCAAGGGGCGGAGCTTTGTTGTCAGACGCTTGCAGACCATGTCTCTATAGTTATTAAACCTCAATGGGAGCACGCACGCAGCGGCGGCCCCAGCTGCAGCGGCATCCAGGGGCCCTCCCTACTGTCACCTCTCAAAGCATTATTACTTCAATCTTACAATGCGAGATTCGTATGGGAAATTACATGGTAAGTAATACTGCTCAAGGGTTGATGGTAAACCCACAGGTCGCGTGGGCTGCTGCTGGCGTCTCACCGTGTCATCAGGCCGCAGGTCGCCGGTGTCCCGCTGGTCCCGCGCCAGTATCACCACAAGGGGGTTTTATGCGCACGGCGGTGGGCCCAGCTGCAGCGGCATCAGGTCACTGCTGTCTCTGGCGTCTCACCGTGTCATCAGGTCTCAGGTTGCCGGCGTCCCATTAGTCCCGCGCCAGTATTACCACGAGGGGATAGCACGCGCGCGGCGGTGGGCCCAGCTGCAGCGGCATCAGATCACTGCTGTCTCTGGCGTCTCACCGTGTCATCAGGCCGCAGGTCGCCGGTGTCCCGCTGGTCCCGCGCCAGTATCATCACGAGGGGGTAGCACGCGCGCGGCGGCGGGCCCAGCTGCAGCGGCTTGTCGAGCGACAGCCGCAGCGGCATCTCGTCGTGAGGACTGTTCCTGTGACGAGTAATTTGGTTAAGATCTCAGCTGCCATGAAACCAAAAACAATAGAAATTCAATTGTTATAATGTAGTGGCCTCTAGGACTCTTCGTGACAAATGGGGTTAAATAGGAAGCGAGCATACAAGGCGTTCGGGTTGCAAAATGTGATCTTGCGTGGTCACTGGATGGATGACAAAATTAACAAAACAAACATCTCGAGCTCGCACTTTGGCAGGCACAGCTTTTTGTTAACACCTGCACTTTGTGGTTGTTGTTGTTAACAACCACACTTGTCGTAAGATGGCAAACGTTGAAACCGACACCAACCCGTATGCGTATATGGCCTAATCGTTCATGTGCCGTTGTCCATGTACCGTTGTCCATGTAAAAACAGCCTTACGAACACATTACACATTGTTGCAATTGCAATGTATCATGCAATGTAACAGAATTCCTATAATGTAGACGCCTTGCGCGCACGAACCGTGCACACTGCGCGCACGAACGAGTGTAATACTACGTAATATCGACGCGCACGAAATCGCGACAAAACATAGGAATTATGTTTGTAATCGTTTTATGCGAATAAATGGAAGATGCTTATACAGTTTTTATCTGTTTTTACACTATACATCACTCGTAGGTATTTCAACATTGCTTAACTTTCGCGATCGAAAACCTCGAGATTTTATGCACCTACCACGGAGCAAAAACAACCGTGGAACCTACGGTCACCCATCCCCTTGGCGATCTAGGCGAACATTGCTTAACTTTCACGATCGAAAACTCGAGATTTCTATGTACCTACGAGTGATGTATAGTGTTAAAACAGATAAAAACTGTATGAACATTTTCCATTTATTCGCATAAAACGATTACAAACATAATTCCTTTGTTTTGTCTCGATTTCGTGCGTCGATATTACGTATTACACTTCGCACGAACAGAGCATTTCAACTCGTGCGCGCCGCGATCCGCTTCCACACCTTATGAAATGCTCCTTCCATGTTACATTGCATATTACGTTACAGCAGTCTGTACCCGCCTTTAGACGGGAGATATTTATAGGCTGATGATAACGATGAAATAAGAAGCACCATCATAAAAAAAATATAATGCTCTGCTAGCACACGTGTCCTTCATACAACATGAGGTCTTTAAGAACGCGGCATCACTAGACACAATACAATTTTTATTCATTGAGCAATGAGCAATGATCAGTGCGCGCAGCCGCAGTTGAAAAGTTAAAAGAGGTGCGAAGAAGCATCGCAGATCGGCAAGGCGAGTACGGCTAATGCGGCACAATCCTGCTTCACTAGCTGTCTTCGCATCTGGACTTCGTTTCGAATCAACATCAGATGGGACGGAGTAATTTGTCTAGTCTGGACTAACAGAAACAAAAGCTTTTACATCGAGTTCCCAGTTGCAAATTGGGCAAGCTAATGACATTGCTTTCGTTTTGTCTTTTACGCAACAAAAAAAGATTTTCAAGGATAACATAATAAACCAGTTCTGATGTGGGCTAGTTACTTAGTTTAATTACGATGACGATTTTCAAGGATAAAAAAGAAAGTTGTATTATTCTATTGCTTCAGAACTATCCATTAGGGCTTGTTAATTTCGCCTAGTAGCTGCTACCATCACCATATGCAAGTCTGTCGCCATAACATCAATATTAGTATTTTGTTGTATTCAGGCAGTGGATAAGATTGACAATTCTAAGATTACGGGTTAAGACAGTTTCTTCTTGGGCCTTATTCACATCCATCAAGAAACATAAAGGCTAAGTAGGTACTTCCTCGTCCCATCAAAAATGTATGGGTACCAGTCCCTATCGAGGCAAATATGAGCCAAGGTCAACACTTTTTCTGTATTCGACGAAGTGGTAAAAACTAATCCACTACATGTAATCCAAATCAATTGAAAAAGACAGTGTCAAAAAAATTAGTTCGAGCAGGATTCGAATCTGCACCCTTCTGGCAATCCGGGCCTGGTGCTCTTTTCAATTTCTAATGTGTTCGCAACAAAATTTGCGTTAAAATTATAAAAAACAATAACATAACCCGAATCAAGTTTAAAGAGAAATAAAAAGATACTACAAGGAAAATCAAACTGGACCAACTTATCGAGTCCCACGTTGTCGTCTATATTTTAGAGGTCTCCTAAGGTCGTCAGCCATCTCTAAATCGTTTGCCCTTGATCAAATATCATGTGAACCATTTAGTTGAAAAGTTTCCTCCCTTTTTTACCGACTTTAAAAAAGGAGAAGGTTATCAATTGTCAGCATAGTGTATTCGTTAGAGGTAGATGGCGAAGTGCCTCGTGCTAATCTTAAAATAAATAGACGAAAAGAAGATAAGTGAGATAGACAGATAGTTAAGGATTACGAGAGAAGAGAGTCTCATCTTGGGCATATTCGCATGTACATCAGTGAAATAGGTACAGAAGACCAAGCGTTCCCATTAACCTCTTGACATCCGCCTGGCATGTCCGCATGCCATGAACAATAGATTTTCTATTGTGTTTGTATTGGCGGATTTCAATAGCTATCCCCTCATATGTTTAAAGACCCATTTTGGGTAGCTAACAATTGCTTTCGCGTTATATTATAATTAAAATGTTTAACAGAGTGTAACTGAAACTGATTAGTGTATAGGCATATCTTTTGGCTTCGCCACTGAACAACTTTATAAAGACGTCCCACTGCTGTTCCGGTTGTCAATACCACATGGACAGATCAGCTCCCTTACTCTTGAAACCGATCGCTATTGGATCGGATTGGTATTGTGAATTTTCGTACTCAAACCAGAGCTATATGGATTCATATTGCGTGGATATTGAGTGAAAAAAATACAAAACTCAATGCCATTTAGTTCACCCAATATGAATCCAAATTAGCACTAGTGTCGTAACTTAAAAATACGAAAATTCACAATACCAATCCGATCCAATAGCGATCGGTTTCGAGAGTAAGGGGGCAGACCTTAGTAATTAAAATAAAGAAAACAAAATATTGCACTTGTTTACAGCGACTAAGCAATCAACTACAATTATATCCCGATGTGCAAATGCTATCCTAGTGGACAATTTGAAAGCCCAGCGGTGCGAAGTTAAAGCTGATGATGATGTATTGATATTTTAATTAGGTATAATTTTATGCAAATTGTGTAATAATCGCAGTGTTCAGTCATTCAATACTAATGGGTAACCAAGTCACGTTACGTTGCCGTCGCTCAAAACAGCCACTTATTGTATTCAATATGATTCTTTGACGCGGAAGAGACATGAGCGCTAATTGCTTTCGTCACGGGAATGCTTCTCTAATGTCTGTGTCACTCTTGAAAATCCATCCGTGGGCGTAACATGAAAAACTATTGGTTTCTATATATAGCGTTACTCATACAAACTCTCTTTATTTTTAATAGTATGATGCTAAAATCTTAACGAGGCGAGTTCCCATCACTTGGATTCACTTTTTTTTATAATGTTACTATTTCACATACCATTGTTTGGGGTAGAGGGTAGGGATGTGAAGCGGTAAATTACCCCGATAAAATACGGTATTTTACGATATTTTAAGTAATATTTGGTATTTTTCTGTAAAATACGGTAATATTCGGTAAACGTAAAAACTTTTTAAACGTGTTCATTACCAACTAACTAATACTATTATTACCTAAGTGAGTATATTTGTGTGTATGTATTTACTCTTTAACAAATAAATGTAATTTATTGAGATTTGACAGATTTATAAGAAATTTTGGAATTTTTAAAACAGAAAATGGCTCGTTTGTACTAAAAATGTTCGAGATACGAATCACATCACAGGGTTTTCGTGCGTTCGATATGTCAACTGTCAATGTCAAGTGGAAGTTCAAGTACGAATTTGTCTTTAATATGTGGCCAAAATAACATCAATAATCGCAGGTACTTCAAAATTGATAGACGCTTTTAAAGTTGCTCTGCGAAATCTAATTTATTTAAATATAATAAAAGTGCTTACAGTTTTAATTTCGCCTAAATGTGTTAGTAAATGTACCAGTGAGTGTTGGCATTAACTTATTATCACTCACACTTTCACTGCAATCACAATTCCATATCTCATCACCTACTCGTCACCTCATCGCAACATCTTCAGTCCTAAAGTACTTGCTTTCTGAACATGGACACTGTCAATGTCAATGACACTATTCAGGACCTCTCTACGCTGTTCCACGCTCGCATGGAGAAGTTTGAAAAGGCACTTCAACAGCATACGGAGTCATCAGTTCCTGGAGCGCAACTACAGACTGTCAAGGCGCTATCTGCAGACTACCAGCAGTTCAAAACGTTTGTAGTTAAGGCTGTGAACACATTGAAGATGCAGCTTGATCTTCTCAGCACGGGTATGGATCGACTAGAAACTCACTCTCGGCGTAAAGTGTTGCTGCTCCATGGCTTGCCAGAAGACCCCAACGAGAATGTTTCTGCCAGAGTACACGAGAAGCTAAAGAGTGTGAAGCTGACTCAACTCCGGCCTGACTGCATTGAGACGTGCCACCGTCTTGGTGCTGCTAGAAAGGACAGGGCTCGCCCTGTGTTGCTTCGCTTCACAACGTACGGTCACAGATCTACTGTATGGAAAGCTAAGACGGCGTTAAAGGGTACGCGAGTTTCACTATAGGAGTTTCTGACAAAGTCCAGGCAAAACGTGTTTACGGCTGCCCGTCAACGTTTCGGCGTGAAAAACTTGGTCTTCGGATGGCACCATAGTGGTGCTGCTGCCGGACAAGACTCGACGAAAGATAACTGTGATGGCGGAGCTTCAACAACTGCAGGACTTTTTTTCATCCACGGTAGGCAGTTAAGTTTCTTCTCAATTTAGCTCAGCTTAGTTCTCAATTCGCTAGTGTGAGGTAATTCAATAATCTGTTGTTACTTGAGTTGGAAATTTGTTCAGATACCATCATAAATTATCAAAGGTATTTCTGTTTTAATGTAGGCACGCTACGTAGGTACGTTTGTAGTTTTCTGTTTTGTATCTTAGAACTCGGACCAAATATTACATGGACAGAGTCTTACGACGTTGCCGCTTTATACGTGTATCAAAGTAAAGTATTTGTATCTCTGTCTGTATGACTGTAGTGTGATATGAGTAAAAGAGATAGTTAATGTACGTTTGGCAACGACGCACTGTCGGTGTGAGACGTGTCATTTCATGACCGACTACTAGGTCAAAACATTGCTGGATTGTGCGAAATAATAGTGGAATATTAAGAAATCTTAGTGTTTGTGATATTTGTGTAATATACAATTGACATAATGTCTTGTTCAGCTGTTTATTGTTCGTCAAGAACAACAAAAGGAGGTGTGAAAGACCAGGAATTATCATTTCATACGTTAGTGATTTCTCATAATATGTATGCTTTACTATGAGTTTTTTAATAATTAAAACGGCAAAGCATTAATATTTGCTAATTCTAAATCATACTATATCGTACACTATTCACAAGAATCAGGTTCTAAACCTTAATTAAATGTAATTAAAGGCTTTGTTTTTGGCATAATGATTAGTGATGTACGTATTTGTGTATCGAAGCTTTATCGATATTACTAATATTCTTTATATTATTCTTTTTTTAGGTTTCCAAAATGCCCGGAAATAAGACGTGAATGGGTTAAAGCTATTAGACGTGATAACTGAGAGCCTACAAAATATTCAAGGCTCTGTTTCAAACATTTTGAAAAATCTTTTTTACAGTAAAAATTTTAGCCTTAGTTCAAAATTAAATCTTAATAATATGGGCGGGAATATGAATAGTAAAAAGTATTGCTCTTCACTTTACTACACAAATTATTATCTTTTATTTGTTTGTTATAATAGAGGGAGGCAAACGAGCAGGCGGGTCACCTGATGGAGAGTAATCTCCGCCGCCCATAGACACCCGCAACACCAGAGGAATCGCAGATGCGTTGCCGGCATTTAAGGAAGGAATAGGAATTAGGGGGGGGGGGGGGGGGGGAGGCCTCCGGAACCCTCACTGCCCCAACGAAACACAACAGCACCAAGGGCTATTATTTCACGCCGGATATTAGGGTGTTACCAGACCAATCGATCGATCGTCGATCGACGGCATCGATCGATGGTAGAATGGATTAGTCGACGTCGATCGATGTCGATCGACAATCGACCGGTAAAATGGATTAGGTGTTAAATCGAGCTGTTTGATTAGACGCACCGGCCGCTTCACTTTTCTGAGTGGTAGAGCCACGCTGCGACTGCGTTTCAGCACGCATTGGGTCGGCTCGCCCGGCGTTATACCGCCCTCTCTAATATTCGGCGTGAAATAATAGCACTTGGTGCTGTTGTGTTTCGTCCGACTAGTGAGGGTTTCCGGAGCCCCCCCCCCCCCCTCCTCCCAATTCCTATTCCTTCCTTAAACCTATTCCTCCCCTAAAGGCCAAAGTGCGAAAATGCATAGTTTTCAAGATATTTTTATTTTGAGGTTATTTTAGGTTATTTTTAGGAAAAAAAACAAATATTCTATTAAGTTACCATTACCGTACCCCCTCCATCCCCCTCCTCTCTACCTCCCTCGAAACTACTAACCTCGTAATTCATGACAATCGCTACGCAAAAAAAAAACAAAAACAAAAACCGCTGCTTAAAATGTCATTTGGATAAAATAAGCGATCGTTGGCTTTAAAAAACGGCCGCATCCAGATTCTTCTGCGTTTGCGTCTCCGTAATAATAGTACGAGCAACATCGTACTGGCCAAGAACAACGAGTCCTTTTCTGAATACATTTCGAAAGAAACTGATGGAATTTAGCCAGGGTTAATCGATCAACGTCGACCGACCGTCGATAGATGGGTTAGACGAACGGTATCCGTCGATTGATTAAAGCTACCACACCTATCGATCAACGTCGACCGACCGTCTTTGATCGATTGGTTAGTCAAACGGTAGGTATCCGTCGATCTATTAAAGCTACCAGACCAGTCAATCAACTTCGATCGACGTTGATCGATGCCGTCGATCGACGATCGATCGATTGGTCGGGTAACACCCTGCACACTAACAAAATACGGACATGCTAAAAATCCGAAGACTGTCCATTGTGATATTTGGTCCGAGGGTTAGAAGTTTGTCAATGTCAAATGTCAGCTGTTATGTCAGTGTCAATGTGGCGTTGCTTTTTTTTTTATATTAGTTCCATGAAGGAGCAGGCTAAGGTCTGAGCCATACTGCCTAGTCATTAGTTTTTTATTTGTTTTTTTCCCTTGATGATAATGAGTGGTGATTAAGATGAATGATAAATGATGTTCCCCAAACCCCTTGAGTCCTCAGTAAAGATGTGGGACTTTACTGAGGTCTCACGCGGACTACTTGAGAGAATTTGAAAAGTGATGTTGCACTGTTTTGTTTCATTTGCCAACACTCATGCACGTTCACAAACACTTAACGGTTAATAATCCACTATTATTTCACATTAATATTCGAAAAAACACAAATGTTAGAAAATAAAAAAAAACTGCAGACATGACGCTTCACTTTCCCGCCAAGAAGCCTGTGGCGTTGCGTTCAAAAACCGTTTGTCGATGTTCCAATATTTTTATTTTTTACCTTTTTATTTAATATTGCTTTTGCGTTTTGAAGATTTTTGTTGATTGTTCTTGTTTAACGTATGGCCAACGCTCGCTGGAGGTTTTACTTTTAGCTTTTTTTGTTTTTTTTTTTGTTATTAGTATTATTTAACTATAAATATATAATTTTATTAGTATTTATTATATTTATTTTTATCTCAAGTCATAGTTTATTATATTGTATGTATGTCTATAAATTCAGATTATTTTACTGATGACTCTTCCGATGAATTTGAAAGTGCTTGTAGCGATATTTCTACTACTTCTGATGAACTCTCTCTGAATGTCAAGCTTCAATCTATATTACGCAATAAATCCCACTACCTTAACCTAGTGCATATTAACGCGCAGAGTGTCCCTGCACATATCTCTGACTTAAATGCATCATTTAGCAACGGCCTAGTCGACGGAATATTAATATCCGAATCCTGGCTCAAACCGTCTCTTCCGTCCCCTCTTTTTACTCTAAATAGGTATAAACTTTTTCGAAACGACAGAGTTGGATCTGGTGGTGGAGGTGTATGTATCTTCATCAAAGACCATATACCATGCTCTGTCGTCAGTCAGTCTCCTAGGACTTACACTGGATCCTTGGAGTACCTATTTTTGAGGCTTAGTTTACACCACACTAATATTTTAGTGGGAGCTGTTTACAGCCCTAACATTAATGTTAATTATTTTGACTCTTTTGAAGCTACCCTCGAATCCCTGAGTTCTTCTTACGATCATGTAATTTTGATGGGTGATCTTAACACTTGTTTATTAAAAGATAAATCTCGCTCGCCACGTCTTAACTCCATTATAACTTCTGTCAACTTTGAATAGCTGCCACTCACTGCCACCCATCATTCTCCTAACTGCCAGCCATCTCTTCTAGACGTACAGATAGTATCAAAACCAGATTCAGTCCTTTTACACGGACAAACTACTGCTCCATTCTCCTACCATGACCTTCTTTATCTATCATATCGTGTACGCACCCCCAAACCTAAAGCCAAAGTAATTTTCCGACGTAATTTTGGTGGTATCTGTGTGGATCGCTTGAGAGAAGACTTTGCTAGGGTGGATTGGTCTGCCTTGTGTGATGCTGATACTGTAAATGAGAAAGTTTCAATATTCAACAAACTGTTAACACCACTTTTTGATTCACATGCCCCACTCAGACCAGTGCGCGTCAAACATTTACCTGCGCCTTGGCTGACGCCTGCGATAAAGAAAACAATGCAGCGTAGGGATAAGGCCAAGTCAATCCTGAAGAGATTTACAAATGATGACAACCTTGTTTCTTACAAGAGGCTGCGCAATCTTTGCAATCGGCTCTGTCGGGATGCCAAGCGACGATACATTCACACATCAATAGAAGACTTACCTCCGGGTCAAATCTGGACGTTTTTGAGATCGCTTGGTGTGGGTGGGGACCGCAACAGTACTGGTGATTTACCTAACCTCAACCAACTAAACAGGCATTTCACAAGTTCACCGGTTACTGTTGCTGACTCCATCAAGGCAGACACGATTTTCTTTCTTGAATCGATTGCTCGTCCTAACTGTAAGCCCTTTTCATTTCGCGAAGTCACTGAGGGGGAGGTTAAGAAGAATATCCTATCCATAACGTCCAAAGCCGTGGGTGAGGATGGCATTTGCCGTAATATGCTGATGCCTATCCTGGAAGATGTAGTGCCTATTATCACACATATCTTAAACCATTCCTTGACAACCAACATCTTCCCTTCCGATTGGAAATTAGCCCACGTCATTCCCATTCCTAAGTCCGCTTCCCCTACTGATTTTTCACAATTCCGTCCTGTCTCTATTCTCCCATTCCTGTCCAAGGTCCTAGAAAGCGCTGTTCAAAAACAACTTTTTTCATATGTCTCACAGCATAAGATAGATAGATAGATAAATTCTTTATTGCACATACATGTAGAACAATTTTACAATATAAAACTTAAATCTAGTATGAGCAAAGGCGGTCTTATCGCTGAAAGCGATCTCTTCCAGACAACCTTTGGTTTTAGGACCCAAGAAAGAGAAAGAGGAAGTGCGCAAGTACAATTAAACAGAATTACACGATAGTTAATTAATAAAAACAGGTATTATAATTATATACTTATAAATATATTTAAAATTAGACGTACATATATATATACAACGATATAAGTATCATACATACACACATACATACATATATATTAAATAAACTATTACATGTTACTAGCAGATGACTTAGCTAATACATAGATGCTTGTGTAGCATAGATTTGAAGATAGAAAGTGTCTTGGAGTGTCGGATTTCGTAGGGTAAGTTATTCCAAAGAAAAGTAGACTGGACTGTGAACGAATCCTTAAAATAACCTGACCGAGTAAAGGGAGCCTTTAGTACATTATCCGATTTTGACCTGAGACCACGGTTGTGATCCTCCCCTAGAAACCGGAAACATCCTTTAAGGTAGGAAGGAGTACGAGGGTCATACAGTACGTTAAAAACGAGAGTGAGGATATGCTCCTCACGGCGCAACCTAATAGGTAGCCATTCAAGCCTATGCCTGTATTCAGACACATGGTCGAACTTACGCAAACCGAAGATAAACCTGACGCAGAGATTTTGAAGGCGTTGTAGCTTATTAACAAGTCCTCATTAAGATCAACAAGGCAGACATCGGCGTAGTCTAAGATCGGTAGAAGGAGAGATTGCGCAAGTTCGACCTTGGTCTTCACAGGAAGCAAGTTCCTCCACTTCCTAAGCGAACCAGAGGCAGCAAACACCTTACGACTCATCTCTGCTACTTGTGGAGTGCAGCAGAGGGTACAGTCGAAAAGGACCCCTAGATTCTTTACAACATCGCAGTAGTTTATTGAGATACCGTCAAAGAAGAGCGAAGGGACAGATAAATTGTTTAACTTGGCTGTTTGTTTTGAGCCCCCGATGATAATAGCTTGCGATTTATTAGGATTGACCGTTGAGCCATGGGTTCGACTCCATTCAAGAATAGTCGCAAGGTCAGCGTTAAGGCTGGCGATCAACCTCTCAATATCATCAACGGGGGCCTGAGAATAAATTTGCAGGTCGTCAGCATACAAGTGAAATTGACAGGATAGGAGTGGTGTGAGAAAGTTAATAAAAATCGAAAACAGGAAAGGAGAAAGGACGCCGCCCTGGGGCACACCGGCAGTGACGTCGCTAGCACTAGAAAGTTTGTCATCGGCGCGGACGAATTGCCGTCTGCCGAAAAGGTAACTACGAAACCAATTAAGCGCCGTATCCGAGACTAAGAGAGATTTCAGCATAGCCAGAAGGATGTCGAAGTCAACAGTGCCGAAAGCATTTGAAAAGTCCAATAGTACCAACACCGTTAACCGCTGATCGGACATTCCCAGGCGTATGTCATCGGATACTTTGGTCAGAGCTGAGGTAGTACTATGTCCCGGGCGGAATCCAGATTGGAAAGGACTAAGGAAGTTAATTGAGTTTACAAAGACACTGATTTGGTTGAGGACAAGGCGTTCAAGGATTTTTGAAAGGAAGGGAAGAATGGATATTGGTCTAAAATGAGAGGGTAAGGAAGGGTTCGAAGTTTTAGGAACAGGTATGACGACTGCTTGACGCCAGCAGCTAGGAAAGCTGCCGGTATTAAGCGAGAAGTTAAAAATATGGCAGAGGATAGGGACCAGAATATCAAATCCTAAGAGGATCATCCGCCGGCCAATCCCATCCATGCCCTCGGCATTAGACTTAACTGCTCGGATATTGTCTTCAACTTCGCGCTCTGAGACCGACCGAAAGGCAAATACAGGATGCTGTGGATAAGGAGAGGAAGACAGTGATAGCAGTGTGCTTTGTTTCAAATTATGAGGGATACATGAAGGAGCAGAAAAGTGTTGGTTTAAGGAGGACAAATCAAGATTTTTAGGAATGGAGGTCTTAGACTTACCAATACCCAAGGAATTTAAAAATGACCAAACCTTAGCAGGGTCACCGTTAGCTACGGAAGAGTGAATGTGACGACGTTGCCCATCCCTACACAGCCTACTACAGCGATTACGAAGCTCCCTATATTTGCCACGATTAATGTCAGATGGATCCTTCTTAAATCGAACCTTAGCAGCATTACGCCTGGCCATAATGACTTTAATGTCATTAGTTAGCCAGGGAGCGGGGAGATGTTTGAGCCGGACCGGTCGAAGAGGGGCATGGATGTCAAATATTTCGATCAAGTTCGAGTTGAAGATTTCCATCTTTAGATCGATAGTAGGGGCATCAAACACCGCATCCCAGTCAATACTGCTAAGGTCAGACATAAAGCTAACAGTGTCAACATTGTTGAAGTTACGTTGCATGATCACTCGCGGTTTAGGTTTAGGACAACGGATCTTATAGGATAGGAAAAGGAGATCATGATAGGAAAAGGCTTCAGCAGAAAGTTGCCCGTGGGAACTCACGTGATCAGGAGAGGAAACAATTGCAAGATCCAACAAGGAGGGCTGGCAGCCAGGAAAATGGTGTGTAGCAGTTGAAGGGAGAATGTTAAGGCTAGTGGATTCCACAATTGAACAAAGGTGTGTCGACCGTGAATCCCGCTTGAGTAAGCAGGTGTTGAAGTCACCCATAATAATAGTATGGTCAGCTGTTGGTACCAGTGTTTCTAATACGGCTTCAAATTTATCAAAGTAGTCTATGTGTAAATTGGGGCTATAGAACACGCCTAGGAGAATCTTCGAGTGACCGAGAAGAACTTCTATAAAAAGGTGCTCAGAAGATTCAGAGTAGGCAGATGGAGATTTACTTATGATATTAAAAGGCAGGTGGCCTCTGAGGAAAATGGCAACACCACCACCCCCCTTGCCAGTCCTGTCATTGCGAATGAGGTGAAATCCGGGAAGAGAGTAGGAGGTGGAAGGGAGACAAGGTTTTAAGAACGTTTCCGATATTAGGATGGCGTGAATATTTCGGTTACCAGAGAAGGTGGTCAGCAAATCTGGGTAATGCGCGGGGATGCTTTGGGCATTTATATGCACGACATTAAAATTTTTGGAGAAAGGTGCAAAGTTAGCATCAAGTAATGAGTCCAGAGGTTGAGGCAAACTTTGGAAACTACAGTCTGATAAAGAAGAAGCAGAAAGATAGTCCGACCTGTCATCCGAATCAATATTATTGTCATCATTAAAAATAGCTTGTAACATAATAAGTAAGTATATAAATACTATATAATATAAGATAAAATATATAAAAAAAATGTAATAGTAAAACTAAATAAAAAATTAAATAGGTATAGGTATACCACCCGCCAGCAGTATGGAAGAGAATCGCCTACCTACTAGGTACATTCATTCACTAAAAACACAACTTTAAAATGAAGTTTGAACATGACACAAAAAGATAAATGAACCAAATGATTTACTAAACTATACAGCAAATAAAAAAGTTAAACAAAGGAAAAACAAACAAAATTAGGTTTAGAAAAATCAAAATTAGAAAAAGAAAACCCTACGCCGTATAGACCAGATCCCTTAGTCATATCCAAGAGTGAATTATTGTACTGACACATTCATCCGTCAGTGTCAGTCTGACACCTGACAGCAGGTAATGTAAACAAACGAGATCACGACGAGAAAAAAAAGGTTAAATACAAGTGAAACTACACTCCAACCCTATAACATTTTAGAGTACATAAAAACTGATTATTATGTGGGTTAAAGTTTAAGTGGCTGAAAACCGGTTGCTAACATTTACTCGGAGTTGACGAGGTACCCGCAGCAATACGGAGAAACTCGGCCATGGACTCCAACCTGTGCCTGTTTCCGTCAGGAGTCTTAATGAAGATCACCCCTTCCGCAGTCCAGCAGTTAGAAATGCCGAATTTGTTTCTTGCAGCCATAAACACGTCATGACGCGTCTTTGTTAGAAATTCGGATAGCGTGACTTTGGAACCCTTAAGGGCAACTTTGCCTCTCCACAAAGCCGCGCGCACCGCAGTATCCGAGAATTTTACAACAATGGGCCGCGGTTTGTTGTTATTGGGAGCCAGTTTGCCCATGCGATAACTTGCGGTAATGCTGCTACCCGAGAAACCTTGTACCTTGCATTTCGATGTGAGTGTGGCGACAACTTTAGAGCAAGTATCTTCACCTTTCTGCTCCACGATACCGTGTACCAGCAACATCTTACTTCGGAAACGCGTCTCAATCCTGTCCATGCCTCTTCGTAAATCATCCATTTCTGAGCGAAGTACAGCCAGTCCGTTACAGACAAAAGCCTTGAAGGCGAGAAATTCGGAATTAAGCCCAGCAATTGTATTTGGATTCTTACGTGAAGATGCCTGGTTGAGCTCAGCCTGGAACTCTGCCATTTTGGTCTGGAACATCTTGGCCATGTTGTTTATGTTGTCTTCCAGTCTTGAGTGATCCATGTTTAGTGATGTGTGGAGAGTTTTAAAAGGAGAAGTTAAACTGCAGGTGAGTAGAACTACTTTATGCTATCAGGATTTGCATAAAAAATCTGATAAAAAACTTAATTAAATATTTTTAAAGAAATAAAATAAGAGAGCAACAAATTTAGGTGTTTACTTGGCAACTACCCTCGGCCGAAAAGGCCATAAGCTAATAAGTCCGTATCAATCGGGTTTTCGTCCTGGCCATAGCACTGTAACTGCCCTGTTGAACGTCACAGACGATATCCGGCACGCCATGGACAACCGGTTGTTCACGGTTCTTATTCTGCTAGACTTTAGCAGCGCTTTCAACTCTGTTGACTATGATATCCTTCTTTCCATTCTCCATTCTCTTAACCTTACCCCTGCGGTGATCGGTTGGTTCTCGGACTATTTACGTAATCGTAGCCAGAGGATCAGGAGTGGAGAATCTTTTTCTGAATGGGCTCTCCTTACAGCTGGTGTGCCGCAGGGAGGGGTACTCTCGCCTCTACTATTTTCCTTATTTGTTAATGAGCTCGTTAAAGTCATATCCTGTCCGTACCACCTTTATGCGGATGATCTGCAAATTTATAAGCACTTTGATGCATCCAATGCTGACAGTACAATCGATGCGATTAACAAAGATCTTCTTGCAGTGAAGTCTTGGGCGGACTCTTTTAGATTGCTGGTGAATCCAAGTAAATCACAAGCCATAATCGTAGGTAGCAGGTTGTACAACAAATTAGATTTTAAGAAACTCCCCAAGATCACGTATGACGGAGTGAATCTTACATATGCACTCAAAACTAAAAACCTTGGTCTCATTATCGATCACACTTTGTCCTGGAGATCACAAGTAAATGAAGTGAGTCGGCGCATGCACTTCTCTTACCATTCTCTCAAGCGACTCCAGTTTTTCTTACCATACAACACCAAAATTATGCTCGCTCAGTCTCTTTTACTCATTCTTCTCGACTATGCTGACGTTTGTTATTTAGATGCTACTGAGGAGCTGCTTAACAAGCTGGAGCGCCTGCAAAATTTGGCCATCCGTTTTATCTTCGGTCTACGGAAATATGACCATATTTTGGAGTACCGGTCGACGTTAAAGTGGCTCCCAATCCGTCTTCGCCGAGAAATGCACATCCTTTGCCTCCTTTAAAAAATTCAACACTTCCCACAGCTCCCTCATTACCTACGATCCCGTTTTACACAGTTACCCGTCTCTTCCCGTCCCAAGCGTTCCTGTGATACCAGAACCCTTTCCTATCCACAAGCAAACACCAAATTTTTCCTCAATTCTTTCACTGTGTATGCAGCTAGACTGTGGAATAAGCTTCCAGCTAACATCCGTGAAAGTTCATCGGTTGAATCTTTCAAACACAAACTAAAAGAGCACTATCTATCGCACTAATCGTTTATCAGTAACTTATATTTATTATAATATATATTGTCTTATCTATTTATAAGTATGTATTTGTTTTATATATACCTATATATGTATTCATATTGATGAATGTATTTTAAGTACGTATATAAGTATAGCACAATTTAGTCCCGCATATATCTTTTTCCCACCACAGCGAGGGTTGGCTGGAAGAGATCTCTTCTAGAGATAAGCTCACCTTTGTATATGTCCTGTGTAACCTGTGTCAAAGTGTAATTTCTTGTGCAATAAAGTATAAATATAACTGTCTCAAAAAACGACGGGAAATTGTTATAACAAATAACAACAATTTGGCCGCAGATTTCGAAGAAATTCATCGTCGAAGTTTCACTCGACATCGCGACTTCCCCACCCACGAGAATCGGGGCTCTCCTGGGGGTACGATCACCCTAAATAATCTCAACCAAACGACAACTGAAACGCAGTCTTTAGACGTACTTTTATATGCATCGCGTTTGACACACGCGATAGCGCTACATGAAGTCGGCGGAACGGGTCGAGGTTTAGTTTTGGTAATATCGTTGTTGCTTAGTGTGATTGAGAAGAAGACAAATCTTCTGGTGGGTATAATATCGTCTTTGTGCAGGCAGAGGCAGAGAAAAGCGAAAAGTAAAAGTTATGTAGCACTTCAAAATGTTTTTAGCACATATCGCCATACAACAAAGCACAATAATGGTCAATTGCACTAATCGGCAACGTCGCATAATGGTTTTTCATATTTACGTGCGCGGGATTAAAAATAAATAAGAATTTAAAACTTCATATTTTGCCGGTAATTTTACCATTATTTATATAAATTACACCGTACATTACCCGTACTTTATCGGTACTTTCGGTAAATTTACGTAATTTTGCAACCCTAGTGGAGGTTGATAACCTATTTGTCATGGGATACTTCCTAGCTCAGGTATCAGCCCGCCACAATAAAATGCAAATTGTAGGTACCATTTTTATTTTGTGTGCCTTATTGTTTTATATTATGTGAGTATTATGTTGATTGTGGTGTGAAAATAAATTTACTTTACTTACTTGACTTCGTTTGCCAAGCCGTATAGTCTCCAGTCTCCAGTCTCCACACAAGAACACGATTACCCCAACGGACTCCAGCATGTTATTAGGGTTTGACTAGGGAGGGGCCCGCCCGCCACCCGCGACTTCGTCATCGTGGAACACACGCTATGCCGTGACGAATTTTTTATAAACTTGGTCTGCTGACTCCCGAAAACTACAATCACAACAAAAAAAGAATCAGTCAAATCGGTCGAGCCGTTCTCGAGTTTTGTGCTAAGCAACAAGCTCAAACATCTTTATTATAAACAAGCGGCCGCTCGCGGTTTCACCCGAGTGGCTCCCGTTCCCGTGGGGATATCGGGATAAAAAGTATCCTATGTGTTAATCCAGGTTATAAACTATCTGTATGCTGAATTTGATCCAATTCCATTCAGTAGTTTTTACGTGAAGAAGTAACAAACATCCATCCATACTTAAAAACTTTCGCGTTTATAATATTAGTAGGATATTTTACCTACACATATGACGAACAACTAATATTAAAATTTTAATAAAACGGCCGTGTCTTTCGATTTCGACATTTGTTTTTTGTTCGCATCCACTTCCTGGCAGTCGTCTTACACATCATTCCATCTAGCCGGGGACCTCCCCACACTTTGTTTGCCAAGCCTCTGTTATTGAGTGGAGACTATCCACTCAAGAATACGATTACACTAAACGGTATTTGGCTTTATTATGAATAGTTTGTTTTACTAATATTATATTTAAAAAAAAAATGTTTCCGAGGTCAGTACTGCGTCACAAAAACAATGTTAGTTTTACCGTACACTACTGCCATTTATCATAATAGGTATGTATGACAAAAAAACTACACATTTTTTTGTACAGCTACTTATAATTATTGCTGAATTATATATTTGGCTATACGGTTTCTATCAATAGATTGTACCTAGTACTGCTTTTCATTCGAATTGTTTCATATTTGAAGATTGTTAACAGTAAGTTTGGGAAAATTACTGTTAACCAATTTTATATTAGTAACCAGTAATTATACTGATAAGTTCACTATTACATTTTATTATTAAGAAAAATAAACGTATGGTACTTCTATGACTGCCCAAGAGCTTTCTTTCTAATCTAATTAGGCTCTCATTGTGAGAGGCTTTTATTCATCCATCAGTGTGCAATACAGGGAAGTTACCATCGATCTATTTTTAATAATAAAATACGCACGCCACTTATAACGAACTCGAAACATAATTGTTATTCTCGGAATATCTTTTTTTTAAATTTTATTATTCCGCGAAGAGCAACGGGAAAAAATATCGGAGTTATTCTATTACGAAGAATATGTCGCCAGAACCGAATGGTGTTTTATAAATTACATTACAGATAAGATAACACAGTAAATAATATTAGTGTAAGTAATGTTTTTGAAATAGGCCAAAGAACCATTTATTGATTTTGTAATATACCTACCTCAAATGGCAATGGAATGTAAAGATAACATTTTGTTATCTGCGGTTTAGATAAATAAACAAAAAAATATACTAAGCACCAGAATATTTTTAGTCAAAGCTTAGCGTACGTTTATTGTTTATCTGTAAAATAATATTAATTTATTTGGCAATTGTTAGTTACAAATAACAAATGTTTTTATGTTGTTTCATTTACTTACATAATGTTTTTTTCAATTTTGAACTTTATAGTTTGGGTACCTATAAGGATCGATATTAGAGAGAATTTACAGTTTTGGGTATTAGAACTGCTGAACTCCTGGGGCCCAAGTCTGCTAATTTACGAATGGCATAATTGAATCGCAATTGGATCGCATTGTAATTGTTTGTCACATTTGGTATTCTCTTACTCATTTAAGAATGATAAATAACTGGCGTGTGATAAATAACTTTGGTGAAATGAGTAATTTAAGTTTCTGTATGAGCTGCGCCTCTCGTACTGGTTTCACAGAATTCCAGCGCCATAACATGTAAATGGCAAAAGCTGAGTGGCGACCACTTCGGTTGCATAATTTATGCTCTGAATAAATATTTTTCATTTATTTTATTTCAACCTTGATTATTAGCACCACAGATCTCAATGAAAGCAATTCTCTGCTAGATAATAATAAAAGCTGATTGCAATACAAAAATTTACAAGAAGTAACTAACTGGCCTTGTTTTTAGCCTGTACCGAAATCGAATCTGTACATTTCCACTATTTTCCACTGACCCTCATCATTTGTGTCTTGGGGGGAATCGGCGGTTGCCGTTAGTGGAGAAGGGATGGTAGTAGGTTCTTTAGTGGACAGACCCCCACTCCCATTTCGTAGCTGGGCGGGAGAGGAGGAGCAGTTCAACATAGCTCCGGGGTAACCTCTGGCCCCAGGTGTAAGACAGCATTTTACCACCTAAAAAATCTGACGGGCCGTGCAGTTTTTATTTACTGTTCCTTATGAGGCCGGTATGTAACAAAAAGAAGAAAAAAATAATACTAAATAGCCTATAAACATCCCACTGATGGGCACATGCCTTCCCCAAGAGATTATGATTATTATTATCTTTTAATAACATACAACACGACTTATTTTCCGTTTCACCTCTACAACCTACGACATTTCCCAGCTCGTTTACAATTTCCCATGCCGTGCGAGCGACAACAATGACAATAACAATGTCACTAGGTTACGGGGCGTCATGGCATAGAGCCACACAGTAACAGCATAACAGCGCGGAGACATTGACATTTGCCGAACTGGTTTGGAATGTAAACATTGCGGCACCGAGCGGAGCGGGCGCCGGCCGTGGTACGACATCGTACCATTATTAACTCGAGACGAGACACCGCGAAGCAAGTTTTTGAGCACTGAGTAGTGGTGGCCCATGGGCTGCCTCAGTGACTGTGATCTATCCTATCGATTACAGTACGTGCAACCTAAAAACGGTACACAAAAAATTGCTTAGCGGTGTCGATTAGTTTCTGATTCGCCGGATTCTTGTTACGCCGGATTCTTGTTTCGTCGGATTCTTGTTTCGTCGGAAATATTAATAAACAAAAATATCACCTTATGTAAAGAAAACGTGTAGGTACTTAGTTATATTTATTATTGTATGAATTTCTATTTTCCTGCCACTATCGGATATAACTTAAAATACCTACCTACTTAGAAATAGGTTCAATTTTTTTTTTAGTAGTGGTGTTTCAACATTCTTTATCTGTTATGTTATTAAATTAAAAACAAATAAATATTATTATTAACGTACCTAAATGTCTGCCTTTTATTTAATAGATAGGTAAAGCTACGATATTTCTATAGTTTTCTTGCAACAAAATAATCCGACGAAACAAGAATCCGACGAATCAGGAATCCGGCGAATCAGAAACTAATCGCGGTGTCGTCTCTGCTTATAATACGTCAATTTATGGTACTAGCAAAACGCTTTTGAATGCCGGCGCGTGACATTTAACTGTAGAAGACAATGGCATACACGACGGTGGGTGGTATAAATGACATTAAGCGAATTCTCTGTAAGTACGGGCCAAAGCCCTAACTGATGAAGGTCAACTCGATAATGTGATCGATCGCGGCATGGCGTGCGCCCGAGTGGCTGGTAAGACTCCTAAGAGGATTAAATTAATAATGTTGCTTTGATGCAGCTGCTGCTGTTTTATGCCCGCCTTCCCCTGCGATCTTGTTCTGACCACCCCCTATTCTGTTATTAGTTCTGTCAATTCTGTGCTTGACCTCTTTATCTCACCCACCTGAAGCTGAAAGCGCCTTTTAGCCACAAACCAAACTTATGAGGAACAGACTATATTATTTCTAATCATTTGGAACACGTCAACTAGAGAACTAAAGGGTTTTCCAATAGGCACGTCCGAACTTTGACAGTTGGTAGCGGCCATCTTGTTGAAGCTACATCTGTCAAATTGGTTGTCATTTATTCATTCTGTTTTGCCAAATCATCATGGATAGCTATAGCATTCAACAATACGTGCAAATGATAAAATTGTTTTATCAAAATGTGTGTTCTGTTCGGGCAACGCACCGCGCGCTTCGCCCATTTTACGGTCGCCATAATCGTCCTACCGAGAGGACTATTCGTCGTGTGGTGGATAAATTTGAGTCCACTGATTCGGTAAATGATCGACCAACACCCGTACGTCAACGAAACGCAAGGTCTGCCGAAAACATCGCCGCTGTCCGTGAAAGTGTCCACGAGAATCCGAGGCGGTCTATTTCGCGGACTGCCTTGGACGGACGATTATGGCGACCGTAAAATGGGCGAAGCGCGCGGTGCGTTGCCCGAACAGAACACTCATTTTGATAAAACAATTTTATTATTTGCACGTGTTGTTGAATGCTATAGCTATCCATGATGATTTGGCAAAACAGAATGAATAAATGACAACCAATTTGACAGATGTAGCTTAAACAAGATGGCCGCTACCAACTGTCAAAGTTCGGACGTGCCTATTGGAAGATAGGTACTACAACTGTTACTAACATTGATGATAAAGCACTTCCCGAGTAGTTTTATAAAAGCTTTTCACCGCATTTGCAGTGACCATCTGACCGTTAATAAACGACCTCCGTGGTCGAGTGGTGAGCACGCCGGGTCTGGCGTCGCAGCATCTCTGAGGTCCCGGAGTCCCGGGTTCAATTCCCGGTCGGAGCAACTGTTTTTCTACATTGATTTCAGGTCTGGGTGTTTTTCTATGTTTATGTATATTACCGTTATCTAGTTTAACAATATTAACGAGTTTCAAAAGAAGCTTATCTTGGGCTAAATAATCGGTGTGAGCAAAAAAAACTTGCACTCCATCAGAGGCAGTGGGTGAAACGGTCACCCACATGCTATTTGCTAATTGAATGGCTAGTTTTTGCGTTAGCGCGACTCTAATAGCAGTGAGTCAACATTTACTTGAGTAAGTAGAATCCTCCTCTACATTATGAAGAGTCTTCAAATTTTCGTGTTAGTGTATGAAGCTATGAACGGGACAGTTAGAAGGGGAATGCCCATTGAGATATATTATAAACTATAGAGGTAACTTCGATGTGCAAAATTTTATGCTCTCTCTATCAATGATGTTCATGGGATCAATGGGAATGCCTCGTCGAACGCACTCCGACAGGAGGGAAAAAGTTTTGCCACTTGTTGCCACACGTTCAAGCCGACCGAAAAAAATCAGCCGTTCCATACAAAACTGCAAATACTTTTAGAGCTAGTTTATGAATACCTGATTTTTTCCCTTTTTAGGTACTCCCATACAAATAGTTGTTCATTGCGCTTAGTAGGATGGCCCAGTTACGGGATTATTAGCAAACAAACCTGTATGTACATTCTGTCAAAAAAGTTTCGGGAACAGATGATTTGTTTATCATGATTCCAAATTCAATTTATTGTTTTTTTTTGTTGTTAGATTGGCACAACTGATCCATTTTGGAGCGGAGATTGAGTTGCATCTGTTAGGGTGTTACCAGACCAATCGATCGATCGTCGATCGACTGGTCTGGTAGCTTTAATCAATCGACGGATACCGTTTGACTAACCAATCCATCGACGACGGTCGGTCGACGTTGATCGATAGGTGTGTGTGGTAGCTTGAATCGATCGACGGATACCGTTCGTCTAACCTATCGATCGACGGTCGGTCGACGTTGATCGATTAACCCCGGCTATATTCCATACATTTCTATTATTATTTGCCGAAAAATTATTATTATTTTCAGAAGAGGACTCGTTGTTCTTGACGCGAAGAATCTGGATGCGGCCGTTTTTTAAAGCCAAAGATCGCTTATTTTATCCAAATGACATTTTAAGTAGCGGTTTTTGTTTTTTTTTGCGTAGCGATTGTCTTGAATTTCGAGGTTATTTTTTTTTTACACAACAGAAAACTAGCTCCATTCAAAAATATCTTAGGGGGTGGGGGGGCATAGAGGAGGTACGGTAATGGTAACTTAGTAGAATATTTGTTTTTTTTCCTTATAATAACCTAACATGACCTCAAAATAAAAATATCTTGAAAACAATGCATTTCCACCCATTTTCGGTGTTGCTTAATCTAAAGTGCTTCCCAAGGGGTTTGGGGAAATATCATTTAGCATTTAAACGTTCATATTATCATCACTCATTATCATCAACTTAAAGCATAATCATTGAACTCTATTATTACGACTAATAACCATGGTCACGAAATAAAGAAGAACCGGCACTTTCTATAGAAAAAATGCTTAATTTGTATACAAAAGAATTTGGTCATAAAGTAAAGCTAATATTATTTGCCACCTAAACCAAGTTTTGTCTTATTTTTATCGAATCGCGGATAAGAGTTATTTAAATATTAATATTTTTAATATGGAAACACCAAGTCTTCAAAAAACAGACATGTTACTTTAAAAATGTCTAACGTGGCTGCATAACCGTATTTTTTTTGCTTTTAAAAAAGGGAAATGTCTACAATGCCGTCACGTCATGTTTGATTTGACAGCTAGCGCTTGTCATTAGTCAACAACTGTCATTTGTTGACAGATATTTCCAGTTAAATAGTGAATAACACATTAAAAAATTAAAAAGTATAAACGCCGGGTCTCCTTTATAAGAAAAGTGAAGCGGCCGGCGCGACTAATCAAACAGCTTGATCTAACACCCAATCCAACCGATGTTTGATTGTCGATCAAGCATCGATCGATTAGTCTGGTAGAAACTATCGATCGACGTCGACTAATCCATTGTACTATCGATCGATCAACGTCGACCGACCGTCGATCGATAGGTTAGACGAACGGTATCCGTCGATCGATCCATAGGTCTGGTAGACACTATCGATCGATGTCGACTAATCCATTCTACCATCGATCGATGCCGTCGATCGACGATCGATCGATTGGTCTGGTAACATAAGTCGATCCGTACCATTTTAAATAATCTCTTGGGTATGAAACATGTTGCCGCTCGGCTAGTCCCAAAAGACCTGAATTTTTTCCAAAAACTCAATCGCATAAGTGTCGCTGAGCACATGCTAAAACGAGTCAATTCCGACCCAACATTCATGCAACGCATTGTTACTGGTGACGAGACGTGGGTTTACGAGTTTGACATGCAAACTAGTCAACAAGCTTCAGAGTGGCGCCTTCCGACTGAACCGAAACCGAAAAAACCAAGCCAAAGTCGATCAAAAGTCAAAGTCATGTTGAACGTTTTCTTTGACTATCGCGGTGTTGTGCACTCTGAATTCTTGCCGGAAGGTGAAACGGTAAATAAATAATATTATTTGAGCGTTATGCGACGTTTAAGAGAGCAACTTTGACGAAAATGGCCAAATTTGTAGAAAGAAAATTCTTGGATTTTGCACCACGATAATGCGCCTACGCCAACATTGTGAACGAATTTTTGACCAAAAACTCAACAAATACCATCTAGCAACCACCTTATTCACCAGATATGGCTCCAGCCGACTTCTTTTATTTTCCTAAACTCAAATTACCACTTCGTGGCACCCGTTTTCATTCGGTAGAAGACATAAAGGAGAATTCGCGGCGAGAACTGAACTCAATTCCGGAAAAAGCGTTTAAAAAATGTTTTGTTGATTGGATTATTCGTAGGCGTAAGTGTATCGTTTCTGAAGGAGCATACTTTGAAGGCGATAAAATAAATTTGGATGAATAACCTAACATTGTATGTATTATTGATCTTTTCCCGGTACTTTCTTGATAGAGTAGTATATGTATACGTCTGTGAAGAGGTTGCTTACGACAAATCTGTCGTCTCCTCTCTGCAGTCATCACATCTCAGCTTGAATTCAATGAATAGTTCAATAGTTTTTTTTATTCCATAGCAATACAATTAATTGTGTCGGAAATTAAAAAAAGTATACTAATTAAAAATAAACAAAATTCTAACTTGCAAATCAAATTAAGAATTAAAATTTTACATGTCAAAAACAACAGTAATAACAATATGAAAATAAATTATAAAATTAAGTAGGTTTACAAAAAATAAAAATAATAAAAAGTTAAAATAGCAAATAAAATTAAATTAGATAACATTGACTTGAGCTACAAATTCATTTAAGCTGTAGTAGCAGTTTCCCAGCAAGAAGTCCCGTAACTGTTTTGAAAGATATTGGGGTCAACAATAGACTTCAACGTGGTTGCCAGGCAGCAAGCAGTTAAACATTTTGATAGCTTGACACCTAACAACACTGTGTTTTACAATATCAAGCTTTGGTTCAATCCGCTGTGGCTGTAATAGATTTTTTCTCTTCATTGGACACCGGGCCTTATCCATACACTGTGACACAGCTGTGAAACAATAGCATCTCGATTCAACAACAAACTTATCAGCGAGCGGGCAGTTAGCCAATGTTGTGGAAACGTCCGCGCACAACAATGGCGCTCGTTAGATGAACTGATTGAGACATCTTTGTTCAACAAGTGTTGTGTTTAATTTTTCACGCATCACGTTAATCTGCCAGGAAGTCTTGGACCGGTATTACGGAATCGCATTCAAGGTTTGACCTGAGGTCGTAGATTATAATGATTATTGTATAGAATTAACATAAGTCAACGATACGTCATTTAGCAAAATTTAATTTCGTAATTTCGTAGTATCGAATAGAGTGACAAGTAAATATACATTTGTCTATAAATTTACAGTTGACAACGCTAACGCGTAAACGTTTAACGGGCTATGAAAAAATTGGCAGGATTGTTTGAAATAGCATAATCGGTCTTGTGCTTGAGACAAAAATTTATGTCTTGTGCTTGAAAAAATGATTGATGATCAATCATCTGTAACGATCACATGTAAGTAATCCACTCGCTATTACAGAGACAAATATTTACATACGTCTAGCTAGTGTGAATTAGTATATGGTCGTCAAATACATTTGAAAGAAGACCTTTTGCTATGCAACTGTATACGACTTTTTAAATTAAAGAATATTAAGAGTTCAAGGTTGATTGCGGTAAGACAGGATGACTGCCGGCCATCTGTCAATATGTTATTTTAGATATATGCATGATATATGCAAATGAAGGCGTCAGAGTAGGGTTGTCATGTGTTCTACTTTAGACGGACATGTCCGGTTTATTACAGTCCAGGAGTATTGTTCCCATCTATGGGACGGCTGCGCTAAATACCTCCTCGATGCACTTGATAGACTGCAAAGGCGAGCGGTACGCATTATTGGAGATGCTGAGTTACAGCCTCCCTTGAGGACCTCCAGTTGCGTAGAGACATTGCTTCTCTCAGTGTCTTTTACCGGAACTACTACGGAGAGTGTTCTGAAGAACTTTTTGATCTTATCCCGCCCTCTCCTTTCCTCTCCCGAACTACACGTGCTGGTCTTAGGAACCAGCATCATACTGTACAGACTATCAGTACTCGTACCAAAAAATTTGGCAAGTCGTTCCTCTGTAAGACCATTCGGCTTTGGAATTCTTTGCCGGCGCATGTGTTTCCCAGCTCCTACAGTCCCGGGTCTTTTAAGCGGGGCATGAAACCGCATTTATGCAGGCCGTCATAAATGTTTGCGCTTGTTACCGTGCTTGTTCCACGGCGAGGAGCGCTCTCATTATTTTGGACTGCATCGGCTGCTTACCATCAGGCAGGATGCAGTCACTATGACGAATCGTTATAAAAAAAAAAGTCGTCTGGCCAAATATATGCAAGTCCGGCCTGTCCAACGTTTGTTAGGCTTTTGGTCAACCACTTCACGCTCGCCAAAATATACCGAACAGCGTTTGAGCGATTTTGTAATAATTTGCGATCTGTCAGGCGAGAAATAAACAAATAAAACTACCATTTTTTTCCTTGAAAATCTAATAAGACAGGCTTTCAGGGCAAACATTTCCGATTAAATATAAATCTGTGTCCGGATTTTCTATTAATAATAATAATAATGTTTATTTACTAAGATAACACAGATCCATGGGTTAGTAGGTGTTACTTGTTATGTTAGTACAATTATACATCTAATTGGCCTGGCAACCCTAGTCAGGAGGCTCGACCACATGGGGCTCGACTGCCCATTTAATTAAAGTTGAGAAATATAAACGTGATTTCTGCTATTATAATTATTAATAGCAGTAGCCATCGCGTGATGTCGCGCCGCAGACTATTTTAAACAAGTGACGGTATCAATCAACACGTTTTGGTCTGCAACAAAGAAATCCGAAAAATTCTCTTAGAAAATAATAAAATAATTAAGCTAGTATGAATGTTACTACGGCACCGGTTCGTAATGTAATGCGGGGTGGAAGACCTTGTGCTTGTGAAGAACCAACGAGAAACTTCGACATTAAAACCTCCTAGGTCGAATGGTTTGTACACCGGATTTTATGGTGTCGTCATCTCTGAAGGTTCCGGGTTCGATCCCCGGTCAGGTCAATTTAGAAATTATTGTTTTTCTAAATTGTCTCGGGTCTAGGTGTTTTCTATGTATAATAAGTATGTATTTAAGTATTCTAAGTATGTTTATCCGTTGTGTAGTAACCATTTGAGGAGTTTCATAACGAAGCTTCTCTTGGGCTAGATAATTGGTGTGAGTGTGGAAAAGTTTATTTTTATTATATTACAGCGTCAAATATTGAAAATTATCCGCCTTATCATAAAGTACACTTTCACACGTTACATAGAGCGGACAGGATGTCAGCGAGCGAATATTTAAGGCTCAATGAATGTTTTTGCAGGACTCCACAGGAAATTAGCGCCAGACGGAGTAAGGACCAAAGTACTGACTGGTATAGTAAAGTAAGTAATAGAAGGATAAATAAATAAGGGGGCGTCCACCGGCGCTTACACGTGCCCCAGACAACCGCGGCATCGAAGCGAATGGTATAAACAAAGATCGAGAGAGGCCCGAGAAAGGCTGATGTTGGTGACCATGACGGTATCAATATTTGAAAGCCTTTGTTTTTGGCGTATCAAAAACATAAAATACTATGTCCACAACGATATGAATAGGAGCCACTTTGTACAACGGCGGACTCCGTCGATTTACCAGTCTAAAGGTCAAAATCCCTTGCACGCCGCGTCGTCTATTTGGTATGGGCACGTACCCGGGCGGTCGGTGCGGTTCATACGAAAATCGCTGCAAAGTGGTAAAACGACGGTGACCCCGACCATACCTTACATAATCAGCAAGGTCTATAAGCATATGTTAAGGTAAGTCATCGCTTACATCGTGAAATTCAGGTACTTGGACAAGATATCCGGCATCATGAGTCAAAGCATCATCTGGGGCCCTACAGTTCTTTAATCTTACTATGTATGTAAAATTCGTATGGGAATCGGCAAAGTAAGATTAAAGTAATACTGTTCTAAGACTTGATGTTAAGGCCCCTGGACTACCTGCACCTTTAGGCTTCGATAGGGCCAGTCCCTATTGTGCGATATGCTCCATCTCCAAGGTAAGGCTTATGAAGTGTATTCCTAGAGGTTGATAGACTAGTGATCGCTTACATGGTGAAGTCCAGGTGCTTGAAGGAGAAAATCTCCGCAAGTGTTCTCCTACCCAGAGCATTATATAGACTACCAGCACCCTTAGACAGCGAGGGGTAGTACTATTGTACGGAATCATCGATGGCGCAAAAGCTAGATGTTCCTAAGCCTTGAAGATGTCCAAGGCAAGGCTTATTGTAATCCTCATCATCATCAGCCTATAAACGTCCCACTGCTGGGCACACGGCTCCCACGTGGACAACAGCACGTGGGGATATTGGACTATAACCCACCACGCTGGCCCAATGCGGGTTGGTGTGTTTTAACGAATGCCATCTTACGACAATAACCGCGACCAACGGCTTAACGTGCCTTCCGAAGCACGGAGGAGCTCGAGATGTTTTTAATAGGTCACCCATCAGGCGACCCGGCATTGCGAAAGTGGCTTAGCGGGCAAGATCGCAATCCGAACGCGCTAGGCGCTGCGCCATCGAGCTCCTTTGTAATCCTAAATTACAAAAATAAACAAGGTTTACACAAACTTTTGCGCATTGCTGAGGTGGACAGGTTAGTGATCGCTTACATGGTGAAGTCCAGGTGCTTGAAGGAGAAAATCTCCGCAAGTGTTCTCCCCAGAGCATTATATAGATGTTCCTAAGCCTTGAAGATGTCCAAGGCAAGGCTTATTGTAATCCTAAATTGTACAAATAAACAAGGTTTACACAAACTTTTGCGCATTCCTGGAGGTGGGTAGACTAGTGATCGCTTCCATGGTGAAGTCCAGGTGCTCGGAGGAGAAAATCTCCGCAAGTGTTCTCCCCAGAGCATAAACTTTTGCGCATTCCCAGAGGTGGGTAGACTAGTGATCGCTTCCATGGTGAAGTCCAGGTGCTTGGAGGAGAAAATCTCCGCAAGTGTTCTCCCCAGAGCATTATATAGATGTTCCTAAGCCTTGAAGATATCCAAGGCGAGGCTTATTGTAATCCTAAATTGTACAAATAAACAAGGTTTACACAAACTTTTGCGCATTCCTAGAGGTGGGTAGACTAGTGATCGCTTACATGGTGAAGTCCAGGTGCTTGGAGGAGAAAATCTCTGCAAGTGTTCTCCCCAGAGCATTATATAGATGTTCCTAAGCCTTGAAGATATCCAAGGCGAGGCTTATTGTAATCCTAAATTGTACAAATAAACAAGGTTTACACAAACTTTTGCGCATTCCTAGAGGTGATTAGACTAGTGATCGCTTACATGGTGAAGTCCAAGTGCTTGGAGGAGAAAATCTCCGCAAGTGTTCTCCCCAGAGCATTATATAGATGTTCCTAAGCCTTGAAGATGTCCAAGGCGAGGCTTATTGTAATCCTAAATTGTACAAATAAACAACGTTTACAAATACTTTTGCGGATTCCTAGAGGTGGATAGACTAGTGATCGCTTACATGGTGAAGTCCAGGTGCTTGCAGGAGAAAATCTCCGCAAATGTTCTCCTCCCCAGACCATTGTATAGATGTTCCTTAGCCTTGAAGATGTCCAAGGCGAGGCTTATTGTAATCCTAAATTGTACAAATAAACAACGTTTACACATACTCTTGCACAATCCTAGAGGTGGATAGACTAGTGATCGCTTATATGGTGAAGTTCAGGTGCTTGGAGGATAAAATCTCCGCAAGTGTTCTCCCCAGAGCATTATACATATAGATGTGTAGATGTCCAAGGCGAGGCTTATTGTAATCCTAAATTGTAAAAAATAAACAAGGTTTACACATACTTTTGCGCGTTCCTAGAGGTGGATAGACTAGTGATCGCTTACATGGTGAAGTCCAGGTGCTTGCAGGAGAAAATCTCCGCAAATGTTCTCCTCCCCAGACCATTGTATAGATGTTCCTTAGCCTTGAAGATGTCCAAGGCGAGGCTTATTGTAATCCTAAATTGTACAAATAAACAACGTTTACACATACTCTTGCACAATCCTAGAGGTGGATAGACTAGTGATCGCTTATATGGTGAAGTTCAGGTGCTTGGAGGATAAAATCTCCGCAAGTGTTCTCCCCAGAGCATTATACATATAGATGTGTAGATGTCCAAGGCGAGGCTTATTGTAATCCTAAATTGTAAAAAATAAACAAGGTTTACACATACTTTTGCGCGTTCCTAGAGGTGGATAGACTAGTGATCGCTTACATGGTGAAGTCCAGGTGCTTGGAGGTGAATATCTCCGGCAGCGTGCCCCAGAGCGTGGTGTGCAGCTCCCGCACCGGCGCGCCCCACCAGTGCGCGTGCCAGTACCGCACCGTGGAGGACACCTCGCACGATACACCTGGAACAGAGCAAAACCTTTGTTAATTAAGCTAATCTATAAACTATATATGTATATATATTATATTGGTAAGACGTGGTGATGGCCGATGGAGCAAAACTTTGACGGAGTGGTGGCCAAGATCTGGCCAAAGAAATCGAGGACGTCCGAGGGCACGCTGGGTTGATGACATCGTCAGGGTCACTGGCAGCACCTGGATGAGATCGGCACGGAACAGAAGGGACTGGCATAAATTAAGGGAGGATTATACCCGGCAGTGGGTTGATTGATTGACTGATTGATTGATTTATATATTATATAAAAATCAATTGCTGTTCGTTTGTCTTGCTAAATCTCGAGAATGGCTGGACCGATTTGGCTAATTTTGATTTTGAAATATTTGTGGAAGCTCAGGGAAAGTTTAAACGTTGAGAAACATAAATACTAAAATCGACAATTTAATTTTTCAATACAAAATGTTCCTAGGCTATGAAGAAACATTTGATGTCTTTTGTCTATTTAGAAATAAAAAATTGTCACTTGGTTGTCAAATATAATAGGTGCGTTCAGTTTGTGTGTTTCATAGCTGTAATATGAGGTCAGATCTCTTTGGTGTGTTTTGTTGGAATACAAAACAGCTGTTTCAGAAATAAAATAAAAAGTGTAAAAGCTGCTATGGAGTCAATAGTGGTGTCAGTAGGCCAGTCGGGCTAAAAACCATAAGTTTTTGATTAGACTTAATTCTTGATACCAAATATCAGATTATTTTACATGACTCACAAAACTAATACAAATGTAATAATGTTTAAAAATCTAACAATTATGATATCTGTGTTGCATTTAATGTAGATAAAAATGTTGCATTAAGTTTTGACCATATTTTTCACAAATATAATTATGTAGGTGATACGAAGTTCACCGGGTCATAATATAAAAATAAATCGCTGAATGTGTTGAACCGATTTCGCTAATTCTTTTTTATAATATTCCTTGTAGTACGAGAATGGTTCTTACGAAGAAAAAAAAATTAAAGGATCGAAAATTTAAATTTAACACCCTGTCACGGGGTACAGGCACAGAATAAATAATAGTGTACAGGGTGTTCACGAGGACGAAGTAGCGAGCGGGCCGCTAGTTATAAAAAAAATTACCAGCCGGCCTAGCATGCGCAACACGAGAACTCTTCTCGACCCGTTTTCTCGTGATTTATTCATTTATCTCTAATGTCTATCGATACTAAAGACACATGGATGCGCTTAGAACTCTACATAATGTTAAAAATAGACTTAATAGTAGTTTTTGCATAAACTGTGGTGTTTTTGTCTACAAACCTTAACATGACAACATAAAATGATTTGTCGTCTCTCGTCCGCGACATATCTCGTGTTGCGTATGCTAGGCCTACAGGAATGTCTGTTTGCGCTTTAGAACAGCTGCACATTGCTGCAGCTAAATTATGGCAAATTATTTTTGTGTTGAGTTTGGACAACGTTTGAGTAAAAGTTTTTTTTTGGAAATGTTCACAGAGTAAGGTATTCACGCGGACGAAATCGCGGGCTGACCGCTAGTAGATTACTTTTGTTTATCATCATGCTAGCGGCCGCTCGCGGTTTCACCCGCGTGGTTCCCGTTCCCGTGGGAATATCGGGATAAAAAGTATCCTATGTGTTAATCCAGGTTATAAACTATCTGTATGTCGAATTTCATCCAAATCCATTCAGTAGTTTTTACGTGAAAGATTAACAAACATCCATCCATACTTACAAACGCGTTTATAATATTAGTAGGAAGTAGGATAAAGCCGACTGGAAGAGCGGAGATAAGTTCTGCTCCGGTCCTATTTAGTGGACCGGTCCTATCCTAATGCTTTTTTCAGGTAGCCTAAGGGAGCGTCCACGGTCCTATTTAGTGGACCGATCCTATCCTAATGCTTTTTTCAGGTAGCCTAAGGGAGCGTCCACGGTCCTATTTAGTGGACCGATCCTATCCTAATGCTTTTTTCAGGTAGCCTAAGGGAGCGTCCACGGTCCTATTTAGTGGACCGGTCCTATCCTAATGCTTTTTTCAGGTAGCCTAAGGGAGCGTCCACGGTCCTATTTAGTGGACCGATCCTATCCTAATGCTTTTTTCAGGTAGCCTAAGGGAGCGTCCACGGTCCTATTTAGTGGACCGGTCCTATCCTAATGCTTTTTTCAGGTAGCCTAAGGGAGCGTCCACGGTAATATTTAGTGGACCGGTCCTATCCTAATGCTTTTTTCAGGTAGCCTAAGGGAGCGTCCACATTTTTTTAACCAATTTTGACAATTGTATAATTGTAAACTTATGCATGTCTAAATAATTATGGCACACGCAACGTAATGATGCCTTTCATAATATCTAACTAGGTATACATATTTTTGGATCGAGTGAATTCGTCCATTGCATTTCGTGATAATTCGATGTTGGGAACCGAACCCGGTACCTGTGGGATTGACACCGATAAGTCTACTGATGGCTAGATAAGTGTTTCTGCACTTTCTACAAATATTATACTCTTAGGTACAGAAAGCTCCATTAGTATTCTAATACACAATTTGTATACCTACCTATAAATGCTTATATTATGTGGGGGTATTTTGGGGGGTTAAAGTTACCCGCGTTCGTAGGTTAACCCTTGAGACCCTACACCTGACCCCTGGGTGGTGCTAAATGAGTAACACTGACTGAGTGGTAGAGCCACGCTGCGTTGCAGCACGCATTGGGCTGGCTCGCCCGGCGTAATACCACCCTCTCACGAATATTCGGCGTGAAATAATGGCACTTGGTGCTGTTGTGTTTCGTCCGACCAGTGAGGGTTCTGGAGGCCCCTCCTCCCACCCTCTTCCCAATTCCTATTCCTTCCTTAAACCTATTCCTCCCTTAAAGGCCGGCAACGCGCCTGCGATTCCTCTAGTTTTGCAGGTGTGTCCATGGGCGGCCGGTAATTCCTCTCCATCAGGTGACCCGCCTGCTCGTTTGCCTTCCTCTTTTATATATATAAAAAAGACAGTCATTGTAAAGCTCTTTATAATATAAGTATTTACTGGTATACAAATATTGGCCGCGCACTGTTTACAAGTAGTGTCAAATGACCACGCGCGAGATAACAGTATGGTATGTATGACTGATATTTGACCAAACCGGTTTTGATCATTTTCACTGTCGATGTGTCATCAACCCGATTTGACCATTGTACAAGCGGCAGCACATTAGGCACAACATCGAGGATTTAACGTCAACCTTATGCAGTTACGATAAAGCTTGTAATGGCGTGACAAAAACCTTTTTTTGACAATAAAAGAAGTAGCTGTCGCCTGCGACTAATAAAAATGTGTTTGCATAACCGTGATTGTTATAACAACATCTTGACCGATATGGAGCTTGTAGGCGCAACGGTTATTTGCGCCTACAAGCTTCTTATAGGCGTTTTGTTTACGATTGTGAAAGCTAAGCAACTTTAACAAAGCCTGGTTTTCGGATGACTGTACAAATTCCATAAATCGAGCACGGAAAAGCACGTTATGCTTTCGTCCTAGTTGTTAGTCGTGATAAGCCCATAAAATGTATAGGACGTTCTCAGTATGGTTTAGTCAGTCAGTTTATATGCGGGATGGGTGACCACAGCATTAGGTTATTGGGAATTAGTATGCTTGCGATCTTGAATGACGGGAGAACATTTTCCAATATAATATTGAAAAATAATTGCAGAATAATAATTCTGCTGATGTTGTAAGCGAAGAAGAGAAAAGAAACACCTTGCCGAGTTTCTCGTCGGTTCTTCTTACCGTAACAAGGTTTTCGTTTTTCGTGGACTTTCGAAACGATAACGCATTGAGTTACATGATGTTGGTACATTTTTAAACTTTCGCATTCCATTGATGAAAAGAACGGAGGCTTCACAACTTCTACTTCTTCGTACGCCCGGTACTCCAAAAAGGTATCTCTAGGATATCATAAACTAACCAGTTTTTGCATCCTAGGGTTCTAATCATCATAACATTAACAAGTAAAATGTATATAGAATAATATATACCTATAATTTTACACATGCATGACAGATGAGTGTATTACTGGAATTATCATCACACGCTGTTATGCAATGGAGAAACGAAAGAAGTTATCTATTCGATAAAATATAATTGTAAACAAATAATTCACAATTCTTGTGCAAATTGTAGCGTCAATCCGATTTTATTTTATGAAAGTAAAGCTGCTTTAAGACTACGCCATAGTGCTATAATAGTATATAATAATAAATTTATTTATTCAAGTAACAAAGACTCATAATGCTAATTAGCTCTGCGGCTTATGCAGTAATGAAGATCCGTCAGTTAACTGACGTTGATACAGCTAGATTAGTTTATTTCAGTTACTTTCATAGTGTAATGTCGTACGCCATTTTACTGTGGGGAAATGCTGCCGACATTCAAACTATCTTTGTGCTGCAGAAGAGGGCTATTCGAGCAATATATAACCTACAGGCTGGTGACTCTCTCAGAGAGAGATTTAAGGATATAAGTATAATGACAGTTGCATCACAATATATTTATGAAAATCTTGTGTATGTTCATAAAAATATTGAAATGTTTTCAAAAAACAGTGATATTCACAAATTAAATACCAGAAGTAAGAACAAATTAGCAGTTCCTTATACTAGGCTCCATAAAATAAATAATTCTTTTAAGGGTCTGTGTGTACGATTATACAACAAAGTACCAAATGATATTCAGAAATTAGATCTTGATAAATTTAAAATCAAAATCAAAGAAAAGCTTTATAAAAAAGCTTATTATAAAGTGTCGGATTATACAGAAGACAAAACAGCTTGGGTCTGAAATGCTCCAAGTACCTACTCCAACAGCTATTTCTAATTGCCTATAATTAATTTATATAGAGCACCATATTTAATTAAACTATTTACATTCAAATTCATATTTTGTATTTTGTGACCTGGTAACGACATATAATATATATATATTTTGTAAATGTCGTTGCTTCTGTGCGCTGTGGTTTCTTGCGCCCGTTCTTTGCCACAGTTAAAAAATGATGTCCTGAATGGGTGGTAGGTTAAAAAATATTTGGACGTTTCAAAGTACTTATTAATTGAGTTTATTGAATAAATATATTTTGACTATTGACTATTGACTATAATGGTTAGTAACAAAAGAACTTAAGAGCTATTGTTAGTACATATTATTATTGTAGGTATGTAAAGATAATTTAAATTTCACATCGAGATCACAGAATAAAATTAATTAAGTATAGCAATCAAGGACCAGCTAATAGTAACCCAATAATATTTAGAACAGTTAAGGCCTTAACAGGCCTGGGTGACCTTGACGATTCGAAGCTCGCATATTCTTTTGCCGATGGTGCCGCCGTCTAGCGGAAATATACGGTACTGCTAAGAATAGTTCAAAGACTAGTGAATTGCAGAAGAATAAGTATTATGTTCTGGAATATTGCCTATTTTATATGAGAATCACCGAGTCATGCGCGTCTATGGTGAGTTGTGGATGCCAAGACAGTCGTCAGCCGAAAATTATTTTAGGTACATACAAGCTTTTTCATCCTATCTATTCGAAAAGGAAGACTTGGTTCGCCTTTAATTTTTAGCGGGCAGTAATGAGTTTGTGCGCCGCAATTATCTTTGCCGCGCACTTTTTGTAGTATTAGTTTGATGACCCCATCGCCGCTCTATGCTGTTGGTTCTATGACGTGCAGTCTTTAGTCCGTTAGTCGCTTTTAAGGCCCCAAAGGGAAGAGAGGGATTGGTAGTATTATTTTGATGAGCCCATCGCCGCTCTATGCTGTTGAATGTATGTGCAGTATTTAGTCCGTTAGTCGCCTTTTACGACACCGAAGAGAAGAGAGGGGTTGGTAGTATTATTTTGTAGAGCCCATCGCCGCTCTATACTGTTGGTTGTATGAGCTGTCTTTAGTCCGTTAGTCGCCTTTTACGACACCGAAGGGAAGAGACGGATTGGTAGTATTATTTTGATGAGCCCATCGCCGCTCTATGCTGTAGGTTCTATGACGTGCAGTCTTTAGTCCGTTAGTCGCTTTTAAGACACCAAAGCAAAGAGAGGGATTGGTAGTATTATTTTGATGAGCCCATCGCCGCTCTATGCTGTAGGTTCTATGACGTGCAGTCTTTAGTCCGTTAGTCGCTTTTAAGACACCAAAGCAAAGAGAGGGATTGGTAGTATTATTTTGATGAGCCCATCGCCGCTCTATGCTGTTGAATAAATGTGCAGTAATACTACCAACCCCTTTCTTCCCTTGGGTGTCGTAAAAGGCGACTAACGGACTAAAGAATGCACATACATCCTACAGCACAGAGTGGAGATGGGCTCATTGAAATAATACTACCAACCCCTTTCTTCCCTTGGGTGTCGTAAAAGGCGACTAACGGACTAAAGACTGCACATAGATCCAACAGCATAGTGCGACGATGAGCTCATCAAAATAATATGACTAACCCCTCTCTTTCCATTGGTGTCATAAAAGGCGACTAACGGACTAAAGACTGCACATACATACTACAGCACAGAGCAGAGATGTGCTCATTGAAATAATACTACCAACGCCTTTCTTCCCTTAGGTGTCGTAAAAGGCGACTAACGGACTAAAGACTGCACATACATCCAACAGCATAGAGTGGCGATGGGCTCATCAAAATAATACTACCAATTCTTTTATTCCCTTGAGTGTCGTTAAAGACGACTAACAGACTAAAGACTGCACATACGTCCAAAAGCATAGAGCGGCGATGGGCTAATGAAAATAATATTTTTGTCTCGTACCAGGATACGTTTGTTTACACAATTCTATGACCACGGCTTATATTTCGGTTCGATGCGATTCCATTTCGGCGTGCAGTGGTACTGGGGGGAGCGATGCGCATTTGTCTGGCACAGACTATAGCTCGTTAGATTACTTGTTAAGTCTTAACTATACGTTAGTTAACTGTTTTTTTATTATTATTATTATTGACGTCAATAAGTGCCTGTAAAGGTTTACATTGAATAAATAATTTGACTTGACTTGAAAATAATATCAACCCCTTTCTTCACTTGGGTGTCGTAAAAGGCGATTAACGGACTAAAGACTGCACATACATCCAACAGCATAGAGCGGAGATGGGCTCATTGAAATAATACTACCAACTCCTTTCTTCCCTTGGGTGTCGTAAAAGGCGACTAATGGACTTAAGACTGCACATACATTCAACATCATAGAACGGCGATGGGCTCATCAAAATAATACTACCAGCACCTCTCTTTCCTTCGGTGTCATAAAAGGCGACTAACGGACTAAAGACTGCACATACATCCAACAGCATAGAGCGGCGATGGTCTCATCAAAATAATACTACCAACCCCTCTTTTTCCTTCGGTGTCGTAAAAGCGACTAACGGACTAAAGACTGCACATACATCAAAAAACATAGAGCGGCGTTGGGCTCATTAAAATAATACTACGAACCCTTTTATTCCCTTGAGTGTCGTTAACATCCAACAGCATAGAGCGGCGATGGTCTCATCAAAATAATACTACCAACCCCTCTTTTTCCTTCGGTGTCGTAAAAGCGACTAACGGACTAAAGACTGCACATACATCAAAAAACATAGAGCGGCAATAGGCTCATCAAAATAATACTACCAACCGCACTCTTTCCTTGGGTGTCGTAAAAGCGACTAACGGGCTAAAGGCTCAAAGACAAAGACAAAAACAAAGATTTTTATTACGCTTGAAATATGGTACATAAGCAATGATATTATATACATAAGTGGTCTTAAATATAAATAAGGTTCACAATATTTTATTAGAAGGTACGCAAAAATGAGCTCACCACCTAAGCGTATGTGCAGTCTGTGCATTTTGTTTCTTGCTGAAGCGTGGACTGTGTGGGCGTGGTCGGTGTTGTCCATAGATTCAAATGATGACTAATTTTACCATAAACTTTAAAAAAATATTTCAATGTTGATTTATGGAAAATAAAATTCACATATTTTATTCTTATTGTTTATGTTTTTATTTTTAGTTACTTTCCTTGTATTCGTAATGAAAAGCAGTCTTTACCTCTTGTGAAAGACTTATTTAGTCCCTCGAACTATTTTGGCACAGAATAATACTATTGGCGCCCCCGCTATAGGCGGGGTAGATTTGCCTATTTTATGTAACTATAGATACAAGAAATTTACCATTTCAAAAAATAGTCCACTCTTACCGCGGGAACTGTATTTCACCTCATTAGGTTGCAAAAAAATTTAAATGGTCCGAATATAAAAAAACTCACTAAAGTAGGTAATTGTAATATTACTGCTGACCGCTTTGGAAAAAAACAAAATGCGTAATTAATCTATTATTTTTTTAGTTACGATCAAAAACTTTTTCCAAACTTTAAAGTCGTTTTACTAAAAATGATACTTTTTAAGATACATTACATAGGTGTACCCATGGCAGCACAGCACTTTACAGTTTTAAAACGTCTGATCTTATTTATTCTATGATTACTACAAACAATAATTTAGCATAAAAGCAGTATTTACAGCTGTTAACATAGAGGTATCAACTGAACTAAGTATTTCTATTAATATGTATGTGTACAATTGAGTGTAAACTCTTCAAAATCTATAAAATGTTATCTGAAGTCGCTCCGAAACCGGCGCGCAGTCCACTCTCGATGAAATACGGAAACGGACTGCCGGCAGGGCTAGCGGGGGATTACAGGGAGACGGGGCGGCACTCTCGCGCCGATAAACTTAAATTTTCGTGTTTTAATTACTTTATACCAGTGAAATACGGAATAAAAATAAAAATCTCAATTAAAATTATTTGCATCGTTAAGACCTTTCGTTTAGTGTAAAAACTAATTAATAAGCTTGAGCCGATTTAGAGAAATTTTGCAATTTATGACTGAAATAGGGATTCGTTGGGGATTTTTTCTCTAAAAAGTGGTTTATGAAAATACAATTTCATTCAATTAAAAATGTTTATTAGACATTCATTCGTCATTGACAATTTTTTATTCGAGTTAAATAGACAGTTATTTGGATATTTTGTTTCAAACATGCAAATATTTAAGCATTTCACCCCTCTTAAGGCCTTAAGGGGAGGTGTTTCGAGCGCTTCTCTCTCGCTCTCTCGACGGTACGACGGTAAGGGACGAACATAATATAACGTATAACAGCGAAGCGGCGCGAATAATCGCATTTTATGTTTTAAAAAATTGATAGATGTAATAAATAAAAAACGATCGGTTATAATTCCTCAAGTTATCTATGAACTTCATTTTGGTAAATGACTCATAATATCAAATCAATTATTTTAAGAATAAAACCTGGAAAAGAAGATAAAATGACATAAAAATATGTAACTTTGTAAATTTATTCTATCGAGCCAACTTTATCAAATAGTGTTTCCATGGGGTGTATTTTAAAGAATAAAGCCTCAACAATATTTCATAATTTTTGCAGATTTTAGTTTTACTGTTTACTACTTCAAAAAGTACTTCTAAAAACATTTTATTTTAATTTTTCACTAACACCTAGCCTTAAGTGTGAACGTGTCTATAATAATTAATGTATAGTGCGCGATATTGTTGTGCTATGAACTATTATATACTATTATATTATAGCGTAGTATGAAAGCAGCTTTAGACACCATTGTTCGTGGTTTTCTCGTAAATGTCACTCAAGATAAAGTAATAATCCGAGTGGCACTAAATTATATTTGCGCAAAGAATTGTGAATAATATGTTTACAAAAAATTGTCATCGAATTTAGCCGTAGTATGGGATCAGAACGCTGAGTGTAAGTTGAAAATGTGCAAACGTTACTATTGCGTTTGAGTTAAGAGTTTTGATTCTCGATCTTATTTACTGAGCATTAAGATCTATCTGTCAAAACTTAACTCAAACGCGATAGTAACGTTTGCACATTTACAAACTTACACTCAGCTCTCAGATAGAATGATCACCTTTCATAAAATTGACATAATTAATGATATCGGTGTCATTAATTAATCAAATCATTGATTTAATACCTACTTCAATGCTGACAGCTGAACTTGAAATACATGTTCATAATTCACTACGCCATCCATCTGATCTGCCCCCTTAGACAACTTTCAACTGCTCCAATTCGATTCAGCATTAGCCTATAAACGTTACACTGCTGGGCACAGGTTTAAGTTCTCTGTTCTACTAGCGGGAAACATGCTGAGGAAAACCGGAAAGCTACAAAGGATGATTCTCTGTCTCCCCTTTCTTTTGAAAAGGTTGACAGATTGTTAGAAAATGCCCTATCATAAAAGACTATCCATCACAAAACTAAATATAAATACATTTAAAACTATCTACTTTTGAGTATTTACAGCGCGTTCTTAAAAGATCCCAACAAATGTAAAAAAAACGCAGACGAGACAGTAATAAACATTATATCCAACATCATAAACTGAGGGAGCAATAAATGTATATTTACAGCGGTCATTCATTCATTAGCAATTCAACTATGAATAATTAATCAGTATTAAGTTGCGTAAAGCAGCATGCATGATTATTACAATAAAACTTGAAAGAGCCAAGGTTTTTTTTTCTATTATGCCTCATCATAGTGACTGCATCCTGCCTGATGGTAAGCAGCCGATGCAGTCCAAAATAATGAGAGCGCTCCTCACCGTGGATAAGCACGGTAACGAGCGCACCCATTCATGACGGCTTACATAAATGCTGTTTCAGACCCGGGACTGTAGGAGCTGGGAAACACATGCGCCGGCAAAGAATTCCAAAGCCGAATGGTAAGACCATTCGGCTTTGGAATTCTTTCGGCAGAGGAACGACTTACCAATTTTTTTGGTATGAGTATTGATAATCTTTACAGTATGATGGTGGTTTCTAAGACCAGGATGTGTAGTCCGGGAGAGGAAAGGAGAGGGCGGGTTTCATGATTTTATGTTGCAACACAAAGACGAATTATTGCCAGACAGTAAAAAAAAACAAAAATCGACGTTTAACTATTGGAAGCAATAACTACAATTATTATACATAGCAATAAAACAGGTCACACTTAGGCTTGCAAACTCCAAAAAAAACATTTCCGGGACTGCCCAGCTCGACATCCGGAACATGGACACAACACACCACATTTAAAATGGTTAGTAAAAATACATAGGTACTTTATTTATTTTATATTTAATAAAAAATCAAAACAAATGCCTAACCCGAGGGTAGTTGACGTACGAGATAGATACTTATATTATATTACCACTGATTTCCGGGACAAAAAGCGTCCCGCAAGGGGTCACGGCGGGACGGCCCCTAAATTGACCCAGAAGCGGGACGTCCCGGGAAATCCGGGACGGTTGGCAAGTCTAAGGCTCGGACTTCATGCATCCGGAATCAGTCCGGCCCGGGAAAAAACCAAATTCGGCAAGTAATCGACTACACGCGCTCCGTTTTGAATCCGGAGAGAAATTTACTCAGTCGGTCTCTAGCACTTGCGCTGGATAGTCGTCCAGTCGACAATGGAAAGTTTAACTTTAGTTGAAATTGTATGCTTAGCTGTGGCCTTTAAGAGGCCTATTACTTACAACTCGACTGTGATTTTTGCGTAAAATGCCCATTTTCGCATTTTGTTGTAATTTGGCAGTTGTATTTATCGTTTTTATCGAAATAGGATAATAAATTCATGCTTATTATTACAAATGTCCTTCTGCGAGGATAAGCTGAGTTCGGACGGCCGGCGCATCGCATTTTGAAGTAATTTTGCAGTTGTATTTATCGTTTTTATCGAAATAGGATAATTAATTAATTATAAAATATTTATTCATTATGAAGTAACGATTATTCTGGTATAAATTTTGCTCAATAATATTATCGTAGATAGGAGAAATTCACAGTTAACTTAAAGCAATTTTCGAAGTTTTTTGGTTTAGAATAAGATTTTTTTTCGATATAAAATCAATGATATCTAAAAATTCCGAGGCCGCTACGCACTTTAAGACTATATAAGTGATAACATTCTTTTTTTTAAATTTCATTTGTTTAGAACAGTAGTTCAATATAGGAGCTCAAAAAAGTGCCTTCACGCATTTTATGAAAATCTTTCTCTGCAATTTTGGGTTTAATTAAAAATCTTTATTATTGAAATTTTGCATTCACAATGCTATAGGATAAAATGCTTACTAGAAAAAAAATCAACCAGTCTCTGGAAAGCCCGAACGGGATTCGAACCCGTGACCTTTGGATTGCCGGTCCACTGCTCTAACCGCTAAGCTACCGAGACCCCAGAAGACTCTTGAATTTTTTCTAGTAGTGCTGCAAGCAGCGGTATTACGTCAATACGAAGTGTGTGCGTGTGGTTTTTTCTAGTAAACATATTAATTAAAAAGTTAAGGCTCGGACTACATGCATCCGGAATCACACGGACCCGAAAAAACACGGCCCCGGATTCATTCCGTAGCTCAAACAAATATATGAATTTTTACTGCATCGACTAGATGTGATCAGGGGCCTTCCGATCCCGATTTTCACCCGGAAGCAACCGAAACATGCTCCGGACGTCTCCGAGTACCCGGTCCGTTATTTTTCGGCACGGGGGGCGGGGCCTATCAATATCGTATGAAGTTGTATGGAGCTGACCACACGAGAACTCGAGAAACGTCCGTTCCGGAGGAATCACGCGCCAGTCGATGACAGACGCTCAAAGCGGTCGGTCGCGTCGCGTGCGCAAGCAAAACTGCAAAATAGTAGTTGATTCCGAGCGCCTCATTATGGTGATAGTAGTAGTAGCACAGAATAAATAATAGTACCTACTAGTAGTAGTGTTCGTAGAATTTATCAGGAAAGAACCTAATTTTTAGGCTAGGCGAGCTATATTTGTATAAGACTTGTAGAATACATATTCCGTTATCATTGAGCTATTATTACTGTACCTCAATGTCCGTTATGCGGTCTATGTGAAAAGGATGAACCCAATATCTTTTCACTTTCCTCTGTTTCCTATTACATTTCGACTGCGATTTTTGCGTACAATTGTCAATTTTGGCGTTACGGATCTCGGAAACAAAAATACATTAACAATTTTGACTTATTGAATAATGTAGAATAGCTTTTGGAATAATGCGTAGCGGCCTCGCTTTTTGTAAATTTTGCTTAACTTTTTAATTAATATGTTTACTAGAAAAAAATACACGCACACACTTCGTATACCGCTGGCTTGCAGCACTACTAGAAAAAATTCAAGAGTCTTCTGGGGTCTCGGTAGCTTAGCGGTTAGAGCAGTGGACCGGCAATCCAAAGGTCACGGGTTCGAATCCCGTTCGAGCTTTCAAAAGACTGGTTGATTTTTTTCTAGTAAACATTTTATCCTATATCTATATAGCATTGTGAATGCAAAATTTCAATAATAAAGATTTTTAATTAAACCCAAAATTGCAGAGAAAGATTTTTATAAAATGCGCGAAGGCACTTTTTTTAGCTCCTAGATTGAACTACTGTTCTAAACAAATGAAATAAAAAAATAGAATGTCACTTATATAGTCTTAAAGTGCGTAGTGGCCTCGGAATTTTTAGATATCATTGATTTTAATAGAAAAAAAATCTTATTCTAAACCAAAAAACTTGAAAATTGCTTTAAGTTAACCGTGAATTTCTCCTATCTACGATAATATTATTAAGCAAAATTTATACCAGAATAATCGTTACTTCATAATGAATAAATATTTTATAATTAATTAATTATCCTATTTCGATAAAAACGATAATTACAACTGCAAAATTACTTTAAAATGCGATGCGCCGGCCGTCCGAACTCAGCTTATCCTCGCAGAACATTTTCTTTTCTTTTTATCGACAACGGGTAAGCGCTTGGCCTTCATCTCACCTGCTGGTAAGTGACGATAAGGCCGAAGGTGGAAGCGAGCTTCACCCGGAATCCTCAACCACTGAGGAACTGGCTATCTTATCTCAAACTGTCGGAACACAACAATGCTATAAACATCGTTGTTATGGCGACAGACTTAGATAAGATGGTGGTAGCTAGCCAGGCGGACTTAACAGCCCTACCACCAACCAAGCCGAGCACACAAAGATTAGAGGCTACAGCTAAGCATACAATTTCAACTAAAGTTAAACTTTCCATTGTCGGCTGGACGACTATCCAGCGCAAGTGCTAGAGACCGACTGAGTAAATTTCTCTCCGGATTTAAAACGGAGCGCGTGTAGTCGATTACTTGCCGAATTTGGTTTTTTCCCGGGCCGGACTGATTCCGTATGCATGTAGTCCGAGCCTAACACACAGTGGCACAACCGAGGTTTGAAGAACCTACTGACCTAGTAAGTGAATTCCTTGCTTGCTATAAATTCACACTTTTCGACATGAGTTATTTATAGCCCATACAACCTTAGAGGATTTATTTTTAAGTTGTTCCTGGACTTTCGAAAGTGGTGTGGGAGTGTGGGACTTTACTTAAACCTCTTAAGCAGACCAGCAGGGTTTTAGGTAATAGGTTTATAATCCCACAACTGAGCCTGTATTAGTAGAGTCTGGCCAACGAAAGCTGAACCTCGTAGTTATTTGATTGGCAACACTTTGTCTCTTTGTGTGTCTATCTGAGGTGTCATGTCGTATGTCAAATTTAATTTTTTCTGAGAAAATTGCAGCTGTGCGAGTACTCTGTGTTACCCTGTCATGATTTTTTTGAAATTGCTGCGTTTTTTTTTGGTTCAGCTTTCGTTGGCCAGACTCTAGTAGTATGACCTTATTAGATTAAAATTTTGTTTTAATTTAAGAACAAGACACAACGTCACCATATTTCACTCAAAATAGAAAAGATACCAGTAATATATACAACCTTAATTTTTCTTAATACAAAAACAATTAAGGGTCAGTTCCATCTATGAAACTGAACAACTTTCCCCAAGAAACCTATGGGCAAAAATGACAAAAAATTTCGACCTCCCATACTATTGTCGTCAGCTGATCGGGCAGTTTTGTATGGGAGGTCGAAATTTTTTTGTCATTTTTACACATAGGTTTCTTGGGGAAAGTTGTTCAGATTCGTGGGTGGAACTCACCCTTAATTGTTTTTGTATTAAGAAAAATTAAGGTTGTATAAAAAAAATGGCTACCATTTTGAACACTTATCTCAAAATAATAATTATCTTATTTTTGGGATTTCTTTCGATTATTGAAACAAGATTCCATTAAAAATGTGTTCCTTGTGACTAATTATTCATACCATCAACAATAACAACGAATAAACTAGCAGAATTTAAAACATTGTTTACAGATTTAGAGACCGCGGTTTCGACTCCCGGTTACGTATGAGATGTATGTAAGTACTTACTATATGTTAATTATTGAATTTTTCGAATTTGTGAATTTGAAAATTGTGAATGCAAAAAATCCCGCCTGAGGTTGTCGTCTTTTTACAGTGTTTAAAAAAATTACTTAAGTATATTTAATTTTAACCGTTAATAAAACGCTAAAAATATATAAAAAACATTAATAAAGATACGTATGAGATTTAACAAAAAAAACTAAAGCAGTTTTTATTAAAACTAAAATCGACGTCATGGTTTCCAAAAAGAGATTTTCCTATCTTTTATAACTAACTATAAATTAAACTTGATTTCTCCCTACTGTACTGACTGACCCATTTGGATTGATCACCCTGTATACGCAACGCCTTACGTTTTATGTCCAATTAGTAACTTTTTATAAACTTGTTAAGTCCCGTAATGTGACAAGACATTATTAAAAGGTGTTAACTAACAGCTAGTAAGTTTTTTTGAAATACTTACTGTAAAGTCAAGAACACACGTACATAGTTTGCTAGCAGCCCGTCCGTAACATGCACTTACTTTAATCTCAGTAAAAACTACTTTAAACTACTACTACTACTAATTACTAGTATCTTTCCTATTTTGAGTGTACTACCACCCCTTTTCTTCCCTTGAGCGTCGTAAATGTATGTTTCCGAGATGGGCTGCAGACTGCAACCGCAGGCGACGTTGCGGCTAGCGGCTGCGGTTGACCGCAGTGCTGCCTGCGGTCGCGGTTGCTTCTATTTCCAAGCGCGGCGGCAGCGGCATGCCGCGGCTGCACAATGCATTAGAACGATGCCTCAGTCACTCCAACACCTTTGTGCGAGACAGAATGTCGGACAACGCAACCGATAGTTTACTAATGTGTCTTTTGTTGGAAGAGGAAGACAAAGAAAATAATTTCTCTTTACCATCTTCCGAAAAAGTCGCCATTCTTGTACGTGCCACGTGTAAATCTCCGCGGTTCGCTACACCACTGGTGCTGCAGTCTGCGGCCCCAGGCCGCAGTGTTGCCGCACTTGGAATCAATTTCATAGAGATGCATAGAAACCAGTAGTGTCGCTTGCAGCCTGCAGCTGCAGTTTGCAGCCTGCGGTCCGACTTGGAAACATAAAAGGCGACTAACGAACTAAAGACTGTACATACATCCAACAGCATAAAGCGGCGATGGGCTCACCACCTGTCACGCTGAGCACATGTGCAGTCGCTATTTGGTGAAAAGTGGGTTGTCCTCATTGGCTAGTCTCGGACTAACCCTCCGGGGATAAAAGTCGTAATTTATATAGCATACGTGGTCGGTTATGATGGCCGAAGCTCCCCATGTGCTGTTGTCCATCTGGGAAGGTCTGTGCCCAGCAGTGGGACGTTTAAAGGCTTAAGATGACTTAGCATATTTTCTCACTTAGCATACTGATCGTGAGGTATAAAGTTATTGGTATATAAGGTGACTGCTAGGAACTACAAGAAACTTCAAGTGCTGGTCAGGTCAAGTGTTTTAAACATGACATAAATGCCAAAACGGTTGCAGACTAACGTAGGTACTTATCGCCCAGCTGGCGCGGACGGGTCAACAGACGGGTGGGTCAACGGCCGGCCGCTACCCGTGCTGTATAATCGTTATTTAATAGTTAATTTTTTCATTTTATTTCTCTTATGTTATTGCTTTAAAATAATTAGATAAGTACTCAGAGACTATCACATTAAAATTCATAAAATGAATTATTTAATGAAAAATAAAAAAAGCACTAATTTCTTTTTGTCATTATTGTCATATCTAAAACACTTGATCTGACCAGCCCTTGACGTTTCTTGTGGTTTCTAATAGTCGCCTTATATAGATATAAACTTAACCGACTTTAAACAGGTCGGAGTCACCGTCGTCGCTTTACCACTTTGCAGCGATTTTCGTATGAAGCGCACCGACCGCCCGGGTACGTGCCCGTACCAAATAGACGACGCGGCGTGCAAGGGATTTTGACCTTTAGATTGGTGAAGCGACGGAGTCTGCTATTGTACAGTACAATATGCGTAGGATATTTGTTACGAGTTGAAGAGTCGTGGTTACAGGCTGGCTGACAGCTGTCGCAAAAAAGTGCCAATGATGAACTTCAACTAGAAATTACAAAGGAGAATGACCAAACCAGCCTATTCGATATCTATTGCGTCTTAATCATTCGCATATCAAAAGTGTTCTCTTCAGTTATAATGATTACCGTTAAAAAAGGTTTTCTATAGAACGCCGCAATAAGAGTCAAGTCATAAATAAATGCTGAACTGAACTGATAGTCATACGATAACAGTTGTCATAACCACAAAATACCTAAAAAGTCTTAGCTAAAAATGAAGATACCTAGCTTCAAACTCCCGCTTGATATTGTAATGTAATTATTTCTTCATAATTCAGAGCATTGCTGCTATTGATTACTACCTAAACTAGCCTAACACCCCTAGTAAAAAGGTCATTCTCCTTTTCGTTATGTTTAAAAAGTTGCTATAAAATAGAAAACGAAAGTTTAATAGTGTACAAGTGTTAACATATACATGCTGTTGACTGTACTCTCGTATCGGACCGCATCGCATCGGAAAAGCGGTCAGCCGGTAATAAAATATTATGTACACCACCACCAGCCACGTTACTCCGCAGGAAGGAAACTAATTACAAAAATGTTTTCCTGCCTAGTTGGAGTTTTACGCAACATTTTTTTACAGTACGCAGGTGTAGTACCTACTCGTGTTAATCACATTCACGTCGTATATAACAGCTACTGAGTACTGACTGAAATTAACAAATAATAGTTTACTATTACGGTTAGATTATTTTCCAGCCGTGTAGTATTTATTAGCGGCTCGCTAGAACAATACTACCAACCCCACTCTTCCCTTGGGATATTATGTGCATTGTGCCTTGGGTGTCGTAAAGGGTGAGTCTTTAGTCCGTAAGTCACCTTTTACGACACCCCAACAAACAATCGTCAAACTACGATAATTTTTAGGAAGTGTATACAGTGCCACAAGCGGCACTTTATCTCAATCGGTTAGGGAGCCATAAGTTTTGCGGTATAATAGCGACGCCGCCTAATCTGCCCTAAAGTTTTTATTAGACAACAGAAATACTAGCTGCCATACTCCTGTAGGTCACGTGATAGGTTAGAAATTTAAGACAATTGCGAAGCGCAGCCTAAACTTTATCAAAAACTTGTTGTTACCGCAAAGGAATATTTACATACTTACATGCTTTTGGTCGTCGTCGTCGTCGTAGTGCTATTTTTGAATGTTTTTATATTATTTCTGACGATTACTGTTAATGCGCCATTATTTATTTATAAACCGGTAATAGATATTATTTAAAGATACCACTATCCAAAAAATTTATTCAACATAAACAATTTTTACTTTTGAACTTTTACTATATTATTATTATGATACTAGCCTTACGATTACGAACCCTGATGGCGATGCGGAATTGACTGTCATAAGGGGGCTTTCATAATGAGTCTCCTAAGATCGGTCTTTCCGAAACGAGAAGACTTTTAGGCTCTTCGCTCTCAACATTGCCAAACTGATGGCAGTCATTTTCATTGAGGATATGATGGAGTTGCACAAAAGAATTCGATTCCGATTTGTCGACGTGTTACTGCAAAAGACCAAGACCTCAGCAGGCGCCACTTAGATAAGATAAGGGGGTCCAACTAACTAACTGTAAGTCAAAATCACGTCGATCCGGTGATCTGACTGAGACGTGAAGGACAAACAAACAGACACCATATTAACATAATATACATAACATAGTTTAGGGCGATAGTGATAAAAGTTATAATTTTTACTGTTACGATTACGATTTCACCACTTCATAATAATACATACATACATATAAACACGACTATTATCCCCGAAGGGTTAGTCAGAGACCAGGCAAGGAGGACCGCAAAAGCAGCCATCTGCCATAGTCTTCTTTTCAAAAAGTAGCGACTACACATGTGCTCAGCGTGACAGGTGGTGAGCGCATCGCCGCTCTAAGCTGTTGGATGTATGTGCAGTGTTTAGTCTGTTAGACGCCTTGTTACGACGCCCAAGGGAACAGGGGGGGGGTTACTCTTGAACGCAAACACAATATCAATACAATTCCAATGTGATTAATATATATCGATATTGGGATAAGTAAAGATAATTCCGGAACGCCATCTCTATAACAATTGTTTAATCAATTTCCACGCAATTTAATTCCAATGTGTACTTTTGTCGCTTACAAAAGTGCTATTTGACATTTTTTAGATTTGTGATTGGAAATTGACTAATGCAATTTGTGTTTCAAGAGTAAACCTACAGAGGGGGTGGTCGTATTCTTTCACCGCTACGCGACAAGGTTGCGTAGTATTACGCTATTACTAAGTTGATTTAAGAACACACATTTCTTTTGTTTTATCATCCGATTTACAATGTTGTTATGAAAGTTATCAACTTATCAACAACACGCGCCGGCGGCCCCGGTTAGCGAACTTTAGAAATTCAGATTAGAAACGAATAGAAAGTCAACATTTGGCTTTGCACAGACAGTCACGAGTCAGCACAGTTTTGAAAGCAATTGTAACGCTTAATGCAATGACATAAAGTGTCAAAAGTGTTTGTATATCTGTGCAGGTGACTGTACGTCACCGCCAGCAAAAGCTATAAATATGCGATGCGTTGCGCATGCACATTTATTTTTATTAATAAAGTTTTGTTATTCTTGCAAGTATCTGAGAAAACCTAAAGTGGCCTGTCTGCGTCAGTGGCAGCCACAGCTAAGTTCTTTTCGTGTAATAACAATGTATTAAACTTTGCCCATTGTTTTTTAGATAAAAAAATTCTAACAGCTCTCTATATTAGAAAAACAATTAGATTTAAAATTGAAACATGTTATAGTATAAATTAAATAACAATATCGAAGTCGATATCTTTTATACTTACCGAAAGATATCGACAAAATAACCAAAACATATTACCTGAGTACAATTAATTACATGTGCAGCACTGCAGACTTGTTTTCGAAATCTATAGGTTCTTTCTGCCTTTGCCTTCTTGCTGTTCTTTTTGCCCTAATTAATTTGTTGATGATAAACCGTGGCTATTGCACAGGGGACTCCATCTGTCACCTCTCATAGCAGTATCACTTTAATGTTACTATGCAAAATTCGTAAGGAATTTGCATAGTAAGATTAAAGATTAAGTATGAAGTTGATTTTATTTGTATAATTTTATTTGTAATTGTAATTGTGTGATAAATGTTATTGATGAATGTCGTTTTTATCACAATAAAATAAAGTAATACGGCTGTAAGAGTTGATGGTAAGGCCCCAGGTCATGAGACGCGTGTCTAGTCGAAATGTCGACGTGCAAAAGTTTACAATGAACACAAAAGAATTAAAACAACATTACTTAATAGGATGCATCATAAAGTCGCTATTAAATTATTATTCATTACTACTCATTATGATGTTACAATAAGTAGTTAGGTTATTTATAACGTCTTTCGGGCGAGACAGGATGAGTACAAATCTAATTAAATTAGTAATAACTAATAACAGTTAAATTGTTATTTATTAGGTACTAACTAGCTATTGCTGCGTCTTCGTTCGCGAGGACTACTGCTACTGTGTGCTACACATTATAAAATAAGGAAATGTTATCATTATTGTTAAACGCGTATTCGTGGTTTTGAGTTCAAATAAAAATCCCATAGAAAAAATAGGTTAATAAACTCTTTTCTAATGTTTCTTTCGGTACGAAATTATTTTCGATTATGACGAACACTTTAAAACAATAATTAGCCGAAGCTGTCCTCAAAAGTGCTACGCTTTTTAAGGAACAGTATTTCATTTTATTTCATCAAAAGTACGCCACTGAGCACGTTCCGCGGCTGCTCTCCAGCGAAACTCATCTCGACTGTGATTTTTGCTAAAAATGGCCAATTTTGGCGTTCTTGATCTCAGAAACCAACATACATTAACAGTTTTGACTTTTTGAATAGTGTAGAATAGCTATTGGCATAGTGCGTAGCGGCCTCGATTTTTGTAAATATTGCTTATCTTTTTAATTAAACCCAAAATTGCAGAGAGAGATTTTCATAAAATGCGCGAAGGCACTTTTTTGAGATTTGAACTACTGTTCTAAACAAATGAAATAAAAAAATAGAATGTTAACTCTTTTACAGTCGTATAGTGCGTAGCGGCCTCGGAATTTTTAGATATCATTGATTTAATGTAGAAAAAAAAATATAATTTTAAACCAAAAAACTTCAAAAATCGCTTAAAGTTAACAGTGAATTTCTCCTATCTACGATAATATTATTGAGCAAAATTAATACCAGAATAATTGATACTTCATGAGAAACAAAGATTTTATAATGAATTTTTTATCCTATTTCCATAAATACGATAAATACAACTGCAAAATTACTACAAAATGCGATGCGCCGGCCGTCCGAACTCAGCTTATTCTCGCAGAGTGGAGATTTGTAATATTATGCATGAATTTATTATCCTATTTCGATAAAAACTATAAATAAATACATCTGCAATATTACTACAAAATGCAAAAATAGGCATTTTACGCAAACATCTCATTTGAGATGTAACACTACGTGGAAGTGGCATGCAAAATTCTCATACAAAACACAGAAAAACGACGTTTCGTATTCCCCCAATGATATTATTGTAGTCCCCTGTTTCCTCCTTCAGATCTGGACCAATTTTTATGTTTTTTTCGTCATCGGTTAAAGAAAGACCTTTTCTACGTCTGTATGTTTATTTTTTTTGCATTAAAATGTTGCTAAATCACTCCTTTTTAAGGAATCCTCAGAAACATTAAGTAACTGGTTTGAAAAAAAATCAAACATACAGACATAGAAAATCTCTTTTTTTTACCGATGCTGACAAAGTAATAAAATTTGGTCCAGATCTGAAGGAGGAAACAGGGGACTACAATAATATCATTGGGAGAATACAAAGTAATAAAAATTGGTCCAGTTCTGAAGGAGGAAACAGGGGGACTACGAAACGTCTCGTTTGTCTGTGTTTTGTTATGTATCTAATAATAACGTCCTTCGGCTGCACTCTCGGCCGACACAGGATTAGCACCCTAATTACAAACATACATGAGTATATCGTTATTACGACTATTATCCCCGAATGGTCAGAGACTAGACAATGAGGACAGCAAAAGCAGTCCTCTACCATATTCCACTTTTCACCAAATATCGACTGCATATTGTGCTAAGCGTGACAGGTGGTGAGCCCATCGCCGCTCTATGCTGTTGGATGTATGTGCAGTCTTTCGTCCGTTAGTCGCCTTTTACGACACATAAGCACATAAGCATTTAAATATCGCTGCACCCAAGGGAAGGGTGGTGGTATTCTTTCACCGTTACGCGACACTGTATAACCCTACTAATAAGTTCGCTACTAACTGGCTTCCAATGTAGCCAGTATTATTATAAAGTTCTAATTTTAGCACCATTACTATTTTAAGTAGACGGGTTAGTCAGCTTCCAATCTTGTTAGTATTATTATAAAATTCTAATTTTAGTACTTAACAGTATTATTTCAAGTTGACGTTGTAAGTCAACGATTATCTTTTATGGGTGGAAATAGTGAACTATGCCACGTGGAAAATTGAATAATTATAAACCACTGTTTATGTTTAGGTTATAGGAATTCATGAATTATTCAAATACAAAAATATTAATGTCTTGATTGCAAGAACTGTTTACGCGATGCCATTTTCACATACCTATTATAAAATTAGGAAAACAAAGGTTGTGGTTGTCAATATACTTGGCGAACGTACTCTAACCAGGGCCTTACCAACATTTTGTTTGGATTTGGTTGGTTTTGATATCTAGCGACTCATACATAAACATGATCCTCGATATATTATATCAAAGTTAACATACACTGCCCATAATAAATATGAATAATCTGTCTTTAAAATTACTAAATAAAGTAGAAAAAAAATTGTCGAAAATGCTCTATTCATTCTATGTTCCTGCATCATGAACTAGATGACCTACGAGCGCGCGAATTTTGAATTTGTAGATATTGTATCGCTAGATTCGCTAGTGCAACGGGTGTGGCATGCGGGATGCGGGTGGCGGGGCGGGCTGGGCGGAGCTAGCGCTGGATTTTTTTAGGGAGCCCGCTCTTAAAGTAGTGTTACTTTAATCTTACTATGCAAGTTCCCATATGATTTTTGCATAGTAAGATTAGAGTAACACTGCTCTAAGATGTGACAGTAGACATCCCAGGATCGGATCGGAGACGAGACGTACCCTAAGTGAAATGAAATTATTTATTCACACAAAACAGAGTACACTTTGGTTGGTGGTAATTTTATAATTTTAAACGTCCGTTTTGCCAAACGCAGGGCATGTGTATTTAGACTAAAATTAACATAAGTTAAAATAAACTGATAAATGACATTATCATAACTTTTTAATTAATTCAATTAATACATATTATAAAAATATTGCTTTCTAGTCAATTTCAATTTTGTATTAAAATATTCTTCAGTGGTATAAAAACATTTTACTTACCCTTTTACTTTCATTATGTTGTCAATATAAAAAATATGATTTAAAAAAAGTATGCGTCAAAAAACCGGCCAAGTGCAAGTCGGACTCGCGCACGCAGGGTTCCGTACCATTATCTTTAAAACTTTGATCGATGTTTTAATAATAGTGTATTTTTTTTTAAACTAATTAATTTATGACGTATTAAAAAAGAAACTACTTACTAGATCTCGTTCAAAACAATTTTCGGTAGAAGTTTGCATGGTAATGTACATCATATCTTTTTTTAGTTTTATCATTCTTATATTTTAGAAGTTACAGGGGGGGGGACACATTTTACCCCTTTGGAAGTGTCTCTCGCGCAAAAAAAATGATAATAGAAACCTCAATATCATTTTTGAAGACCTATCCATAGATACACCACACGTATTGGGTTGGATGAAAATAAAATTTTTGAGTTTCAGTTTAAGTATGGGGAACCCCCAAAATTTATTGTTTTTCTATTTTTGTGTGAAAATTTTAATGCGGTTCACAGAATACATCTACTTACCAAGTTTCAACAGTATAGTTCTTATAGTTACGGAAAAAAGTGGCTGTAACATACCTATGGACGGACAGACAGACATAAGAGAATCCATAAGGGTTCCGTTTTTTGCCATTTGGCTACGGAACCGGAAAAAGTGTGCGAAATATGAATTACGTCTAGAACGGAAACCGGCACTAAACGTAGAATTGTTTACCAAGAGCTGAATGAACAAATGCGCACGCGCACGTAACTATTGCGTGAGACTTGCGAGCGAGTGCTGCTACCCTATCGTCTAAAAAATATGAATATGGACATGAGCTTCATTTGACATTTGAAGCCCATAATATGCCCATATAAGGACAAAACATGAGCTTCAAAATGTCAAATGAAGCCCATGTCCATATCCATATTTTTTAGCCGATCCACCCGCTGGTCACTGCTGGTGCGCGCGCACCCATGTGTTTGGTGTTGCTGAACAATCAATAGTTTGGCTGTCGAATTGTCGATTGTTGACCTCAAAAACTATTCAGGATATCGCTTGAACTATCGATAGATCCGACACCGATAACACTCTGTGAGCAATAAATTGATAACAACGATACTATAGTTTACACAAAGTTGCTTTCGATTATACAAAATAATCGCTATTATTTATCCGCCTTATCGTCACTTACCATCAGGTGAGATGAAGGCCAAGCGCTTACCCGTTGGCAAAAAAAAAAACTAGCGGTTTTTGTATAACACTCGATACTTTCGACTGCGTAACTATCGATAGTATCGCTGTTATAAATAGTATTCTCCATAGGCATTGCCCTAATACAACGCGATAACGCGATCATCGCGCGATTAAAGTTCACGAATTAAGTTCAAAGAAATTAAGAAATAGCTTTTTAGCGATAAGGCCGCCAATTATATGTTACTTTGTGTTTGTCTTTTTGTTGTTAATTTGGTGTACAATAAATAATATTCTATCTTTATCTTTAAGTTCGCGCGAATAGATTTTTAAAACTTTTAGTCGCGCGATCACCTATTAGGACACCTATTCTAGATCAATGTTTGATCGTCGACTCTACGATGGTCGCATCGTTTAATCGCGCGATGATCGCGTTGTATTAGGACAATGACATAAAGTGCTATCCATACTATCGATAGTATTGACTCGTGACGATAGATACTATCGAAAGACAATCAATACTATCGGTTTCGCCTTTACTATCGATAGGATACAATTGTGTATCGACACTGAACTATCCTAAGCAACACTAGTGTGTTTGGGCAAGTGATAGATGGGACGATAACACATGCTGGGAGATAAACCGATGCGCTCTGTCGTCACAGCGCCGTGTAAGTACGTGCCAGTACAGCGATTGCGCGCATGTACCTTGCAAAACTTTCAATGGACACCGAAATTGTGCATAATAATAACTCACGAAATCGGCCCGCGCCGCCGTTACCACGGTACTGCGCAATTAGTTCGTAATGGACTTATGCAAATGTTGCTACTGGCATTTTTGCGCGATTTACAAGTTTTGAAGTCAACGAAGAGTCCGTTGGCGCAGTGGCTAGCGAGTTTGTGTTGTGATTGAACTATCGCCACAAAATAACTATCGCAGTCGTTAGTGGAAGGGTAACAATAACATGATTTGCTTACCGCATTCAACGTTTATTTAAGTTTCTAGGTTTTGTCACACTAATATTATAAAGGCGAAAGATTGTGAGTGTGTATGTTTGTTTGTTTGGATTTGGTTGACTTCGGCATACAGATAGTTTATAACCTGGATTAACACATAGGATACTTTTTATCCCGATATTCCCACGGGGACGAGAACCACGCGGGTAAAACCGCGAGCGGCCGCTAGTTTTGTAATAATTTTAATGCTTAATCATAGTGCTTTGCACTTTGCGGTGCCCTTACAGGGTGAAACATGCTTACAGTACAATCATATTTTATTTCACCTTGTTATACCATGTGACATGATAAAATAAATAAATAAATAAATAAAGGTGCGGCTTGCACAGTAGACTTTACTGTCGTATTACTGGGGACATGAGGGCCCACACAGTAGGGCTTTTGCCGCGGCTGCGAGGAACGACGGTTACAGACGGGGCTATAGGCACAGTGTTATTATTTCAAAACTGTGGTATTGGTATTGTTTCGAAGGAGCTGGTTAGACGTTGAGTTGAGGTATTATAATAACATAGAGACGCACCGCGAAGCAATATTTTGCGCAATGATTTGCGTCAAAAACTTGCTTTGCGTTTTTTCTAGTTAATAATAATACCTCAATGTGGGCAGGATTATGTAGCAACTAGCAACTCTTACCCGGTGACACTCTGACACTGAGTAGTATCGTACCCTAGAGATAATAATGTCTCGTGCTTCTGTCCACTGAATGAAGAAAAATTAAAAACAGTAAAAACGGTATTGTATAGTAGGTAAATCTTGGTAAGACACAAACTAAAAAAAAAAAATCTTTCCTACAATCACACCAATTATCTAGCCCAAGAGAAGCTTCGAAGAAACTCGTTAAATGGTTACTAGATAACGGATAAACATACTTAAAATACTTAAATACATACTTGCTTATTATACATAGAAAATACCCAGACCCGAGACAATTTAGAAAAACAATAATTTCTAAATTGACCCGACCGGGGATCGAACCCGGGACCTCAGAAATGGCGACACCATGAAAACCGGTGTACAAACCACTCGACTAAGGAGGTCGTCACAATGTATACAATGTGTGAATTTAATTTGGTGGCGGCAGCATACGTTCAAAACAAACGCAAAGGTTAGGCTACCCTGAGCAAGGTCAGTAAAAAAAACCTAAAAATTAAACACGCACGCTGTTTTATTCAGGTATTTATACCGATATAAACGAATTAATTCTTTGCTATCTCTGGTGTGCTTTTATTATTTAATTATGTTCAAAACAACAATAAAGATGTTTATTACTTAGATAACTCATCAAGTACCTATGCGGAGTAAGATCATAGAATATTCATATTAATTAACTGTTGCATTACAAGTTTTAAGCAACATTTCGGTGGAATTGTAGAGAATTCCACACACAACACAAGAACGCATTATGATAAGAATTCACCACTCTGCAATCAACATTTTGTCATAAAGTTAAGAATGCCATTTTATTGTCGCTGCTGCAATTAAAGCTTACATAATAATTTATAGTAAAGTTGGTTGAATGAAACAATGTATACAGATACAGAGGCGCTTATTTACATAGATTCGGCTCGTCCGCTTCTTTTTCCGCGCGAATACCCCGGTAGCCCGTGACGAATTAGCAAAAAAGGTGCAGCCGTTGTGAACAAACTTTTGTGGCGATTGCTTTTTGTTTATAAAGATATATAAATAAAGGTATTTGTTTTCTAGTAATAATAACAAAAATGGTTACACATTATATTCAAATAAAAGGTTATCTAACTCTGATAAGGGTTTTAATTATGACGTTTCAAGTTTTAAAATACTTAACATTCTCTAGTATACTTTTGTGTGTATCAAATTAAATGTCCTTAGATCTACTACAACTTGCTACCACTATTGGTTCCACTTCTTCAATGCGGATTGGTGGGTTTTAAAGGTTGCTTCACACATATCAGTGAAGTCACAGTTCCGACAGAGTGCCGGCACAGTGAAAAATATTCTTTCATACATTCTCTATTAATTTTGTCAAAACGAATACGTCCGTGATTTGCCGGTGGCGAAGTAATATTATTCTGTGGTGGCGGCACTAACACTGAGAGCATTATCACTGACAAGTGGGGATGCGTTAGAGTATGTATGAAAAACACTGTGCCGGTACTGTGGCGGAACTCGGAACTGTGGCTTCACTGATATGTTTCATCTTACGATAACGGCTTTAAGTGCCTACTTCTGAAGCACGGAGGACTTTTATCTTTAGCGTATCTTGAGCCGTGTGTCAGCGCGGCTAGTTTTGGCCAGGACTCTGCCACAAAACCAGACACAATTGAAAAACAATAGAAAACCCCACGGCGCCGTGTATTCGGCAGTGAATGTGTTAAGTCCTATTTTAGGGACTAGACTCGATTATTGGAGACTGGACTCGTAAATGAGAGCTCAAGCCTTTTTGTCAGTGATAAGACTCACGAGTCCTTAAAATATGACTCGAGAACTCGAGTCTTTTTACGATAATAAATTCAAAGAGACTCATAAAACTCGAATTCATTGCTAGTTCCGAAGTTCTTTCAAAAACCACTGTTAAGAATAAGTTGATTGAAAAGTATTTGATAATCAATAATTTGCCAAAATCCCCAAAAAACAAGAAGACAACTCTTTTTGAAGTATTTACTTAATTTTTAAAAAAATACTTAAGTGTTTTTAAAGAACTTGAGTTCCATAATAAAAGCTCAGTTCTGACTCGAGTTTTTTTGCATTAGGGCTCGATGAAAGGACTCAAGGCTCAGAACTCAGAACTCATGTTAGTCAGAGAGCTGCGAGCTCAACCAAAATGAGTCAAGTCACTAAATTAGGACTTAAATAACTCGAGTCCTGGGCAACACTAGCCCATCGCCGCACTATGCTGTTGGATGCTCTGCAGTCTTCAGTCCGTTAGTTGCCTTTAACCACACCCAAGGGAAGAGAAGGGTTGGTAGTGTATTCTTTTAGTTTGCCGCTACTAGTAGCGGCGCTAAGGCGACTAACGGACTGAAGACTGCAGAGCATCCAACAGCATAGAGCGGCGATGGGCACACCATCGTGTTGAGCACGTCATGTGCAGTTGTAATATGGTGAAACGATGACTATGGCAGTGGACTGCTTCTGCCAGGGTTGGCTGATTTTAATCAAACTCATTTAAATCATGATTTAAATCACTGATTTAAATCAGGTGATTTAAAAAAAATCATTGATTTAATTCAATTTAAAATGTTATATTGATCAATGAAAATAACAACAAATAAGTATACCTACTTAGTGGTTACTAACAATAAAATACTGTCATAGGGCTTATACAGAATTAGCAGTCTCAAAAAGAAAACAAAAACAAAAGACTTGCATGCATATCTATTTAAAATGTGTCTTCAACTGTAGCAAAACAAATCAGAAATCAGTCTTTGTAAAGTTGGATACTAACAACAATTGGTCATGATTTATCTATATTAATTTTAAAGTAATTTAAAAATAATTAACAAATAAAAGTAATTAATTTTATTTTAATAATTTTAAAAGTATTTGTGTCATACAGCTTATTCAATTGTCAGTAAGAACTAATAAATGTCACATAAAAAAATAAATAAAATCAATAAAAATAAAATCAATAAAAATCAAAAAAATCATGATTTTTTTTTAAATCGTTTTTTTTTTAAATTATGTTTTTTCCAAGCCTGGCTTCTACATCATTGCTTAGTCTTTGACTAACCCTTTGGGCATAATAGTCGTGGATATGTGTAATGTGTATGTGTGTATCTTATTTGGATGATAATAAGCATGACGTGGTGGAATAATGACTAAAATATACAAAAAAATTAATAAAGTTCAGTAAATAAAGTATAGTAGGATGTAGTAATAACTTATGACAATTGTAATTTCTGTTTTATTATTGTGTTTCTTTTGTTCGAATTTAATGTACTTATTATAATAATAAATAATATTTTAGAATTTGATGTATGACATAATAAATAATATTTTAGCATTTGATATAGTGATATTATAATAAATAATATTTTTGTAATTTTTATTAATATTTAAAATTAAATTAACATTTAAAATAAATCCAATTAATATTTGCATGCCAGTTTTGGTAAAACATGTTTGTACATACTATTATCATGACCAGCTATATTACCATGTTTTAGGGTGGATTCGACAAAACTGGAATAAGGTCTTATACCTAGATTAAACGCTGAATTTGTGTAGACTAATATCGGAGTAAGTAAGTCTTATTCCAGTTTGGTCGAATCCACCCTTAATCAAATCAAAAATCATTAATTGATTTTTGATTTGATTTTGTAAGGTATCGTTGTATGTAAGACTATTAGAGCCTAAAAATAACTTGCCCGCTCCGTAATAGATCGAAGAACTGTTTATTTATCTGGCGTGGGAGGCGACTGTCGCCTGCCAAGCTATTTATATTACACATGAAACGCTTAACTGTAGCGCAGTGGCCAGCGGCCAGCTTGGATAAGAAGTAGTTTATTTCATAGCTAAAGATCGCAAAAGCTAAGCAACTATCGCAATGGCTGGTCTTGGATGGGTGAATAAATTATATTACCTACGTGTTTATTGGTAGTTTACGAGAGGTGTCCTATATAATTAAATAATATTCTTTGAAAACTTTAACATGATTTAAATTACAGTATGTATCTTTTTATATTTTCGTTTATATAAAAGAGGGAGGCAAACGAGCAGGCTGGTCACCTGATGGAGAGTAATCACCGCCGCCCATGGCCACCCGCAAAACCAGAGGAATCGCAGGCGCGTTGCCTGCCTTTAAGGGAGGAATAGGTTTAAGGAAGGAATAGGAATTGGGAGGGTGGGGAGGGAAGGGGCCTCCGGAACCCTCACTGGTCGGACGAAACACAACAGCACTAAGTGCCATTATTTAACGCCGAATATTCTGAATTCCTTGCCTGATGAGACTATAGGATCAAAACCTCACAAAATCTGCTATCTAGATATAAATACAATAAATAACATTTAAACCATTTGTCTAAAAGTTTTTTTCTTTTCATTATCCTGCATACATGTTAGTAGTAAGTATTGCAATTGTTTTGTAAAACTTCTTTTGACTTCGACTTTCTTAGTTATGATTTTTTTTGTTTTGATCATAAATATATAATATTAATGTAATGTAATGTACATATTTCTATTATGACATACGTACAGCTGTAACTCATCTTAATAACAATGGCGCCTATTATAAAACATAATAGCATCATTACAATAACAAGTTTATTTAAGTGACAAATAAATAAATCTTATTATTATATCTTATTATTATTTACATAACGACATCAGTCAGGTGCTTGTCATGAAGGCTTTAGTAAAACGAATTTCAATTGTTGTCATTAATCATTAATAAATCTCCAAAATAGTGGTAAAGCAATTGACATTTTAACTTTATTAGATATCGTCGGCCCAGTGGTAAACTAGCCAATCTGCAAATGTCAAACTTTTCAGTAGAGCGAAATGAAGACAAAAATTGGTACTGTAAATCAGGTTTTGTGAATATCTTTTCAATTTTGTAAATTTATAAGTCAAAAATAATATACTTTAGGTAGATATTGATAAAGTTAGATTTTTTTCTTTATTTACGAAATTAAAGCAGATTGGCTTATTCACCATGGTCGGAATAAGACAAGTAAAATAATTTTGATGTGTTCAAGTAGCCAATGTGGTAGATAGCTGAATTGACAGCGGTTGGGCGTACTTTACAACTTACATTTTTAATTGATAACTAGCCAAAGTGCTCTTTAATGTTAAGATTTATTATATTTACTTACTTATGGTAGGTAAGTATATGCATCTTTGCTATTGTTAGAGTGGTACAGAATACCATGGTGAGTAGCAAAAACAAATAATTACCTAAGTAATAGCAAAAATATTTACTTTTAATATTAAGTAACATATTAAAAATTATAGAATCAAATAGTAACCTTAAAAAACTATCATTGTTTACATCAATGTTTCATAGGACGTAGTTACGCAAAAAGGATCCAAACCACAAGTTGGTCGAAAATAAGTTAATATGAAAATGGTCACTAGGGTCAATATTTCCATTTAGAAAAAAGATTCGTTCGTTATCTATGTTTTGTTATTTTCGATGTATTTTTTGTGACATATAATTTGTTAAAATGCGTTAAGTATTTTATATTCCAGTAAATATTAAATCTGGAACTGCAAAGAGCACCTAGCCCGGATTGCCAGAAGGGCACCCTTCTGGCTATCCGGTATAACTGAAAATGAGTTAACTTATTCCGTGCTTCGGAAGGCACGTTAAGCGTTACTCCCGGTTGTTGTCGTAAGATGACAGTCGTTAAAACCCACCAACCCGCTTATTGGGCAAGCGTGGTGGGTTATGGCCCAATATCGCCACGCCAACGTGCTATTATTGTCCACGTGAGAGGCCTGTGCCTGTGTTTTAAATGATGTACCTCATATTTTTAAGGCATAAACATCAAAATGCATAATGTGGATTGACATATTTTTTTTACGATCAAATATAAAGTTACATAATTGTTTAAACTATGCTAAAACTATAATAGTTAATATAAATATTTTTGTTAGCATATTTTAAAAGACGTAACTATTTATATCTTCTGGGTAACGGCCCATACCCGTAGAATAAAGGACTAGAACCGTAACTTACGGGTTTAAGTTAGAGCAGTAACTAAACAACAATGATTATAATAAATTGTATTAAAGCCAATTTAATTTTATGAATTCTAATTATTACGGTAAACATAAATTAGGCCTTTTATTTTATAATTCTTATTGAAATGATGCCTTTTCATGTTTATTCCTTCCAGATTTCAGCCATAATAATGTAATGCGTTATGAAGGTATGCTATAAAGACTTATGGCAGGTGACGACTATGGATATTTTTTATTTGTAACATTATACATTGTCACATTTATAGGGAAAAACGTTGCCTACTCATTTCAATTGGTAACCGGCTTAAATGCAAAGGATTGCTGAGGCAAACTGGATGACTTGTAATCACTTTTTGAGTTATCCCTAAAGATTGTCTAGGGTTTAAAAGTCTCTTCGGAGTAATCTAGCCTCCAAGACGATATTGACAGTTTTAGGTTGAGCTAGATTCTAATATGGAAATGGAAATTCAACGAAATTCTAAAAACACAATAAGTTATTTAATAAGTCTTTTTTCTGATAACACAATGCAACACATCACACACGTCTTGTGACACTTTGATTTATCTCATGTTTAGAAAAAAGTATATTTTGCGATGTATGTAATAATAATTATAAAAATGAAAACCATTTTCTTATTGAAGTTTTAAATACTTTCTCAATAAATTAACATAAGTGAATCGTTTTTAAAATTTGTATCATGTGAATATCACATTGAAAACATACATTTATCAAAAGGATTCAACCCCCATATTTACCTTAATGTCTCAATAAATATAAGTTTTAGTTGAATTATATTTATTTAAATAAAAAATATTCAAAAGTGACATTGTGTGGGTTGGATTATTTTTGTATAACTACGTCCTTGTGTGTTTTAATGGTTTTTTTTTAAATAAACTTTGTCTAAAATCAATTATTTTAATGAAAATTAAGTTAATAAGTCATGATTTTCATATTACATGAATTAATTGCTTTTTAACATAACTTTAGTAAAAATGGGGGCTATGTACATTTTTCCGACTAATTTATTACCATGCCCATTAGACTATAAAACAACAAAACTACTTCTTCGATTAATATTGTAATATACAGTATCTAATAATTAAGTATTGAACTGAAGATTAATGTAGTGATTATCCTTTGAACCAAAATAAAATATTCAATTTGCCACTTAGGCGAGTAGAACACTTTGAAGTGTAGCGTTCCATTAATATATGCACAAAGTTGAGTATCAATCTACCACTTTGGCGAATAGAATACTGTGAAGTTTAGTGTTCTTATTACTGTCTGAATCAGAGTAAAGTATTCAATCTGCCATTTAAAATAGTTGACCACTGTGAAGTTAAGTACTCATAGTGCTCTTTGAACCAAGCGGTTAAGTGCTCAATCTGCCATTTAGACTAGTTGATCATTGTGAAGTTAAGTACTTAAAGTACTGTTTTAACCAAGGTAAAGTGCTCAATCTGTTACTTAGACCAGTAGAACATGGCGATATTTTTGTAAGTAACAGATTTTGGTTTCGGTAAACTGAACTAAAATCACATAGATTACTTTACTTTTGCACTTACTGTAGTTTTGGTAGATAGGCACTAGTGAGTAGCCATTTATCTCGACGATTAATAACCTGATTGATACAGGATTTTACCACATTGTAAATATAAAAGATTTATTAATGTTGGTATAAAATTGCAGATTGGCTAGTTTACCACTGGGCCGACGATATGTACTCAATAAAATTTTATAACATGGTTAGGTCCCAAAATTTACAACCTATCAATCTGTATTCTGTTGTTTTATTGAGTCACAAAAGCATAACTTGTGGAGCTTAAATAAAAAAAATACTTTTATCATCCATCAGGCAAAACAACAAATACCTAGACTGTTACGCCCGAAATAAATAATGTCTGTTTCTTTCTTACTAAAGTGAGAAATTTTACATAATTTGTATGAAGCATAAATCAAAAACTTGTATTGTAATATTATTTTTTGCGGTAATAATAACGCTTTAAAAACTTACTTCGTACTTTATGTATGATATTGAATCGTTTAAAAATAACTAAGTACCTGCCTCAGATGCTTTGAATTCCACATGAGGTATTATGTTTTTTTTTCAACGTTTCATATCAAAAACTTGACTTAAGTTAAATTAGCACGGTATTTTATAATCGCCGAAGCCCTATTTTCAAATTGCAGTTTGCAGTGTCTTCAATTTGTCATTAATGATTTTACGACATGGAATCCCATGGGGGTTAAAGTTACTCGCGTCAAAAATCAAAAAATCAAAATCAATATTTCTTTATTCAGTAAGCTTAAAATAAGCATTTTAAATCGTCAAAAATTTAAGTTTAAATTTACATCTATAAATGGATGGATAGGCAACCAACCTACCCATCCACACCACCCGTAGGTTAGAGACCCTACACGTGACCACTGGGTGATGCTAACGCCACGCTGCGTTGCAGCACGCATTGGGCCGGCTCGCCCGGGGTAATACCACCCTCTCACGAACATCCGGCGTGAAATAATGGCACTTAGTGCTGTTGTTTCGTCCGGTTAGTGAGGGTTCCGGAGCCCCCCCCCCCCCCTTCTCACAATTCCTATTCCTTCCTTATTATAGGCGTGTGCTATTCCTCTGGTTTTGCGGGTGTCCATGGGCGGCGGTGATTAGTGATTACTCTCCATCAGGTGACCCGCCGCCGCCGCCTGCTCGTTTGCCTAATTCTTTTATAAAAAAATAAAAAAAATTAAAGCAGTTTGCAGCTTAAAAACTTCAGAAACCGGTGATTGTGATTTATAAAGACGAGAAAAGATGCAACGGGGGATGTAAATTAACATTTTAGGTATTAAGTATGTTATTTATAATTCGTTATAAATTAGCAAAGTATCCTCAATCCTCATCTTCAAGGCTTTATAGTAGTGCGGAAGTATATATGACGATTTAAATTCTTCTGCGGGTCTACAATTCCACAACTTTGTCATATTGATTCTATATTATGATACTGTACTAATTTGAAACATTCTGTAAATCAGTTTTAGAGCCATTTATAGAATAATCATATCATAACGATACACTTTATTTTGGGATTAATATATCGGCTTATAATGGTTTCAAGTATCGAGAAAAGCAACACAAAAGGCACGTGTAGGTAAACATCTACGTATATTATATATCTACGTTTTTCAATTCTCGAGGCGTTATTCCTTGTTTACGCAAGGATATTGATTCCTGTGTCTAAATATACATGTATGTATGTCTGTTTGCTGTCGTAATTTGACATACAGGTAAAGGATTATCTTGGATTAACACGAATCCGGATGAAGTGCGCTTCCACCATCGGTCTTATCCTAGCCTAACACGTATTTGTAAAGGAAAGTGTCTTATTATGATAGGGGGGCATTTTCCATTTTTTTTTTGACGCTGCCTGTAAAAAAGTGATGTTGGTAGCTATCCAGGCGGACTTAACCCTACCACCAACTAAACAAAATACACAGAGATATACTCCCCTCTGGGAATCGAACAAAGGTCTTCTGGGTCTATGACTGCTTTAGTCATTAGACCACAGAGGCAATTATATGTGGAACTTATAAAAATCCTCTATTCACCTTTATAGCAGAGTACCAGAAGATATAAACACTCTCTTATCTTGGACACGTATTTATTTCACAGGACATACTATAGTATAGACAACAGATTAACTATAGTCATCCATCATCAATCAGTGACACAACTGACACATCACATAAAACATAATAATATGATACCGTTGCTGGCTGCTGCATGGCGCACCCCCACGCGTCACTCCGACCCTCGTCAGTAAGGGACTTCAACCACCGTGAGTGAGTCCGAGTGATTTTAAGGTTAGGATTCCCGAGCGCAGAAACTAGTAGGGGACTAATTGATTGCATATCGCGATTCGCGACCGTCAACTTAGCAAAATAGGTAGGTAATTTTGAAAATCAAGAATTCTTTTTAAATTTTTTAACTTATAACGGCCGGAATGCGTCACCTATTCAAAGACAATTATTTTCATATATTTTTCATTAACTAAAACCAAGTATTATGCAAGTAATACGATATTTGAATTACGATTAGACGGATGTTTGAAATTTTATTTGGTGCAGTAAAGTATCACTAATAGAGTATTTAACGGCTGGAATGACTAGATAAAAGACTGGAATATCATATATTTTTTCCAAAATTTGAGTACTTGTGATTTGCGTGTAATCCATTATTTAAAATACCATATTTTCGGGAATTTCGGGAATACCGCGACTGAGTGACTTTAACCACAGTTACAGAATCTCAGTCCGTCACAGAATAAATAATAGTATGCCACCGTGCTTTATCGTCCGTCGCATACTATCAGGTATGAGTGTGACCAATAGATACTCACCACCATATCCGATGGGCTGACTCTCGTGCAGCTTAAACGTGAAGGGGATGTGCACCCGCTGCATGAGGAGCCGGGGGGGCTGCATGGCGCGCCCCCACGCGTCCTCCCGGCCCTCGCCCACTATGCCGATCACTTCCATGTTCCTGTTGGCAAACGAAAATGAATCCTATATGTTATTCGTGTAAGCTTGATTTCCAGCTTCATTACTTGGCTCCAAGAGCGTCGCCGATATAAATGAAGGAGGCGATTGTAATAAGAACGGTGCAAAGTTCCATTGTGTAAACTCTACAACCTCCTCACTGTACATAGAGGCCTGCCTAAGGATTCAGAGTAGGGCAACATAATTTTCTTGCGATTTTTAACAGTTTATTTTTTTAGTTTCTAGTGGGGGGTAGCTGCCTCTACCTGCTTCCCCACGGCGACGCCCTTGCTTGGCCTATGTCCAGCAGTGGATAAATTAATAATACCAGAGCTGTATATCTCTTCCCTTGGGTGTCTTAAAAGGCGACTAACGGACTGAAGACTGCACATACACCCAACAGCAAAGAGCGGCGATGAGCTCACCACCTGTCGCGCTGAGCATAACCATGTGCAGTTGTAATTTGGTAATACGTGCATTGATTTTGCGGTCCCCATTGACTAGTCTATGACTAACCCTTGAGAAAGGAGTAGAAATTGTGTGGGAGCGAAATGGGCTACCGGTACTTTCACGCAACGGAGGACACAACCGAACAGTAACGAGTGTCATTGTTTCATGCCGATATTCCATGAGAAGGTGGTATAACGCCCGAGCGAGCCGGCCCAAGCGAAGCGTGACTACCATTCAGACAGACCCATGTGACACCACCCAGGGGTCATGAGTGTGGTCTCCTACCTAGTGAGTGAATTTAGCCGTGCCTTATTGTCACATATCATCGGGTGTGAGTGTGATTAAGTTGAAGGAATGCCTTGACTTGCGAAGGCAAAGATGTAGCAAAAAAAAATCATTAAAAATTAACAAACTTTATTAGACAAGTCTTTTTTGATTAATTTATAGATATCTATGGCTGAAACAATAATAATGTGGATTCAACCATTATTGTACTGATACTCATTTCGGCAAATGGTCTTTTAGCTAAGAAGTCTTTAAGCCTTGATCAACACCTAGAGAGGCTCTCGCTGAAAGGTTGGGTCAAGGGTCAGATGCAAAAGGCAGTACTTACTCCTTGACATGGCATGTATTGTCAGGAGGTTCCTTACTCTGCAGCCCTAACCACCGATAGCTTGGGTCTATCCCCGCTGCCGGTGGCAATCCAGGTTAAGTTTTTTCTAATATTTTGTATTGTAAATATGTTTTTCTTTATATAAAATATTGTCAAAGAGGTATTTTTCTTAACCCTTTAACGGGCACAGCATGTTCAAATTTTTCATTGGTTTTTGACCTTATCTCAATTGTATAAAGTTCAAAATTTGGTGGGAATATTATATCCCTCTGCCCATTAAAAGATAATATGTTGAATAAAGGGAATAATAACCACTTATGTAAATATTAAAAAAAATCAATTGCCAAAATGTTTGTACACGCATCACTTCAGAACGGCTGCACCTATTCGGCTAATTCTTTTGTTTTGTATTCATAATTGTTAGAACAAGGTTTCTCAAATAAAAATATCAATTCTTTCTAAAACGTTAAGCCTTAAGTTAAGTTTCTGCCAGTTATGTAAATCATTGGTAGATTCAAGCTTAAATTTTATTCACACCTCAAGTCAGATGTTTGTTTAAGTCGATATAAAATAAATGAGAACTTGCTTCCTTATAACGAATTTTATATTAACGAGCGGCCTGCCCACGTTTCAAGCTTAGCAACACATTTGGCGATTCGTTTAATGTCTATAGAATACAATACATTTATAGCATGTACTGTTTATATTTTGCTGGTGATAATAACACTCCTTTAATCCTACACATGGGCATACGATATTATTATGCAACATAGCATTAAACTTAAATATTTTTTGTGTCAACATATTTATACAAACAGTAAAACATTACGAATACTAGCCACATATTTATTTAAATCTATACTTTGGAAGATCAATGGCTTTTGATAGTAAATTCACCTCATCCAATAAACTCTTAATACTCATAAAATGTTTTAGTTTTTCTACTTCATCAATTTTTCTAGCATGTTTATCACTCAGGATTAGGGCATGGATACCAGTATACCAATTTTTTTTTTTCGGTATATTCATACTGGTATTTAAGGATAAAATACCATTATTTCAGTGTTTTGAAAAAGTTATCTATTTTTGCAAGGGTGTTTAAAGACTATATACAGTTGTTTATACTGCAGATGAGTTTTTAAGTTTTATATAAGTAACTCCTACAAGCATTTAATCAAAAAGGGCCTTTTCAGCTTCAAGTTACATATTTAACAAAAAAAGAACATCGCTCAACGACGCAACTTTGGATGTGTTATATTTTTTTTGTTTGATTTTCCAACAAATGTGATCTGTCTGATTGATGGACTTGACCTGCGCCTATGTTTTGGTTTATATTATTAAAATAATTACTTTTTACAATACCTTCATTTTCAAAATGATTTTGTTTTAACAATATGTTCGTATCCATAGTAGGTATAATCTGTGACTTAGAGAGATATTCAGAATTTTTGTTCCATGTTTTCTTATCATTAGAGCGTAAGACTGATTTTAATACCTATTTGATTGTGATATTGATAATTAGATTTTTTCTCATTATAGTATAAGAGTGTGCATGTATTCCTTGTGCATATACCAACCCGATTGGGTAGAAATTATGTGAAGACAGGCTGCCCTAAAAACTAAAAACATTCATTGTCAAAGTACGTCTACCAGATGACATAAGATTAGATGATCAGCTACTTTCTTTTTGGTTATAATAGTTTTAAAGCATAATAGTGCTATTTTTAATTCCGCAATGTTTTCCACATTCTCCACTATCAGTATCTAAGCTTAGCGATCATCTTACTTTGAGATAATGTGACGATAAATAAGATCAGATAAGAGTTGTTGCCAAAATAATTCCAACTGAGAAGATACTGCGAACTTACGTACACAACAATGCTGTGTTGTTGTAATTACATTATTCAATTATTAGCCCTTTTTAAATAGTCTTAGAGTGTAGTTACCTTAGAAGGATGACCAGCATTGCGAATAGAGCTACCAAAGCCCCAATCATAATAAAAATATTCGGCAGATCTGCCAGTGTCAATCCGGACGACCCCATTTTCACTACACTTTACACTCACTAAACAACAACTAAAACATGTAATGGACCACGGTAAGGGTGACCTCAGCAAGCATCAGTCAGATCACGCACTTTGTAACCAAATTTTATTTCAAGGCACCAAGACCTTGCTAAATCTTGATCTAAATCGCATTGTCAAAGAAAGTGCAATTTCGGACGTACACAATCAATTCACCGGCAACGTTACGCAATAGTTTGTCGAAAAAAATATTTTACACGTGATTCTAGAGTGTTATCGAACGACACGACAGTATCGATGTTTTCTTTCCATATTATTAAAAACAACGAGTGATTTAAAATGCAAACAAAACGAGCACTGCATACACAAGCATTTGACAGAATGACAATCCGACCCAGACAGACCGACCGACCGAACCGACCGAATGAATAGAATGAATGAATGAATACCTCTCTGGCCAGCACCTTGGCGCAGTGTTGCCAACTCAGCTACTTTAAAGCTAGATCTAGCTATTTTTGGAAGCCAGGCAACTAAAATTTAATGAAACGTGTAGTTAAATCTTTTAGCTACTTTTTCTAGCTACTTTCACGAGAAGTATAGAAATACATTCGAGAAATTGTATTTACCCTATTCTTGGCATTGTAGCATATTTGAGACGCTCAACTCATAAAAAAAAACCAAGTAATATGACATAATGAACCGACTCTAATTATATTTTAATATAAAAAGAATACCTACTTGTGTTTAATTTAATTTAAAAACCGATATTGTCATACATTTTTCATTTTATTGTTTACTAAAGAAACATTTAGCAACATAAAACACCTTTTGTTTCATAAGAAACTTTTAGCAACTTCTAGCACCTTTTTGGAGTTAAAAAATCGAGCAATCTAGCTACTTTTTGTCATACGTCTAGCCACTAGCTGGAGGTAACAGTTGGCAACACTGCCTTGGCGAGAGGCAAGTTTATAACTTGTTGTATAATGAGCTTCCATTTGGTTTACAACCGCCGTTGATGTTTTTCGTCACAAGCAGTGTTGCCATTTTTAGCAGGATCCTGCTTTTTTAGTATTTAGCAGGATGTTTATCATTATCGTATTTTGCATATTTGACATATTTCTGTAAAACTAATTTATGTCCACACAATGTGGTTGCTTAGTTATAAGTTATGTCGAATCGAGTAACAGTAGTAATAGCAGTAGTAGCAGTGTCCGTAATTTGACAGTACAGTTGACTTTTGGGGCCATGTGGGAAACATTACAGATGGCGACGCCAGTAGCCAAAAATAATTGAAATGAGGGGTTCTCAGCAGTTATGTTATGGCTATGCTGTTGTTGCCCGCTTTAAATGTCGCTTGTGAAAGAATTATCTCTCAAGTCAATTTATTAAAAATAAAAACAGAAACAAGTTTACAGTTGACCATGTAACTTCAATTTTACATCCTAAACAAGGTATATCAGACCTTAATTAATAATGATTGTACAACATTTGAGACATCTTTAAAAATGATTAAAATAATGGACGCAAAAACATTAACTATATAAAAATATTAGTGAAGATTATGCTTGCCTATTACGGATTTATTGTTAACTTTATTACTATATTAAAGAAGACTTATGTAAAATTCCTTTATTTAATTAGAGTTACTTATTACCATTGTTGCAATATGATGTTCCCTTTTAGCAGCTTAACTTTGTGCAATACCGAAAATTCAAAATAAATTAAAGGAGAATTTTGCGAAATCGCGGTCACTGATAAAACCAATAGAGAAGTTAAAAACAAACAAAAATTTTGATGGTATGGGAAAAATATATGAAATAATAAAATAAATGCAAGTTTTGACACCAAAATCTCAGAAGCGCAACACTTTATGATTTGTGATACTTACTTCTTGATCATTTTTTGTCAGTTTTCAAGTCCTCAATCGTGTTATCAAGTTTTGATAAATGCCCGCGATTTCGCTTAGATTTCATTTTTCTTTATTTTGTCTCCATAATTTTTTTGAGTGTTTCATCCTTTGGAAATCTAAAATAAATAGAAAATAAACGTTAATTTACACTAGGCTGGCTTGATTCCCGTGAGGCCCCTAAAAACTTAAAACTAAATTTAGTATTTTCTACCACTCTCAGTCTAACACTTGAATAGATAGGAAAGGTAAAAAGTACAGGTGGATATAATTCAAATTCAAATCAATAATTTGTTTTATGCTATTCGTTCCATTCCATATTAATACTTAAGTATTTTTGGGGTAATCTTTGTGAAGTACCTACCTAACAATACTGATTATAGGTTATGTTGAAATATTTTTATGAAATTTCCGTTTAAACCAAAAGCAACATACTTTAGACAGAACATATAGAGAACAGATAGATTTGCAACAGCACACATATTTTAGAAACAAATCCAAATATTGCATGGTAAATTTTTAATAATCATCACGAAACCAGATTAAAAAAACTTACGTAATTAACGATATTCCAGGCACTTGCCACTCACTTCTATACACCTAAAATATACACATAATCAACTAAAAAAACAAATAATTATTTTGGCAGGTCAAATAATGACAGCGATTTGTTTGGGGCCAAGGGTTGCTGGCTCCATGTATGTAACACGTTTAGTAGAGGATCCGAGTTATACAACGACCTTCACTGAGCCGGTTAATGGATGAAAAGTATTTTATATAAAATTTAATGTGTTAAAAAATATATTGCGAGTGGGTTGGCTGAAAAATTTCAGTCCAGTATATGATTATTTAAATATTTAAAAATATTTTTTTTTATACATTGCACTTGTTTGGATAATAGATAAATTACATAGGAACCAATCGAAAGTATGAAGCCTTTAGAATATGCAAACGTTAGATTGACTATTTTTTTCCTGTCATAACATTGGGTAGGCAGGTGTCAACAGGTATGTCAATATTGGTAATTTGCAACCGTCTGGTTAAATAAATAAAATGTATGTTTATATAAAGATGAGCATGCAGCTGTGCATTGTAAATTTTTTTTTTTAAATATTAAATTAATCATTAAAGGTACTGGACTGAAACTTTTCAGCTAAACCACTTGCGATATGTTATATAACATATTAAATTTGATATACAATACTTTTCATCAATTAACCTTCCCGGTGAAGGTTGTTCTATACTCGGATCTTAGACTAGTTGCACAGTTTCACTGACACGGTCCTTACATCCTGTGTTTTGTCTTTGTTTTACTTAGGGTAAACATGATGTGCCGAAACGAAACCAAAATAGTAATGAATAAAGGCAGAAAGAGATAGAGAGAGATGCTCTCTCTATAGTTATAAAGCTCAATGGTACCTACCTACCGCCCGCCAGCCCGCCCCCAGACCCCTCGCGCCAGCAGGTAAGTGTTGCCAACTGTTACATCGAGCTAGTAGCTAGACGTCTTGCAAAAAGTAGCTAGATTGCTCGATTTTTTAACCCTAAAAAGGTGCTAGAAGTTGCTAAATGTTTCAAAAAAACAATAAAACGAAAAATTTATGAAAATATCGGTTTTTATATGTAAATGGGTTTTATATGTTGTGATTGTAAGAGGAAATGTGAACAAAAAAGTATTAGTTAACTTTTATGACAAATTACTTTCTTTAAATATTCCAAAAATTACAATGTCCACACTTCCTTACAGTAAAAACTTGTTACACGAAGAAAATAATTATAGATTTAAGCTTAATTTGACATTGAAAACTATATAATGGCTTTCTATGAAAATAAAGTACAAATAATAGACATAAATAAATTATTAGATAATAATTTTATATTGACAAAAGATAAATATTATCTTAAGACTTATTTTAAGCGACAGATAGCAAATTCGCTATCATTTTATTTTAAGTATTTAGCCAATGACATGGCTATTTCGGCGGCTTCTATTGAGCTGCAATATACTGACATGCCAATTAAGACTTTGGAATATGTTCCAAATAATTTAAATTAGCTTATAAGACAATAGAGGACACCTCTAGCAAATTATTGGAATTAAATTATAAGACAAAAGAGGAACTCTCTTGCAAAATGTTTGTAAACAAAATGAAATTAAATCAAAGTAAAAATAGCTTTATAAAAAGCCCCGGTCAATCATTAAATTTAAAAAATGTAGAATCTATGAACATTGTTCACCAGAACATCCGAAGAATGATGGGCAAAGATTTAGAAATTGAATTGTTCATGAACTGTAATAATATTGATATTCTTTGCACTGGCTTAGAGACCATCAGTTCATGTTCAATTTTAAGAATCATTTGGTAGGAAGTTCGTTCAGTCGAGGAAATGCAATACATGGTGGCTCCTTAATTATTGTTAGTAAAAAGTTTAAATTAAAGGAACGCAAAGACATAGTGAGCCTCTCGGTTGAACAAACAATAGAAATAGCTTGTGTGGAGTTGGAGCAGTTTGTTGTGTTATGTGTATACAGACCTCCTTCAGCATTATATGATTTTTTTGAAAAAGTTATGGATGAGACATTGCGTAAGGTCCGCAATGTAGGTAAAACAATAATTGTTTGCGGTGACTTTAATATAAATTTGCTAGAAAACTCCACATTGTCAACTAAAATTAAAAACTTATTTCTATCATACAATTTGAATCATTTATTTTTAGAGCCGACAAGAATAACTGCCACTTCGGCCACCTGTATTGATAACGTTTAAACAAATGTAAACCCACTGGCTAAGCAAATTATTAATAACCTGGACTCTGATCATTGTGGTCAAATGGTCAGTTTTCCACACCAGCGTAAGCAAGTGATGAAACAGAATATCACAGTTGTGCCAAAAACTGCAGGTCGGCTGGAACGCTTTAAAAGCAATCTAGATACAAAATTAAATTATTTAGAATACAATGACAACCCTGATGTCTTTTATAATGATTTTTTTAACGTTTAGTGTTCAGAATTTAATAAATCTTTTGTTTCAAAAAAGATCTCGGTTAGTGGTACTGTATCTTTTAATGAATGGGCTACAATTGGTATTCACAAAAGTAGGAAACGCCTTTATGAACTTTATGGTGAACGCAATGGGCGATTTTCCGAGATCAAAAAAAAAAAAGAAATTGGTTCGTAAATGACTTCATAGATGGCGCTTAGCATAGATTAGTATGGCGCTTAGTAAAAGGCGGGTTCATGAAGAGCACGTGTATGGCTGCGTAATATATATTCTATTCCAAAATAGAAATAGGTTCTGGATGTCCTGAATATAAATAAGTAAGTAAATACTATTTTTTTATTCTTTTGGTAGACAAGTAAAAGTGTAGAATTTATTACAGCCCAGCTTTCATAAAACGACATCTATCGAGTGTTTTTGAACTAATTTTTACTTTTTAATTTGAGCTGTCAGAAAATCGCCCATTATAACACCAGCAACGACTTCAAATTATATGTTAAAAATTATTCTAAGTTATTTAAAAGAGTATGCCGATTAGCCAAGGCAAACTATCTGAGTTCTAAGATTAAGAATAGTAATGACAAAATAAAAATAACATGGAATATTATAAATAGTGAAACAGGAAAGGTCAAAAGTCGTAATAATGAGTACAATTTAAATTGTGATAATAAAACCTTGACTTCTGATGCTGATGTTGCTGCAGCATTTGAGAGGTTTTTTACCGACATTCCAGTTTCAACTACAAAAGCCTTGATTTCCTCCCCCACTGTAGCTGAATCTGTTTTGAAGGAGAATGTTAAAGATTGTGAAAGTAATTTCAGTTTTCAAAAAATTTGTGTTATACATATATTAAAAACATTTAACACTCTTAATAAAAAGAAAACTGCGGATCTGTGGGGTAATTCCGTGGATGTCGCTAAATCAGTAATTATGACAATAGCTCCAGTTTTAGCTTGCATATTTAACGAATGTATTGACTGTGGTGTTTTTCCTGACCTAATGAAACATAGTAAAATAATTCCATTGTTTAAATCAGGTAGCACTTCTGACCCCTCTAATTTTAGACCTATATCTGTGCTACCCACATTTAGTAAAATTTTTGAAAAGTTGATGCTAGACCAAATTCATATTCATTTTCATAGAAATAAACTTTTACATTGTAAACAGTACGCTTTTACTAGGGGTCGCTCAACAACTGACGCCGGTGTTGAGCTTTTAATCCAAATATTTGATACCTGGGAGGAATCACAGGATGCCCTAGCCCTAGGGGTATTTTGTGATTTATCCAAGGCTTTCGATTGTGTTTTACATGAAACTTTGGTCAGGAAGCTTAACCACTATGGAATTAGGGATGCTGCTTTGAGCCTTCTAATCTCATACTTGAGTAACAGGATTCAGAAGGTCGACATTAACGGTAAAAGATCTCCGGGATCAGTGGTTACAATGGGAGTTCCGCAGGGTTCAATACTAGGTCCATTCTTGTTTTTGGTTTATATTAATGACTTACCTTATTTTGTAAAAGACAGTCATGAGATAGTATTGTTTGCTGATGATACTTCACTTTTATTCAAAGTGAAACGACGACACCCAAATTATGACGATGTGAATAATGCGATCTCAAAGATTGTTTACTGGTTTAGTGTAAATAACTTGCTATTAAACGAGGGAAAAACCAAATGTGTAAGATTTGTATTGCCTAATTTTAAGCAAGTAACAACTAGTGTACAAATTAAAGATAAGAATGTGAATCCTGTGGACACCACTGTGTTTCTAGGCATCACGTTAGATGCCAAGCTTCAGTGGGGCCCACATTTAGCTAAATTGTCGAATAGACTTAGCTCTGCGGCTTATGCAGTAATGAAGATCCGTCAGTTAACTGACGTTGATACATCCAGATTAGTTTATTTCAGTTACTTTCATAGTGTAATGTCGTACGGCATTTTACTGTGGGGAAATGCTGCCAACATTCAAACCATCTTTGTGCTTTAGAAGAGGGCTACGTAATATTTATTCCATTCCAAAAAAGAAATAGGTCCTGGAGATCCTGAATAAAAATTTGTAAGTACTATTTTTTTATTTTTTTGATAGACAAGCAAAAGTGTAGAATTTATTACAGCCCTTAGGTAGGAACGGGTCGGCTTTCATAAAACGCCATCTAACGAGTATTTTTGAACTAATTTTTATTTTTTAATTTGGGCTGTCAGAAAATCGCCCATTAGGTGAGACTTTTTTTCTTATCACGCAATTACGTGAGCAGTTCTAAGCAGCTAAACCCTGTAATATTTTTTTCGACTTGCTTTACGTGAATAAATTGTAGAACTAAAATGTTGTTTTTTTCCTTTTATTTTTCTTGTTTGTTTTCAGACATCATGGACACCAATAAGAAAAACAGAAAGTACTTCGTTAGTAAAAAAGAACCTTAAGTAGTTTTAAAAATTAATTAATTAAAATATTTCAATTAAGTATGTTAATAAGTACACCTGCAAATAATATCGCTGTTTTGTATTCTTCTACTAAACGTTTAATTTTATAACTGCACATGTGCTCAGCGTGACAGGTGGTGAGCGATCGCCGCTCTTTGCTGTTGGATGACTGTTCAGTCTGATAGTCCGTTAGTCGCCCTTTAATACACCCAAGGGAAAATAAGGGGCGGTAGTATTCTATTAAAGGACCGCTTGATATGAGTTACCATTATCAAACAAAAAAGAAAATAAAAAGGCGGTTTTCACTTCACGAAAGTTTTGAACTGAACGTCTCAAAAATGCCAAAAATAGGGATAAAGTAGGGTATTTCTAAACTTTTCGTGAAAGTTGCTAGAAGAAATAGCTAAAAGATTCAGCTACAAGTTTAATTAAATTGTAGCTGAGTGACTTCCAAAAATAGCTAGATCTAGCTATATAGTAGCTAAGTTGGCAACACTGATGTAGATGCAGCACCGAACAATCTAAAAAAACTGCTCTAAGTTTGGTCCGAGGCTCTAAGTCTAATGGTTGACTGCTCGGACCAAATATTACAAGGTCCGAAGTTGAATGCTCTAATGGCCGATTTTCCAAAATCAAAAAAAAAAGAAATTGGTTCGTAAATGACTTCATAGATGGCGCTTAGCATAGATTAGTATGGCGAATGGTAAAAGGCGGGTTCATGAAGAACACGTGTATGGCTGCGTAATATTTATTCTATTCCAAAATAGAAATAGGTTCTGGATGTCCTGAATATAAATAGGTAAGGACTTACTATTTTTTTATTCTTTTGGTAGACAAGTAAAAGTGTAGAATTTATTACAGCCCTTAGGTTACGGCTTTTATAAAACGACATCTATCGGGTGTTTTTGAACTAATTTTTACTTTTTAATTTGGGCTGTCAGAAAATCGCCCATTCTAAAAAGCATAATGTTTTGAGAGATGCAGCTACAGAAAAAAAATGAATGAATGAACGTTGAGCGAGGTCGACAAGAAAAAACATGAAGTTGTAGAGAAAACTGAAGGCCAAACTACTACATACCTACTTATAGAAAAAAAATACCTTGACTGCATTCTATCTCGCTCCGTAGCATAGAATACTCGGACCAATTATCACTTGGTCCGAGCTAGAATACATAAATAGTACGTAGGTCCCCCCCCCCCCGCCTCTCTTTCTTAATGGGCGATTTTCCGAGATCAAAAAAAAAAGAAATTGGTTCGTAAATGACTTAAAAGGCGAGTCCATGAAGAACACGTGTATGGCTACGTATATTTATTCCATTCCAAATTAGAAATAGGGCCTGGAGATCCTGAATAAAAAATTGTAAGTACTATTTTTTTATTTTGTTGATAGACAAGCAAAAGTGTAGAATTTATTACAGCCCTTAGGTAGGAACGGGTCGGCTTTCATAAAACGCCATCTATCGAGTATTTTTGAACTATATTTTATTTTTTAATTTGGGCTGTCAGAAAATCGCCCATTAGAAATTGACATCCGCCATATTGACACATGCGGTGTGTGTTACCATTATTTGAGAATGCCGGTTACAACCGGGGAAATTCAGAAAAAATATAGAGATGATTAAATTAAGAAAATGGCATAATAGTGAAGAAAACGCAAAGCTAATTGCAGATGTCGCTGCGCTCGCTTGACTCATAACAAACATCTGTCATTTTTTTATCACTTTCGATCTCTATATTGTGAGAAATTGCGATCTTTCTGTACTGTGAGATTATGTATTCGACGTGGACGGTGTCACAGTTAAAAGCTGAGTTAAAGACTCGAGGAGGCTCCTTAAAAGGAAGAAAGGCAGATCTCGTCAACAGGTAAACACAATGGATTTTTTTGGTTTTCACAATTTATACATCAATTACCTCTGCACAATGACCGTTTTTACCATGCAATAATTTTGTTTGATTATTTTTATAACAAAATCACTGTGTTGTTTGACAATTTAATAAACTTTTCGACATCAATTTCATGACTCCTCACTTAACCTATATTTTTTTTACATAAAGCACGTGTGTGTTCATATCGTGTAATGAATTTATTTGAATAATTACAAACCCGTAGCAAAACTGTCGCCTTCATAATCAGATTCAGTAAAATGTTCCGAACATAACCTCGATTGGTCTGTAGCCTTAAAGATACGTATTCTTAAAGCCTTCTCCCAAAGTTTTCTCCTTTGCGAATTTTTTGGAAAAAAATGGTTGCCATTAATATTGCACCTAATTGCAGCACAATGAACGAGGCATTTTTGCAATAAAATAATAATTTCAAGTTAATTAAAAAAATGTGTATGCTATTTGACGTTTCTTATGAGTCAAATGATATCAGCGCCACTAGCGGTTAAACTTGGCAGTTTTCTTCCCCATTGATGGAATATAATTATTAAAATTACAGGTTTTGATGATTTAATAACACAATATGGAATATTTTACAATGAAATTGAAATGACCGAGTAAAAAGTTACGAATTTCTATTTATTTGCAGCTATGTAATGTACTTACTTATCTGCCTGGGGCCCAAGTCTGCTAATTTACGAATGGCATAATTGAATCGCACTGGGCCCCTGCAGCATATAATTTTTGTGTAGGTACCATTTTTTACTTAAGATTTTATTTAATTGTAGTGGTTGCCTAATAGTTGGATTTGATTTCAGAGTAGATTTAATGTACAAATAGTACTCATAGATATAATTTTCAAAGAGTTTCCTATCATTAGTGTTGTCAAATAGTTTATGAAACAGATAAATGCTAACTAATATAAAAAAATAGATAACAATATTAGTAGGTACGGAGGTTTGCTATATTAATTTGCCGGGGACCTGTTTCATAAAAGTTAGGTAATCTTTTATGAAACAGGTCCCCGGCAAATTAAGATTTATGAGATGGCCACCCAGGAGTCCAACGAAAGGTCAATAGAGGTTATACCTACTTGGCTTCAACTTAAAGTACTGAGTTTGGCCTCCAGTTCTTCCTATCCTATAACTTCATGAGAAAAAATAATTATCAAAAAGAAGATAAAGGAAATTTGTGGTTCCGTTATATTCAAGTAATTCAAGCGATGGAAAATTATATTTTTATTCCCCATACACGGAAAGTAGCTCTGAAAATGCCTGAGGAGCGGGAGGAAAGTAGTACTTTTCCTCCCTAGGGAGAATCGTTTTTCTGACATGTGTAATTGTGATTAATATTAAAATAATACCTAACCTAATAACAACACATCTCTTCCCTTTTGGGTGTCATAAAAGGCGAATAACGGTTCAAAGATTGCACCGTAGTACTATTATTTATTCTGTGATTGCACATACATCCTACAGCCTTTGATTATAATATATACATGTCTAGATAGAGCCTGGCAGTAAAAAAACGTAGAAAAATTTATAGGCCAAAATTGGCCTATCGCGCAATCCTGGCGGTCAGTGTCATTGTGCCGTCAAGCAGTGTTTACCTCTCGCGTTTCGGTGAAAATGACCGTTTGCTCAGTGAAATTCTGTCGAAATTAAAAGAATTTTTTTTTCGAAAAGGAAAGTCACGTTTCATCCGTAAGCATCGATAAATTTTAATGAAATTTAAAGTTTAACAATAACAACGGCCATGTATGCGTAGTGTTGTTGGTACCAAAATGTAGAATTCCCATTATTGGTGGCAGAATATAAAAGGAGGTTTAAATATAATAAGTATGATAAAAAATACTCAGTCTTGTAAGTTAGTATTTATACATGGTCTTGTTGTAAATAAAGTAAATACATTAAATATAACTATAATTGGAACGCTTTCAAAGTTTTTTTTTTAAACTGATGTCTGATTTATAAGAGTGTGAATAAATGTCACGGTTCCTATTCGATGCCGAATGTTTGTAAACATATTACTGTCATTTGTGCAAATGTTTCGTTTCACTAGGATTTTTACTGTTTTTTGAAAGAAAGACAATAGTTAACTGTTTTCTTATGAATGTCTCTCAAAAAAAAAGTAAAATCCTGCTGCAACTAGGTATAACAGTAATCCGTTTACAAATATTCGTCATCGAATTTGGCTGGATTATAGGTTCCGTTCTAAAACAAGAAAAAATATAATACCTACTGTAATATTTTAAAATACTATTATTATAAATTGTTATTGTGGTATGGTATCGTATCGATATTCGAAACGAATAAAAAAATTATTATGTTTGAAATGGAATGTACGTAAGTATTTATGTAAGAAGTGTGTGTTTAAGTATATGTATGTAGAGGATGGTAGTATGTATGCTTCAGAGCTCGATGGCGCATCGGCTAGCACGTTCGGCTTGCGATCTTGCCAGCTAAGCAACTTTCGCAATGCCGGGTCACTGGATGGGTGACCAAATTTAAAACATCTCGAGCTCCTCCGTGCTTCGAAAGGCACGTTAAGCCGTTGGTCCCGTTTGTTGTCGTAAGATGACAGTTGTTAAAACCCACCAACACGCATTGGACCAGCGTGGTGGGTTATGGCCCAATATTCCCACGTGCTATCTCCACGTGGGAAGCCTGCGCCCAGCAGTGGGACGTTTATAGGCTGATGATGATGATGATGACGATGTTTGAGAAAGTGCGGGTGTATGTTTGTGCCCCTAAAAGGTCAATATTTCTCGTCTCATGTAGGTAAACTATTGGACACAGATATTGATGAGCAGTCATCACATTATGTAACCTTTACAACTGTTCGACCACATAGAAAACATTTCAATTTTCAGATTTCCAGCTGATCCGGTAGAAAGAAGTCGTAGTCGAAATATTTAACTACAAGGTTTCAACATAATAAGAAATTAGAGAACATGAAAAATGATTTAACATCCAAACGAAAGTTATTTAAGAAACAAATACAAATAGAACGCCATTCATTGTTTTGATTTTAATTTAAAATATTTAAATTTTTAATTAATAAATCAATTTTGATTAAGTATTAAATGTAAATCATCCTACCTGTTGCTTCTATTTCGTCCCTATTACAAACATATCACACGCACACAGGCTTCCATTAGCGCATTATTTTATTGTACTCGCCCTCGCCTTCAATCATCCATTTTTTCTAAACACACCAGCTTCTTTTATGCGTTATACTTACATATACGATAGACATACCTAATTTAAAAAGTAATGTTATGTTATGAATCATTTTAAAATGATATTGTGCATAAATATTTTTTCCCTACTTTATCTCAAATTAGGCATTCGCTGGCAACCATTCGCGCTAGTGTCAGATACGCGGCTGTCACGCACACTTCAAATTCAATACAAAAACCGGGCGGATTTTGAGAAGCGTTTGTACCGCGATGCTCCGTCTAGACATGTACCTATATAGTCAAAGCCTACAGCATAGAGAGGCGATGGGCTCATCAAAATAATACTACCAACCCCTTTCTTCCTTTGAATGTTGTAAAGGGCGACTAACGGACTAAAGACTAAACATACATCCAACAGCATAGAACGGCGATGGGCTCATAAAAATAATACTACCTATCAATCCCTCTCTTCCCTTCGGTGTCGTAAAAGGCTAAAGACTAAAGACTGCAAATACAACCAACAGCATAGAGCGGCGATGGGCTCATCAAAATATTACTATACCAACCCCACTCTTCTCTTCGGTGTCGTAAAAGGCGACTAACAGACTAAAGACTGCACATACAACCAACAGCATAGAGCGGCGATGGGCTCATCCAAATAATACTACCAACTAGAGATGGGCGGATCCTGGTTTTGCCGGGTAAGGGGTAACGGGTACCGGCATAATTTTTGTCGGATCTGCCGGGTAACCGGCAAAATTAAATCCACCGCTCGGAAGAGCTAAGCGGTGCGGGGTGAGGCAGAGAGGGGAGAGATAGCGCCAGCGTGTCTGTCTTGCGTAGCGACGTCAGTAGCGCAAACCATCAAGTCCATCGAACAACAGATTGCAAATAATCCTGCTGCAGCAGAGATTGAGCATTACCTAAGCTCTGCTAGAGTGCACAGGAGTACAAATCCGTAGTATACTTGGTTAGAAGTCAACAAAAAGACCTTCTCGATACTAACTAAGTTAGTATGTACATAGTACTTACCTATCAACTCCATCCAGCTCCGTATAATAATAATAATAATGCATTTGGATGTCGTGGCAGTTGATAGACACTTTACGCCGCTCTCCTTGGCAACAGAAAACTGGCGTAAACCAGTGGTGCTAAGCACTCTCGATCGCAAGGACATATGGAAGAGCAAGGTGCTACACGGGCGCTACTATCGGGCTCTAACTGGGCCTGATGTAGATTTGCCTGCCTCGGTGAACTGGCTACGTTTCGGTGACCTCTTTGGGGAAACCGAAGGTTTTGTCTGTGCCATTGAAGATGAAATTATCCAGACGAATAACTACCGGAAATATATTATGAAGGACGGTACGGTCGACATCTGTCGGGCATGCCGCCGTCCTGGAGAATCACTCCGACATATTATTTCCGGTTGTTCTCATCTTGCTAACGGAGAGTATTTGCACAGACACAACCAAGTAGCCAGAATAATTCACCAGCAACTTGTTTTTCAATATGGCCTTGTTGAATCAGAGGTGCCGTACTATAAGTACGCACCTGCGCCAGTTCTCGAAAATGGTCATGCAACGCTCTACTGGGATCGCTCTATCATCACGGACAGGGGGGCGATTCTCGCGCAATAGACATGATGTCGAATTAGAGATTTGTCGAAATAAAATGGCGGATGTCGATTGAAGCAGAATTTTCGTATTCTCGAAATGTCACGTTAGAGAAATGTCTATGCCCAGCGCTCGACTTGCAACGAGTGGTCGGTAGCGTTAGAGATCGAATGTCGCACAGTCTCATCTTTGTTTTGCATTCATTTTAAAGGAATTAATACGATTTATATTATTTAAAAATGTCGGGAGAAGAACTTTTATGAATTTATTCATGGAGAACATGGTGGAATTGGCGGAAAACGCTGCGGAGAATTCTCGTCGCCGAACTGTATGGAGAGCGGAGCGTGACAGGTGGTGAGCAGATCGCCGCTCTATGCTGTTGAATGTATGTGCAGTCTTTAGTCTGTTAGTCGCCTAGAGACTAGGCAATGAAGACAGCAAAATCAGTCCTCTACCATAGTCTACTTTTGACTAAATAGCGACTACACATGTGCTCAGCGTGACAGGTGGTGAGCCCATCGCCGCTCTATGCTGTTGAATGTATGTGCAGTCTTTAGTCTGTTAGTCGCCTTTTACGACACCCAAGGGAATAGTGAAAGAATAGTTTAATGTTTATAATATTACCTATGCCAAGAAAATATGAAAAAAATTTTTTTTACATATTTGATGATAAAACTATGTTCCTTTAAATTACATAGAGCAAAAACAACTTAATTAATTTATAAATACATTTCTCGATAATACTTTTACAGAATCGAAAAAAACGTAACGTGTCATGATAGACATTTCAAAGTCTTTCGTCATGGCATCTCTACCGAATGCGAGAATAGCATTTTTAGGAACAATAGAGATTTCAGTGACATTTTCGTTCGACATTGCTCATGTGACATTTTGTCGCATTCGAGATTATGTCGCACCGTACGAGAATCGCCCGGACTATTGTCGCCAATAAGCCTGATATCGTGGTGGTCGACCGATCTCAGCGCCGGGCAATATTGGTTGATATCACCGTACCTCATGATGAGAACCTCGTAAAAGCCAAGAAGGACAAGCTCAGTAAGTACCTTGACTTGGCTCACGAGGTTACCGCCATGTGGGATGTGGATTCAACCATTATTGTACCGATAGTCGTTTCGGCAAACGGTCTTTTAGCTAAGAGCCTCGATCAACACCTAGAGAGGCTCTCGCTAAAAGGTTGGGTAAAGGGTCAGATACAGAAAGAAGGCAGTACTCCTTGACACGGCACGTATTGTCAGTTTTTATAATATTTTATACTATTGTAAATATGTTTTTATATAAAAAATTTATCTTGAAAAATGTTTGAGTAAAGAGAATAATAATAATAATAAATTCATCTATTTCGACCACATAGATCATTTAGTGAAAGACAAATTATTAGACAATATTAACAATATGAAAAAATAATATTTAAAATCAAATTTCAACAAATTAATTCATAAAATATTCACAAATTCAATACATAATAAAACATGCCAAATTAAATTATCAATAAATTAATTAATAGGTATTAATATCACCAGTTAAATGAAATAAAACAAAAAGATGAAACACATAAATAAAATTATTTTGCAGTAGTGACGTAGTGACTAATTTTGCATTAGTCACTACGTGAACCATGGCTGCATGGTTCACGTAGTGACAGTCAAATCTGTTCGCGAAAACTCTAAGAATGCTGTTAGGGCTTGCGCGAACCCTGCGCACCAGAGATGTGCACCGCTTGCGCATGGTTGTGTAAAAACAATCTACTCTGTATTCGGCAAACATCCCCGACGCGCTGCAATATCGAGACAGCCCCAACAGCACTCTAAAGGCATTATTAAATTGAACGCGCAAGGCACTGTACTGTTTCTTTGTATAGTCCGCCCACAAACTGCTCGTGTAGAAAGAGGTACAAAATGCCCTAAAAAGGGTGATTTTCACCTCCGTTGTTCGGACAACGAGCAAAGCGGCGTGCGATCATATTGGCCCTTACAGACGCCCTGCGCTCCCTTTCTATATCAGTATCGTCTTTGAGGTCAGCGGTAACCACGTGCCCAAGATATTTGAAGCGCTCAACCATCTTAAGTGGCGCGCCGTTAAGTTTGATAGCTGGTATGCTGTCCAGGCACTTACCGCTGGCCCGAAAGACCATACATTCACTCTTTTTAGAATTATATAGCAGTCCGTGACTAGCTGCATATCGCTCACAGATAGACAACAACTTATGCAACCCACATACTGAGGCACTCAGCAGCACCATGTCGTCAGCGTAACTAATATTATTGAGACAAACGTCATCAATATGACAACCTACATGAGCGCTGCTATATGCTGCGATATGCCGAACTCAATGACTGGTTACTATAATAATGATTAATAAATGAGAAATAAAGACTTGATTTAATCCTAAAATTCGTTAAAGAAAGTTATAAGTTGATTTAAGTATGTACCTACAAAGTTTAATAAACATTTTCCTATAAAAACAGTTGGTTTCTTTTTTTTTGTTACCCGGCTTTACCCGTTATCCGGCATTATTATCCGGTATCCGGCCGGATCCTGAAAAAGTGCTGAAACCGCCGGGTACCGGATCCTAGCCGGTCCCCGGTGCATCTCTACTACCAACCCCTCTCTTCTCTTCGGTATCGTAAAAGGCGACTACCGGACTAAAGACTGCACATACAACCAACAGCATAGAGCGGCGATGGGCTCATAAAAATAATACTACCAACCCCTCTCTTCCCTTCGGTGTCGTATAAGGCGACTAACGGACTAAAGACATTCATGTTTTTGTTTTTACTTACCATAATATTCGTTAAGAAAAGAACAGTGTTTACCTCGGCTGAAAGACTTATCTAACCAGGTCTCGGGAGTAAATAAGCTACTTTACCTAGGGGAGCTAGGGTAACTACACACATCAAAAGTGTCTAGGGATCAAGCATTTTTATGCGGATTTCTTGAGATTGAGATGTGGCTTTGTAATAAATTTATGATTTTATAAATTTATATGGATCCTTTTTGGTGCATTTCATAATTTGAAACAGGAACTTTCAATCAATTTCTAGTAAAAGATGAAAATCAGCTGTCAATATTTTCCCTATAAAAACATACAACGCATTGAAGACATTATTAGTGCTACTGTTTCCCTACTACTGATTAAAACCAACGTTATTATGGAGCGGCGACGTCATTTAAGCAGGGAAGAAATGCTCAGAGCCGTGGGAATGATAGAAGCTGGTTCCCGGCAACGTACTGTGGCTTTAGCTCTGAATACAAGTCAGAGTGTTATCAGTCGACTTTGGACACGTTACTGAAGCACTGGTACCGTGGCTGAGCGCCATGGAGGACGGTATCGCTGCACCACACGGAGACAAGACCGATACATTCAAATCACAACTCGAAGAGCTCCAACAATAACCGCCATGATGTTAGCCGTGAGGCTTCATCACTCTTCAGGGAACTTAATTAGCAACCAAACAGTCAGAAACCGCTTGCATGAAGTGAACCTTCATTCCCGAAGACCGCTAAGGGTACCACCTATAGCAATGCACAATCGTAGGATTCGATATCAATGGGCTCTTGAACACAGAAATTGGGCAGAAGAACAATGGCGTTTCGTGTGCTTTTCTGATGAGTCTCGTTTTGGTATGAGACCGGATACAAGACGTATACGACACTGGAGAACCCCTGGACGCCAACAGCGATTAAAATCCTGCCAGGAAGTCCATCCTTATAGTGGTGGAACCATCATGGTATGGGCGGGTATTTGGATCGGCGGAAGAACTGAGTTGATTTGGATCAGAGGCAACCTCAACGCTCAAATTTATGCTGAGACGATTGTATCAGACGTCATCGTTCCTCTACAAGTTCAAATCGGTCCCTTATTTCAGTTAATGCATGATAATGCACGACCGCACACCGCAAGAGTTGTAAGACAGACTCTCGCCGCAGCTAACATCAATGTCATGCCCTGGCCTGCTCAGTCGCCAGACTTGAACCCGATTGAGCATGCATGGGATATGCTACAGAGAAGAGCTCTGCCTAATATGGAGGGTATCCAGTCGCAAGAAGACCTTTTTTTGTTGTTGCAACGAACATGGGCGGCCATTCCACTGCGTGATTTGGATGAACTCATTTTGAGTATGCCAAACCGATGTTCTTGTGTTGTTAGTGTTCGCGGTAGAAGCACGGATTATTAATTGTTTAAGTTACCCAATACAATTTTAAAGAAAACTGTTATTTCAGTCTTTTTTTCGAACTTTAATGTTAGTGGTTCAAATGTCAAAAATCCCTTTATTAGGAAAATAAAACACTTTATTTGATGAATCCTTAAAGAAAATTTTAATTAATATCAATCAGGAGAAAAGTTATTGCAAAAATATATGTTGATCCCTAGACAGACACTTTTGATGTGTGTATGTGCTATTTCTGCTTCGTACTTATTTAAATACGACTATACCGGGTGGGTGGAAAAATTACCCTTATTATTGACGATGGCAAATTTTACTGAAAGGAAACATTCCTTTATTTTCAAAAATAATTACAACTGCTTTTAAAGATTTTTGAAAAATCACCTGTTTGAGCCGGGAATCGAACCGGTGAATGTGAAAAAAAACAGAATAAATTAAACAGTGAATTCAGTCGAAGAATACGTCTGTGCGTGCATACGTGAAAGTGGATCTCATTTTGAGCAAATTTATAAGTTAAAAATGAACTATATTCTTTAGCTAATATAGAAAGCTTTCCAATTAAAAAAAAGTTCTTGGTCTTTCTTAAATTAAAGATATGTATTATATTGTTTAAAAGAAATTGATCCTTATGAATGACTTTTCGGTTGGTATCATAAAATACAGGATGTTTTTTTTCTCATATTTCACCGGTAAGTAAGTACCTAAGTATATTAAAAATATTACCGCTGAAATATAAAAAATTATTATGAAATAGGATATTATATAACTAAATTAGATAGATTATTTTTTGACATAGATTTATTGCCACAATTAATTTGAATTTAAATGAATGAAAAACTCAAAAAAATTACACGAATAGGTACTTACTTACCTGATATTTATTTCAAAAACAGCAATAACAAAACAACAATATAACTTAATAATAATAAAAAAAAACTTAATTACTTAAATAAAATGAACACCTAAACTAAACTAAAGTAAAAAAAATAGAAAAAACAAAAACCTATAATTAAAAGATGTCCTCCAACTGTGGGTTCATGGGTAGATGGTAGGTAGGTCCAAGAATGCTGGCAACGTTACCTCTTTGGATTGCCAGGCTGATACGCTGGCAGAGTTAGCTGCCAGCCTTCTTGTCACCGGAGGCCTCAACAAGGCGAGTACACTCTTTAACGAGCTGCTTGGCCTCCGGCTCCCATGGACCCATTGTCTCCACTGCAAACGTAACAAATATGTAGTTGCGGCCTAGGTTCGCCTACTTGTTCCGGTTGCGACCTTTAGCACTTACCGCAGCAGCCCCGACATGAAGCGAGGTGGCTCGTACATGAGAGGGAGCCACGGTGTCGGCACAGGTCGCATCCCACACCAACGACCTGCCAAGTTTCCAAGGGCCAATGGTCATACCGTCAGGCCTTTTGCCATCGCTGCGAGAGATAGCAGCTGGTTCTAAGACAGCCGGTACACAAACGGTGGCAAAAGCACTGCGAATGATGCTGTTGAGTGAGGAGTGCCGTAACATGCGACCAGCACTGCGAGCGCATGAGAGGCCATGGTGGCCAAGCTCGTCAACAGTCTCCCCACACACACAGCGATGAGGGTGGACTACCCTGGTGCCAAGACGGAGTCAGACCGCTAGAGTGAGGGACGGCCCGTCCAACAAGGTACCGACGTTGGCAGATAGTAATGCCTGGAGCCAGTGGCTTGACTCTCTCTCGGAGACGGCAGTGAAACGAGCGAGTTCTGCCGTATCAGCAGAAGTGGATAGGGCTCCTCAAGAACTTGTTTGCAAAGTGGCTCGTCCCATTGCCTGCGACTGGGTAACAAAGGGAGGTCTGAATTTGGACAGGTGGATAGCCAGGCGTTTTTGGCATTTGCCACACACGACAACTCTACGGAACCCAAGGATGGGTTGATAATCTTCCGGTAGAGATTGTGCGTGTTATGAGCAGAAGACAAAAACGCTGGCAGGGCCACACTGCTTTAATTTCTAATACCTAGGCCCCCGAAGCGTACAGGAAGGGAAGCCTGTAGCCATCCGCGGTCGCTCATGGGACAATTTAGAATTTTAACTAGAGTACTTTAATCAGAATATCTAAGTTTGATAATAAGTTTGGAAAAGCCAGAATTGGGAGCATCGGAGTACGTAAGTAAATTTTGGAACGAAGAGACAATAACGAATAATGAATAGTGCCATGTGTGGATTAATTTGGAATAGACGGTCTGAATTTATATTGAATTTAGCGATGGCATCATCAATAAAAGCATAATATAAAATAAACATGACAGCATCGAGAAGTGGTGTGCCTAATAAAAACAATGAGTTGTCGGTCTTCGCTGAGAGTTTTGATGTTGGGACCAGAAGACTAAAGTTAGAAATAATTTGAGCTCTACGGTCCGGGCTCCGGGACCACGGTATTCGATATGTATAATTCACACTTCGAGAAATTTAGTTCCAACCCTATGGTGCCAATGGCTTATTAAATTCTGTAGGTCCTCGAGAACCAGGTCGGAGATAGGGGTAACTCCGCTTAGGGTGCTAAAGTGCCGCCATCGAGGTACCAGACGTTAAATTTATAATTTAGATTTGAAATTATTTGGTGGATAGCCAAAGAGAAAATAGCTGGACCCAGAGAGTTGTCCTGCTGGCAACCAACGGCAGAATGTGAAAGATTGTAACGATGAATCAGTTTTTCAGTTCGGTGTTAGTTGGTTCACTGTAACATTGCCATAAATAATTAAAAAACAAAGGTATTTCCTCCTTTACGTTCGCCAGCAGGGCACCCCGTCTACGGAGTTGAAGGCGTTTTTTACGTCCACCACAGCAGCACTTCACCACCATCATTGAGCAAGAAGGTGTGGGCTGAGTGAACGGCGGCCACGCAGCCACCTTTCGAGCCGAACCCGAGTTGTATTGGCTGTTTGGATGAAAGGTCAGAAAGGGTGTGTTTGACACAAATTTTAGAGACGATACGCCTGATGGTACACCCTACGGCGATCGGCCTTATACCGCCATCTTTCTTAAAGCGCTAAAAATCCCCACAAAAAGAAGTCTAAAACGGTCAAATCAAATCAAAATGCCGGCCAGAGCAAATCAAAATGCAGCCCTCTGAATTTCGGTTGTGGGTCGTGCAGTATACGCCATTGTTCCATCCTGTTGGAATGTTCTTCGTGTATTCTATTTTGTATCTGTTTACTTCACAAATGTCAAAGCGGAACTTTTAACGCCATTTGAAAAAAATATAGCTTCTATCGATAGTGTGATTTTGACTTAGACGAGTATATCTGATTCTAGCGTGACCTAGTTTACCTACTAATTTACGACTTTAGATAAAACTACAATTTAATCTGATGTTAGGGCTTTGTTATTAATATCATAACTCAGCCATTCAATCGAGGATGGTAATGTTTACGTTTACTGACTAAAGAAATTACATTCGTAACACAGACCGTTGTTTGTGATTCGTAAATATACGAATAGTAGGTACCTATAAAGTTCTTGGTTGTTACTTGTTTCGTGCATTAAGCTTTAAATAGCACAAGAAAGCTGCTGGCGTCTGTACTTCATGCCTAGGAATAGCGACTGTAGCGCTAGTCTGTGCTAGAGTTGTTAAGCCGGAAAGAGCGAGGATAAACCGATAAACCATAAAACCCGGGCTATGCATCGAAATTATTTAGACTTTGACTTTAAAAAATCCGTAACACACTTTGCCCTACTGGGAGTGGCAATGAACCGTGGTCCTCTGTCCTCTGGTTATGGCGCCGAGCACTTAGCCACTCCAGAGACTCCAGGTAAATATTTGTTAATTATATTATAGTCGTACTTCTATGTATGTGTTACCTACGGCAAATTTGATGAATGTGGTTACTATTAATAATTACCACATTTGGTAAATGTGATAAAATCTGTGTATTATTTTTACCCGTAAATAATAATAATTAGCGCGACTACCTTCGGTAAAAGTAATAAGTAAATCAAATAAGAAACTGAAATCTTATTCATTGGAGATAATCTAACGTAGCAAATGGTAGTACCTACTCGAATCATGCTGATGCAATTTATGGATTACAGTCTAGTCTTACTAGGTACCGACCTATATTGTTAAATTCTCATGGCTGTGTAATTGACTGTAATCTCTCTGCGTACCTAATTTAAATAAATAACTAAATTATGAAAAGCTGAAAGTTATGCAGCATGTAAACCAGCTCATGTAAACCGATAGCGCTAGGTTTTGAGGTTTCAAAAATATTAAAGTTGTTTATGTTTCACATATAGTTTCCGGACCTTTTGCCCAACCTAATATATTAGTTTGTGTCATCCTAGGTACTTGCATAGGTAGAAATTTAGGTATTTGTCGCTTCAATCAATATTGGACGAAAAGAAAATTAGAGATGAAAATTTTATTGTCATGATAATAACGAAGTAGTAACTGATGTACATAGGCAATTTGTGTCATTTCTGTCCACGAAAATCCTGATATTTAACCAGTACTTATTACGTCGCCCAACTAGCTCTGAAAGAATATTACAATAGGTTAAATAGGTGTTACGCGTTTTAGAGTACTGATATCTGTTGTTCAAAACATTTTGTGTCGAATTCATCCACGAAATTTATAGATATTTCATTTTTTTATTACAAAACCCTGTAAAAGCCACAAAAGAAAGTGCAAGTTATTAGAGTTTAAGTGTTTTTGATTATTATGGTGTAACAAAACACTATTCATAATTTGTGTCATTTTAATCCACGAATTCTTGTTATTTTAATAAAAACAGACTTCTAAGCACGTGTAGGGCGAGCGCGGGGAAGAGCACGGGCGCGGGCGGCGGCGCCGGCGCACAGCGGGCAAATTTCGAAGCGTATCGAAGCGTCATGCTCGCGTCAGGGCCTAATTTATATACAAAACAACCGGCCGCTCGCGGTTTCACCCGCGTGGTGCCCGTTCCCGTAGGAATATCGAGATAAAAAGTATCCTACGTGTTAATCCAGGTCATAAACTATCTGTATGCCGGTTCCCTATCTACCGACCTCAATAGATAGGGTATCGCAACTGGAACTACGGGTCCGGTTGTGTTTTCAGAGGTACTACGGGGTTCCGGTTCTAGCCCCCCGCTGGTCGTGCCTTTAACCAGGCGCCTCCGGCGGGATCCGGACATGGGTTGGACTCGTAGTGGCATGTGGTTAGCTGTAGAGCTTGGGAATGTTCGTTTGTCCTGGTATTGTGTGCCAGGACTTCCAAACTCGTGCACAGCGAGCGGGGCCTAGTAGCGGTCTCTGAGGGGCCAGAAGCGAAAAGTCCTGCGGGGAACGTGAGTTTCCCTTATAGTTGGCAGCTTTGTCCGGTGGTTTTCATTGGACATTGGTGTTGACATCTCCGGTACTAGTCTGGATAACTAGTAGAGACGGCCTCCTAGATGCCGTAGGTCTCCGGTCCAGCCAGCCGCGTAGGACGTGGGAACTGGCTAGGCTCCCGGATGGGTTCCGAGAAGTGAGTGTGCTTACTACTCCGCTACCAAGGTGGACACTTGGGAGTCGACTTTAGAGTCGACGACCCTAGCAGTGGCAACTGCGAGTTGTGCCCTTCGTGCAACGAGAAGTGAGCGAGCTCGACAGCTCCGGCTACCTATCTGGACAATAGGCAGTGAACTACACGTGTTCACGGGGATACTCTCCCGAGACACTAGTCTTATGAGTACCGAATGAAGAGCGCGCTGCGGCGGGCACTAATTTGGCGTCAAGACCTAACGTTGGTGGTCTCCTGCGCGAGTGTCTACTGGCGCAGGGACGTCTGGCACTTCTTGCATAACCTAACGGTTGGTCTCGAGGTGCCAGTACAAATAAACTTAGTGAATTAAGGAGAGGGGATATCTGTATGCCGAATTTCATTCGAATCCATTCAGTAGTTTTTACGTGAAAGAGTAACAAACATCCAGCCATACGTTCCCGTGGGAATATCAGGATAAAATGTATCCTATGTGTTAATCCAGGTTGTAAACTATCTGTATGCCGAATTCCATCCAAATCCATTCAGTAGTTTTTACGTAAAGTAGTAACAAATATCCATACATTCTTACAAACTTTAACGTTTATAATATTAGTACGATGTATGCTGTATGCAACGTCTCAAATCAGTTCTCCGTCGAAGCCACGCATACGGCACGGCACGCCACGTGCACGGCCCGGTCTAATATAATTCATCCCTCAATCTAAAATAATATTGACCCTTATGCTACGGCCACACTATCGCGCTAGTGCGAAGATTCACGTTGTCGCGACACTTCTGGCCAAACACTTCGTCATAATAACGCGATGCATCATCGCGTTATGCTACGGCCACACTATCGCGGTAAAATTCTTGTTCCGTTGTCGCGGTAAAAACTTCATGTTCCGTTGTCGCGATAAAGCTTGGCCACATCATAAAAAACTTCGCGACGACGCCGACGTCGCGATAATTGTGAACTTTGTCACCATAATGCATTTCAACTAGTGGTGGGTAATATATTCGAAACTATATATCGATATTTGATATCGGATTCCTAAACTATAGCTAACATATATTTTAATATCAGTGATATCAGTATCGATAATTTCTACGGAATATTAAAAATTCATGAAATATCGTGTTTTTTACACTATATAAGGTACTACCGGGTGACAAGGCCCACAGTTTTCCAAGGCCCAAGCGCAGAAAACTATGTTTATTACATTTGATCCGTACCAACTTCGTAGCATGCATGAAACACATCAATATGAACGCCGAAACGCAGCAGCGGATAGCGAGCGGCCACCATCTTGTCACTGACATCCGATAGTTCGCTGACATCGGTCGCGGCCGCTCATATTACTAATTTTGGCTCCTAAAAACGTCAGTTTTTACTTGTTTATACTACGATTTGTCAGTAGATTTTTATTTAGTGTGTTTATTTGATCATTACTCTTTTGATATTTACATAAACATGTGCGATTTTATAGCCTTTTATTTTGTAAATATTCAATTTGTGTTGTAAAGCCCACAACGGTTAGGAAGGCCCAATGAAGTAGTTGCTTGGACCTTAATAGGAATTTTAATTACTTAATTTTAGCATAAATAACCAAAATTTATAAGTAAAATCTAATAATAATGCAATAAACACTTAAAAATTCAATATCTCTGCTGTTTTATTACACAGTGGAAAAGTATTTTTTTGTCCCAAAATATTGATCATTTTAGTATCCGATTGGTTTTATCGAAATTTATGAATGTTACAATTTTTATGTGTATATATTGTTATGGTCTTTAATGCTTACTTTTGCTCCAAAGGCTTAAAAACGGCACGGGCCTTATTGGGCATACCATGTTTAGTAAAGCCCAGAATAAGGGTTTTTTAAAATGTTTATAAACCTAACTTATTATCATTGTAGCTTGTGGGCCTTGTCACCCTGTAGTACCTTAGTTTCAGAACGCATCGAATCGATATCGGATTTTGATGCAATATTATATACTTATAAGTTTCTTTTCAATAAATTTAGATGACTCAGTCAGTTTACATTGTTCTAAGTGAGTGAGTGCCTATTAATTAAGTGATCAGGATTTAGTTAAGTAAGTTAAATTTTTCTAAAATAAATTTATGTACCTCTAATAATTTTATTCATTAAACTTTTACAAGCACATTAGTTTGTTAAAAACTACCGATCAATGATAATTCAATAAACATCATCGATACGGTACAATATTCTTGAATCGGATCACGTACAATATAGATTAGTGATCTCAACGCACACCGCATTTCTGACGCGATACTTAGTGTTTTCCAAAATATAAAGTTTTAGCTATGCGATTCTCTAAGCGACACATAGACGCAGCGCGCATGACTGCGATATGAAAGAGACAGAGTCATAAAAAGCTAAATTCAATATGCATGTCCCAACTCGGGACACCGACCACCGTCTCCAGAGAAAGACAGCCTGATCTGGTACACCGACGGATCCAAAATGGAGTCAGGCACTGGAGCAGGTATCTTTAGCAATGACTTTAAGCACAGTCAGAGTATGGGAAAGTTCGCTTCTGTTTTTCAGGCAGAAACCTTCGCAATTCTCCTGTGCGTTAAAAAGAATCTAGCACTTGCTCCCAAGAAGCGTAACATATTCATCCTGAGCGACAGCCAAGCCGCGCCCAAGTCACTTATATCGCCTTGAATCTACTCCAGCCTTGTGCTTGAAACCATAAAGCCTTAAACAAGCTAGGTAGGCACAACAGGGTGAGGTTGATCTGGATACGTTGATTTTAACGTACCACATGGGAATCCAAGGCAATGAAATGGCCGATGCACTTGCTAGGGAGGGCTCAGGGACCCCATATATTGGTCCTGAGCCGTTTGTGGCACTAGCATCGAGTACCATCAACAAAGCCTTCAAGGACTACATCCAAAACAGGCATAGAACCGAATGGAAAGAGCTACCCGGCATAAGACACTCAAAATACTTCATAGGCGAAGGCAGGCCCGATTAATCACCGGTGCCCTGACTGGGGACTGTGCCATAAAACAAATGCTCCACAAAATGCAACTAGCAACAGACAACCTGTGCAGGGCATGTGGAGGGGAAACGGAGTCCATGCAGCACCTACTGTGTGACTGCGACTCTTTTGCCAGGAAAATAATGAATCTTCTGGGATCGGCCTACCCGAAACCAGTTGATTTTAGGCTCTTCGCCTTCAAGGACATTGCCAAGCTTATGGCAATTATCTTCACTGAGGAGGCAGAGTGATAGGACGGGGTTGCACAAATAGGCGGTTTGACGGCCGGGTGGTTTAGTTGTCAGCGACAAATGTTTGTGTGGTGAGCACGAGCATTTTGTGAGCGAGCCATGGATGATTATTAATATTTATGTATGTTTGTGTATCCGTTATTTAGTCACCATAGTTCGGGTTATGCTTAGTTTGGGGCTGAATGATTGGTGTGACAGTTGTGATTTTGTTTTTGTGATTTTTGTCTTGGGGGTAACATAAAACCGGTTCTTATTCGTAATATTTTATTACTTCTAATACTTTATCGTTACTCCAATCCATAATGATCGAAACAGAATCATTTCGATAGTCGTATTTGCAACACGTTCACAGAGTTCACACCTCTAGTTGTCTCGCAGTCAGTCCTCATAGGTCAACTAAAGTGTGCGAATAAAGTGTAGCTGCACGAACTTTATCGCGACAAAATTCTTTGATGAGCGGCAATTTACCGACAGCAGCGCGTTAACGCAATGATGCATCGCGCTAAGACGAAGTGTTTGGCCAGACGTGTTGCGACAAAGCGAATCTTGAAATTAGTGTGGCCGTAGCATTAACGCGCCGCTGTCGGTTAATTGCCGCACATTAAAGGATTTTGTCGCGATAAATTTCGTGCGGTTATACTTCCTTCGCACACTTTAGGTGACTGCGAGACAACTAGAGGTGTGAACGTGTTGCAAATACGACTATCAAAACTATTCGGTTTCGATAATTTATGGATTGATTTAGATTTGATAAAGTATTAGAAGTAATACAACATTACTAATTAGAACCGGTTTTATGGAACCCCCAAGACCCAAATCACAAAAAAAATCACAACTGTCACACCAATCATTCAGCCCCAAACTAAGTATATCCCGAACTATGGTGACTGAATAACGAATAAACAAACATACATAAATACTAATAAACATCCATGCCTCGGTCACACACATACTCGTGCTCACCATACAAGCATTTGGCGCTGACCTAGACCACCCGGCCATCAAACCGCCTTTTAAATATTAACTTTTTAATATGTTATCAATTTTAATAAAATAAAAATTAAAGCAAATGAATTCTCCTAAGAATTAAGTGGTAATAATAGTCTTAAAATGAACAAAAGTTAATTATCACGAACACCTGAAGTATCAAAGTGACAGCAAAACAAATAAAACAAATAGACCAATCCATACAGTACATAAAATAACTAGCGAATAGTTATTCCAACTCTTTTCCAAGTTTATTAGGAAGAAATTATAACCTTCCTATTCCCAATTTAAAACACATCTAAATAAGTTTTTATTTCTAAGCAAATAATCAAATATTACAATTAAACTAGTATTAAAAACTAGCAAACTTATGCAATGTTAAACAATATAAAAGTACTAACTTTGTCCGATTTTTGTGTATAGATAGATAACATCCACCACCGTCTTTTATTTTCATCCTTCTATTTATTTTGTTCAAATAATAAAGATGCAGAAAATAATTATTTGCCGACATGTAATAAAGCGCAACCGCCTCTTCCATTTTTTCCGTTGAAATTAGAAGTGGGCGATACAAATCGTATATAGTTACTGAAACGTATAATTATTGCACCAATTTCGTCAAATCCGATATCGATGCGGTCTGAATCTATATATTTTGGAAAACACTATATCGCGTTAGGAATGCGGTGTGCGTTGAGACCACTATATTGAAGGTACGTGATCCGATTAAAGAATATTGTACCGTATCGCTTATATTTATTGAAATTATCATTGATCGGTAGTTTTTAACAAATAACTGTGCTTGTAAATGTTTAATTAAATAAAATTATTATAGTTACCTACCAACCTACATTTTATTTTAGAAAAATTCAACTTACTTAACAAAATCATTATCTCTTAATTGGTAGGCACTCACTCACTTAGAACGTGAGTAAACTGTCTGAGTCGTCTAAATATTGAAAAGAAACTTATAAGTACCTATATTGCATCAAAATTCAATATCGATTCGATGCGTTCTGAAACTATATAGTGTAAAAAACACGATATTGCATGATATTTTAATAGTCCGTTGATATGGTCGATACCGATATTAAAATATAATTATGTACCTACCATAGTTTAATAATCCGATAACAAATATCGATATATGGTTTTGAATATATTACCCACCACTAGGTAATTAAATTGCATTATCGCGACAAAGTTCAAGATTATCGCGCCGAGTCGGTCGCTAAGTTTTTTTGATGTGGCTATAAGCTTTATCGCGACAACGGAACACGAAGTTTTTATCGCGAAAACGGAACCAGTATTTTCGCTGTCTATTTTGGCCGTAGCATCAGAGCAAAGTATTGACCACATTGACCATTGCTATTCGTAGGTAATGGGATTGCAGACGCGCTCCGTTCAAAATTAGCACGTCATTATTGTAATCTCTATAGGTAGGTACACATTTGTTAATTACGTAGCGTAGATAAATAAGAGTAAATCAATACTTAATATGATACGTATGTAATTTAAATGAAAGAAATCGTACCGAACGAACGTGTGTGCGTGCGTATGCCCCCCCGCCCGCTGTCGCCTGCCCGCGTGCACCCGGGTCAGCCCGCGTCCGCCAGACCGCAACAATTTGCTTTTGTGTTTTATTCATTTAAATATCGTGCATGAAAATAACACAAATTTACAAAGTCGATTTTTCATGCATTTATGATATTGAATATGTGAACTCTAATCATTGTAATATTTTTTTTATGTGTTTGTAGCTTGAAAAAGCAAAATAATAAAAAATCTTACAATTGCGTGGCTTAATTTGGCACAAAATTATTTAATGGGCATATGAAAGTGATCTGAGATAGGAAATAGTTATTTCATCAATTGTAATTTTTTGTTTGCAATGTTTTTACATACTGAGCCTAATTCAGTTTGCACTGGACGAAGATGACACAAACTGTGTTTGCACACTCCGCAGGCTATCTTAAATATGATACCATAATTATTATAAACTTTAAATTAATTTTGCCACTTCTGCTTTGAATAAAAAGAATCAACCACAAAACGTCGAATTGCTGAAAATGCAAGTGACAGATGTGACACAAAACGCACTATTAAGCTTCTTAGGTACGACTGTATCGACAAGCAAAAAAAAAGTAACTTTAGAATTTTTTAAACTTATGACCCCAAAATAGCCTAGCGCTATCGGTCTACATGGCACAATACATGTGTATTGTGCTTATGGCGCTTCGCCGGCCGCTGCCGCGCGCGGCACGCTCGTCTCGCCCGTTGTTTTGGTCACTACGGCGCGTCCCACGGATATGCCACATGGAGGGAAAGTACCTTGAATATTGTAGATGGAACATTTTACTGAAAGAAGACAATAATTGAAAATAAAAAATAATTTTAACTGCATTCATAGGAATTTAAATAATTACTTACATGGTTAAGTCAAGTCAAAATATATTTATTCAATAAACTCAATTAATAAGTACTTTGAATCGTCCAAATCTTTTTTAACCTACCACCCATTCAGGACATAATTTTTTAACTGTGGCAAAGAATGGGCGCAAGAAACCACAGCGCACAAAAGCAACGACATTTACAAACAAAAAAAAGAGTATGTCGTTACCAGGTCAATACAAAATATGAATTTAAAAATAAAAAAAATGATGCAATACAAAATTACAATACATACAATGTAGTATCAATTAAATAAAGACAATTAGAAATAGCTGTTGGAGTGCTTGGAGCATTTCAGATCCAAGCTGTTTTGTCTTCTGTGTAATCTGACACTTTATAATAAGCTTTTTTATAAAGCTTTTCTTTGATTTTGATTTTAAATTTATTAAAATCTAATTTCTGAATATCATTTGGTACTTTGTTGTAAAATCTTACACACAGACCCCTAAAAGAATTATTTATTTTATGGAGCCTAGTATAAGGTACTGCTAATTTGTTCTTACTTCTAGTGTTTACATTGTGAATATCACTGTTTTTTGAAAACATTCCAGTATTTTTATGAACATAAATCAATATCATAAATGTATTGTGATGCAACTGTCATTATATTTATTTTCTTAAATCTCTCTCTGAGAGAGTCGCCAGCCTTTAGGTTATATATTGCTCGAATAGCCCTCTTCTGAAGCACAAAGATAGTTTGAATGTTGGCAGCATTTCCCCACAGTAAAATGCCGTACGACATTACACTATGAAAGTAACTGAAATAAACTAATCTGGATGTATCAACGTCAGTTAACTGACGGATCTTCATTACTGCATAAGCCGCAGAGCTAAGTCTATTCGACAATTTAGCTATATGTGGGCCCCACTGAAGCTTGGCATCTAACGTGATGCCTAGAAACACAGTGGTGTCCACAGGATTCACATTCTTATCTTTAATTTGTACACTAGTTGTTACTTGCTTAACATTAGGTAATGCAAATCTTACACATTTGGTTTTTCCCTCGTTTAATAGCAAGTTATTTACACTAAACCAGTGAACAATCTTTGAGATCGCATTATTCACATCGTCATAATTTGGGTGTCGTCGTTTCACTTTGAATAAAAGTGAAGTATCATCAGCAAACAATACTATCTCATGACTGTCTTTTACAAAATAAGGTAAGTCATTAATATAAACCAAAAACAAGAATGGACCTAGTATTGAACCCTGCGGAACTCCCATTGTAACCACTGATCCCGGAGATCTTTTACCGTTAATGTCGACCTTCTGAATCCTGTTACTCAAGTATGAGATTAGAAGGCTCAAAGCAGCATCCCTAATTCCATAGTGGTTAAGCTTCCTGACCAAAGTTTCATGTAAAACACAATCGAAAGCCTTGGATAAATCACAAAATACCCCTAGGGCATCCTGTGATTCCTCCCAAGTATCAAATATTTGGATTAAAAGCTCAACACCGGCGTCAGTTGTTGAGCGACCCCTAGTAAAACCATACTGTTTACAATGTAAAAGTTTATTTCTATGAAAATGAATTTGAATTTGGTCTAGCATCAACTTTTCAAAAATTTTACTAAATGTGGGTAGCACAGAAATAGGTCTAAAATTAGAGGGGTCAGAAGTGCTACCTGATTTAAACAATGGAATTAATTTGCTATGTTTCATTAGGTCAGGAAAAACACCACAGTCAATGCATTCGTTAAATATGCAAGCTAAAACTGGAGCTATTGTCATAATTACTGATTTAGCGACATCCACGGAATTACCCCACAGATCCGTTGATCAGGTTGAACCGGGAATCGAAAAATAATCACCCTGTCATACATACATCATACCGATCGAAAGGCTTCATCATAAGGATTGTTTTTTGCTAAATAACATAGTGTCACAAATAAAAGGAAGTTAGGGACAAACTGAGCCCACCACGCAACGCAGTATGACATATATTATGCGACACTCAAGTGTGATTTGTATCCAGACAAACTGTCAAGGTTTTTGTGATACAAAATGAATATTTACCTGTATTTTCTTCTTAGTTAATAAATTTAAAAAAAGTTTCAATGGATCAGTTGGTCCCTAGCTTGAAGGTCGTTTCTAATTCGAAATCTTTACTTTGTGTTGGGTAGGTATACTTAGTAATCATAAAACTAAAGTTTGAGAATCACTCATTCTTTGTCGGGTAATTCCGAAATAAAAGTTTCGTCAAAATGTGATTCGGCTGTTCCATAACCAAATTGAAGATTTTTCTCATAGTAGGGTTATCTTGAATGGAAATGGAATATGAACCTTAAGACACAATTCACTTAAGCCTACTTTTACGAGTATTTCGCAATTACCCGAACTAGTTCGGAATTACCTTTGCCGTCTGGGTTTTTTTTGTTTTTTTAAAACATTTCGATGCAGTGCTTTAGCCTGTAAAATCAAGTTCAGGGGAAAACTTAACTGGTAGAATAAAGCCCCACCATTTTGATTGGTAATTTAAATTGCAGAGGTGATGTCAACTCTTATAAAAATCATTCAGAATTACCCGAATGCACCTTAATAATTAAAAATCATTAATATTTTGGAAAATAATTCAATTCATAGTTTTGTCACCGTATATCCGTCATTCAGTTCCTTAGAGCATTAAACCAACTTCATGCTCTAAGTTCAGTTAACGATGACAAATCGACTTTTGAAAATTTTTAAATTTATGTTTGATCGTGCCGTGACCTGCCGAAACCTCACTAAACACTCGCCCACCGGTCTGCCTTCATTCGTCGACCGTGATCATTGGGAGAAAGACGTTTGATATTGATATTTTTTTAACCAACTTTCGTTCGCAGCATTTTGTCACTACTTTATGTCATTCCGTTTTAACGTATAACTGTAAAAGGATCAACAATAAGTAAATTCTAATTTATGCATTTATTAGACCCTGGTGCCCAACGATAAATGTGTGGCGTTTTACCTATTAACTTCTTATTTATCAAAAATTATAATTTAACATTGCTCGTCTTGTCATTACGCTCTTAGTCATACGTTCAAAAGCCAAAGAAATAAAAAGCCTACCTACTATTAAGTTTAAGATTATTTTTTTATTTTATAATCAGATTACATACTTTAATTACTTAGGTGTTTTTGAAACTAAGTACTTTACATATAAAGTATTGTTACTGTACTGTTACTATAAAAATCGAAGCCTTGTTAATTCTACGAAGTATATTGTTGTTTATTTTTGTTTCGTGTTGTATTTTTGTTTCGAGTTGTATTTTTGATTCGAGTTGTATTTTTGCTCCGAGTTTTTTTTAATTTGAATTTATGTTTCAGTATATTATGTTTTGAGTAGTAGGTATTTGTGTTTGAGTTTATCTTTGAGTAGATTTTAGAGGACCTAGAACCTTACGGCGGCGTAGTTATCTTGTATTAACCCTGAGCATGGTCTCCTGATGAGACTGAAACTGATCGGCCTATCCGAAAAAATCGTACGTATTATTATAATATTGCCTAAAAATATATTGTTATGGTTATTCAAACTGACTTTTAATATTTAGTAAGTAAATACTTAGGTGCATACTATTGTTATTTTTTATTTTTTTATTTAATACGAAGTCTTAGAATACGAAGTATTGATAGTTACTTTTTTTATTAAGTTTGTATAATTCTCATAAGATAAATAAGATAATTACAAGAATAACACATACATGTATTCATAATACCCACCTATTGCCACTAAATACCTTCATTCCTATACTGCAATATGAAAATGTCATTACACTCCTGTAGATGTCATTACATTCACGGCAATAAATAATATTTTCTTGATTACTCAAAATCTACAAGAGATAACATGCTCCAAGTACTTGTTAAAAGCTGTCAGTAAGGTAAACTATAGAATGTATCCCAAAAGATTGATTTATAGAGAAATTCCCGTGGAAGATAAAAAATGCATTAAAAAAATATTTTTGTGAGATCCACCCATAAAGTAGGTATAAAGTACCTACATGTAGGGGCTGGTGACTCTCGTAAAGCTTGAAAGGCCTGTGTTAGGAGTAGGGCATGCTCTTGGTTATATTTCGGCTTATATTTCGATTCGACGCGATCCTGTTTCTGCTTGCAGTGGTATTGGGGGCGTAGTACTATTATTTATTCTGTGCTGGGGGTAGCGATGCGCGTTTGTCTGGCACAGACTATAGTTCGTTAGATTAGTTGATATGTCTTAACTACAAGTTAGTTAACTGTTTTTTTTTTAAATTATTATTAAGTATTTTTATTTTTTATTAGGTATTAGTATTTACGATAGGGTGAGAGACAGTATCGAATGCTTTTTTTAAATCTAGGAAAACTGACATACATTTTGATTTAGGTTTATCAAGGTGTTCAATAATTAAAGAAGTCAATGCAGATACAGCATCGTCAGTAGACTTTCCCCGTCGAAACCCAAATTGACAATTAGACAAGATGTTAAGTACTTAGCTAAGTAAGTAATTAAAAAGTCTGATATTATTATGTTTGGGCACCCTTTGTCTATATTTTTAGTATTTGTAAGTTTTATGTAATGACTGTTCCGTAAAAAAAATCTGCTGTTTAATAGTTTTTCCATAATTTTGGAGATGGTCGGAACGACGGAGATAGGCCTGTAGTTAGTTACCGATGTCGTCTTTAGCCCCACCCTTATACACAGCTGCATGTGTGACAACTGGTACGATCTCCGAACTCGCCAGCTTCAAGAAAAGAGCCTGTATATTATCCAATCCGGGTGCGCTGTTCGATTTAAGCTTAGTCAATATACTATACACTTCATTCTTCTCAGTCGGTAGAAGAACAAAGGAGTTTTTAAACTAAACTTTCCTACAATCACACCAATTATCTAGCCCAAGAGAAGCTTCGAAGAAACTCGTTAAATGGTTACTAGACAACGGATAGACATACTTAAAATACGTTCTTATTATACATAGAAAACACCCAGAACCGAGTCAATTTAGAAAAACAATAGTTTCTAAATTGCCCCGACTGGGGATCGAACCCGGGACCTCAGAGATGGCGACACCATGAAAACCGGTGTACAAACCACTCGACCAAGGAGGTCGACAAAAGTTTAAGTTTTTCTGAGCAGGTAGTAGTAGGTAGTCTTTAAAATCTTGTGTTGATTTTTTCCATCTTGAGCTACATAATTGTTTACCAATACTAGCAAAATATTCATTCATGTATCCGCTGACGTTATTGGAGATGATTTAAACTCGGTGTATTACTTAAATTAAAGCATAATATTGTACTATTAAATATCTACTTACTACAAACAAGAAATTTGGGTTTTCATTGAAGACGCCCAAACACTCGGAGTTCGTAGTGTTGTTTTTGCTAGTATTTGTAATATTTTTAATATTATTATTATTATATTTATAATTTTTAGTAATAGATTTAGTTAGTAATTCTTTCTCATATTGTCTTTTTATCTTTTTAATGAGTTTATTACAGTAGTTTCTGTATCTTTTATTTATGATTTTCTTTATTTCATTAAATGGATCCTTACTCATTTCCTTTTGTAATTTATTACGGTTTCTGATGCATCGTAGAATTCATGGTGTAATCCACGGTTTAATTATACGATATTTTGATAGAATGTTTGATATAATTGTATTGTTTTTTAGTGTTTCAGACAGTATATATCAGGCGATCTTTACTTCATTAGGATCGTCCTAGAAGAAGATCGTCTTAGAAGATGAAAACGGATTTTGGAGAAAATGTCAAACTTTAAAATCGTTGCCTTGTAAAATTTCTATTTTGGACTTATCAAGTTCTTCACGTCATGCACGGATATAATCATGACTATTATAACCAATGACCTTTAATATATAGACTAGTTACACCTGAACAAATTGCATTTAAAAATGGCGAAATGGTTTCTATGACGTAATCACGTCGAAAGGGAAAGAAAATAAATGCAATCATATCATTAGCCTATTGTTAAAAAGAGATAAACATATATTTTAACTTTTGTATACTCTTTAAGGTAGTTGAGTTGACCAATGAGCTCATTGACCCTCAGGACGACTTCGTCATTTTCTTAAACTTGACACTTTCCTAACTTGTCTCATTTTTAACTCGGCTCTTTCTTTGTTGGTCTCTTTTGCAAAGTTGACACTTTTCCAACTCGTCTCCCCTCCGGACGACTTTGTCATTTTCTTAAACTTGACACTTTCCTAACTGGTCTCATTTTTAACTCGGCTATTTCTTAGTTGGTCTCTTTCTTAACTTGACACTTTCCTAAATCTTAATTTTTTCATAAACTCTATGAAAGTGGTTACGGGACACCTGTATTCATATTTTTTTCAAGATTAACTGGACTGGATGCGTACAGTCCAGTTCATAAATATGTGTACACTTTAGTACCATGTCACTTTAATCGCTTTGACAATTCATGTATGGCAGTTTAAACAGACATTAAATAGACAAGCCAAGGAACTAAAGTGTATACATATTTATGAACTCGACTGTACCTACAATAATAAATGAGTTTACATACATCTTAAAGCGTTCCGACGTAAGGGCCAATGGGTTACCACAGCGTTGTTTCTTATGAAAACTTAAAACAGCTGTTAATCTAAAATTATTCATTTTTTAGGAAAAGTTCTTGGACAAAAGTTATTTAATATCATGTATACTTTACCCTTCCCCCTTTCCGACTGCCGTTGTGCATAAATTTAGTCACGCATGTCATTAATGAGGGAACACAAAGTGGCAATGCTGCAATGCAAAAAACCTGGCACCTACTGGCTACCCCTCCCCTGTTCCGAAGAATAAACGAAACTTGGGAGCCTTATTATCATACTTGACAAAGAAAAAGAAAAAGCCGTGTTAAAAATAAAACGAATTACGAAAGGGTCAACTTTGCAAAAGAGACCAACTAAGAAAAAGCCGAGTTAAAAATGAGACGAGTTATGAAAGTGTCAACTTTGCAAAAGAGACCAACTAAGAAAGAGCCGAGTTAAAAATGAGACGAGTTATGAAAGTGTCAACTTTGCAAAAGAGACCAACTAAGAAAGAGCCGAGTTAAAAATGAGACAAGTTAGGAAAGTGTCAAGTTTAAGAAAATGACGAAGTCGTCCTGAGGGCTCATTGAATTTATGCGCCATCTCGGCCGCCATTGTTTTCTCTCTTTCACTCTTACAGAAACGTCTCTCTCTTACATAGTACACGCGTCTCACTCATGCATATCGAATTGGCAACAGGGCTAATGTCCTCACTAAATGAAAATTTCTATTTTTATTTTTACAATAATTACGAGTGAAATTAAAAAAAAATCTTGTTTCATGGTTGCAGTATAATTTTTTACAATTTCTGTATACACAGGAAGGCCTTTTATCCAAATAACAACACAAAACTTATAACGGTAACGATCGTATTGACGTGACAATGACTGACGTGTGACTAAATGAGGTCCAGTCAATTACCTGGATTTGTTCTAGTCACTACGGAGGGCAGGCAACGTATCTACACATATAATATCATTGATTATAACCGCTCGAGTGATCTTTGGGACAGATCTGTCTCACAAACAATTAAATTTCTATTGTGTCTGGTTTTGTAGCACTCAACGTGATAATACCCGAAGGGTTAGTCAGAGACCAGGCAATAAGGACAGCAAAAGCAGTCCTCTACCATAGTCCACTTTGCACCAAATAGCGACTGCACATGTGCTCAGCGTGACAGGTGGGGAGCCCATCGCCGCTCTATGCTGTTGGAAGCATGTGTAGTCTTTAGTCCGTTAGTCGCCTTTTACGACACCCAAGGGAAGAGTGGAGGTGGGAGTATTCTTTCACCGCTATGCGAACAGGTTATGACATAGAGCTTATATTTATACTGTGGTTATGACGACATGATTGTGTTAAAAGCGTCATTAAACCACAGTGACAGCTTAACATGAGGTGATTCCAAACATAGAATTTATTATTCTAAGAGATTTATTATAATTCAATGTCTTTGGGTGATTCGAATGATTGATTGCCGTACAATAAAAAAAGCGTCTCAACAACTTAAGTATTTTATTAAAAACATTCACATCACAATATTATAAAACACGCAAAGAAACATCTTACTTAAATTAATCTAAAAAAAATCCTGTCTAATAAATCTACTCAACTTGGTTATAAAGTATCGATTGATCTTTTATTTCTTGCAACATCTTCGCCTTCTCCACATCGTCAAGGCCTTCAACTTGATCACACTACATCACTCACACGTGACCTGATGGTATGTGACGATGGTTTGGGATATTATGCACGGTGGAAGTGCACTTAATTTAAGCGGTTATAAATAAAAATAGCATTTTAACCCTAAATTGACTTCAAATTTTGTCTTAAAAAGTTAATACGTTGTGTTTTCGTTAAGGTTGTGTGCTACAAAAGTCAGTGACAGAAACGAATCGCAGGAAAACCGACTTCCTTAGACTAGACTTCACATAGACTTGTCTGACCTACGCTAGAGTGTAATTTAAGGCCGCGTAGGTGCGGAGGGGCGAGGCGGCCCGGGAGCTGAGGAGCAGGTGTGTTTAACGCTCGCCGCCGTGGCTGAGGCTGGCCGGCGTAGTCGGCCAGCAAGCCGGAGCTACGGTGTTGAGCGAAAGCCATCTGCAACGATAAGCTCGCGTGGGACCGCCGGAGTCCCGCAGCGCCGGAGCCGTGACCGAATAATCATGCCTGCTTGCATGCTGCATGCCTGTTGCATGCCTACTTTTTTAATTTTTTTTATCTACAACAGGTAAGCGCTTGGCCTTTACCTCACCTGATGATAAGGGCGAAGGTGGAAGCGCGCTTCACCCGGAATCCTCAACCACTGAGGAACTGGCTATCTTATCTCAAACTGTCGGAACACAACTATGCTATAAACATCGTTGTTATGACGACAGACTTAGATAATGCTTTCATGCTGCATGCCTGCTTGCATGCTGCATGCTTGCTTGTATGCTGCATGTTTGCTTGCATGCTGCCTGCTTGCTTGCATGCTGCTTGCTTGCTTGAATGCTGCTTGCTTGCTTGCATGCTGCATGCTTACTTGCATGTTGCATGCCTGTTGCATGCCTGCTTGTATGCTGCTTGCTTGCATGCTGCTTGCTTATGATATGAATAATGTTATCTATCATTAGATTATTATTATATGAAATGTATATTATATCAAATGAAATTATAGAATCTAAAATTATATTAATTGATTATTATATTTAGCCAGTTGTTATATATCAAAACTACATAATTATTAAACGAAACCCTACTAATTACAACATTTGGTAAACAATAAACAACTAAATGGATATTACGCAAACTAAAACATTCTGCTACCTGAAAGTTGGCATTTTGAAAAGTGTCATTATGAACAGCAGACCAAACGTACAGTTGGTAACTGTGAGGTTGGGAAATAAAACAAAATTAACTATTATGGTACTAGCGGCCGCTCGCGGTTTCACCCGCGTAGTTCCCGTTCCCGTAGGAATATCGGGATAAAAAGTATCCTATGTGTTAATCCAGGTTATAAACAATATGTATGCCGAATTCAATCCAAATCCATTCAGTAGTTTTTACGTGAAAGAGTAACAAACATACACACTCACAAACTTTCGCCTTTATAATATTAGTGTAATGTAATGTAATGTAATGTGATAGTGTAATAGTAGGAAGTTGGCAAATGATTATTCAGCAAAATATAAATCTGCGAAACGTTAGTTGGCAAGTGAAAATCTGGTAAACAATTTTCGGCGAAAAGGCAGAGATCCCTATTTATATTTAAAAGCAAGATCACAGAGCAATAGCGGGCCTCGAAACTGGCTGCGATAGGATCACTAGGATGCTCTGTAATATGTCTACATCTAATGATGTTTTAACAACATTATATAATGGAGCTCATTCGGTTTGTAACTTTACACATTCCAATTAGTACCTACATGCTGTATATCATCTAACGTCACAACGTCTAACGCCACACACATCACAATTGGGTGAGGGTTTTGCGGGCGTCCATGGACGGCGGTGATACTTTCCATCAGGTGACGTGCATGTTCGTTTGCCCCTTTTTGACAAAAAAAAAACTTGGCTGCTGTTCTTTTTGACGCGTTTAGCGCGAAAAAAAGCTTTACAGGCCAAGAGCCGACCTCATTAAAGTCTAGACGGTCTTCTCTTCAATGTCTTTCTATAAAACAATGACTAAAGCTTATGCTCGCACTTGTTCCTCGATACAGACACAAAAACACAACGACGAAACATTGATCCCAGAAGTACAACACATTGTTCTGATTTGCTGAGCAAAATTACTTTTAAAATACCTATGCGAGCACCCCGTAACAAATCATATCCTTAAACCATACCTACGTATAGCATCCCTTCCACTTGTAAGAGCTTGTATGTAGGCAGGTTTTAGCCTGTTTTTGGCCATATAAGCAAAGTTTCGTTTTCAGAGCGATTTCTTACCATGACACATATATGTGGGCCCTCAGGACGACTTCGTCATTTTCTTAAACTTGACACTTTGCTAACTTGTCTCATTTTTAACTCGGCTCTTTCTTAGTTGGTCTCTTTTGCAAAGTTGACACTTTCATAACTCGTCTTATTTTTAACTCGGCTCTTTCTTAGTTGGTCTCTTTTGCAAAGTTGACACTTTCATAACTCGTCTCATTTTTAACTCGGCTCTTTCTTAGTTGGTCTCTTTTGCAAAGTTGACACTTTCGTAATTCGTTTTATTCTTAACACGGCTTTTTCTTTTTCTTTGTCAAGTATGATAATAAGGCTTCCAAGTTTCGTTTATTCTTCGGAACAGGGGAGGGGTAGCCAGTAGGTGCCAGGTTTTTTGCATTGCAGCATTGCCACTTTGTGTTCCCTCATTAATGACGTGCGTGACTAAATTTATACACAACGGCAGTCGGAAAGGGGGTACTAAGCCGAAAGAAGGGTAAAGTATACATGATATTAAATAACTTTTGTCCAAGAACTTTTCCTAAAAAATGAATAATTTTAGAATAACAGCTATTTTAAGTTTTCATAAGAAACAACGCTGTGGTAACCCATTGGCCCTTACGTCGGAACGCTTTAAGATGTATGTAAACTCATTTATTATTGTAGGTACAGTCGAGTTCATAAATATGTATACACTTTAGTACCTTGGCTTGTCTATTTAATGTCTGTTTAAACTGCCATACATGAATTGTCAAAGCGATTAAAGTGACAAGGTACTAAAGTGTACACATATTTATGAACTGGACTGTACACATCCAGTCCAGTGAATCTTGAAAATGAAAATATGAATACAGGTGTCCCGTAACAACTTTCATAGAGTTTATGAAAAAATTAAGATTTAGGAAAGTGTCAAGTTAAGAAAGAGACCAACTAATAAAGAGCCGAGTTAAAAATGAGACCAGTTAGGAAAGTGTCAAGTTTAAGAAAATGACAAAGTCGTCCGGAGGGGAGACGGGTTGGAAAAGTGTCAACTTTGCAAAAGAGACCAACAAAGAAAGAGCCGAGTTAAAAATGAGACAAGTTAGGAAAGTGTCAAGTTTAAGAAAATGACGAAGTCGTCCTGAGGGTATGTGGGGCCCACATATAGCTAAATTGTCGAATAGACTTAGCTCTGCGGCTTATGCAGTAATGAAGATCCGTCAGTTAACTGACGTTGATACAGCTAGATTAGTTTATTTCAGTTACTTTCATAGTGTAATGTCGTACGCCATTTTACTGTGGGGAAATGCTGCCGACATTCAAACTATCTTTGTGCTGCAGAAGAGGGCTATTCGAGCAATATATAACCTACAGGTTGGTGACTCTCTCAGAGAGAGATTTAAGGATATAAGTATAATAACAGTTGCATCACAATATATTTATGAAAATCTTGTGTATGTTCATAAAAATATTGAAATGTTTTCAAAAAACAGTGATATTCACAAATTAAATACTAGAAGTAAGAACAAATTAGCAGTGCCTTATACTAGGCTCCATAAAATAAATAATTCTTTTAAGGGTCTGTGTGTACGATTATACAACAAAGTACCAAATGATATTCAGAAATTAGATCTTGATAAATTTAAAATCAAAATCAAAGAAAAGCTTTATAAAAAAGCTTATTATAAAGTGTCGGATTATACAGAAGACAAAACAGCTTGGGTCTGAAATGCTCCAAGTAGGTACCTACTCCAACAGCTATTTCTAATTGCCTATAATTAATTTATATAGAGCACCATATTTAATTAAACTATTTACATTCAAATTCATATTTTGTATTTTGTGACCTGGTAACGACATATAAATATATTTTTTTGTAAATGTCGTTGCTTCTGTGCGCTGTGGTTTCTTGCGCCCGTTCTTTGCCACAGTTAAAAAATGATGTCCTGAATGGGTGGTAGGTTAAAAAATATTTGGACCTTTCAAAGTACTTATTAATTGAGTTTATTGAATAAATATATTTTGACTATTGACTATTGACAGAGTAAACAAAACTAAACAAAACATTTTATTTAAATCATTAAACTAAAACAATCTTCATTTTTCTAAGCATTGTCTAAGAAAACATTATGGTTTAATTATAAAAAAAATAAATCTCGAAAGGTTGCGATATTGCCGGTTCTCGGCCACCCTATTTTAGTTTTCGGCGGTATTTTATGTTAATTTTCGGCCATGTATTTTTTAGTGTTGTTCTATTTTCTGTTTTGTGTAAATACATATAAGAATTATATTAATTATATTTCGTAATAAAAATGTTTTTCCAATAACTCTCATTTCTAAGGAGACAGATCTCTTTTTATATTAAACTTGGTCGAGAAGTAAATTTATATAATCCAGTTTTCGGCCGTTTTTAAAACATATGGCTGAAAACTAGATTATTTTTTCTTGGTTTTCGGCAATCATAATAAAATAAGAAACCGCCGGAATCACAATTTCACAGGTTAACAACATAGTTTGTCTCAGTAAATCTTATCACTGTTGTTTTAATTATCGTCCACATTAATTTTGCCTATGCCGAAAAGTAGCTCATACGTTAAACGACTCAGTTTTCGGCCGTCAAATACTAACTACTTATCTACTTAATTTAAAAGTGTGTTTCTTCAAATACTTGTAAAACATGCGACCGTTAACTAAAGCTTCAAATCAATTGAATATATATTTTGTATTTTGTACCTACCATACCTAACATGTTTAAAGTAATTATGATATAGGTAATATTAGATAAGAATATATATATATTTATTATTTTATTAGTCACCTTTCGGCCGCGTCAGGCCGAGAAGTAAAAGCTCCGCAAAATTGCATCTATCGGATAACAATCCGACCACCAAATAATTATACAATAAAACCAAATATTTAACCCATTTCAATGAAAATATCAGGATACATTGACAACATCTTTAACTTACCAAACCATATACCATGCTGTAACTTTCCTTACAAAAATTAACTTGTACTTAACCATTTTTTTGCCAATTTAAATGCACACTTGCATTGCACTGCTTGACATTCAAAGGTAAATAGGGGAAAAAATTTAAAAGTTTTATGTTATGCTGCTAATTTAGGGAGATGTTGGGTGGGGACATTTCTAAATATTACGAGGCATCGATTTTTAAAATGAGTGGACAAAAGATTTCTTATTACATTTATGGATATGACTACATAATGGCCGAAAACCAGAGGTGACCGGTAAACCGGCTCAACTACGCTATTAATAGTTCTAATGCTGATAGATGTATTTTGTGACAGTATCAAATAGCATAAACAAAGATGACCATTGTTGAAAACTCGATTTAAGATCAATAAGTAGATAGATAGATTATATTAATATTGTGTTAAGTTTAGTAAGAATTTAAAATGTAGCTTGGCAATAGCTTATTCACAGTATAGATAGGGGATTATTACATAATAGCTGTTAGCTATCTATTTTAAATAAAATAAAAACATTAAAAACCGTTTTGTTACTTAAATTATTTAAAAAAAATCAAATTCAATTGGTTTACGCGTGTGTTCTTCTGTGGCCGGACCACAGTTTAGTACTCAGATGCTATAGTTCGAAATATTACCTACCTAAAGTCTACTTTCATCGGAATATATTTTATAAAGTACTTTTTATGCAGTTTTGGTTGTCATAAAGAAATAAACCATATTTCGTTATATTTGCTAAAAGTAATACTCCCTAGCCGCGCCACATACTTTAAAGGTTCATTAATCAAAATGAATAGTTTCTTGAGAAAAAAAAGTAAGTATCAACGAAGAGTAGAGAAAAGGTACTATTATTTGAATGGATTTATGGATATTTAATATTAAATATTGGGAAATTGACTTGCTGCAGAGTATACCTTCTAGCCGGACCACACCCTACGACCAATAAATCCTTAACTAAAGGGGTTTATTGGACCATAGTTGTCGTATGCAAGGTACTATTTAGGTAGATTTTTTCGGGATATTGATTTCTTAATAGTTCATTATACTTTATTTAATTTGAGGTGGCGCGGCCAGAGCGCACTGCTTCGCGGCCGGACCACATAAATTGTTAATTAAAAAGTTATCTGTTGAGGTACTAAAAATATAAATATATATTCCGATGAAAGTAGACTTTGGGTAGGTATTATTTCGAACTATAGCACCTGAGTACTAAACTGTGGTCCGGCCACAGAAGAACACACGGTTTACGCTTACACCAATTATCTAGACCAAGAGTATTCTTTTGAAACTCGTTAGTGTGGTAAGATAATGGATAAATATACATAAACATAGAAAAAACACCCAGACCCGAAATCAATTTAAAAAAACAGTCTTTCTCTAAATTGACCCGACCGGGAATTGAACCCGGGACCACAGAGATGGCGCGACGCCAGACCCGGCGTGGTAACCACTCAATTAATGTTTTTTTTTAAAGGGTTTACCTTGCGCTGGGGGCAGTATAAGTACTTAAATGCATTATTTTGCTGCAAACTGTATGAATAGTTTTTGAATATATTATTAGCACTTTGATGGCCTTACAGCATGTTCAAACAATCTGTATTCTTACTTTACTACCATCAGTCTTTGGTATAGCAAAATGATTTGTCAGTGGAATACGGGCCCTCATACTCAGTTTACTCGTACGTTTGACTCTCTCCCCATTAAAGTGCGCTCAAACCGCTAGCCTGCCTACTTAGCCTACCACCACCGCGGTTGTCATGTATACAGGCCAACACAAACCGTAAACACAACGAGACGATCGATATCAGCACTAACTCAGGCCAAAAGCTCCGCAGCCTTCACTAGAGCAACAGCTCGGAAACAAATTGAAAAGAACTCTAACTAGTTTCAATTAATATTGACAATTAGGCGTGAAATTGCGTGAATCTAAAGTTCGGTGATTGCGTTGTGTGGTGCGTTTGGCACGTGCCTGTGGTTCATTGTATCGGCTGCAAACTGTGGAACAACGTGGCGTCCTGTATGGAGAAATGGTTTGGCGATAAGCGGCTCTGGTTATTTGGCAACAACCTGCCGCTGCTGCCGCGAAGGTAACTCCTCACTACCCACCCGCATGGGGTCAGCGTGGAGGGTTATGGTCAAATCTGTGCTGTTCTCCGTGTGGGAAGGCTCGTGCCCAGTTCGTTTATGGGCTGATGACGGATGAGGACCGCAGAAGCAGTCCACTAATGCCATAGGCCACGTTTCACCAAATTACTACTGCACATGTGCTCAATGTAATTGGTGGTAAGCCCATTGCCACATAATATTTATATATTACTAGCGGCCGCTCGCGGTTTCACCCGCGTTGGTTCTTCTGCGAAGTGGACATTTTGAGAAAGAGACATACTGCGAAGTGGAAATGGACCTTTTGCGACCAGAAGACATTTTGTGAAGTGGACGTTTTGCGCCTTTTTTTTTTCTTTGTTTTAGTCGGAGAAAATGCTTCTCTGCACTGGCATGAGGCCTCGAGAGGAACGTGAGACACCCCATGCACTGTCCAGGGCTGGAACCCATATGTCCCTACCCGCCCCCCCGTGGGGGAAACGGGTGAGTAAGGACATAGACCGACCTGGTAAAAGAACCGACACCTTCCTTCAAAAGCGCGACGCGGCGCCCCGGTACCGTGCTAATACGCCCCGGGAAACGCCGCCCGCTACGGACCCAGCTTTACCTGGGTCCCCTGCCCCAGAGGAGCAGCCTGGTAGGTTCAGGCTGCTCCCAAACGGGAGGAGGGCTGGTGCAATGCAGCCTAGTGCTCCTCAACACTAGGCCGCGGCCCTCCTAGGGGGGGGGGGAGGTTTCCCTCGACCCCCCCCTCCGCTTTTTCCCTGTGTGGGACCGCGGCCCCACACGTGAGACCGCGGTCCCACCCAGGGAACGGACGTTTCGCGCCTGAGCCTTTTTACGATACCCAAGGGAAGAGAGGGGTTGGTAGCATTCTTTTAGTAAACCCACGACTCTAAACACATACATAATTATATACATACTAAATTACTAATAGATCTATGTTGTCTTGTCCGGTATAAAATAGGGGGTAGGCGGTCAGCGAAAATTCTGGACCCTCGCGGGTGTTGCGCGGGGCGGTGTCCGCGCTAATTCGCAAGCGCCATTCACATTTTTATCAAAAAGTTAATAAAAATGTTTAGTTTTTTGGAAATCCAAATCAGTCAAGAAATCGAAAAGGTAAATACGTTGTAATGTGTTTATGATTTTATAGGAATATTATTGTAAAACACGGTCGTAATGTGCATTTATATGAATTTTTATAGACGTAACTGCAGGATTTTTTTCTATCGAGCAAAATGTTTCCAATCGTGTTTTGGAAACAGTCATCACATACATCACATATTGAAAATTTCAGTGCGAAATATCTAAAATATTTTGAATAACAGCTAAGTAATAAAAAACAGACAATTTTTCCGTTCTCACCGCCTAACCCCCCATATGTAGCGGCAACAAAACGCACTGCATTGCACCTTAGTAATAAAACAAAGCTTGAGTAAAATTTTCTTTTCTCAGTCTTTTTTCAGTGTTTAAAATTTTACTCAAGTATATTTAAGCGTTAATAAAACGCAAAAATATATATCATTAATCTATAAACGCAGCTTCATCTTAACCGAATGTTTAAATATTTGTAAAAATATTACTTTCGGATCTCAGAGGTGAAAACTTCTAAGATTTGATGAAGCAATGTTGACTAAAAACATAAGAATCAAGCACTGACAAATTTCGACGGTTGAAAGCCAGACCTCGGTAGCCAAGTGGTTAAGGCAGCCGCCCGGAATGCGGAAGGTGCGTGGTTCGGTTCCCGCCTGAGGTTGTCGTCTTTTTTCAGTGTTTAAAATTTTACTCAAGTATATTTAAGCGTTAATAAAACGCTAAAATATATATCATTAATCTATAAACGCAGCTTCATCTTAACCGAATGTTTAAATATTTGTAAAAATATTTCTTTCGGATCTCAGAGGTGAAAACTTCTAAGATTTGATGAAGCAATGTTGACTAAAAACATAAGAATCAAGCACTGACAAATTTCGACGGTTGAAAGCCAGACCTCGGTAGCCAAGTGGTTAAGGCAGCCGCCCGGAATGCGGAAGGTGCGTGGTTCGATTCCCGCCTGAGGTTGTCGTCTTTTTTCAGTGTTTAAAATTTTACTCAAGTATATTTAAGCGTTAATAAAACGCTAATATATATATCATTAATCTATAAACGCAGCTTCATCTTAACCGAATGTTTAAATATTTGTAAAAATATTTCTTTCGGATCTCAGAGGTGAAAACTTCTAAGATTTGATGAAGCAATGTTGACTAAAAACATAAGAATCAAGCACTGACAAATTTCGACGGTTGAAAGCCAGACCTCGGTAGCCAAGTGGTTAAGGCAGCCGCCCGGAATGCGGAAGGTGCGTGGTTCGATTCCCGCCTGAGGTTGTCGTCTTTTTTCAGTGTTTAAAATTTATTCAAGTATATTTAAGCGTTAATAAAACGCTAAAATATATATCATTAATCTATAAACGCAGCTTCATCTTAACCGAATGTTTAAATATTTGTAAAAATATTTCTTTCGGATCTCAGAGGTGAAAACTTCTAAGATTTGATGAAGCAATGTTGACTAAAAACATAAGAATCAAGCACTGACAAATTTCGACGGTTGAAAGCCAGACCTCGGTAGCCAAGTGGTTAAGGCAGCCGCCCGGAATGCGGAAGGTGCGTGGTACGATTCCCGCCTGAGGTTGTCGTCTTTTTTCAGTGTTTAAAATTTTACTCAAGTATATTTAAGTGTTAATAAAACGCTAAAATATCATTAAAAACAAAGCTTTTTCCATTTTTTTAGATAGTAAAGTACTCGTCACATCTCTTAACACTTGTTGCCTAATCTCTCCTGTGCTATTGTTCTTGTGGCAAAGCTTAGTAATGGTGCAATTGAAAGTTGACGATGAATCCACAGAATAGTTTTTTTATTCCCGATCGAACGCAATTAACAAGTTTTATTTTTGTTTAGTCACGGTTCGGCTATAATCCGTAGCATTTTCGTAGCAGACTACAACGCTACGACATTTAAAGGCTATGTCAAACAGCAGCTGTCGTGGCGTACTAAAGGACAGGTATAGGCCGGCAGCTTTAGTCGTGCTAATGACTGTGCATTTTTTGATAGTCGTCACACTGAACACGGCATGATCAGTGATTGCTGATTACGCTAGTTAACATCACCGGCCACGCGAGCACGCCGCACCAGCTACCCTATCGGCTAAAAATATGAATATGGACATGGGCTTCATTTGACATCCATATTTTGATATCCATATTTTTTAGCCGACGGACCCCCAGAGCACAGAATTCGTAATAATACGAGTATACAGAATACGTAGACTCTGCTTTAAAATCGTCATAAAAAGTGTCAAAGTGTGTAGCGTGATCTCGATAATGAAAGACATACATACATAATCAGGACTATTATCCCCGAAGGGTTAGTCAGAGACTAGGCAATCCTCTGCCATAGTCCACTTTTAACCAAATAGCGACTGCACAAGTTCTCAACGTGACAGGTGGTGAGTCCATCGCTGTTCTATGCTGTTGGATGTATGTGTAGTCTTTAATCCGTTAGTCGCCTTTTACGACACTCAAAGGAAGAGAGGGGTTGGTCGTATTCTTTCACCGCTACGCGACCATTGACCTAGAAGTATAGACAAGAACGTTCATACAAACCATTTGTTCAAATTCTGGAATGAGAGACGTAAAGTTTGCTGCAGCCGCTGCAGCACATACCACATTATGTCGTCTAATCAACAGACAGACATCGCAGCGCCGCAACGCCATATCGGTCAAAGACAACAACGTATATGGTGTGTATCAAGATGGCGTCCCAAATAGATTGTCAATAACAATAATTGAAAAAATATCTTTTCTATTCTAATAATACGATATAACTACATAATAATGACTTGAATTGGTTTAATGCTCTAAGTTGAATACCAGTGAATTTCTTACTGAAACTTCAATGATAACTGGAGTAAACGTCAGGTGTACCCATATTTTATACAAGTATACAATAGTAACGTTATGGGTAACCTACACTTTGAAAATAAATAAAGAATGGGGTCCTAGCGCTATAAGGCTTTTATCGAAATGGCAAAAAGGTTAGTCGACATCACAGGAGACCGAAGAACTGGCAGCTACCTCGGACAAAAAATTAGTCTTGCTATTCAAAGGGGGAACGCTGCCAGTATCTTCGGAACCTTGCCTAAAGGGACTCCTTTTAATATTATTTTTTAGTTATTGTATTATATTTTTTATATAATTATGTATTTATACATCAATGTAAAATATTGATTTATTTATTTTATATATTGAATCTTTGTTATGTATGTATATAGTATTTTGTAGGTCTGCGTATTTTAATAAAGAATTATTTTCGCTGCTCCGCACGCGCGAATTCAAAGCCACACTAAAGCAAGGTGCCGAGTCGACTCCGCAGATGAGTGGAACATAGTGCGTGTTCGGAACGGCCTATTACGCTGTACGCAACACGGTTAATAAAGGTCGTTTTTTTCCATAAAATAATATGCTTTAGTTATTATTCTGAGTTTTTTTCCCATAATCCATTTGTCAAAATAGGCCACTCAGACCATGCAGAATAGGCTAGTTGACTAAATTTCAAAATCATATTAAAACAATACCTGTGTACCTATTTTATCCTAAAAATATTTGTTCAATAAAATCGATCATTTACAATAGGTATATTTTGCGTTTTTATTTAATTTACCGCAAAAACGCGTAAGACTGAATGACATTGGCACGGCGGCGTGACGTCACGGCTTTTGATTTCCGTTTAATAACATAAGACTGAATTTGTATATCATAGAATAATAATTAAAGCATATTATTCTGAGGTGTATATTGTCGATTTTTTTCTTTAAAAATATTAATAATCCCAATTTTTATGATGAATATTTTAGTATTTTGTTTCTTTAAATTATAATTGATCATTAAAAACGCCAATCCACCCGAATTATTCTGGACACGAGCCTATTGTAGATGGATATCTCTTCCTTCATGGCTGAGTGAGACACGATTACGTGTCCACTTTATTATTTATTTTATTTATTAATTATTACGTACATATATAACAAAAATAAAACCAATATGTCCCGCAAAACCGCCTAGGCGGTTTGACTGCCGGATCAAGTTTAAATAAAACAAATTAAAATACATTATCTAAGAAAAAAACCTAATCTAAGATAAGATAAGGCAAGAGACCATCATCTTCATAATCTCACAGACATACTAATAGAAGATACTAATAGAAGCAGACCAAACATTACACCAAAAAAGCGTGCCCATTACGCCTACAGACAAATTTCACGCACACATTTACAATAAAAGGGGCTGAACTCAGGCACGCAAGGGACCTCAAGTACCTACATCTATAATAATGTTATACCTACGTAAAGAGGATAATTTTATATTTTATTGACATTTGAAGATACTCATTAAATATTAAAAAAAATCACCAGTAGAATGCTAAGTTATCTATCATGGTGTGAGAGTGTGAGTGCCAGGCAGGCTATGTCTGTATCTGTATCTGGCTGCGACGCCACCTCATTAACTTAATAGGCCTATTACATCTCGACTGTGATTTTTGCGTAAAATGGCCAAATTTGGCGTTCTTGATCCAAGAAAAAAAATACATTACCAGTTTTGACTTGTTGAATAATGTAGAATAGCTATATACTACTACATAGTTCGTAGCGGCCTCGCTTTATGTAAATTTTGCTTAACTTTTTTATGAAAACCAAAATTGATGAAGGTTTTCATAAAATGCGCCTTTTTTGAACTCCTAGATTGAACTACTGTTCTAAAGAAATGGAAAAAATTAGAATCCTCGGAATTTTTAGATACAATTGATTTTATATAGAAAATAAATCTTATACTATACCAAAAAACTTCGAAAATTGCTTTAAGTTAACTGTGAATTTCTCCTATCTACGATATTATTGAGCAATATTTATACCAGAATAATTGTTACTTCTTGAGAAATAAAGATTGTATAATGAATTTATTATCCTATTTCGATAAAAACGATAAATTAATATAACTGCAAAATTACTACAAAATACGATGCGCCGGCCGTCCGAACTCAGCTTATTCTCGCAGAGTGGAGATTTGTAATATTAAGCATGATTTTATTATCCTATTTCGATAATAACGATAAATACAACTAAAAAGTTACTACAAAATGCAAAAATGAGCATTTGAGATGTAAATAGATCTCTTATTAAAATGCATGAAATACTCATAACGGTTCTACGTTAGGTAAAATAAAAAAAATAAAAAATAAGTAATTAAAAACAACATACATATACTCTGCTGGTATTTTTTTAATAAAATAAAAATTACAATAAATATTGTCACAATTTTTAAAACTAGTGATAAGACCGCCGGGTGGTCGAGTAGTCAGCGACCCTGACTGCGGGTGATATCCGGGAGAAAAAATGATATCCGGGATACTTTTTACTGAGTCTGTTCAGGAAGTAATGATGAAGGTTTCTGAAAACAAATAAATTTATTATTTTCTGTATGTTTCAAAGTAACAGAGTTGAGATTGAGAGACTGCTCAGACCCATCTTCTTCATGTTATACCCTAGAATACTGTACAACAATATAATACTTACGTTAACTCACTTAATGTAGTTAATACAGCACTTGAGGTACTCGGCTGTAAATTTTGCAAATTCCTCAAAACATGATTTCCACTGGCATTGCTTCTTACCGGAACTTTTAGTAAAGATTTAGATGAACTCTGAAAAACAAATGTAAAAAGTTATTATTTTATGCACATTTTCATACAAGAAAACATCCCTACGACTACCATAGGGTTAAAGGGGTAGGATAGGGTTTCAGTTAAAAATATCATAAAAATAATTTACTCATATTTAATTTATCCCTAATTAAAAAATATATTGTATACTTAAATCTAATCAATCTTCAAAAATATACCTATTAAACAAAACTGGAGCCTAAATACGGCCCCGTAAAATTGTACAAGTATATGAAACGTCAAACGAGATCAGAGTTACTATATAATTGATTATTGTTACCACAAGAATCTTTCAGAAACTGCTTTACGTTAAGATTTTACGAGATTTGCACTTATGACAATTATTCACTACTTCTACAATGCCGAAAGATTAATAGTAATCACACAATGATTAAAAAAAACATTAGGAGATTAGATGGCACAACAAAACTTACCAATGGAACGTAATTTCAGGTGTTTTTCTATATGAGGAGTTGCCGAAAAAGGGTGCACCACACTTCACCATTTTATTTTAGTACTTTTGGCTCATAAACTTTATTAGATCACAAAAAATAAGCGAAAACCATCTCCTGTAGGTCCTTTGTTGACAAGTCTAGGAAGACATTTGTAGCTTAATTGTAGCTTGTCAAGATGGCGATTTGCCTCACGGTCCAGTTTGTCTATGTGTGGTGTGTGGATTTGTTGCGACATTAAAAAGAAACGAGATAGTCTCATTAATTTGTGGTTGGAGAGAAAGAAGTAGAAATATTGTTTTATTCTCATCTATGTAGTTGTGAAATAATGTTTGGTCTGCTTCTATTATATGTCTGTGCATAATCTACATTTTATTGTGGAGGAGCCGTTGGTAAATCAATAAAAGAAAACAACACAGCCGTATAATAAGAAGTATACGTCTGTGGTAAACAACCACTTCGGGTTGGTAATATTCTTTATAAAATGCTTTACCTCACGGCTAGCGGCTCCAGCATCGGCAGCTCCAAAAAACAACACGGTTTGTGTTATTTTTTGTCATAAACCATACTTTCATATGTACGAATCTTCTTGCATTGACAATTTCTTCTTCAAATTTTCAATCAGTCCCTAGACATTTATAATGTCAATATCTCATTGTGTTCAAGAAAGCAAGATAGTATACATTTTCGGTTATGTTTACGTAAAAAATACCAAGATAATCGTCATTGATTTCGTCAGTGCATTCGCTCGCAAAATGAAAGAATGCTTTGAAGCTGGCGAACATAACTTTCTACTGTTTGGAGTTTAGTTTGTAATTTATGGCCAAAATTAGACTGGTGCATTTCTAACAATGAGAGGGGAAATTAATAAAGCCGTGATTTCGCCTGAAGTCGTAGCCGCGAGGTAGGTATAAAGTTATTTAAACACAAAAGGGTGCCTAAGAATGACTACACGATCCGACTGATGGAAGTCCATTGAAAAGCCTTGACGTTAACACCATAGGTTATTCCTCAAATAGACAGGAGTCTACACGGGTGTCCTTGATGCTTACATCAAATAGGTGATTCATCACGCCAATAGTCAATAACACGGGCGTCAGTGTGAGAATCGAACCAACGTCATACGGGGTGGCTGCGTTAGGGGGCACTCCGCCACCGAGGCATTCCCAAGTAGCAAAATGTGGTCATGTAAGTATCCTAGGACCAGATATTTTTTAGTCCTATAGAAATCCTATTAACGTTTATAGGACCGCGTTTGGGCGCACTTTACAGGACTATTATGCGACCTATAGTTATTTTGTTATAGTCCGATAAAGTGCAAATTGATTTTATTACTATTTTATTGAGTGCTTCTACAAGATCACTGTCCTATGAAGATCAGGTACACGCACTGAATCAGCGTGATTAGTCCTGTAATGTTCTGTCGCATGCCGCTACTGGTGTAATTTATTCAACAGTGGTAATTGTGATGCCGTAACTAGAGCACCCAAGTAACAAAGTTCTCCTGTAGTGCACAGTTTACAGGCTTACACACAAAAGTACGCGTATAAAATGGGCCCTTTTCCGTGGTTATAAACTTTTACTAGCCTGTTATAAACCTGGCTCCGGAACCACTACAAGACCACATTTTGTTACTTGGGCATTTATTTTTCATTAATTTTTAATGGTGGAGTCAAAAAAATTATATATTTTTTTATATAATATTGGAATTTCAAAGGGTAATGTTTATTACTATTCATGATCATAAAATATGTTGAAAACTTGTTGTGTTTTCACTGTTATATAAAGAAATTAACTTGCGAAATAAATGTTATTGATAAAGGATGATAATAAACATATGTTTATGCGCCTCTAAAAGTAAACATAATTATTATTTGTATATTCATTAATTATTAGTAAATACAGCCGTTATCAGATCGAAACGCGGTCCATATTGTAATGCATTTACCAGGACCTTTACAATGCATTTTAGTCAAAGTTAATATTAATATAGGATCATAGTCATGGACACCATATTGTTTTATGGTTGTAAACAGCCGATCACTCTAATAATAGCAAATGCAGGTCACATATAAGTAGAATCTTACCTATAATAGTAGCAGGACGTGCAACTTTGGTGCTACAAGTTAATTAGAAGTCAATAATGGCACTTGGTGTTGTTGTGTTTCGACCGGCCAGTGAGAGTTCCTGAGGCCCCCCCCCCCCCCTTACAATTCCTATTCCTTCCTTAACCCTATTCCTTTCCTGGTCGTCAACGCATCTACAACTCCTCTGGTTTTGCGGGTGGGCGGCGTTGATTGCTCTCCATCAGGTGATCCGCCTGCTCGTTTGCCTCCGTTTTTTATATTAGAATATAAAAAACGCCAAATTAAAATCAATCTTATAATATCTTAGACCTATAGTAGCTATACCCAAAACGTTTACAGAAGAACTTTTCTTATAGAAGAATAAAACAAAACGTTAACAAGAATAAATACCCAACTAACAAAATTGTCATATAATATGAAGCCTAAATAACATTTGGTCATATAGAGGTCATATAGATGTAACTCAAATTCCCATGAATCGTGTTACAATGTATAATACGAACGATTAGTCGTATAATATTTTAGTCACTTAATTGAGTCCTGTAAACGTTTACACAACCAAATTACATGACCATCTTATAAAGATAGTAGCTGTGACCTTTAAAATACATTCACTCGTTTATTAGTCTCGTTTATGACCACTTTACGCCTTCTTGATGTAGTATAAAAGTAATTTATATGACAATCATAATCTGGTTATAATGACGACCATAACACTGCTTTTGTCAGTAATAAGATTTCTACATGACAATCATATAAAGTCCATAAATTTAACTCTTATAAAACGTACAGCTGTATACACGTCTCTTATAGGATTTTTTGACTATCTTCACACGACTTTTATATAATGTTTAAAAGCCCAATATTCAGATTTATATGTCTTATATAACTTATGGGTTTAAAATGCTTATGTATAAGTTACTTATATAAACATTTTGATTATTTAATGGTTTCACGTGGTACTCTTTTACGAACTGAACTTGTATATTTTCCGCTGTTGTGACTTTGACTATACAAGCTTTTTATATGATAGCTATGATAGTGTCAAAGAATCAAAAGATGGTTCCGTAGTAAGAAATAGTATTTGTGAAAAAGGATGCATATGTACATATACAAAATGAACTTAATATTAAATAGGTAGCTTATCGTAATAATATCTAACACCTGTCAATTATCATATCTTTTTTTTCTTAATATTTAGTAAGTTCAAGAAGTAATCCTCGAATAATCATCGCAGATTTGCAAAATGATGATGAAAATGATGATTATTCGTTTGAAACCCAAGACGATGACGATGAAAACAGTAATGAAAATGAGAATTTTAAAACATTTTCAATTATCACTATATTGTGATTTCAATAAAATGTTTATCTCACGGGTTTTCACTTTTTTACGGTATCCTAAAAATGGCGGACGACAAAATAATTAAAATCGTAGTATATGACTTATAGTCCTAAGATATCATATAATAGGTATCATCACTACCTAAAGTCGTATAATTGTAAAAGTACTAGAAATCTTAAATAAAATGGGATTAATTATTTATATTTTGCAATAATTCGAAGGGAGCATTAAAAAATTGTATAATACAATCGTCATGAAATTTAATTTCCCTTACAAAAGTATATATTGTTACCTACTAACACCAACTACAATATAGTTAATAACATTCAGTAATAGATATGGCAGACATAAGATGGTGACACTTTGTAAACAGTTATTTTGTTTTTCGTTTGTTTTTTGTTGTCTCACTCTCACTGAACTGCGCTGTAATAGCAAGCATCCGGGTAAAGGCTATGCTAATGACTACTTCCCAATGTTTATTAAGTTATACGAAGTCTATTGGATCACTACACGACAAGATGGTTATAATATTAATCACTTTCACGACTGCTATACGAATATTTATCGTATATCTGATATTACCTTCCTAGTAGCACTAATACGACTTTGACACGATCGCTATACGAATAAAAGTTTTATTATTTCCGACAATTTGCGTCATATATACGTCAATACGACAGCTAAATAACCAAAACAGTCTGACCTTAAGTTGTGACGAAAACGTTGTCCCGAAAACTATACGACCAAATTTTGTTAGTTGGGTAGTCTTATTAAATGCATTTATAGTAGTTTTGATATTTATTTTTATAACATGCACTTATAAGTCTAAAGTTCTTATAAGAATCATGATTTGTAATCTTGTAAACGTTTTTATGACTACGTAGCAGGATCGGAAGTGCTTGTAGCGTAAATAGTCGATATATACTATAATAACTATAAGATGTTTAGTCTTATATGTCAACAACTATAGGAGAATTTTGCTACTTGGGTTGGTTCGTTCGACCTGTCAAATTCTTCACCGCTTTTTTTTAACTCCTGTTTTGTATAGCAACATCGTCTATTTAATTAGCATACTAAGAGTGGTGTATCCAATACACCCAATAAGTCCAAGTTACATATAGGTACCACTTTCAAAGTGTTTTTAAGCACGTTAGCCTCTGTACTTCAGCAGCATAAAAATCTCCCTAAGCTATTCGGCTCCCGTGGACTATTATGTAGGTATTCTGTGCCTGTGGTTCAATTCCCTAGTGTTCAGGTACTGCGCATACTTACATCCTTTATCGATTTTGATGGTAGCATGGTCTCTGAGTTCTGTCTGACTAACCTTTTGGGGTAATAGCAGGGGGGTAAGCCCGTAGTTTAGGTACGTTCGGCCGGCGCGCCTCCCATGCCCCCTCTTCACGTCGGCAGATGCATCCGCAGACGTGATCTGCGGTTGCGTCAGCCGACGTGAAGAGGGGGTGATTTGCGCGTCTGTGGTAGGTATTTAACGTCTGCAGATGCATCTGCCTCGCATCCAGGCAAGCCGCCTAGGCGTATGGCAGTAAAGGTTGCCGCTCGCTACGCACGCTCCATGTCTCACTGCGCGCGCGCGTAAACCCTACGTTCTGTGACGTCATGACTTCAAATCAATATCGAGTCAGCGTTGCATAACGGAATATGAACGCTCGGGTCACACGATAAGTTTCAATTTCGCGTGAAAATCCTTAGAGAGTGAACCTTCTGTACGGTAGTACTATTATTTATTCTGTGGTAATAGTCGTGAGTGAGTCTGAGTGTATGTATGTATGAACGTTTCGCCAACAGGTCGCGCGCCAGTAGCCGCGCGATGGAGCGCTACGAGAAGCTGGCCAAGCTCGGCGAGGGCTCCTACGGGCTGGTGTACAAGTGCCGCAACCGGGACTCGGGAGAGATAGTCGCCGTCAAGAAGTTCGTCGAGAACGAGGACGACCCGCTCATCAGGAAGATCGCGCTGCGCGAGATACGCATGCTGAAGGTCATTAGCGTAGTCAAACTCAAAAAGGCAAATTCGTAAGTGACAGTCCAGTGGTCTGCGGGCGATGGGGGAGGGGGCAACTAAAAAAAAAAAAAATATGTTTACGCTCATACCAATTTCTAGCTCAAGATAAGCTTCTATTAAAACTCGTTAATATGGTTAAACTAGATAACGGATAAATATACATAAACATAGAAAAACACCCAGACCGAAATCAATTCAGAAAATCAGTTTTTCTCTATATTGACCCGACCGGGAATTGAACCCGGGACCTCAGAGATGGCGCGACGCCAGACGCGGCGTGCTAACCACTCGATCACGGAGGTCGTCATCATGAGGTCGGCAACTGAAGTTACGTAGTACTATTAGTAATTATTCTGTGCCGGCCCCGCCCGGCCGCCTGCGCTTTTTCTTTCCCGTACCCGCAACCTTTCGTCACATTGTACTGTGCTTTCGTCCCCCGTACCGTACGTAGACCATACGACTGTCACGTAATATGAATTAGCCAGCCTATAGTTAACTTAATACTAGTAGCCCGAAGGCCGACTCATTTTACGCGATTTTAGCACCCATCTCTGTGGGTGGGACCCTGCATTGCTTGTGTTTTGTGTTGCTTGTACGATCGCAGTAAAGACGCCATTTAAAAAACCGCAGAGACTGATATTGTCACGTTGTCTGTTAAGTAAGCTTGCCGTCACTGCTGTGGCCTGTGATGTGACCTCATTTATTCACACTATTCATTCATTTTCTGATTCAACTTTAGTAATACCACAGAATAATATTACTAGGTAATACTCAAATAATACATAGGCAGGTTTTATACTGCTAGGTAAAATTAAATTTCCTATATCCGCTTATTTTGATCGATTGATTAAATATTGTGATAATAACTCATTATTTTACGACATAACCACATCCATCACGGCGATAAAATCTCATAACCTACATTGATATTATGAGAGCTGTGTTTTTATCGCGTCCAAAAGTCGATATTATAAACGTTACGGCCCGCCCGCCTGCGCCTTTGTCCACGCCAATTTTAGAAACGCCGTCATATTTAGTCATTTTCTATTTTTACAAATTATTTTTAATAAACCGTGTCGCGTAGCGGTGAAGGAATACTACCACCCCCTCTCTTCCTTTGGGTGTCGGAAAAGGCGACTAACGGACTAAACACTACCGAGAGAGCACACCAACTTACAGCGTAGAGCGACGATGGGCGCACCACCTGTCACGCTGAGGACATCTGCCTGCAGTCGCTATTTAGTGAAAAGTGGACTATGACAGAGGACTGTTTTTACGGTTTTGATTGCCTAGTCTCTGACTAACTCTTCGGGGATAAAGTCGTATCGTGATTAATGTACTTGTATCTATTAAAAAATAACCATCCGACCTTTATCGATCTTTCTATCATATCTTTGAAAACCGAGTAAAGATCCATTACGTGGTTTAGAAGGAGAAAGCGGAGCTACAGACACAGACACGGAGACTTTAATTTACTTACACACCGAGATTTTTCATTGGTTTTGGAGCGAAAACGTTATAATACATAAAAAGTGTTGTACCTTTTTATGAAATAATAATTGCTTTACGAGCAAAGAAAAAAAAGTTGTAAAAGTGACTTTTTGTCGAAAACACGTAGTAACGTCTTCCCTACTCGTAAACCGTGACCTCTATGAACTTTCCCGGCCGGCCGCCTTCGCCGGCGGCGCGGGGCGGGGAGTAGGCGGAGCGTTTGAAGCGCCTCGGTCATTGACTTTCATAAGATCGTCCGATACTAAGGGTTCTTACACTTTTTATTGATATTTTTTAATAATTTTTTTTATGCTCATATTTTTAGTTTTATAAGCTAAATAGCTTTTACTGATGGTAAACATGAACAGGGTGTACAAGGCGACGACTGCTAGAAACCGCAAAAACTTCAAGGGCTGGTCAGGTCAAGTGTTATAAACATGACAAAAATGACAAATAAGATTGCAGACAACGTAGAGGTACTTATCGCCCAGCTGACGCGGACGGGTCAACATACGGGTGGGTCAACGGCCGGCCTCTACCCGCGCGTTGTAAATAATCGTTATTTTAATGGTTAATTCTTTCATTTTATTTTTCTTATGTTATTGCTTTAAAATAAATTAGATACTTACTTAAAGACTATCGAATTAAAATTCATAAAATTTATATTTAATGAAAAATAAAAAAGCACGAATATCTTTTTTGTCATTTTTGTCATGTTTATAACACTTGCTACGCTAGCTAGATAACTAGCTTGCTTAGCATAGCGCCACGGTAGCGTAAAACTAGCGTGCCCGCGGCTTCCCTCGCGTTAATTAGAATGTGTCTATCAAATTCTGTTTGTCGATTGAGAAAAATTTTTCTGCAGTTAGAAACAAATCGGACATAATAAAAACAAAGTTCACCCCCTCATTTCCCCCCTTAAAGAAATTTTTTCTCCACGGCTCACCTGAACCACGCTAATATGAAAGAAAGTTCTCCCTCTCATTTTCCCCTTTTAAGATTACTTTTTACGGGAAAAAGTAAGTAAGTAGTCTATTATTACCATCTCCAGGGCGTACCTGAACCACGCTAATATGAAGTCAAAAGTCAAAGTCAAATTAATTTATTCATTCAATTTCGGCTACAATAATTGAGCACTTATGAATGTCGCTACGCCATCGGTTTGTAAGTCCTATCTATGAGCTATGGGGCAGGAGCCTTGTACTGAGAAGAACCGGCAGGAAACTCAGCAAGGGCATTTCTTTTCTCCCTTTCTTTTACAGCGTCAATACAAATTGGAAAATGCCCTCCCAATTATAGAAGGACATTTTCCATTACAACAAAAAACATTGAATACGATCACAACACACACAACACATACAAAAAAAATCCAATACACACAGCTATAATATAAAATAAAATAAAATAAACAGCGTCTTACAGTATCTTTGAAACAAGAAAAAGAAAGACTATTAGATACACAGATAGACAGATGAAAGAAAGTTTACCCCGTCATTTGGGTAAACGTCAAGGGGAAAACCCCTTAAAGATTAATTTTCGCGGAAAAATATATATAAATAATAAGTAACTAGGTACATCTCCAGAGCACACCTGTACCACAGAATAATATCCTGTACCACGGTTATATGATCATATTTACCGTGCTTGAACGGAAATAAATGGATTGAATAAAGGTATTTTCTTTCCTTTCCGACCCACAGTTACATTATTATTCTCACATCGAGATAATAAAGGATAAAGGGCACGGTAATGGTTGCAGGCATGGCATTTTTCAGAAAAGGAGCCAAACACCCCTTCGCATGCGATCTAAAGCTCGCAGCTCGCCGTCGCAGTAAACAAAAGCAAAGTGAAAAAGTTTATATTTAAGTTCTAGTATTTATAAATAAACGATTGACTTGTTGGCGGAAAAAAGAAGCATCGTCTTTGCAGTTTTGTTTAGGTACCTAATTTTATAAAATTAAATAGTGATTCGTAACATGCTGCTCACAATTATACTTCGGGTCTCAACCGAAGACGATTACTTATTACATGCAGCAGTACATGAGATGGTGCTATCTTCTTCACACTTTTAGATATATCCTAAAAAGAAATATCTTATTTCCGTTCCCTGCACTGGCAACCCCGCGTCACGAGACGTCATTACGTGTTTTTGTGTTATCGGAATCACACGCACTTTTCGTAACGAAATTAAATATGTATTTAATAAGATGGGAAAATGTTAAAGTTTGAAGTTGAGAGACAGTGATCATTACGGTATTCTTCGTAAAGTAAAGAAATCATTTTTAATTGGAAAAACGTAGGCGTTTATCATCATCGGTGTCGGTGAATAGTGATAAATGTCGTATCAACGATATTACGACACGCAGGTATTGGAACATAACGCTAATTTACCTGGAAAATTAACTATTAAGGAATGTATCATATTTGTAAGGAACTAAGATCATTTATCATTAAAATTATCTACCCTCATTTTTATTGGTTTTTCTTGGGTTCTATAATAATGATTGTAACACAATTAAAAGCCATTTACAACAAGAAATATAGACACCATTGTAACAGTGTTTAACTAACTAAACGTATGATGTGTCGAGGATATATAACTGCTCAACAGTGTTGATGATTTATTTTACTCAATGACATTGAATGTCATTGATTTTACTCCATACAAGCCGTATCGAGGTTACTTACACCAATTAGACAGTGCTGAGGTTCTATTTTACTCCACGCAAGCCGTGTCAAGGTAACTTACTCCCCTTTAACAGAGTTGAGGCTCAACGCATGCCGTGTCGAGGATACTTGCTCCACTTTAACAGTGTTGAGGCTCCACGCTAGCCGTGTCGAGGATACTTACTCCACTTTAAAAGTGTTGAGGCTGCACGCAAGCCGTGTCGAGGATACTTACTTCACTTTAACAGTGTTGAAACTCCACGCAAACCGTGTCGAGGATACTTACTCCACTTCAACAGTATTGAAGCGCCACGCAAGCCGTGTCGAGGATACTTACTCCACTTTAACAGTGTTGAGGCTATATCTTACTCCAAGCAAGCCGTGTCAAAGATACTCACTCCACTTTAACAGTGTTGAGGCTATATCGATGTTGTCAATTGGTGGATACATCAAGAAAGAAAATTCCAAGGAACCCCTCTGGATTGGAAGCAAAGGAGTCGCCACGCGGTTTTCAGGTCAGACCTCAGCATTATATATACTTATAAATTGTATTAGAATAAGAATTAGACTTTCTCCGTGACACAGCGGCTACACAAGCCGTGTCGAAGATACTCACTCCACTCTACCAGGGTTGAGTGAGGCTATATTTTATTTCAAGCAAGCCGTTTCGGGAATATGTATTTAGTACATTTTAACAGGGTTGAGGCTTTATTTTATTCCACGATTGCCGTTTCATGGTTTCTAACTCCACTTGAACTGTGTTGAGGATTTTCTACTCCACATAAACCGTGAGAGGCCATACCTATTTCACCCTAACAGTTTCACGTTTCCACGTCATCCGTGGAACAAAACAGAGTCTAAACATTGTTGAGGACGTAAGTTCGATTTCCGCCTGGGGTGGACATGTTTTCAACGTTTCGTTATCTTCGGGTTTACTTATCAATAATGATTTGGTGAAGACATCTTAAACTATGTCATTGATGTTTACAATGACTCAACCAGTAGCGGCAGAAACGAAGCTTGGCCATTCGCGCTGCTTGCAGCGCTAGCGCCTGTGCCCGTGCCAGCTGCGCCACTAAGATCTTCGATCTGTCCCCGTATATGACGGTCAGTTCGACGATAGCCTGTTTTCATTGGACACCCATGGATTCTACAATTTCTCAGAGACGAACCTCATAAAAAATAAAGGGTTACTCATAATAATAATGAACAAAAAAAAATAAGTACTTACTTACCTACTTAAATAAATGGGAAAAAAAAAATAATAATAATAAAAAAAAATAGTAATAAAAAAAATAAAAATAACAATAATGTACATAAGCCTCGAAGCTCCAAAACTAAATTAGGAAAATCGGAAATTGAAATAATAATTATAATAATTATAACAATAATAAGCTCTGTTGGAGATAAATATGAATTAAAGTTTTAAAACTTCACTTTCTGAGCATAATAATATTAAGACCCCTAATGCCTTAACCAAGTTTGATTCGGAAAGAAAACAAAAATCCAACGCTCTGTACAGAGTCCCGGGCTGATGCCCGGGTTGAAGTTGTGATCAACTTCGAGGTTCTTTAAACTATAGGGGGGGCGCCACTGTGCGTAGTAGTATCATCAGCTATCGAGCTGCGATCAAGCCCACCAGCACCATTCACACCGCCAAGGGACTGCCGAGGTTCCGCCGGATACCTGACAGGGAGACGTTGGAATCAGAGCTCCTGCAGTCGCTTGACCTATTTTTATGACTGAATGACAGAAAGTGTGAGCTCACTAGGGATCGTAATGTTTTACATTGGATTCGTAAATGTAATATTCATTTTCCCGGCAAACCTATACAAAACAACTATACTTCAAAACAATGTTTGTTACTTACTATCTCAATCTATGTAGATAAAAATGAATCGCCAAATGTGTTGCTAAGCGCACAAAAACGGCTCGACTGATTTGTCTGATTCTCTTTTGTTGTGTTTATAAAGGTCAGGAAAAGTTTACAAAAAAAAAATGTATAGGACTCACAGATTCACTTAAAATTTAAAGCAGCTTCAAAATAATTATATTTAATAGAATCGAACTGCCCTTAAATTATTAAATCACAGCTACTATTGTCAACAATTGATATTCAAAATGCTTATTTTTAATTAAGTATCTACTGCAATTAAAGCTGATCGGAAAAAGTTAAGGTTTAGTTTCAGGCCTCAGTTGAAGTTAATGTTCTTCTGTTCGGCCTATTTGTGTTTGCGAAATTACTGGAACCGGTTCTAGAACAATTGCGCATAATATTTGAATTTTCTACAATAATTGTTTAGTTTATGTTTTGTACCTACGCACGAAAAATAAGCTCAAATTATGACGAGTGTGTATTGAATAATAAAACTACGAGTACAAGCACCTTTTTGGAGTCATAGGGTTTGTCACAAACACTTACAAAAGCATTACTAAAAAACCGAGCAACAGAACTTGTTTTATACATAAATGTATAATAAGAGATTTAGATGAATTTAAGAATATTGTCTACGGCATGCACAGCGGCCGTTGCGGTTTGAATTAAGTTTGCACCAAGTTGTTTGAACAAGAGAAATTCTTAGCATTAATTGATTCAGAAACTTTTATGTATTCGCATCCTACATCCAGTCTTATGAAAACATTATACGAATATACTTAGATACGGAGTAGGTAACTCTCCTACCATGCGTTTTCACATATTATTAGTTTATTGGCAAAGCCATAATTTGAAATTACAAATCCTTACAAACGCAGAATGCATCACGAAATCCTGACCAAGTTTAAAAAAAAAAAAAAAAACATTTACTTTTAATATAAATTGAATAAAGCAGATGGTATTGATGTGGTACAGATTAGAATTTACATCCTTGGTATACAATGTGGCCCAAACTTGTTGTCCAAGAAAAATGTTCTTCGGCACTAAATAATATTTGTTACCGTCAAATCTGGCAACTTTGCCACTTTACACAACTGATGAAAAGTCATTGTCCATTTATAACATAAAATCAAACTGGTGAAATTGTTGTAGTGTCTATGACAGACGGTATATCTATCTCGGAGTGCATAGACATAAATGTTTTTTAAATTAAGTTGATGGATATTAGGGCAAACGTCTAAAAAAAATACTGGCAAAGATACCTTTACCATATGGTAACATTGCCAACTTTATTTTTATTTCCTTGAAAATGTAAATTGTGCCTACAATATTAATAGAGAATCTTCAACAGTTATGATACAAAACTTTAGGAATTTGTTCCCTATGATTTAGTTATTTTGAAGTAAACCACAGAGAAATTGGCAAAGTTGATCACCATTTTATGAAAATTGCATAGAAAGTTAGTGAATATGGTCAGGGTTGACACAAATATAATAAACATCACGTAGGTAATAATTGTTCACTTTATTACTTATGAGTAAAACATGCAAAAAACATACAAAACACCAATAAAATTACTAGGAACCAAAACTTAATCATACTAAACTCTGTAACATTATTATAAAAAAAACAAGTATCAAAACAAACAAATCACAATCATGTTACATCATTATGATATAACTTAGAACAATTGTTAGAATAAAGTAAGAATCTACATTATTTATCGGAAACTTATTTTTTATATTATTAATAACAAATAACAAAATGTGAATTAATCAAAGGTATTTGGGTAACCTTAAAAATAATGTTCATCACATTTCTCAACTAAGAATTCTCGGTTTTTCTTCACGGAATGTAATTTTACAGCTTTAACAATGGATGAAGACAGTATTACATACCGGTTTCTAGAGGAAGCTTTCTAGCAGTGGATATGTTTTTACTGAAATTATGCTGATTCATCAAAGACAACTTCACAACTCTATTGCTCATAGACATCAAAACAGTTGTTTAGTGTATGTAATTTATTCGTGTTAGTATGAATGTTATCTGTTTGGGTATTAATGAAAATTGAGTCATGTAAGTAGGTACTATGGACTATTTAAGTGAAAACTAACAGGCACGTTAAGGCTAAGAGTATGTTATCAAATTATTTTTTTTATTTCTTGTTCTAATTTGTGTCAACCCTAGGCCACATAAAAACATGGCAAAGTAGCCATCCCATATTGGCCGGCATAGTCTGGTAACATTGCCAACAAAATTATGAGACGTAATTCAAACACTACAGCATTTTTAAAGTAATTAGTCCATTTCTTACCATAATTAGAACATTATAACTGAAGTGTACGTACCTGGACCCGATGTTTATACTCTAAAATGTTTAAAGTTCTTGAGCACTAAATTTTGATGTTCGATCACTGACGGATTTCAAAGTTAAAATTGCAAAAAATGGCTGCCGTGGTGTTGCCTTATACAAAGTAGTGTTGCCAATTGATAACCGTATTTTGTCCTAAAAGTAGTCACAGCACTAAAAAAATTGGTTGCCTGTAAAGTCGGTTTTACGGGCGAAGATTTTACGTGACAACGTCTTTTTCTCGGTAGAATATTTATTGATATGAATATAATTAAATTGCACAATAGGAACAAGGAATTGAATGAAAATAAGAATTGCACAAATTTTAACTATAGAAATATATATATATTATTTTTTTTTTTTTTGTTTTGTTTTATTTTATTTTATTTTATTTTATTTTATTTTATTTTATTTTATTTTATTTTATTTTATTTTATTTTATTTTATTTTATTTTATTTTATTTTATTTTGTTTTATTTTGTTTACTAAAACATTGTACATGTAAACTTAAACTTAACTATTTAGTGGGAGAGAGACGCAAGGCATTCGGCGGGCCTCTCTCTCGTTCGGTGACTCATCGTTACGTTCCCGACGAGCGTTACACTTTTTCATAAGTGTCTCCCAGCTAACCTAATTTAAGACGTTGTCACGTCAAAAAATTACGTATTCTGTAGTATGAAAAGTTTTCCATAGGCACTCTGCTGATGGCAAAGTTAGTAACAATTGGCAAAGTTGCCAGATTTGACGGTATACCTAATTTCCTTTCAAGGCGAGCCATCCACTTTTATATAGCCTTATCCAGGTGGCGCCAAATTATTAGAGAATTGTTGACCAGACATGGTATACCACGAGCATCTTGAGATATATGTTTACATCTCTTGCAACAAAATCAGTAACATTAAATCAGTACTGTATTTGATAATATCTTGGTAGCTTTATTCAAAAAATAATAACTTGAATCTTTTCAAAGCTGATACCTAGTTATAAAGTTATCATTTCTAACCAAAAAGTTTGAGGCAGGTTCTATGTTGTTTATACGCATAGGTCTACTTTACCTGTCATATAAATAATTTACTTTCCATGAATAACTGTGTTTAACACAGTTTTGTTAAGTGTACACTAACTAAGATTTATTGCTCCAAATCAAAAATACAATTCAACATAGGACACAAATGTCATATTAATTAAACCATATTTCCAGGACTATCCTTAGAATCAGATCATAATCAATGATTTGTCACTTATGATTCTTACACTATATTTTCTATTGTTTCTGCTCAAAAAAGGCAGTCTATTAGTTTAATCAAAAATAATATAACAATACAAAATTATGTGATTGTGATTGAAATTACCGACTTCATTTAGACTTCAGGACCCGTGTTTAGCAACCGCTCATCAGATTGTCCAATATTTGTAAGAATCCCAGTTATTTGTTGCTGGCTGTGCCAACCTCATAAAAAGGCGGTCACAAGCATTTGTTGCAGATAAAAAAAAAAAAATTTAAGACAGTGGACGACATGCCGATACGGATATTTGTCTGTATTTGGAGCTCACAGTAACGTAGTCGCTCGGCATTTACGGCTCACACTGCTCACAGATCTAGTCTGGAGATGTTTCACAGAGTTGTTGTGGGCTGGGCTGAGTCACTTAAATGTATTTGTTAATACTGTTGGAGAAATGTTTAGGTACAAATTAGAATGAATTTGTCAATGCAACTCAAAACTCAAACTTATCTATTATCAGAGAGGAAATAGCTGAAATAAGAGACGAAATGAAGACTATCAAATCAATGACAGAAAACTATGCTCAACAATTAGAACAGGTAAAGGAGGATATTAAAAATATTAAAAGCGATTGCACAACGACACAGGAAAAAATGAAAACTTTAGAAAAAGAGATATCTCAAATAAAATCTACGGATTGTTCCGACAGCTCAACCAGTAAATCGACACTCCCTTGCCAAGAACATCTCATCCTAGAACTCCAAGAACGTTCTGAACGCGCGAAGAACCTTGTAGTTACAGGCATTTCCGAAATAAACGACAAAAACTACAATACTCGGAGTAATCACGACATTGAAGAGTTTATGAAACTAGTCACGTTGGTACTTCCAGATTGTCCAAAGCCGAGCAAATCGATGCGTCTGGGCAAATATATTCCGGGAAAGGACCGGCCCTTGAAAATCTGTTTTGATGATGACGTCACTCCCAAACTTTTACTCAAAAACAAGGTGAAATTCCCAGAGAATATTAGAATTTACTATGATCAAACTCTAGCGCAAAAAAACCATCTTCAAACCATCAAAAGCGAGTTAAAAAAACGCCTTGAAAACGGTGAAACAGATTTGAGTATTAAATATATAAAAGGAATACCCCGAATCGTTAAGGACAAAATCAATAAAAAAAACTGAATCTTGCGGCCGCACAAGGCCACTTAAATACACCTAAGTTATGTCATCATTTAATTAAAAAATATGAGGATCTGCCGCTCGTATCTTCGTCACTCCGAATTTTTTATACAAATCTACGTAGTATTCGAAATAAGGACAAAATCGATGAAATAAAGTGTATATTGAAGGCGATACCAAAGACTATTCACCTCTTAGTATTTACAGAAACGTGGATCGTCTCTGAAGAAGATGCTAAGCTGTACCAAATTTCGAACTATACACATATATATAACTACAGGAAGAATATTAAAGGAGGTGGCGTTTCTATTTATATTCATAACACGATACAATTCAATATAACAGAAGATCTCATCGATAGCGGGAATCACTATTTATGGATAAATATAAGAAAATTGTCACTTAACATTGGAGTTATATACAAGCCTGATGGAGATTCTGAAATCAACAAATTCCTAGATATCTACTCAGCCCAATTAGAACAGCGGAAGAGAGCTATAGTCTGTGGCGATTTTAATATTGATCTGCTGAGAAGTGATAGATACGTTCTTGAATACCTAGATAGGGTAAAGGAAAGTGGATACGACATTCTGAATAAAATTGACCCCATGTACTGCACGCGTGAAACTAGCACAACTAAGACAATAATAGACCATGTGAGTACAAACATAGACAACCATTCTTTCAGTCTGTCGATCATAGAGTCATCCATATCAGACCACAAACAACTGTTCCTTGAAATTGGCAAGTTGACCCCCGTATTAAATAAAAGAGTTCAATATGCAGCTCTGGATTATGAAAAGCTGTACGAAAATTCATTAAAATCACTAGATAGTGTTAAAGATGGCTATAGTAGTTTAGAAAAACATATATTAGAAAACATCAAACTTGCCAAAGTAATGAAGACTAAAGTACTGAATCCACCACAAAAAGACTGGATCAACAAGGATATTCTTAATAAAATTAACATAAGGAATCACCTATGGGAGGAAACTAAAAGAAATCCTACGGACGAAAATACTAAAAAGTTATTTGAAAATGAGCGAAACAGAGTACAAAATATGATCAAGAATACAAAGAAAAATTACTACCACGGATTATTCCACGAAACATATAACAATCCCAAAAAAATGTGGGAACTTATTAATAGCCTTGCAGTGAATAAAGTTAAAAATAGCTGTGCTCCCCCAAATTTAATATGGAATTCTAATTTGGTAACTGATGGAAATGAAATTTGCAAGTTATTTAACTCTTTTTTCTCGTCAATCGGCGCGGACCTAGCTAATAAAATACCGCGTGATTATCACACAAACACAGAAAATATTTTAATGTATGGTCATAACTACTCTCATAACGTAACTTTAAATGAACTTAAACCTTGCAGTGCAGACGAAGTAAAAATTATTATTGATAACTTAGATACCAATGCGAGTACTGGAATAGATGGAATATCCACTAAAGCAATTAAATGCGTAAAAGAACTTATTATTGGAAAATTGGTTAATTCAATTAATCAATGTTTTAAAGCCGGTGTTTTCCCGGACTCACTTAAGGTGGCTAAAGTCAGTCCTATTTATAAAGCTGGTTCTAGAAGTGATCCGAGTAATTATAGACCGATATCGGTGTTGCCCGTTATATCGAAAATATTTGAAAGACTTTTGTATAATCAACTAAACGATCATCTTACTCAAAAACAATTTCTAATTGACGAACAATACGGCTTTCGTCCTAAATCTAGTACTCTTACATCTGCCATAGATCTTGTCACCAAAATTAAAACTCAAGTAGACAAAAAGGACATTGCTTTAGGTATATTCATTGACTTGAAAAAAGCCTTTGATACCGTCAGTCACCAAAAGTTGCTTCTAAAGCTGAATGACACAGGAGTCAATGGCTCAGCTCTGAACGTATTTAAGTCGTATCTACGCAACAGACATCAAATTGTTAAAATTGAAAATTTTATAAGTAACTCTCAAGATATTACATTTGGTATACCTCAAGGATCCATACTGGGCCCCCTGCTTTTTTTAGTGTATGTGAATAACATAAAAACAATTGGATTGACTGGACGTCTCACATTATACGCTGACGATACGTGCTTATTCTACTTCGGCCAGTCAATTCACAAAATTATCGCTGACGCTCAAAAGGACTTGGACCTGCTCAATGAATGGTTGTTAATGAATTTGCTAACTATCAACACGTCAAAGACATCATACATGATCCTAGCGGCTAAAAATAAAGTGATTCCTGAATTTGAACCCTTAAGAATAAATAATGAATTAATAAATAGATCTTATCAGGAAAAGTACCTAGGATTACTTATTGACGATAAATTAACGTGGAGACCGCACATTGAGCGTGTCCAATCCAAACTAACATCCTTACTAGGAGCACTACGGAAGGTAGCCCATTGTATCCCAAAAACGGTTAAACCAATCATTTACAACACCCTAGTCAAATCACACTTGGAGTACCTTATTGAAGTTTGGGGATCTGCTGCACCATCCAACTCAAACTCTTTACAGAGAACTCAAAATAAAATAATAAAAGTATTATACCATTATCCGTTCCGTACCGCCACAAAACAATTATATAATAGAACTAAATTATTTAATCTTAATCAAATTTACACATATAACACATGTATTTTAATTAAAAAGATCTTATCTAAAACTATTAAATCAAATTTAGATTTCAATGTAAAATCCAATAAACATAATTTGCGAAAACAAAATAAATTAAAACTAATTACTCCGAGAACGAATTACGGTAAAAAGACCATATTGTTTGAAGGAGTACAGCTATACAACAACTTACCAGAAAGCATTAAAGAATGTAAAAGCGTAGAAAGCTTTAAGAGCAAGTTAAAGATGTATATAGCACCGAGCTCCGACGACTAACGAATAAGTATTGTATAAACTACTACATTTTATCTCATTTTAAGTGAAATGTAAATTTCTTATGAGAATAAATTCTTTAAACCTAATGCAGTATTTACAACGAAATAATAATACTTAATCAAATAAATAAATGAAATTGTTAAAGTCATTGTTTAGAAAACGACCAATGCATCGATAGCCATTAAATGCATCTTTTAAGGTTTAAAGGAGGCTTACGCAACTATAAAAAACTACCTACATATTGTAAAGTTTAAATTGACATAATTTTTTATTTTTATTGAGTTAACATTACAATGCTCTGAACATCTGCATGTAATAAGTAATCGTCTTCGGTTGAGACCCGAAGTATAATTAAGAATCAAACGAACTTACCTTGTGAAGTTTGATTCCAATTATGCGAGGGTCTCAACCGAAGACGATTACGTCAACCCATCCCTCCCAACCCAAAAATAAAATAAAAAATTGTGGAGGATAACACCAAATTCTCTGAAATAATGACGTCTCGTGACGCGGGGTTGCCAGTGCAGGGAACGGAAATAAGATATTTCTTTTTAGGATATATCTAAAAGTGTGAAGAAGATAGCACCATCTCATGTACTGCTGCATGTAATAAGTAATCGTCTTCGGTTGAGACCCTCGCATAATTGGAATCAAACTTCACAAGGTAAGTTCGTTTGATTCTTAATTATTTAACCCATTATTTTTCGATAGAATATATTTTTATAATCTACTCACATTTACAAAAAAACACCTATTAGGTACCTAACACTGTATCATAAACAACATCTTTAAGGTGAAGGGTAAAGCAAATGACCAAGGACGTTTGGACGTTTAGGACAATAAGACAAATAAAATCTAATTCAAATTGCTGGGAACGTTTTTCTTCTTTTGGGTAGGTAGGTACTGTCGACTGAGCTGTGTGTGACTTTTGCATATTGTGTCTATTTGTGTTGGCGGCAACATTAGTGCCGTGAATTCACGCGCGTATTCACGGCATGAATTCACGGCACATGTCGTGCCATCCACATTCACGGGATGCTCACAATCGTTCGTGAAACCCGCCGCGAAATGCAAGCGTAGAAGCTGCTGCTGCAATAACTTTGTTTGCTATGGCAACCATTGGTAGCAACATACTATTTAGACGTCCAAAACATTATTATTAGAAAAAAAGAAGATGGTGGATGACTGAAAGGCTTGTTCTCATAAATAGTCTGGAGTAAACTGATTAATTTCCTCTTTGGTAAACTGCCACGGGGCCGTGAATGTGGATTTGTACGCGTGAATGCCGCGCGAATCCTTTGTCGCAAGTCGCGAGACAAAATACGCGCGCGATCACGCCTGTTCCCCGATCAGCCCCCTTACTCTCGAAACCGATCGCTATTGGATCGGATTGGTATTGTGAATTTTCGTATTTGTATTTTTTTTGGGGTTTTGTATTTTTTTCACTTAATATCCACGCAATATGAATCCATATTAGCTTTGGTGTCGTAACTTAGGAGTACGAAAATTCACAATACCAATCCGATTCAATAGCGATCAGTTTCAAGAGTAAGGGGGCAGATCGGGGAACAGGCGTGAACGCGCGTGAACCCCGCGAAAACCCTCCACATTCACGTTCACGCCTGTTTACCGAGCTTCACGGCACAAATGTGGAGCCGCCATAATACGTGCAACAGTGCATAACCATGGCAACAGGGAATACATTAAAATTAAACTGCTACACTACACTACCAAGCTATAAGCCTAACATGATATGTTTTATTTAAATCGCTCGCATGCCGCATAACATCTGCAAGCATTTACCAACGTCAATCATAATATCGTTCAGAATTCCGGCTGTATCCTTTAAGTTTTTTAAAAAAATATAAGACTTTTTTTTTTCTTTTTTTTTTTAACCTTTTGTGTCCCACTGCTGGGCAAAGGTCTCCCCCAAATTCTTCCACAGATCTCGATCCAGAGCCAAAGACTGCCAATCCCTTGTGTAGTTCACAAAGTCGTAAAAATATAAGACTTAAGTATAAAAATTTACACGAGAATGTAGGAGTTTTCTTGAAAGGTTTCTTGATAGTTTTCTTGACAAGTGGTGAGCCCATCGCCGCTCTATGCTGTTGGATGTATGTGCAGTCTTAAGTCCGTTAGTCGCTTAATGACTGCACCCAATTAAGGGAAGAGGTGTGGTAGTATCGTTTAATGTCTTTGGGTAGTATTCTTTCACCGCCACGCGACACGGCGAGACACTGCAAAGTATTACCACTAAATAGATTATTTTATTTCATTTAGGGCCGATTTTATTGTCAGATAATTTTTTTTTGTTTTTTGATTACGTAATATCCAACATTAAAAAATGTATTGTAATATTGTGTCTTTTTATCGTTCAAGTGACATTTTAATTTGATTGCGTACCTAATACTTCATGAATTATGACATTGATAAGTTACATTCGAGGCTTAGATGAATGATTGGTCTCGCTGCGCTCGACTAGATACCTACCTACCTGCCTACGTCGTACTTGTAAAATGCGGCAACATACTACGCCGAAATCGGCGTACCCGAGAGTCAGTACTTACCGATTTTTTTGTTAAATTCTTGCCAGTTTGCGTTATTACGCAAACTGTGTTAAAAGAATCCTACAAAAAAATAAGAAGGACAGCATTCTTGCAAATTGTCATAGATGACTTGCCGCATTTACGGAGCTGTCGTTTTTAGATAGGGCGGTATCTAGTCGAGCGCAGCGAAATCATTCATCTAAGATTCGAGGATTAAAAAAACCGGCCCTTCTAACAGTATACCTATTATACCTACATATAATCTACACGAAATTACAGACGAAATCGTGCGCCTGGATTGAACTTCCTAAGTTCTTTAAATTCACAGGTTATCATTTTAATTGGTAGATATAGTATACATTCTGTCAAAAAAGTTTCGGGAACGGATGATTTGTTTATGTTTATGATTCCAAATTCAATTTTTTTATTTTTTGTTGTTGTGAGATTGGCACAACTGTTATCCATTTTGGCGCGGAGTTCGAGTTGCATCTGTTAATTAGTGCTGTTTTTAGTTAGTTTATATCATTGACCTCTGGTTTATATCTAGTGTGTATTGCGAATTTCATAATGGATAAAAACATCAAACAAAGAGTTTGTCTTACATTTTGCGTCGCCAATGTAATTTCGTGTTCGAAGTCATTGAAAATGTTACAGAAGGCTTACGTGAATCGACGACAAAAACACGTGCTTATTAGTGGTACAAAACGTTCAAACGCGGTCGAGATGTGATGGAAGATTTGCTTCCCTCTGGTAGGCCATCAACGTCTTCAACTGAAGTTAACATCGCAAAAGTGAAGGAAATGGTGACTGAAATTCCTCATTCAAGTTTGAGAAAGATAGCCATTGAACTTTCTGTGTCTCACGAGTCGATTCGTACCATTTTAAGTAATCACTTGAGTATGAAACATGTTGCCGCTCGGCTAGTCCCAAAAGACCTGAATTTTCTCCAAAAACTCAATCGCATAAGAGTCGCTGAGGACATGCTAGAACGAGTCAATTCCGACCCAACATTCATGCAACGCATTGTTACTGGTGACGAGCGTGGGTTTACGAGTTTGACATGCAAACTAGTCAACAAGCTTCGGAGTGGCGCCTTCCCACTGAACCGAAACCGAAAAAACCACGCCAAAGTCGATTAAAAGTCAAAGTCATGTTATATACACTTTTAAACTTTCGCGTTCCATTATGCACACATATATAAACGGGATTTAACGCAAAACTATTCAGTAAAGGCATCCTAGGCATACCTTTTATACCCGACGTTTCGACCGAATTGCACCGGCCGTGGTCACGGGCTGACTGCTGTCGCGGTGTATCGCCTCCGTTGGCGTCGAAGAGTCTTCATCCACCGTCACATTATTTAACAAACTACCGTCACACACAACACTAACGGTGTCCCTATTCCGTATACAAGCCTTATTCTGATAGTTAGCCGATTGCGAGCTAAAACGAAGTTGCGTTTTTGCAAACACTGGATTCCACGCTGATGATAGTTTGTGACTATCTTTCCGATTGAAATTGTTGGGATGTTTCTTAATTTCAATCGCTTCACGCACTACTCTTGAATAAAAGTGGCGATCTGTGGAGAGGACTTGCGTACGATGAAATTCAATCCAGTGATTTGCGCCTCTTTCAAGTAAATGTTCTGCAATGGCTGATTTGTTAGACTGGCAGTTTTTTACAGCCGCAATATGTTCCTTGACCCTCTCATGGATCTTCCGTTTTGTCTGGCCTATGTAGGAACTACCGCAGCTGCAGTCTATCTTGTATACGCCTGGTGTTTGAAGTGGCAAAACATCCTTCGGAGAGCCCACAATGTCGTGGACCTTTATGCCTGGAGTGTATATTGTCGGTATTGAGTACTGACGTAATATGTGGCCGATCTTGTCCGTCACTCCCTTGACATAAAGCATGTAGGCCGGTTGCCTGCTAACTTCGGGATGCTTGCACCTCTTTGTCCGCTCTTTCCGTTGTCGATTCACTTGATATCCGTTATACCTTAGTACCTCCTGAACATGATCCAGCTCACGCTCTAAATGCTCAGGGTCACAGAGGTCAAATGCTCTATTCTTTAGTGACGTTATGACGGATTGCAAGTGTCGAGGGTGGTGGTGTGAGGTAGCGTGTAGGTATCTATCCGTGTGCGTGGGTTTTCGATAAACACAGTGTGTTACAGACCCGTTTGGTCTCACGGTTATCTTAACATCTAGAAAGGACAACGACCTGCTCGCCTCCATCTCATATGTGAACCTCATATTCGGGTGAAAGGAGTTAAGATGTTTAATCCACTGATCTACTTCCTGCTTGCTGCCCTTAACGACACTGAAGATATCATCAACGTATCTTTTCCAAAGTCGGATAGTCTTCGGGCCGAGACTCTGTGTGTGAGACTGTTGTGTGTGGCGGTAGTTTGTTAAATAATGTGACGGTGGATGAAGACTCTTCGACGCCAACGGAGGCGATACACCGCGACAGCAGTCAGCCCGTGACCACGGCCGGTGCAATTCGGTCGAAACGTCGGGTATAATAGGTATGCCTAGGATGCCTTTACTAAATAGTTTTGCGTTAAATCCCGTTTATATATGTGTGCAAAGTCATGTTGACCGTTTTCTTTGACTATCGCGGTGTTGTGCACTCGGAATTCTTGCCGGAAGGTCAAACAGTAAATAAAGAATTTTATTTGCGCGTTATGCGGCGATTAAGAAGGTGCCGTGCGATCGCAAAAACTGACTTAGGTCTCTTAATGAACATAAAGCAAAATCAATCATAGGTACCTATTGACTTAGATGAATGATTGGTCTCGCCAATCATTCATCTAAGCATATCGATATTTAAAATTAGAACAATTCTGCTTTGAAGATTCAGACCTAGTAATTTGATAAGAGCAACGTTTTTATTCTGCGAAATGCATACAAAACCATCACGCGTATAGTTTAAAAATTAAAATTTACTTTTTTAATATGGGTGTGACCTGCGGAATATATCAATACAAATATTTTCATGTAAGAATTATTGTTTCATGCGTAAAATTAAGAAAGTTGTCGAAAAAAAATGTTTTAAGGAGTCATTAGATTTATGTATTGTTTGATGATGTTTAAACAATTTGTTTCAAATTTCATCAAGACCACGACCTTGTGCAATGACAATTGCTAACTTGATAAATGCTAACTTACGTAAGTTCTTTTAATGTATCAAGTAACTTAAAAATACGTAAATTTTCACAATTTCGTGCAGGATAAGAGAGCAAATTCGACGACAAAGGCCAAATTTGTGGAAAGAAAATTCTTGGATTTTGCACCACGATAATGCACCTTCGCACAAGGCCATCATTGTGAACGAATTTTGACCTTAAACTCAACAAATACCATCGAGCAACCACCTTATCCACCAGATATGGCTCTAGCCGACTTTTTTCTTTTTTCCTAAACTCAAATTACCACTTCGTGGCACCTGTTTTCATTCGGTAGAAGACATAAAGGAGAATTCGCGGTGAGAACTGAATTCCGGAAAAAGCGTTTAAAAAATGTTTTGATGATTGGATTATTCGTAGGCGTAAGTGTATCGTCTCTGAAGGAGCATACTTCGAAGGCGATAAAATAAATTTAGATGAATAACTAACATTTTGTGTTTTATTGATCTTTTCCCGGTATTTTCTTGACAGAAATAGGGTGTGATTCTGGTGACCCTAGAGCTTCTCTACCTCTAAGATTGTTTCAGTTGCTTAGTAGGTAATATCGAACTAAAAAACATTTAAAAAAAGACGATTTGCTTTAGGTTGATGGACGGGCATGGTCCAGTGAATTTGCTTTGTGTAAAATAGACATAGGCTAAGACATAAGTAAGTACCTGTTTAATGCAAATTGTTACATTTGACCAAATGACTAAGTAATTAAACATTCATACAGCGTACGTCAAACACAAAAGAGTATCACTGTTTCAATGATTCTAGAGGTCTCTGAACGTATTATTTGAAGAAACATTTACTCTGAGTTGGATGAACAAATATTCCGTGATGTCTGTCTGTTTCTGGCCAACGGACAAACAAAAAACGATTTTAATGTTCGTGAGTCATTATCACAATCAATTGTACATGAATAATTTATTTGAGGAAACTTGAGGTCGTTGTTATAAGATACTTTGTTATTCTTTTTTAGGCAGGTACCTACCTACCTAAATATAATTTATTTATGTCCTGTTTTTTTGTGGTGTTTACCTACCGGGGTGTGAAGTTTTTTTAATTGCTTTATTGTTACTTAGTATCAATTTGAATATGATTATTTCTGTGACTCAGATGACAAATTCTCTGAAAATCTATGGAAGTTAAAATGATTTTTTATAAAGAACACAATTAAGTACAAATTACTTACTTAAGTATTTAAAATAAAAAAAAGTGTCCTAAAAAGGAACACCCCACTCTGCATTTGTTGCAGTTGACTAATGTGCTCTAAAAATATAAACAATAATAAGTACAAAACTAATAACTAAATAATATTTTTGCAAATAAAAGTCGAGTAAAATTTGACTTGGGTGGATTTGACCAAACTGGAATAAGACTTCCTCCAAGATTAGTCTATCCAAATTCGGCGATTAATCTAGGTATAAGACCTTATTCCAGTTTGGTCGAATCCACACTTAGTCGGTATGGGAAAGTAAAACCTACGATAAGGATTTTTTTCTAAGGAACCATGAGAAAGACACGTCATGGTCCCTCAAACCTTTACCTATCTTTGGTATAAAGTTTCGGATTTTCCACCAAAAAAAACCACAGAAAAAGTAATAGAAAAACACGTAACGATAACTTTTTTATTACTTATGTATTATTTAAGGCATAATATCCGTGTCGCGTTGCGGTGAAAGAATACTTCCTTCCCCTCTCTTCCCTTGGCTGTCGTAAAAGGCGACTAACGGACTAAAGACTGCACATACTTCTAACAGCATAGAGTGGCGATGGGCTCACCACCTGTCATGCTGCGCACATGTGCAGTCGCTATTTGGTGAAATGTGGGCTATGGTAGAGGACTGCTTTCACAGTCCTCATTGCCTATAGTCTCTGACTAACCCATCGGGGATAATAGTCGTGAGTATATAAGCTGACTGCTAGAAACCGCAAGAAACTTCAGGGGCAGGTCAGGTCAAGTGTTTAATACATGACAAAAATTACAAAAAAGGAATTCGTGTTTTTTCGTAGGTACTTATCGCCCAGCTGACGCGGACGGGTCAACAGACGGCCGCATGCTTTAAAATAAATTAGATACTCAAAGACTATCCAATTAAAATTCACTAAATGAATTATTTCATTAAAAATGAAAAAAACACGAATTCCTTTTTTGTCATTTTTGCCATGTTTAAAACACTTGACGTGACCAGCCCGTGAAGTTTCTTGCGGTTTCTAGCAGTCACCTTATATGTATGTATCTATGTTTTTTTTTAATTCTACAAAAACGGGTAAGCGCTTGGCCTTCATCTCACCTGATGGTAAGTGACGATAAGGCCGAAGGTGGAAGCGCGCTTCACCCGGAATCCTCAACCACTGAGGAACTGGCTATCTAATCTCAAACTGTCGGAACACAACAATGTTACCTAATAAACATCGTTGTTATGGCGACAGACTTCGATAAGATGGTGGTAGCTAGTCAGGCGGACTTAACAGCCCTACCACCAACTAAACTGAGCACACAAAGATGTGCTCTCCGCTGGGAATCGAACCCGGGACCTAGCCACTAGACCACAGAGGCGGTATGTGTGATTAATGCATCCTACATACAGTCACGTCACGACTATTATCCCCGAAGGGTTAGTCAGAGACTAGGCAATGAGGACAGCAAAAGCAGTCCTCTGCCACATTACGGCACGCCAAATAACAACTGCGCATCAGCTCTGCGTAACACGTGGTGAGCCCTCCGCCGCTTTATGTTGTTGGATGTGTGTTGTGCTGTGTGTGCAATCTTTAGTCCGTTAGCCACCTTTTACGACACAAGGTACGTAGTACTATCATTTTTTCTGTGCCCAAGGGAAGAGATGGGTTGGTCTCCTATTCCTATTCATGAGTAGGCCCTCACTCAGCTCTTTTCTTTTTGTCTTACGTTTCCACCTTGTTCCACAGAATTTGAAGCATCCGAACCTGGTGAATCTGATCGAGGTGTTCCGTCGGAAGCGCAAGCTGCACCTCGTCTTCGAGTACTGCGACCACACCGTGCTGCACGAGCTGGAGAAATACCCTGCGGTGAGTATACCGCCCAGAGTTCCTCTTACATATTTGTATTTTATTACATTATAACGACATTTTTGTTCCATAAGTATCCTTAATAATCACTATTATCCCCGAAGGGTTAGTCAGAGACTAAGGCAATGAGAACCGCAAATAAGCAGTCCTCTGTCATAGTCCACTTTTCACCGAATAGCGCCTGCTCAGCGTGACAGGTGATGTCAAGCCCATCGTCGCCCTATGCTGTTGGATGTATGTGCAGTCTTTAGTCCGTTAGTCGCCTTTTACGACACCCAAGGTAAGAGAGGGGGGTGGTAGTATTCTTTTAATGAGCTGCTACGCGATACGGACACATTTGGTTTTTGAAAATGTCGTTCGTACCTCCTCTCTATAAAGCTGTGGTTTCTTGCGCCCGTTCTTCTCCATAGCCAAAAAATGACGTCCTAAAAAAAGATGTTTTGGACGATTCAAAGTGTTTATTAATTAAGTTTATTAAATAAATACATTTTAAGTTTGAATATACTGGTAGAAGAAAATTGGGACAATTGATAGCACATCCCTAATTTCACCGCGTTCCGTATACCAGCACTAGAGTTTTGACACTTCAGTTACCGCGATTTTGTAACTCTATCTGATGATGATCAATTGATCACACGGTGCTGACTAACTACCTACCTATACTTATTTACTTACCAAAATTTATAATTGTAAAAAATGACTTTTTATATTAGGGGCATTTTATAATAAAAAATCGAAGGTGCTAAAGGCAACTTACCTACTTACCTCCTAATCAAAATCATTTTTGTTCATTGACATGTCTAATTGCGCCATACAAAGTACCAATTATAGATAATCTATAATGTGTTAAATAAACATTGAGTTATAATGTACTACGTCTCAATGTAAATAAAGGGTACTTAATCTTAAAAGTAAAATTACATTATAAATGAAGGGTCATTACCACTTTATACTTACTCACGTAAATACTCTACCTACCTAATAAGTATATATACCTACCTACTTACTAATCTAGGCTGGACCGGCTGGATCAATTAGAGCACTTCAAATTGAATCAGTCTACAGATACCTTAGAATAATAACGCTATAGAAAGATAGTCTTCATACAAGCGCTCTGTCAAAAATGAAGCACTAAACCGATTCACACACGCGTGACGTGCGCGCATGGCCGTGATCTGCTGCCTCTTTCCAATTCTATGAATATGAAAGAGACAGCACTGCGGCAGACGCTGCTACCGAGGCTTTAACTTAGAGAATCACACTGCAGTACGTTTATATTTTGACCTAATTAACTACAAGATACTATGAAATACTGAAAGCTTACCTGTGAAAAGTGATGTTATTACACTTCTTTTGTTTTTCAGATGTGTTGTGACACAATTTAACTGCACAAACCGTCATTTTTTTTTTGTTTTCGCGAGACACGTTCGGCGCGCTGTGACATTGAACACTACGGAGCGGTCCGGCGTTTAGTGCCATTTCTGGCTCCAATTAAGGTGCTTCAAAATAGGCGCGCGAACTTGGTTTCTATAGCGTTATTATTATAAGACAGATACCTTATTTAAATTATAGATATTCTTTATTCAATTATTAAATGATTATGTTTGAATGGTACTTACTTAAATTTTATTATTATTATTTTGTTTACTACATTATACATAATTTTATAAATTTTGTCTTCCTATAGGTATTCAATTTTGTGCGATTTTATTTTATTTTAATTTTTGCTTTTTTTTTAAATTAATATTTTAGTCTTTATGTTATGTTCTATTGAATTCCATTTGCTAATCAACATTATTTATAAGATTGTGATTTTAATTAATTGTCTATTTTAATGATTTTTTTTCTATTTTGTTTGTTATTAATTGTCATAATTTAATTAATTATTGTGGCTTGCTTTACATGTTGTCTGCACATGCCCGTGGAGTTACAGCATACCAATGTTACTGTGTCCTTGTTTGTTTTATTGTATTTTCCGTTGTAACTCTGTTATGTGTGGCTAATAAATAAATAAATAAATACCTACACAAAGTTATCTTATCCTACACTAGCGACCTGCCCATGGCTTCGTCGGCGTGGGTGGACCCGGTAACCCGTGACGAATTTTCAAAAATGTTGACACCTGCACACGTTTCCGAGCAAAAGGTACTTGATAAACAGACGCACAGACGGGCAGACAGACAACAAAGTAATCCTGTAAACGTTATAGGAAGAGGCCCTACCTTATAGTATAAGGGTTCTGTTTTTACTTTTTCGGTACAGACGGAACCCTTAACCCCTTGAGCACTGTAAAACCAGACACAATTGAAAATCAATTGTTTCGCGACCGCCGGCGGTCTTATGATCCTTGATCTATTAAAAAAGAATTAGCCAAATACTAGATGCGGCGGTTCTAAAGTGATGCGCGAACAAACATTCGTGGCAATTGATTTGAATTTATATTGATAACAAATCATGTTTTATTTAGCTTACGTATTAGCAAGATGTCGTTACAGACGTTATAGTTACACCCAATGATATTATATTAAAAAGAGGTAGATAGGTTATGTCAGTACTAATATGATTTCAATAATGGACCGAAGCGTCGTACATACGAAAACCTGAGCATGCGCTATACTCACTAAATATTACGATGTTATACGGCCGAGCTAACTTGTCACTTCTAGTCGATGATCTCATATGGCCGCATCTGCCGAGTTAACTTGATCGTATTCTAAAGTGTGAGCAAGATAGCATGACAACTAGTAAGAGCGTAAACAAGACAGATACATGTAGCGCTGTGTCATTTCGAATTACATGTCAATTTGCTGTCGCACTCTATATTTTTATGACACAATTTATTCTGACATTTTGTAGTTGATAAATAATAAGAACTTAAATCAATTAAAATTTAAACTCACGCATGCCACTCATGATATATAATTTCATGACCTTTTATGTAGTTCGCATGACACAGGACAGCATATTTTTTATTAATTTTCGGAAACAAATACATGCAAACTGACACTGTCAAAGTGTCAACACTGCTAACGCTTTTGTGAGACTACGCTTAAGGTAAGCCAATTAGCATAGTTTTCTGTTGCCACTTTTTGGCACATGTAACACATCTACCTCTTTTTATTGTAACATCATTGGTTACACCTGCATATTTGTTTTGTATCACTACTGGAATTTGCGAAGTAAACCAATAGTCAATAGTCAATAGTCAAAATATATTTATTCAATAAACTCAATAAATAAGTACTTTGAAACGTCCAAATATTTTTTTAACCTACCACCCATTCAGGACATCATTTTTTAACTGTGACAAAGAACGGGCGTAAGAAACCACAGCGCACAGAAGCAACGACATTTACAAAAAATATATATATTATATGTCGTTACCAGGTCACAAAATACAAAATATGAATTTGAATGTAAATAGTTTAATTAAATATGGTGCTCTATATAAATTAATTATAGACAATTAGAAATAGCTGTTGGAGTACTTGGAGCATTTCAGACCCAAGCTGTTTTGTCTTCTGTATAATCTGACACTTTATAATAAGCTTTTTTATAAAGCTTTTCTTTGATTTTTATTTTAAATTTATCAAGATCTAATTTCTGAATATCACTTGGTACTTTGTTGTATAATCGTACACACAGACCCTTAAAAGAATTATTTATTTTATGGAGCCTAGTATAAGGTACTGCTAATTTGTTCTTACTTCTAGTGTTTAATTTGTGAATATCACTGTTTTTTGAAAACATTTCAATATAATGTTTTATATTTTAGCGTTTTATTAACGCTTAAATATACTTAAGTCAAATTTTAAACACTGAAAAAAGACGACAACCTCAGGCGGGAATCGAACCACGCACCTTCCGCATTCCGGGCGGCTGCCTTAACCACTCGGCTACCGAGGTCTGGCTTTCAACCGTCGAATTTTGTCAGTGCTTGATGCTTATGTATTTAGTCAACATTGCTTCATCAAATCTTAGAAGTTTTCACCTCTGAGATCCGAAATAAATATTTTTACAAATATTTGTACATTCGGTATGAAGCTGCGTTTATAGAATAATGTTTTATATTTTAGCGTTTTTTTAACGCTTAAATATACTTAAGTCAAATTTTAAACACTGAAAAAAGACGACAACCTCAGGCGGGAATCGAACCACGCACCTTCCGCATTCCGGGCGGCTGCCTTAACCACTTGGCTACCGAGGTCTGGCTTTCAACCGTCGAATTTTGTCAGTGCTTGATGCTTATGTTTTTAGTCAACATTTCAATATTTTTATGAACATACATAGATTTTCATAAATGTATTGTGATGCAACTGTCATTATCAGTGGTCGGAGTAGGTATATTGAATTAAGGTCACTGACATCAAACGTATATGTTAATATGGATACTCCTCCGAGTTTCCGGATTATTATGATAAAAATACCGAAACATCGAAATTATTACATGAAACTAGTTAAAAATGTATCAATACTCTCAACGCTATGCTGCTAGTGGCGCTGGTCTCCATCTCTAATGTTGGCCGTATCCATTGTCTCAATCTCGCAAAAGAAAAGAAATCACGTCTTAAATTATTATTAGTGATTTTTTTTTGTTAATCTTTAAATATCTTGGAAACGGTGCGTCCTACGCTAAAATGGACGAAATTTTGTCCCCCCTTTATAAAACCCCCGTCTAACGCTAACCAACCATCACGATGGTACAATTATTAATAATTGTCGCTTTTTAATAATTATTTAGGGTAAGTAACGATTAACTAGTTTAGGAAATGTAGTTTATAGATTTGTTGGGCTTATTTCCCCTTTGGAACTCGTTGACTCACTTGGCCGCACATTTGGTCGTTGATTGTAGAGGTTAAGTCACTCTCACACAGGCCGGTCAACGGATAGGTGACCAAAGCTTTATTGTTTCGACCTGTTGGCTAATGTTGAGCCGGCTCTTTGGCCTAAATAAAAGTGTAAGGCCTAAGTAAAAAATCAAAATGTAGAACTTGTAACCGATGAGGATTAAAAATAATTATTTTTAATAAAACTGTAATAATGATTATTTGTATTAACAATAAACAATTTTGTTTGCTTACATATGGTTTTTTATTTTATTACTCTATTTACCAAATTTTTGGAAACTCCGGTACATTCCGGAAGAAATGCATGTCCATGTTATGATATCATGACGCAAGTATCTAAAATCAATATACCTACTCCGACCACTGGTCATTATACTTATATCCTTAAATCTCTCTCTGAGAGAGTCACCAGCCTTTAGGTTATGTATTGCTCGAATAGCCCTCTTCTGCAGCACAAAGATAGTTTAAGTGTCGGCAGCATTTCCCCACAGTAAAATGCCGTACGACATTACACTATGAAAGTAACTGAAATAAACTAATCTAGCTGTATCAACGTCAGTTAACTGACGGATCTTCATTACTGCATAAGCCGCAGAGCTAAGTCTATTCCCTTTCGGAACGTTCTGTCCGTTTTCCAAAACACCCGTTCCCGAAACATCCGTTCCAAAATAAAAGTTTCTTAAAATGACCGTAGGCCAAAATACCCATTTCTCATCGCATCAGTATGTCGAAACACCCGGTTCTCATAGCATCCGTATGCCAAAAGATCCGTCTCTCATGAGTGGTCGGAGTAGGTATATTGATTTTAGATACTTGCGTCATGATATCATAACATGGACATGCATTTCTTCCGGAATGTACCGGAGTTTCCAAAAATTTGGTAAATAGAGTAATAAAATAAAAAACCATATGTAAGCAAACAAAATTGTTTATTGTTAATACAAATAATCATTATTACAGTTTTATTAAAAATAATTATTTTTAATCCTCATCGGTTACAAGTTCTACATTTTGCTTTTCTGTCTCTATACAATTAAAATAAATAACTATAATTTTTTCAATATTTTCTAATTTTAAGCTATTTCTTTTAACATCTAAGATCCATTTGTAAGTGGAAAATGATCGTTCAACATCTGTAGATGTCAATGGAGCGAATTTGAAATAAAGTTTCTGATTATTTGCTACGCTTTTTTCAATACTCTCGCTGTATTCTCTAATTGTATCTAAATCTGGATTTCGTTCCATAACTGATTCTATTTTATTTTTTATATTCTCATTATTGCACTCGTTAAGCGTAGCCCTTACTTGATCAAATACTAAAAGTGAATCAGCTAGAGATAAATTTTGTTTTTGTAACTCTTTTAGGGCTAGTAGTATAATAGAGTAATTTTCTTCAATATATTTTAAATCATTTTCTAAATTTTGTTTTTCCAAAATGTTTTTTGCGTTTCGTATGGCTATAGCATCAGAACTGCTCAAGCAGGATAAAACTTCTTTTATTTTATCTAAATGTTGAGCGTAGTAAGATGCTGCCTGTAACCAAGTACCCCATCTGGTAATGACTGGTTGCGGAGGCAACGGTAAGTCAGGATATTTTTCTTTTAAAATGTTTACCCTACTAGGAGCCTTTAAAAATACTTTTTTAACATTTGATATAAGAATATCAACATCGTTGTATTCTGACCTTATCTGCTCACTTACACGATGAAGAGCGTGCGCCAAACATGTCACATGCTTCATTTCAGGTAAGTAATGTTTTAAATTTCGCCCTGCAGATAGCATGTACGCTACACTGTCAGTGCAAAGCATTAAAATATTGTCAACTTTCGCTTCAAAAGTGTTTTGCCATAAATTTTCTAGACATTGCAGTACAAATTGTGTTATTGTTTGTCCATTTACTGCTGTTAGCATTTTACAAGCAATCAAATAAGGCCGGCCTGCACTATTACTAGGATGCAATGGTTTTATTAGGAAATTGACTATGTATCGACCAAAAATGTCTGTTGTCTCATCCAGCGATATCCATAGTTTCTCATTTTTATTAGTTTCATAAATCGAATTGATTTTATTCCTATAAAACTTCTCCAAATAAACTTTTCGTAACTGTGATTCGTCAACCACTTTACGATTGGTACAAACGCAACAACAAGTACTGCACATATATTTCTGAAAAAACTCTTTGAACGCTGGATTTTTCATTTGCGACCAAGGAATATTGCATAGAATCAGGAACTTAATGAGGTCGAAGTAAAATTCCTCTTGCGGTCTCTTAAATTTTCCTTGATGTACAGCGCCTTCAATGTGTTTGGTAATGTTGCCTCTATTCACAGCTTTCAAATGACTTTCACACTTTGTACAGTATATAGTGCCACTAGCGTTATCGTAAAGTAGCTCAGGATAGTGCAATAACCACTTTTGCACTGTTTCAGCCTTGACCTTTGCCATATTTATTTATATCTCACCTAAAACAATGATTTAAATTTACAATATATACATACACAACTGTAAAGTCGATAATGAAATTCTGTTTCATATAAAGTGTTTTTTTTAACTGAAGCGGTGATAGCCCTGCGGTGTGCGTACCGGACTCTCATGCGCTGTGATGATTGCTATAAAGTGATTTTTTTAACTGTTTCCAAGTTCTAAAACCTTCTTAAATAGTGAAAATAATTAAAACTTACCCGTACAAAAACAACTTCAAATGGGCCCAATCCAAGAGTAATAAATCGATGTCCGTAGTTATAAGCCAAATTCGTCGTTTTAAGTAGATTTCAGAAGACAGTAAACAAGCCAGGGTCAAGTCAAGATATTCACAACACATAAAATAAGCGCACTCCACGAACCGAAATAAGTGAGTGAGCCACTTGGTCTGGATGTCGGTGCGAGCGCATTGTTTTCGAACAAACAGTCAATGAGTCATCCTGGATACTTGATTCTAATTGGTCAGATGCGTTGAGCATAGAGATAAGAGGACAAAAGACCCTGTTTGCCGGATGTCGTGTGTTGAAATGAATATTATTATTATATCATTTTATACATGCTTAGGCTTTTACTCCAACACTTTTACTACAACAAGGTTTTTACACACCAGTCATTTTTTACTATTAAATTCTGGTCATCTACGCCACTAGCAGCATAGCGTTGAGAGTATTGATACATTTTTAACTAGTTTCATGTAATAATTTCGATGTTTCGGTATTTTTATCATAATAATCCGGAAACTCGGAGGAGTATCCATATTAACATATACGTTTGATGTCAGTGACCTTAATTCAATATACCTACTCCGACCACTGCATGACACCCGTAATCCCAATATACTTGTTTCTCATCGCATCAGTATGTCAAAACACCCGGTTCTCATAGCATCCGTATGCCAAAAGATCCGTCTCTCATGACCAGTGGTCGGAGTAGGTATATTGATTTTAGATACTTGCGTCATGATATCATAACATGGACATGCATTTCTTCCGGAATGTACCGGAGTTTCCAAAAATTTGGTAAATAGAGTAATAAAATAAAAAACCATATGTAAGCAAACAAAATTGTTTATTGTTAATACAAATAATCATTATTACAGTTTTATTAAAAATAATTATTTTTAATCCTCATCGGTTACAAGTTCTACATTTTGATTTTTTACTTAGGCCTTACACTTTTATTTAGGCCAAAGAGCCGGCTCAACATTAGCCAACAGGTCGAAACAATAAAGCTTTGGTCACCTATCCGTTGACCGGCCTGTGTGAGAGTGACTTAAAATCAACGACCAAATGTGCGGCCAAGTGAGTCAATGAGTTCCAAAGGGGAAATAAGCCCAACAAATCTATAAACTACATTTCCTAAACTAGTTAATCGTTACTTACCCTAAATAATTATTAAAAAGCGACAATTATTAATAATTGTACCATCGTGATGGTTGGTTAGCGTTAGACGGGGGTTTTATAAAGGGGGGACAAAATTTCGTCCATTTTAGCGTAGGACGCACCGTTTCCAAGATATTTAAAGATTAACAAAAAAAAATCACTAATAATAATTTAAGACGTGATTTCTTTTCTTTTGCGAGATTGAGACAATGGATACGGCCAACATTAGAGATGGAGACCAGCGCCACTAGCAGCATAGCGTTGAGAGTATTGATACATTTTTAACTAGTTTCATGTAATAATTTCGATGTTTCGGTATTTTTATCATAATAATCCGGAAACTCGGAGGAGTATCCATATTAACATATACGTTTGATGTCAGTGACCTTAATTCAATATACCTACTCCGACCACTGCGTCATGACACCCGTATTCTCAAAATACCCGTTTCTCATCGCATCAGTATGTCAAACACCCTAGAAACCCATACGTTCTGCTATATTTAACACAGATAACACAATACCTAAGGCAGAGGGATCATTTTTTACATTAATTAAAAACCATTAGTGTTGTAACAAAGAACTTTACCTAATGCAGTATATTATGTAGGCATAACGCTCGGTATAAACAAAAAAATAAAACCACTAGTTCCCGAGAACTTTAAATATAACTTAATCACGACAACAATTAGGTACATTACGACCGTCGATACGATTAAATAACAGAAACAATTAGAAACTTATTTATGGTAGGTATTAGGTAAATAATAATAATAATATTTTTGTTATAAAAAGGCCCTGATATCGGGTTTTTACTTTTTTAGGGTTCCGTACCCAAAGCGTAAAAACGGGACCCTATTACTAAGACTGTCCGTCCGTCTGCCTGTCTGTCTGTCTTTCTGTCTGTCTGTCACCAGGCTGTATCTCATGAACCGTGATAGCTAGACATTTGAAATTTTCACTGATGATGTATTTCCGTTGCCGCTATAACAACAAATACTAAAAACCGATTAAAATAAATATTTAAGCAAAATATCGCTGTTTGAAGTTGCAAAATACGTTTTTTCACTCTCCTGAAAACCTGTTTTGTATTTACAATTCTACTAGTATCGACGGTCGTGAAGGACTCTTAGAACTTAACATAAAAAAGGAAACCTCTGGTAGTGGTTTTAGATGAGAATGTAACTTAATTACGAATACTACTTCGTAAGTGTTTTACTTCATGTAAAAATGTCATACACTCAATTTCTCCGTACTGTAATCTGCGTAACAGTTTGCTGTACTCTTCATCAAACAAGATATCATTCTTCCTCCTGTTTTTTTTTAAAGCTATGAAAAGGCTGTTTTTTAGTTTTGTGTCTATACATTTCGCCTCTTTTCTCAATCTGTTAATAAACAGGAAAAAATTAGGATGGGGGGGAATTCTGCTATTTAAGCGTGTATGCCACCCTTCAATGGAATTTGTAGTCCGGTGTCGTTGAAATGCGACACTCAATATATGTGGAGGCATCCTTGAATACCATTGAGTATCCATGTAAGTTTTGACTAGTGTAATGACTTCGTTTTCTGGATACAATTGTGTAATTGATTGCCAAGCTTCAGGTATATAACCTTCTGGTAGTAGAGGTGAATTGGCACAAAGGTTTGCTATATCTCTCCCGGAATGTATTTCGTTAAGCTTCAGTTTTTTGGCGTGTTTCCATACCGCCTCATTGTAGTGATGAAAACAACACTTATTTGGGCGTTCGGGAAAATAACCCTTACTGCATTCATTGGTGCTCTTTCAAAATCGGCTTTAAAATTAACCATGTTTATATCTAGTTTATCCTTCATTATGGTAAAGAAACGCATATAAGTTGACTCATTTTTGTTGGGTAACAGCCTGTAAATCACTGGTTTGACATTCGTAGTTGTTTTGTTCGAATTAACATCAATATGAAGAGTATACAACTGGTAGAACGGTCTTGGTGTTGACTTAAAAGTACCGTCACCCATATAAGAGTAACTTTTATTACTGACCAATTTTCTGGCGTGATGAGTAGCAAAAATGAACATCTTTTCTGTTTCGCCGTCTTCGCTGAGTAGAAAGTTATCAGCCAAAATTCGTGGAACATGAGCATCTTCGAGAGTATTTATTTGCAGTTTGTCACACTCTAAATAATTCTTCCTTGCTCTATATAGAGAGCTTCTGTGTGAATCAAATAAAGGCACAGTACTTTGAATAATTTTAAATTTTTTATCGAAAATTTGTGCTATTGGCATTAAGTTTTCACACACATCCACACACGTCTTGCATTTATCGATTATTAGACTGACCACATTATCTTCAGGATACTGGCTACATGCGTGTGGTTTAGGTTCTCGTAATCAATGATATTATGTTAAAAAGAGGTAGATAGGTTATGTCAGTACTAATATGATTTCAATAATGGACCGAAGCGTCGTACATACGAAAACCTGAGCATGCGCTATACTCACTAAATATTACGATGTTATACGGCCGAGGTAACTTGTCACTTCTAGTCGATGATCTCATATGGCCGCATCTGCCGAGTTAACTTGATCGTATTCTAAAGTGTGAGCAAGATAGCATGACAACTAGTAAGAGCGTAAACAAGACAGATACATGTAGCGCTGTGTCATTTCGAATTACATGTCAATTTGCTGTCGCACTCTATATTTTTATGACACAATTTATTCTGACATTTTGTAGTTGATAAATAATAAGAACTTAAATCAATTAAAATTTAAACTCACGCATGCCACTCATGATATATAATTTCATGACCTTTTATGTAGTTCGCATGACACAGGACAGCATATTTTTCATTAATTTTCGGAAACAAATACATGCAAACTGACACTGTCAAAGTGTCAACACTGCTAACGCTTTTGTGAGACTACGCTTAAGGTAAGCCAATTAGCATAGTTTTCTGTTGCCACTTTTTGGCACATGTAACACATCTACCTCTTTTTATTGTAACATCATTGCTCGTAATACTTTATTGTCTTTATCTAAAGTAACCGATGTAGTGCAATCCTCTCTTACACAGCGCCAGTAAGAAGAACCACTCTTTTTATTTTTTGTGTGTAAGTTATAGGGGTAAATACCAATCAGCAAAGATAATTTCCCTTTTTGGGTTTTTATGAATTTCACATCCATCTTGCTTTACACAAATTACAAATTGCAATAGAAATGACATTGGCAATCAGAAAACATATGTCATCGGGTAACAAGTGGCCAGTTGTTTTATCTATAATAAGTGGTACGGAAGTGGTATTGTAAAGAGGTTTCTCAAATACACATACCTACGTATTAACAACTTAGGACCTTAGGATTTTATTCAAGTTTATACTCTCAGCATGACTTTTGGGTATAAAATATTTATCGGGAAACGGATTTGTGGGTCGATGGTTTGGCGGTTGCTTAGTTACCGACATTGTGTGTGCAAATTTAACATTGATGAAATTAAAATATCTTTTTATAGTTCAGTGCAAGTTTTATTCCGCGACAGGTGTTTTGGGAAACGAATATCAAGACAAACGTATCTTTTGGGCAACACACATTTTGGAAAACGGATTATTTAGGAAACAGTAGTAACGGGAACGGTCATTCCGGGATTAGGTCTTTTTGGGAAACAGATATCAAGCCAAACGTAGGTATCTTTTGGGAGAAGCACATTTTGGGAAACACTTATATCGGGAAACGGATTGTTTGGGAAAATGTGGTGACGGGAACGGATGTTTCGGGAACGGGTGTTTTGGGAAAAGGATAGAACGTTCCGAAAGGGTCTATTCGACAATTTAGCTATATGTGGGCCCCACTGAAGCTTGGCATCCAACGTGATGCCTAGAAACACAGTGGTGTCCACTGGATTCACATTCTTATCTTTAATTTGTACACTAGTTATTACCTGCTTAACATTAGGCAATACAAATCTTACACATTTGGTTTTTCCCCCGTTTAATAGCAAGTTATTAACACTAAACCAGTGAACAATCTTTGAGACCGCATTATTCACATCGTCGTAATTTGGGTGTCGTCGTTTCACTTTGAAAGTGAAGTATCATCAGCAAACAATACTATCTCATGACTGTCTTTTACAAAATAAGGTAAGTCATTAATATAAACCAAAAACAAAAATGGACCAAGTATTGAACCCTGCGGAACTCCCATTTTAACCACTGATCACGGAGATCTTTTACCGTTAATGTCGACCTTTTGAATCCTGTCACTCAAGTATGAGATTAGAAGGCTCAAACACCTATTTAACTTAACCAAATACCTATTTAACTTGTTTACTGTTTAAAATTCATTTTAAACTGCCATCCCATTCCCATGAGCTATGTGGTGGCGGCTGAATAAAAGAATACTACCAGCCCATTGCTTCCTTTGGGTGTCGTAAAAGGCGACTAACGAACTAGACTGCACATACATCCAACGGCAAAGAGCGGCGATGGGCTCATCACCTGTCACGCACATGAGCAGTTGTTATTTGCTATGTATGTGCCTATGTAAATTATTGTAAATAATTAATAGCGTCTTACGTAATTAGCACATTAAATACAAATACATAGTTGCTTACAGTTTAATTTATAATAAAATAACAGTGACATACTTACTTAAGTCGTGGAAGGTTGGCTATAAATAATTGATTAAATTCCCACTACTGGTACCTACTACGATCTGCAACAAAGTATTAAACACTTGAAGTACAGTAAAGCTACGTCAGGGAGGCCATAGAATTATGAGCTAATGATAATGAATGAATAAGATAATAGTAATTGACGAGAGCATAATTAATTTGTTATGATATTAAACAATTAGTAATTGTTATGAAATATTGACCCATTGGTTGAATTAATTGATTAAACCTTCGCATTGATTGATCGAAGAATTAAACGATACCTGTGGCCGGCAGGACTGGTTCTTACACGTGCGTAAAAATGCGGACGTGCTATCATCAGTCATATCGTGTAGGTAACTCGGAGTTTTGGTTAATAATAGGTACATTAGGTAATATATGTAGTTAGCCATACTTGTGCTTTAAAACCTCAAATATAAGTCACGATATATGGAGATGTCGTCTGGGGATGTCCTCATGGATGGTTCACGTCTTCAGTCAAGGACTCGGGGCCTCTAATTCAGCGAGTTCAAAATGAGTGTTGTCATGTGTGAACAAGCTTTGATGCTGAATATGTATTTAGCATCTTGATGTACTAGTCCAATACTTTTTTTAGCCCAGGTCGCGATACCATTCAACAAAAATTATGAGGATTGGCCGATAAATTTAACAGAACATCATCAGCAATACAAGTGTATAAATTTTAGATTTGCAGCTCCTAAGATAAGTAATAGAAAGAAAAGTACTGGAAATACTTTTTACATTTCGTAACGACGACTTAAGGATCTTCAAGAAACGAGGCTGACAACGCGTCTCTGCGATTCTTTTGGCTGTCCATGGGCGGCGCTGATTGCTCTCCAGCAGGCTTAGTGACCGCTTGCTAGTTGGCAAACTAGCAGGAATAAAAGGAGGCATCCTTTTATAATAAACTAAACGTGGATACCTCTGCAGACCTTTAGTTTTGAACACGCGACCGCTTATACAATGTGATAGGAGTGGTACTTCTAAATCGACAAAAAAAAAATATGGGGGTCCAACTTTCTCCCCCTATAATTTAGTGTACCTACGCCTGGCGTACCCACCATGGAATTCTGTTATTTCAAGAATTTTTAATTTTTTTTCAATGTACTGCGTTGCGGCGCTATGCGATATCAAAGGTTTCATATATCGAAGAAACATGAAAAAAATGGCAAACGGTAGGTAGCTAAGGACACTGGTTCTGGTTAGCTAATCAATTACTTTGTTTCGTATGTTCGAGATTATTTTGGTGAGAAAAAATCATTACTTAAATATTTTGTGATTTAAAATAACTTTTTTTTATGTTTTCACAGATTATTCAAAACTAAGTTGGACCCCCAATATTATTTTTTTTGACGATGAATTTAGATGTACTTAGTACTTAGCCTTAACGGGTTAAAAGTACCACTCCTATCACATTGTATAAAAAATCGTTATTGTATACGACAAACAGAAATATTTCCAAGTCAAATAGCTGTAGGTACCAGCGGTGTAAGCTCATGAATTCTGAAGGTTTCTTTTTACATGGCACTGTTTATTTTTCGCCAATGTTCACCGCTCGTTATATTAACCCGTCGGTCGCGTGCTAACGTCCCCCGTATTTACGTGTTGAAGGGTGGCCGTGACCCCTGAGGGTTGAGGGTTAACAGTGGTGCCGACGAATAGTTTGGGGTTAGCTTTCCCAACTTTTTGAATCGATCGACTTAATTTGGCCATAACTTGCTTTCGTTCGTTAACTTACCATTACCGCACGCTAAGTGGAACGTATCCTTACTAATATTATAAAATTCAAATATAAGTTTGTTTTTATGTTATAAAATAATAACTCAGCCTCTATGTAACAAATCTTTTTAATTAGAATAATGTGTAAAAAAACAACATTATTATTTTAGCAAATATTGCTGAGATGAATACTTCCATACAATGAAAAATGTGAAGTAGAGTATTCTGTTTTAAAAATGTATAACAGTATACCTACGTACGAGTACCTACATCCTGTTATATAGTAGAGGATCCGAGTATGCAACGACCTTCACCGGGCCGGTTAATGGATGAAAAGTATTTTATATCAAATTTAATATGTTACAAAATATATTGCGAGTGGTTTGACTGAAAAATTTCAGTCCAGTATATGATTACTTAATTCAAAATTTTAATTTTTTTTTAAATATTGCACTGGTTTGGATAGTAGATAAATTACATAGATACCAATCGAAAGTATGAAGCCTATGGAATATGCAAACGTTAGGTTGACTATTTTTTTCCCGTCACAACTATCGGGTAGGCAGGTCACCTGCCGTCAGGTGTAAACAGGTAAGTCAATACACACACCAAACCAGTGCAATGTTTAAAAAAAACTTTTTTTTAAATATTTAATTAATCATCATAGGTACTGGACTGATTTTTTCAGCCAACGATCGCGATATATTTTTTAACATATTAAATTTGATATAAAATACTTCGGTGAAGGTCGTTCTATACTCTGATCTTAGGCTATTATCACAGAATAATATCACTAGCTATTATGCTAGTTACATACTTCATTCATAACGTTTTTGATTTCATAATAATAATTTCGATCTAAGTTTGTATAAATTAATCATTGTATGAGTGCTATTCATGTAACGGTTGTAATCTGTCTGTATGCCTAATTAAATAAATAAATAACTATCACCACGCTTGGCACATGTTGGTTAGTGATTATCTCAAAACTGGGCTAGGCATCAACCTGTCCCGAAGAGGCGAATTCGCCGCGAATCGTTTCACGCGAACGCATACGCGCGTTGTCGAGGTACTGTGGCCTGATTCACGTATTTCGTACCTAATAGTCGAAATTTCGTTTACGTTTAGAAGTCGTCCTATTGAAAAACAGTCATAAATCAGTATTCACCTGTCATTTCGATAGATCGATTACTCGATAGGAACGCAAGTCAGCGATTTGTCAACTAAACATAAAATGTTGCCATTACAGTTCTACCAAATAAATTCAAATACTTTTTCTTAACAAAACATGCAGAAATGTTTATTATTTTTTTCCAACGACTTAAAAATTGTCTAATTTGACGTGTAATCGCTGAATTAAGATAAAACTAAACGTCAAAATAATAGGTGAATACCGCGGAGGCAACGATCGAACTTCGATAATGCACGTGAATACGCTTAAACAAAACCGTCTTAAACAAAATCGTGCGATTGATACGTGAATACGAAAAGTGACTTCAGCGATTAAATCGCTTGCATGTCGTTGAAGTTTTGTTACGCGAATCAGGCTCCTGGCTGCCCATACATTGCGTCCACAAGCATCGCGCGAGTTTCGCGACGAATTCGCGGCGAATTCGCTCTCTTCTGGACAAGGTCTTAGGGTGAGATTTATAGAGCGTGCTTACGAGTAACTTTGACTTTACTTATGGCGAACTTGGCTCAGTGCATCCTAAGTACGAGCTTTGATTTCGAATTGATAGTCATAACTGTTTTGACAGAATAAGATCTTGTTTTGACAGAAAGATAACCCAGAAAATTTAAAAAGGCACGGAAACGCCGCCGTAGAGCTGTTGAGGTAGTGTGCTATTATTCACGTTCGGATAATAGCCTGAGTTTTTCGTAAGTCACCGATTTCGGTGACTTATAGTCCGTGCTAAGCCTGTGCTGAGACAGTGTCGAGGCATTGATTATAAATTCCAATTTTGTCTTAGCTCGCTAGATAAGTCTGAGTAAAGTATAAGTACGCTCTATAGATCTCAGCCTTAGAGTCCCAAATTAATGTCCGAGGCATACTTTGCTCGACCTGGGCATGTAAGCTCTGAGAAATCCTCATTGGGCCGAGCGCTAAGCCACTCGGCTACCGAGGTGTTTAACCACCACTTGAATAGAAACTTTAACTTTAACCGTGTCGCGTAGAGGTAAAAGAACATTAATAATAATAATAATAAGGTTCCTCACTCTGCAGCCCTAACCACCGATAGCTTGGGTCTATCCCCGCTGCCGGTGGCAACCTAGGTTAAGTTTTTTATAATATTTTATATTGTAAATAGGTTTTTATATAAAATATTGTAAAAAATTAAACTTAAGAATAATGTTAAATAAAGAGAATAATAATAATAAGGAGTATAGTTTAGTATTGTCAGGAGGTTCCTCACTCTGCAGCCCTAACCACCGATAGCTTGGGTCTATCCCCGCTGCCGGTGGCAACCTAGGTTAAGTTTTTTATAATATTTTCACTTGCTTCTCGCTGGATGATCCTGATGTCGCCGCTGACTCTGTCGTTGATGTGATACTGCAGGGAATGGAACTTTTCATTCCAAACTCTGTGGTTCCCATTGGCGGCAAGTCCCAACCATGGTTTGGTCGTTGCTGCAAAATGGCGTCTCGCCAAAAGCGACAGCATTACCAAGCCTGGGCTAATGCGGTGTCATCAAAGGATCCAAACACCAGTGCGCTCAAAAAGAAGTACAACTTTGCCGCCAGATCCTTTAAGAAGGACATCGCCAAGGCGAAGTCATCATTCATAGGTAGAATTGGCGAGAGGCTAGTGCGTCTTCCTTCGGGGACGCGTGCGTTCTGGTCTCTCGCCAAAGCTATCTTAGGGAATTTTTGTCAGCCGTCCCTACCACCATTGCACAAGACCGATGACTGCCTGGCCTATACTGCAAAGGAGAAAGCCGATCTCTTGGGCTCTCTTTTCGCATCAAACTCGACCTTGGACGATGGGGCAAACTCTCCACCAACCATACCGCATTGCGCTTGTACAATGCCAAACGTTCAGTTCCTGCAAAGGTCAGTTCGTAAGGCTCTTTTTTCCCTTGATATCCATAAGGCGAGTGGGCCAGATGCAGTTCCACCCATTGTGCTTCGGACGTGTGCTCCTGAATTGGCACCAGTTCTAACGCGCCTTTTCCAGCTCTCTTACACCACTGGCGTCGTCCCGAGCTCTTGGAAGACAGCCCTTGTGCACCCGATTCCAAAAAAAGGCGATCGCTCAGTTCCGTCTAACTACAGGCCAATAGCTATTACCTCTTTACTCTCCAAAGTAATGGAGTCCATTATAAACCGCCAGCTCTTAAGGTACCTAGAAGAGAACCAGCTACTAAGTGATCGCCAGTATGGTTTTCGTCGCGGTCGATCGGCTGGTGATCTTTTAGTGTACCTTACTCACCGATGGGCGGAGGCAGTCGAGAGTAAAGGGGAGGCACTGGCAGTTAGCTTGGACGTAGCGAAAGCTTTTGACAGGGTATGGCACAGGGCTCTTTTCTCTAAACTTCCATCATACGGGCTTCCTGAGAAATTGTGTTCATGGGTTGCCAGCTTTCTTACTGGGCGTAGCATCAGAGTCGCAGTCGACGGTTCGTGCTCCGACATGAAGCCCGTGAATGCTGGAGTCCCGCAGGGGTGTGTGTTGTCCCCTACTTTGTTTCTTCTGCATATCAATGACATGCTGCATAACAACAGCATTCATTGCTATGCGGATGACAGTACTGGGGATACGCTCTACACCGGGCGAGCTAATATTTCTCTGGAAAGCGTCATCGAGAGCCGGAATAAACTTGTGACTGACACCGAGAACATGTTAAGTCATGTCTCGGATTGGGGCCGACATAACCTAGTCCGCTTTAACCCCTCCAAAACACAAGTTTGCGCATTTACCGCGAAAAAACATCCCTTCGTCGTACCTCTGAACTTTGAGGGAGCTCCCCTTGATACCAATCCGATTATTGGAATCCTTGGCGTCGATATTTCGAGTGACGTTCAGTTTCGTGGTCATTTGGAAGGTAAAGCTAAATTAGCTTCGAAAAAGCTGGGTGTGCTTAATAGAGCGGGTCAGTATTTCACGCCGGCCCACCGTTTACAACTGTATAAAGCACAGGTCAGGCCGCATATGGAATACTGCTCCCATCTCTGGGCTGGAGCACCCCAATACCAACTCCTTCCATTTGACCGCATTCAACGCAGAGCTGCTCGAATTGTCGGCGACGTGGTTATTTCAGGTCGGCTCGATCCACTGGCTCTTCGGAGAGACGTTGCGTCTCTCTGTATATTGTACCGTATATATCATGGGGAGTGTTCTGAGGAATTGTTCGGCTTGATCCCTGCCGCTAATTTCCTTCACCGCACTACACGCAATCGACTGTCATTCCATCCACATCGCCTTGATGGATGGCGGTCTACTACTGTGCGTTTTTCAAGAAATTTCTTGCCTCGAACTACAGTGTTGTGGAACCAGCTCTCGGCGGCGGTATTTCCGGACCGTTACGACTTAGGGATCTTCAAGAAACGAGCCTATTCCTTCCTTAAAGGCCGGCAACGCGCCTGCGATTCCTCTGGTTTTGCGGGTGTCCATGGGCGGCGGTGATTACTTTTCATCACGTGACCCGCTTGCTCGTTTGCCTCCTTCTGCTATAAAAAAAAAAAAAAAATATTTTGTAAATAGGTTTTTATATAAAATATTGAAAAAAATTAAACTTAAGAATTATGTTAAATAAAGATGATAATAATAATAATAAAGAATTTATTTGTCTTCAATCTAAAATACAAAGTACACAGGGAACATTAGTACGCAGATGGTAAAGTTAAATGAAGAACAAAACGGTCTATGGCTCAGAAGCCGCAGATAGTAAATATCCACAGCTTCTGCTATTCTGCCACAGCCTTTTCAAAAAAAATGTACGTAGTAATAAAACGCGACATGAGTTGCGAATTGCGACACACGCTTCGAAATATTTATAAAAATTCGCCAAGTAAAAAGTCGCCATATCACTGGACGGAACAAAACATTTACATACTAAGCAATCACTAATCTCAAAACAAAACGAAAAAACATAAACAAAAAAGTGCCTACATAATATGACTGGGGAGTAGACGACCAGAGGTCAACGCCAGGGATTGTTCCAGCATAAGCCATCTGCGAAATCTTTGTCGAAAAGTTGGTAAAGATAGCTCTACGGCGGCTCTAATCGGTGGAGGTAAATCATTCCAGATTTTCGCAGCGGCGTACTTGAAACATCCCCTAGTGGTAACAAGTTTAGTCTTCGGCACTAAATAAAAATGACCTCTATCTCTTAGCGACGATTGAACGTTTCTAGTAATTAGCTTACTGACCAGATAAGCCGGTAATTTGACATTATGCAGTGAGTGCAGGAAGCAAGCGTATTTTAGTTGGATTGTGTTGCAAATATTAAGCCAACCCTTATCAACCAAATGTGGAGAAATGTGATCTCTTTTTTGCACGTTAAAACAAAATCGTACGCATGAACTCTGCACTCGCTGAATAATTTTAATACTTTTTTTGAACAGGCAAGGTCCGAAAACTATATCACAATAAGATAAATGCGATAGAACAAGGCTATTGCAAAGCAGCACTCTGACATCCGTTTTAAGGAAAGGACGTATTTTATAGAGGTTCATTAGAGAACCATAACTAATAGCAGCATTCCTCTGTACATGCTGTTCGAATTTCAAATTTTTCATCCAGTAAAAGACCAAGGTTACGCACAGGTATTTCATAAGGCACTAGTATATCATTTACTTTAATTGATGGGCTGAGTTCGTTAATTGCGCTAACCTGTTTTTTAGTACCCAGTGTAATGCGAACACTCTTGTTAGGGTTTAGAACAAGTCCATTCCTTGTGGCCCACTCAAAAATCGCAACGAGATCGGCATTGAGCTTAGGCACGACTGAAGAAATTTCAGGGTAGGTGGGCAGAGTATGGATGTATATCTGACTATCATCAGCATATAAGTGCAATTTCGAGTGTGCTACGACCTTTGTTATATCCGCTGTGTATACAGAAAATAGAGTTGGACCTAATATTGAGCCTTGAATGACACCCCTATGGAGTGGTAGGGTATTAGACGTTATACATATATCACTGCCATCCACACAGCGCACCCTTTGTTCACGTCTCTGAAAGTATGATTTAAACCAAGCTAAGGCAGTATCCGTCAAACCATACCATTTAACTTCGCTAATAAGATTGGTATATCAACACAATCAAATGCCCGAGTGAAATCAAGCAGAACCAAGAGTGTGCCCTTGCCCGAATCTGAGGCTGTAAGAATGTCGTCAGTAATATCTAAAAGAGCAGACGTGGTACTATAATTTTTACGAAAACCGGACTGTGTGTGAGGCAAGACATTGTTTTCTTCTAGAAAAGGGACTATTTGAAGATGTACACATCTTTCAACTATTTTTGACACTGCTGGTAATACACTTATAGGACGTAAATCCGAAATAGAATCGACTGAGGGTTTTTTTTGGTATAGGCGTCACCAGGGCACACTTCCAGGAATCTGCAAATACGCCACTTTCGAGAGATTTATTTACAATAAAAAGTATCGCGTCAAGAGAGTAAGGCAAAGTCAACTTTAAAATGTTCATCGAAAGTCCATCGACACCCGTTGAATTAGAAGAAGAAAATCCATTAATTATACGTTCAAGGGAATCTCTATCTACGGCTTTAAATTCAAATTTGTTGTCAGATTGTGGCTGGGATTTTATTTCTTGAATAGCTTTTAAATTAGATTGCAAAGGTATATCATTAATGAAATTGTTATTCAAAGAAGCCGGATCACACAGATTTTCGAAGTTTTTTGGTTTAGAATAAGTTTTTTTTCCTATATAAAATCAATAATATCTAAAAATTCCGAGGCCGCTACGCACTATTCGACTATATAAGAGAAAACATTATAATTTTTTTATTTCACTTGTTTAGAACTGTAGTTCAATCGATGAGTTCAAAAAAGTGCCTTCGCGCACTTTATACAAATCTTTCTCTGCAATTTTGGGTTTAATTAATAAGTTAAGCAAAATTTACAAAAAGCGAGGCCGCTACGCACTATTCCAATAGCTATTCTACACTATTCAATAAGTCATAATTTTAATGTATTTTTGTTTCTGAGATCCATAACGCCAAAATTGGCCATTTTACGCAAAAATCACAGTCAAGATGTAATAGGCCTCTTAACTAGTTTTGATAGATAGTATTTTGTATAGGAATTAACCAGTTTTGTTAAAACAAAATCGTTTATAACCATTTTTGTTCTGTCAGTCAGATTTTTAGGTACTTTTGTACCAAAAAAAACTGATTTTGTTTGGAATTAAATCAACATCAGGGGGGTTACTCTCGAACGCAAACTGAATCGTAATACAATTCCAATGCGATTAATATGTATCGATATTGGGATAAGTAAAGATAACTCCGAAACGCCATCTCGATAATAATTTGTTCAATCAATTTCCACGCAATTTAATTCCAATGTAGCGCTATTGTCTCTTACAAAAGTGCCATTTGACATTTTTTAGATTTGTGATTGGAAATTGATTAATGCAATTCTGTTTCAAGAGTAGCCTACCTGGTAGGCTTTAAAAAATTGACGGCTTAACATGTGTCATGTCATTTTCTGCCTATTGAGTAGTTAACTATTTTTGTTCCGTCGCTCCTCATATGTATGTATAAACTCTTTTTGTTTTGCACCCCTGGGTGGTGCTAAATGAGTAAAACTGCCTGAGTTGTAAAACCACACTGCGTTGCAGCACGAATTGGGCCGGCTCATCCGGCGTAATACTACCTTAACTCGTTGTTGTTGTGTTCCGTCCGATGAGGACTCTTCTCAAAGATACTCCACACATCTGAAACACCACTGATTTTGCGGGTGTCCATGGGCGGCGGTGATTAGGTACTTTCCATCAGGTGACGTGCCTGCTCGTTTGCTTCCTTAAAAAATTGGGGACGTTTATAGGCTGATGATGAGTATGAATTATTTATTTTTAACACATATTTATTTAAACACATCGTTGGTATGGCGTAGATATGCGCGTGCGCCGCGGTTGCACAACTCGGTTGCGCAACTCGGTTCGCTCGTGCAGCCCGTGTTTGTGCCCATTACGGAAATTCAAGTTCGAGGCCACATTACAATGCCAACATGTCAATATGCAGCAACATCATGAGACTTATCATCGAGAACACGGTAATTTTTTCCGGCGCGTATCTCAACGTAAAGATTATATGATTTTGAAAGTGAAGACTAGATTTATTGATTTTGAAAGTGACTGTACCGCACCTACTGTAAAATCTACAGTTCACACATTCACAGTCTACAATGTAGATAATGAGCGACACATGCTTTAAAATGTTATTTAACATTTTGGATTTGGCAATGCTCTCAATGTAAATTGTAAATGAAATGTGGAGCAATCTTATCTAATCTACGTAGGTGCAATGCTGTTTCATTTTTTATTTATTTATTACATATAGGTACTCGAAAGTTTATTGCATTCGATAACTGGGATTTGATAACCTGTATGATGGAATCCCAAGCAGGTGGTAAATTCCAACCATCCTCTCGATCGAAATTTCTATGTTTTTCTAGGGATGAATCGGTGTATTAGGACGAGTATTTATTGTGGTTTATCAAATCTGATGTAATGGTTCCCTCGAGAGCACTGCAGACTTATTTTCGCGCCTACGCTTGACGTCGTCGGCGTCATGCATCGAGAATGTAGTTTGCAGTTTGAGATGAGACAGCCAGTTCCTCAGTGGTTGAGGATTCCGGGTGAAGCGCGCTTCCACCTTCGGCCTATCGTCACTTACCACCAGGTGAGATGAAGGCCAAGCGCTTACCCGTTGCCGAATAAAAAAATAAAAGAAAACAAAGAGAGTGAAGGAACCCGCGTAATAAATCACATAGCTCTCTACGGTTGCATCTATCTTTCTAGGTAACGATAACTAGGTAGTGTGAGCAGTGCTGCCGCTGCTGATAAAAGTTCGGTCAACTTCACAAGCGTTGAAGCGTTGAAATCTCATTGCCATGTGAAAATTGAGCAACGCAGCGCTATTCATTGTGTGACCTCTCAAACCAACATTTTAATCAAAGTTATGCAATTCCAAGGCATGCTGCTGTCCTTCACGGCTAACATATTTTTTAGAATAATTACATTTAATTTTAATTGATGCAATGTTGCAACTTAAGGAATCTAACACTCAGGACTGGTCTTAAATTTTTATATTACTGTGCAGACAAATGTCTTCGCTCCACCTCTGATACGTGGAACCAAAGTCCAGATGCGAAGACAGTTAATGAAGCAGAATTGTACCGCACTAGCCGTCCTCGCTTTGACGTAGCCTAAAAAGTCCAAGATCGACTTACAAAAACGTACAAAGGGTAGTCAATATTTTAAATTGTCTATAAAGAGAAAACTTTTAAAAATAACTAAATAATAATATAAACTTTCCCACCCAAGTTAAGCTTCTATTGAAACTTGTTATAATGGTTAGACAACGGATATATACATACTTATTTTACATAGAAAAATAAGAAATAACGGTTTTCTAAATTGTTTTCGGGTCTGGGTGCCCAAAATCAATTTCGAAAAACAGTTATTTCTGATTTTTAATAAGTACCCAATTGTCCCCAAGACCTCAGAGCTGGCGACGCCAGAACCGGCGTGCTATATAAGGCGACTGCTAGAAACCGCAAGAAAGTTCAAGGGCTGGTCAGGTCAAGTGACATAAAAATGACAAAAAAGAAATTCGTGCTTTTTTTTTACAACGCGCGGGCAGCGGCCCGCCGTTGACCCACCCGTCTGTTGACCTGTCCGCGTCAGCTGGGCGATAAGTACCTACGTTAGTCTACAATCTTTTTTGTCATTTTTGTCATGTTTAAAACACTTGTTCTGCCCAGCCCTTGAAGTTTCTTGCAGTTTTTAGCAGTCACCTTATATAGTCACACGAATGTGCTATTAGTGCTTAGCGCGATAACTCGCGCTTAGGCATCTGACGCGTATGGTATAAGTATAACCAAGACGCGACGGTTCCATCCCTTCGGCAAGTGTCGGGGGAGATGTACTTGAGTTTTTAGTAGGTATGCTCCCTTCGGGACTGAACAGGGAGGCGAGAGCTGAGGGAGAACCCCACACAACCATAGCGCGGTGGTACACCGTAATGAGTTTTCCCAAGAATAAAAATCCCGCAGCGAAGTTACACAAGCTGACGTAGAACCTCTTCCTCAGGGTTGTCCCGAGCTCCTATCGAAGCAGATCATCTGGCAGACGCTGCAGGGCGTCGCGTACTGCCACCGTCACAACTGCATCCACCGGGACGTGAAGCCGGAGAACATCCTGCTGACCGGCGACGGGGTCGTCAAGCTGTGCGACTTTGGCTTCGCCAGGATGATCAGTGCGTATTGCGATCTTATTTGTATTAGCGTAACGCTCCTTTAAGTCTCTGTACGTAGGCAATGCCATCCTACCATTATTGTACTTGTTAATGACAACTCATCACCACCAACATATGCATGCAAAAAATATTTTGTGACTCGTATGTCCAAATCCTGTGAACCTCCCCATTTTTACTTGGTATAAAGCTGTCTGTCTGACACATACACCGAGGCTAGGAGCGACTTCGGGTTATGTGGGATGTGGGACTCTTTTCCCGAGATAGAAAAGCTCGATGAGAGTAGGGGTGGGCCTACTCACTAAAAACCTAGTACCATCTATTCAATGCCACAGGGATGGCTCGGAACTATGAACGGCAAGCACCGGGTTCAACTGCCGGATACCTGAACCTCCCCTTCCTAACTCCTTTCCCCCTCCTCCTCAGGCGGCAGCTGTTCCTCCGAGTACTCAGTGCACACCATGATACCGTTCGGAGTGGACGTGCGACGGAGAGCTAGTAACTTTTAAATCTATTAAATTGATAACTTAAAGTCTTTCTAGTAGGTATTAAATTAATTTGTTTATAAAAAAGTAGATACTATAGTAATTGTAAACGTAGAGTACCTAACAGGTGTAAGGTACTTAATTTAAGAAAAATCCTTTCGTGTAGAGAATTATAGGTTAGGTATTCAATAAGTAGAAGTAAGCTGTAATTGGTTGTAAAAGGTATAGAAAAATTGATGTAATGCAAACATACATTTTCTTACTGATGATTCGGATGCGCTTAGGGAAGTAAGGCCCCAGGTCTGATGAAAAGCACCCTCTGTTCCCTTAGGCTACTTTACTTATCCCTGGAGGTAACGGGCTCTGTCTGTTTAACTTTAAGTGACGCTTTGTTGTATGACATGAGATTGTCCAATCTTTTTTTTTTATTATTCTACAACGGGTGACCGCTTGGCCTTTATCTCACCTGATTGCAAGTGACGATAAGGCCAAAGGTGGGAGCGCGCTTCACCCGGAATCCTCAACCACTGAGGAACTGACTATCTTATCTCTATCGCTTCTCGAAAACAGATCACACGTTTGATACGTAGGTAGGTACTGCTAATAAAAATGTCCTCATAGTCGTGTGTCGTGTCTCAAAAAAACAAACATAGTTAAGTTGATACATTTCTAACATAGTCCAAATGTCAATACTTTTGCCCAATATGTATCAACTTAATTGTGTTTCTTTTCTCATTGACAAGCATTTGTTTTGACGTTAAAGGTCGACGACCGACGTTGGATTAATGTTAAACACCGGAAAATGTTTTTCCAAGTCTCTTTGTTTAAGAGCGTATGATTCCATTGTTTGTTAATGACGAGTTACCTAGCAACATCCAGGTCAAAGGAACGTTTATCGTACAAACGCCAGCACAGGTAAACCAACCACGAAATGTCAAAAATCTTCAATTAATTTTGAACTTTAACTTATAGTCGTAAGGAACAACATAGATTAGAGAAATTTGACAGTTTTGTATAGGTTGACAAGCTGCCGTGCACCTACTGTTAGTTTCAAATAACACTGTTGATCGGAAAAGTATCCCAGTGAATCGTAATCGGTGGTCGATTTACAAAACACTCGGCTTCCTATCCGGATGTCATGGGTTCAAATTCCAGTAGGCTTACTCTTGAAACGCAAATGCATTAATCAATTTCCAATCACAAATCTAAAAAATGTCAAATGGCACTTTTGTAAGCGACAATAGCGCCACATTGGAATTAAATTGCGTGGAAATTGATTGAAAAAATTATTATCCCAAACCCAATTACCCAATATCGATACATATTAATCGCATTGGAATTGTATTGAGATTGAATTTGCGTTTAAGAATAACCCCCCAGGTTGGGCTAAGCGGACAGTTCGGTGCTTTGGATATTTCGACGCTTTCAGCTAGTATGGCATGGTGATTAACCATTACTTACATCATTGTAGTGATTTTAAGTCGTAGTAGGAGTATCGTATAATCAAGCTATCGAAGTAAGTACCTACTCATCCTACGACTAAATTACTCGCTTAGTTGTTTCGTGCGAACAAGGCTTCAGTTAGACTAGTCTTGCAAAGCGTTGCTCAAGAGTTGAGCACAAGCAGGAACGAAATATAGGTAGACGTCTTGAATGTTCTTTGCTAATTTCCGCGTTCTAACGGCATGACTTTGAACTGTGTCAACCTGTGTAAGAAGATTTGCAATAACATTAGAGATTAGTCATCCACGCCATCATGCTACTATGCTAAAACTTAAAGCGTCAAACCGATTTATATAGCTTAAAAATTGCTATAGGCTATTGTTGCCTTTAATGTATATAAATAAATAAAACAAATGGTCTATGGTACTACGCATTTTACCCACTCAATACTCAAATATGAATATGACTAAACAAAAAGTATAAAAATAATATTAGGTACATAAGTATACTCAAATAATAAAATGTACTTAGTGCTCGCGTATACTTTTGCTTCCCAGTGAATCCGCCTTGTGGATACCACCCCACCTCCAGAAGGGAAGCGAGGTTATGTGGGGCTCTATCCGTCCGTCCCTCACACTGAAAGCGAGATGAGAGGGAGGGAAGTTTACCCACTAAAACACGGAGACCAGCAAATTCGAATAAAGTGGACGTCGCGGGACCTGTCCACAAGGGAATTGAACCACGGCACGGGTGCTCTCGTAAACCTTAGAAAATAAAAAATTAAATGAAGTTTTTAAATTATGTCGTCGTGGATGGATACCAACAAAATGTTATTGAATCTGGCTTAGAGGCTTTTCCACGGTTAGCCTTCTAACCTGAACAATATAACGTAGAATATACTTAAATAACGAAACGTTGAAAAAAAAATAGTATGTACCTACCTCAGATGAGAATCGAACCACGACCTCCGCAACCCGGGCGGCTGCGTTTGACCATTTCGCCACCTAACCATAGGCGACAGGTCTAACCAATAAATCAAATATTACTAAAATTACGTAGATTATCAAGACAGAAAAATACCGTAACTAAATCATTTATCACTGGAAAATAAATCCTTTTTGATAGACCGAACTTAAATTAGTACAGGACGAGATGTATAATTTTGTTTATGGTAGTACCTAAGCATTACCGTAGGCGCACAGTATAAATTTAGCTTATATATATACTGTGGTAGGCGGAAGGCAAGTAGGTATACTTACCTAAATAATAAATGAGCGGTAAATGGTTGAGTTTTGTGCGATCGTGTAGTACCTAGGTAGATGTGGGGTCGGTCACCGGGTTAAGCCTTATCGGCGATCGGCCCCAGCATTTTATTACTTGCCTTCACCGATAGCTTCAGTAGGCATTGCGTTTTGTTCCGTTTTCAACATAAAGTGGTGGCGATTACTGGGGAGTATGTAGAGGCCTGTATTACGATAGGTAACGCCCCTTTATTTTGTGTGGTTTAGTGGTTAGACCACCGGTCTAAGACACAGATGTTCCGGGTTCGTATACTCGCTGGGGCATTATATTTGTAGCTTTGATTATATAATATGAGGAGGGCAGGACCAAAACCACAACATATCCACTTTTAACAGTAACGCAGAAATTAAAAAAAAAACTTAATAAATTATAAACACATACTTCAGCAGTATTTTTAAGTAGGTATGCCATGAAAAGTGCGGTTTTGTGAAGACAATCAGGGTGTTACAGTACTATTGGTTATTCTGTGGTGTTACTTTGTACCAGAGGATATTAGGGTGTAAGAAAGTGACAACCTGTCAACGTCAAATGTCAAAAAAATGTTGCCCGTGTACTGGCAAGAGTTTAAAGCAAAAGGCTGCAAGCACAGGTCATTCAGCAAAACCTGTTATTATACTTATATATTTTCAGATTCAAAAATTACAGGATATGTGTGGTGCAATGCAAAATGTGCAAAATGATTCATAGTAACATATTTGTAGGATAACGTGTGGTTTTGAATCAACTTTAAAAATATATTTAGGTTTTGAACAAAACTTTGATATTTAAACATCGTTTTGCTATGGAAAACGTGCTGTTTTGAATTAACTGACTTTCCTATAATCCATTTAAAAAAATAGAATAAAAAAATAAAAAATTTAAATGTTAAAAGTGGATATGTTGCAGTTTTGATCCTAGCCTCCTCATATATAAACAAAGGTTTGTAGATACCCGGTTTGGTGTTGGTAAAGCTTGTTCATAGTCTTCCTGGCTAACTACCACCATCTTATCATAAATATGTCGCCATATCATGTTACTAGCATTGTTCCATTCCAACTGTTAGGGCCTTATTTCATTAAGACATCTTGGTGGAGCAACCGTCGCCGCCGGCTCTTTAGCGCAACCAAGCGGTCGCCGGGTGAGATATTATACCCTCCAACTCCATACATACAGGCGTATACATTTTGTTGGTGGCTGGCGACCTGGTTGCGCCACTATGATGTCCTAATGAAATAGGGCCCTAAGAGATAAGATAGCCAGTTTCTATTTAGTGAAGGAATCCAGGTGAAGTGCGCTTCCACCATCGTGGGCATTATCATTACCTAACATCAAGTGCGATAAAGGCCGAGGGCTGAAGTGATTACTCGGTAGTGGATAAAAAAATACTAGAGCACGCACGGACGAGATTAAATTGTATGCTCGCGGTAAAAGTAGGTACCTTAAACCGCCTTCAGAGTCCTATCTATCTATTTCTATAAACGAGTAGGTAAGTAAGTATACCAAAGTCCGAAACTTGTCAAAATTAATTAACATTAACCCATTAACTTTACACTCTTCGCTTTCTTATATAATACTTTTACTCTTTTTTTCTATCCTTACTTATATAAAGTGTCATAATTTTATTTTCATCCCACCATCTCGGAAAGAGTATTTTTAATCTTCAATATCTGAATGGAAAAGCCGTTTTTATTCTCTAGAGGATAAAGTAAATTGAATTTAGAACATCGTGTGCACTAAGTTTGTGAATTAAAAAAAAACATTAAACCTTTTTACTGCTACCTCTATGGTGCCGAATATATCATACAACTTTTTTTTAATTTGTTAAAAACTCTTACTCGGAACCTTCTTGGTATTCTTTTTTCAATTTGCTTTGTACGCGGTTCTTTACGCGGCATTTTTTCACGTCATTGTTAAACCTTATATTAAAAACAAGAAACTTGAAACCAAGTTTTTTTTTTTTGCATTTAGTCATTTCCTTGCTGAGGTGGGATGAAAAGTTACGTGTTGCACTCGATTGCAAAGATTTTTCACCTCGTGCTCTTTTGATTCCCTCGCTAACGCTCAGGATTCTAATGTTTGAATCACTCGCTGCACTCGTGATTCAATTTTAGAATCCTTCGCTTGCTCGGTCATCAAAATTGAGCACGCGGTTAAAAAGCAACTTTGCAATCTTGTATAACAAATAACTATTATTTATCTCTTTGTACTATCAATAATCATGTATGTGAGTGAGTTTATTAATAAATGTATTTTCATTCTCCTTTCTTTCTTCAAACACTCGTTTAGCTGTTTAATCATTATAACGTAATAAAAAAGGCAAAGCAAACCTACTTTCGCATTTACATTAGAGACTATTATAATATTAGAAGTGAAGGACGTTAGGATAAAAGGCGTAAGTATGTGTAACTGAGACAGAATTTTTAACTGGTTCACAAAGTCAGTGTGCTGAAAGTCATAGCTAATTCATTTTGCAATACGTTGAGTCGGTACGTTGTTGGCGTTGTAGTCGCGTTGGGAGACGATTCGCAGTTTCAAAATGTCTATATATTTATCCATTTATCGTGGTTTATCCTTTAGACACGACAAAGTTGCGTCAATCGGTAAATGATGATTGACTGATTGATTGATAGGTACATACTTACATACATAACCGCGTCGCGTAGCAGTGAAAGAATACTACCACCCCCTCTCTTCCCTTTGGGTGTCGGAAAAGGCGACTAACGGACTAAAGACTGCACATACTTACATCCAACAGCATAGAGCGGCGATGGGCTCGCCACCTGTAACACTGAGCACATGTGCAGTCGCTATTTGTTATTTTTATTAATGTCCATTCACGTTTTAATTTTATTTCATTTTTTATTGTTATTTTATTTTCCATTAAAAGAAAAATCCGTTTCCGCGGCCTAGCGGGTTCTTCCAAAAACTGAAAACCGTGCTTTGCTCTTTGAGCAAAGGTATCACTGAGTTTTTGCCCTTTTGCATCGCTTCGGCACACATGCTACCACGTGTTATTTGAATGTTTTTATTTGTAACTAAGCATGAGTGTTTTTTTAATGCAAATAAATGTTGTATCTATCTATCTATTTGGTGAAAAGTGGACTATGGCAGAGGACTGCTTTTGCGGTCCTCATAGCCTGACTAACCCTTCGGGGATAGATAATAGCTTACATTCAAGACTACCTATTATCCCCGAAAAGGTTAGTCGGAGACTATACAAATTCTTACAAACTATTTTTTACAAAAATGTAATAAAATTATGAGCGTTACTTCCGCTAACTAGTAGCGTTACTTTAAGTAACTCTACTACTGCTTCTACTTCTTACATAATTTTATAGCATTTTTGTTTGCATTTTGAATGTTATGGATTCCCTCCGAGTAACGCCTGATTCCATTCACTATTTTATGAAATATTTGTAATCTATACTATGAATAAAAAATCAAAGTGCCGCAAGAAAGCCTTACGAGCCTAACACAAGACGGTGGTTGTAAATCGATTCTCAATTGTTTTGTTATTCCTACTCACCAAGCCATTAGGCGCACCATATCAAATGACAAATGGCTTTTAGCGACCTTCCACTGTTAGAATCACAAAGAAGGCAAGCCATTTTTCAATGTTGGGGTAATCCACTGAACACTAGGTACCTACTTAGTTTTAAGTAGAAATAAAACATTATTGGGCAAAATGTAAAACTAAAGCACGTAACCTGCAATTGAACGTTTCTATATAAAGCTGTGAAATATCTCCAATCGAAACTGATCCTTAAACACTAGTGACAAAGTTTAGAACGTATCTAAGAAATTTTACATGTAATCACGACTATTGTTGACGACCTCCTAGGTCGAGTGGTTTGTACACCGGTTTTCATGGTGTCGCCATCTCTGAGGGTTTGATCCCCGGTCGGGTCAATTTAGAAATTATTGTTTTTCTAAATTGTCTCGGTTCTGGGTGTTTTCTATGTATAATAAGTATGTATTTAAGTATTTAAAGTATGATTATCCGTTGTCTAGTAACCATTTAACGAGTTTCTTCGAAGCTTCTCTTGGGCTAGATAATTGGTGTGATTGTAGGAAAGATTTATTTATTTATTTATTTATTTCTTTACTATTATCCCCGAAGGGTTAACCAGTGACTAGGCAATGAGGACAGCAAATGCAGTCCTTTATTGCCATAGTCTACTTTTTACCAAATAACGACTGCACATGTGCTAAGCGTGACAGGTGGTGAGCCCATCGCAGCGATAGAGCAGCGATAGCATCGCTGCTCTATGCTATTGCGCTGTTGGATGTAGGTATGTGCAGTTTTTAGTCCGTTAGTCGCCTTTTACGATACCCAAGGGAAGAGAGGGGGTGGTATGGTAGTATTCTTGACCGTGATACGGTTTAGAAAAGAAACAATAGAAACACTTTACATTTTGTGATACCGTACCGTACAGTTGAAAACAGTCTGTACCATCAATGGAGTTAAGGAGCTCGATGACGCAATGGCGATCGCCTTCGGTTTGTTATTTTGCCAGCAATTTTCGCAATGCCGTGTCACCGGATGGGTGACTAAATCAAACATCTCGAGCTCCTCCGTGCTTTGGAAGGTACGTAAAGCCGTTAGTCCGTGTTGCTGTCGTAAGATGGCAGTCGTACCAGGGTTGTCTGCCACCCGTACTCTAAAATAGAGTAGGTATTGTCCTCTTTTTCATGTAGGCGTACTTTATAATCTACGACACCAATAAAGTACACTAAAATACTCTATTTACGTAAAACTACTTACTTACGTAAAAGGCAAATATTTGTTAAATGAATAAAATGTTTACTAGAAAAAAATCAACCAGTCTCAGGAAGCTCGAGTGGGATTCGAACCCACGACCTTTGGATTGCCGGTCCACTGCGAATCCCACTCGAGCTTCCTGAGACTGGTTGATTTTTTTCTAGTAAACATTTTATCCGTTATCTATATAGCATCGTGAATGCAAAATTTCAATAATAAAGATATTTGTTAAATGTCGCAAAAAAAAAGGTTTATAATTACGTATTTTAAGTATTTGTTGCAAACACTTTTTTATGCTACAGGTACTGTACTTTATTTTTGTTATAACAAAATGAAAAAATACTTTATTCGTCCTAAAAAAATGTCATCTCCTAAACTCTCCATGTGCTTTTGTCCACGTGGGGATAGGCCTGTACCCACCCAACCTTTGAGACTAGAATACACAGAGACGGTTAAGGCTCCTACCGTCGCCAACGACCTTGAGCGTACTGGCGGAGCTTATACTTCACCCCCGCACTACCCGCTGATAAACATCGCGCGCGCCAAAAGGGTATCAATGTTCAACTATAGGTTTGCTATTACTACTAGAGATGGAAAAAAGTGCTTATTTTTTTAACCTTTATGCGTTGTACGATTTTCAAAAAGCATGCTTATAAAAATTCTTTTTTGCTTATTACTTACAAAAAGCTGGCTATGTTGTGTTGAAACGAAAAAAGTAAAGCTGTGAGTGTTAGCATACCTACCTGCTTAATACGTTTTTCGTTGTTAACATAATTTGTTGTCAACGTGTTTCGTTGTCATTTAAACAAAAATTAAATATTAAGTTGTACGACGTAAATATTAAATATGTAAACAAAGCCGTTAACCGATCAAATTAAGTGCAATTCTGTGCAATGCATTTTGTCGCAGCCAGCCTTTGTCGCGTTTTGCTCATTATTGTTTTAACAACAATAATGTTTCATAAATAAAACCTCACATATTCATTGTATAGCCTGACCAGAAAAATAGAAAACCTGCTACCCACCACTAAAATGTCAAATGAAGCCCATGATGTCCATATTCACATTTTTTTGCCGATAGACCCGCAGGTCATGATGCGGAAAACTAATGACACTAATTTGTAATTTCCTTTACTGGCAACAGTAACTATAAAACGTCATTATCATGACATCATTGTCATCTGTTCATTGCTGTCAAAGTGTCAGCACGGACTATTTATCGTTAATTTTGTTATTATTTGATATGTTGTTATTAGTTTTATTTTTAAGCGTTATAATGCTGAAAACTATTCATATAGTCGTAAGAGAAAAATAGTTTACAATGTATAAATATTTGTTGGAGAGAAAGCTAAAGGCTTAGATGAATGATTGGCCTCGATTTTTATTGTACTTGTTAGTTGTGTTCAAAAAAGGCAATAAGTTTTTTATTTTAATAAATTGTTAACCTCCCTCCCCCCACACCCGACCGACCCCGACCCCCAATTTAGGAGACGCGTTTGTAATTTTTTAAATATTTTATTTAAGTTTTAAGTAATTTATGTTTTTTAGGTGTGTCTCGTTCTTTTGTAATGAAATTAAAAAGAGAAGGACATACGTCAGCTGTATTTTCTACGCCTAAGAAAAATAAACCAAAACCAAAATAGAAAATAAACTAGATGATTTTGAAGTGTGCAATTATTCATAAAGTTTATGAATTTTATCCAGTTCGTAAAGAAGTACCGAGTGATTTATGTTGGTGGCGGTGAAAGTGATTCATTATGCAATGGAAGTTACAATGAGTCTGATATATCTGAAATCCAACCATTGGTGCAATCTGATAATGATGAACATGAAATGTCGTATGATATAGTTGAATACCTATTTAGATAGGTACTGATTTTGATTAATGATAGGTATTAAAAATCTGGCTTTGATAATTTTATTTCTTTGACCCTTGACTTTGTTATGTAGGCATATCTACAGGATCACGTTAGATTACATCAATCCAGAATCAGAAATGTTCTTTTTTGGATTTCCAATGACTCCATAATAAATAAATTAATGATAGGTACTATGTCAAATAGTATGAAAAAATTTTAACGCTTGCCAATTCACATGGGTATTACTTTACTTAGTGTTGCAATAAAAAAAGGATTTGAGGCGCCCCTAGACCAGGTTTTTTATTTTTCTGGTCAGGCTTTAAATAATAATATTATATCACGGTATCTGGTGAGTAAAATGTTTTTTTTTGCTTTTACAGTTTTAGCTCATGACCTCTGGGATATTTTGTAAAGGCGTCATAATTTAAAATGGTCATTTTAGGTTGGTGTTTTGAGTCACACTTATTCAGTGGCTTTCGGATCTGGGGGAGTATTTTGCCCAACATCCTTTGGGTTTGCTTTTGTTTCTGCATGAGATTAGGTAGGTAGTAACTTTTTTTAACGGCCCTTTGTAAAAACTTTGTATCAGACATTAGGTAGGTACTAATAAGGGCTGCGTAATGTAATGTATTACTATAAGGCTGTAAGATTCAATTTGATTTACAGTGAATACGACACTAATTATCACGCTAAACAATTAACTGAATTTCTGTGGGAATTGAACTCGTAGGTATGAATGAAGAGCGTAACCCATCTGTTTTACAATCATTTTATAGACAGATACTCGTCAATAAAACAGTAGGTACTCTTAACAAAGAAAAATACTGGATCAAATATATGCATAAATATGTATTCCTAGGTAGGTACCTAGATTGAAAACATACCTATGAATATTATCGATACGTACCTAGTACTATTATTTATTCTGTGTCGATACCTGTCATTTAAATTGAAATAAAGCACATTTTGGCCAAAACAAGCTATGAATGCCGTCTTACTTTATTTTTTATTCTCTTTTTTTCTGTCTAATCCATGTAGCAATACGGCCAATAATACCTACCTAACTATTTTAGACACATTGAAAATGAGACTTCGAGAACGTTTTCAACGAGGTTTTCAATGTCAAATTATACATTTTTAGGTGGCATGTCATGTGATGTTCTTAAATTAATGATTAACGTAAAAAACGTCAAAATCTTATTTCGTTATACTCGTAAAAGCCCAACCATTTAATCCATATAAAAATGGTCACAGGGAACATTTTAATGACTTTTCTTAGATGTAAGGCACATCCATATTCTAAAATAACAAACTAGACTAAAAGAGTAGTAGCAAGTATCGATATTATGTCCTTCCTTTTTTTGTAATGTTTCTTGAGATTCCTTTTTTGTCGCCTCTGCTTTTTTCCCATCTTGCACAAACTATGACTTTGGTCACGGAAAACTATAAGTACGAGTTTGCAAAATACTATTTGCAAAAAAAATTACATAAAAATAATTTTTAAATACGCTCTCCAGTCAAATGACCACTCTAGTATTACTCATGAAACACGCCGTCCGATCACTATCCAAACTAAATATCAAATACTATTTCGAAATAGAAATTTTGCCTGCTCTCACACCCAACGCAGCACAGGTTCGTCTAGCAACACGTCTCGCCCCGCACTGACTGCTTGGACGAGAGCGGGGTGACAGTAGGAACTTAGTCGGAATTTTTGAGAAATAACATAATATTTATTGGATTTAAAAAAATTAAGAAAACCATGTTATTTCTTGTTGGTTTATATAATAGAATATAAATTTTCATACGTTTGTGATTGAAATTGAAGCAGTAAAATGGTTACAACTGGAAAAATAGGGGTAACTTCAGATATTTTTTTTATTTATTTTTTCTGGTTAAAATTGAAAAAGAGAAAAACCAAATCACTAATCATATCTTGGTAATTACTGTGTATTTTTTTGTTTCCGAAAGTACCATATTTTAGGAAGAAAATGGTAACAAAGTTACTTAGTTTCGGGGTATTTTACGACGGATGAGCCTTAACATACAAACAATAAGTATTCATAAGGTACTTCATGTAACAAAAAAATTTAGTGGCTATTGCACTAAAGTTCCTGTAGTTGTCAAGTATGCCACGGTCGCAGGCCTGTTGTCCAGTCAGCGACCGGTTACCGCTGTTGCAACCACCGAGTGGACTCTAGTCGCCAACTAGCCGCGCAAGGTCAAGGGGCTCACTGTCACCTCTAGAGCAGTAATACTTTAATCTTACTTTGCAAAATTCGTATGGGAATTAACAAAGTAAGTAAGATTATAGTAATAGTAATATATTAACCGTTCGCGTAGGTAGTACTATTATTTATTCTGTGGCGTAGCGGTGAAAGAATACACCACCCTCTCTCTTCCCTTGGATGTCGTAAAAGGCGACTACCGGACTAAAGACTGCACATACATCCAACAGCATAGAGCGGTCAGGGCTTACCACCTGTCAGGCTGAGCACATGTACAGTCGCTACTTGGTGAAAATTGGACTAAGGTAGTGGACTGCATTTGCTGTCCTCATTGTTTCTGACTAATCCTTCGGGGATAATAGTCGTGATTATATGTTTGTAGGTAAGGCCCCAAGACTGCTGCGGTGGGGGTGAATGTTGATGCCTTTGCAAGTGTTGATCGTTAAAACATATTGTTCTGAATGCTTGCGTATTACAATTTTCACTAGGTATTCGACAAAGTTCGAGCAAGTCCAATGACTTGCAAGCCTGTGTCCGAAGGGACCCCGCGCTGATTCGTGAACTACTACTGTTAGTAACCAGGTTCCGGCCAAATCGGAGAGAGAGCTCGGGAGTTTTAGTGGGTAAACCCACCTCACTTACCATCTTACATAACCATTGTGTTGCCCCGACTCGGTGGTATGCGTTTCTCCCGGGGAAACAACAAAAAAAGGTAGACAAAGTTAAGTTGAATGTATGAGAAGAATCGCCGCCTAAATAGCCCTAAGCCGTAAAGTCGTAACGGTCCGGAAATACCGTCGGCGAGAGTTAGAGAAAAGATAGCCAGCTCTTCAGTAGTTGAGTAATCCGGGTGAAGCGCGCGTCCATATTTTAGGACTACTTTTTTAAACACATTTTGACCTGTCTATTTCTTTGGGTAAAGTCGTTATGTATCATGTCCTTATGCCATCAACTCTTAGAGCAGTTCTTACTTCTTTAATCTTACTATGCAAAGTTCGTATGGAAATTGTGAATAAAACCTTTAAAAAAAGTCACCAACAAAAAACTAACCACCATTTTTCCCTTTACGATCAGAAGGTCAAAGCAACAAAACGTCTAACAGCGCGAAACATCTAATGATAGTAAGTCTAATTAGGAAAATGTCCATGTAGCAAAACGACCAACTCTCAGATGGTCTGAATGCGTCTATTTCGCAAATTGTCACATTCTCAAAATGTTTGGATACCCAGGCACATAAAATCCTAGCAATTATAATTTTCGCACAGCCAATGCACTAGAAGGTTGGCACAGGCGGCTCTACACGAATATAAAATCAAAGCCAAGCCATCCCTGCTACTATTCCTCAAAGCTCTCAGAAGAGAAGCCTTGTGGTAAGATCGCAAATACATTATTATGTTATTTGAAACATAGATATAATGTTTACTGCCAAATACAAAAAAGAGCTACATAAGCTTGAGCGTCAAAAAGTTAATCCCTTTGAATTTTTGGTAAACATTGGTCATATCAAAAGAATATTAGCTGCATAAATTTACGGGAATTTGTGCGCCTATAGCACAGAATAATATGCCTATATCATCCTAATAATATTTTAAAAGCTAGTGCTTTTTAACTTATATTTTTAACAAATAAATTTTACGAAAGTACTTTACAAATGACTTTTATTTTCTATCATGTCATGAGTGTATACATTTTAAAATAGTCGATTTGTGAAATAGACGTTCTGCTCTAAGACCATCTGATTTTGAGAGTTGGACGTTTTGCTATATGGACCTTTTCCTAATTAGGCTTTACTGCTCATTATACGTTTCGCACTGTTGGACGTTTTGCTGCTTAGACCTTCTGATCGTTAAGGCTTTTTTCCACCATTAGTTATACCAATGACGATATAATATTTGTCCATGGTTATACCTATTTCCGATAACGCGCATTGTGCGCACCGCGGGCGCCACAGCGCACAGGTAGATTACAGCAGTGCGATTCTCTAAGTTAAAGCCTTGCTGGCAGCGGCTGCCGCAGCGCTGAGAATTGACTCTGTCTCTTTCATATTAATAGAATTGGAAAGAGACAGCAGATCACAGCCGTGATTATTTATTATACTTATGTATTATGTACATACATAATACATACTTACATTCAAGACTACCTATTATCCCCGAAAAGGTTAGTCGGAGACTACAAATTCTTACAAACTATTTTTTATAAAAATGTAATAAAATTATGAGCGTTACTTCCGCTAACAGTAGCTACTTAAAGTAACTCTACTACTGCTTCTACTTATTACATATTTTTATAGCATTTTTGTTTGCATTTTGAATGTTATGGATTCCCTCCGAGTAACGCCTGATCCCATTCACTATTTTATGAAATATTTGTAAACAATATACTATGAATAAAAAATCAAAGTGCCGCAAGAAAGCCTTACGAGCCTAACACAAGACGGTGGTTGTAAATCGATTCTCAATTGTTTTGTTATTCCTACTCACCAAGCCACTAGGCGCACCATATCAAATGCCAAATGGCTTTTAGCGACCTAGCTTCCACTGTTAGAATCACAAAGAAGGCAAGCCATTTTTCAATGTTGGGGTACTCCACTGAACACTAGGTACCTACTTAGTTTTAAGTAGAAATAAAACATTATTGGGCAAAATGTAAAAATAAAGCACGTAACCTGCAATTGAACGTTTCTATATAAAGCTGTGAAATACCTCCAATCGAAACTGATCCTTAAACACTAGTGACAAAGTTTAAACGTATCTAAGAAATTTTACATGTAATCACGACTATTATCCCCGAAGGGTTAACCAGTGACTAGGCAATGAGGACAGCAAATGCAGTCCTTTGCCATAGTCTACTTTTTACCAAATAACGACTGCACGTGTGCTAAGCGTGACGTGTGGTGAGCCCATCGCTGCTCTATGCTGTTGCGCTGTTGGATGTAGGTATGTGCAGTTTTTAGTCCGTTAGTCGCCTTTTACGACACCCAAGGGAAGAGAGGGGGTGGTAGTATTCTTTCACCGCTACGTGATACGGTTTAGAAAAGAAACAATAGAAACATAACAATAATAATTACACACTGTTGAATGACCAAAAAAAAATTTAGTTTCCTCCCCATTATTGCGTCTTATTGCGGGTAGTACGTCACAAATGCCAAGCGGTGGCGCTATATAGCGCACTTCGCAGCCGTTTCAGTCGGCGCGCAGCTCTCGACCAGTCAACAGCTCCTGAGGATGCCCCGTGGAGGGGCGAAACACGTGTCGGGTTTCGGTTTGGATGCCTTATATTAGTGAGTTAGCGGGATTAACACTAGATATTTTTATTCCATTTTTGTATATCATGGATTTCCGCAAAGTAACGCCTGATTCTATTAATTAATAAATAAAAGTTACTATAGTATTTCAGAATTTTTTAATGACAAATTAAATGAAAAATGAATGTTAATACCACTATCCCTGCTGAAAATGAGATTTTGCAAAGGTTAATGGCTGTAAAAAAAAACATTAGTAATATAGAATAAGTAAATGAATATAATAAAATAGTATACTTAATATAGTGCAATAACATTATGTAATAATTTAGTAATTAAACTTGTAAGTTTGAATGTTGACAATTATTTTATAATTAAAATGGCAATAGCCCCTCATGGTTGCTGTGCCCTTGCAGGGCGTGACTGTACTTACTTTATTTTGTAACATCTCTGTAAACCTGTGACTTGCAATAAACGTTTGAAATTGAAATACTTAGGACTAAATAAGAAAGCTAGTCTAAAATAAAAAATGTTGTAAAATTTATATAAACAAATGTAATAATTCTTTAAAGTAATAACAGTCAGTATCGATTGTAAGTACACAATATAAACATAAAACAAAGACAAAATAAAGAATGTTTCTGGAATTTAAAAAACAAATTACAACCATAACTGGACTAATTTAAAGTAATTTATCATTAATTATGCAAAGTCATCATGTTTTTTATAATAATTTAATACAAAAGTTGGCTATAAATCATCTTTTAAAAAAAATCGTGAATCGATATCTCTTGCCTCTCTAGTGCTGTGAGAAGAGAACTTTTTATATTTCTTGTCTAATAAGATAACTTAATAAAGTTAGAAGGCCGAGAGAGAAATTTTATTTACTTACTTTTTAGAGTTGTTTTGTTATGTAAGTACTTTTCGTATTTTATCATTATCATTATTTCTTTATTATAATTTGATATTATTTATTTTAAAAACATTAAATTATATATGTGTACAACATGTTAATGTATGTATGTCTTGTCTATATGTATTGCAGTACAAGTCCTTTTGAAAATTGGCCATTTTAAGAATTAGTCCTTTAACGAATTGGCCATTTTAAGTATTAGTCATTTTACGAATTGGTCATTTTAAGAATAAGTCTTTTTACGAATTGGCCATTTTAAGAATAAGTCCTTTTACGAATTGGTCATTTTAAGAATAAGGCATTTGTAGACTGCTAGGCATTTTAAGAATTAGGCATTTATCGACTAAGCCGATCATGGCTAGGGACTAGGGTTGCCCCCCGTACTCTAAAATAGAGTAGACTATTGTCCTCTTTTTCATATAGGCCTACTTTATAATCTACGACACCAATAAAGTACCTACACTAAAATACTCTATTTACTTACGTAAGAGGCAAATATATGTTAAATTTAACATACCTATGTTAAATTTTGCAAAAAGCAATAAAATTATGTTTTAAATTACGTCCCAACTAACAAAATTGTCATACAATATGAACCCTAAATAACATTTGGTCATATAGAAGTCATATAGTTGTAACTCAAATTCCCATTAATCGTGTTACAATATATAATACGAACGATTAGTCGTATATTATTTTAGTCATTTAATTGAGTCCTGTAAACGTTTACACAACCAAATTACATGACCATCTTATAAAGATCGTAGCTGTGACCTTTAAAATACATTCACTCGTTTATTAGTCTCGTTTACGACCACTTTACGCCTTCTTAATGTAGTATAAAAGTAATTTATATGAAAATCATAATCTGGTTATAATGACGACCATAACACTGCTTTTTGTCAGTAATAAGATTTCTACATGACAATCATATAAAGTCCATAAATTTAACTCTTATAAAACGTACAGCTGTATACACGTCTCTTATAGGATTTTTGGACTACCTTCACACGACTTTTATATAATGTTTAAAAGCCCAATAATCAGAATTATGTCTTATATAACTTAAAGGTTTAAAATGCTCATATAAGTTACTTATATAAACATTTTGATTATTTAATGATTTCACGTGGTACTCTTTTACGAACTGAACTTGTATATTTTCCGTTTTTGTGACTTTGACTATACAAGCTTTTTATATGATATCTATGATAGTGTCAAAGAATCAAAAGATGGTTCCGTAGTAAGAAATAGTATTTGTGAAAAAGTATGCATATGTAAAAATGAACTTAATATTAAATAGGTAGCTTAACGTAATAATATCTAACACCTGTCAATTATCATATCTTTTTTCTCTTAAAATTTTGTAAGTTCAAGAAGTAATCCACAAATAATTAACGCAGATTTGCAAAATGATGATGAAAATGATGAACATTCGTTTGAAAGCCAAGACGATAATGATGAAAACAGTAATGAAAATGAGAATTTTACAACATCTGCAATTATCACTACTTATATTGTGATTTCAATCAAATGTTTATTCCACGGGATTTCACTTCTTTACGGTACCCTAAAAATGGCGGACGACAAAAGAATTAAAATCTTAGTATATGACTTATACTTATCTTACATAACCATTGTGTTGCCCCGACTCGGTGGTATGCGTTTCTCCCGGGGAAACAACAAAAAAAGGTAGACAAAGTTAAGTTGAATGTATGAGAAGAATCGCCGCCTAAATAGCCCTAAGCCGTAAAGTCGTAACGGTCCGGAAATACCGTCGGCGAGAGTTAGAGAAAAGATAGCCAGCTCTAGTAGTTCAGAAATCCGGGTGAAGTGCGTGTTCATATTTTAGGACTACTTTTTTAAACACATTTTAACCTGTCTATTTCTTTGGGTAAAGTTGTTATGTATCATGTTCTTGGGCCTTACCATCAACTCTTAGAGCAGTACTTACTTATTACTTACTAAGTTCGTATGAAAATTGTGAATAAAACCTTAAAAAAAGTCGCTCACAAAAAGCTAACTACCTTTTTTCCCTTTACGATCAGAAGGTCTAAGCAGCAAAACGTCCAACAGCGCGAAACGTCTAATGACAGTAGGTAAGCCTAATTAGGAAAAGGTTCATGTAGCAAAACGTCCAACTCTCAGATGGTCTGTATGCGTCTATTTCGCAAATCGTCACATTCTCAAAATGTCTGGATACCCAGGCACATAAAGTCCTAGCAATTATAATTTTCGCACAGTCAATGCTCTAGTAGGTTGGCACAGGCGGCTCTACACGAATATAAAATCAAAGCCATCCCTGCTACTATTCCTCAAAGCTCTCAGAAAAAAGCCTTGTGGCAAGATCGCAAATACAAGAATATGTTATTTGAAACATCGATATAATGTTTAATGCCAAATACAAAAGAGCGCTACAAAAGCTTGAGGGTCAAAAAGTTAATCCCTTTGAATTTTTGGTAAACATTGGTCATATCAAAAGGATATTAGGTGCATAAATTTAGGGGCATTTGTGCGCCTATAGCATCCTAATAATATTTTAAAAGCTAGTGCTTTTTAAGTAATGTTTTTAAACAAATAAATTTTAAGTATCTAAGTACTTTACAAATGACTTTTATTTTCTATCATGTCATGAGTGTACACATTTAAAAATAGTCGATTTGCGAAATAGACGTTCTGCTCTAAAGACCATCTGAGAGTTGGACGTTTTGCTACATGGATCTTTTCCTAATTAGGCTTTACTGCTCATTAGACGTTTCGCGCTGTTGGACGTTTTGCTGCTTAGACCTTCAGATAGTAAAGGCTTTTTTCCACCACTGGTTATACTTAATTCCGACAGCGCACAGGTACCTAGATTACAGACATGGAGCCCCAATTGACGCATTATAAATAGACGAGCGCGAAACTTACGAAAGGTCGAGTCTATTTCCAATATAGGTCTAGGGGTTGTTGCGAAAGTACAACCATTTATCATGTTGTGCCGAATGCGTGTCTGAAGACACGATAGGCGGGTAACATCGCCCGACACGACACCTTTACTTTAGTGCCATGTCGCATTAAGTTAGCATGCTCTTACCTAGTGAACTGGGAGAGCATTTTGATTGAAATAGGGTGGAGCGAACATGAAATGTCGCTTTACGTAGGTATATTAAGGTTAAACGGTCCACTAACTATGTACTAAAGCTTAGTATTATTTTACGTTGACAATAATTTAAAACATCTACGAAACACACTGACGAATTTAGAGAGCTTACACACATTAAAAAGGTTGTAACCACAGTGTTACTTGTAACTAGGGTTACCATCCGTCCGGATTAGTCCGTACATGTCCGGATATTTAGACTACATTTTAAGTACCTAATATCAAATATATCTTTAATCTTTATTAACTTCTCATTTATCTAAAAACAAAACATAAAAAGTGAGTAAAGTTTCCATTTTGTGACTAAAATGTCCGGACTTTCATCGAAATTTTTAATTTTTTTTCGAAATTCAGGCTTTTTGTCAGGACTTTTCAAATTCGTAAATGGTAACCCTACTTGTAACCTACCCCTACCACAGGCACCGTTAAAATTGCTTTGGAGTATAGAGCATGTATGTTTGAAAGAATATACATACATCAATATGCTCACGATCACGGCTATAATCTATATCCCCAAAGGTTTAGTCAGAGACTTATGATAAGTTTTGCGTATTGCCTTATGAGGACCGCAGAAGCAGTCCACCGCCATTGCCACGTTTCAACAAATTACCTACAACTGCACATGTACTCAGTATGATAAGTGATGTGCCCGTCGCCGCTCTATGCTGTTGGATGTATGTGCAATCTTAGTCCGTTAGCCGCCTTTTACGATACCCAAGGGAAGAGAGGGGTTGATAGTATTCTTTTAGTCATACGCTATACAATACGGGTCGCAGCCGCTGAGATCGGCCCAGAAAGAGGTGGCGAGGATAGAAATAGATAAACGGACTTGGGGGAGGCTTATGCCTCGCAGTGGGGTGGTCTATCTATCTCCTCAGACATGACAGTCGTTCCCCGGCGGGACAAAGGCCTCCCTTCGCTTTTTCCACTGTTCACGATTAAAAGCTCTCGATGTCCTGTCGTTGCAGTAGGAGTCTAGTTCGTCCCGCAATCTCCTTCTAGGCCTGCTGCGACGTCTCCTGGCGTTGCGTGGCATCCGTATAGTCAAGTATAGCTAGCAAAAATAAATAAGTACAGAACCCTATACTGACAAGATCATTCCGCCCAACATGTCCAGGCCCGGGGGAGAGTTACACAGACTACGTGGCCACGAGATGGTACCGCGCGCCCGAGCTGCTGGTGGGAGACACCATGTACAGCACGCCTGTCGACGTGTGGGCTATCGGTGAGTGATAGCAACTGACACATTGTTTCTATTAAATTTTACAGTTTTTTGGGGGTTAAAGTCACTCTCGTCCGCAGGTTTACCCTTGAGACTACATGTGAACCTGCCTGCTTGTTTGCCTCCTTGTCACATTAGAAATAAACACATTGGTACTGCGCTCGCTGAGCTGCTGGTGGGAGACACCATGTAGGTACAGCACGACGGGGACGTGTTCGCCATCGATGACTGACAGGCAACTGACTCATTTGTCTAGTAACATTACTCTTGGAAGGGGGAAGCTACATGGGCACTGCGCTCTCGAGCTGCTGTGGGCCTTTTGGTTGGTTGGTTAAGGCAACTGACTCATGTCAGTTGCCTTAACCATTCACAAAACGCAGTCACAAAGTGGTAATACCTGGATGGGGGAGAGCAGCTGGCAAGCATCGCGCTCCTCCTTCTAGTTAATGAAAGTGCCTTCTTAAATATAAACAGCAATGTATAAGTTGTGTGAGAATTACTATAGCATGTAGTAGGTATTAATAATTATTTTCACATAAGTACATTTATCTTTTTGCCAGGCTGTGTGTTTGCCGAGCTGCTGTCCAGTGAAGCCTTGTGGCCAGGGAAGAGCGACCTCGACCAGCTGTACCTAATAAGGAAAACTCTAGGAGACCTACTGCCACGACACATGACAATTTTTTCGCAAAACACATTTTTTCAGGTAAAATAGTTTTTTATGCTATATTTTTTAAAATTTAGTTTTGATTGATTAAGTATCTATTTTTGCAAATACCTGCTTATTTGCAGGGTATGGCCTTACCCGAACCGACGACGATAGAACCTTTGGAAAAGAAAATTCCCCAGCGATATGCCAACAACGAACTCGTCATAGATTTTTTACAAGTAAGTAACTAAGTACTAGTAGTGATACATTATTATCTAGTCTATAAAAGACAAGTACCTACTGGCCATACTGGCTCACTAGCTGACTCATCAATGCCTAGCCTAAACCTTGGACCAAGAAGATCTAAACATTTCACACAGAGGTTCCCTTTATGATTTTCGAAATTACCACGGTATCATGCGTAAGAAACGAAGTCTTGGCCGTTCGCTAGTTATAAGTAGTAGTTATTACTATACCATCCTACTTTACTTATCTCATTGCAGAGCAGAGCAAAGGCAAAAGGCCCTTTATTATTCGATTTATGACTATTATCCGTTTACTAAGTGACAAAGTACAGGAAAGGGCGTTGGCTGTAATTTGGGTGCGTGAATGAACTCCATTAAGGCACGTCAATTTTAGACCGCTTATCTATTTTATTGGAATAGTATAATCAAATCATGCTTCAGATATCTATCCCATAATCGAGAAAAGCATCGTTTTTCATGAATTATAAACATTGGGCTGTGTAAAGTAGCAACGCAATGGCCACACGAATAAAAACACGTCCTACCAAGTTCTTTGTTATCCTAAAGAATGTTTAAATTGAACAAATTATTAAAATACTAGCGGCCCGCCGCCCGCGACACTGTCCTCATGTATCCCGCACCACACCACACCCTGTATCCCGCCCGCGACGAAACCACGTCCTGACAAATACAAACAACAAAAAAAAAACCGGCCAAGTACGAGTTGGACTCGCACACGAAGACCATTATCTATAAAAATCACGTTTGTTGTATGGGAGCCCCCCTTAAATATTTGTTTTATTTTAATTTAATTATTTATTTTTAAAGTGAATAGTAGACCGGTTGCCGTTATCAATATCGAGCAAAAACGAACAAAAAAAATCACGTTTGTTGTATGGGAGTCGCCTTAAATATTTATTTTATTCCGTTTTTTAGTATGTAGTAAGTATACATAATCTGTGTTTAAACTGTCTAACTATCACGGTCACGGTTCATGACAATTGACATACAGGCTGGTGACAGACGGACAGACGGACGGACGGACAGCGGAGTCTTAGTAATAGGGTCCCGTTTTACCCTTTGGGTTCGGAATCCTAAAAACATCTACCTAGCTAAATAGGTGTCTGCATCCGTTCTGAAGTGATACGCGAACATGCATTCGTGGCATTTGATTTTTACTTATACATGTATCCTTAATTTCAGAAATGCTTAGACAAGGATCCAATGATGCGGTGGACTTGCGAGCAGTTGTTGCGGCATCCGATATTCGAGAACTTCCTCTTCACAGTGCCGCATTCCGACCACGAGGAGTATGAGAAGACGAGAAGAGCTCAGGTAAGCAATAAGAGAAAGACCAAAAGTTCTTAAAATCATCCTAGAGATGACGAGAGTACTTAAAATCATCCTTAATAATCACACAACTTGGTCCTTCGAACCGGATGTTTTCTTCCAGTCTACCGGTCTATAAGTAAATAGTAATTTATCATCGAACTAAGTGAAGTTCCATTGATAGACATAGTAACGTTAGTACACTATAATTATTAATAATTATATTACACTATTATACGAAAAAAATATTTTGATTTAGTTTTACAATAAATTTTACTACAAGCTGTGTGTGCTCCGTATTGTAAAACAAAGCAGGAGAGTGAATAATCCCTTGCCTTGTTTGTTCGTGGTTCAAGATAGGTCTCCCCAGTAGGACCTTAGGGCCGTAAAGTCATGGCTCAAACTTTGACGTCCCAAAAGTAATTCTTGATTTTAATGTGGTTAAAGTTCCTTTTTAATAATAAGATATTTACTATATTTCATGATCATCATCATGCCTTTCTCAACTCACTGCTGGGTGTAGGCCTCTGTATATACCTACCATTCTCCTCGGTCTTGTGTTAGCCTGTTCCATTTAACGTGCAAGCCACCGTCTTATACACCGAGATTTTTCATTGGTTTTGGAGCCGAAACCCTGTTCAGGTTTATCATCAGTAGAAGCTATTTAGCTTGTAAAACTAAAAATATGAGCATAAAAAATCATTAAAAAAACATCAATTAAAAATGTAACATCCCTTAGTACCGGTCGATAATGACCGAGGCGCTTCAAACGCTCCGCCTACCCCCCGCTCCGCCGGCCGGGAAAGTTCATAGGGGTTACTACGTGTTTACGACAAAAAGTCACTTTTACAACTTTTTTTCTTTGCTCGTAAAGCGATTATTATTTCATAAATAGGTACAACACTTTTTTTGTATTATAACGTTTTCGGCTCCAAAACCAATGAAAAATCTCGGTGTATAGCATCGACTCATCTATTATCGAATTCTTTTAGTTTCTCCCATTTTCGAAATGTTACTTTTCGTTTAACAGCAAGAGTTTATGCAACGTCGCGAGACTGTTGACGACGGAGTAGCCACACACAAGTCCCGGAGTGGCACCTCTGCTCTCAAGAAGGGCAAGAGGTGACGATGAGCAGTATCGATTGACAGTGGCCTCCGGTGACACAGCTAACGACTGTAATGCTATAATTTTGTTTAACTAATAAAATGTAGGAGGCATTATGCAGTAGCGGGTAGCGCACTTCCCGGTCATGAAGAATTCATTTTCGATGTTATTTATTAGTTCGTGGTTGCTTTTATGTAGGTATATTGTGTATATCGGTAGATATATTGTTCTGTTAGTTTATAATTGAAGTTTGTAAAGAAGACTGTTAGAAAAATTATTTAGGTACAGTATTTATAGATTTTTATTAAATATTCTTTTGTATGTTGTTGTGTTTGTCTTGATAACGTACTAAATTTTTTTTTATCATGTAATGCATAATGTCCTTCTATGATAGAGAGAAAATTTTCCAATTTGTATTGACGCTGTAAAGAAAGGGAGATAAGAAATGCCCTTGCTGAGTTTCTTGCCGGTTCTTCTAAGTACAAGGCTCCCGCCCCATAGTTAGACCGCGTTAATATATTAGACTTACGAATCGATGGCATAGCGACATTCATAAGTTTTCAATTATTGTACCTAGGTAGCCTAAATTGATTAATGTTTTATATTTTAGCGCTTTATTAACGCTTAAATATACTTAAGTAAAATTTTAAACACTGAAAAAGCCAAATTGAATAAGTAATTTTGAAAAAGTTAGTAGTTTACCATGATTGTTGATGAATGATGTCTTTTAATATTTGATTGTTTGCCACAGTTGCATCATAAAATTAAGAGTATTGTTGCATAATGCATGTGCCATGATCACGGATATCCAACCAACGTCCGTACAACGAAAAGAAAACCCCAAAAAATCAGTATCCCGATATCAATTGGCGACATTTCAGTTTAGGATAGATTGATGCAGTCGTGTTTACATCCAGACAATGCTTACAGGTGCAGTCATCGCCGCTGCTGCCGCAGCTGATCGTGAACGAGCGGCACGCGACTAAGGGCAAGAAGTCCGAGCTAGACGCGCGCGGCCACCTGCCCACCATCTGACTGGCGGCGCCCGCGCGCCCGCGGTACTGACTTCACACGCCAATAAACTAACTAACGCACTCCGACTTTTATTTAAACTCCTGTAAAGTGCTGCCGATGAGGAAGAGGAGCTGGATGGCGTAGCGGCTAGCGCGTTCGTCTTGCGATCTTGCCCGCTAAGCAACTTTTTAAAGCCGGGACGCTAAATGGGTGACTAAATAAAAAAAATATATCTTGAGGTCCTCCGTGCTTCGGAAGGCATGTAAAGCCGTCGGCCCCGGTTGCCGCCGAAAGATTTAAAAAAAATATGTTAAAACCCACCAACCCGCATTGGAGACTTCTTGGCGGGAAAGTAAAGCGTCATGTCTGCAGTTTTGTTTTATTTTCTATAATTTGTGTTTTGTCGAATATTAATGTGAAATAATGGTGGATTATTTACTGTTATGTGTTCGTGAACGTGCATGAGTGTTAGCAAATAAAACAAAACAGTGCATCATGACTTTTCAAATTCTCTCAAAAAGTCCGTGAGACCTCAATAAAGTCCCACAGCTTTATTGAGTCTCGAGGGGTTTGGGGGAAAATCATTTACCATTAAACGTTCATTATCACTCATTATCATCCACTTAATGTAAAGAAAATAATAATTACTAATTAAAAACTTGACACTAGCTAAATGTGCAGATCGCACGATGCCATTATTTAAGAGAAAAAAACCCGCATTGGGCCAGCGTGGTAGTTTATGGCCCAACCTACTCATGTGGGAAGGCCTGTGCCCAGCAGTGGGACGTTTATAGGCTGATGATTTAAAAGTGCTGCCCCCTAGACAAAGCAAACGCTCAACCTCTGTCTTCGTAATTCGTCGTACACTGCTGTGTACTGTGCCATTTGCTAGTGAAAAACACTGTTCGTCCACTGGTCAAACTGGGTAAACTTATTTGTCCAACAGGAATAATTTCTCCCAATCAAAAACATCAGCGCGCGCGCAATGTACTGTGTATCTCTAAAGGGAACGGAGCTCTTACGTAACGTTGGTTCTTCATACGTTGACGTGTCTGACACCACACACCGCGCCCGCGTATTTTAACGCGCACCGCGCTGCTTCACACATTTTTTTTTATTGGCAACGGGTAAGCGCTTGGCCTTCATCTCACCTGATGGTAAGTGACGATAAGGTCGAAGGTGGAAGCGCGCTTCACCCGGAATCCTCAACCACTGAGGAACTGGCTATCTTATCTCAAGCAAATCTCAAACTGCCGGAACACAACAATGCTATAAACATAGTTGTTATGGCGACAGACTTAGATAAGATGGTGGTAGCTAGCCAGGCGGACTTAACAGCCCTATCACCAACCAAAAATATTATCAGTAAAGCCACAGTTCCGCCGACACAGTACCGTCACAGTGTTTTTCATACATTCTCTATGTACGCATCCCCACTTGTCAGTGATAATGCTCTCAGTGTCAGTGCCGCCACCGTCAAATCACGGACGTATTCGTTTGTTCGTTGACAAAATTCATAGAGAATGTATGAAAGAATATTTTTCACTGTGCCGGAACCTGTGTGAAGCAACCTTTATACGTCGCGATCAAGAGACCAGCGCTTTAGGCGCAGGACAAACACAAGCGGCGTCGGGCGAGGCGCGGGCACGCCCCGCCGCTTGTAAACAATTCATATTCGAAATACGAATGAACGGGCGCCTCGCCCGCGCCGCATCCGCGCCGCGTCCGCGCCGCGCTCGCGCCCGACGCCGCTTGTTTGTCCTGCGCTTTAGACATCCTGTGGCGATGGCGATGGCTTTATACGTCCTTCATGTTGAGTCACAGAAATACAAAACGTAGGACCAACGGCGTTACCGGCCACGAACTTGCCGCTGTGAGCGGAGCGGCGAGTGGATACTTGTACCATTGCGCGTTATACAACGGAGGTCTCAGTCAATGGTCATAGAAAGGACGCAATGAACAAAGCCAAAAACAAATCCAAACAAATATCGGAAGGACATTTGAGTAAAACGTCCTATAAGCACAATGTCCTAAAAGCAAAAAGACCTGTGAGCAGCTCGTCACTCTCGTCGTCGCTTAGCAACATGACCATGACCTAATAGCAAATGGTCAATGTCAAAAGGACATGATAGATAAACGTCCTTAAATAGGCAAGTACACTCGACAACATAAACAAATAATTTATTGAAAAAAAAAAGTCATTACATATAATATATTATTATTATTTATAAGCAATAGAATAAAATAAAGTACACCCCACACAGCCAGTTCACCAAACATGTAGTTTGAGAAACCGACCGAGTAGAGCGGAGTCCATGGTCTCACCTTTCATATTCAGGACACTGTTCTGGCTATCTCGCACTCGATGAACTAGTGATGCTACCTTTTTGCGCATTATTGCATAGAAGTCCTCTATGCTCACATCAGCGAACATGCCAACTTCTTACATTAGCTTGTGCTCCATCTTCATTCCGATCGCGCGTGTGTAGGTAGGTATATTAGGTACATATCATCATATAAAGCCATCTGATATAAGTACGGTCGGGGTCACCGTTGCTTTACCACTTTACAGAAATTTTCGTACGAAGCGCACTGCCCGCCCAGGTGCGTGCCCGTATCAAATAGACGACGCGGTGTGCAAGGGATTATGACCTTTATGACCTAGTGCATATAAATCGATTATTTGCTGCTGCAGTCATAATTTTTTCCAGCTAGTAGGCACAACAAAATAGCTGTTGTTCTTTTGATCAATGAAGCCTAAAGCTGTGTTTACCAATGAGTTAAACATAGGTTTAGATTACCTACTGACAAATATGAGCAGGCTGGACCTTTCCTTTATTTACTGCATTCCCCAAAAGGGGAATGCAGTAAATAAAGGAAATTACCCGACTGAATTAGGTTTAAAAAGTAACTACATACCACAATCAATTAAAAAATAAAAGAGCTCTAGAGCCATTATGTAATATCTTTGACTATTTAATATTACAAGTAATTACAAAACATAATAAACAAACATACACTTGCGAGAACGGAGAACATCATTTAATCAATCTTTGGACGACAAGCTTATGTTTTGAACTAACTGAAACAAGCAGAACATAATTAATATTTATTATTATTAATAAGGATGTAGACATGCAAAATAAATTAAAAATAACACTTCATTTACATAACTTTAATTTATCACATTATCACTTTAAGCACCTACTGATTATATTATTGTTTTTAGGGACCTTGTAACTTTAAATTAATTTAGGCTTGTAACACAGTTTTTTGTAATAATATAAAATAGGTAATAAAAATATTCCATTCCTTCCTATCATCATCACAACCAAAGAATGTCAATTGTCAACTGCTCTGCACCTTTAATTTATAATATCCTTTGAGAGGTGGGTTATTACCTTTGCAATAGGAAGCTTATTTCTTTCTGCTGGAGTAACTAGACTCTCGATTTCTTGGAGCTTGTACCAGCCATAGTGTGCGCCGATTATCACAGGCACCATAACTAGTACTACGACGTTTTTCGTGAAGAAAGTTTTAACTCCCATTTTTAATAGTAATTTTATGTAACCTAATAGAATAGTTATTATTTTTTTCTTTGGTTTAGCTTCTGAGTTATCGGCTGTTCTCGCGTTTTTGGTTAGGTTTTATGATACAACTATGCGGAATTGTAAGAAATACAGAAATACCAATTTTTGAGTTTGAGAACACCTGCACCGCATACCTATGCATAAAATATTTTTTACTCGATCGAATCGATTCGATTATTGATGAGCTATAGTTAGAAGTGTCAACTGTCAAGTGTCAACTGTCAAGAACGAATGAATAGAAAATGCATTTGGGATTCTCCATACAGCCATAATAATAAATCAGAATTTCAGTTCAAAGATTTTATTCTCATTAACAATAATATTGTCACTTAATTTACATGAGAACCTTAGAGCATTCAAATGAGAACTTATAACTCTTCAAATACATAGGCACCTATTTAAAAGATAATAAGACGATAATTATAAATTGCCATTCCAAAGAGTAAACTTTTGCAGGGGAACTTAATAGGGTACTTTTGTTAAAAAATATCAGCAAAATAAGAATCTAAGAAAGATATAAAACACATATACCTATTTATTTTTACTATGTGAATTCTTATCTAGTACTGTCCTTTGTGAAACATATTGATATGGCGAGAGTCAGATTTAGTTATTAATTTTGTTCAAGGGATAGGGCTTTTATTACTTCGAATTAGTTACTAGATTGCAGAGAACGGAACGCAACACACTAGTTTAATCCATTATTCTGAGGTTTAATCCAAGTTTATTCTCAGTGTTCAGCGGTCAGCGGACTTCTTGGCGGGAAAGTGAAGCGTCATGTCTGCAGCTTTGTTTTATTTTCTAAAATTTGTGTTTTTTCGAACATTAATATGAAATAATAGTGGATTATTAACTATTATTATCATTATAATCAAGGGAAAAAAAAAAAAAACTGATGATAAGGCAGTATGGTCTCTGATCTTAGCCTGTTCCTTCATGAAACAAAATATATTTAAAAAAAAATGTTCTTATGTCAAGCAAACTGTCAAGTGTCAATGTCAAAAAAAATAGTCAAAACTCAAAATTCAGAAACATGGTGGCAGCTCAGTGAAGTGGGCGAAATTCTCTAAATTCTCTAAGCTTATTTTGCAAGAGTGTTTGATACAAATTGTAAGTACAACATTCCTCTTTATGAAGTATTGCTATAGAATAAAAGTTACAAAGTCCTTGGTTTTTAGGTAAACACCACAACAATAAGCTTCATAATCATTCAGGATGACGTCTGAAGAAACTCCGGTTCAGGTTTCCGATAACCTGAAGGGATGTTACGAGAATCTTATTGTTATTGATATTGGCGCGAACCTGACTAACAAAAAATACGGCCGCGATCTCGATTCGGTTATACAAAGAGCTAAGGATGCAGGTAAATATACTAAGTTAGTATTGTGCTGAAGTAAATAATTTTTTGGCCTAAATTGGCGTGCGTTAACGCAATGAGTTACACCGCGGTCGGTCGCAGCCACTCACCGTTTAATTAATTCACATTTCAAATCATTGCGCCAGTGAATTCCATGCGTTGTTGATTTAATGCATCTTTAAGTACTTACAATTTCGCTCACTTGTTATGATTGTGATATTCCTTCATGAAAGATGAGTCTACCTGTGAATCTGGGGATAATAAAAAATAATCTTCTAGCATATTTTTTATTATCCACAGATGTTTATAGTTAATGTCGAGTTGCATGTAATACTTAATTTAACATTACAACAACTATGAATTGTGGTTCAGCATTCATAGTGCTGACAGTGAATTTTGAGGTAATATTTTTTTTTGCGGAAAGAACTCATAATTACAAACAAGCACACAATTTTTTATAGCTCGGAATCAATTAGGAGTCTCACAATAAATTATTTAAAAAAAAAAATTTTTAGGTAAATCTTTATATTGGCTCAAAAAGTACAATCTCTAAAATACTAGCTGCCCTACTCCTGTAGGTCACGTGAAAGGTGAGAAATTTAAGACAATTGCAAAGTGCAGCGTTGCGATTGTCTTGATTTTTGAGGTTATTTTTTTATTAGATAACAAAAATCTAGCTCCAAACAAAAATATCTTTTTATAGCTCTTGTTGGGGGGAATGGGGATGGAGGGGCTACGGTAACTTAGTAGATATTTTTTTTTATTTTTACTTACTTCCTTAAAAATTTAAAGTTCCTTTAATTCACTGTCAGCAGAAGTGATGTAGAACCTGAATTTCTATTGTTTAATAGTTTTTATTTCAATTGAAATTTCTGGGAAGTAATTTCAAACTGTGATTGGGAATGTATGTACTTGGGGTGTAGAATTTATTAAGTACACTTTAGTTACCTACTTTCACAAAACTTTCAATAAAAGTATTTATAAAGAGAGTAATTTTTAAATTGCAATGCCAAAAATCCAGTAAATTAAGCACTTTATACAATTAAAAATAAAAATAAAAAATTATTAAATATACAATTAAAAATAAAAAAAATCTTCTTGTAGGTGTACAAAAAATAATGGTCACTGGTACATCAGTAAGGAACAGCAAAGAAGCCCTCAGACTGACTCGCCTCTACCCTGGCACTATATATTCTACTGCAGGTATTTAATATTATGCTCTTCTCTTGTCAGTTCTTTTAGATTTACTTCAAGTGTCAACATACAAACATACATACATATAATCACGACTATTATCCCCGAAGGGTTAGTCAGAGACTAGGCAATGAGGGCAGTAAAAGCAGTCCTCTATCATAGTCCACTTTTCACCGAATAGCGACTGCACATGTGCTCTATGTGACGGTGGTTAGCCCATCGTCGCTCTATGCTGAGAGGGGGATGACGACTTTCTTGGTTAAGTGGTTTGTACACCGTTTTTCATGGTGTCGCCATCTCTGAGATGCCGGGTTCGATCCCCGGTCGGGTCAATTTAGAAATTATTGTTTTTCTAAATTGTCTCTAGTCTGGGTGTTTTCTACGTACAATAAGTATATAGGGTGACTGCTAGAAACTCCAGGAAACTTCAAGGGCTGGTCAGGTCACGTGTTTTAAACAAGACAAAAATTACAAAAAAGGATGTGATAGTGTTTTTTTAATTTTTAATTAAATAATTATTTTTGTGAATTTTAATTATATAGTCTTTGAGTATCTAATTTATTTTAAAGCAATGACACAAGATAAACAAAATGAAAAATATTTAAAAATAACGATTATTAACAACGCCCGGGAAACGGCCGGCCGACCGGCCGTCTGTTGACCCGTTCGCGTCGTCAGCTGGACGATAAGTACCTACGTTACTCTGCAATGAGACCATTTTTGTCATTGTTTTTTATACATTTTAACGTTTTATTAACGCTTAAATATACTTAAGTAAAATTTTAAACACTGAAAAAAGACGACAACCTCAGGCGGGAATCGAACCACGCACCTTCCGCATTCCGGGCGGCATTCAGAGGTGAAAACTTCTAAGATTTGATGAAGCAATGTTGACTAAAAAACATAAGCAGCAAGCACTGACAAATTTCGACGGGTGAAAACCAGACCTCGGTAGCCAAGTGGTTAAGGCAGCCGCCCGGAATGCGGAAGGTGCGTGGTTCGATTCCCGCCTGAGATTGTCGTCTTTTTTTTTCAGTGTTTAAAATTTTACATTTTTGTCATGTTTAAAACATTTGAACTGACCAGTCCTTGAAGTTTCTTGCGGTTTCTAGCAGTCACCTTATATATTTAAGTATTTTAAGTATGTTTATCCGTTGTCTAGTAACCATTTAACGAGTTTCATAACAAAGCTTCTCTTGGGCTAGATAATTGGTGTGAGTGTAGGAAAATTTATTTATTTATTTAGTTTATTCGTTCATCGGTACTCAACACAGTTTAGTCTAGAATTATTTAAGATATAGGTTTTGCTATGTAGTATTATTTGTAATTGTTACCTGTTGTATACACCATAATTAGATAAATTAGATAAATAAACAATTGTATGTTCGCATCGTTAGGTGTGCACCCACACGATGCCAAGTCTATGATTGACGAGGACATGTGGACGGAGCTGCGCCAGACGGCAGGCGCGCCCGAGTGCGTGGCGGTGGGCGAGTGCGGCCTCAACTACACCAAGGACTTCTCGGAGCCCCACGCCCAAAGGACGGCCTTTAAGCGACAGGTCAGTACTTCTCACCAGCCGAAACCAGAAGTTTTAGGCTCTTCGCTCTAAGGCCTCGTGCGCATTGCCCGGTTAGCCGCACTGCGGCTGCCAATGATATTTTATGTTTAGATACGTTGCCTGGCCTCCATAGTGGCAAGGACAAATCAAGGTAATTGCCCGAGTTTCACTCAGTCACACGTCAGTCATTGTCACGTCAACACGATTTACACACGATCGTTACCTTTATAAGTTTTTGATTTGTTAATTGGTAAAAATGCCTTCCTGTGTATCCAGAAATTGTAAAAATTATACTGCAACCGTAAGAGACAATAAAAATGTCTTATTTCATTCGTAAGTATTGTAAATATAAATTTAAAATACAAATTTTTATTAAGTGATGACATTTGCCATGTTGCCAATCCGCTATGCATGAGTGAGGAGCGTATACTATGTTTTCTGTAAGAGTGAAAGAGAAAAACAATGGCGGCCGAGATAGCGCATAAATTCTATGAGCTCATTAGTCAACTACCAAAGTATTGTCTATCTCTTTTTAACAATAGGCTAATGATATGATTTTCCCTTTCGACGTGTAGTACGTCATAGAAACAATTTCGCCATTTTAAAATGCAATTCATTCACGTATAACTAGTCTATTTATAAAAGGTCATTGGCGGCTGCCCGTCCGGCTGGCGGATGGCTTGATGCGGTTTCAATTGCGGCTTACCGGGTGGCGGCTAGCCGTAACCGCAACCGGAACATGCGTATAGGAACCATCGTGGTTTGCGGATTGTTCGAGCCATTTCCAAGATGGACGTCTCAGCTATTTACTCGCGTTTATTTTATTTACTCGCGTTTTATAAAGAAAAAGAAACAGAGAAAAAGATTAGAACTTCAATTATGAACCGTTCTGTATCGAAATTCATAGCTGTGAGTTGGTAAACGTGCTCCGTCAAAGGTGGGCAACCGCTAACTGAACTAACCGCGTGGTGCGTATGGCACCCGTCCGGCTGACCGCCAGTCGGGCCGCCGTGCTCTGAGCGACCGGAGCGGTTGGACGGTAGCCGCATCCCAGTGCGTATGAAAATGCGTTTTGGTACATATTTTTAATCGCGGCCGGCCGGACGGCTGTCCGTATTGCGGCTAGCCGCTCTGTGCGTATGTAGCCTAAAAGACATTCAGTTCAACGATTTTTTATTCTCAATTGACAATTACTTGAGAAAGTATAAATATTAAAATCCAGTATAGTTGTCACATACTGTACGTTATTACGTACATTACGTACGTACGGTTACGGTGCGTACATTTAGTGTGCTCAAATCAAGCATTTTAAAGAAGCAGTGAATGACTAGATTTTATATGGCTAGTTTCCCCTGCCCGCGACTTCGTCCGCACGAACACCCCATATCCCGTGACGTATTTCTGACCATTACAAACACAACAATAACAGAATCAGTCAAATCGGTCGAGCCGTTCTCGAGTTTTGAGCTTGGTGATTCATTTTTATTTAAATATACATAGATACTAGCGGTCCGCCCGCGACTTCGTCTGCGTGAAAACTGTATCTGTGAGGTTACTAAGCCCCTTCGTACACAAGGCTACGCAAATTTTTGATAGTCGACGATTTTAGTCTCCAAGCGACTACCGCCACAAATCTATTGAGGTTCGTACACGAGTCGCTTCGCCGACATTTGTCCCGCGACTCCAATTTGTATGGCGGTAGTCGCTTGGAGACTAAAATCGTCGAGTATCGCAGATTTGCGTAGCCTTGTGTCAGGGACCGGAAAACCCCTTTTTTTGATTAAGCCGATTTTTAGGGAAACCCAATCAAAAGGTTACCGAACGATGGGGTTTCCCTATTGATAGGGTCGTCTTTTTTAGCGGAAACTTTTTTGAATAGGGTTTACTGCTTCCAATGCACTTACCAAATCAAATAGGGTATCAGTAACTGTAATTTTAAGCGCTTACGAACTAATAAGGTTACCCTATTGTCTCCTATCTCGTTTTCGCGCACGGGGCGGCGGCGTCTGTAGCCGCGGCAGCGGGCTGCGGCGCGGCGGACTGCAGTGTTTTTACAAGCTTTTATTTGACTTCTCCTGTGTTAGTGTAGGACAAATCTTGCAACTGAATTTAAGACCAGTTCTCCTCACCTGATTGAGCTGAAATTTGGTATACTTATGTAAGTACGATGACAATGCAATGTTATGGTATCATTGAGCTGGTCTGATGATGGAGTCTGGAGGTGGTCATAAACGAAACGGCAGAATCGCATCGAGTTTGGATTCGTTGGATTTGTCTTTTTGAGCACTTTAGTGCTAGATGATGTCTAGGGTCCAGATGATGGAGTCGGGAGGTGGCTATAGGAACTCCTAAATGAAACGGCGGAAACTCATCGAGCTTGGGTTCGTTGGATTTGTCTTTTCGAGCACTTTAGTGCTAGATGATGTCCAGGGTCCTGATAATGGAGTCGAGAGGTGACCAAAGGAACTCCTAAACGAAACGGCGGAAACTAATCGAGTTTGGGTTCGTTGGGGTTGTCTTCTCGAGCACTTTATTGCTAGATGACTCCTAAATCCAATACTAAAAAGTAAAAATATATTAAAATTAAAAAACCTTTTTAAAAAACAAGCTTTTAGATGCGCTAACAAGAAAATAATAAACTTTTACTATCAACTTATAACGTCTCGTTACACAATTTATATGATATAAAAGGTTGTCGCTAGATTTACTTGTTTAAATAAAAAAGTAAATTAAATAACTTGATGTGTGAATGATTAAAATTTTCAATCTAAGTATAGTTAAATACGAGTACTTACATAATCTCGCGACAACCTTTAATCATATAAATTGTGTAACGATGTTATAAGTTGATAGTAAAGTTTATTTTTTTCTTGTAAGCGCATTTAAAAGCTTGTTTTTTTATTATTATTATTACAAGCTTTTATTTAGTTTCACCTGTCCGTTTGTCATCAAATCTTGCAAATTAAATTTGATCTACTTCCCGGCTACCGATTGAGCTGAAATTTTGCATACATGTGTAAATCGCGTGACAATGCAATATTATGTAAACATAGTGCTGATCTGATGATGGACCTGGAAGGTGGCCATAGGAACTTTGCATGAAACGACACAACCTCATTGAGTTTGAGCTCGTTTGAATCGTCTTGACGAGTAATTTGTCTTTCAATGGTAACCAGGCTCTGATGATGGAGCTGGAAGGTGGTCATTGGAACTCAGTAAAGAAACGACGCAACCTCATCGAGTCGCGACTCGTTTGATTCGTCTTGACGAGTACTTGATGATGATGGTGCTAGATGATCAGGGCTTAGAACCGATACCGAAAATACAGGTATTATATCGGTAAGTACCGGTATTTTCCATTTCGGTTCCTTGATACCGATTCTTTCCTGTATCTATCTGCGACGTTGCCATATTGTGCACAAACGCAGCGCTCGCAGTCGCAACGCAACTAAGAGTTCATTAGAATCTCGCGAACGAGAACAGGTGTGACGTATTATTTGGAAAATTTATCCTACTAATATTATAAACATGAAAGTTTGTAAGTATGGATGAATCTTTGTTACTCTTTCTCGTAAAAACTACTGAAAGGATTTGGACGAAATTCGGCAAACAAATAGTTTATTACCTGGATTAACACATAGAATATTTTTTATCCCGACATTCCCACTGGAACGGAAACCACGCGAGTGAAACCGCGAGCGGCCGCTTGTATTATATAAAAACGATGGGGCGACAAAAAACAAGTTTAGTAACGTGTTTAACTATCCTACTAATATTATAAACGCAAAAGTTTGTAAGTATGGATGGATGTTTGTTACTCTTTCACGTAAAAACTACAGAACGGATTTGGACGAAATTCGGCAAACAGATAGTTTATTACCTGGATTAACACATAGGATACTTTTTATCCCGATATTCCCACGGGAACGGGAACTACGCGAGTGAAACCGCGAGCGGCCGCTTGTATTATATTAAAACGATGGGGCGACAAAAAACAAGTTTAGTAACGTGTTTAACTATCCTACTAATATTATAAACGCAAAAGTTTGTAAGTATGTTACTCTCTCACGTAAAAACTACTGAATGGATTTGGATGAAATTCGGCAAACAGATAGTTTGTAACCTGGATTAACACATAGGATACTTTTTATCCCGTAATTCCCACGGGAACGGGAACGACGCGAGTAAAACCGCGAGCGGCCGCTTGTATTGTATAAAAACGATGGGGCGACAAAAAACAAGTTTAGTAACGTGTTTAACTATCCTACAAATAATTTAAACGCAAAAGTTTGTAGGTATGGGATGGATGTTTGTTACTCTTTCACGTAAAAACTACTGAATAGATTTGGATGAAATTCGGCAAACAGATAGTTTGTAACCTGGATTAACACATAGAATATTTTTTATCCCGATATTCCTACGGGAACGGGAACCACGCGAGTGAAACCGCGAGCGACCGCTTGTATTATACAGGGCGTCCCAAGGATATGCCACATGGAAGGAAAGTACCTTGAATATTGTAGATGGAACATTTTACTGAAAGAAGACATTATTTGAATTTAAAAACAATTTAAACTGCATTGCAGTTATTTAAATAATTACATGGTTGAACCGGAAATCGAACCCTTTACATGAGAAAAATAATCATTCTGTAGCTTTATCATAACGGTCGAAAGGCTTCATGAAAAAAGGATTATTTTTTGCCTTAGATTAAAACAAATCTAAGATTTTTGCTAAATAACATTGTGTCACAAATAAAAGGAAGACCATGAATTTTAACATTTGATGTGAAATTTTGTTTAGAAAAATGAAAAGCTGACATTGCCGTAAGGACATACAACTGACATTATCATAAGTACCTATTACTAATAAATGTACCCACTTGAGAAGTAATTAGTACGAACGTGTCCACGAGCTAAAGGTAGAAGTAGAACTTAGAAGTATTATTCTAAATATCCACCCAAACAAGATCAAAAAATCTACAGAAAGCGAAATAATTAAAAGAGTGCGACTTTGTACAGGAACACTGTGACTTTCAACAGGAAGGGACACATTTTGAGCATTTCATAAATTGATTAATTTTGTATTAAAAATGTTAAAATTCATGGTCTTCCTTTTATTTGTTACACTATGTTATTTAGCAAAAAATAATCCTTATGATGAAGCCTTTCGATCGGTATGATAAAGCTACAAGGTGATTATTTTTCTCATGTAACGGGTTCGATTCCCGGTTCAACCATGTAATTATTTAAATATCTATGAATGAAATTTAAATTTTTTTTTAAATTCAAATAATTTCTTCTTTCAGTTAAATGTTCGATCTACAATTTTCAAGGTACTTTCCCTCCATGTGGCATATCCATGGGACGCCCTGTATAAAAACGATGGGGCGAAAAAAAACAAGTTTAGTAACGTGTTTAACTACTTACAATTAAGTGAAGTTAGCGAAAAAAGTCAAAATGCGGTCCCGGTTTCACAAACGGAATGCATAAAAAATACACTCTAATTTTTTTTTCACAAACTGTTGAAAAACATTGCATTGGCAAAAAGAGATGGATAAATTTCCAAAAATATTATGAAAAAGTTTTTTTTTAATATGGAGAAATAGTTGATTTCAATATGGAGCCAACACTTAAACTTTAATAAAAAAGCGAATATCTCGAAACCGGTGCGTTGTAGCTAAAATCGTAACGAAATTTCGGCCACCCAGTAACGTCCCGCAAAAACCTGAACGGTATCCGATGGATACTTATAAAAAAACAATTTAAACTTAAGGAAAAAAAATCTAATTTTTTTATGAAGCTAGATTTCTATTGTCTTTTAAAAAAATAAACTCAAAATTCAAGACAATCGCTACGCTGCGTTTCTTTCCAACCAATCACAAAATGATTAAAAGGCAACTTTTTATAAAATCGCAAATATCTCGAAAACGGTGCGTCGTAACTGAAATGTAACGAAATTTTGTTCCTCCTGTAGAAGCTCGCAGGAACCTGAGCGGTATCTGATGTACTAATCAAATTTTTTTTGAAGTTTTTAATGGAAAAAAAAATCAAAAAAATATTCAAATTTTTGGGTCCGGGTGTCGATAACGGGGTGCCTAACAAATACACAAATTTTTTTTTCACAGACTGACGAAAACATTTCTTTCAAAAAGAGATAGAAAAATTCCAAGAAAAAGTTTAAAATAAATGTAAAAAAACACAAAAAAATTTCAGTTGATTTTTATTTATGGAGCCGACACTTATAAAAAAATAAGGTAACTTATAAAACGCGAATATCTCGAAAACCGTGCGTCGTAGTAGCTAAAATCTAACGAAATTTTGGCCCGCCTGTAACACCCCGCAGGGACCTGAGCGGTAACCGATGTATATACAAATAAAAATTAAACTTCTTTTTGAGGAAAGAATAATAATAATATTCTAATTTGTATATGGATCTAGACTTCGGTTGCTAATTAAAAAAAATAACTTCGAAATTCATCGCGATTGTCTTTAATTTCTAACCACTAACACGTCCAAAGCGCGACAATCGCTAACCTAACACAAAAAAATGTAAGGTTTTTGTAAAATCGCGAATATCTCGAAAACGGTGCATTTTTCTATCCTATCACAACCATATAAAAAAATCAACTGATAACCAGGGTTTGATGATGGAGCTGGAAGGTGGCCATAGGAACTCAGTAAATAAGCGACACAACCGCCGTTTTTGATGGGTGGTCAATAGTCAATAGTCAATAGTCAAAATATATTTATTCATTAAACTCAATTAATAAGTACTTTGAAACGTCCAAATATTTTTTAACCTACCACCCATTCAGGACATCATTTTTTAACTGTGGCAAAGAACGGGCGCAAGAAACCACAGCGCACAGAAGCAACGACATTTACAAAATATGTATATATTATATGTCGTTACCAGGTCACAAAATACAAAATATGAATTTGAAAGTAAATAGTTTAATTAAATATGGTGCTCTTTAAAAATTAATTATAGGCAATTAGAAATAGCTGTTGGAGTAGGTACTTGGAGCATTTCAGACCCAAGCTGTTTTGTCTTCTGTATAATCCGACACTTTATAATAAGCTTTTTTATAAAGCTTTTCTTTGATTTTGATTTTAAATTTATCAAGATCTAATTTCTGAATATCATTTGGTACTTTGTTGTATAATCGTACACACAGACCCTTAAAAGAATTATTTATTTTATGGAGCCTAGTATAAGGCACTGCTAATTTGTTCTTACTTCTAGTATTTAATTTGTGAATATCACTGTTTTTTGAAAACATTTCAATATTTTTATGAACATACACAAGATTTTCATAAATATATTGTGATGCAACACATTAAATCTCTCTCTGAGAGAGTCACCAGCCTGTAGGTTATATATTGCTCGAATAGCCCTCGCAGCACAAAGATAGTTTGAATATCGGCAGCATTTCCCCACAGTAAAATGGCGTACGACATTACACTATGAAAGTAACTGAAATAAACTAATCTCGCTGTATCAACGTCAGTTAACTGACGGATCTTCATTACTGCATAAGCCGCAGAGCTAAGTCTATTCGACAATTTAGCTATATGTGGGCCCCACTGAAGCTTGGCATCCAACGTGATGCCTAGAAACACAGTGGTGTCCACAGGATTCACATTCTTATCTTTAATTTGTACACTAGTTATTACCTGCTTAACATTAGGCAATACAAATCTTACACATTTGGTTTTTCCCTCGTTTAATAGCAAGTTATTAACACTAAACCAGTGAACAATCTTTGAGACCGCATTATTCACATCGTCATAATTTGGGTGTCGCCGTTTCACTTTGAATAAAAGTGAAGTATCATCAGCAAACAATACTATCTCATGACTGTCTTTTACAAAATAAGGTAAGTCATTAATATAAACCAAAAACAAGAATGGACCAAGTATTGAACCCTGCGGAACTCCCATTTTAACCACTGATCCCGGAGATCTTTTACCGTTAATTTAAACCTTTTGAATCCTGTTACTCAAGTATGAGATTAGAAGGCTCAAAGAAGCATCCCTAATTCCATAGTGGTTAAGCTTCCTGACCAAAGTTTCATGTAAAACACAATCAAAAGCCTTGGATAAATCACAAAATACCCCTAGGGCATCCTGTGATTCCTCCCAGGTATCAAATATTTGGATTAAAAGCTCAACACCGGCGTCAGTTGTAGAGCGACCCCTAGTAAAAATGAGACTGGTGAGTGGTGGTAGTTTGGTGGACGTGAATATGCGACCCCATCTTTGGGAAACAAAGTTCGTTAAAAGTTTAAAATAAAATTCAAAGATAATTTTTTTAAGCGAGTTAATCCGTAAAAAAGTGTTTCATTTCAATGTGTAGTGCTCTCTAAAAACCTCAGAAAACAATATATTTTTTTTTTTAAAAACAAGCTTTTACTATGTTTTTGTTATTAAAAATAACTAAAAATTTGAAAATAATAATTTAAACCTGATAAGAAAAATATCATTTTATTAGGTATCAACATTGCAACCTTTAACGAAAACTAACCATATTTGTCTTCGTCACAATAATCCCATATCGTGAGTCGGTACATAGTAGTACATACCTAATAGACATTTATATTAAACTCTAGCCGTCTCATTAATAAAAATGGCCTACACCTGTCTCAACCCGAACTTACGCTTAGACTAGTTAAATCCAGATTAGGCTAGTACTTATTCCGTCTTATAATAAACGTTGAGTAAGGTTACTCCAAGTCCACCAAACCTCCAGTTCACCACTCATCAAAAACGGTCTACCCATTACCTAAGACGAATTGAACTCGACGCGGTTATGTCGCTTAATTACTGAGTTCCTATGCACATGGCCACCTTCCAGCTCCATCATCAGACCCTGGTTGCCATCTAGCACCAATGTACTCGTCAAGACGAATCAAACGAGCTCATACTCGATGGGGTTGCGTCGTTTCTTTACCGAGTTCCTAGGACCACCTTTTAGTTCCATCATCAGATCATGCCCTGGTAACCATCTAAAAACAAAGTACCTACTCGTCAAGACGAATGAAACAAGCCGAAACTCGATGGGGCTGCGTCGTTTCATTACAGAGTTCCTATGACCACCTTCCAGCTCCATCATTAGACGCTGGTTACCATTGAAAGACTAAACTACTAAAACTACTCTTCAATACGATTCAAACGAGCTCATTTTCGATGAGGTTGTGTTGTTTCATTGCTAAGTTCCTATATCCTGGCCACCTTCCAACTCCATCATCAGATCAGCACCCTGTCATCATAATATTGCATTGTCACGCGATTTACACAAGTATGCAAAAATTCAGTTCAATCAGTAACCGGGAAGTGGATCAAAATTGAGTTGCAAAATTCCACCCGAACAAAAGACATGCATACCTACATACATTGCAAGTTAAATAAAAGCTTGTAAAAAACTAACAAGCTGCATGCACCGCGCGCGATTGCACGCAGCGATATTTTGCAGCACGCTCGCCGCGGGGAGCCTCTGTTGAAAGCAACACACGTAAACTATATACAACAATACGTCTAATGCGTTGCGCTTAGAAGCTTGAATTGCTTGTGCACGTTAAAACCCTTTTTATAGGGTTAGCCTCAATAGGGTTTTTGGATACGGTTAGTGCTTACCCTAATTAACTGTATCAATTTGGTAACCCTTTCTATGCAGTAAGTCGACGAAATGCTTACCGTATTGATAGGGTTAGTGAAAACAAGTCTATGAATTACCCTATCAAAAACCCCATAAATGGTAAGCGGTTCCGGTCCTTGCCTTGTGTACGAAGGGGCTAACCCCACCTTGACCTACAGAGGTACAGGTAGGCTACTCTTGAAACAGATTTGCACTAATCAATTTCCAATCACAAATCTAAATAATGTCAAATGGTACTTTCGTAAGCGATAATAGCGTCACGTTGGAATTAAATTGCGTGGAAATTGATTGAACAAATTATTATCGAGATGGCGTTCCGGAATTATCTTTACTTATCCTAATATCGATACATATTAATCGCATTGGAATTGTATTAATATTGAGTTTGCGTTCGAGAGTAACCCCCCAGAGCCATTGACCTAACCAACACTATTTTTGTTCAGTTCAGTTGACTAGTTCAAATAATAAATAACTTAAAAAAAGATATTAAAGTTTGAACGGGAGTAGTAAGTGGAGGTTAGGGGGGCTCCCCACCCCCTCCAATTTTGGTTACGCGATTGTACAGCTAAGCCGAATTAGCTGACTTATGACTTTTCAGCACACTGACTTTGCGAACCAGTTAAAAATTCTATCTCAGTTTACATAATAATTGCGCCTTTGTACCACGTAACGGTAAAAGAATACTACCACCCCTCTCTCTTTCCTTGGGTGTCGTAAAAGGCGACTAATGGACTAAAGGCTGCACATACATCCAACAGCATAGAGCGGCGATGGGCTCACCACCTGTCACGCTGAGCACATGTGCAGTCGCTATTTGGTGTAAAGTGGACTTTTGCTGTCCTCATTGCCTTGACTCTGACTAACCCTTCAGGGATAATAGTCGTGATTTTATGTATTTATCCAACTAATACCTGCTATAAATGCGAAAGTGGGTTTGTTTCTTTATTATGTACGAGCGGCCGCTCGCGGTTTCACCACGCGTGGTTCCCGTTCCCGTGGGAATATCGGGATAAAAAGTATACTATGTGTTTATTTATTTATTTATTATTAGGAATAACAAACAGTTACACATTGCATAGTATTGCGGCAAAATAACAATGATTCGTATAAATGTATAACCAACTACGTTATTCGCAGAGTAATAAGATACAATAATTGTCTATCAGCTGAATCGGCCGAGTTAAAGAAAAAAAAAAAACAAATTACAAAAAAAAATGAGCAAAAAGATTAGCAAGTGTTATTATACATTTCAATGATGTGCTCTTAAATCTAGGTGCAGACAAGTGAAATATATCTAGGTCAACAAAGTGTTCATTATAATTTTCAACCAGCCGATGCATCGGAGATCGGTTACCCGCATTTGTTCTGCATCTAGCCGTAGCAAAGACATGTCGGGTTCTGTTAACACGTATGTAAGTGTTAATCCAGGTTATAAACTATCTGTATGCCGAATTTCATCCAAATCCATTCAGTAGTTTTTACGAGAAAGAGTAACAAACATTCATCCATACTTACAAACTTTCGCGTTTATAATATTATTAGGATGTTATTTATTTTATATACACCACAAACTTCTGGCTCGATGTTTCTCCGCCGTCAAAGCTCCCGCATACAAGCGGAAGTCAATTGACATTCCTCGCGCACTAATCGCGGCCCGCTTTGTCGCCGCCCGTCCCAACTGCTCCAACCTTCAATGGAAGCAATTGGTCTCCACATTGTGTCGTAACACGCGCAGCCTTTTGATAAGATGTTGAGAAATGCGTTGTTCGTGACTGCAGTCACCGGATTTAACTGGTTCTGTTGATAGCGGTCGAAGTAAGGCAAAATGTAGGCGCTGTCTGATTTATTTATTTAATAAAACCACTGAGGCGCTGCTCTCTAACTCTATGCACCCATAATTCGTCGTATACTGCTGTGTTTGTATATACTGTGCCGATCTCTTGTAAAAAAAAACAGCAGCGCGCATTGTACGGCGAATTACGGGCAAACGGAGTTTCAGATGCGCTTAGAGGTTGAGGCCCCTCATCTTGGTGAATTAGGCTGTAGTTAAGAAATAGAAATATTCTAAAAAGTACCACAGTTGGGATTCAAACCCACGTCCTGCGTCTGAACACTTCCTCACCGAGGCATTGGACAGACCTGTCGATTTTTTATCTATGTATTGTTTAGGATTTATAAAGACAATCTGATAAATTTTTCAAAAGCATCTTTTAGAGCGAGACGCACAATGAAGCATGAGTGGTTGCTATTATATGCAGTGGATCTGTAATGTAATCTTTACAAAACAATCTGCAAAGACTTAAAAATAGAAAATTAAAAGAAAAACTAGCATCCGCATCCGATAAAAAGACCCAAGTAAACTGCCACCGCATTTTTATAGGTATTCGTTTCGTTCTATAGGTCCACGGGGGTTAAACCAATTTACATTGCATCTACATAAAAGATATTGTGTTACGCGCACCGCGTGACTCAGCATTTAGCGATCGTGACCCATTTGCGTTGGTATCATCGAGTATACGAGTCCCACTGCTGGAATCAGTGTTTCCCACACACCACATCTGCGTTTCCTGCTGCGCAGTGGTGCGCGTAATGTATTTTCTCTTGTATAGCATGCGCAGCACGAGATATGTCGCGGAAGAGAGACGACGAATCATTTTAAGTTGTCACGTTAAGGTTTGTAGACAAAAATACCACAGTTTATGCAAAAACTATTGTAAAGTCTATTTTTGACAAATTATGTAGAGTTCTAAGCGCATCCATGTGTCTCTAGTGTCGATAAACATTAGAGATAACACGAGAAAACGAGTCGAGAAGAGTTCTCGTCTTGCGCATGCTATCCCGGCTGGTGCGGTATAGGATTGTGCCCAGCCACCTAGACAAGTGGCAACCGCTCCCGTGTCGATTCGTTAGCGTTTGTCAACAGTAAATATACAATAATTACACCATCTATATGCACACACTATTTTTGTTTATGTTTAAATTTTTTTTATTTGAATTTTAGTTAGCACATATTTAATAATAATAATAAACACTTTATTTGCACAAAAAGAAAAAACAACAATTACAAAAACAGGACAAATTATGTGTGTGATAGTTGTTGCGACCTGGAAATTTTCTGTTTTAGTTATGAAATGTAAATCCATCACTAGCTGTCGGTTCCAAAAACTTATGAATAAATGAGCAATAGCTTTAACCCTTTCACGGGCAGTACCTACAGTCGAAATTTTTCATTGCTTTTCAATCGGATTCCAAGAGCATAAGGTTCAATATTATAATTTATTGTAATTTAATTTGATTTATTTATATGGTTTTTAATAATTTTTTAATTTGAGTTTTCTGTACATTACTTGTTTTTATTAATTTTTAATTCTATCGTGGTGACAAGTATGTTTGCGCGAAAAATTTTATAATGCTGTGTATACCTACTTGGTTCTCTATTAAATCTAAAAACTATTAAATCTTCTAATTGACAAAGCCTATTATAAAATCGAAGACTTCCTTACTGACTTTTCCAAAAAATGATAGGTACTTGAATAAAATTTTGACATGAATGTATTATTTTTTTTGACATAATAGCACAATTTAATATTAATTTTAATTTAATGATGACATCGCATGTAATTTGACATTTTAATAACTAATTAACACAATTTAATACTGTAATTTAATATAATCAATTATGTCATATTAACTTAATATTACTTTTTCTATTAATTTTAAATGTATGAGATTTTCCAAACCTAACTATATCAAATTATTGTATACCTTGTAAAAGGTGGAAATGTAGTGAAACACCAAAAACCCAACAACAGCAATCTATGTATACTAACCTACATTTCACAATAAAGAGATTTGTATTTGTATTTGACTAATTTAATATAAAAAAAAAAAAATTTTTACATTGCCCTGGTTTGGTGTGTGTGTGTTTGTATTGAGCTTATCTTTATAGAAACATAAATTTTATTTATTTAACCAGACGGCTGCAAGTTACTAATATTGACTTGCCTGTTTACACCTGCCTACCCAATGTTATGACAGGAAAAAAAAATTCAACCTAACGTTTGCATATTCTATAGGCTTCATACTTTCGATTGGTACGTCTATGTAATTTATCTATTATCGAAACAAGTGCAATATTTAAAAAAATATATTTTTAAATGTTTAATTAATCATATACTGGACTGAAATTTTTAAAATACTTTTCGTCCATTAACCGCTCGGTGAAGGTCGTTGTATACTCGGATCCTGTACTATAAATGCTGGTAAAAAAAATAGTAAGTAACTTTACACCGGTGTTGTTAATAAAATATTATTGCTCATAATTATTTATAGAGTGCTGATAACAGTTTGATGATTCGTAATTAGTCTTCCATTTGTTATTGTGTAATATGCGGGCGTATTTTGGAGAAAGCTCCACAGTAATGTTATCTTGATTATGGTAATGCGGCCGAGATGGTTTTTTCGCGTGTCTATATGGTTGCGCAAACGTATTTTTACATAAGGTAGGCTTTATTTTTTTGCGCTTTCTTTTTAGGGTTCCGTAGCCAAATGGCAAAAAACGGAACCCTTATGAATTCGTCATGTCTGTCTGTCCGTCCATATGTCACAGCCACTTTTTTCCGAAACTATAAGAACTATACTGTTGAAACTTGGTAAGTAGATGTATTCTGTGAACCGCATTAAGATTTTCACACAAAAATAGAAAAAAAAACAATAAATTTTGGGGGTTCCCCATACTTAGAACTAAAACTCATTTTTTTTTATTAAACCTATACGTGTGGGGGGGTATCTATGGATAGGTCTTCAAAAATGATAATGAGGTTTCTAACATCATTTTTTTCTAAACTGAATAGTTTGCGCGAGAGACACTTCCAAAGTGGTAAAATGTGTGGGTCCCCCGGCCCCTGTAACTTCTAAAATAAGAGAGTGATAAAACTAAAATAAATATGTGGTGTACATTACCATGCAAACTTCCACCGAAAATTGGTTTGAACGAGATCTAGTAAGTAGTTTTTTTAATACGTCATAAATTAATTAATTTAAAAAAAATACACTATTATTAAAACATCGATCAAAGTTACCACGAACTACAAGAACTTTTATAATATGTTACTTGCTGCTACGGAACCCTTCATGGGCGAGTCCGACTCGCACTTGGCCGTTTTTTTTTTATGGTATCGCTTACTACTTAATTTTTAATCACTCTCCCACCTTTTTGAGGTGATTGGGATATTACATTGATAAAAACGAGAATAAGTATCTGTGTATTGTGAGTCATATTAAATTAATAACCGTGCCGCGTAGCTGTGAAAGAATACTACCACCCCCTCTCTTCCCTTGGGTGTCGTAAAAGTCGACTAACGGACTAAAGACTGCACATACATCCAACAGCATAGAGCGGCGATAGGCTCACCACCTGTGACGCTGAGCACATGTGCAGTCGCTATTTGGTGAAAAGTGGACTATGGTAGAGAATTGCTTTTGCTGTCCTCATTGCCTGACTAACCCTTCGGGAATAATAGTCGTGATTATTTATGCATGTTAAATTAATTTTATTGTGAGTCACACGTCAATAATTTGAATCATTATAGGAAAATAAATCTGCGTACCGCCTACGCCTGTGTGAGGATTGTATAAATAATTAATTTGTGTCCTGCTCTTGACGTATTCTGCAAAGTTTTATAGAAATATGTTTTGGGTCAGAGGACAGATACAAAACATATACTTAAATATAAGGTGACCGCTAGAAACCGCAAGAAACTTCAAGGGTTGGGCAGACCAAGTGTTTTAAACATGACAAAAATGACAAAGAATTTGTGTTTTTTCATTTTTAATTAAATAATCCATTTTCTGAATTTTAATTGGATAATCTTTGAGTATCTAATTTATTTTAAAGCATACGGCCGTCTGTTGACCCGTCCGCGTCAGCTGGGCGATAAGTACCTACGTTGACGGGTCAACACTTTTTTGTCATTTTTGTCATGTTTATTTAAAACACTTGGCCTGACCAGCCCTTGAAGTTTCTTGCGGTTTCTATCAGTCGCCTTATATACTCGTATAGTGCTCGGAAATACAGGGTGTAACAAAATCAATAAGCTAACGTTTAAGAGCGGTATCTAATACCTCATTCTGAATACAATGACAAAAATAAGCTCCAGTTTAATAGTGATTTTTGAAAGTTATGTTTCCTAACAAACTAAATCAATTAAAATAAGGAAGTGTATAGAGTGCCTCAAGCAGCACTGTATCTCCATCGGTTAGAGAACCGTAAGTTTTGCGGTATAATAGTGACGCCGCCTAAGCTGCCGTAAAGTTTTTGTTAGACAACAGAAATACTAGCTGCCCTACTCCTGTAGGTCTCGTGATAGGTTAGAAATTGAATTTCGAGGTTATTTTTTTTTATTAGACAATAGAAATCTAACTCCATACAAAAATATCTTTTGAATAATAAGTCGTCTGAACATTTTGACAAATAAAAAATATGTTACGTTTCCCGAACCGATTGAGATACAATGCCGCTTGTGGCACTCTATACGCTTCGTACTAGGATGCCGTCAAATTACGGCATCGTAACCGATCGTACTAAGTTGCCGCATGTGGCACTCTATTCACTGCCTACACTTTTTACTAGGATGCCGTAATTACGGCATTGTAACCGATCGTACTAGAATGCTGCTTGTGGCACTCTATCCACAGCCTTAAAATAATGCACATCATGAAACATGCTGTATCTTTATTAACACGCACGCAAGCGTCAATAAAAATGGGAAATCGAAATGCGTAAACCCTCTTAAACGTTCGCTTATTGATATTGTTAGACCCTATATATTACCTTTAGTACCTATATACTTAGTGCTAGCGTTTTGGGAAAATTTGTTACGCAATGTGCATAAAAATTTATAACAAAATACCAGAGTTCATAAAAGGCTTTCCCTTCAATAGGTTTAAGTTTATGTTACGTAAATGGTTGATACAGAACTCTTTTTATTCAATTGTCGAATATTTAAACTATAAATCAAATACTTAGCATGACAATATAATTTTTTCTGTTAATCTTTAATCCTATTTGATAATTAATATTGTGTACCTAGGTTTTAAATGCCATTTTATTATAAAAATTTTGTATGCCAACACTTTGGCTAAATGTGTGATCCTCTTAATGTATTATACCATCTTACTATGTACCATACCACATTTAATGCAAATAAAGGAATTGAATTGAATTGAATAGCACTAAGCACTGAAACGATATCACTGAGTTGTTTGGATTAAAGTCAAAGTTATATAATTTATTCAATGTAAGCCTTCACATCACAGGCGCTTATTGCGGTCAAAGCTATTTAGGCCGTACTACAAAGCAGTGTTTAAAGTAAAAACTTTTGTTTTCTTTAATAAAATTATGGTTTTTGATATTATGGCTTTCAACAATTACATAACTAAAAAAAAAGTTTAAATAGGTTTAAGCTCACACCAAAGACTGAAGTATTCTTATGAAACTCGTTAATATGGTAAGATAACGGATAAATATACATAAACATAGAAAAAACACACAGAACCGAAATCAATTTTTCTCTAAATTGACACAACCGGGAATTGAACCCGAGACCTCGGAGATGGCGCGACGCCAGACCTGGTGTGCTAACCACTCGACCACGGAGGTCGTCAAAATCGTGGTAATGTTTATGTGTAATCAAAGTTATGCCAAATATTATGTATTTGGATGTTTATGAGTCAATTGCATAAAAATTGTACTTCATACAAAAGAATAATTACAAAGGAATTATTTTTTCGTCATACAAAGGTGTTTATGTTAGACAAAGGAATTCATAAAGTATGGTTCATACTGACATTATCCATCTATATATTTTATCACTACAAAATGTAATAAAAATAAAAATTAATTAAACTAACTAAAAGTGAAAACGCTTTAACGGTTTTTATTAACACAAACGTATTCCATTAAAAATTAGCAAAAATTGAGCTTCCTCTCCTAAATGCAGGAGACATTTAGGATAATGTTCGGGAATTTCGGGATCCTTTATTTATTGGGAAGGAAAGAGATTGAGAAAGTCTTTGTTTTTCATTTCTTTTCTTTGGAGTCGAGTTTTTGTAGTAAATTTTCAATATCATAATTTTAAAGTTCGAGTTATGAACTTTTCATTTTTGACAAGCAAATATCTTATGTGTATAGACCCTAACGTCATTTCCTTTGTATGACGTTATACAATGTCAACAAAGGAACCAAATTTTGTTGTGACAAAATGAATTCTTACATATTAGGTTATAAATTTGTAAAATTATTACAGTTCTGATTACCACTGTTTTACACATTGATAAATCTAAAAAAGAATTTTAAGCAAAAACCTTAAACTTACCTAAATTATGACGTCATACAGCTGGCACTTTTTACACGACGAAATTCAGTTCGAACCGACAATCAAAACATCACTTGAAAATTATTGCTAACATTTGATTTTGTTAGGTTGGCAGTAGTAATAGTGCTGCCACACGTAAAGACAAATACGTATCCTTCCGGGCTGTTTGGAACTAATCTCGAAATACCCATTACTCAATACGACCTAAGATCTAAAAGACCTTTTCTCATAAGGAATGAAACCCGAATGGACTTACTGCCAAAAAGAGCGGTTCTCAATATATACTATTGTCAATAACACTTAATTTCAAATGAACTGAGTCTCATTGTAACTTATTCCTAAAACGTCTCATTCCCAAAATACTCTAAAATATATACACATGGAAATATCAAAACACACGATTCCCATAATGACTAATTTTCAAAACATCCTAGGCCCAAAATACACTAAATGTTTGATTCAGCAAGTTTGAGATTGGGTTTGAGTGTAAAAATTGCTGTTAGCACCAGATTAGTTCTCTAAGGCGCGAATTATACAGAGAAGGCGTAAAGCGAAGGCGCGGCGCAGCCATCTGCCCGTTTCAAAACGTTTTCATACAAAATGTATGAAGGCGTCGTGTTGTGAATTACACTGAAGCGGCGGCGCAGGCACACCCGCTTTGTTGTTCTGTGCCTGCGCCGCGCCTTCGCCTTACGCCTTCTCTGTATAATTCGCGCCTAAAAGTGATGGATTATGGATTAATAGGTCAAGGATCATAAGACCGCCGGCGGTCGCGAATTAATCGATTTTCAATTGTGTCTGCTTTAACGATCCTCAAGGGGTTAAGAAAGGCAAATTGGTTTGATTATAGTAGACCAAGGTGAATCGGCTCGCAGGGCGAATCGGATCATTTTCCTAAAATTAGTACATTTCTTCATTCCGTGTATAACCCAGAACTTCCAAGCTTTGAAAAAAGATTGCTTTTTCGCCAAAACGCACGTCACCCTATTGAGAGGCAAAGCTCATTTTATAAGTTTTTTTTTGCTACCTAAAACTTAACCTTTATTTTCTTTATGATAGTATTGAAATTTGACTGATAATTTTGTAATGACGGAATTTAGTGTGTTTAGGGACTAGGACGTTTTGAGAATTAGTTTTTATGATAATCGAGTACTTTGATACTAGAATTTAGTGTATTATGGGAATGAGACGTTTTGGGAATAAGTTTCAATGAGACTCAGTTCATTTGAAATTGAGTGTTATTGACAATAGTATATATTGAGAACCGCTCTTTTTGGCAGTAAGTCCATTCGGGTTTCATTCCTTATGAGAAAAGGTCTTTTAGATGTTAGGTTGTATTGAGTAATGGGTATTTCGAGATTAGTTCCAAACAGCCCGGAAGGATACGGATGCGATCTCCGAGGTTTAGAAGCATCTAAATCTTAGTCATACAAAGGGTGTTATACAGAGGAAGAAAACTTGAGATAAGTTTTCTTCAGGAGATTTTGTAAGAAAATTAATTACTTATGACATAGACAAATATATTATATATCGTCCTTGTTATGACATAGACAAATATATCGTCCTTGCTTATGATGACAAAAAGTAATCTAGCGAGTAAAACATTTATTACTTCAGATAATTCATGCAAAGAAATAGCGACTTTTAAACGGCTTCACAAGTTAATCTATTTTTTTACAATTTGAAAGGGGTAGGACAAGCAGCTTTTGTATGGCTTTTGTAAGACAAGAAAAATCATACTTTTCAAAAATATTTTTTTTCTACTATAAATTATCAACCCTACATAAAATTATTAATTTCGTACAATTAAAAAGAAATAGTAGTATCAATAAAAAATAATTATCATGTTAGTAATTGTTTTTTTTTTTTTATATAGCTACTTTATTATGATGGACAAATTATATTTTCCCGATGTACAATTTTTATGCAATTGACTCTTATGCCTTGAGGTATGCCATTTAAAATTATAACCAATCATCATTATGCGTTAAGAATTTAAGTGACCTGCCGCGTGCCGCGTATGTAGCTCACTAAAAAAATTCTACCTACCCCTCTCATCCAAAAAGGTCGTAAAAGGCGACTAACGGGCTAAAGTCCACACATACATCCAACAGCGGCGATGGGCTCAAACCTATCACACTAAGCACATGTGCAGTTGCCATTTGGTGAAACGTGTACTATGGCAGTGGACTGCTCCTGTGGTCCTCATTGCATAGTCTCTGACTAACCCTTCGGGGATAATTGTCGTCGAATCTATTTATGTATGTCAAAACTGTATGAATCATGCCACAAATCGGTTGCCACCGCGCAGTACGTGGCATGGTCAACGCTCCTCCCCTAGCCAAATTGCTCTGCGCTGGCCGCTGAAACCGAAGTTGTGGCCAGGCTGTAACCCTAACCACTACTTCAATGAAATAAAATTTTGAGATAATATTTTTATGAAAAAACGGGATTTTTACCATGTTTGAGTTGTTGTTTTCGAGTCCCCGATATTCCGGCGTAGTTGCATGCACCATAGCAGTTATTGCGGATGGATGTTAGGAGCAGACGAAACGGTCTACCCTCTTTCTCGTTTCCGTACCACTGGTGTCGAGCGTCTATCTACCTATCCCTATCTACCGACCCCTATAGATAGGGTGTCGCAGCTGGAACTACGGGTCCGGCTGTTTCTCAGAAGTACTACGGCGTCCGGTTCATGCTCCCCGCTGGTTGTGCCTTGACCGGCGCCTCCGGCGAGATCCGGACGTGGGTTGGGCTCGTAGTTCCTTGTGGTTAGCTGTAGAGTTTGGGAATGTTTGTTTGTCCTGGTATTGTGTACCAGGACTTCCAAACTCGCGCACAGGGAGCGGGGCCTAATTGCGGTCTCTGTGGGGCCAGCAGCGATAAGTCCTGCGGGGAACGTGAGTTTCCCTTATAGTTGGCAGCTTTGTCCGGTGGTTCTCATTGGACATTGGTGTTGACATCTCCGGTACTAGTCTGGAGAATCAGTAGAGGCGGCCCCCTAGATGCCGTAGCCTCCGGTCCAGCCAGCCACGTAGGACGTGGGAACTGGTTAGGCGCCTGGACGGGTTCTGAGAAGTGAGTGTGCTACTACTATACTGTGTGATACTACTCCGTGACCAAGATGGACACTTGGGAGTTGACTTCAGAGTCGACGACCCGAGCAGTGGCAACTGCGAGTTGTGCCTTTCGTGCAACGAGAAGTGAGCGTGCTTGACAGCTCCGGTTACCTATCTGGACAATAGGCAGTGAACTACACGTGTTCACGGGTAAACTCTCCCAAAACACTAGTCTTATGAGTACTGACTGAAGAGCGCGCTTCGGCGGGCACTGTTTTGGCGTCAAGACCTAACGCAGATGGTCTCCTGCGCGAGTATTTTGCTGGCGCAGGGACGTCTGGCACTTCTTGCAATAACCTAACGGTTGGTCTCGAGGGGCCAGTACAAATAGAACTTAGTGATGTAAGGAGAGGGGATGGTGTCGAGCGCAGTAAACAAACGAGAAAGAAGGTAGACCGTTTCGTCTGCTCCTAACATCCACCCGCATTAACTGCAGTTATCCGTAATCATGGTTGATGGTGCATGCAACTGAGCCGAAATATCGGGGACTCGAAAACAACAACTCAAATATGGTAAAAATCCCGTTTTTTTCATAATAATTAGTTGTAGTGACCATGAAAGTTTAAAATGTAATTTTGAGATAATGGTTGTGAATGTATGTTTCTATTAAGTGTCCCTTTAAATCCAATCGTTTGCAGGTCGAGATGGCGTGCGAGCTCGGCAAGCCCCTGTTCGTGCACGAGAAAGATGCCCAGGCGGACCTGACCCAGATCCTGGACGCGTTCGGCAGCCGCCTGCCGCCCGTGATACTCCACTCGTTCACCGGCTCAGCGGAACAGGGCCTGCAGTATATAGAGCGGGGCTACTACATCGGCATCACTGGTAGGTTCTACAGTATATAGCTGAGCTGCTAACTCCTCATATCTTTTTTGTAGTAAACATTATTATCTTATTATTTTTATCTTTCAATTTCATGTTTAGGCTACATCTGCAAGGACAAGTCTGACGGCGGCATCCGGCGACTCCTCTCCGAGCGCCTCCTGCCTCTGGACAAGCTGCTGGTGGAGACCGACTCGCCCTTCATGTACCCCAACATGCGCGCGTCGAAACTGCCGCTGCACGTCAAGGACTCGCTCACGGAGAGGTCAGTGGGGGGGGCTGGTATGGTATAGTTAGATAAACGTGCATAAAAGGTCATCGCTACCCCTGTACCACTGCACGCCGAAACAGGATCGCGTCGAATCGAAATATAAGCCGTCGCCATCAACAATACCAACTAGATAACGCGTCACGTACAAAATCAAAGCTAAATTGTGTCCATGTGAATAAATACTTTTTCAAAACAATAAATTACTCCTGTCACTTAAAAAAGAAAAGACGTCAATAACATTTAGTGGTGAAATCAACCTTAAGGGGCAACAAATAAAATACTTTTTTCTGTTATGCTTTGTGAGAAAATAAGAGATAAAGATAAAGATAAATATACTTTATTGTACACCACAAAAAGACATATTGACAAAAAATAAAATAATTACATATTAAGTTGACGTACAAAGGGCGGTCTTATCACTAAAAGTGATTTCTTCCAGACAACCTTTGGATGGACAAAAAAGATTTTAAATTTAAAAGTGGGCTTGTAGTGCACCATGGATATAGATAATAATTAGTGATATTGACTTATCAAACTACTTAAATAAATATAATGTTATGGCATGTATTCAGAATTAGCAATAAACATAATATATCTCTAAGAGCTCACTCTATAAGAGCTCACTTCTCAAGTGCGCTCTTATTTACTGAGACACATTTTTAGCGCCGACCTGACATCTAGTTGTATTGTTGATCGAAGGCTGTAGCGATAGAATTATGTGTAAACAAACGTATCTTGGTACGAGACGTCCTTGATCCAGAGACTTGGCATAATTATATCACAAACATTTTTTTTTAAATATTTAATACGTTCATAATAAATAAGTACCTATTATAGTGATAATTGACTGGCCTAATAATGTTTTGAAATCTCTTGGTACAAGTAGAGTATAAGCCGAGTTGTTGTGAGTTATTGCTCTTCTCGATAGACGACTGCATTCTGAGCCAGTGTGGTAGAATCGCGATTATTTAAAAATGCTTCCGCGTACGAATATAAGGGTTACAACACACGCTTGGCACGTTGGCGACGGCAGAAGAAACTTCAGTTGGTAGCACAGTACGTCGACGGCTAGCCGCAGCCTCATGACAATGGCTACAGTTGTGCCGTTGGCAAACTGCCTTCTAGTGTCAGAGCGCTAAGGTTAATAGGATACGGATAAGGATATATAAATAAGGATACGGCCATTCCATTTGTAGTTTTTTTTTATATTAGAAGGAGGCAAACGAGCACGCGAGTCACCTAATGGAAAGCAATCACCGCCGCCCATGGACACCTGCAAAACCAGAGGAGTTGCAGATGCGTTGCCGACCTTTAAGAAAGGAATAGGGTTAATGTAGGACTAGGAATTGTGAGGGGGGGGGGGGGGGGGAAGGGGCCTCCGGAACTCTCACTGGCCGGACGAAACATAACAGCACCAAGTGCCATTATTTCACGCCGGATATTAGTGAGAGGGTGGTATTACCCCGGGCGAGCCGGCCCAATGCGTGCTGCAACGTAGCGTGGCTCTACCACTCGAAATAAAAGTATGAATCAAAACTAGTCCTACTCAACAACATACATATTGTAGTGTGACAGCTCGTGTCAATAGTGTCAAAGCGAGCGAGACAGAGCGATGAATTACAATAACGCTATGTGAGCGGGTCAGTAAGCTCCGCGAAGTTCCACGGCGACGACTACTAATCGGTGCATAATACTCAATTTGCAAGAATCACGTGCGGTACGCTGGTAAAGTATAGTCCTCTTTTGCTTATATCTAAGACTTCTCGATGGCGCAGCGGCTAGCGCGTTCGGCTTGCGATCTTGCACGCTAAGCAACTTTCGCAATGACGGGTCACTGGATAGGTGACCAAAATAAAAACATCTCGAGCTCCTCCGTGCTTCGGAAGGCACGTTAAGCCGTTGATCCCGGTCAGGGCTGGAATACCGGTATTTTAAATTACCGGTACCTTTGACTTAAATAAGAGAGAGACAGAGAGAGAAACATTTATTGACAAACATAAAAAAATATAAATGAAAAACAAATAAGCAAAAAAAAGACAATTGTCAATCAGGACCCCGCCTCAGCTAGTGTCGTTGCGAACAGAACGTATCGCAACAACGCTGGTATTCTGGCGGGGCCTGTCGGTGCACGGTACACGAACAACATACAGAATGAAACACATACACATTAAATAAGGTACCGGTATTGATTTGATACCGGTATTTATAATACAGTTTAACCGATGAGTACCGGTAAGTAGGACTGTAGTAGTACCGGTATTATACAGATATAATACAGGTACTTATATCGGTGCGAAGTAACCAAATTCATAAGTGCGAGCGGGGGATACCGAGTAGATAAATAAGTGGCGCTTGGATTGGCTAACTGCACTGCATTTCGCGCAGCCCCAGCCGTAGAGGCCGCAGTGCACTGCATTATCACGTCACAAACAGACTGCAACGTCACAGATAGATACCGGTATTCACGTGACAAACAGACTGGCAACGATGATGATGACTTCAGTAGTATTTGGAATCAGCTCAGCCCCCTTACTCTCGAAAACGATCGCTATTGGATCGGATTGGTATTGTGAATTTTCGTATTTTTAAGTTACGACACCAGCGCTAATTTGGATTCACATTGGATGAACTAATTGGCATTGAGTTTTTTTTTCACTCAATATCCACGCAATATGAATCCATCCATATTAGCTCTGGTGTCGTGTCGTAACTTAGGAGTACGAAAATTCACAATACCAATTCGATCCAGTTGCGATCGGTTTCAAGAGTAAGGGCCACTTGCGCATTCCAGAGTTAAAATATTTAACTCAGGGTTAGATGCTAACCCGAGGTTAATTCAATAATTTGTCTTGCACTGCTAAGGGTTAACAGTTAACCTCGGGTTAAAACGATAAATATTTAACCCGGCCAAATCGGAGGGTTAAAGTCCCTAACTCTGGGTTATTTATGCCAAATGTCAAATTTGTGAGGTTATATTAGGTTTGTTGTCGGTCGGTGCAAATAAATAAAATAGTTTTTTAGTGCGAACTAGTATTAATCGTAATCGTGAGTGACTTAACGGACTTATTATTTTCCGACGATGATGAAGAAATTATTGAATATATAAGTTCTGACTTTTTTAATCGGAGAGTGTCTGAAAGGATTGACCATTTCAATTTACAACGAGACAAAGCGTTTCATAGACGCTTTCGAATAGAAAAAGAAAATGTTTCATATTTATTAAGTAAAATTGAACATAAATTAATACAGCCTACGCACAACAGGTAATCCATCTTCATCTTGTTTCATGTTGTACGAGTAGACGCTTTCGAATAGAAAAAGAAAATGTTTCATATTTATTAAGTAAAATTGAACATAAATTAATACAGCCTACGCACAACAGGTAATCCATCTTCATCTTGTTTCATGTTGTACGAGTATGTGTTTGTAACTATAATGTATTTATTTATCAACCTTTTCTTTTTATTTCAGTGAGGCTTTATCACCTATGAACCAATTACTGTGTACATTAAGGTTTTATGCTACCGGAAGCCAACTATTAACATGTGGAGACTTCATTGGTGTACATGAGTCAACAGCATGTCGAACCATTCACAGGGTGACTGATGCCATTGCCCGTTTGTACCCTGAATTTATATTTATGCCCACTACAGAAGATGAACTGAGACAAGCTGCTATGGAATTTTACCAAATTTCAAGATTTCCACGTGTTATTGGAGCCATAGATTGCACTCATGTGAGGATGAAGTCACCGGGTAGGTTTGCTACTGTATAGAATGTTATTTTATTATATACTTATTTTAGAATTTTTAATAGCAGTTAATAAACTTTCTTTTTTTTCTAGGGGGAGAAACCGCTGAAATTTATAGAAATAGGAAAGGCTACTTTTCCCTAAATGTGCAGGCAATATGTTCAGCTGATTTGATGTTCAATGATGTTGTTGCAAGATGGCATGGATCTGCTCATGATTCTCACATATGGGACAATAGCAATCAGCGCAGACATTTTCTCCAGGGTACATATGGTGATTACTGCTTACTCGGTGATAGCGGATATGCCCAAACTAAATATATGATGACACCATTGGCAACTGTGAACTCACAGAATGAATCTTTATATAATGAGTCACAGATCCGTACTCGCAATACAATAGAGCGCACATTCGGTATCTGGAAAAGAAGATTTCCTATTGTAACTAGAGGGATCCAAGTACAATTGCGCAGAATACCAGGTATCATCATTGCTACTTGTGTTCTTCATAATCTGGCACGTCTGCGATATGATGCAGAACCACCAACAGACCCAGAGTATCCTCCCATCTTGGAGGATAATGAACTAGAACCAGCAAATAATAATTCACAGCAGACCAATAGAAACATTCCTGGGCATCATGCGCGTGATATCATAATAAATCATCATTTTGGAAGATTGCATTAGTAGTACATTATAAATAAATAAATAAATATTGGAGATCACAAAAGTTGTTTTTCTTAGGTAAAACTTGTTATGAAAATCAGAATCAACAACAGACTTAACCCAAAACATAGTTGATTGAAGCGATGGCTGGTTGTGTCATGCTTGTAAACAGGTGTGATCGAGTCATGGATGTTAATTGGTGCCTATTTATAGTTTGGGGTTGAATGATTGTGTGGGAGTTCTGAATTTTTTTAATATTCTCCGAGTTCATAGTTTCCAAATGTATCACACACAATATATAAATGGTGAACTATACGGTGATACTAGTTTCGTATTTTTAATGGAAACTGACCTTGCTGCTCTGAGGTCATTGTATAAAATAGAACAGAGAAAAAGCAGCACTTTCATAAATGCTATACTAAACTCAGACTGTCATAAAGGTTTAACTATTAAATTAAATTTTGTAACTAACTTTAATGAATTAAAATTTAAGCTTATTTATTTAATTTATCTAGTTCTAATTTTCTTAATTCTGCATTGTGAGCATATTTTGCTTTAGCATCTTCTATTTCCATGGACCACAATAACCTCTGATGTTCCAAACTCTCCTTTTCTTTTGTGAGTTGTAAACTTAAAAGTTCCTTCTGCATCTCTAAAAACTCCATCTTTTCTGATGCCAGAACTTTAAACCTCTCTGACACGGATTGCTTTTCTGGAAGATGACACTCCAGTTTTCTTTTTCCTGAAAATTTAAAAATTTTAATTGTATCCTGTAGTACTTACAGGTATAGCTTGACCACAACCGCTGTACCGCTGCTGCGGTACTAGGTAGCAGCGGTATAGCGGTTGTGGTCAAGCTATAGTACATACTTGTAGGTGAATAGAAATAATAATAAACCTTTGTGTTTAATTCTGTGTGTACAATAAAGATTAAATAAATAATACATAGGTATTTAAAATAAACAGAGAAAAAACTTACGAGATAATAAATCATGAGGCTTTCTTTTCAGGTTAGCCCTATTGTTGGTAAAATAATTTAACGCATCATCTTCGGATAAGTGTGTCTTCGGTGTCACAACGATAGACTGCAATGTAGCTTGTGATGGCGGTTCATCTGGAGATAATAAAAGTAATAAATTAACACAAACATGGCACAAACATAACTAATACCTATAGTAAAATAAATACAGACACAAAGTAAATAATACCTTTTTGCTGGTCCATCTGGATTTCCTCTTTGTCATTCAAATTTTGTGACTCAATTGGTGGTATATTTTGTAGCTCCATTATGCTACAGTCTCCATCATAAATGGTGTACAGACCCTCCATTGACGGCCCCACCAAACCTTTTGTTTTGGTGGTGGCCCCCCCCCTAGAAACAAAGAATGGCAGATATTAATAACACACAAAACAGCAACAAAATTAATACCTCAGTAATTTGAGCAACAATTTTGACTTACCTGTACCCATAATATTCTTTTTTAAAATATTATATTTTTTGTCCGCTTCTTTGGTCATTGTAAGAAAAACTTTCTTACAAATTTCTTGGGATGCACCGGTACCATCAGCAACTTTTTCCCAGCCGTCAGAAGAAGTGCCATACTCTTCAATACTCTGAATAAGAGCTGTTCTATCAACTGCAAGAAAATGTCAGTTATAAAATCTGTTACCTATAATAATTTCATTGTTTAATTCTCTAATGAAGTAGAGCAATCATAATAAGATGCTAGCTTTTCAAATAGTATCATTATAGAATACATGTGTATCGCCTTCACTTTGACTCTAGACAATTGAAATAATTAAGATGTGGTAGGTACCTGGAATATCCATTTTAGCAGATGAAGTACATTTTTTCGCTTTCCTTTTTAAATTTTTATAGTTTTGCTGCAAACTCTCGACTGTACGGGAATGGCCAGTCGTGACAGCATTAAATTCTTCCGCCACTTTCAGCCATACATTTTGTTTTTGTAGGAGGTTAGCTCCATCAGTTCTTTTATTTTCAATTATATGCCTATGTTTGACAATAATATCACAAAATAGAGAACTGTCGCTACTTGAAAAATTTGGTCCACGTAAACGATTTCTTTTCATCTCCATTGTAAAGAGAATCAGATTTATTAGCGAAGAAAGAACAACAAACAAAACAACCTAACCAAACACCGATTGACAATAAACCCAAACACGACTAAAACAGCATGGTCAATTCAAATCCGACCAAGCGAAACCGACTTATGCTATTTACTGTAGAGTAAAAGAGAGATGTATACTTAATTCATTCATTGTTCGCTCTATTTCATTTGGCCGCATGATAATAGAACGAATGAATGTGAAAATAACTGTCAAAAGTTGCCAACCTTCAAAACCGAATTGCCGGGTTAGCTAACTCCGGGTTTATTGTCATGGATGCAATGCAAGGTCCGAGTTAAAAATTTAACAAAATAACCCTGAGTTAGTTAACTCGGAGTTATTTATTTAACTCTGCATTCCCGTGCAAGCGGCCCTAAGGGGGCAGAATGCCAAATTCGCGAATTGTCAACCGCTCGCAAAAAGCCAACTTCTCAGAATGTTATTTTTATTATTCATTCATAGCATTCGCCACTCCAGTATGTCATTATAATTAAATTTAGAGAAGTTGGCATTGCAAGAAGTTGGCATTTTGAGATGTTGGCTTTTTGCGAGCGGTTGGCGATTCGCGAAGTTGGCATTCTGAGCTGATTCGTAGTATTTACCTCCTACTTCTCCCTCAGGTCGATGCTATTCGTGAACCGTTACTGCACGTTCCAACGCAACGAGCCGTGCGCATTACCCGCTATAGTGGAGCTGGCAGCGGGCTTCCTGGGCCAGAGCCCGGAGGAGGTCGCGCTGGCCACCGCATTCAACGCCCTCAAACTCTTCGGCCTGAGTCAGTGAGGATTATTTGGTGGTGAGGTATTGCAAGCCATTTTTTGAGGCACATTTCAATGTAAGTTTCAGCTATCTGGGCCAGTTTTAGCCTGTGTTGAGCGAGTAATGTTTAAAATCAAAATTTCAATCAGTTGAGAACCGTATCGACTATTCATAATCGGATCATAATCAAAGTTAGTATAATAAAAAAATCCTGGATTGTGTCTCTGTCACCTGATTCTGATATTTTTTTTACTTAATCGTAGTCGTCGTTCCAAATGACAAAAACACGATTGTGAACATTTTAGCATAGCAGAATCAAGACATGATTGTTTAAGAAACTACTATATTTTGATCTTTATCAACAATTATAATGAAATGTGTCTTTAATTGATTGTATGCAATTCCTCACAGTACGTACCCGCGGGAAGAAGCTTGCCAAAGTAGCTCTGTAGGATTAAGATATAGATGTCAACCCTTTTACTTCATAACAATGTGATAGTTAGTTGACAATAATAATGAATAGAAAATCACTATAAAGAAGGGTATAAAGTTTTTATAGTTGTTGATGTGCATTAATAACTAAAACTAAGCAAAAGGGTTGATGTTGCTAAAAAAAATTATAAAGAATCGAAAAAAAATCGAGCTTATAGCTTCGTGCCTTATATGTCAATAGAACAAGATTGAAAATATGTGGATTTTTAAGATGGTCTCTTCAAACGTCATCGTAGAATTAAGAGCGAAAACTAAACTCGAAAATACTCAAAGAATATAATTATGTTTGTAAACTAATTAGTGAATGGTCCGTTTACCAATTGGACGTGAATGAGGCTAAAATTGTACTAACCAAGATCGTAATTGTTAAAATCTTGCCATCGACTATAAATAAGGGTATTCATTAAACTCAGATATTCGCCTCTCTAGAATATTAATTAAAAATATACGATTCCGTCATTAAAACAGCCGCATAGAGAATAAAACAAAGGTTGTGGGTGTAAGCAGCTAATAATTTTAAATTGTTTTGATTTAAAACAAGATCAAATTATACCCAAGTATTTTACGTCATACGTCATCGCGTACCTGAGCGCTCGAAGTCTAACAATGCCATTTGATGAGAGGTAGTATAATAATATATTGGTGACGCGTTGTTTGATTAAGAATTTTTCTATGACATTATTATTGTTTATATTTGGCTTTTCGTTAGTGGTTTGTGTCGCACGCGGCTTGTTAATGTGTGCCCACACAGCAGTTGCGTATTGTTGTAAAATATTTGTTATATAACATTCTATCACAAAACATTGCATTAAGTTGTTTTATTATATACCACAAATGTTTAAATAAGGATTGTTATATAAACTCTTGAGCGTCAAAGTACAATTAAAATTCTATTTTGTCTGGCGGTCGAATTTGAAAACGATAGCAAACTTTAACATTAAATGGGGCGAACTATGATGTCACAAAATGTTATAAAACATGCCAGAAATTTGTCACAAATATTGTTACTAAAAGTTAGAGAATAATTATTATATTAACGTGTTTTACAGCAGCGCTGTAAAGTTGCTGTGTGGGTGCACTATTAGCTATAATAAAATATGGTGGCAATATTCAGCTGGTCAGTCACCCTGATCTCATTCATGACTGAAATTGTTTTGTTATGTGAACCGGGCGCGTTCCTTGAGCCAACCGCAACACTTTCGTTATTTAGTTTAGGGGAATCATTGTTGTTGATAACTCACTATTGTCTTGAGTCATATTATATAATATGGTTGCGCGGTTGACTCGTGGGGAACGCTTTTCACACACTTGTCTTTAATAATAATAAGGCAAATTCTACTTGAACGAATAAACAATGTTTAAAACTAAAAATTTCAATTGTACAGGATGGTTACAGTTTTGTCTGGTTTCGTATTTTGATATTTCAAGTAGAATTAGTCTTGCAGGTATGTCTTTTGGACTCGAACTCCCCGGAGAATCTATTAAGGTACGGTACGGTCGGCCTCAGAGTAGCTCAACTCTTTAGTACGATGTAACACCAACTCGTTCGGTACACGCGCTCGTGCACCTATTATGTATGAACGCAGTTGTTGATTGACATAACACTATTTCTGAGGCAGCTCCTAGCAAACCGTAGAATCCTTAGACGGCTGTTCGGTGAAGTTTTAAGCCGTTAATAACGCCAGTTAAACTGTAAAAGCCATAGCCGGCCAACAGGTTATTCTAATAAAAGGTTTGCCGTGATTTGACAATATCACGCCTTTTCCAAATTGCCATTAGTTCTAAGTAATCATGTAGATCATGTATTTTTTATATGAACCCTGTTGCCACTGTATTGTTCTTTACGCACGGTGTTAGGTGTTTCGTAGTTATTTCGCTCTGCGCAGAGCATTCCTAATCGAATTAAAACTATATATTTGTTTCTCCATCGAATATGTTGTAAATAGTAATAAATGTTCTATTATGTTAGATGTTAATACTGGTAGTCACAACGAAATCAAAGACTGCACATATTGAAAAAGTGGAATTTGACACAATTATTATGTTATTAAGTTTCTTTTTGTAATATTTTTTACGTATTTAATCGTTTAAATGTGTAAGCGTACGTATTGTTGTTGATTCTTTTATTTTTTGACGATCACTTTGTTGTTAGCTGTAAGGTGTTTGGACCCCATATGTAAAGATTTAATTGAATATTTAAAATATTTTTCGTATCTTTATTCGGGCAGATAAAGCTTAATTTATTGTAGATAAGTAGATTATATTTTATGATTGATTTGTATACAGTAAATTTATATGAAGTTATGATGGGTCCTGGAGCATAATAGTATGTAAAGCAGTGCCTTTCGACAAAACTTTGTGATACAATATTTACTTAGATTGGACAGATTATTTCTTTCAATATACAAAATTATAAAATATATTTTGGTTTCAATTAATACAAAATATCTTCAATCTCCTATTACTAAAGCCAAATTCCCTTTCCCAGACTCAAAACTCAATTTAATAAGGTGTTTCCATACTCTTACGGCGGTTACTGCACCACAAAGGAACGTATCCATATTTAGACAAGGGCGCCGAGTAAAAAAAAACCAGCGGCGGCGCGCCTTAAAAATATGCTCGGCGGCGGCGTGGAATTTTTAAAGTCGTTTTTGGTTATGTAGTTAAAGGTAGAAATAAGAGTGATAAATAAAACCAACACTTTATAAAGATTTCAACAACAAAACATTATATCGTCGTCGTACTTTCGCTGTACGTAGTCACTAAGTAGTTAACATTGATAATGAAGTTCCTCCTTGCGTCGTGTCCTCAATGCTGAGGGTCTTGACCTCCCTTTTGCATTACTTTCTCTCTTATGGTTTTCCTCCATCTGTTTCTGTCTCTGGCGGTGTGGAGGGCGCTGTGAACTGAAGGGTTAAGAGTGGTGCGGATCTGGTCAGACCAACGTATTGGGCTGCGTCCTCGAGGCCGTTTCCAGTCTACTTTTCCGGTCACGATGAGCTTTCCGAGGTTGTCACCGTCTTTCCTTGCAATGTGACCGAAGTATTCGAGAATTCTGCGTAGACATCCAAGGATGACTGCCGCGAGGAGATTTTGAGTTCTCGCAATATAGAGACGTTAGTCCGAAATGCTGTCCAAGGAATACAGAGCATCTTTCTCCAGCACCACATCTCAAAAGCGTCAATGCGTTTGCGGTCTGCAGTTTTTAGTGGCCAAGTCTCAGCGCCGTATAAAAGATCGAGAAGTCAAGAGTCCGTACCAGTCTGGTTTTGGTTTTTACGGAAATATTGCGATCTTTCCAGATTTTTGCAAGCTGAGACATGGCGCTCTTAGCCATGCCAATTCTCCTGCACACATCCTTCTCGCACAAACCATCGTTACTGATGTTGGAACCCAGGTATACAAAGTTGTCCACTATTTCTAGGTCCAATGCGCCATTGAGTTCCAAGTTCCCAGATCTATAATAGGCGAAATCCGAACTGGCAGTCACTGAGGAGATCTCAAGGTATGCCAGCATTCGTGAGTTCAGTGCACGTTCCATAATCTTGCAGAGTATGGACTTGACTGAAATCGTCTTACAGTAAGATGGATCGGCACGGCTACCTTTTTTGGGCACAGGCTGCACATTAGCCAGCTTCCACGACTGAGGAACTAGACCAGTCTCAAGTGAGAGGCGATACAGGCGTGTTAGAACAGTAGACAAGTTAGGTGCATAGTTACGTAGGATAATGACCGGTATTCTATCAGGACCATTAGCCTTATTCACGTTAGAGTACGGAGGGCTTTGAGTATCTCTTTGCTGCGGATGTGAGGTTCTCCCATGGAGAGGTCGGCTATAGGAAATTTAGGTGGAACTCACGTCTGGAGGTGGCTAGCAGCGACTTCCAGACGTGAGTTCTTTGCAAAAAGAGTGGCAAACAAATATACCTTCTCAGCTGCAGTGTGGGCAAGTGAGTTGTCAGGCTTTATCAGCGGTTGAAATAAAGGTATTTCCAAATGTTTTTCACCCATTTGTATTCTATTCTGTCTATTCTATTACCTATAGCCGAGCCCTCTAAGGGAGAGCTTCATGACCGCGGCGGGGAGAGATACTCAAAGCTCTCCGTGGAAATAAAGGTATTTCCAAGTGGGTGCGAAGCATGTTTAACACCGATGGGGCCGATGTGATTGAATCCTGCCCTACGTAATTTGGGCGCTCCAGCATCAGCCCAGGCCAAGAAAGCTGACGGGGTTCCGGGGACAGTTACAGCAGTGTGCCATACTCCCCAACATTTCTAAGATACTATGCCAACGCGTTGGTGTGGATCTTAACGCTAGGCACGTTCGCGAAGTCCCCAAACAAAGGGTGTTCTTCTGATTCTTCTCCCTCTTGATCGGAAATAGGGTCGTCTTCGTCCTCATCGAGCACCTGAGCGGACGCCCCGCGCGGCGCCCGCACGGCCCACATGAGTAAAGAATAAACTGAGATTATGTTACAAGAGCCTACACATTGGAACAGTCTAGTCGGCGCGAAATTTTGAGCAGTCGGCGGCGGCGGCGGCGCGCCATACCTAAACGGCGGCGGCGAGCCACGGCGGCGCCCATGTCTAATCCATATCTCTATCCTATTTCTTAGGAACAATGTTTGATTCATAATCCACTACTTTAGTAAATAGGTAGTAAAAGTTAGTATCATCCCGACACTCACAGGAGTGGCTCGTATAGACATTACACACAACAGCACTCCAGGCATTACAAAACTGTCAAAATTCTTTAAATAGATTTTTTACTTTATTCGTTGGAACTTGAGTTCAAAATCGATTGCACAATTTTGACGTTTTGTGATGTAGTCCCACGTGCTTCTGTACACGGCGGTGTTTGGAGAGATAAAGCAAAGAAAAAAGTGTTTTATAACTTATTTACATTTTTATTGTAATAAACACAAACATAGTTAAAGAACAACTATTTAACAAAACATGTCTGCTGCAACTGCGAAGTCTTTGGAAATTATACAATTCAAAATTTTATTAATTTGTAAACTGTACATTAGTACAGTCAGACAAAATGTACACCATCAAAATTCATAAACAATTTTAATTGTCTGTTCAAATCTTGAGCAGCACATTGATACTGCTTTTAACCCTTTGATCACATATCAAAACTGGATACACAGTGAATCCTCAGAATAATAACTAAACTAAAGCATAGGAGTCCAAATGAGACTCGTACAGTTGTCCTATTTTTCAAATGGGCCATAAACATTGAAAGGAAAGAGACATAATAAGTTGCTAAAACGTCAAATGTAAAGTGAAAAAATAAATTGGATACCCTGGTCACCAAACGAATTCAAAAGCGATCTACAAAATGTAGTTCGAAGGGTAATATTTGACTTCATATACCTCAATTTACATTGGCAAGGGCCAACGCGCCCGGGTAATTTACATAAGGGGATCCTGCACGAAACTGAAAATTTACGTATTTTTAAGTTACTTGTACTATGCGCTGAATTAGTTCAATACATTAAAAGAACTTACGTAAGTTAGCCTGATCATTGCACAAGGTCGTGGCCTTGTTGAAATTTAAAACAAATTCTTTAAACAATAACAAACAATACAAAAATGTAATGACTCCTAAATCATTTTTTTCGACAACTTTTTTAATTTTACGCATGAAACAATAATTCTTACATGAAAATATTTGTATTGATATTTCGCAGGTCAACCCCATCTTAAAAAAGTAAAGGACAATGGGCAAAAATGTATGGAACTTGGTCCAAGATGAGACTGATCCTCCACTGATGAGACTTGTGGGAAATGAAAGTACATACTTGTCATATAATTTTTGCAAAATATTATCAAAATTCGTCCCGGGATTTTTTTTATAGTCACGTTAACCTGACGGAGGTGGAGGATCGGGGAGGGGTAGGTAGGGGGTGGGGGGCAATTAGGGGCGAAGAAACGAGATACCGTATTTAGACAGGCACAAACATTGTCTAAACATGCGCCACATATAACATAAAATCTTATTATTTATAGTCTTGACCATAAAAAAAAACACCGGGACGGATTTTAATAATCTTTTGCCAGAATAATATGACATGCATAAACTTTCATTTCCTACAAGTCTCATCAGTGGAGGATCTAGTCTCAGCTCTTGGACCACTTTTGCTCATTGTCCTTTCATTTTTTACACAAGCGCGTGATGGTTTTGTACATTTCTTAGAATAAAAAACATTGCTCTAATCAAATTACTAGGTCTGAAACTTCAAAGCAGAATTGTTCTAATTTTAAATATCAATATAATTGATTTTGCTTTGAAGTTCATTATGAGACTTATGTCAGTTTTTGCGACCGCGCGGCACAATCTTAGGTTATATTTTTGCGTGTGCGTATCGTATTGTTTGACAACAAACGGAGTGCCAACTCAAATGTCATAGCACTCCTTCTATGCTTTAGATAGTATTCCTATGACTGAAGATGGATTCGACAATACTGGAATAAGGTCTTATACCTAGATTAAACGCCGAATTTGTATAGACTAATGTCGGAGTAGGCAAGTCTTATTCCAGTTTGGTCGAATCCACTCTGAATCGTAGAAGAATAGTGGCAGCTTTGACATATACATTTGACATATTTGTGCTTTGGCAGAATAGCAATTTTTGAAGAAGAACTTCATCATGTTGACACTTAGCTCGCACACTACTTAACGAAATGAGACCGTACTCTGATCCAACTTTGCTCCTAGGGTAGTAAAAATGCTCCACTTCCGAAAAAATATTAAATCTGATTTTGCGTACCTACTTATACTTCTACTATTTAGTAAAATCCAATATTTTTATCTGAAAATATTTTTCTTGATCTAGCAACACCAGAGTTGACAGATGTCAAAGTCAACCATTATTTTTATCTGTTAATGGGGAGTTTCTCCCGTGTTCTTTAAGCAACAACACGTGTTGTGAGACTCGAAATAATTACGTGCTTTCCAAAGTACAAAAGTAGATACTTAATAATTTAACAGTTAAAATATATTTGTACTTTGTGGTGCACATAATGATATTAACCCTGTATTTTTAATAATTTGCTTTTGCTTCACTGCTATCAGAGCTCGATATCACCGATGCACTAAATGACTCCGAAACAGACTTCTCAGGAGACGATTCAGCTAAGGATCCTGCCTATTCTCCACCCGACTTTCTTCAACAGAGTAACCATGGCTCGAATAGTAGTTCTGATGAGGACGAAGACGGTTTAGAAGTTCCAGTGCCTTTTCTGGCTATTTCATGTGATTCTGAAATAGTCCCCAGTATCTCAGCGTCACGTGTGCCAACTAGGGGACGCGCAAGGTCTATCTACGACTAGGCGTGGGCGTGGGCGTACATGCATGCGAAAAAGTTCGAATTTACGTACTAGGTCGTCGCCTTCGTTACTTCTAAACAACAACTTACTCGAGGAACAAGAAGATAACTAAGCCGCAGACAATTTTGATCCAGAGGTATTAAATTTTACATTTTCGGCATACTACGTTTGAGACACAACTACTTGGGAATGGAATAAATATTACAACCATTATATTGACGACGAAATACTTTTCACAATGGAAGAGAGTACAAAATAGAGTGCATATACTGGAAAATCACACAAAAAAGATAGCCGATATGAAAAAGTAATGAGACCTGAAGTTATCAAAATGTACAATCAAAATATGGGCGGATTTGACCTTACTGATCGAATACTTTCAGTTTGTCCTTCTCACAATCGCACAAAAAAAGGCCCATTAGTGCGATTTCGCATCTATTTGATTTATGAATTGTGAATTCTTGGCTACAGTAAAGAGAGCAAGAAAGACAAAAAAAAACTCCGAAGAAAAATGTCATGCAGCAATAACTTGAGTTAGGTACCAAGCTAATTACCGATAATGAAAACCAAAGCGATGATGAAATCGATCAAGTCTATGAGGAGTTGGAACCAAAACACAAAAAGAGGAAAGTAGTCGTAAAACCCATACCCATTCCTGAATGTCGCCAGCACAAAGCTGATCATTTGCCTGAATATAGTACTGAAAAGCAACATCGCTGTAGAAGACGCGTATGCGACAAAAAAACCAATGAGTTCTGTAAGAAATGTGACGTTTTTTATGTTTTGTACCGGGTAGTAATTGTTTTACACAATTTCACGAAATTGATTTTTAAATAGCATGTAAGCAGAACTGCTGATCTCATTAATAATTATTAATATTTGACTGATTATTTTAGAAGCTTCCTAAGTTTTTGTTTTGATGAGAATGTAAATTTTTATTTCAATATCATCTTGTGTTACATTATTGTTTATGTTTCTAAGCTGACAATTTTGAAGTCTATATTATTTAACAATATTAATAAACATATCTGTGTCTTATTTACTTATTTGAAATAATATTTTACATGCTTAAAAGCATATCTAATCTTTATGTACTATAATACAAAGCACAACTAATTCTAATACCTGACGTCACGTTGGCTGGTCAAAAAAATTGCGGATTTCTAAAAAAAATCACAGATCTCGTGCTCTACACGACTTGAAAAGGCATTGAAAATAAACCTAGCTATTATACTATCCTAAAGGGGTGTGTAATGTTTGATATAAATACTTACGGTCTAACGTTCAGATAATATAATTTCATTTTATAAAACGACTAACTTAATATAATAAACATTTAATATAATTTTAGATTCTATAATTTCATTTGATATAATGTACATTTGATATAATAATTAAATGATATAAAACATTACTCATGTAATAAGCAAGCAGTATGCAAGCAAGCAAGCAGCATGCAGGCAGACATGCAGCATGCAGGCATGTATGGAGCATGCAGGCATGTATGGAGCATGCATGCAGCAGGCATGCAGCATGCAAGCAAGCATGCAAGCAGGCATGCAGCATGCAAACAGACATGCAGCATGCAAGCAGGAATGTTTATATAATTTCATTTCATATAACGACTAACTTAATATAATAAACATTTAATATAATTTTAGATTCTATAATTTTATTTGATATAATGTACATTCGACGACCTCCTTGGTCGAGTGGTTTGTACACCGGTTTTCATGGTGTCGCCATCTCTGAGGTCCCGGGTTCGAACCCCGGTCGGGTCAATTTAGAATTTATTGTTTTTCTAAATTGTCTCGGGTCTGGGTGTTTTCTATGTATAATAAGTATGTATTTAAGTATTTTAAGTATGTTTATCCGTTGTCTAGTAACCATTTAACGAGTTTCTTCGAAGCTTCTCTTGGGCTAGATAATTGGTGTGATCGTAGGAAAGATTTATTTATTATTTATTTATTTATTTATATAATGTACATTTGATATAATAATCAAATGATATAAAACATTACTCATGTAATAAGCAAGCAGTATGCAAGCAAGCAAACAGCATGCAAGCAAGCATGCAGCATGCAAGCAGGCATGCAGCATGCAGGCATATATGGAGCATGCAGACAGGCATGCAGCATGCAAGCAGGCATACAACATGCAAGCAGGCATGCAACATGCAAGCAGGCATGCAGCATGCAAGCAGGCATGCAGCATGCAAACAGACATGCAGCATGCAAGCAGGAATGTTTTCTGTCACGCCTTAAATTAAATTACACTCTAGCGTAGGGCAGACAAGTCTACGTGGAGTCGGTTTTGCCGCGATTCGTTTCTGTCACTGACGTTTTTAGCACAACCATAACAAAAACACAACGTATTAACTTTTTAAGACAATATTTGAATTCAATTTAGGGTTAAAATGGTATTCTTATTTTTAAGCAAAATTATATCAAATGAAGTTATAGAATATGAGTATTATATCAAATGAATAATATACGTAATGTTGTTATAGGAAGTGTATTTAGAACAAGTAAAAATTATATCCAATGAACGTTATGTTCTTTGAAATTAGTTCATTTGTCATTATATGAAATGATACGCACCCATCCTAAAGCCCTTAAAATTTTCCGCGTCTATTAAGTCCTAATAGATCTTCGTATCTCAAAGCTGCGAAGTTCCACAAGACTATGACGCCCGAGTAATACCGCACGGCGACGCTCCACGCGCCGCTGAGGGGGAGCATACCGCCCACCCTATCACTCCCACAAAAAAAAGTATAAGACATAAAAAGTTCCCCGTCTCAATATCTCTAGGCGTCTCTCTCAGTTTTTTGATTTTCGACCTCGTTCACGAGATATCGAAGATATTCCGAGGAAAGGTGTTAATAAATCAAGGTTATTTTTTGTTTTTTTTTCAATTTTCGAAAAAAGTTTTCGACTTTTACAAAAACTTTTTTCACCATCTGAAAGCTATTCAAATTCTGCGTCTTTTGAGCTTTTATACGTCTTCATGGCCCTAAACCACTATATACTACGGGGCAAACACACTTTCAGCGAAAATGGGGCCCTACACCGGAGCGATCGAAAAAACGTTGTTTTTTGTTTTTTTTTCAAATCTTCGAAAAAAGAATTCGACTTTTACAAACATTTTTTTCACCATCTGAAAGCTATTCAAATTCTGCGTCTTTTGAGCTTTTATACGTCTTCATGGCCCTAAACCACTATATACCACGGGGCAAACACACTTTCATCGAAAATGGGGCCCTACACCGGAGCGATCGAAAAACATTTTCAACGTTAAAATATTTTTTAGAAATCCGCAATTAAAAAAAGTTATTTTATTTATGAATCAAGTTTATGCAAATATGTAGCAATTGTTCATTCAACTCTCACAGCCAAATGCCATAGGCCACCAGCCATTCTGACGGAGACCTAATCTTTGCCCACTGACCAAAAATAACTGTAAATCGTTTTTAACATTGAAAATGATAATTAATAGAATCAGGCGTCACTTTGCGGAAATCCATGATATACAAAAATGGAATAAAAATATCTAGTGTTAATCCCGCTAACTCACTAATTTATCAAGCTACAAACATAGGAATGGCCATCCAGACAAGTCACATTTCGCAAAACATTTAATTGACACCGGCCATTCCTTGGGCGACAATCACACATATAATATTTTGCATGTATGTAATAAGAGTTTCCGGTTGTGTGTGTTGGAGCAGTTAGAAATTATAAAACATAACAATAATAATTACGCACTGTTGAATGACCAAACAAATTTAGTTTCCTCCCCATTATTGCGTCTTATTGCGGGTAGTACGTCACAAATGCCAAACGGTGGCGCTATATAAGGGGCCGAGATCTTCGCAGCCGTTTCAGTCGGCGCGCAGCTCTCGACCAGTCAACAGCTCCTGAAACACGTGTCGGGTTTCGGTTTGCATGCCTTATTTAGCATCCATCGCTCCTTTTGCATGTGCATACATTGCGGGCGGGAGGGCGGTGCTTGCATGCAGCATCCAAGCTTGATAAATTAGTGAGTTAGCGGGATTAACACTAGATATTTTTATTCCATTTTTGCATTGAAAATGTTTTTTCGATCGCTCCGGTAGGGCCCCATTTTCGCTGAAAGTGTGTTTGCCCCGTGGTATATAGTGGTTTAGGGCCATGAGGACGTATAAGAGCTCAAAAGACACAGAATTTGAAAGGCTTTTAGATGGTGAAAAATTTTTGTGTAAAAGTCGAAAACTTTGTTCGAAAATTGAAAAAAAAAACCGTGATTTTTTAACACTTTCCCTCGGAATATCTTCAATATCTCGTAAATGGGGTCGAAAATCGAAAAACTGAGAGAAACGCCTAGAGATATTGAGATGGGGCACATTTTATGTTTAATACTTTTTTTCGTGGGAGTGATAGGGGGGGCGGTATGCTCCCCCTTAGCGGCGCGTGGAGCGTCGCCGGGCGTCATAGCCCTGTGGAACTTCGCAGCTTTGAGATACGAAGATCTATTAGGACTTAATAGACGCGGAAAATTAAGGGTTTTAGGATAGTATAAACAAATTTTGGAAAAGACAATTATTTCTTTTGAAAATAAAAAAAAACAATGTTTTATATGAAGATCTATTAGGACTTAATAGACGCGGAAAATAAAGGGCTTTAGGATAGTTTAAACACATTTTGGAATTTTAAATAGCTAGGTTCATTTTAAATGCCCTTTCAAGTCGTGTAGAGCACGAGATCTGTGATTTTATTTAAATACTATGTCAATGTCTTTTTTACTCTTTGCTAGTAATCTACGGTATTTATACTGGCAACGCTGGTATGTCAAATGATTCTAACCTATTTAATTTAGTCAACCCGCGACCGGCGACGTCAAAGTAGTGTGTATGTAAGTAGTACAAATTTTACTGTGCTAAAAACTTCTCCGAAGGGGCCGAACCTACATAAGATAAGTGATTATACTGGCAGTATAGGATAAACCATTTGAAACAAGGAATATTTGTTGATTTCCGTCTAAAAAATGTCTCTTATTTTTAAGTGGTTTTGGGCAAGTTTAGATAGTGTAGCGCGAAACCAACAGTGCCAACATTGCCCAACGGGATTTAAGTGCTAGGGCTACCACATTGTTGAAAAATTAAGTATTTGACTTTATTATTTTTACTTTTTGTTGTAGTCGGACAGGATAAAATAATGGAAATATTACATCGGCATAATAACATGAGCAAACTGAAAAAAAACCAAACAGCACACCGGCAGTGGAGTGGAGGATGAACATCTCGAAAAGCGCCAAGACGAAGGCCAGAAAAGCTCTGCCAGCCAGAAAGGCTGCCCAGGCCTCCAATGCGGGCACCACTGCAAAGAACAAGACGGTTCCTGCGGGTTCTGCTCCCGCGGTTAAACTTACGCCGCCGCGCTAGTCAGTGGTGACGATCACGTTAAAGCCTGAAGCCGTGGCGAAAGGCGCGACGTACGTGTCAGTTATGAAGAGAGCAATCGACGCAATCAATCTGCAGGTTCTTGGGCTGGAGTCGGTCCGAATGCGTAACACGGCAGCCGGGGGACGTAAGCTGGAGATTCCAGAAGCGACCAGTGGGCCCAAGGCCGACGCATTCGCGTCGAAGCTGCGGGAGGTTATTGCGGAGGAGGCGGAAGTTGGCAGGCCGTATCGGAAGACCGAACTTCAACTCGTGGGCCTTAACGATGAGATCAGGCCCGAAAAGGTGAAAGAGACCATCACAGCCAAGACTGCTTGCTCGCCGTACCTGGTATCTTTGGGAGAGAGATTCGAACTGGACCATGGGGGTCAAACTTCATGTTGGTCCGGCTCCCGGTCGCTCAGGCGAAAATTCTGGCGGATGCGGGTCGCTTAACCATAGGGTGGGTGCAGGCTCAGGTTATGGAAAATCTCCCTGTAAGGTGTTACAGGTGCTACGGTGCGGGGCACACAAAATACACCTGTGACTTGGAAGTCGACCGTAGAGCCCTGTGCTTTAAATGCAGCGCCCCAGGGCACCAGGCGGTAAATGAGTCATAGAGGCCAAATTGTATTGTCTGCAAAGAGGCCAAGCTCCCGCACAACACCAACTGGGCGGTAGGCCCCCATTACAAAGCCGAAAATGGCCCCATGGACAAAAGGAGATCTATTTATTTAGATGCTTAATTAAACGAATTAAAGATTCTAAACGTATGTTTCTTTAATTAAATAATAGATATTAAAAAATACCTTTAACTTAGAATAGGTGTCTGACCGCCGTACTCAGAGACGTCAATTAAGTTTAATGACAATTAAATGTCTTTCCTTCTCTATTTATCACTATACATACGAAAGTGACAGCAAGAGACTTAATTGTCATTAAAACTTAATTGACGTCTCTGAGTACGGCGGTGAGAGACCAATGTTTATGAATTGTGTTACTTCAGCATATGTTTATGAATCTAGGGTTAATAGTGATTCGAGCAGCAACAAATAAGCATACATTTATTAAAGGCATTACCCGAGCGTCGATGAAACGACTGCAATATGAGGACAATATAAAAATCCATGAAACTGGATCTATTGAAGAAACTTCATGTGAATGGTTTTCACTTGTATTTTTAATACATATCAAAGTTCAAAATACTACATCTATCAACATTCTCTTAAGAGCGTAGCGTATGTAGTGTATGGAGAAATACAGCTCGGGTACGCTCTTAACATACTAGTTACAATTATCAACTCAGTCTATTATAGTAGTTATTTTTAACACCTTAGTCTTTACTCTGAGGTATCGCATCTTTGAGTAATCAATTTGTTATAAAAATAGTTTAAACCTTTGTGTTGCAGGTAGTGGAGTCACGGCACATTGTAAACATGTTCAACTGTGCTCTACGCAGTTGAGCATATGGTGCGTGAAAAAATTATAATTAAATACCAAGCGCCAACAGAAAAATTACAAAAATTTTATGTACCAAGGACTGTATTAACATCGACCCCAATAAGAACTTCAAAACTTCCGATGAAGAGAGCCATCGAAAGCACAATCTTTTCACCTTGTTCCATGAAGGTTGACAGTGAAGAGTATAATAAAAGATTTCGAAGTTTGGTGCTCTGTCACCCTTCTAATATGCCCATAAAACAGCTTTATGACCCCGCTAATCCCTATTTCGTAGAATTGGATCCTAGTTATTGTAAGGAAAATGGTGAAACCAAATTATTAAACAGTTTAGATTTAATATTAATAACTGACGAGAGGGCAGCACAAATAGAACAGGAGACCTGTGGTCAAATGGAAAACCAAAATTGGAAAAACCACCGCTTGGTTCGAATAACAGCTTCTAAGTTACACACAATCTGCCATTTAAAGGGAAGCAACCAAGATATTTACGCCAAACAAATGCTCAGTCCTAAAACATTTACTCCCAGGGCAACAAACCATGGTTTAATCAATGAAAAAGCGGCCCTCCAACAATACATGGAAAACACAGGCCTACAAGTTATGCAGTGTGGGCTGTTTATTTCTAAACAATAGCCTTATTTAGGGGCATCACCGGATAGCCTACTTGGTGAGGAAACCGTAATTGAAATAAAGTGCCCCTACACCAGTCGCTACAGGGAAATAACACCCACGTCTGTGCCTTATATTATTTTAGATGGAGGTGAATATAAATTTAAAAAAGGTATCAAGTACAGGTGTCAGATGTACTGCTATGGAAGAAAATTTTGTAATTTAACACATTTAAAAACATGGAAGTCATTTTTGTAGAAAGAGATGATGAATTTATCACCCAAATGCTGAACGGCTTGCGTCAGTTTTATGAAGAACATTTTAAAAAAGCTCTACTGAATAAATATCTGTATAAAAATTATCTGCAAATAATAAAACCAAGGGTTTAAGTGAGAATTTATGCTTTTATCTTTCACTAACTGTACTTATTTAACAATACCTTCTTTAAAATTACACATACAATAAAGGCACATAAAATATTCACCTGAATTTCGAAAATTCGCACTCACTTTGCACTTTCTTTCACCTATAGCTTACAAATATGGCCGTAGTCATTTTGATTCCTGTTTACCGGACCCAAAAACATTTAGCAAGTGGTGCCAGACAGTTGACTGTGAACCTGGGTAGGTACATCAAAGAGTCTTTTGAAGCACTCAAAATAAGATCACAAAAGCCACCTATTATTGGTGCTTTATGTATAGGTGAGATGGCTATCAGAAAGTGTGTGAAGTGAATGGACAGCGTTCTCATGGTTATGTCCACCCATATATGCCCAGAACTCTGCCTAAAAATGGTACCGCATCCGCTAATTGATTCGAAAACGAATCAAAAATCGAGGCTTTCGGTCTGTTAGGACCGATTCTTAGATTGTACTGATCTCATAATAAACAAACATCAAAATCACCTTTTCCCAAAATTACTGATTTTCTAAATGTCTTAGTTTAAAAACGCCGGAAACTTTTATTGTACGACAGAAAAGGTACATTCCTGATACCTATGTAAAAACGAATCAAAAACGATGTTTAAATGAAACCTGTTTTCCTTCACCGTTTGAGTACTTATACGGTTTGGCAATCGGTAAAGCCACGACCGTAATAAATAAATGCAGGCGTTTCATAGCATATAACTTAAAATTAAAAAGACAGAGAGAATTATAATAAACGTTATCAAAGACTCCAACAACAGAAGAAACAGGAAGTTTGGAATTTAAAAACAGAGTTAATGAAAATAATTCAGATAATAAAAGGATTGTTACAAAAATTTTAAAGTGAGAGAGACGAAAAAAGAATGAGACCAACCCCAATCACAGAAATAATGAAATTTTAAATGAGACTTGACGTCAGTCGCAATACATGGGAAAGAAAGAGAAAAGAACTAACACTAAAAGTAAAGAGCAGATGATGATTATTTAATAAACAATGAAAACAAACCTATTCTTGATATTATTTTAACCATGTACATCTTTGGGTTTTGTTTTCTCTTAACCCTTAAAATAAGCCATAGCACTATAATTTCTTCATAAATTGAAAGCATCCTAATAAAATATGTAGTGGGAAATTATTAACCTATAGCCGTGGTTGACGCCGTTTTCCAATAAGAAAAAATGTATGAAAAGGAATTACAAGAAATCATCGATGGTTTATCCCACCTATCAGATATGGATGACGAAGATTTAGATGATGGAACAGTAAAGTCATACTTCATTTCCATTGCATGTTAACCTAGTTCAAAAGAGACTCGAAAAATTATTTAGAAGTGGCGAATTATGAAGAAGTAGATCATGAGCGGTCTGTAAAAGAGCATGTTGGTGAGTCACTTCAAGACTTATTGGGCAGCGACAGCAACTCTCTGGTTGTGGATAACTCGCTTGCATCAACATCTTTCAAAAATCGTGTTCAAATTTACCTGCCTCAACTGCATGTTTGCCTGAAATATCAAATTCTCCTGCTTCAGTACCTGCCGGGATTCAATCACCTGCTAAAACTCAATTAGTACGTTATAATTGGTTAATTTTCAATAAATAATTAATTTAATGTTGCATTTTTTAATTTTTTGTTCCCCTATAAACATCGACGAGTAAAGACGCAGACAAAAGCTAGAACGGAACGGAACTAAAACGGAACCACTAACAGACCGGTTACCTAAAGCTGCCCAAAACGGTGTTTCATTGCTGTATTAAAAAAGCAAACCAAGCCAAGTTGGTAGTGTTTGGTTTTCCAGTAGTGGCAACACTATATCTGTCAAGCCTCATATGAATTTGCTTCATAATGGTGGAAAAATGTGTGTGACGTTCTTTTACTGCAACAATGGCGCCGCGTGAGTAGTCACGATTTTTACTAAGACTTAAAATTTCGTATTACTTTGGAAATCGTGATCCATCTTGAATTATATTTATATTTTTGAATTCACTACCCATCAATATTAATAAGAAGCTATGTTTTTAGACATTTTTTACAATATTTGTGCCATTTACTACACAATGTGGTTTTTATAGCCCTGGTTATGTTTTGGAGCACCAAAATTACAATTTAGACTGGTCAAGTTAAGGGAAAATATGTTTAATATAAAGTTCAACTTTCTAATTGGTTTTCAATAAATACTAGCTCTAAGTATATTGAGATTTTCATTTTAAGTGATGCTTATCCAAAGGATGACCAGGGTCATATTTTGAATTTATCTTGAGTGGTCAGGCTTAGTGGTAAAATATTTGTATAGGTGTTAGTTGTTTCTAAAAGATGACCACAGTACAGGTTTTGATTAACTTGAGTCGTCTCGCTTTAGCAATGCCTATAAACTTTAAGCACTAACTCGAAGCTCTTTCATTTGCAATTTTTTATCGTTTGGCACTGCTGTGATGGCTTTTTTTTAAATGTGAGAAAACCAACGGTCATTCAACACAAAAATGCAAAATACAATGATTAACAATGTACAGACCTATAGTTTCCTTAATCAACTATAATTGTAGCTTACTTAGATGTATTATTGTTTAAGTATGCAACATTGGTAGTGATACATTAGGTAGTGACATCCTGATAACAGTTTGCTACGACATGACTTTTTGTGAATATTTAAAAAAAATTATAAAACTAGAAATAACGAACATAGTGCAGGTTGGTAGAGTAAGTACCCTGGCAACCGCATTAGCCCTACGAATAATTAATTTATACAATCTTGGGATCGAGTATTACTGACTAATGCGGCTATATAACAAATATTTATTAAATAAAAGATAAAGTTAAATATACATAATTGACTTATCGGTAGACAAAAAGCTAAGCTAGTGACAAAAAGCTTTAATAATTGAGTTTATAGTACAGAAAAATATGTCTACATCAGATAATTTATCGTTATCATTATAAAGTTTGCAGGCACGCCTTATAAACACGTTCTTACAGTAGGATGTGTTACATTTGGGGATACAAAATAAATCCTTTTTACGGCATCGACGTTCATGTCCACGAGGCACTCTAATATTGATACTATGCAGAAGTGATGGGGCATCTAAAATATTATGAAAGACCTTATAAATTAAAACAGAATCTACGCAGTCACGACGCACTTCCAGAAGATCCTTGTGGTATTTCAGAGACTCTTCGTAATTTGTGTAAGTATTACCTGTTCTAAAATCAAGTGCCTTAATACATTTTTTCTAGATTCTTTCTATACGACTAATATGTATCTTGTGGTTGGGATTCCAGACAGCGCATGCGAATTCAAGTCGGCTAAGAACGAAACTGTTGTACAAAATTTTGTATGTTAAAAGCATTTTTAAAAGGTTTACCAACGCGCAATATTAAGCCTAATTGCTTTTAAGCTTTGTCCAACATAGCATCTATGTGAGGAACGAAAGTCAGTTTAGAGTCCAAGATAACGCCAAGATCGCGAATTTGCGTCACTCTATTCAGGCGCTGACCACCAAGTTGATAGTCATAAGTTTAGATATTTCGTTTTCTAGAAAAGGTTATTACAAAACATTTATCAAGGTTCAAGAAAAGCTTGTTATCCTTGTAGAATGCATCAAAATCAATTAGATCACGCTGTAGTAGTTCACAGTCACTATTTGCACGAATTATCCTGTATATTTTCGTATCATCTGCATACAACAAAACGTCTGAATTGTAATATACTTATTAACATCATTAATGTACAGCGTAAATAACAAAGAACCCTTGTGGGACACCTGAACTGACGTTCTTTTTTTGAGATCTAAAACCAGAGAGAACGACACATTGATTTCGATTCTCAACTTAAGACTTGATCCAACGAAAGAGATCTCCGTGTATACCGAGATGCCACAGCTTAATTAGAAGACTCTTGTGACAAATTTTATCAAATGCTTTGGCAAAATCGGCATACACGGCATCCACGCTGAGCCCGCTATCCATCGCATCCAGAATTTTAGTTGTGAATACCAATAGATTACTATCTACCGAACGACCCTTTTAAAAACCATGTTGGTTTTGAATGATATGTCGTTGAACAGCGTTAAAAAGTTTCTCTGTCACAATTTTTTCGCAGATTTTATCAAATTGACAAAGTTTAGATATTGGCCGATACTTTTCAATGTCTTTGCTAGTTCGACCTTTGGGTACGGGAGTAATCCAAGCCTGTTTCCAAATTGATGGGAAGCTGCCCTCTTTCATCGAGATGGTAAAGAGTATGGTGATTGGTGTGGCCAACGAGGAGGAGCATTTCTGTATGAAAAGTGGATGTATTCCGTCCGGTCCTGCACCCTTATTTGTTTTTATTGATTTTAAATGTTTTAAAACTATTGTTCTGTCAAATTCAAAAGAACTTAAATCAATTATTGAATCGACAGGAGGGGCTAGGTTTTCAGCTACAAATGAGTTAATACTAGATTCTTCAAAGACTGAGTGAAAATGTGTGTTAAACAGATCACAAATTCTTTCTCCATTTTCGCCCTTGTAATACATTAACTTAGGGACACCATTGTTAGAAAAGAGCGATTTAATTTAAGACCAAAAGAAATTAGGGTTACTTACCTTTAATTTTTTCTTCCGAAAAAGATATAAATTTTTTATAACATTCTAGTTAAATTTTTTCAGACCGCTTTCGTAATATCTTGAAACTTTCATAATCAAGAGGATTCTTATAACGTTTCCATAGCGAATGGTATTTACGTTTTTCTTTTAATATTTTTTTTAACGGTGTACTAAACCAGGCCGGCACCTTACTAGAGGAACGTAACTTACGGCGAGGAACGTGTAATTTAATTAAGTAGTCCAAAAGGTCACAAAATTTCTTAATACTTTCATCAATATTCAGATTTAAAAAAAAGGCATTCCAATTTACTTTTATTAACTCACCATTAATTGTATCATAGTCAGCCAAGTAAAAATTGTAACAATAGCTGAGGCATGGTTGAAGGGGGGGCTGGCAGTTAAGATTGATATCAATTAAAAGAGATTTATGATGTGGATCTTCTTTTATAATTGGATGGTCGCAAGCGGTAACAATACAGTCGAAGGAGCATAAGATAAGATTCAGGATTCGATTATGCATATTACTCACAAAATTGTACTGTCTCAATCCAGTAAAAGATAAAAACTCGCTAACGACTTGTATGGCATAATTGCTGCTAGGGTTTAGCTGTACATCGGAACGTAACCATTCAGCTCCAGAGAGGTTAAAGTCACCAGTAATTAGAAAAATATCATTAGGACGATTAGATATTAAATCACCAGCGATATCCATAAAACAGCCCAATGCCTCCCTGTAACCAGACCCCTGCGGGATATAAATACAGCAAATATTTAAATAGCTGGATTCAGACTTGTGACTGGATGTTGTGAATAAATGGTCGTTATTTCGCTTACATAAAGGAGGATCTTGCAATGCACAAAGACGGGAGAAATGAAACTAATTACATTTGTTCTGTCAGTTCTGACGTGCTGTGCTGCGTGCCCCACGGTGATTCCATGGCACGGAACTGTGATAATAAGAGGAGAAGCGCTTCGTTATCAACGGGGAAGAGATGTCGGAGCCGCAGGTGAGGGCCAGCAAGGTGTACGGGCTGATACAGGTCACTTGCGATGACTGTGATCTAGCCATTGTCTAAGAGATCCTTGGATGTGATGGCTGCTGGTTTTGCTCACATGACGAAGGGCTAGAAAGGTGCAAGTCACAAGGGTGGGCCATCTTCATAGGGTTTATCGTGGGCTTTGTCCCGCTAACTGCTATACTGTTGATAACCTGTCTATTCATTTCCAGACGCTACATAAGGGCGAGAACCTGTGCCACAGACTGTTCTATCACGTCCACACTCGTGAAGAACGAAAGGAGGATAGCAGGAGGGCTCTGTGTGACGAAGTGGTAATGTGCAGACTGGCTTCGGGTCACCTCCCTCTGAGGTACCCGAGCCTCCAGGGGCTGACAGAAGACTCTGAACTGCCAGGGCCCAGTGCTGAGATTCCGGACCACAAGGCTGAAACTAAGACTAGAAGGGGAAGGACCCCTGGAATTTCTGCTGCACTCATGGCGACGCTAATAGCAACCGGAGCCATTATTAAGGTCGAAGGATGTGATTAAATCATATTCATGTCTTCTCAGGGCCAGATCTTTGAGGACGAACAGCTGAGCACTGTGAGCACAGGGTTGACTATGTTTAAGCCTGGCTCTGAATTATGCTTAAAAGGCCACAACATGCCTGAAGAATCCATCAAGTTGTCCCACGTGACCCTGGCTGAAACCTATGCTGAGATGTACAAAGCTTGCAGGCCGGTTCTAGAGACTGGCACTGGCCATGAGTGCTTAGGCGTCAAAGAATGCTGGTCTTCCTCTTCCTGCCACGCCGGATATAAACTGGAACGAATAGGTGGCAAGGTTATTATGGACGTGCTTGAGGAGCAGGTGGGCTGCGTGCTAACCCCAAATCTGTCTGATAGCCCTTGCGTTCATAAGCAAATCTGCGTATGGTACTGGTGGAGTGTTGAGCCTGATCTCAGTTCGTGTGATGTAATATACAAGAAGGTCGACGAATCCATTAAGTTTAATTTTGAATATATTGATGGCGCTTCAAACACTAGACACTTTACCTTGTCTTCGAAGAACCCTGCTGTCGTTGAGCCCATGGTCTTTCAGCTAAGCTCCCACTACATAGAGTCGCATGAAACATATGATAAGATCAGGAAGCACGGCTCTTTCCACATGGGAACTTATGCAGCAGAAATTAATCAGGTTATTCCAGGTTTGCTAGGGGATATGGAAATTCAGATCAACAACAATAACGTGAGCCTGTACCCAACCCACGCAGTGAAATGCGGGGTTAGCGGACATGAGTATCGGTGCACGATGCCTGAGTCAAGTTTTGATAGGTCGCGTCAGATGGACTTAAAATCCATAATGAGAGTCACTCCTGGAGAAGCCGGGACTGTTGCTAGAATAAGAACTGTAGAAGGCACCGCAACAGTCCTGTTCAGGTCCAAGATCATCAGCCCAGTACAAGTGGTGAGGTCAGCTGTGTGCTCCTTTAAAGTTGTGAACACGTATGGTGTCACTGGCTGCGTGAAGCCAGCCTTTATAATCATTTAGGCTTTCGACATTAGCGTCACAGGCATAGTACCCTTTAAGTCAAACTGCAGCTTTCTATCTAGCGATCTAATCTGTTCCACCACCCCCCAGAGAATAGTCTTGAATGATAGAGTCGAGGCTACAGATGGGCGGGTGGGTAAAATTGTGAGGAAAGGTAAAAAAGGGTATTTACCCATTTATACCGGGTATTTTTTTATTTTAAATACCGGGTAAAAATTGAATACTGTCTATAAAAATATTTAATTGTTTTTACTATCCTTAAAACGATCTACGAGGTTAGTTTCGATCTTGACCATTGAAGATAAAATTTGATTTCAAATAAAACACAGTTGATTATATTTTAAATCTTTAATCAACATCTATTTTCAACTAAAACACAACAAAATGGCGCAGATCTAGCTAGTTGAAATGCACTTCGAATGAACATGTTCGCGTACGACGTAAATACCACGTGGAGTGGGGGGCGAAAGGCTGCGTGCGGTATTATGGGGACTGCTAGAAACCGCAAGAAACTTCAAAGGCTACCAGGTCAAGTGTTTTAAACACGACAAAAAAGGAATTTGTGTTTTAGACATTTTTAATTAAATAATTCATTTTGTGAATTTTAATTGGATAGCCTTTGAGTAAGTACCTTTATTTTAAAGCAATTAGATATGAGAAATGAAATAAAAAACAATTAAAAATAACGATTATTTGCAACGCGCGGGCAACGACGGCCGGCCACCGACTATCGTCTGTTGACCCGTTCGCGTCAGCTGGGCGATAAGTACCTACGTTAGTCTGCAAAGTGCAATAAGACCCCATTTATTTTGCTTTTACAACTGAAATGAAATGTGCGTGTTTAAGGTGCAGTTAAGTCCAACGACTATCGATAGCATCAAGGTTCCGATAACGCGCATAAAATGAAAATATTATTATTAATATATTCATTATTAATGATGTTAACTCGCAAGCCAACTCAACACAATACAGCCCTGAGTCCAACCGGGCGCGAGCCTGGCGAGCGCTGCCATCAAGGCCCCAAACGCAAACAGAGGGTGTAGGAAGCAAAACAGTCTCTGGTTAGGGAGCAACGCGCAGGTGGGCAACAATTTCCTATTGGGGACCCGAGTCCCTTTCCCTCCCTCCTACTGGCACGAGGTGGGAGGTGGCCTTGCGAAAACGGATCCCAAGCACCACCATAAGTGGAGGGGATAGCCGAGACGATGGGAGAGGGAGTGCGACGAAGGTCGCATTAAAAGTTACCGAAAAAGTTATCCAAAACCGGTCGAGTGATATACCAATCGACGCGGCTCGTTGCGGTGATTCCAAAAACCTATTACACCATAAGGTTTAAGTGAAAGTTCGCGGAGGAAAGTGCCCGCAAAGTGCAAAAAAGTGTATGTGTAGGTTATTTAAGCGAAACGAGTTGATATTCGTTTTTTCTGGCCGTTTGAGGTCGGATTTTTTACAAAATCTGTTGCTGCTGGGCCAAACTTGGCCTTCCCTGGTAATTCCACGACTTTTCGCGTCGAATTCTGGGAGAAAACCACCTACAAAGGTCTAGTCGAGTTTTGGGCCTTGCCCCAAAAGTTGCTCCTGGACCTTGGATTCGACAGCTGCCGGGTAGAGGACGTCGAGGCGGTTCCAGAGAACCAAAAAACATAAGGATCGGCCCTCAGAAGCAGCAGCAATCGTGGTCAGTAGTTTTATTTATTTATTTATTTAAACTTTTGCAACATAACATTACATGGCGGACTTAATGCCTGAGGCATTCTCTACCAGTCAACCATAGGGTGGTGCAGAGATAACATGGTAGGTGCATTTAGGTGCGATAATAAAAGTGGAAGCGTAGGTATACTTTTAAATATTTTAAACATACTTAATACAAAAACATATAAGTAGTAAAATCTATAAACACTATATTTTGAAAGTAGGTACACATCACTTTAAATATATGCATATATAAATATAATATAAATATATACATAAACATACAATACATAATTTATAAATATGAAGTTATTGAGATGATTCTGTCATGGTTTTTCCAGAGAAGAGCAAGCGGACTTTCTTTTTAAATGCTTCGCGACCAGTGGTCATCCTGATTTCGAGAGGCAGCGCGTTCCAAAGAAGAATGGACTGAATAAGAAAGAAGGAATGTACAAATCCAGAAGTATGGGAAGGAGAGAGAAGGAGAAGATTGTTAGAAGACCGGAGATTCCTACTATGAGAAGAGCAAAGATACTGGAAATAGGGAGTTAGATAAGAAGGAGCATTAGGAGAGTTTAGTATCGAAAAGAGTGTGGTCAGAGCTCGTAAACGTCTCCGCTGGCGAATGGGCAGCCATTTCAGCTCGGACCTATACTGTGATATGTGGTCATACTTCTTCAGATTGAATATAAATCTAATACTGTTGTTGAGCAGTCTGTCGAGCTTATCAAGCAGGTCTGAGTTAAGGTCGTAATAACACACGTCACCATAGTCAACCATAGGAAATATTAAAGTTTGCGCAAGCATTACCTTCGTCTTGAACGGTAGAAAGTTCCTCAGGCGGTTTAAGGAGCGCAAAGTCCAGGTAACTTTTTGGCTAACACTAGCAACCTGAGAATGCCAGCTGAGTGTAGAATCGAGATGTAGGCCAAGATTTTTGACGGTCGTGCTAAACGGTATGACCGTTCCGTCAAACACTATAGGGGGAAGAGAGGTAATCCCCACTTTGCTTGTCAATCGCGGGCTACCAACAAGTATCGCCTGACATTTTGTGGGATTTACAGCTACACCAAACCTACGAGACCAGTCGTTAATTTCTTCCAAATCCCGATTAATTTTTACAACGGCGTCTGATAGTTCGTCCACCCTTGCATGGGTGTAAAGCTGAAGGTCATCGGCGTACAGATGATACGCACACTGAAGGTGGTGGGTGATAGAGTTAATAAATATTGAAAATAATAATGGAGAAAGTATACCGCCTTGTGGAACGCCAGCATCCAAATTACACCAATTTGATGTTGTGTCATCGATGCGGACGGACTGTTGACGCTCTTGAAGATAAGAGGAGAACCATTCCTGTACTCTAGATGAAACCATAAGATGAGAAAGGATGGAAAGGAGTATGTTATGACTGACGACATTAAAGGCGTTTGAGAAGTCGATGAGTACTAAGACTGTGACTTTGGTATCCTCCATACCTTGTCTAATGTCACCAGTCACTTTCAGGAGAGCGGAAACAGTGCTGTGCCCAGGCCTAAAACCAGATTGTAGGGGACCAACGAGGTTATTCAGGTAAATGAATTTTGAAAATTGTTTATGAACACAGGCCTCGATTGCCTTGGATAGAAACGGAAGAATGGATATGGGTCGATAGTGGGAAGGCAAGGACGGATTAGATCCCTTAGGTAAAGGGCGCACATAAGCCTTACGCCACTGGGAAGGGAATTGGCCAGAGTCTAGGGAAAAGTTGATGATGTGGGTAATCGGAGAAATAACATAATTTATGATAGCGATAACCATCCGACGACTGATGCCGTCATGTCCTAGGGCTCCGGATTTGATGGAGAGGATAATCTTTTTGATTTCATCCACAGTAACAGAAGAGAAATGAAAAGGGTCAATACTAGGACGAGGTAGACCTGCAATGTTATTTACCGCCTGACAATTGGTTGCATGATCCATACTAGCAGTTGTGGTGAAATGACGATTTAAATCATCCAACGAAATTGCGTTCGGCAGAACAACACTACGCGTCTTGCCAACACCAAGGGTTCCAAGGAACTTCCAGATATCAGCGGGGGAGGACGAGGAGATGTTTTCAAAGATGTGTCGGCGTTTAGCGTTGCGTATCATCTGATTACATAAGTTTCTCGCAGACTTGTATAGACCCCAACTCTCCTCACATCGCTCTCGTTTAAATTTCCGAAAAGCCCGATTTCTACGTCGCATAGCAATACGAATCCCTCTGGTCAGCCATGGAGCAGGTGGTCGCTTAAGTTTAATTGGCTTGACTGGTGCATGAACGTCATAAAGTGAGAGGATAGCCTGGTTCAGCATGTCAACCTTCTCATTAACCGTGGGGACTGCTAACAAGTGATCCCAATTAATTTGGGATGCATCTCTGATTAACCCTTCTCCATCCATACGACCAAAGCAACGCATGCGCAGCACTTTAGGGACTGGTTTAGGGGACCTTAGGATGTATGAAAGGAAAATAAGGTCATGATGGGAAAAACCAGGAGCAGGACATTGATCGTGAGTGGATACAAGAGATGGGGTGGACGTGAGGATGAGGTCAAGCCAGGTGTCCTCGCCAGTCATGTTACAGTGCGTGGCTTGGAGTGGAAGGACATGTAGGCCGGCAGCCTTGACGATATGAAGGAGTTTACAGGTGCGGGGAGAATTACGGATGAGGTCTGTATTGAAATCGCCCATGATGACGTGATGCGCATACTCTGACCCAAACGACTCAAGAAGCAGTTCCAGATCCATAAAGTAATCCACAGCAGGAGGACAATATACCACGCCAAGAAGGGTCTTAACCCCTTTGACATAAATTTCTAGGAAGAGGTACTCTGCTGAAGCACAAGAATTTGAAACGGAAGAAGCAAGGATTTTGTAGGAAAATTCACTACGCAGGTAGATAGCCACACCACCCCCCCCTCGTCCAATCCTGTCATTTCGGACAAGTATAAAGCCAGAAAGAGGGTAGGTGGTAGAGAGAAGGTGAGGTTTGAGCCAACTCTCAGAAATCAGGACGGCGTGAACACCAGTGTCAGTGAATGCCTCCACTAAGTCACTGTAGTGACTGGGTACGCTTTGCGCATTTATGTGACAGATATTTAATAAGTGTTTTGTGTTGCTACAGTTTTTACGAACGAATTCACCCAGCGTGTCAGGCAAAGAGCAAAAACTAGCGTTGTTAGATACGTCCGAAGAGTCAGTAGCAGAATGGAAAGAATCATCATCAGATAACATAAAAATAATAAATTAGATAAATAAAAATAATATAAATATGCAAATACTATCAATTCCTAGTTTGGCGAACTCTACACCACCCGCCAGCCGACCATTCACAATCACAACAATTAATAAAAATGTATCGATTGTAACAAAATAGAAAACGGAAATAAAATAATAATAATAATAGGAATTTACAAAGAAATCAAATACCAGTACCAATCCCTGCACAAATCACTGACAGTTTAGGATCAATTTGTCTCACAGACGTATAGTCTAACGGTAGGTAGTTGGACTGACATAACATAACATATGGACACAACATTTATGATAGAAGTAACTTGTGGCTGTATGGCCTTACTTACAAATTAAAAAGATCACAAAAAAAATATAAAAATTGATTGACATGACATGTGACACTGTCATTACTGTCAGTGTCAGTTAGTAAAAGCTAAATTTGGTTTAGTCGCAGAATGTCCAATTCGCAAAATGTCCAGCGGTCGCAAAAAGTTCAATTCGTCATTATTTATTTAATTTTTCCGGCACAATAAAAATAACTCGTGGATACCGTTTTATTGTGCCGGACAAATTAAATAAATAATGACGAATTGAACTTTTTGCGACCGCTGGACATTTTGCGAATTGGACATTCTGCGACTAAACCCTAATTTTATGGTCTAAAGTTGGTGGCTCGAAAATAAATAGAAAGCTAAAAACAATATTGCATTGAAGGTATGGTAACACAACAGGATATAATAAAGACAGAAACAGTAAGAATACAAAATATAACTACCCATACCTATGAACCACCAAAACATCAACAATGAAAGTGCAAGTAAGTAAGTACCTACCTACAAGGAAAGGTTTAGAGGCTAAACAAAGAAAATAAGAACAAAGAATCTTTAAAATTGATAAATTGTAACAATTTACCTACGCAAACCTTTTTCAGGCTTGTTCCTGGTTTGGCTCGGTGAATCACCCGACTTCTTGGGAAACTTGGACAGCACTGGGTTTAGCTCCTCCAATGAAGTGACTCTATGACGGTTTCCATCCGGCGACTTGACCATTATTACACCGTCCTGCGTCCAGCAAGCCCTCATTCCGAACTGAAGACGAGCCCTGCCGAATACAGCCTGTCTGGTCTTAGTCAAGAATTCCCGGACAGAGATCGTTGTTCCCTTTAAAGCGGACTTCGCTCTCCACGCTGCAGCCTTGTGCTCCATGTTTAAAAACCTAACTAATATAGGTCTGGGATGCTCCGGCTTGGCAACTCCGAGTCGATGACAGACTTTAATGGAAGCTGAAGAAATGTCATTTAGGCCCAGCTTGCTATTAAGAATTTCCAATATGCGGGCTTTGGGATCTTCTTTGCTCTCTTCAACAAAGCCCGTGAAGATAAGGGCCTTACGTCGATTCCTAGTCTCCATTTCATCAACTGTTCTTGAACACTCGTTAATTTGTCTCCGAAGTAGACCCAGCATGGAAAACATGAGCTCTCGGAACGAGCGAAACTCCTCTGCAATTCTGCTCACAGTGTCCTTAGTAGGTCCCGCACCACGAATCTGAGTTTCAAGCTCGCCCAATTTTTTCATGAAGCACTCTTCAAGGTCCTTCTGTGCTGATTGGATGTCTGCCAGTTGAGCCATTGTGCAAGAAGATTGCTATTTCAAATTGTGTTATGTGCTTGTGAATGAGCTGGCAGGTGATGTTTTAGTTTAAGTGATTGTGCCACATAAATTTCAATAATGTAAGTACTGGTTATTTACTAGTATTAAGGTGTATATTCACAAAAAAAATTATGGAATAAATTATTAAATTTAATAAAAGTAACATTGATGTTTAAAATCGCGTCTACACTTTTTTATCCTTATGTTTTAAGTGATTGTTTACAAGTTGGTCGGACACTCATAGTGGAAAATCCAGTCTATCTTAGTAGCGTAATAGCATTGAATCCGACACAGTATTTAACTGGTCGTTGATGTCTAAAATCTTTTTAAGTTCTTTTCACTCTTTTAGAAGATATCCCATCTCTTAGACCAACGGGCAGAAAAATTTCTCTTTGTTTACATTTGCCGACTCTGCCTATTTGAGATGGAATATCTTCTCACTTATAGTAAAATAAAGGCTGGATTCCTCATTATACACGGAGTAAGAGCCGGGCTACCTATTGTATTAGTTTTTATTGCATGACTGTAGATATTGGCGCAAACAAATACGATTTTGTTGCCAAAACAGCACTTTTTTGCTGAACCCCAATCTTCAGGTGTTCTAGGCCTAATTGGGGAAACCACTTTGGACTTCCAAAGTGGTTATCAATAGAAAGCCCAACTCTTCCTCTATCTAACCCTAGGTTATTTTTTAGATCAGTTATTAGTTTAGATAGATACGACCCCCGGAACAAGGGTGGTCATTTTGCACAACAGTGTTTCATAGAAATTTAGCCTTCATATTAATTGTTCTAGACCTAAACATAGTATATAGTTCATTGTGCATGACCAAAAAACTGCCAAATCAGCTGTCAGTGCAGTACTAGATTTGGTATTTTAAAAGCTATTGCAATTTTAAATTTATAAATTGCAAAAATCTGTTCCGGTGTCGTGGCACGGTGTTGTCATACTTGGGAAGCCTAAAATTGCGTTGGGTAAACTACTTCGCTGTGAAGTCGGAACATTCTGGAAGTTCTCCCCAAATTGGTAAATACAAATTAAACTCACAAATTCTTTAATTTCCATATCATCATTGTTTATTCCATTAAAAAAATTTTTGCGCTATTTTGAAGGTTTTTGGAAGGTTTTAAGAAATTTTTTATTGATACTAGCTTATTTTGGTAAAGGTAAATCTTTGAATAGTTTGCCTTTTTGTGTTTTTGAACTGTTTGCTGCGTCATTCTTAGTATATTGTGACGTTTTTAAATTTTTTATTAGCTAGATTGCATAAATTGTTAACTTTTGAAATTTAAATTTTTTGTTTTTACAAACTATATTTGCGAAATCCTTTAATTTTTATAATATCATTGTTTACCACCCCATCAGGGTTTTGGCACCATTTTGAGCTTTTTCCGGGGAAGAGACACAAAAAGTATTCCAAAATATTGCAAATAAAATGCATGGTACTTATAAATTCTTTATACACAATGAGTGGTGGTCAGTGCCAGTCCAAACTAAACAGCTTGAAAAAGATGTATAAAAAAATAATAGATCACAACGCAACAAGTAGCAATGATCGAGCCACATGGCCATATTTTGAAGAAAGTACTGATTTAAATTAATTTTAGAATACTGATTATTCACATTGATCAAACTAGTAAATGAACAAGCAAACTCAACTCATTCCTCACCATCAAGCAAGTATCACTAACACATCTATAAATGTTATTATGACGAAAATTATATTGTGTCTTGTTCATTGTCAGCAACACTGTTATTACAAACAAATTCATATAAGTAATGTAATGGACAATTTTTTATGTTATTTTGTTGTTTCTGGGTGGGCTCGCCCTGTAGCTATAGCTTCAGAAGCTGGACCAGATACGAGCCATGGGACATCTGGTTCTCCAAATACCCAAAAAAATAAGCGCAAATTAGACGCTACATTTGAGGAGTATGTTAAGGAAAAAAGAAAGCAGCATGAGGAAAAGGCCCTTGCAAGGCAAGAATTCAGAAACAAACTTCTAAAATTAAAAGAAAGGTGTGCCGGTTCGTCACGTAGTTAAATAAAGCATGATAAAGCCTGTTCATAATTAAAGTAAGATAAAACATTACGAGATAAGTCAGGTTGTATTTAATATATAAGAACCTAAATAAACCTAAATAAATCAGTGTATTAACATCACATCTGCGGTTTACTTACACTCCCTGTTCCCCGGTATATTTGGTGACCCCGACAGAGAGCAGTAACCTTCTGCACCAGCACATAGAAGAAGTCATCATGTCACATCCATCTCCCTGCAAATCAAGCAACGCTGAATCACATGAAGTAGCCGTGAGTACCAACATCGTATCACGTATTCCAGAGTTTTGGAGGGACCAGCCCCGACTCTGGTTCGCTCAACTGGAAGCAATAGTCGCGTCTCAAAAACAAGGTGATGATTTCAAATACAACATGGTTGTCGCTAAGCTAACCAAAGAAGAAATCATCCTGGTTAGCGACATAATAACGGCCCCACCGGCGACAGGAAAGTACGCAACGATCAAAGAGCGCCTAATTAGCAGCTTAGAAGAATCCGAACAACAACGCCTTCAGAAACTTTTGTCCGAGGTACATTTAGGAGATCAGAAGCCATCACACCTTTTGCGCCGAATGCGAGAACAAGGACGAGGAATAATCGGCGACGAAACCGTTCGGGTCCTGTGGCTCAGGCTACTTCCGGTTCCCGTTACATCTGTGTTAGCCGCCTCAGAAACGTTGGACCTAGATAAAATGGGCCATGTTGCAGACAGGATAATGGAAAATATTAAAATAAACGAAGTATCCTCAGTCGACACAAAAAAAGTACAGACCAGCGCAATAGAAAACATACTAGAGCAGCTAAAAGAAATGCAACTAGAAATGTGCGCTATGAAGCACGTACGCAATAACGGCCGACGCAGCACTCACTTCCAGCCAAGGCAGAGGTCAAGGTCGCGTATCCAAGACAGACTTTGTTTTTATCATTGGAAATTCCGAAAAAATGCGCGCAGATGCATTAAGCCATGTGGCTGGAATAAAAACGGTATCCCTCAGGACCAGGGAAACTAACATATGCACAGAATTCGGCGGGCCTCTGTGCTATTCACCCGTCTAACCGCCTCATTGTTACCGACCGAAAAAGTGGTATGAGGTTTTTGATTGATACGGGAGCAAATATTTCAGTAATGTGTAAGCCCATGAGAACAATAACACCTAATGATAAATTTAAACTTTATGCCGCAAATGGCTCAAAAATAAAAACGTACGGGGAAAAAACGCTCACTCTCAACCTGGGATTGCGTCGGAACTTTACATGGACCTTCGTTGTGGCCGACGTGACCCAGCCTATAATTGGAGCAGACTTTTTGGAGCATTACAAATTATTAGTAGACATTTCAGGAAAGAGACTTACCGACAAAGTGACTGAACTATCAGCCCCTGCATCATTAAGCCGAGCCAAACATCAAAGTATTCGCTCGATCGATGTGAGGATTAAGCCACAGGTTAATCAAATATTAGAAAAATACGAGGATATTACTCGTCCTTCGTCCTTATCAAAGATCCCAAAACATAAAGTCAAACACCATATCATCACAAGAGGACCACTAGTGTCCGCACGAGCAAGGCCACTACCGCCCCATAAATATCACATTGCCAAAAAGGAGTTTCAAAACATGCTGGAGCTTGGAATTTGTCGCCCATCTGACAGCCCGTGGGCCAGTCCCCTGCACATGGTTAGAAAGAAAAACGGAGAATGGAGGCCGTGTGGAGATTACAGGATGTTAAATAATATCACTCTTCCCGATAGGTATCCACTTCCACGGTTGGCCGACTTTACATACATTTTGGAAAACGGAAGAATTTTTAGCTAAATTGATATACGCAAGGCCTATTTTTGTATCCCGGTCGAAGTGGAGAAAACAGCAATTATTACACCCTTTGGACTTTTCGAATTTCCGAGTATGCCCTTTGGCCTTCGTAATGCCGGACAAACATTTCAACGATTTATGGACTCCATATTTAGAGACCTAGATTTCGCCTTCATTTTTTGCGATGATATATTACTAAGCGCTCCAGATAAAACCTCCGCACTCCAGCAACTAGAAACAGTGTTTGAAAGATTGTACGAAAACGGGATTACAATAAATTTAGAAAAATGCAAGTTCCTCCAGAGCGAATTAGATTTCTTAGGTTATCATATAACGAGCCAAGGAATACGCCCGACTGAGGAAAAGTATAAAGCGATCGATGAATTTCCCAAACCGAAAACAGTAAAAGAATTAAGAAGATTTTTAGGTATGGCAAATTTTGATAGGAACAATAACACCGCGCGCCGCTGAATATCAAAGCGTTCTAAACGCATACCTAAAGGAATCTAAAAAGAATGATAATTCGATTATTCCCTGGACGACAGAAGCCGAAGAGGCTTTCGAAAAATGCAAGAAGAGTGTTAAAAACGCTGTGCTGACCACTCATCCGTCTCGTAACGCCGAGTTAGCCCTTATGGCAGACGCCAGCGCATCCTGTGTCGGTGTTGTTTTGCAACAGAGAGTAAAGCATAAGTGGGAGCCGCTAGGTTTTTACTCGCAAAAATTAAGCGACGCTCAAAGAAAATACTCAACATTTGACAGAGAGCTACTGAGCACCTATATGGCAGTTAAACATTTTCAGAGATTGATTGAAAGAAGAGAGTTCACTATCTTCACAGATCATCGCCCGTTAACCTATGCCTTCTCCAAGAAACCGTCAGTTAACGACACTCCGCGTAGAATACGCCAGCTAGATTACATATCGCAATATTGCACAAATATTAAACATATTAGTGGACGTGACAATATCGTTGCCGATGCATTGTCACGCACTATAGAACAATTGACATTCCGTCGCCAATCAGTTATGAAGAGATAGCGAAATACCAACACAATAACGCGGAACTATCACAGCTGAAAAGAAATGTTAGATTGCAGTTTGATAAGGTCAGATTACCAGGGTCAAAAGTCACGATTGTATGCGATACGTCTACGGGGCAAAATAGACCTTACCGACCGTTGCAATTTCGGAAACAAGTTTTAGACATTATACACGGCCTTAGTCACCCTGGTACGCGTACGACACGGAAACTAATAACACAAAAATATATATGGTCTGGTATGAATAAAGATATCAACAGCTGGTGTAAAACCTGCTTATCGTGTCAAAAATCTAAAGTGCATAGGCATACAGCTTCACCGCTGGGAAGTTCTATGCCCGCGCCCAGGTTTGCCCACCTACACGTGGACATCGTGGGCCCCCTATCCCCATCGCAAGGGAAGCGGTATCTAGTAACAATAATAGATCGCTGTATATCATGGCCCGAAGCCTTTCCGGTAGAGGATATTACAGCAGAAACAATCACTCGAACCATTTACGAAGGTTGGATTACGAGGTTTGGGTGCCCGTTACGTATCACTACCGACCAAGGCCGCCAGTTTGAATCATCGACCTTTAGAGCACTTTCAAAGTTCTTAGGAGTACACAAAATTAGAACCACTCCTTATCATCCTCAAGCGAATGGAATGGTAGAAAGATTTCACAGGACGCTAAAAGCAGCTCTAATGGCAAGGAACGCTAACGTTAACTGGGCAAAAGATATTCCCTCAGTCCTCTTCGGATTAAGGAGCTGTTTTCGCGATGACACAGGATATAGCGCGGCCGAGATGGTATATGGCACCTCGATAAGGCTTCCTGGCGAATTTTTTGAGAATACCAGCAAGAATACTAACTACGAAGAATTTATGAGAAGTATTCAAGAAAGTGTTGCAAAAATGACCTCAGTTCCGAAACGACAAAAACACAGCCAATCAATATTCGTACATCCGGAACTTTATGAATGTTCTCATGTCTTTGTTCGCTGCGATAGAATACGAAAAAGTTTATGCCCACCTTACGAAGGGACGTACCCAGTTATTAAGCGAATGGAAAAAGCATTTGTAATTAAAATAAATGACAGAGAGTCAACAATATCAATAGACAGATTAAAACCTGCATTTATTATGAATAACGGTTGCGAAAACGTGCCTGAGAAAACTGAAGGAAGCACGTTTGTTACAAGATCTGGAAGATCGGTCAAACCGGTAGTTCGATTCAGTTTTGATGACTAAAACATTTATTTTTATATAAATACTGTGTTTATTAAATAATGGTCAATCAAGTAACTTCGCCCCAAGTATCACCACCATACAACGCCGAGAACCACCAAGATGGGCAACCTGAGCTCCAAGGACCAAATAATCTACAACGCCGACAGCTGCCTTAACCAAGATGAGGCAGACCAGCTAAGGCAAGGGATCTTGGATGAGTTGCGATGGACTCGCAACATGGTAGTCGGGCAAGTCGTATTGATTATATTAATTATGTTAATATACGTTATTACGAAGGCCTTGGATAGAAGAATAAAGTCACTGGCCGGCGCAAAAACTCATAATTGCCAAGACAATTAAATTAATTTACATTTATCGCAACCACCGCATTCCTCGCACCGCATCGAGCCCCCAAACAGACGTCAGCAGTTTTCATCAAGCTCGCAGCGGACTCGCGTCAAAACAGACGTCAGCAGTTTCTTCAAGTTCACGGCCGGCGGACTCGCGCCCAAACAGACGTCAGCATATTAGCGAACTCCATTGACTCTATTTTCATCTTTGTTTATATATTACGTTATTTATATGTTTTATACAACTTGGTATTGTCATGTTTACATTTTTATACACATAGTGAGTACTTGTTATTTTTTCGTTTACATGAATGTTAAAAACCAAATTATGTACCTAAATTTAGTATAAGCGATTTAGTCGTTAAGTTATTATCGTATGATATTTAGTCTTGTATCTTTTTAAAAAGGGGGGAGTACTGTGCCGGTTCGTCACGTAGTTAAATAAAGCATGATAAAGCCTGTTCATAATTAAAGTAAGATAAAACATTACGAGATAAGTCAGGTTGTATTTAATATATAAGAACCTAAATAAACCTAAATAAATCAGTGTATTAACATCACATCTGCGGTTTACTTACACTCCCTGTTCCCCGGTATAAAAGGCAACACAAGGAAAAATGGATTTGTTATGGGCCATTCGCAATTCACTAAACAATAATCACTAAACATCACTCTTCCAAGTAAGCTTTTAAAAAGCAAACTTTTAAAATGATTTTATATATAAGTAGTAAGTAAAAAAAGAGTATTTTTAGTGTTAATTGTTGAAGTCATTTTTCTATTTTCAGTGTTAATCATAGTTTAATAGTGATGAAAATGCAATAGTTTAATAATAATAAAAAATATGCCATATAATTTGTAAGAAAAGTTTCTAGTAAGGTAAAAATGTTCCTATATTATGTAGTTAATGTTAAGAAAGTGCCTAAGAATTAATGTTACAAAGTTTGTAGCTGTAAGTTACAATAGATTAACCTTTAAGTGCCGTACTGACGTCTGACAGACGTTGTCGTCCCTTCTCCCGCTCATATTTTGACTGCCGCGCGCGCTACACCCTTGCCCCCCGCGCGCTACACCTTCGCTCGGACCCACTCTTTACCCCGCAGTGTGTCGCAAGAACGCGTGAGGTGCACACGTTTCCCGCTACGCTGCAGCTGACGTTTCACAGACGCAAGGTCGGTACTAGTGTTATTTTCTCTTTACGTCTGAAGGACGCCTGCACAATGTTTATGTATTTTTTACTAAACGTCTCGTGGTCGTTACGACGGTGTCGGGTGTATACGCTATAATGTTTGAATTGTGTTTTCAAATGTCTGAACCTCAGGGATCAACGTCAAAAAAAAGGAAATATCAAAATGACAGGAACCTACAACCTTATACCTCTTAAAAATTTAAAAGAAACTGTTCGTGATTTAATCCAAGAGGAACACAGATTCAGATTTTAGCCAGTTTGATGACAGTGATGCAGACCCAAATTTTGTTTTGGAACAGGGGGATGACACAAATTCAGAGCAGTCGGAGTTAGAAACTGTCGATATAACTGACAGGAGCACTGAACACGGTCAAATTCCTCCCCTCAATAATGTAGCGTTACCCGAAGTACTATCAAACTCAGGTATGCATTTTGATGCTAATATTTCTAATCACCAAAATACTGAAGACAATTATACATCCCACGATGAAGAACCTCAGCCCGATTCTCAAGGTTCCGAGGTCACACAACGTAAGTATTATGGTCGTAATCGCTATAAATGGTCTTCTTTAGAGCTGATTGCCCGTAATACCCGAACACAACTTCACAACATTGTTCACATGTCAGGAAGACGACTACCTTCGACATTTACAAGCCTAACTGAGCTTTGGGAACTTTTTATTACAAATGATATGCTTTCACTGCTAGTTACTTGCACAAACAAAAAAATTCAAAGCTGTAGAGTAAAATATAAAGACCAAAACAAGTCCGAATTACGTGCAACTACTCAACTTGAAATGAAGGCATTTTTTGGTTTGTTGTATTATACCGCTGTATTCAAATCTAATAGGGAAGATGCTGACTTCATATTTGCCACAGATGGCTCCGGTAGGGAAATATTTCGATGCGTTATGAGCAAACATCGCTTTCTAGTTCTGTTGCACTGTCTTCGATTTGATGATCCTGATACACGAGCATCTAGACTAGCCACAGATAAAATAGCAGCTATCTCAGAAATTTTCCAGAAATGTATACAGAATTGCCAAAATAATTACTCGCTTGGAACACATGTCTGTATTGCCGAGATGTTGATAGCGTTCCGAGGGAGATGCAACTTCATAATTTACTTACCGAGTAAGCCAGCGAAATATGGTATCAAAGTTCTTCTATTAGTTGATGCTCGAACTTTTTACATTTACAACGCTTATATTTATTTTGGGAAGGGATCGAACGGAATAGGACTTTCAGAATTAGAGAAGAAACTGGGGGTACCTACCCAATGTTTGTTACATTTGTGTAAGGTTATTGAGGGTAGTCACCGAAGGGGCCGCCGTAATGGCGGAGCCCTACGCGGTCCCCCCGTCGCCTAACTGGGCCGGGGATCGGGATGGGTCCGTTGCCATCGTTGTCCCCTCGGGTGCTGCGCACATTCCCCCCCTCTCCGTTCGTGAGAGGGGTTCTGGTTATGTGGCGGTTGGCTGGGGGGAGGTCGTTCTAGTGGGGGTATACTTCTCCCCCAACAGAAGGCTGGCAGCGCTCGAGGCGTGGCTCGAGGTGCTCGGCGGGGTGGTGAGGCGGATGGCGCCTTCACAGGTGATCGTGGCCGGGGACTTTAACTCAAAGTCCACGATGTGGGGCTCCCCGGCCACGAACGCGAAGGGGACTGCGGTCGAGCTGTGGGCCGTGTCAACCGGGCTTGCGCTGCTCAATACGGGCAATACCTGGACGTGTGTGCGGCATAACGGGGGGTCCATAGTGGACCTCACGTTCGCTACCCCCGCTATTGCCGCACGCGTCCAAGGGTGGGAGGTGCTGGAAGCGGCAGAGACACTGAGCGACCACCGGTATATCAAGTTTGTGATTTCCCACTCGGAGAGGGGAGTAGGTACCGGTGGTGGAGAGGCGGTGTTGGAGAGGCGAGGCGTGCCTTCGTGTTCCCGCGGTGAGCGTTGTCCCGGCTGCAGGCAGAGCGCCTGGAGGAGGCGGTGCTCACGGCCGAATGGGGTGCCACACCCGAGGAGGACCTGGATGTCGAGGAGAGAGCTCGACGCCTCCGCCAGGTCCTGATAGGGCTGTGTGATTTCTGTATGCCCCGGGTCAGAGCCGCCGGATCCAGGCGGAAGGTGTACTGGTGGTCGGAGGAGCTTGCAGTCCTCCGCACCAGGTGCATCAGCGCGCGTCGGGCCTACCAGAGGTGCTGCTGCAGGTGGCACGACAAGGAGGAGGAGGCAGCCCTGCTGGATGCCCACCGTGAGGCCAGGAATGACCTCAAGGTGGCCATCTTTCGGGCCAAGGAGGCTGCACGAGCAGAGTTCCTGCTGGAGCTAGACAGGGACCCGTGGGGCAGACCATACCGGATGGTCAGGGGGAAGATGACCGGACAGGCACCCCCCCCTAGAGTCGTTCGACCCGGGTCTTCTGGACCGGCTCGTGGAGGGTCTTTTCCCGCGCGGTCGACGCATCGTCCCTCCGCGGATGACTCTGCCGTCAGCGGAGGAGGAGGAGGCGGTTGTGCGCCCGGAGGACGTCCCCCCGGTCACGGAGGGCGAGCTCGACGTGGCGGTCGAGAGGCTGACCCGCAAAAAAGCGCCAGGGCCAGACGGAGTCCCGGGAACGGTCATGCGGCTGGCTGCGGGCCAGCTCGGCGAGCGCTGGAGGGGCGTCTTCTCCGCCAGTCTGCGGGAAGGGAGGCTTCCCAGAATCTGGAAAGAGGGGCGCCTGGTGCTGCTGACCAAGAAAGACCGCCCCAGAGACAGCCCGGCTGGGTACAGGCCGATCGTCCTGCTGGACGAAGCAGCCAAGCTGCTTGAGAGGGTTGTGGCGGACCGCATAGCCCGGCATCTGGAGGAGGTGGGTCCGGACGTGTCGGAAAGGCAGTTCGGCTTTCGTCGGGGACGATCCACTATCGATGCCGTGTTGAGGCTCAAGCGTTTCTCCGACGAGGCGACGGGACGCGGGGAATGGGTGCTGGCGGTGTCACTGGACATCGCCAATGCCTTCGGCACCCTTTCCTTCGTGACGATAGAGAGGGCCCTGGAACACCATAGGGTCCCTCTTTATCTGCGCAGATGGGTCCACAACTACCTCCGGGACCGGAGCGTTGTATACGTCCGCAAGGACGGGAGTCGGGCGGCGAGGCCGGTGCATGCCGGTGTTCCACAGGGGTCCGTTTTGGGGCCCCTCCTGTGGAACATCGGTTTCGACTGGATGCTGCGGTTGTCGTGGCTGCCCCGGACGGAGCTCATTTGCTACGCAGACGACACCCTCGTAGCGGTCCGGGACAGCGACTTCAGGGGTGCGTGTCTGCGGGCGTCGGTGATGTCCTCCCTGGTGGTGGACCGTATCCGCCTCCTGGGGCTTGAGGTCGCCTTGGCCAAGACGGAGGCCGTGGTGTTTCACGGGCCTAGGCGCCGTCCTCCAGCGGGTGCTTCGGTGGTTGTCTCGGGTGAGCGGGTGAGGGTGGTCAGCAATGACCTACCTGGGGCTCACCCTGGACAGCCGCTGGAGCTTTGAGGAGCACTTTAAGAGGCTCTCGCCTCGCCTCGTGGGTGCGGCCATGGCGCTCGGCCGTCTTCTCCCCAATCTGGGGGGGGCCGAGCGCTCTCTGCAGGAGACTGTACATGCGGGTGATAGGGTCGATGGCGCTCTACGGTTCCCCCGTGTGGGAGGGGCCACTAAGGCGGAGTCTGAAGATCCGGGCCCTCTTGCGCCAACCCCAACGGGTCATGGCGCAGAGAGCGATCCGGAGCTACCGGACTACCTCGTTTGCCGCGGCCTGCGCGCTCGCTGGCACCCCCCCGTGGGAGTTGGAGGCGGGGTTGCTAGCGGAGGCGTATGAGCGCCGGGTCGCGGCGAATGTACGGGGGAGGCGCGTAACAGCGGAGGAGGCGCTGAGTGTCCGGCGTGAGCTGGACAGCGCCCTGATGGAGCGGTGGGAGGCCAGCTTGGTCGACCCGCAGTGGGGGAGGCGCACGGTGGACGCGATTCGCCCAGTTTTAGATCATTGGGCGAACCGGACACATGGTGCTCTATCCTTCAGTCTTGTGCAGGTGCTGACCGGGCACGGATGGTTCAGTCGGTACCTGCACAGGATGGCTAGGAGGGAGGCGACGGAGGCGTGTCACGAGTGTGGGGCTGCGGAGGACACAGCGCAGCACACCCTCGAGGTGTGCGGCGCGTGGGCTGCGCAGCGCCGCACTCTGACGGACGCGATCGGGCAGGACCTGTCCTTGCCCGCGGTGGTGCGGGCCATGCTCGGGAGTGAGGTGGCTTGGCGGGCGGTGGCTCCCTTCTGTGAGACCGTGATCTCGCACAAGGAAGCGGCGGAAAGGGTACGCGAGGACGATGTCCTCGCGGATCCGATCCGGCGCAGGCGGAGGGGGGGTCGAGGGCGGCGGCATAACGCCGCTCTCCTCCCCCCCTAAGGGAGGGCCGCGGCCTAGTGTTGAGGAGCACTAGGCTGCACTGCACAAGCCCTCCTCCCGCTGGGGAGCAGTCTGCATCTGCCAGACTGCTCCTTGTGGTGCAGGGGACCCAGGTCTGATTGGGCCCATAGCGGGCGGCGTTTCGCGAGGCATGTCACATGGTACCGCGGCGCCGCGTCGCGCCCCTGACGGCAGATGTCGGTTCTTTTACCGGGTCGGGCCTGCATGTCCTTACCCACCCGTTCCCCCCACGGGGGGGGCGGGTAGGGACATATGGGTTCCAGCCCCAGACAGTGCATGGGGTGTCTCACGCTCCTCTCGAGGCCTCATGCCAGTGCAGAGAAGCATTTTCTCCGACTAAAACAAAGAAAAAAAGGGTAGTCACCGAAATGTTACCGCGGATAATTATTTTTCTTCAATCGAAGCAATGGAATGCTTGAAAGAGAGAGGGCTAACATATCTAGGAACATTGAAGAAAAATAAAAGAGAAATACCACCTGAATTTCAAGCTGAAAAAAAGAGGAAAGTTGGAGAAGTGCTATACGGATTTACAAAAGATTTTACAATGATTTCATATGTTCCAAAACCGAATAAAGCTGTTCTTGTCGTTTCATCTATGCACCACAAAAAGGAAACAGATCCGGCTACAAAGAAACCGATGATAATCATCGATTATAATCACACGAAAGGAGGCGTCGACGAGGTGGACAAGAAATGCTCTAACTACTCTAGTTCTCGAAGAACTAGACGTTGGTAAATGGCTATCTTTTACCGGCTGCTTGATATGAGCGGTGTCAATGCATATATACTGCATAATGGTTGCGAAAACGCAAAAAAATATCAACAGAGGAGATTTTCTGCGAAGTTTAGCCCGCTAATTAGTGCTACCTCAACTCAAGTTGAGAGTCTACAACGAAAAAATTCCCAGGGAACTGAGATGCACAATATAAAGAGTTGTCGGAAAATCTGATATGCCCTCGATCCCGTCAACTTCAGGACCACAAGATCTTGAAGTTCGTAAAACGTGTGCCATATTCCCAAGTAAGATGAAAAGGCGAACAAAGTATTTTTGCTGTGTCTGTGCCAAACCAATGTGCCTTAGTTGCTGCAGTCAGATTTGCAATGACTGCAAGTAAGAATTATTTAATTTGATTATTTGTTTTCATGTTTTTATTTTATTTTTTAAAGGTTTTCTAATAAAAAACTGGAATAGGGTTTCACAAGAGACTGCTTATGTTAATAAATTTAGGACTTGTTCATAACAAAGAGTTACTGTTAGTATGGAAAAATTGTTTCAAAAATGGTCACTTTGACCCTTGTGATTTCTTTTACAGTAGGTTGAAAGATGCTAATTACCAATGAATCTTATTTTATAGAAATTTAATTATAAGAAAAACAAAGTTTAAAAAGGTTACTACTTTTTACCTGTGATTTATTGTGATTTACTTATAGTGCCTAATAAAAATACAAATTTTGATATCATTCTATATAACTTACGTAAAATAAAAGTTATGTTTAATATTTTTATTTGTTTTATTAAGAAACTTAATTCCAAATAGCTTTGATATTCAGGAAATAGCAGAGACAAGGTACTTTTTTAGGAACCCCCCTCCCAATATCAGCGTCTGTCAGACGCCACCACGGTACATGTGAACCAAATTTATCACTACGGTAGTTAAAGGTTAATAATAATGAAAACCATGCCATATAATAATAATTGTAAGGAAAGTTTGTAAGTAAGGTATTATTTCTTTCGGATCTCAGAGGTGAAAACTTCTAAGATTTGATGAAGCAATGTTGACTAAAACATAAGCATCAAGCACTGACAAATTTCGACGGTTGAAAGCCAGACCTCGGTAGCCAAGTGGTTAAGGCAGCCGTCCGGAATGCGGAAGGTGCGTGGTTCGATTCCCGCCTGAGGTTGTCGTCTTTTTTCAGTGTTTAAAATTTTACTTAATGTTAAATTATTTAAATTACCTGTATGAGTCTGGTGTTGCCATTACCCATAAGGTTAGTAAAAGCCGTTTCTTGCTTTCAATAGGCTTCTATCCGCCTGTTTTATTGGTGGAAAGTTTAGAACCTATTAGAACCTATCAGAAGGAACTCGAAGGTTCTCTGGTAATAACCTGAAAATTTAGAATCACATCCGTCGTTAAAATATAGGTAGGTTCCTACTTATCGACACTTAATGTCAATATGAGCTTTCTTTATTTGCAATTCTAACCTGAAATGCGATTAAAATTCCTCTGCGTTATATGACGCCACTGTCCGTTCCACATAGTTCTCAATCCGTGGAATGCTATGAAGATTCAGCCTACTTTTCTTTGTAGTAAATAAGAGAACCACATCCTCGTCCAAAGAAGACGATGACTCAAGAAGCAGCTCTTCATCAGCGTTACTATCGTCGCTATCAAGAGCTTGATGTAGATTAAGAAGCAATTGATCCATTTATGTCGATTTATCACAATTTTAACAACAAATATTCAATAATCCTACTATCCTACTAATATTATAAACGCGAAAGGTATAGTTTATAACCTGGATTAACACATAGGATACTTTTTATCCCGATATACCTACGGGAACGGGAACCACGCGGGTGAAACCGCCAGCGGCCGCTAGTAAAATAATATAATTAATCCGCTTGTTTTTTAGAGTTGCGATAACGTAACGCGCTAAGGCTGGCCTCACACAGCCGGAATGGCTTGCTGAATTAAGAATCTGAATTCAGAAAGGCCGGAATACCATACAATATCAGTATGCTCCACACACATGCTGATTTTTTCAGAATTGAATTTCTCAGATCGATCTGGAAGAATGATGCTGACGAGCGTTCTGAATTCCGGATCTGAATATTTAAGATTCTGAATTCAGAACGCGCGTATTCCCATACATTTTATATAAAGCGGCACACACATACTGGAATTCAGATTCTGAATTATTTCAGTTGACAGCCAGTGTTGCCATTTTTAGTAGGATCCTGCTTTTTTAGCATTTTTAAAAGTAATTTTTATTTTTTTTTATAGCAGAAGGAGGCAAACGAGCAAGCGGGTCACCTGATGGAAAGTAATCACCGCCGCCCATGGACACCCGCAAAACCAGAGGAATCGCAGGCGCGTTGCCGGCCTTTAAGGAAGGAATAGGCTCGTTTCTTGAAGATCCCTAAGTCGTAACGGTCCGGAAATACCGCCGCCGAGAGCTGGTTCCACAACACTGTAGTTCGAGGCAAGAAATTTCTTGAAAAACGCACAGTAGTAGACCGCCATCCATCAAGGCGATGTGGATGGAATGACAGTCGATTGCGTGTAGTGCGGTGAAGGAAATTAGCGGCAGGGATCAAGCCGAACAATTCCTCAGAACACTCCCCATGATATATACGGTACAATATACAGAGAGACGCAACGTCTCTCCGAAGAGCCAGTGGATCGAGCCGACCTGAAATAACCACGTCGCCGACAATTCGAGCAGCTCTGCGCTGAATGCGGTCAAATGGAAGGAGTTGGTATTGGGGTGCTCCAGCCCAGAGATGGGAGCAGTATTCCATATGCGGCCTGACCTGTGCTTTATACAGTTGTAAACGGTGGGCCGGCGTGAAATACTGACCCGCTCTATTAAGCACACCCAGCTTTTTTGAAGCTAATTTAGCTTTACCTTCCAAATGACCACGAAACTGAACGTCACTCGAAATATCGACGCCAAGGATTCCAATAATCGGATTGGTATCAAGGGGAGCTCCCTCAAAGTTCAGAGGTACGACGAAGGGATGTTTTTTCGCGGTAAATGCGCAAACTTGTGTTTTGGAGGGGTTAAAGCGGACTAGGCTATGTCGGCCCCAATCCGAGACATGACTTAACATGTTCTCAGTGTCAGTCACAAGTTTATTCCGGCTCTCGATGACGCTTTCCAGAGAAATATTAGCTCGCCCGGTGTAGAGCGTATCCCCAGTACTGTCATCCGCATAGCAATGAATGCTGTTGTTATGCAGCATGTCATTGATATGCAGAAGAAACAAAGTAGGGGACAACACACACCCCTGCGGGACTCCAGCATTCACGGGCTTCATGTCGGAGCACGAACCGTCGACTGCGACTCTGATGCTACGCCCAGTAAGAAAGCTGGCAACCCATGAACACAATTTCTCAGGAAGCCCGTATGATGGAAGTTTAGAGAAAAGAGCCCTGTGCCATACCCTGTCAAAAGCTTTCGCTACGTCCAAGCTAACTGCCAGTGCCTCCCCTTAACTCTCGACTGCCTCCGCCCATCGGTGAGTAAGGTACACTAAAAGATCACCAGCCGATCGACCGCGACGAAAACCATACTGGCGATCACTTAGTAGCTGGTTCTCTTCTAGGTACCTTAAGAGCTGGCGGTTTATAATGGACTCCATTACTTTGGAGAGTAAAGAGGTAATAGCTATTGGCCTGTAGTTAGACGGATCTGAGCGATTGCCTTTTTTTGGAATCGGGTGCACAAGGGCTGTCTTCCAAGAGCTCGGGACGACGCCAGTGGTGTAAGAGAGCTGGAAAAGGCGCGTTAGAACTGGTGCCAATTCAGGAGCACACGTCCGAAGCACAATGGGTGGAACTGCATCTGGCCCACTCGCCTTATGGATATCAAGGGAAAAAAGAGCCTTACGAACTGACCTTTGCAGGAACTGAACGTTTGGCATTGTACAAGCGCAATGCGGTATGGTTGGTGGAGAGTTTTCCCCATCGTCCAAGGTCGAGTTTGATGCGAAAAGAGAGCCCAAGAGATCGGCTTTCTCCTTTGCAGTATAGGCCAGGCAGTCATCGGTCTTGTGCAATGGTGGTAGGGACGGCTGACAAAAATTCCCTAAGATAGCTTTGGCGAGAGACCAGAACGCACGCGTCCCCGAAGGAAGACGCACTAGCCTCTCGCCAATTCTACCTATGAATGATGACTTCGCCTTGGCGATGTCCTTCTTAAAGGATCTGGCGGCAAAGTTGTACTTCTTTCTGAGCGCACTGGTGTTTGGATCCTTTGATGACACCGCATTAGCCCAGGCTTGGTAATGCTGTCGCTTTTGGCGAGACGCCATTTTGCAGCAACGACCAAACCATGGTTGGGACTTGCCGCCAATGGGAACCACAGAGTTTGGAATGAAAAGTTCCATTCCCTGCAGTATCACATCAACGACAGAGTCAGCGGCGACATCAGGATCATCCAGCGAGAAGCAATCTCGCCACCACGGGTAGGACGCAAAGAAGCTTCGCATCCCATCCCAGTCCGCCGACCTATAATGCCAGACTCGACGGCTAGCCGCTGGTTGCGGTTTTGAAGTTTCTGTGAGAGGCACAGTGCTGCGAATCAGACAGTGGTCTGATGAGCCTAGTGGTGCATCAACAGAAACTTGATAGCCGTCTGGGTGCGAGGTCAGCAGAAGGTCCAATAAAGAAGGTGCATGGCCCTCCACATCTGGAACCCGTGTTGGCTCGGTTACCAATTGGGACAGACTGTAGGCCAAAGCGAAGTCATGAACGGCTCTACCCGCGTGGTCAGTTGTGCGTGAACCAAGCCATTCGACGTGGTGGGCATTGAAGTCTCCCAATACCACAATCTACCAAATTTAAGATATTTAGTTTGATCTTATTGATACCTTGCTTTAATAGTGTTTAATTTTCCTTTTTTACAACCCATGTATTTCTTTTACGATGTACTTTAATTCTTAAAAATTGTAAAGGTAAATATACATATAGGTAGCAGTTTTAGTGCATTTAGCACGGCGTGACGTCACGGCTTTTGATTTCCGTTTAATGTCTTATGACTTAATGCTTATTATTGTCGATTTTTTTTTAAATATTAATCACAAATTTTTATAATGAATATTTTAGATATTTTGTTTCTATAAACATAATTGATAATTAGAAACGCAAATCCACCCGATTTATTTTTAGTGGACACAAGCCTATTTATTAGTCGCATAATACTCAGATTTATCACTATTTAAGTTCCGAGATTGCAACATTCACAACTGCGTCGACTTTTGACAAATAAAATGGAAACTGATCAGCCTCAACCATCAACATTAAAAACTTTAAACAAGAGTTTGATGACGATGACTGCAGCAATATGACTACGTCTAGTATCGTAAGTCTCTAAAAGAGGCTTTCGCTAGAAATTCATCAAACAAAAGTAAATGAAAATAATTACTAAAATTTAAAAATAGAATAAGAAAAAACAATAGGTATTCTGGGTATACGGGAATAACAGAAACCGGCAGCGCGTAGGCCCAGAAGGAGACGGCGGGACGAGCTGAACTTTTTAGAAGGATTGGTCGCAGATCGCTGCTAGTAGGGAGGAATGGAAGAAGGGAAGGGAGGCCTTTGCCCTGCACTGGGACAGTTAAGGGTAATAAGAATAGGTATTCAAAATATAATTTTAGAAATAATCAAATTGAAGTTTAAAATATATAATTTAGAATGAAATAACTGTTTTCAGCTGGAGGTGCAAAATATAACATAATTGTTCAAGCTTTGATATTTTTTTTCAGCAAGGATATGAGACCTTTTAACATAGTTGAAGTTGAAGGCTTTCTGCGTCTTATAAGGAACTGGAACCTACTTTTAAACTTCCTGGTGCACAGTATTTGAAAAAAAGAACGACAGAAAAATATGACGCTTGTGTAGCTATTTCTAAGCTAAGATTATCCAAAATAGACAATTTTGCCTTACGCTGGACATATGTACAGAAACAATGAATGAAGTGATTCATGGGTGTGACAGCGCATTTTATGGAAAACGAAGTAATGTGTATGTATTATCTTGCAACTCGTGCATTAAGTGAAAGACATACAGCTGAATATATAGCGGAAAATCTCCTTGTTATTCTCGAGAAATGGGACATACCAGAAACTAAAATTCGTGCAGCAGTAACAGATAATGCCAGTTCTATGTTGGCCACCACAAGAACATCTTTGGGTGAAAAAAAACATTTACCGTGTTTTGCGCATACTACAAATCTCGTAGTAGAAGAAGCATTATGCCCGCCTTCCACTAAGAGAGGAGTGGGCTCCGTACGGACCCCGTTTAACTCGCAACGGCAATCTTCATAGAAGTTTCCCAGTTCCCAGTGGAAGCACTTCTATGAAGATTGCCGTTGCGAGCTAAACGGAGTCCGCTCCGCTCTTGGTGGAAGGCGGGCATTAAAGTTACCCTGCGGTAAACCAGTTGTAGTAAAAGTTAGAGGAATTTTAATTGGATTAAAAATAGTGTTGAGCAGACAGATAAGTTACGAAAAATCCAAATGCGCAATGATGTTTCGGAAGGATCGGTATTAAAACTTAGATGTAAGAACGAAATGGAACTCGACATTTTTTTTTTTTATAGCAGAAGGAGGCAAACGAGCAAGCGGGTCACCTGATGGAAAGTATTCACCGCCGCCCATGGACACCCGCTAAACCAGAGGAATCGCAGGCGCGTTGCCGGCATTTAAGGAAGGAATAGGCTCGTTTCTTGAAGATCCCTAAGTCGTAACGGTCCGGAAATACCGCCGCCGAGAGCTGGTTCCACAACACTGTAGTTCGAGGCAAGAAATTTCTTGAAAAACGCACAGTAGTAGACCGCCATCCATCAAGGTGATGTGGATGGAATGACAGTCGATTGCGTGTAGTGCGGTGAAGGAAATTAGCGGCAGGGATCAAGCCGAACAATTTCTCAGAACACTCCCCATGATATATACGGTACAATATACAGAGAGTACATATATGTTAGAGCGTTGCCTGAAGTTAAAACGGTAAGATACGATAAGTTTAAACGTATCGGAAATTGTAATAGAGAGTGCATCTGCGCCTGATGTAATGTAATCGATAATAGGTAATCGATTTTTTTGTTATCTGTGCACTTCTCAATGACAGTTTGTTTTCGCTGTCATCAGTCAGTGTCAAACAAAGTCATGACATGATTGCGAATGCTTATTTAACTTGTGGTTACCGGTGTGTTGTGTTTTCCTACGATTATTGACGTGTTTACTGCTGCTTGCTTGCGATTTGGTCATTCGGTGACTCGATTTTGCATGAAACCAACTTACGACTACGGCTATTTTACGGACTTTGATTATTGCCTGTCTATCACTATTGCAATTATGGTAGGTACTGTAGCGTACTGCGTACCTATATCTCTGTATGTTTAGCATAGGCATATTATAAATACGTCGCACAGCTTGTGGGCCGCAGTCTCACGTCCTACGCGGACACGCAATAAAGACATTGCAAGAACACGCATCTCTCATTCCCTCACTGGGATCGCCCACCACACGCGAAACCATACGCCAAAGTGGTGACCCCCGACGCGCATTGTCCGCCTCAATATACAGTACGGGGACTCGGCGAGTGAGCGTCGAGCGAATTCTCGCGTAACAAGTGAACATTTCTTGTTTTTATAAATTATATCATGTACTTAACAAACAATAAAATGGCAAACCCTAGTGACACTAAACTGACGGAGGTTCCTGAAGGTAATGTCGCCGGTACTTCTCAGCATAACTCCATCACTGTGAACTCAAGAGTGTCAGAGTTTTGGACCACGCAGCCCACGTTGTGGTTTCATCAGTTCGAGGCCATAACGACTCCACAGAAAGCAGGTGATCTCCAACTGTATCAATTAGTGGTAGCTAAGCTTGGTAGAGACAAGTTAGGGCAAGTTAGCGACATTCTCGAGAACCCACCAGAATGTAACACATATCAAACCTTTATCACGGCTTATATCGGCTTACGAGTAGTCAGAGACGAAACAACTACAAAAAATATTAACCGAAATAGAATTGGGTGACCAAAAACCTTCCCAACTCCTACGCAAAATGAGGGAGCTCGGAAGGAACAAGGTGCCGGAAGAAACAATTAGAATTTTATGGGTCGGACGCCTTCCCCAAACAGTACGCGCCGTTATTACAGCATGCACCGTAGATTTAGACGCGTTCATCCGAAATATACAACATTAACAAACAAATGCAGGCAAAATCTATAGAACAGCAACTTGAAAACTTATCACTAAGCATATTAGAAGTAAATAAAAAATTAAAGAGTTTTGAGGACACGCGTTGTGACGATTTCCGCGGTTCGCGCTCGTCGCAACGAGGAGTTGAAAACCGATCCCGCTTTAGGCCAAGGTCACGCTCACGTTATCTAAACAACCAAGAAAAATTCCGGCAACAGACAGCTAGACCAGGGGACAGTACTTTCAAATGTTATTACCACTACATTTTCAGCGACGCCGCTTTTAAATGCGGCGACGACAATTGCTGCAAGAAACCGTCTTCATCGTTAAACTAAAAACGGCATCCACGGTGGCGTGCGTCGGTGTCGATTGCACATATCGCCTCAGCGTCACCGATTTAAAAACAGGTACGCGTTTTCTTATACATACCGGAGCTGATGTCTCGGTTCTCGCACATAAGGGCTATCATAAACAAACGTCTGACTATACTTTGTATGCCGCAAACGGTACACGCATCTCAACATATGGTCAAAAAACACTTACATTAAATCTTGGCCTTAGACGTCAATTACGCTGGACATTTATACTTGCTGATGTACAAAAGTCGATAATAGGAGCTGACTTTCTAGCCGAACACCATTTAACAGTGGATTTAAATGGTAATAAGTTGATCGATAAACTAACAAACATATCAAAGCAAACAAAAACGGTTCAGAGCATTGATTTCGCATTAATCAGTGCAGTAGACCACTCACACCGTTACCACAAAATTTTAGCTCGCTATCCAGACATCACAAGACCAGAATCCTTTAAAGAAATCCTGAAACATGACGTTACTCATCATATTTTTACTCATGGTTCACCTATCCACGAGAAAGCTCGGCCTTAAATCCAGCTAAAAACAAGGCCGCTAAGGCAAGTTTGAACGAATGGTTGAGCTTGGAATTTGCAGACCGTCCTCTAGCCCCTGGGCTAATTCGCTTCATGTGGTAAACAAAAAAAACGGGGAACTAAGGCCGTGCGGTGACTATCGCTATCACCGAACCGGACTGCTACCCTATTCCCAGGCTAAAGGACTTTACATACATATTAAAAGGTAAAAAAATCATGTCAAAAATTGACATAAAACGCGCATATCAACACATCTCTATAGCACCAGAAGACGTACCAAAAACGGCAATTATCACACCTTTTGGTTTATTCGAATTCACCAAAATGAGCTTCAGACTCCGCAACGCAGCGCAAAGTTTCCAAAGGTTTATCAATGAGGTTTTGAAAGTTCCACATTCAAACAATAGCATTAATAATAGTTATAACTATGATTATAAAACAAATCAAAACATTTTCGTACATTTGGACGATATTTTGATTTGTTCAGAAGACGAGTACCAACACGAAAAAGACTTAGAACAAGTATTTAAGCGCCTTAATAAATACGGCATTACCATTAAACACTAGTGTCATATACAGGAATAGTTTGTAATGTGAGAAGGTACTTGTTACTTTATTATCATAATAAAGTTAACAATGTTGGGGGTAGTTAATTGTAAGTATGACAGATTACTTTGTGTCAGGCTACCTAGCTGAATAAACTATGGTCTTCATAATTACGTGTTTAATTAGTGTTCTGGACATATTAACTAGTAAATGTGCATTTGGTAAGTCAGAGTTAACATTTCTGGGATACCAAATTAACTGCGATGGCATCAGGCTGCATGAAGATAAAGTCAAGGCTATTAACGAATACTCACAAACCGAAACCGTTCACGAATTGAGACGTTTCTTAGGACTAATTAACTTTTATAGAAATAGCTTGCCTAAAGCCGCTGATACGCAGGCACCATTAGAAAAATATCTGCACAATGCGATAAAAAAGACAAAACTAAAATTCAATGGTCACAAGAAGCACTCGAAGCATTCGAAAAATGAAAAAGCATGACAAGCGAGGCAGTCGCACTAAACCATCCCAATCAATCAGCAAAACTAATTTTAAATGACTGACGCCTCTAGTACGTACGTAGGAGCCGCACTTCATCAAATAATCAAAGGAAAATTACAACCACTAGCATTTTTCTCCAAAAAATTTAACAAAGCGCAAACCACCAGTTTTAGACGCAGAGGTCCTGGGTTCGATTCCCAGTGGGGGGTACATCTTTGTGTGCTCGGTTTGGTTGGTGGTAGGGCTGTTAACTCTTAAACTCTACCTGGGGCACTGGAGTACCCCCCGGGTGTTTAAAATATCAACAATTTTAACAATGTTGGCCTTTTAGCCGCGTAGATGGAAGGGAACGAAAAAGAAAAGCCTCCCGAAGGGGATGGCGGCAATCGCAACATGGAAGTCGACATAATCTCGCGTAAACGCTCCAGCGCAGCTGTACTACTTCCATCTGAAGTTGCAGAACATGATAGGGCAGCTAAAAAGTTATTACTAACCCGAAAAACGCAAATCCGTATATTTCTAATATGTACAAGCATCCTTCGTTGAACAATTGCTCGCGTGGTTATAATGAGGAAGACTATGGTCCATTCATTGTTCATGTTTCTAAGGAATCAGTGGCTAACTCAAGTTTAAGCCTGAAACCTATCAAGGTAGGCCGCCTTATCTTTATTCAAAATAAAATTATTAATATCACCAAAGATGGTATTAAGTCAATTGGTCGCAATAGTTTCTGTTGAATTTAAATCTGCCCAGGGCGCCAATCAATTCATATCAAATCCTTGTTTAGCCGCCACCAATTAACAGTTTCCGTCCCTTCTTATAATATTTCACGAATGGGTCTTGTTCGTGGAGTTCCAGTGGATTGGTCTATGGAAGAGTTTGTTAAAGCTACAGAACTCACTGAAGGCCCAAACAAAATACTAAAAGCTCGCAGATTACACCGCAAGGTATTAAAAGAAGATGGCTCTCCATCCTGGATCCCTACACAATCTGTAGTTCTCATCATGCAAGGACAGTCGTTACCTAACAAAATATATGCTGTCTACAAGTCTCTAACTGTAGATGTATATACGAGGGGCGTTCAAAATATTCTCGGTATGTGGATAAAAACAAACAAGTACGAAAAGTTTGATATTTTTATTTTTCAATATACTCCCCCCCTATGTTCATACACTTATAAGATCGATCAATTAATATTTAATCCCTCATAAAAATATTTTTTATCTTTGGTGTAAAAATGCTCCTCCAGGGCCGTCTTCAACGCTTCATCGTCAGAAAATTTATTTCCACGCAGATCCTTTTTAAGATTGGGGAACAAAAAGAAGTCGCTTGGGGCTAAGTCCGGACTATAGGGTGGATGAGTAACAGTTTCAAACCCACATTCAACAATAGCTGCCTTGGCAATATGATCAGTATGGACAGGGGCGTTGTCATGCAGAAGCAGAACACCTTTGGTTAACTTTCCTCGCCTCTTTTCTTTGATCGCATCTCTTAATTGACGTATAACGTTAGCGTAGTACTGCCCTGTGATATTTACACCTTTTTCTTTATAATCGATAAGCAAAGCTCCTTCACAATCCCAAAATATTGTGGCCATGACCTTGCCAGCTGACGGGATTACCTTGAACTTCTTGGGATGAGCTGAACCCTTAATGTGCCACTGCATGGACTCCTGTTTGCTATCTGGGTCATAATGATGAACCCAGGTTTCATCTCCAGTAACTATTTTTTGCAGCACCTCATCGGGATTTTCACCACACAGGTCGATAAAATCTGAACAGCAAGCCACACGCATATCCTTTTGAAGAAGCGTCAGCATTCGCGGAACCCATCTTGCACTTACTTTTGACATATTAAGATGGTCATGTATAATGTCATGTACGGTACCAATAGAGAGATTGGTTACTTGAGCTATAGATTTTACCTTCACTCGGCCGTCTTCCAATATAAGTTTTTCCACTTTATCAATATTTTCTTGTGAGGTAGCCACTACAGGCCGGCCAGGTCTAGGGTCATCTTCAATACTCTCCCTTCCACGCTTAAATTCGCTTGACCATTTTTGAATAGTAGATAAAGAAGGAGCAGACTCACGGTAAACACAATCCATTTCCTCTTTTATGGTTTTTTGATTTTTACCCTGTTTTGTCAAGAATTTTATGACGGATCGGTGCTCTAATTTCGTTAAAATTGTTAATTCGCTCATGGTGTTCATGTTTGTTCGGCAATTGCAGAAAAACAAAAGAACATCTCGGTTCCAATTTTACTTTTTTTTAATGTCAATGGATGAATCTTAGCGGTCAGTAACAAATATATATATAAAAGAGGTTGTAACGTATCAATACCGAGAATATTTTGAACGCCCCTCGTATATTACCAACTATACAGTGCAGAAAATGTGTCGCTCGGATGCACGCTGTTATAGGTGCGCCCAAAAACATCCCGGTGACCAATGTAAGGTGACCATTGACAATGCTTCCTGTTTTAACTGCTCGAGAAAACATTTTGCTACAGACAACACCTGCCCTAAATTTTCACGTCAAAAAGCCATTAAAACATTTATGTCTAAGCAGAATATATCATACGCCGAAGCGTCAGCACGCTATGGTCGTGCCTGAAGACCCTATGCTGATGTGGCTAAAGTCATGTTTGCTCCTGTCTCTGAACCCTCTGTTCTCTCACCCTCCCACCAAACATATACCTCTCTTCCCCCTCTCCTGTTAGACCAACATCTTACCGCAAACGAGTTAACCATTCTCCACGTACCCCTGTAAGTTATGACCAATATGCCCACCACTTTATTACTAGCACCCCACGATCTGAATTACCTAATATTGCACTGATGCAAAAATCGCTCTAGCTAATCTACGCTCGATAATTGGCGCGTAAGCACGTCAGTAAGCCGTGACCGCCCGGCAAGTCCAGTCGCGTCTACAGGTGTTCCGGGGTACCCCAGTATCCCGTGGTAGGAATAGTTTTAGTTCTTCCTTCCAGTTATACCTGAATTACTAAAGTTTTTTTTCGACATCTCTCTGGTAAGTTTACACATTATTTATGATTTACTTTACTTTGTGTTAATGGTTAGAGTACAGTGTAGATAGGGAGGGCCTGCGCCCAATAGTGAGACATTCACGGACTAATAATGTATTATAAATGTAATGACAAAGTATGCAGTGTAATGAGGTGTGTGTATTGTTTTCAGATTTGGCATCCCAGACTCGAAGACGACACCTTGGGTGGGATGAAATTGCTGCTTTGTTGGATTCTGATAACGAAGTGCTAAACTTAGGAGAAAATTCAGAAGATGAGCCTGACGCTGTTATCGCGGATTTCCGGGACCATTCTGAAGTCGCATCTCATGAAGACAGTGATCAATATAGTGTGGAGGCACTAAATACTAGTGCCTGACAATGACGGGGCTGGTATAAATGAAGAAGATGACCTTCCAGAATTAATACATATATATATAATAAAACCAAATGCGAGGTGGATGAGTTCGACCAACTTTGTAAGAAGTACTCGGCGTCCAGGAACACCAAAAGGTAGCCCATGTGTATCTTCTACGGGTTGCTAAATGCCGTTGTTGTCAACTCTTGGGTCTTATTCAAGCTGTCAACTAACATTGATAAAGAGAAAGTAACCAAGCGGCGTGAATTTCTTAAGAGTTTGTCAATGGCGATCATAAGGCCTCATATGAGAGCAAAATTACAATGGCCAAGTTTATCCCGGAATATCAGAGAAACTATACGTGCAGTCTTGAATATTCATAGTGAAGATCGTAGGCCGGTCCTCGATAATCCCAAACCCGGTCGCTGCTGCTTCTGTCCGCGCACAAAGGACAGAAAATCTCGATCTGTCTGTAACGCTTGTCGCCGCCATGGATCCATATCATCCGGATCTTCTATGCTAATGGGGGTTCCACAAGGGTCAATACTAGGTCCATTTTTATTCTTAATTTATATTAATGATTAATCCATAGCTGGTTTTGAATTCCATCGGTGGAACAGCCTCAAATCTTATTATACGGTATAAAACCAACGCGGTTTGTACGCGCGTTATTGCAGTCCTGTCGGTAAGACACGCGCCCGCGATAAATCGGGAAAAGTTGTTCATATCGGTACATGGCCACGTGTCTTAGTTGTGAAATAGCAAGAAATCAACTTAAATCTTAATAATCTCCTTGTAAACAGCCATCGGAGGCTGCTGTGCTGTGTGTAATTAATGGGATGGACGAACGCAGATGACAGCGTATATTACGAACATTACCTCGCGTTTGGCAGGCACTGTTAGCCTCGCGTGGTGAGCTAGTGGGAACCGGTTCACGGTGATAACGTGGATTGGCGACTGCTCGGCGAGTGGGACGGTGTGATCTGGACAGCCTCTTGGAGTCGGCCGGCGTGGCAACGCTGCCAGAGGCCAGGAGCCACACCACGGCAGCTGGGCAACCCATGATCGGTGACCTGGTGGTCCATGGTTTGTCTGAATCAATTTGGTAGCAGAAAGCGTAGTTCAATTAAAACGACACGGACCAGCAGCTTACTTAAAACTGTTTGTGCTTACAGAGCCAGTGGTCGAAAAGTTGTCCGACGATGTGCCATCCTGGCACTGTTACCACCACAGTTTATTTCTCAAGGATGGGAAATTATACTCAGAGATGCTCCGAAAACATATGAAGTCACGAAATTTCTTGCGTACCAAAAGACTTGGTATCCAAATCTATCTCCATCAATCTTAAGCAGTGCCCATCAAGCTCACAGAACAACAAACGTTGTAGAGGGCTTGAATCATCGTTTAACAAATTTACAAATGTAACAAATTTTTGATTGGTTATTTGATAAAAAAAAACAAAAGGAAGCGTGATCAAATATTTAACAACAAATATACAAAAGCTCTTAATAAATTGGAAACCGAAAAAATATCTGTAAAACAATTTATAACAAAATAGGTAATTACCAATTTATAAATTCATACGTCTTGCATCAGGATACTGATGGCTTAATCTTATGAAACGGAAGCATCACCTAGTTATAGAATTAATGTGTTTTGTCTAAAAGTATGTTTATTTTAAGTTCTTTTTTGGGTTCCGTAGCCAAATGGCAAAAAACGGAACCCTTATGGATTCGTAATGTCTGTCTGTCCGTCCGTATGTCACAGCCACTTTAATTTCGAAACTGCAAGAACTATACTGAAACTTGGTAAGTAGATGTATTCTGTGAACCGCATTAGGATTTTCACACAAAAATAGAAAAACAACATTAAATTTTGGGGGTTCCATACTTAGAACTGAAACTCAATTTTTTTTTTCATCTTAGATGAAATTTCATCTTAGCCCATCCCGTGTGGATTATTCTATGGATAGGTCTTTAAAAATGATATTGAGGTTTCTTATATATATATTTTTAAACTGAATAGTTTGCGCGAGAGACGCTTCCAAAGTGGTAAAATGTGTCCCCCCCCCCCCCTGTAACTTCTAAAATAAGAGAATGATAAAACTAAAAAAAATATATGATGTACATTACCATGCAAACTTCCACCGAAAATTGGTTTGAACGGGATGTAGTAAGTAGTTTTTTTTTAATACGTCATAAATTAATAATTTAAAAAAAATACACTATTATTAAAACATCGATCAAAGTTACAACGAACTACAAGAACTTTTATATGATGTTACTTGCTGCTATGGAACCTTTCATGGGCGAGTCCGACTTGCACTTGGCCGGTTTTTATTTTATAATATTATGCCAGAATTTCATTATAAAAAAAATTTGCTCATATTACGTGGTTCAGACTATAGAGAAACTAGGAAAGTCATATTATACGACGGGACTTTTCGCGAACGGGACATTTCGCAAATGGGACATTTCGCGAACGGGACATTTTGCGAAAGGGTCATGTTTTTAGAAGCGGGACATTTTGCGAAAGGGACATAACTGTCCGAATCAATCCTCAAGTTTTTGATAGTAGAGCATTAGGTAAATTAATGGGAACGTACGGATTCCCCTTATCTGAAATGGATTTACGTTACATCGTAAAAGCTTATCTTGATAAAACTGAATAATTTGTCGGGTACCGAAATGGGTCGCGTCATTTTTACGTTGCCACCCTGAATTATCCAGACGCTTTGCTGCAAATTTTAGGCGACCTAGAGCCGCCATCACTCCAGACATTTTAACTGAATACATTGAATATCTTAGACAAGAGCTCGTAGATGTGTCAGCCAGTAATATTTGGAATTATGACGAAACAAATCTCACGGATGATTCGTGGTTTAAGTCTAGCTGTCTATGGACAACATGGACGAAAAGTGGGCCTGAACTGGGTCCCCACTATAGTTGTAGCCAAAGCGGCTGGTTTGATATACTTAAGCATATTTACTGATTGGTTTCAATCGCAATTGATACCTATGTAGATTGAAAAAATGCCAGGAAAGAAAGTCATCATAGGAGTTAACTTATCTTCCTCTCGCTTTTACCTTGTACCTTTCTCTCGATGTTATTAATCAATGCAAGGAAAACAACATCACATTTCTTTGCCTACCACCACACAGTACCCATTTAACACAGCCGCTAGATGTTCTTCCGCCCACTGAAAGTTGCTTGGAGGCCCATTCTGTCTGACTGGAAATCTAGTGTGAGTGGGTATAAAAATGCAGTTCTCCCAAAGGGCATTTTCCCTCAAATGTTAAAACGTTGCATGGATGCAATAACCCTGAACAGTGCTAATAACCTCAAAGCTGGATTTAAAAAGTGCGGAATCTATCTTGAGACGCTAAACCTCTCCTAAATAGACTACACCATGCAATTAACACTGAGGCAAATAATGATTCTTTTGTACAAAGCCTGGAAATAAAAACGCATGGACTCAGAATGTTGCAACTAACAGAGGCAGAAAAAAGCTAAAGTTAATACCAGGCAAAAGTGTAGCGGATCAGATGCTTGTTTCGCCGACAACAGTAACTGGTGTAATAGAAGCTGTCTCTAAAACTATTTTAACGGGACCTAACACAATTAATTTTAGTAAGTAAGTACATATCTACTTACTGCTTGACGTATCGGCGGCGATGCTGCGGCCGTGGTCACAAGCGAACTGTTAAAGATATGTAGATATGTACTTACTTACAAAAATTAATCGTGTTAGGTCCCGTTAAAATAGTTTTAATGCAATGCAACGCGATAGTTTAAAGTCTTAAGCTGTCCCTAGTTCGTCTTCTGCTGTTATTAATGGTGATAGTAGCGAAAGTGATGATCAAATGTCTCTAAGAGATTCCTCTGAAGGGTCACTAAGTGACGTTGAAAACAAAGACCCTTACACTTTAAATTCTATAGATTCAGAGAATCTAGCGTTACAGGCCTTGGTAAAAAAAGTTTTTTTTTGAGTGAGTACTGTCGGTCGCAGACTTTACAGCTTTACCGGGTTTGTTTGGGGGCGGCGAGAAACTTAAAGGTTCCTCAAGCCGTGAGGTCGAAATTCACCCGAGGGTTTCCGGTGGGGGATGGCATCTCGCTGCAAGCGAGTCTCCGACCCCCCCGATCCTCTGGGGGTTTGAGCCGGTAGGAAGCGGGAAACCCGAGGGGCCTGTAAGAGGCACGGTACCTCTGCTCGTAAAAAGAAAAGGTCAATATGTCATTTTTAAATACGAAGGTAAAGCAGGCTGTTTCCTGGCGTGATTACCAAAATCAATTAAAATGGGGCTGTTATATGATCAATGAAGCATTATTTGAAGAACTGGAAGTGACCTCTTCCCAAAGACGAATTATACTACACATGGAATAAACGAAAAATGAAAGGAATGAAAAAAAATGTAGTTAGCAGCAAAAACACACCGAAAAAAATTAGACACAGAGACTTTTATGTATTAAGATTTTAAATTTGTTTATTTTTTTTCTCATAAATGATTATCTTAATGCTGTTTTGTAATGTTGTTTATTTTTCATTTATTTACGAAATGTTTTAGTTAATCACTGTAATAATTAAGAAAAATCAGCCTATGGCAAACCAAAACGTGATTTTTAAATTGATCCCTCATAAATAAAGGTGATTTTATAACACATCTTCTTTCTATTACCCTGTCCTGTAGGAGCGAAGTAAAAATGACAAAATAAAACTACACTCCAATGAAAAATAAATGACAAACTTGTGAAGAGAAATTACGGTGCAGCGCAAAGTCCCGTGCAGAACAATTTTGCTCCAAAAAAAAAAAAAGTTTACCAAAAACAATAACGTAATGTCAGGTTAAACTTTAATGTTACTAATACATACATAATACATCACATTACTTATATAAACAAGATTTAAAAAGAAGTGAAAAAAAGTTGGAGCTAATTTTGGTGCAGTTACATAAACATCTTGCTAAGTACTCTTTTTGTGCCGACATTTTTTGAGTGTTGATTGCGCATCGAGTTTTTTAATATGTGTGATCCAAGTTTTAACCACTAGTGGTCTAGTGGCAAGACAATAGCACTTTAGGTGTTTGATTTTCTAACGCTCATGAACACTCTCGCTCACTGCGACCCTCACGTTCCGTTCAAAAGTGAGTTAGGCTCGTATTATAAAACCAAATTCAAATCTCTGCTTGAGTAAGTCAGAAAGGAATGGTGCTATTCATCGCATATATCGCCATCCCTTTCTAACTGTATTCAAACATGAATTTGATTTTCAGTTTGATTTTAGAATACGAGCCTTAGAGAATTGAGACGAAGCAGCGAGTTGTCAAATACGCATTCTCTAAATTCGACTCTAAACAACCGTCACAAAGGTCACTTTTAATCGGAAAATCCATGTTCATTAACTTACAAACATTGGGTTTTATTATATTTATATTATATTTACAGGTTTTTTAGAGTGTTAGGCCTTAGTATACTCTTTCTCCAATGGTACACCCTAGCTGTTGTCGAGGTTCCTTACTCGGCCGGTAGGTGGCGCCAGCACCTTCCGTGATAACCGCGCCTGCCCCGACACGGGGTCGCGGCCGAAGTACTTCACCTGTATCTCGGAGCCGACGTCCAGGCTCAGCGCTGACGGGTGCTGAATCTGTATGGAACACCAGAAGCTTTAATAACACATTGTTGTGTCTTGAATAACTTACGAACCGATGGCATAATGACTTTCATAAGTACTTTAACTTAAACATGGCCTTATCTAAATAAATGATATTGATTCTTCATTTTTCATAAGTAAAAGTCGATGCATTTATTTAAGGAACACACAATTATCACTTTTTAACACACTATAATGGCCGACTGCGAGAGTGCGAGACAGATAGAGGTGTAAGTGGTGCAGACTGAGTAGATCCATTCGGATGCACTACACAGTTGATATGTAAATAATTACATAAAAGGGTGCATGAGGAGACGAGAGCACCAATGAGACGAGACGTGAGAGTGGTAGTTGGAAGGAGAACGACCTTGAAAACGTACTTCGACCAGCTAACCTATCGGCTAAAAGATATAAATATGGACATGGGCTTCATTTGACATAATATGCCCCATATAAGAACAAAATATGGGCTTCAAATGTCAAATGAAGCCCATGTCCATATCCATATTTTTTAGCCGATAGACCGGCTGGGCCTTTACCGATCAGCCGACTTCACATAACGCTATCGCGAGTGTCAAACGCGATAGCCCTATAAAAGTACGTCTAACGACTGCGTTTCAGTTGTGGTTTGGTTGAGATTATTTAGCGTGATCGCCCCCCAGATTCGACATTCTCGCTAAAGATTAGGTCAAGAGAACCGTAAACCGACGAGAATGTATGAACAACTTTATGAAAGTAAGTGAGAAGTGAAAGAAGTGTGTCAGGATCACAGCAAATGGAAAGCTGTTAGTCTCTGCCCTCTCCGACAGAAACGAGCATAACATATAATTATCTCCCTAGTTTTGTAAAAAAGTATGTAGGGGTAAACAATACTAATGTTGGTACCGCCCCAATGATTGGCAGTTCACTAATTTATACCGTATAAAAAGATTATTTTTGCTTTTTAAGCTGTAGCAACATAAATAATTGGTAGAATATACAATCTCATATGCTGGCAACACTGAACTGTGTCAAACGCCAACCTTTATTTTTAATTTTAAAAGGTTATTTTATTTATGCCTGTGTAAACTAAAGCCCAAAAAAATCGTTACAAATATAAAAAAGTCTGTTTATGAGAATTAGTTACTTGCTAGTCAAAGACGGGTTATAGTGCCAATCATTATACTGTTTACCCCATTACATGACAATATGCTACAGAAACCCTACCTTCCTATGGTCCAGCTGCGAGTTGTGAACTAACGCCGGCGCCATTCCCTGGTACAGAGTGACCATGACCCCAATATCCCTGACTTCCACCACCTTGGCTTTGTAGACGGCGCCAAACTCCAAGTCAGGCGATCGCTCGGCGGCTAGCCAAGCGGCGATGCGGCTGCGGGCTTCGTCCATGGCAGCTTGCGATGGGGCGAATATGTTGTACTTGGTCTCGTCAATAGGAGTCACCTGGAACAATTTAAAATTTACATATTTATTTATTAACATAAACATACTTACACTACAGGTTACAATCGGTAATTGGCTACTTGACAGTCCTCGGAAAAGTATTTTAAAAATTACAAACGCTTGTTTAATACCTCTCACAATATTTTTTCTCTCAAAAAAGCTATATTAAGCTTTATTATGTCTAACTGCTTGTTCACGTTGGAACGCGCGGGCGCGGTGGCGGGTGCGGGCGCGGTAGACGTAGCGATGTCGTGTTCACACTAGCCGCCAGGCGTTTGCGCGTTAGTGACGTATTATTACCTGACGTCGCGAGTAAATCGCGCGCTCCGCCGCATGTTCGACGTGAACGCACACAAACGTCTCAAGCGTTTGATACTGCCGCGAGCGCGCCGCGCGCGGCATCGCTAGCTTGCCCGCTACTTACACCGCACGTGCGTTTCGTACGTGAACACTTGGATGGAACGTCATATGTTTGATATTTCGTGACCGTGCCCGCCAGCGCGCCTGCGGGTCAACGTGTCTCAACACTCAATGTTTGTGTTATTATGTTACAATAAAAGTATTATCTATCTATCTATCTATAATTAATAGAAAAAAAACCATATTTTTCTTATTAATTTAAAATTTTGTGCGAAAACGGTTGGTCACGTGACATTTTTTGCCCTGTGACGTCACGCTTAAATAAACAAACAAAGGACAATGGGCAAAATGGGCTCATCTCCAATAATAATTACTTGTGTATTAAATTAAAGGTCTGTATTCATACGTTCATCATCAGAAAGGCGCGTGTCAAAATTCGATGTGTGGCTAGAGTAATTCGATTTAGAAAAAGTATAAGTATATTTTTATTGTAGAAATATAGGTTTTTGGTGTATAAAACCTTATTTTCTTCGTATATGCAGTTTATTTGTGTAACAGATCTTGCTAGATGTGTGCGCGTAATACGTTGCTACAAAATGGCGGCTGACCGAGTGGCAGTGGGCGCAACTACATCCATTGATTAAGAATGTACAAGATCCACGAAGTGTGGGAGCGAGAAATCCTTATCAAGTTTAAATCGCCCGAGAGCAAAAGAGACAGTGAATGAAGTACCGTTATTTCAATTTCTTCACGCCACTAAGAGGCCATAGCGTCCCAGTGTGCTCTGCTCTACATTGCGGTGAAATTCGTGCATTTTTATTTATATTCTTCGATTTAACATTAAGAATATTAAACGTGCAATTATGGTGACATGTTCTGTACGTGAATGTGACGTTACAGGACGAAATAACCCGAATCAATACATTTTACATTTCACCAACACAATGTAGGTACTTATCTTTTTTGTCACGTCCCCGAGCCGTCATTGTGTATCTTGGCTGCATTCCGTGGCTTCACTCGAGTGCACTCGAGCGCACTCCGGCGCGCGCTCTACCCGTTCCGTGGCTTGGTGAAATTTTACTCTGACGGCTGCCTGAGCGTAGTTTCATCCGTTCTGTGGCTCAGAGCGCAGCAACCAAACAACCATCAAATCGGATGGTTGTTTTTCCCTCTGACAGCTATTTGACGTTTATATCTTTTTTTTTATATATATATATTTGTTCCATGAAGGAACAGGCTAAGGTCTGAGCCATACTGCCTAGTCATTAGTTTTTTATTTGTTTTTTTCCCTTGATGATAATGAGTGGTGATTAAGATGAATGATAAATGATGTTCCGCAAACCCCTTGAGTCCTCAGTAAAGATGTGGGACTTTACTGAGGTCTCACGTGGACTACTTGAGAGAATTTGAAAAGTGATGTTGCGCTGTTTTGTTTCATTTGCCAACACTCATGCACGTTCACAAACACTTAACGGTTAATAATCCACTATTATTTCACATTAATATTCGAAAAAACACAAATGTTAGAAAATAAAACAAAACTGCAGACATGACGCCTCACTTTCCCGCCAAGAAGCCTGACGTTTATATCATTGTTAAAGTGTCAAATTTTGCAATTTATGTCAAAACGTCTCGAAAAATTCGGCCTGTTTGTTTCGTATTGTTTTTTTAATAATTAGGTTTAAATATTGTATAAAAGTGGAAAAAATGTAGACTGAAGTTTAGTTAGCTATGACTTTCAGCACACTGACTTTGTGAACCAGTTAAAAATTCTGTCTCAGTTTACATAATTATTGCGCCTTTGATCCAACTAATAGCCGTGCCGCGTAGCGGTATATGTCTACTTGGGGCAACTGGTTACGCTTGGAAAGGACGGACAGGCAAGAGAAATTCAACGCCGCATCGGACTCAGTTGGGGGGCGTTCGGTAAGCTGCCCGAAATTTTTAAGTGTAAGGAAGTGCCCCTCTCTCTAAAACGAAGGGCATATGAGCAGTGTATTCAGCCGGCCATGCTCTAAGGGGCAGAAACTTGGACCCTTACACAACAACATATCCAAAAGCTGCAGGTAGCCCAAAGGAAGATGGAACGCGCCATGTTGGGTATCACTCTGAGCGACAAAATAAGAAACACAGAAATCCGGAGTCGCACTAGAATAAACGACGTGGGGCGTATCATTGCGCAAAGGAAGTGGCGATGGGCGGGTCACATAAGCCGCAGAGACGATGGCCGGTGGAGCAGAAAGGTGCTTGAGTGAAGACCGAGAACCGGCACCTGAAGCGTTGGCCGCCAGAAGGCTAGATGGGCGGATGACACCACAAAAGTAACGGGCAAACAGTGGTTACAGAAAGCCCAAGACCGATCAGGATGTACACTCAGCAGTGGGTGATCATGGGCTGAAGAAGAGAGAGAGATAGAGAAGTAGCGGTATAATACTACCACCCCCTCTCTTCCCTTGGGTGTCGTAAAAGGCGACTAACGGACTAAAGACTGCACATACTTCCTACAGCATAGAGCGGCGATGGGCTCACCAGTATGTATTTATGAATTTTGGACTTTCACAAGTACCTGATGTGATGACCGTGATGTCATGTCACTGCTGTGTACATCAGAATACCAGTGCATCAGGCCCCGCTTGCTGCTTATACTGATGTGTGAATAGTGCTGGCATCACACAACAGGGCGCAATGTATCGTTTTATTATTTTTATTTTTTGTTATACATTATATTGTTCATTTGTGTGTTTGTTGTGTGCTTTCAATAAATGTTTTTCAATTTCAATTTACCTGCACGCCCGTCTCGACGTATAGCCTCTTGAGGTTGATCCCGCCCATGCCCACGAGTTTGGGCCGCTTGTGTACTTCCACCTCCATCTCTTCGAGCACAGGCATGTTCTCTTTGCGACCTTGTCTGTGTAAAAAGAAAAAAAGCTTCTTTAACTAACTGTTGGTTGAGAGTGGATGAAGGTTGTAAGGTGGCTGATGTTCATAATTACGTCTTATTATTATCTGATGTTCATAATTACGTCTTATTATTATCTGATGTTCATAATTACGTCTTATTATTATCTGATGTTCATAATTACGTCTTATTATTATCTGATGTTCATAATTACGTCTTATTATTATCTAATGTTCATAATTACGTCTTATTATTATCTGATGTTCATAATTACGTCTTATTATTATCTGATGTTCATAATTACGTCTTATTATTATCTAATGTTCATAATTACGTCTTATCATTAGTAACCGCGTCGCGTAGCTTAAGAATACTACCACCGCCGGTCTTGAATTGAGACAAGCCTCAATCTCTTCCCTTAGGTGTCGTACAAGGCGACTAACGGACTAAATACTGCACATACATCCAACAGCATAGAACGGCGATGGGCTCACCACCTGTCACGCTGAGCACATGTGCAGTCGCTATTTGGTGAAAAGTGGACTATGGTAGGGGACTGCTCATGCTGTCCTCATTGCCTAGTCTGACTCACCCTACGGGGATATTAGTCGTGATATGTATGTATTAAAAAATTGCGTCTCGCCCGCGCCTTTGTCCACGCTTTCTTGATATACCGTCATACAGCAGCCATTTGGTACAAAATATCTTGAAACATTATATTATGCATACTAGCGGTCCGCCCGCGCCTTCGACCACGCTAACTTAGAAAGATTCAAAGACTGTCATAGTACAGCCATTTAAATTAGTTTTTAAAATATTCCTCAGTTACCGCTCTATCTTTTTAGTGAAAACCGCATAAAAATCCATTGCGTGGTTTAGGAGAATTGAAGAAGAATTTTCTGTGCGGTGCCACAGACAGAGGAAAACGGCGACTTTACTTTATAATACGAAATGATGTAAAGTAATGTTAAAGAGCTTTCTATCAGTAAAAACCGCGTAAAAGTCCATTGCGTGGTTTTTTTTCTCTTAAATAATGGCTTGGTGCGGTCAGCACATTTAGCCAGTGTCAAGTAAGATATTAAATTGAATATTTTCTTTGCATAAAGTAGATGATAATGAGTGATAATTAACATTTAATGGTAAATGATATTCCCCCAAACAACTCGAGACTCAATAAAGCTGTGGGACTTTGTTGAGATCTCACACGGACTTCTTGAGAGAATTTGAAAAGTGATGTTGCACTGTTTTGTTTTATTTGCCAACACTCATGCACGTTCACAAACACTTAAAAGTAAATAATCCACCATTATTTCACATTAACATCGGACAAAACACAAATTATAGAATATAAAACAAAACAGCATACATGACGCTTCACTTTCCCGCCAAGAAGTCCATTGCGTGGTTAAGAAGGAGAAAGCGGAGCGAAACAGGAAAAAGGCGAATTTATTATGTTTTATTTGATTGTATCTCACCTAGGTTTGTCGAGGCACTGGTTCATGATGTCAATGATCTTGCTTTTGGCGTCGCAGGCCTTCTGTACCGACTCCATGACCACCTTCAGGGGCAGGCCGGGGATCTTGATGTCAGCCTGCAGAGCCGTGATGCCTTTCTTGGAGCCGGCCACTTTGAAGTCCATGTCTCCCATGTAATCTTCTATACCCTGGTTATGGGGAGACATTATTCAAAAGGATGTTGACTGCATGATGGGTTATGTATGGCTCTCAAACTCAATACAGTATTCACAGCATATCATATAAATTATACAATTTTATGATAAGCTGTGAATATTGTATTATTTTTACTACTTTTGTGCTAAAATTGTTAATCTATTTTTGTTTTCGAGATCAAGAACGCCAAAATTGGCCATTTTACGCAAAAATCAAGCTCTACACCAACCAAACCAAATACGAACACAAAGATGTACTCCTCGCTGGGAATCGATCCCAGGTCCTCTGTGTTTTAGATATTACGGCTCAGACACTAGACCACAGAAGCAGTTAAAATAAATTATTCTTAAACTTGTAATACCTAAATTCATGCATTCACTTTACATATTACACACAAGCAACACAAGTCACAACGAATCTGGACTCACTAACAAATCGGTCAGGATGCGGTAGTCGGCCATCGCCCCGGCGTCATGTCGCGACACCAAGCCCACGGCCACGCCCGCCGCCGCGCCCGCTAGGCCCACGCCCGCGTCCATGAGCGCGAGCGAGCCGCCGCATACTGACGCCATTGAACTGGACCCTGGGCGGAAGATATGCAAAGTGTGTGGTGATAACAAAAGGTGAGGTACAAAACACCGCAATTATTTAATGTCATATACGCAAAACGCCAGAAACGCAAAATGTCCTAAACGCATAATGACTAGAGATCGGATATTCGGATGCACTTTTACCTGAAGTGTAAATAAATTTAATTGTAATAATAGCACTTTTTTATCAATCAAATCTCGCGATTTCAGGTTCAAGTGTACATTTCGAGAACCTTATTTGACACAAATGACAGCTGTTGCCTTGTTACAACGTGATAGGGTTGCTTTTCTCTTCTTTAATTGTCAGAGATTTGATTGTTGTCGAAGCAAAAACCACCTTTTACGTTGTAATAAGTTGTATTTAGTTAAGTAGTATTTAGTATTAGTTTTATGTTGATAAAAATATTCTAAGAAACCGCTTCCATAATATGTTAGCCCAAAATTTATTTTAGGTAAATTATATGCATCCGAATATGCAATCTCTAATAATGACAAATACGCAGTATACCAGATACGCAGAATGTCAGATACTTAAATAACACGGGCTATCCTATTAAGAGCAAAATTTTGGAGGGGTTTTGTTGGGTTTGGGTGGGCTGACGAGGTCAAACAACACGTCGGAATAGGAAATATATGTGTATGGTGATAGGTATATATAACACTCCAACTAGGTCATCTTAGTGCAAAGTCTTGGGGATTAAAGTTACTCGCTAAGCCCACGGCCACGCTTACCGCCGCGCCCGCTAGGCTCACGCCCGCGTGCATTAGTGCGAGTGAACCGCCGCATACTGACGCCATTGTACTAGACCCTGGGGAAAGGGTGGAGTGATATTTTTTTTAGAGGAGCCAATATACCCATTTCGGTTCGCTTTCTATAATTTTTCGCTCGCTGGGGTGAGTAGATAGAACGATACGTGTAAAAAGGAAAGAAATGCAGGGTGTCTGGTGATATTTCCATAAAGTTTTGGGGGTTAAAGTTACTCGCTAAACCCACACCCCATGAGCGCGAGCGAGCCGCCGCATACGGAAGCCATTGAACTGGACCCTGGGCGGAAGGATGGCGAGATCAAACAATACGTGTGAAAAGGAAAGATAATATGTAGTGTTTGATGATAGAAGTCTGGCTAACGAAAGATGAACCAGGAAAAACGCGGCAGATTCAAAACAATCATGACTGGGTAACACAGTCACTCACACAGTTGCAATTTTTCAATTTGACATTTTTGACATGACACCTCAGATAGACACACATAGAGACAAGGTGTTGCCAATTAAATAACAACGAGGTTCATCTTTCGTTAGCCAGACTCTAGGTACAGACCCAAGCAGATCAACCTACCAAAATGACCTATAATACATTTTTAACTTTATCACATGACTGTAAGGATCAATATCGATTAAAAAAAAGGAGATGGCCGATATTTGCCTCAAGTCGTTTTATGTTTCGATAGTAAATAATAGCAGGATAAGCATATTTCAATAAAATTAGAGTCAATTAAAGCGGTGTTTAAAATTACATTTAAAAAGATATAAAAGTTAGACTTAAGTATGTCATATCCTATCGACCACATTTGCCATTTTGTAACCCTTTTGTAAAGTAGCAATTATGAAAATACAAGAAAAAAATTGCTGAAGCTATTCCATCCAAAACTGCAAATACTCCATTTAAATTTACAACTTTAATTTTTCTTTATACAAAACCAATTAAGGGTAACTAAAAGGCGACTAACGGACTAAAGACTGCACATACATCCAACAGCATAGAGCGGCGATGGATTCACCACTAGTCACGCTGAACACATGTGCAGTCGCTGTTTGATGAAAAGTGGACTATGGCAGAGGACTGCTTTTGCGGTCCTCATTGCCTAGTCTCCGACTAACCCTTCGGGCATAATAGTCGTGATTATATTGTATGTATGTCATAATTACTGCTACTCAATTAAGTTTTAATGACAATGAAGACTCTTGCTGTCACTCTCTTACGCATAGTGTTAAATAGAGAAGGATAGACATTTAATTGTCATTCAAACCTAACTACGGCAGTTAGCCTCTGACTTACCCTTCGGATAATATTCGTGAACAAATTCGTGTATGTATGAACTCACCATTAGACTCCAGCACCTCAGCAGTGAGCCTCAGCGTGTAAGGCATGTGGGGCACCAGCGGCATGAGCCCCTTCTCCGCGAGCGCCCCGTGGCCGGCCTCGCGGCGCCCCGGGCCCCCGCCGCGCCCCACCTCGCCCGTGGCGTACGACGGGAACTCGTAGTGGAGGAAGAAGTTCTTCTCTTTTATGCCACTGTAGAATATTATGAGCATGTGATTTTTGTATTGTATCTCTACTTGTCGGGGTTGATAAAAACTGATAGTAGATAAATGTGATCATTGCTGTTAACTTCCGTAAAGCGAGATACAATAGTTATAAATTGTGTCAATGTCGTAAAGCCAGACACAATTGTTATTTAATTGTTAGTAGTAGTGCGTTCCGTCGTTTTGGGTGTAGTTGTTTGGTTAAAGTTTAACCCGCTTGAGTTGCAACCGAGCCACGGAACGATCGAGTTGTTTTTATAACCTGTTCTGAAGTATTCCTGTCCAAAACGAGAGAAAATTCTTCTTCTGTCTCCATTTTTTCCACTTTTATACCATATTAAACAAAGTTATTAAAAAGTAAAACAATACGAAACAACAGGCGGAATTTTTAGAGACGTTTTGACATAAAATTGCAAACTTTGACACTTTTTAACAATGATATAAACGTCAAGTAGCTGTCAGAGTGAAAAATAACCATCCGATTTGATGGTTGTGTGGTTGCTGCGCTCTGAGCCACAGAACGGATAAAACTACGATCTGACAGCCATCAGAGTAAAATTTCACCAAGCCACGTAACGGTTAGAGCGCGCGCCGGAGTGCGCTCGAGTGCACTCGAGTGAAGCGACGGAACGCAGCCTAGGTTTTCTAACAGACGAGGTTATATTTTAAAAAAAATCTGACATTACATTACATTACACCTTAGTCAGTGAGTGAGTTGTGAGTGTGCTAACTCCCTTAACCTCTCGAGTATCGCGCGGCAAAATGCACGACGCCTTGACCTGCTGACCTCAAGTGACCGAACCTATTTTACTATTTTGCTTATATAACCTATGATTCTTGTCTGTTATTTATGATTTTTACATTTTTAGAAACCTAGAAACATTGTCTAACTATTAAAATTAAGTAATAACAAATACATACCCTTTTTAATGCATTTTATTTTACCAAACGGTCAAAAATTCTTCAATACACTAACTTTGACGATTCAGAAATCATGTAAAACTTGCACTAAATCATATTATTTTTAGTTACACACTAAGCTTATACATTTATCATCATAAAACATTCAACATTTTGCACCATACGCATTTGTAAACAAAACTATAGAATTATATTACAGCTCTAAGCGCCATTTTTATTCCTAAACTGTTTGTCATTTTCGCGAACACTTACGTTTCAAATATTTTTACACTATGTAACAAGAGATAAAAGTTCAAGAAAATCACATCAAACAATCTATACATCTTTCTGTTTAATTTGACATTTAATACTTGTAATTTACTAACGATAAATCATATAAACATCTTTTTTACAAGCAGTTGCACTGGCTGACACTACACAATCTTGTTCACAAATGCGTCACCATTTGTTTTCAACTACCAATACTCACACTTTTTCTATGAACACGATACCCAATCATAATTTAGTATTCGAGCACATACAACACAGAATCGAATGATGTCAAACACTCTTATTGGTTAAAATAAGTTGAAGGTAGTAAAAAATTAACCATAGACCTTGTCACTGGCGGGACACCCGGCATTCCCGCCGACACTTAACGGTACTTTTTTTTCGTGGGAATGCCGTATTCCCGCCGACACTCGAGAGGTTAAAGAGCGGGCGATCATCTAATGAGTGAGTAATTAGTGTGTTAACTCATTTAGTGAGTGAGTAGTGAGTGTGCTAACTCACTTAGTGAGCGAATAAGTGAGTGAATAGTTAGTGTGCTAACTCACTTAGTGAGTGAGTAGTGAGTGTGCTAACTCACTTAGTGAGTGAGTGAATAATGAGTGTGATAGATCACTTAGTGAGTGAGTGAGTAGTGAGTGTACTAACTCACTTAGTGAGCGAGTGAGTGAGTAGTGAGTGTGCTAACTCACCTAGTGAGCATGGTAAGCGCGTCAACCTTGAGCGCGCTGTCTGGTGAGTCGAATGCGACGGTGCACAGGACCTGCGTCTGCCCGCGTTGGAACAGCGCGCTGCCGTGCAATGGCTCGTAAAGGGACACCTGGACGGATAACGAACTTTACATATTATTTATCTCTTAAAGGACAGAGACTAGCCGATAAGGACCGTAAAATCTGTCCTCTCCTCTACCATAATCCACGTTTCGCTAAGTAACAACTGCGCTTTACATACAAAATTTCTATATTTTACATGATAATCAAATCGTTTTTCTATTTAGGAAGTGGTAAACGAGTCAGTGGGTTCACTTCACTTGATGACAAGTAATCACCACCACATATGGACACCTCGCAATCTCAGGTAGTTTCTTGAAGGTCCCTAAAGGTCGATTCTTGCATATCAGTGAAGACACATAGTTCCACCAACATGTTCGCTCAGTTCAGTATCAGTGCTTTAGTGTTGCGTAAGTGATTCAATTCACAAATTTGTCAGTGCTTGAGGTTGCCGTGTTTATTCAGTTTAAAAAAAAATACTGAAGTATATTTAAGCGTTAATAAAACGCTAAAATATATAAAAAAAACATTTATTTAAATGTGTACTTACCTCACAGCTAATATTTCTCAGGTCATCCAAGTGTCTTCCGTCACAACGAATGTCTGTCTCAAAGATCATGTCCCTGAAGATCTGCTTGAGATTGGCGTTGAAAGCGTCCTGCAGCTGTCCCGGGTCTGCGCCGGTGTCTCTGAGCTGGTTAAGGACTGTGTGACGAAGGTCGGAAACCGCACGGTCGCGGGACGTCTTGTCGTGGGAGTGGTCGCTAGAAAATCGAGGGACATTTGTGAGAGTTACCAATGAATCTCTTGGGATCGGTTTACCCGAAACCAGAACATTTTGGGCTCTTCGCCCTCCAAGACGTTGGCCAAGCTCATGGTCAGTCGTTTGTGTTAGTAGTTAAAAGTACTTAATAAAATTATGTGTACAATAAAGAATCATGAATGAGAACACAGCCTAGGTATTTTATTTTGGCTATCACCAATAAAAAATACAAAATAGTGATTTTTATGAAATAATATTCTATCATAATATTATTATATCCTCCTATAATTAAAACGATAAAAGAAGATCAAAGCAACTAAATTATGTTTAAACATATTTGGGTACAATACTAGCACCCCCTCTCTTCCCTTGGACGAGACCCAAGAACCCAATGAACAAAGGCGACTGGCTAACGGACTAAAGACTGCACTGCACATCCATCCAACAGCACATTGTGCAGTCGCTATTTGGTGAAAAGTAAACTATGGCAGAGGACTGCTTTTGCGGTCCTCATTGCCTAGTCTCTGACTAACCGTCCGGGGATAATAGTCGTGATTATAATGTATGTGTGTACCTATGTAAAAATATCCGTAATTCAATAAATTTACTCAAATAACCTAACTTTTTGATTTCGTTTTCTCTAATACTATAACCCTAGAAGTAATAACTAAGTAATGGACGATTTCTAAACAACATAGCCATAATTTTTAGTGTCTGAAATCACCTACTATAAATTAAATTAAATAAATTTCACAACAACCGTAGCGACAGCTCTGTAACGCGAATGACATTTTACCTAAGAGATGTAATCACTATGTAGACATTACGATGGCTAGAATATGAAACGATACGATCCGTCTAAAGCGAGTTCGTGCTTCCGATTTTCACGGATTTTCATACATTAGCTCTCGTTAACGTACGCACGGACGTTTTCTAAACGACCACTTCGGCGCTGCTTTGGTTTTCATACAAAATAATACCATTACGATTATATTAACTAGTACCATAATGGTTCGTGCTTGGGGTACTGATGGAGAGTAATCACCGCCGCCCATGGACACCCGCAAAACCAGAGGAATCGCAGGCGCGTTGCCGGCCTTTAAGGAAGGAATAGGAATTGTAAGGGGGGGGGGGGGAGGGGGGATGGGCCTCCGGAACCCTCGCTGGCCGGACGAAACACAATAGCACCAAGTGCCGTTATTTCACGCCGGATATTCGTGAAAGGGTGGTATTACGCCGGGCGAGCCGGCCCAATGCGTACTGCAACGCAGCGTGGCTCTACCACTAGAAAAAAGTTTTGCTCCTGGGTATCATAGTTAAAGTACATACATACATAATAATCACGACTATTATCCCCCAAGGGTTAGTCAGAGACTAGGTAATGAGGACAGCGAAAGCAGTCCTCGACCATAGTCCACCTTTCACCAAATAGCGACTGCACATGTGCTCAGCGTGACGGGTGATGGGCCCATCGCCGCTCTATGCTGTCGAATTTATGTGCAGTCGCCTTTTACCACACTCCCGTGAGAGAGGGTAGTAGTATTCTTTCACTGCTACGTGACACGGTTACATAGTTAAAGTAAAAACATTATTATTCAAGAAAAGTTAATTAGGAAACAATTTTTTTTAGTCTACCACCCATTCAGTGCGTAATTTCTAGCTGTGGAGAAGAATGGGCTCAAGAAACTACAGCTCTATGCTTCGATCACATACAAAAACAAGATGCACAATTAACGCTCTCAAAACGGCCGCACCTGAAGTGTACGTGGCGACATCACATGTGTTTTTTCTCTTAAATAATGGCTTCGTGCGATCAGCACATTTAGCCAGTGTCAAGTTTTTAATAGTAATTATTATTTTCTTTACATTAAGTGAATGATGATGAGTGATAACGAACGTTTAATGGTAAATGATTTTCCCCCAAACCCCTCGAGACTTAATAAAGCTGTGGGACTTTATTGAGGTCTCACACGGACTCCTTAAGAGAATTTGAAAAGCGATGTTGCACTGTTTTGTTTTATTTGCTAACACTCATGCACGTTCACGAACACTTAACAGTAAATAATCCACAATTATTTCACATTAATATTCGACAAAACACAAATTATAGAAAATAATACAAAACTGCAGACATGACGCTTCACTTTCCCGCCAAGAAGTCCCCACACATGTTTAGGTGCGCATTTTGTTTGGTAGTGTGGTGCGAGCTAAGTGACAACGTGACAAAAAGCTCCTTCGATAATTGCTATTTCTTCTAATACATATATACGTCAAATGTAAACAGGGTTGATTTTGGACCACCCGCCAATTTGTATTACGTGATACGTGCAGAAGTACAACCAAACAATGAAATAAAAAAAAAACATTATATTTTTAACATTTTTGTCTCAATTTTTCCAAGAAAATTTAAATTATTGTCACCCAGCGCGCGGAATATCGCGGTTATCAAAGCGCATGCGCGTGACCGCTATTATTCACCCCGTGCACCAATGACAGCGCGCCATCCGTCGCTTTGACCGCGAGGGTGAGCGCACGCACCTAGCACTATAGGACATAGTTAAAATTCCTCTATACAACGCCTTGCCACAAGAGATAACAGACTTATCGTTTTTGAACTTCAAGCATAAAGTTAAATTGTTTCTCGAATGTAATCCGTTTTATAGTCTTGATGAATACTTTACGCAATTACGACAGAATAAATGTTCCTTCTTTTTATAATTTCGTTTATAAGTAAGTACTAGTAATTTATTGTACGAAATTTTTTTTAATGTTTTTTTTTTGTTATTATTATTTTGTTTCAATACATTTAACACTTTTAACATCGACATTCAATTTTTGTTGCAATAATTTGAATAATTTTTAATTTAATTTTGACGTGACAACGTCTTATAAATTGGTTTGCCGGGTGACACTTCAAGAAACTGCGTTACGCTCCGCTCACGTTATGCGCTCACAATGAGAGCGAGTGAGAGGCACGCGTCCCTTCTACTCGGGCATGGTTAGCCCGCCTAAAAGCGAGAGAGACAGACATAAAAAGTGAAAGGCACGCGTCCCTTCCATATTATTTCATCCTTCTTCCTACTATACGAATGAATATTCACATTAAAATTATTTTACCACTCAAAGTCGTTGTCACGTAAAACTTTCGCCCGTATACCGACTTTACAGGCAACCAATTTTTAATTAGATTATTTATTTCATTAATTTTATTTTTTTTGTTTGTGAAAGTGACTTGCTAAATGTAACGTTTTGTTATATGGCCAATAAATAATATTGAATACAAAAAAAGCAGGCGAAAAATTGTAATTAAAAAAAGAATACATTCATTATTTTTACGTCAAAAATATTTTATTAATAAGTACTTTTTTTTTACCCCATATTTACTTTTTGCGGAAAATCCAAAATTAACCCAGTATATCAACACTGCCACTTTTCCGCTACGATTTAGGGTGGATTCGACCAAACTGGAATAAGACTTACTCCGAGATTAGTCTATATAAATACGGCGTTTACTCTAGGTATAAGACCTTATTTCAGGGGGGTTACTCTCGAACGCAAACTCAATCTTAATACAATTCCAATGCGATTAATATGTATCGATATTGGGATAAGTAAAGATAATTCTGAAACGCCATCTCGATAATAATTTGTTCAATCAATTTCCACGCAATTTAATTCCAATGTGGCGCTATTGTCGCTTACAAAAGTGCCATTTGACAATTTTTAGATTTTTGATTGGAAATTGATTAATGCAATTCTGTTTCAAGAGTAACCTACCAGTTTGGTCGAATCTACCCTTAGTATGGGATTGTGTATCCAGTTTTTATGTAATCGAAGGCTGTATGTTATTATTCCTCTACCTGAGAATCTCTCTGATCTTCATGGACGACAGGGTCTTGATGGAGTCCACAGTACTCTGGTCGAGGGGCAGTTGCACTTCGTACTCTCGCTTCATCTTCCCGTGGTCCTTTTGCAGTTTCTCTATAGCTTTCACTATGTGCTGAGCTTCTTTCGTTCCTGTCGAGAGAATATATTTTTAAGCCATTTTACGATTTGGTATCCGGTGCTGTGGATTCAATTGCAGGGGGGTTACTCTTGAACGCAAACTCAATCTCAATACAATTCCATTGCGATTAATATGTATCGATATTGGGATAAGTAAAGATAATTCCGGAACGCCATCTCTATAATAATTTGTTCAATCAATTTCCACGCAATTTAATTCCAATGTGGCGCTATTGTCGCTTACAAAAGTGCCATTTGTCATTTTTTAGATTTGTGATTGGAAATTGACTAATGCAATTGTGTTTCAAGAGTAAGCCTACAGGTCCGGCAGGTGTGTTTCGGATTTTCCAATCCCTAGCCCAGATTTAATAAAAATTAGAAAATGTTTCAATTTCATTTTGAATAAACATTTTTTTTGTAATCCATCAATTTTGCAAACAACAGTCAGCACTTTGTGATCAACAACCTGTATTTGGCAAGCATAGTGATGAAGCCATTCTAGTGATTACACGATTTTAACGAGGGGCGATGCCCAAATTAGCATGGAGCTCAGCCCCAGAAACGCCCAGAATGCAGGACTATGTCATACAATAGCTTTTTAGTGGTAATTTTATGATATCTAGATTTTATGTCATGTAAAGCACCGGTTGAAAAGTTATAGGCGATAAGCTATTAGTGCCTATTGTTTTTTTTATTTCATTTTACAGTTTGCATTTGCAGATATCATTGCTATTAATTATTAACTAGGCACTTGAATTAATTGGTTTCTTTACGATAGCTATGAATAATTGCAATCTAGTCATGGTTGTTTACATATTTATAATCTTTATAAAAGTAAATACTATGTATAAAAGTCATCATCATGATCATCAGTACCTATACACAGGCGTACTGCTGGTGTACGCATTCCCTATAGCAAAAAGAAAACTGGGTGCATTTCAGAGTCTGAAAGTCTAAGTATGACAAACGTCAAGAGCTGTGCGTATTAGGCTTCGAAATGTATGTTGCTTTTACACAACGCGAAAGTGTATTACGATACGATAGACAACCAATAATCGATTAAGACTGCCATAGAAGTTTTTACCACACAAGTGGCTGTCGATTATATTTTGTAGATTTAATTATAGAAGCAACAATCATTTTCAATATTTTACAGATGGGAGATTGATAAATATGTCCATATGTCCGTCTGTATATTTTAGGTAAATACTTCCCTTAATTCCTTCTAATTTCTCAAATAAAAGTAAGTGTAATCGATTATTAATCGAATTCTTCCCGAACTACACTAATACAATGAATGAATGAAATATTGAATGACTTATTAGTGTTAACCCAGCAATACTTAGCGTGTCCATGTGGACACTTAATTAGTAGAAAACTAAGTTGACGATTATGGTCACTATGAGTATTTTTTTTGGTACGGCAATAATATGGTATATCTGTCAAAGTATCAAATTACACTTCGAATTACCAACCGTCAATATTGCGTACAAAATAGTGTTTTTGGGAGAGTCCAATTTTGAAGTTATGGAAAAAAAAGAAGAAAGTAAACAGTAAGTATTTTTTCATACAAATTATTCTCCCGACTAAATGCTCTATGCATAGGCTTGTGACCAATAGTGTTATCTTACGTTTACAAATATAATTTGACTTAATTTTATTATGTAATCAAGTTTTATTACTAATTTGTCTTTGTGTCCAAATGGACACGCTAAGCAATTGCATGAGCTAACAACGCTTTGCTTTGTTTTGTCACCAGGTACGTAGATTATGGAATATTCAAAAACAAAAGGACTTTGAACGAAATTTTAAATGCTGTAGAATCAAGCGGAGATGAAGATGATGAAGAATTCAGACCAGTGCCTAATTCAATTTTTTTGCTCCTCCAGAGCCCTCGGTTTTAGTGACTAGATGACAATGCTAGTGGCCGGATCGATAATTTGAGTTCCAGGCAGTTGTTGGCAGAGACTGAAGTTCGTTACCGAAACGCGATAAATTTGAATACTGGACCAAACTTTGACGACCTTGTGTGTAAAAAAAAAGAACCTAGATTCGTGGGGTCTTGGAACTTTTTTTAGGACCTTTTCCAGAGCAAGTGGCAACTGCTTTAAAAAAAATGTCTGCAATCGAATTATTTGACCATATTAGACGTTAGATTATTATACAATAAAATAATTTAAAAAAAAAATTATATGCGTATTAGTGTTTATAGACTTTATTTTGAACTGAATTATATCAAAATATTTAAAAAATACACCGCAAAAAGAAACCGGGCATTGCTGGGAATCTTTAATAATATAAATCCAGTCTTATTATTATTATTATTTTTAATCTGGTGCTTTATCGGACTTCTAAATAATACCATAATTTAAATTATAATTATTTAAGATTTTCTGATATTATACTATTTTTGGGCACTCTTTCTCTTACTGGGACACAGACGGGCATTGTCCTTTGAACGGACTTGAATTTGAAAATATCACCTTCTAGCTTTGGTCTCTTGATCGTAACGCACAACGCTGCGGTATGCGGCTCAAACGCAGCGTCACGACGCAGCGCTTACCGTCTCTGCGGAGAAGTGGTCAGTAGATTTTGCCGCAGCTACCGAAGTAGACGACAAAGAAGCAGGCCGAGAAACATGTTTTTACAACGGAGGGATGAAGGTTGTTTGGAAACTTTAATAAAAAGGCATTTAATTGATGGTAAAGAAAATTACATTCAAATTCTATTAAATTATCTTCAAACAAATCCATTGTCAACCCGCCGCGCAGTGCGGAATACCCGCTCCCCACTTCACCGCGCTTGCCCTTCTCCGCTGACGCATACTGCGACAGAACAAGAGACCATACTAGACGTTTTTCATACAATTATGTGTCGGGCACCGCATGCCGCATACCGCAGCGTTGTGCGTCACGATCAAGAGACCAAAGCTTTACATACACCTACATACTACATAGTGAGTGTAAGACTCATGACTATTATCCCATATAGGTTAGTCAGAGACTAGGTAATGAGGACAGCTAAAACAGTGAGTAGAGATGCCGAACTATCGATGGTTGACCTCGAAAATCACTTAGAACATCGATAGGACTATCGGTAGTATCGATTCTATCAATAGCACAAAATGTGGTAATACTATTGATAACTTGCAATAGTATCGATGGTATGCATACTATTGTCATCAGTGATGAGTGTACTATCGATAGTATCGATACTATTGTCATCCGGGACGAGTTTACGATCCATACTATCGATAGTATCGATACTCAAACTCAATAAGCATTTTGAATCGTCTAAATTTATTTGGATGGATGGGCACCCGCCCATCCACCCCACTTAGCTGTGGGGAAGAAGGAAGGAAGAAGGGCTGTTGCGCCCGGCAAGAAACTCCGCAGCTTTAAAATAATATAGAAGTAACGACATTTACAAAACAATGTCGTTTCCAAATTATACAATCACTTATAAAAATAATGGATTAAGAAAAAATAATGTAAATTTATTATTATAACCAGGCCGTTTTGTCTTCTAAATATTCCTTGACTGTGTAATAACCTTTCCTAAGTAAACAAGATTTTACATGATTCTTAAACTTATCTTAAGGTAAATCTAAAGGTAAATCTAGTACAGTACTTGGTATTTTATTATAATAGTGTATACCTTGCCCCCAAGAAAGAGCCGAGAACCTTTTGTAATCTAAACAGTGGCATTACTAGTTTTGACTTACTTCTAGTATTGAAATTGTGTACATCACCGTGTTTAGAAAAAGTGTTAATATTGCAATCAATTACTATCGATAGTACACTCGTCAGTCGTCATGGATGAAAATAGTATCGATAGTATCGATAGCGTAGTGACTATCAAGGCGTAATACTATCGATACTATTGCAAGTCATCAATACTATTACCACATTCTGCTATCGATACTATCAATAGTCCTATCGATATTTCCACTATTGCCGAACTATCTATATACTGTCGATGGCCTATCGATAGTGAACTTTTGTTGTTAATTTGGTGTACAATAAAGAATATTTTATCTTATCTTTATCGATCGAAATACAAAGAATATCAAAAGCCCTTGTATATTGCTTTCATTGACTATTCCAAAGATTTCGACAGTCTGAACCACAAATATATCTGGTCTAGTCTCAGAGAACAAGGAGTGGAAAATGTCTATATTGAATTAATAAAATCCATATATAGCAAGAGTAAAAGCCGCATCAAATTAGAAACTAAAGGGGAACCATTTCCTATAAACAAAGGCGTCAGACAGCGAGACCCGTTATCCCCCAAGCTGCTCAATGCTGTGCTGGAACACATATTTAGACAAATAGACTGGGAAGAATATGGTCTTAATATTAACGGTAGCCTCCTTAACCATTTGAGATTCGCGGACGATATTATTCTGTTAGAAGAAGATCCCAAGAAATTAGAACATATGGTTAAAATTCTAGCCGATAAAAGTATAGAAGTGGGACTAGAAATGAACGCTAGCAAAACAAAGCTGATGACTAACTCCGCAGAGATTAACATGGAAATGTATGGAAACAGTTTAGATTGCGTGAGCGAATATGTTTACTTAGGTCAAATTATATCCCCCCATGACTCAATGTCCAAGGAAATCAACAAAAGAATAGCTTGTGGATGGAAAAAATTCTGGTCTCTGAAAGAAGTAATGAAGAACAAAGATATAGGATAAAAAAAATCAACCAGTCTTAGGAAGCTCGAGCTCGGCGGTTAGAGCAGTGGACCGGCAATCCAAAGGTCGTGGGTTCGAATCCCACTCGAGCTTCCTAAGACTGGTTGCTTTTTTTCTAGTACACATTTTATCCGATATAGCATTGTGAATGCAAAATCTCAACATTAAAGATATTTATAAGTAATTACGTCTTTAACGATTGTTAAATACTTGCAATAGTATTTCTTTCGAATGTGAGGGTAGACTTCACAGTGACGTAATACCGCTGGCTCGCAGCGTAAATCAAACTACTAGGAAAAATTCAACGAGTCTTCTGGGGTCTCGGTAGCTCAGCGGTTAGAGCAGTGGACCGGCAATCCAAAGGTCGTGGGTTCGAATCCCACTCGAGCTTCCTAAGACTGGTTGATTTTTTTCTAGTACACATTTGCGAACAATTGTGAATGCAAAATCTCAACATTAAAGAACAAGATATATTTATGCATATCAAAAGGAAGACTTTCAACACTTGTATCCTGCATTGCATAACATATGGATGTGTACCGTCCGAGATTTGTTAAAAGAACATCTGTGCTACTTTGCTCCGTAAAAAAAGTCATTATTAGTACTTGAAAGTTGTTGTTAGTACCTGTGTCTGTAACCATTTTTTAGCCAGTGAAACGATCTATTCGGTGGTGAAATCAGAATTGAATTCGAACAGAAATTGCAAAAGTTATAGTCAAAATCATATTTAAAGTTTTATTCGTACCATTACGGACCTGACCTACCACAACTCGCAAACCGCCCGCTGCTGTGCGTCATCCGATCGCTGCGCGCCGTGTACTGTCGACCGCAACACAAATATGGCATCAAGAAGTGTTCGCTGTGCGGGCTGTCCCGAGAATGTCAGCGAGGACGGCGCTTATATGAAGTGCGCAAGATGTAAAAAGATTTTTGATTTGGTATGTGCTAATATCAGTAACGATTGCTATGCTACGTTAACAGTGGATTTTAAGAATACTTGGATGTGTGTGGAGTGCCGAAGCAAATTACCTAAAGGCGACAACTCCCGCACGCAAGTACGTCAACATCCTAGTCTTGACGTGAGTATGACTAGCGATGGCCATGACAGCTCAATAAATAGTCCAGACCATGTCACTGTACGCTCTGGAGCGCGTATTGCACAAACTACTCATATGGCTCAAAATGATGTTTTAAAAAACGCTTTAGACGCCGTTAAAGTTTCAGTTGTGCAGGAATTAAAAAGAACCCAATGTGAATTTGAAACTCAATTAACAAACAAAATAAAATTATTGATAGCCGAACAATTGTCAGCCTTTAAAACAGATCTCTTTGCAAAAATAGATATGCTAACGAATAAGATCGATAAATTGAAGAGTGAATATGAATCAAAAGTTGACGTAAATAGCGAAATGAAAAATAATGAAATTCCTATTAACGTTGCATTTGCTCGACCTCCAACTACGCCTATTCACCTTAAGAAAAAATCCGAGATGAGAGGTAAACCTACTCAGCATAAAAATACAACCGCTTTTGCTGAAAAGAATAAGGCATCCGTGACCCCAGCATCTTTGTCAAAAATAGTACAGGAAAAACCCTTAGCTTCTGTTTCTTCTGTGAATATAGAGGATGGTGCCAATGTAGACGAATGGGTCGAAGTAAAACGCAGACGTGTGCGTAAGTCGTTTCCTGGTGTACTCCGAGGTACTGCTGCGCCAGGAGCCACGCTACTTCAAGCTGCTGAGAGATGGAGGTATCTTCATCTCTACTATGTGCAGGAGGGCACCACAGTTCAACAGGTTAGCGATCATCTTAACTTTGTGAGTGGCAGCCAAGTGTGTACGGTGGAAGCGTTAAAGCCTCGTGGGCGCTATGCGTCATTTAAGCTAGGCGTTCCATCACATCTTGCGGATGGCGTCATGTGTCCGGATAACTGGGCAGAGGATATATGCATTAAACCTTGGCGCCAGAATTTTCGTGCCAAAGAAAGGAAACCGTAAAAATCAACCACGAACACACTGTTTACGTTTCTATTATCAAAACGTCCGTGGCCTAAGGTCCAAGACTAACGTGTTCTATAATAATATCATGCAAAGCAAATTTGACATCATTACTCTAACAGAGACATTTTTAACAAGTTCTGTGTGTGATGGTGAGCTGTTTCCCGCTGGATACAGAGTGGTACGTAGAGACAGAGCAGGTGATGCTGGATGGGGAGGAGTTTTACTTGCTGTTCGGGACTGTTATTCAGTGCGTGTAGTTAAAAACATTGAAACCTTAACTGGGGACAAGGAACTGTTACTAGCAATTGTGAGTTGTAAGAATGTAAAGTTTTTATGTTGTGTTGTCTATTTACCTCCTAATTATAAGGACGAGCAATATCTCAATGTTTTAGCTTGTATTGAAGACGCAATATCAAGTTACTCTGATTTGAATGTTATCATTTTGGGCGACTTTAATCTGAACTCTTACAGCACTTATGTTAAAACGCATTTCGATTTTTTCTGTGAATTTTGTTTGCTACAACAACATAATAGTATGTTTAATAACCATGGTGGCATGTTGGATCTTGTGTTGAGAGACTTCGAACCTGATGTAATCACAGTTAACATTAATGCAGACCCTTTAGTCAAGATTGATGAATACCACCCGGCGCTTGAGGTGGGGATTAGATTTAAATGCGAAAAGATACCGACAATGACGCCACCGTCACCTCCCGCGTAAAGCTCAGCATTTGGCCCTGACTTGAACTGGCGTAAGGGCGATTTACAGGGATTATATGCAGCACTTGGTCATTTGGACTGGTCGGATTTATTGACTGTAAGAGACGTAGATTCAGCAGTTGAAATGTACTACAACAAGTTGTTTAATTGTATCGAACACTTTGTTCCAGTAAGGGGTCAGTCTTTGGGTACTCGGGCTTACATTTATCCAAAATGGTACTCCGCTGAAATAGTAAGAAATATTAAGGAAAAGTATTATCATTTGAAAAGGTACAAAAGAGAGGGAAAGGAATTCAATAAGGCGCTCTTTAAATACTATCGTGAGAGGGTAAAAAAATTGATTGATGCGGAGTATCGCCAACATTTGACACAAATACAAAATAATATTATTAAGGATCCGGTACACTTTTGGGACTTCATAAGGGAGAAAAAGAGAGAGAGGCGTGTTGTCGACACGTACACTTATGGTGATTTGGAGGTGAGGGGTCAAGCTGCGGCTGACACGTTTGCTAAATACTTTAGCTCTGTCTTTCTACCCGACGTACCGCTACTCGACCACGTTAATGCTGCCCGTGCAGCACATAATTATGCAAACGCTACCTCTATCTCGGTTTTGGCAGTTGACGAAATTGATCTGAAAGAAGCTGTGAGGCGTCTTAAACCGCGAACATCTGGAGGGCCCGACAATATTCCGATATTTTTGGCAAAAGACTGCATGTCTGCTTTGAGTACGCCGCTTCTGTATATATTTAATCTCTCTCTCAGTCAGGCAACGTATCCCAATCGCTGGAAATTATCTAGGGTTACCCCGGTTCCGAAGGGTGAAGGAGGGATGGACGTTGCATCTTTCCGACCGATTGCGGTGCTCTCAGTTTTCGCTAAAATCTATGAAACTATCTTAAATACTCGAATCAGTAACCAAATAGGTAATCTGTTGCATGACAGCCAGCATGGATTCCGGAGGGCTCGCTCGACCACCACAAACCTAGTAGCACATGTGGATCATGTTCTTTCTGAAATGGATGAAGGTCGTCAGGTGGACGTTGCCTACTTTGATTTTAGAAAGGCTTTTGATCTGGTCGATAATGATTTTCTACTGCAAAAGTTGGCAATCATAGGTTTCACTACAAACCTACTTAAATTGATATCATGTTACCTTAGTAACCGCTGTCAATATGTCAGGCTAAGTGGATATGAATCTACTGAATACTATACAAGATCGGGAGTGAGCCAAGGGAGCACTTTAGGACCTACCTTATTTTTGATCTTTGTCAATGATTTGCCTGAGAATGTCCGTAAAGCTAAGTGTCTCCTGTTTGCGGATGATCTAAAATTGAGTCTAGGCATCAGAGATGCTGGGGATAATGAGGCATTGCAAAGGGACATTGATTATGTGTGGAAATGGAGCCGCAGCAATCGTCTCCCTCTCAATAGTACTAAGTGTAAAGTCATTACTTGTTCACGCAAACGGCATCCGATAAAGGCAAATTACAACTTATTTGACGCACCACTGGTAAGAGTAGAAACTATCCGTGACTTAGGTTTAGAAATAGATATCAAAATGGACTTTCATACACATGTGACAACAATCTGCAAGATGGCTAATAGGATGTTAGGTTTTATAATTAGAACTGCATCTCAGTTTGATAATTTGAAGGTGGCAAGGGTTCTATACAATGCATACGTTCGTAGTAGACTTGAGTACGGTGCTGCGATATGAGATCCCTCTGAAACTAAATATGACGTTATGATAGAGAAAATACAGCGTAAGTTTGCGCGTTACCTGTATAAAAAGCTCTACGGGTATTACCCCTTCCTATATCCATCCAGGTTTGTCGGTGGTATGGTGGATTTAGACACCTTGAAGTTTAGAAGGCTTCTACTGTTATTGAAACACTACCTATCGATAATACATGGTAAAATCGAAAGCCCAGCGGTATTGGAGAGAGTACGCCTATTGGTTCCGAGGAGAATTCCAAGGGACGCGGCGGGTTTGGTGGCGCCTCGCCGCCAACCTCGGCTGCTGGAACGGCCCGTGACGCGCATTAAGTGCACTGAGTACGCGCCCACTGCCCGCGCATTGCGCTGCATCGGAGATTTACTCGCTCACCACAATGATATCGACATTTTCGCTGACCATTTGGGGCATATTTTTAATAACTTTCGAATAATTTTATGTAACGTGGATACTGACTGAATTGTATTTGAATTGTATTTGAATTAAATTTAAAACTGTAGTTGTTATTGGCGTATTTTTATTACTTTATTTTATTTTACTGACATCTTCTTGACATCGCAATCGAATTGACATTTTATTTTATTTTTTTCCTATTTTATTGTATTAAAATGAAATCTGAAATTGCAATTATTAGCTTAATTTTATTTTATTTATTATATTGACATTTTTATAACATTGAATTTTAATTGAAATTATTTAATGTTTAAACTGGACTTTAGTAATTTTTTTAATTGTAGCCTTATTCATCTCTTTTTTCTTATTGACATTTTTTTTGTTTTATTGAATTGAATTAAATTGTAAGTGTTAGCTTAACTGTTATTTTTATATATTGACATCTTATTAACAATAAATTTTAATAACTCTTAAATTGGATTTAAATTAAATTTTAAATTGTAGTTTTTTGCCTTAAGTAAAACATTTTCTTTTTGTATTTTTATTGACATTTTATTATTAATAACATAATATCATAATATTAATTAGTTTTTGTATGCCTACTACTGTATCGGACTAATGTAATTACCTATATTTCTGCTTAATCTACATAATTGAAAGTGTTTAGTGATACCTTTAATATTGACATTATATCGCAATTGACAATAAGCTTATCTTGGCATTTAAAAGTAAAATTCTGAGTGATGTGTTTTTATCATTATTTTGTACAAGTTATTTGAGTTTAATAGTAGTATTGTGTCTTAATTATGTAATCTAATCTTGTAAGCGTTTTGGATGGAAATCTGTAAGCAACAAGAAATTTAAATAAATAAATAAATAAATGTGAAACCTGGTCACTTGCTGACAACCATAGAGGTAATGGAAAGAAGCATGTTGGGAATTAAGCTTAAGGACAAAATCAGAAACACAGAGATAAGAAGAAAAACCAAAGTTACGGACATACTGGGTAGTATAGATCATCTGAAATGGGGCTGGACAGAACACATGCTTCGAAACAAATTAAACAAATGGAGTAAACAAGTGACTCTATGGTACCCAAGAGACGGGACTAGAAAACAGGGACGCCCTAAAACCAGGTGGGAAGATGACATCCGCCTTACCCTGGGGCCTTACTGGACTAGAGTTGCAGAGGACAGACCACAATGGAGAGAGTTGGAGGAGGCCTATGCCAAAAGGCACGCCGAACTGAGGGACATCCTATAAATTATATCGAACCAAACACTTGCATATTTATATGTATTTATTTATCAAACAATGTGTTACTCGAATTTCGGAATAAATGGCTACTATTATATTATTATATCGATCGGCATCACTAGTCATGAGCCCATCGCCGCTCTATGCAGTTGGAATTATGTGCAGTCTTTAGTCCGTTAGTCGCCTTTTACGACACACAAATGAAAAGATGGGTTCGTAGTATTCTATTAAAGAGCAGCTACCAGCACAGCACAGCCAGCGAAATAAGTAAGTATAATTCTATAAGTGCAGTGACTTACATTCGTACCTAATTTGATGGCCTTCAGTAGGTCCTGTTGCAATATGTCAGATGCGTTACCCTCCAGCATCACAACCAGATTTCCGCTGGTGGCTGCCACCACCAGGTTCAGGGTTGACTTCTCCAGGTCCTTGCGAGTCGGGTTCACTATGAGTTCATTGTCTATTCTACCTAATCTGAAAAGGTTTTTAAATATTAAAGTATTTTTAGTAGGTGATAGAACAGGATCTAGACTAAAAATTCTCATATCTAATACATTTAAAGCGAAATTATTTCTATTGTCACATAGAAGTGTCATGCCATGCCTTCCTGTCTGGTTCAGTTCTGATCTGATATAATTTCGGGCATAATTAGAGGAGTTTAATAAGTAATTTAACAGTGGCTAAGGCATTCGGTTTACGATCTTGTCCTTAGGGCGAGGTATTCCGAGCGCTTCTCTCTCGCTCTCTCGAAGGTACGACGGTAAGGGATGGGTATAACAGCGAAAAGAGGCGAATAGGCGCGTTTTATATTTTTTTAAAATTTATAGATGTATTAAAAAAAACGATCGGTTATAATATATACCTTAAGTTATCTATGAATTTAATTTTGGTAAATGACTCATAATATCAAATCACTTATTTTGAGAATAAAACCTAGAAAAAGAGATAAAGTGTCACAAAAATGGAACTTTGTGAATTTATTCTAGCGAGCCAACTTTATAAAATCGTGTTTCCATCGGGTATATTCCACAGAATAAAGCCTCAACAATATATAATAATTTTCGCAGATTTAAATTTTACTGTTTACTACTTCAAACATTAATTCTAAGAACATGTCTATGTTAATTTTTCACTAACACCTAGCCTTAAACAACTTTCACAATGCCGGGTCAACAAATGGAAGACCAAATTAAAGAAACTGGAACTCCTCCGTGTTTTGGAAGGCACGTAAAGCCGTTGGTCTCAGTAGTTGTTGTAAGATTGTAGTTGTTATAACCGACCAACCCGCATTGGGCCAGTTTGGTGGGTTATGGCCCACTCTTACTATGAACTGTTGCTATGTGGGTAGGCCTGTGCCCAGCAATGGTATGTTAGGCTGATAAGTAGTGATGAAACGATTATCACTTAGAGATTACGATCACGATTATTGTACCTCTAATAATAGACGATTACGATTATTTGATTTTAGTAATAAATAAAATTAATTATTGATAAATCAACATAACATTTATTACCATAAGAAAAATCAAATAAAATTTATAAAAAATCAATAATTAAAATTAAAGTAATTAGAATTTTTTTCAAAAAACAACATTTAAGTTTTTCGGGCATCAATCTGTTCCCTTTTTCGGTTTGAATTAATCCAGCAATAGAGAATAACCTCTCCGACGCCACAGACAATGGTTTGATTGAGAGCTATCTTTTTGCTAACTGTTTTAAAAAGAAATATTGTGTAGTTTTTTTGAGGAAAATAAATGTCAGAAGTAATCGCTAAATAATCGATAGATTGGACGAATAAGGTTATTCGTGAAATATCAATAATTGTTGACTACGATTAATCGAAATCATAATCGTTTCATCACTAATAAGGATGTTACAGTATCTATATTGAGGTATACCTTACAGCACCTATAGGTCCATTCCATGGCACATCGGACATTGCCAGAGCTGCACTGGCAGCGTTAATGGCAATTGCTTCTGGCGGGTTTGTTGCATCCACTGCTAACATATTGCAGACTATTTGGGTATCGTAGTTGTAGTTTTGAGGGAAAAGTGGCCGAAGAGAGCGGTCTATTAGACGTGAGGTGAGGATTTCTCGTTCAGTAGGACCTGGAAACAAAGTAATATAACTTTATAGCAATAATGAAATAAATATAATTAATCGTGTCGCTAGTGGTGAAAGAATACTACCACTCCCTTTCTTCCCTTGGGTGTCGTAAGAGGCGACTTAAGGGCCCCACAGACGATCAGGTCGCCTGCAGGTATCGGCCTGTCAGTTAGTAGTACAACGTACGGGCGGCGGCGGTACTGACAGGCACATACCTGCAGGCGAACTGATCGTGTGTGGGGCCCGCCAGTAGGTATCAGCCCGTCAGTCAGTACTAGCCGCCCGCCGCCGCCGCTGCCCGTGCGTTGTACTACTCACTAACAGGCCGATACCTGCCGGCGATCTGATCGTCTGTGGGGCCCTTTCGGGACTTAAGACTGCACATACATCCAACAGCATAGAGAGGCGATGGGCTCACAACCCGTCACGCAGAGCACATGTGCAGTCACTATTTGATGAACAGTGGACTATGGTAGCGGCCTGCTTTTGCGGTTTTAGCTAAAAAAAAAGCGATTCGCTCGCAAGGCGATCAAATATGACGCTGAGCTGCCACCCTTTTACTGCTGCGGCACACACACACACACATATTATTTTCTTTTTTTGTACTTATCATGTTGTTATTGTGATTATGTGAACCTACATGTGTGTGTCTTTCTAGCAGTAAATAAAGTTTTTATCTATCTATCTATCATCTATCAGTCCTTATTGCCTAGTCTCTGACTAACCCTTCAGGGATAATAGTCGTGATTAAATGTATGTATGTATATAATACAATTATACCCTTTTCTTAATAAGTTTTTCTAGTTCACATTCGCAAGTCGTGGCAGCCTGTAAGTGAATCTGCACTTAGCTAATAACCTAGTAAGAATATTTTTATGTATACTACTAGTGTAAGATTTGTTGGTTGTTCTTAAAAATAAATAAAATAAAAAAATAATGTAATAATTACAAAGCATTCTATTATATTTATTTTTACAATTTTATTACAATTGCTTCGTCTTTAGCATTAAGCCAATTTCAAGGAGTTGAATTAAAATGGAGTCTCACAACTCGTGTAGTTAGTTACTCATATTCCAAAAACCGGACAAATTAAAGAGCCAAACAAAGTACGGACTAGTCTAAAAGTCCGGACATATCCAGGCTAATCCGCACGGATGGTAACCCAATCCAGGAGACTCATTCTATTGTATCTAGCCCCTCAGTCTTGGATTTCTTTTGACAGTTTTTTGACACTAATTGTCAACGTCATTTGACAGAATCGAACATAGATTTTGCGATATTTTGCGATAACAATACATAAGATGAACCACAGAACCGAAATAACCAAACTTGTTCATACTAAAGTAGTCTGTAAGTCTATGAAAACATGGAATAAAGTCAAGTGTGTTTTTGTAGGTGCGGTCTCATGCGATCGCTTGGGGTTTGAGGCGTAGTCTGACTACAATAGTAAAACTTTTACAATTACTTTACAACCTCTTGCCTGTCACAAGGACTCCTAGATTGCTAACAATTGAATTTGCATTGTCTGGTTTTACAACAGCTAAGCTCTTAAGAGCCGTTTACACGTATTAAATTGTCAAGTTGGTAACTAAATTTCAAGTTAATTTTAACTAAATTCTTGCGTGTAAACAGTCACTTAAAAGCTCTTTAGTAACAAGTAGTAAGTATACGATTTAGTGGGCAAGTGAACAAGTAGAATATAATCGAGTCTATATTTTGAGTAAGTAACCACACCTCCCGCACCGCTTGCATTCTCCGGTAGGCGTGGCTTCTACTAAATTGTCATTTAGTTGACGTGTGGACGCAACAATTTAGTGAAGTAGATAAGTTATGGTATATAAACATACTTACATGGTTAAGAATATCGTCCACTAAAGAGAGTAAAATTTAGTTGCCTACTTGACAACTTAATACGTGTAAACGGCACGGCCCAACCCATTAACGCCGCTGTACTATAAATAGTACATGATTTTAGGTTAAGATAAAAGTTATCTTATAAGTTTTTACACTCTATCAACTTTTTCAACCGGTCAACAAAAGTCTACGCAATAAGCTTATAGCTAGAACAAAACGCCATTTGTAAAATAATATGAGAGTAATCCCCATTTTGTGCTAGTTGTTTTGTCGTGTATGCTGATGAGTACTTGATTATTTTATTATACAATATTTAGCTATAGAAATTGTTAAAAAGGTTTCTAGTTTACTCTATAGCAGTGTTTCCCAAACATTGTTCTGCCATGGCCCGGTAGTACTCACACTGCCCCTTCGTGACCCACTAATACTTTTAAACCCAAGCTGGTTCCATTAGGTAAAATAATACACATTTATTAACTAGTAAAAGTGTTTTGTTAATACTACAAATTTTAGTATCGCCTATTTAGTAACTAAATTTTAGTAGTGCGAAGTATGGGGCTGCTGCTTATTTTTTACTAACGTTAGGAGTCGGCGGCTAGCTGCCGACATGTCGTCGGCAAACTGTCAACGTTTCAACTGCTTGCCACAGGCAGGTTGACAGCTAACTGACGACAGCTGACGCCGTCACCTGTCGTGGGCAAGTTGTCAACGTTTTAACTGCTTGCCGCAGGCAGGTCGACAGCTAGCTGATGACGACAGAGGCGACTGCAGTCGTCGTCACCTGTCGGCAGCTAGCTGTCGAGTCGGCGGCTAGCTGTCGACGTTTTAATATCTTGCCGCAGGCAGGTCGACAGCTAGCTGATAACGGCAGAGGCGACTGCAGACGCCGTCACTTGCCGGCAGCTACCGACAACGTATCGACAGCTAGCCGCCGACTTCTAACGTCGTCTGCAGTTACATACGTCGACAGCAAACTGCTGCTCGTGTATTAGAGCCGGTCTCTTTTGTCATTGTGGCGCGCGCCGCTCACCGCTTACGAATATTTACGATGCGTCGATTTATAGTTAGTATTATTTTTAAAATAAGGCGGGAATGTTGCGACCCGGTATTTTGTTTTGACGGCCCGGTACCGGGTCGCGACCCGGCAAATGGGAAACGCTGCTCTATAGCATTATATTCTAATATAAAATATATAAAAAAAATTAATTTGTATAAAGTTGTTCATGCTATAACACATACAGTGCTGCTGTACTAACTTTAGTACAATGGGCGCTTGACTTGTGAAATAAGATAGATATTGAATACATTTTTATTTGTATTTTATGCTTTTAAATCGCAGTTTTTACTCGTATTAATTGTTTTTTTTTAAGAAAACCAGTTCATATATTACAAAATGCCTTATCGACATACATTTACACAAGGAAAAAACTATTTTGGCTTACAAGAAGCTATATCTATATGACATTATTAGCCAAGATAGTGATGATGATGTTACTTACGACGTGTTTATTTATCCTGCCACCTAATACAGACGTTAACACTGACAAAGAGGAAGGTGGAGACGACGACTTGTATGTAAATGAATTGCCTCAAGATGTTCCTGGTAATATAGAAGTTGTCACTCGCAGACATAGCACTGCCGGTGAAATTAAATGGATTAGTGATGACGATGAACCTCTCACAACATTCGCGTCATCTACTCATCTACTTCACGAAATACGCCAAAGAGAAGAAGACTTGAAATATGTGTGCCTATTTACTCCGATTCTCGGTCTACTCCGTATCAAATATCTTTTGAAGAACAACGTGCTAATGTTTCCGATACCCTAAAAGGTTGAAATAAGGAATCCTCCTGTGAAAGTCTTCGAGTACCCTTTTGACAATGAGGTGCTGGAGCTTATCGCAACTCAAAGCACATTATGTGCTGGATAATATGCATGTTTAAGTCTTTACCCAAGAGGAACTAAATTCCAGGGGATACTTATGATTACTGGATACCATAAATTACCTAGTGAAATATCATATTGGAGCTTAGATGACGACTTCGGTATGCCACTAGTATCATAGTGTATGTCAAGAAACAGATTCTTAGAAATAAAATGGAACCTACACGCACATATTATATTAGCCACAAAAAGAACAATAAAACTAGGCAGTCATCGTCTACAATGGTTGGACAAATGGTTGATTCGTTCAGTTGGTCGGAGTGGAAGACGCGATAATATAATGGCCGTAACCCTTAAAAAAATACCAAACCAACTTAGATGTGTTGTGTGTTCTAACTGTGTTATAACAGGATGTGATTAGTGCCTAAAAACGCTGTGCCTTGATAGAGGATGCTTCGCTCAATATCACTCCTGAGAGTCCATTGTACTAAACTTAGTACACCCCTAAAAACACAACTTCTATGTATTTTCTTGATTTTCTTTTTTTATTGTGAGTTAACTTAAGTATTTTTATAAGGATATTAAAAATTGGATTAGTAAAATTTTTCATAGTATTCATATGGGCGTTAATGGGTTAAAGAAGATGCATACCCAACTCCCTCCTCAAGAAATTGGTAGGTATACGTCCAGCTGCCGCAGCCTTCTGCCTGTAGTCTACCACGAGGGGAAGAAAGGAACTGGAGCTAGCTTTGGCGTTTGACACCACTGTGGACAGCACGCTGGTGTTACCGATGGTGGCCACGCACGCTCCGTCAGCAAAACGAGCGTAGCGACCCGACGATAAGCTCAGTTTTATTCTGTTGGTAATAATAATGGAGAAATTATTAATGTTATTCAGTCTGGCTTATCCCACTGTTCGGCAAAGGCCTCCCAAGCCTCTTACCTTCATGGTAGAGGTAATATTTATAATTGTAATTTTATTTATTTGGTTGTAAAGACTTGTACTTGTAATTACAGAGAAAATCAGCTTGCAGCACAGACCTACAGCAGATTTATGATAATAATAGGGTACCAACTAAGAAAGTAGGTATGTAACAAAAAGGAAACTTGCTAAATACACTTGCATGATGTTTTATTTTGAATATTAAAATTTAAGATAAATGTCTGATTCCAACAAAAACATTAGCTTTTGTATTGGGATAAATACATAACCTAACATAACCTCACACTTACCCATTGGTGAAAGAAACATCGATTTCGGCGACATTCGACGACGAGAAACATCTATGGTAATACACGGGTTTCTTTCTTAACCTCGACAACACTAAGCGATGTTTAGAAAACATTTTGTTACAAATTTACACTTGGATTGGAAGTCAATAGGTCAAAATTTGGCATCTAGTTTGGTTTGGCAGTTTGGCACCTCAGACTTTTTATTTGGTCTGAGTTTGGCACCGACTTTTCGGTCGGGGTGATTTAGTTCTATGTAAGTAATATAGGTTTTTTATAGACGTTAATTAACTAGTATTTATCGTGGTTAGGAGTTATTATTATACAGCGATATAAACGTTATAATAATAAAAAAAGTAACCGCAGCAATGCAATTTTAATTGTTAATCAGAAAATTTAAATTTGAAAAAAGCTGAATGAAATGAATCATTCATTGATTGATTCATTCATTCAGTCTCTCTCATTCTTTTTTTTTTTTTTTTAATTTGTTCCTTGTAGGAACAGGCTAAGGTCCGAGACCATACTGCCTAGTCATTAGTTTGTTTAATTATTTCTTGTAAAGTAGTGTAACGTCATTAGTTATTTATATTCGTTAGTTATATTCAAAGTTTTAAACCTTGTATTAGTTTATTTTAGGTAAAGGCCATTATTTACGTCATTAGTGTTTCAAGCCAGCAAGAATAGCCACAGCCTTAGCTGTGAATATGCTTGTGTTAGAATTTATTTTATAACCTACACCAGAATTCAACTGATCATCAAAGATTGCAAATGAGACTGAAGAATCAGTTTTTGAACCATCTGTATATAAAAACCTAAAACCAGCAAATTCACAAAATTTACTATAAACTTCTTCTTTAGAACATAGATTGTGATCAATAATGATGTTAACGGTGGTCAAGATGCCACAAGCGGGACTCGAACCCGCACCAATTCCACCGCGGCGGCACTACAGCGGCGGCAGGCGACGGCGGGCACCGGCGGCGGCGCGGGGCAACGGGCCGCCCCTCTCCGAGAGAACATTCTCGTTCCGTCGAGCGACTTGGCAACCGGTCCGCACCACTGTTGAGCGCCTAGAAATTATTTTACATACAATCACTTACCACTATTGTATTACTGTACCGAGACATGAAGAAACTTCAACTACAACTGCCTATCATTACATCAGCTCCCGTATGAACATAATGGTGACCCCGACGTGATCTGACAACAAGGAAAGGGTAACTGCCGTGTTTGGTAAGACAAAAAGGAAGTAAGCCCAGGTAAAGTGTTCGTTTTACGCAAGTGTTGCAGTGTAAGTGAGTTTAAAATTGCCTCTGGTGAGTGGTTAGTTTTTATTTATTATTCTGCTGCTTCCAGCCATTTCATTTTTATTGCTTATGCGCTCGCAAAACAGTGTTGTCAAGTGAATGACCCCTACTTGCTAAGCTGCCAAGTCCATAGCTCGCTCATTCCGCGAAGTGCTAAGGTTTAGTGTAAACCCTAAGCTACCTATTTTCTAGCTGTTGTCTAATGCAGTTGTAGCTTACTTCACTTCGTTATTTAAATGACGTATTTATCTAAATTTATGTCCTAAAGTATTTTGCCGTTGCATTGCTTACAAAGTGCCAAGACCTTAGATTAAAACAAAAAGGGAAGATACGGCATTAGCGTCTTGTGAGTGAGCCGCCAAAATTAGGCCTAAAGGCACAATTTCACTTCAGTCGCAATTTGCCGAGCGTACAGGCTACATCGTACTATTGCGGACATTCTACTGTGATAAAAAGAGAAAGACGCTACTCCGCAGTGGCGTCGGAATCGGTCGTACGTACTCGTCTGTTGAGAAGCGACCGAGACGTCAACGCGCTACTCGCTGACTCCCTCGCGCTGAGGTTGAAACTTACTGCTCTGTCTCGCTCGCTCGATTTACACTTTTATAGGTGTGCGTGTGTGAGTGTTTGCATATGTATTTGAGTAGGACTATATTTTGATTGACTACAAGTAGGAGCATGCCGTATCTTCCCTTTTTGTTTTAATCTAAGGCCAAGACTCATAATAAGTCCTAGGTTACCTATTTCTTTAGCTATCTAAGGCTAGTAACCTACAACACTACGTGCAAACGGCTAAATAATTCATTGTTTCATTTCATTTAACATTTAATTTGCTATTAAAACATAAAAAAGTAAAGTTAATTTTCGTAATTTCTGTATAACCCGGTCAAATTAAATAGACAGTCATTCAAAGTTACTCGTACAAATTCCAGGTTCGCTGCCACAACGACCGACTTCTTGATTCCGCCGAGTTACCGTGAGTGCATATTGCATTGATACAGCGAGCGCGCAAACTGGCGAGTCACTGTGACGTCACGCGCTCGATCGGTGGTCAGCAGTGCAGATAACAGCTGTTATCATTATCACCGTGCAGTTGCGACTACATTGCGGGCGGCCTTTCTGGTTAATATTTTTATTTACTTTTTATGTGGTGGTGTATTACTCGTTGCGTGCTCCTATTGTCATTATAAAAATTAATAATGTCTGAATCTATGTCTAAAACTGATCTTAAAGATCTTATTCAGCAGAGAGGCACTATTAAGGCCAGACTTACTGTGTTTCAAAAATATGTCGATAATTTAAGCAAACTTGGTTCAAAGGAGGTTGATAGCATTCTTATTGGCGAATTACAATTAAAATTAACTCGAATGTAGGAGTTGTTCCCTGTCTTTGATGTTGTCCAAAATAAAATAGAATGTTTAGTGTCCGATATTGATTCTCAAATAGAAGAACGAGACATGATTGAGACCAATTTTTATAAAATTATTGCTGTTGCTCAAAACATCATTGAGACTTTCGGTAAGTCCCAAAAGTCAGAGGCTCAAAAACACAATGAGGGATCGTTTCGTTCGGCTTCATGTAGTAATCATAACCAACTAAATGTTAGATTGCCAACAATTAAGTTGCCAACATTTGATGGTAATCATTTAAAGTGGTTAGAGTTTCGAGACACATTCGAGTCTTTGATACATAACAATGAATCGTTGCCGGCAATAAGTAAATTTCATTACTTGCGTAACTCGTTGGAGGGGGGCGCTGCTGTGGTAATAAAGTCGATTAGTTGTACATCGTCCAATTATGAGTTAGCATGGTCAACTTTGTGCGAACGTTTCAACAATAAAAGAATACTCATAAACAATCATGTAAAAACTTTGTTTAATTTCGAAGCAATATCAAAGGAATCTTATAAGTCCATTCGTTACATTGGTTGACTATTATTCAAAAAATTTACGTTCTTTAGAAGAGTTAGGTGAACCTGTCCAGTATTGGTATACATTAGTCATCTATATTATGGCATCAAAACTGGATAGCGCCACTGGTCGACAATGGGAAGAGCATCGAAACACTTTAGACGTATCACCTTAGATTAAAACAAAAAGGGAAGATACGGCATGCTTCTACTTGTAGTCATTCAAAATATAGTCCTACTCAACTACTTAAGCAAACACTTACACACGCACACCTATAAAGTGTAAATCGAGCGAGCGAGACAAAGCGGTAAGTTTCAACGTCAGCGCGAGGGAGTCAGCGAGTAGCGCGTTGACGTCTCGGTCGCTTCGCAACAGACGAGTACGTACGACCGATTCCGATGCCACTGCGGAGTAGCGTCTTTCTCTTTTTCACACAGTAGAATATCTGCAATAGAGCGATGTAGCCTGTTCGCTCGGCAGATTGTGACTGAAGTGAAATTGTGCCTTTAGGCCTAATTTTGGCGGCTCACTCACGAGACGCTAATGCCGTATCTTCCCTTTTTGTTTTAATCTAAGCGTATCACCCAAACTTGCAGATTTGTTCGAATTCCTTCGTGGTCGTGCCGATGTTCTAGAAACTATTCAATACAGTTGCGTTGATTCTAATAGATGTGAAAGAAATACAGGCAAAGATTTCAATAAATCCACAAAGTCATTTATTAATACTAATAATAATTCAAACTTTAAAAGGTGTATTGCTTGTAATCAAAGTCATTTGCTTTATATGTGTGATAAACTCAAAACCATGTCATTGAGTGAAAGAATTTCTATTGTTAATAGACATAAAGTTTGTCATAATTGTCTTCGTTCTGGTCATCACGCTTCACAGTGTCGTTTGGGTCCTTGTAAAATCTGTAAAAAAAGACATAATTCACTATTACATAAAGCTGATGATAATCCTAACACTAATGATAATAATAGTACATCTACCTCACCGACGTCTCCTGAGTATCCCACTAATCAGCTGCAGTCCAGTATAGCTTTGTCTGCCATAGCGCCAAATCAGGTATTGTTATGCACTGCCGAAGTTTTTTTGGTTGATATTAAAACTAATAAAACTTTCTCTGCCAAGGCTTTGCTTGACAGTGGGAGCCAGTCGTCGTTCTTATCTGAAAAAATGCAAAAGAAAATGAATATTTCGTGTTCTCGAACTAACCCAATTACAGTTTGTGGTGTCAATAACACCGTAACGAGTACTGTTAAAATGTGTGATCTTCAAGTTAGATCTCGTAGAAATAATTTTTTTACTAAGGTTAGCTGTTTAATAATCCCTCAAATAACTAGTTGTTTGCCAAACGTCCCCGTTGATGTCTCCAAATTACATATCCCATCTAATATTCAGTTGGCCGATACGTTTCTTCCAACCTTCAGAAATTCATATATTGCTGGGTGCTGATGTGTTTTGGGATGTTGTTATGTCCAATCAAATTAAGCTAAGTCCAAATCAACCAACATTGCAAGAATCTAAATTTGGCTGGCTAGTAGCTGGTCCTATGTGTAATAAATTTAATTCTTCTTCTCAAATCCGGTGTAACTTCTCTCAAGAGATAAAAAATTCTCTTGCTAAGTTTTGGGAGGTTGAAGAGCTTCCACCGTCATCAAAGCTGTTGTCCAAAGAGGAAGAGCAGTGCGAAGCTCACTTTATAGAAAATTATAAACGTCTTTCAGATGGAAGATTTTGTGTCAAGCTTCCGTTCCATGAAAACCCAGAGGAATCACTTGGTGATTCATACACCATTGCTCGTAAGCGCTTCTTTAATTTAGAAAAACGCTTAACTAAATCAAATAAGATTTGATTTAGTTAAGCGTTTTTCTAAACAAGCTTATTCAGATTTTTTACGTGAATATGAACAGTTAGGTCATTTGTCTGAGGTATCGCGTCCTACATTTGGATATTATATACCTCATCATGCTGTCTTGCGCGAGCAAAGCGAAACAACTAAACTTAGAGTCGTGTTTGATGCGTCATGTAAGACGTCTTCTGGTAAATCATTAAACGATTTGATGCTGGTAGGCCCAACAATACAGGATGACTTGTTTTCAATCCTTATAAGGTTTCGTCTAAATATCTATGTCGTTACTGGAGATATTGATAAATTTTTTCGTCGAGTAGTCATTGATGAAACACAACGCCACTTGCAATTGATTCTTTGGCGAGATGATGAGTCACAACCATTAAGAGTTCTTCAATTGAATACTGTAACGTATGGTACCGCATCGGCTCCGTTTTTGAGTACACGTTGCTTATTCCAACTCGCTAATGAATGTCCAGATAAAAAGATTGCTGACGTTATACGTCACAACTTCTACGTTGATGATTTGAATGTGTCTTGTAGCTTAAAAAATGAATTAAAATCAGTAGTTACCGGTGTTATAGAAAAACTAAAAGAGGGTGGTTTTCCGTTGCGAAAATTCCGTTCCAATGTGCCTGAAATATTCAACGATCTTCCAATAGATAATCAAGCACAAGACTTTTCCAAGGACTCTACTGTTCTAGGCTTAAAATGGTCACCCATCAGCGATGTCCTTCAATTTTCCACACAATCTGAAATACCAGGAAAAATAACAAAACGAAACATTCTGTCTGCGTCAAGTAAATTATTTGATCCCCTCGGTTTATTGTCTGCATGCACGATAACACCAAAACTCATCCTCCAGGAGTTGTGGTCCGTAAAATCTGATTGGGACGATCCAGTGCCCGACGAGATCAAAGTTTTGTGGGAATCAATCTTTAATAATCTTTCTTATTTGTCACACATAGAAATACCTAGATGTGTACTATCTGAAAAGTCACTTGATCTTGAAATTCATTGTTTCACGGATGCCTCACAAAAGGCTTATGCTGCTTGCATCTACATAAAGTCTTCCGGTCAAGTAAAATTATTATGTGCAAAGTCTAAAGTAGCACCGTTAAAACAAGAAATGACAATACCACGACTGGAATTATTGGGAGCACTTCTTGGTGCACGATTGTACTCTAAAGTGTTAGAGTCATTTAAAGTCCCAGTTTCAAAATCCTTCTTTTGGTCTGATTCGACGATTGTGTTGGGGTGGCTCAAAACTCAACCAAAAACTCTTAAGGCTTTTGTTTGTAACAGGATTCAGGAAGTACGTCAATTAAGTGATCCATTGTCATGGCGTCATGTACCTACCGAGGTCAATCCAGCTGATCTGGCTTCTCGTGGTGTTTCACCGCAGCAGCTGCATCGTAGTAGTCTCTGGAGGCATGGTCCTCCTTTTCTAGCAAAATCTAAAGAGTACAGGCCTCCTTCTGCTCCCTCTCGTGTCGAATTACCTGAAACAAAAATAAGTCTTAAATTACAATGTCTCGAAAGTGTCGTACCGTTTGAAAGATATTCAAAGTTTTGTACACTACAAAGAGTAATGGCATTTGTTCTGCGGTTCATAAATAATTGTAAAAAAGGTAAACTAAATAAATTAAAACATAGACTTACCACTGAAGAATTACAGCAATCCCTAATCGTTCTAGTGAAACAATCACAAAATGATACCTTTCCAACAGAGATACAGTCGCTGTTGACAACCAAATCCTTTCTTAGACGAATATGGTATACTTCGCGTAGGAGGTCGTATTCAGAATGCGGTCCATTGTTCTTATAATAAAATTCATCCTATGGTAATTGATTCAAAGCACACTCTAACAAAACTTTTATTTGAAAGCGAACATCTGCGTCTACTTCATTGTGGTCCGCAGCAGTTGTTAAGCTCCATACGTGAGCGATTTTGGCCAATTGGTGGCAGAACACTAAGTTCAAAAACTGTATTCAAATGTATTACATGTAAAAGATTTAAAGCGCAAGCGATTCAACCTTTAATGGGTAACTTACCTCCACCTCGTGTCAGTCCAGCTCCACCCTTCGAGACGTGTGGAACTGATTTTGCAGGTCCTTTCCTAATTTCGAGTCGCAAGGGTCGTGGATCGCGTACTACTAAGTGTTATTTGTGTATTTTTGTCTGTCTCTTTACAAAAGCAGTTCATCTGGAAGTCGTTAGCGAGCTTAGTACCAATGCCTTTATAATGTGTTTGCGAAGATTCATAGCTCGTCGCGGCAAACCTCGAACCATTTATTGTGATAATGGCAGAAACTTCGTAGGAGCAAGCAACAAGTTGGCCCGACTAATAAAACAAAATGACCAACCTATCGGTGCGTACGCGGCCAGTGACAACATTAACTTTAAATTTAGTCCTGCATACTCGCCTAACTTTGGCGGAATCTGGGAGGCGGGGGTAAAGGCCGCTAAATTCCATCTTCGACGCATTGCGGGTAACACTAGTCTTACGTTCGAAGAACTATCTACATTATTCGCTCAGATTGAGGCAATTTTAAATTCGCGTCCGTTAACGTGTCTGTCCGCGGATCCGTCCGACTTAACACCACTCACTCCTGGGCACTTCCTTATTGGACGGCCTCTGACGGCGTTACCCGATCCAATCTCCGAACCGGTTCGGGTCAACCGTTACCAATTGCTGGAGAGACTGCGACATCAATTTTGGAGAAGGTGGACGCAAGAGGTGCTGTCTGATCTGCAGCAGCGAGTGAAGTGGCGCACAAAGGGCCACAACATTCAAGTCGGCGACGTCGTCTTAATAAAGGACGACTATTTGCCACCACTACAATGGCTGTTGGGACGAATCAAATCACTGTATCCTGGTGAAGATGGCATTACCAGAGTCGTCGATGTCTCCACAAAAAAAGGACTGCTACGACGAGCGATCTCCAGACTATGTCCTATGTTAAGAGAATCCCACGAGCCTCTTGAAAGTGGTCCTTTCAAGGAGGGGGAGGAATGTTAACGGTGGTCAAGATGCCACAAGCAGGACTCGAACCCGCACCAATTCCACCGCGGCGGCACTACAGCGGCGGCAGGCGACGGCGGGCACCGGCGGCGGCGTGGGGCAAGGGGGGATGCGCGGGCGCGCGCGGGCCGCCCCTCTCCGAGAGAACATTCTCGTTCCGTCGAGCGACTTGGCAACCGGTCCGCACCACTGTTGAGCGCCTAGAAATTATTTTACATACAATCACTTACCACTATTGTATTACTGTACGAGACATAAAGAAACTTCAACTACAACTGCCTATCATTACATCAGCTCCCGTATGAACAAATTACATCAATTGCAGTAAATACACTATTGAAATCTCCCTGATAACAAGGTAGAGGGTCAGATTGATGTATTTGTAAATTTTTTAGATAACTTGAAAATTGAAAAAAGCCCTGATGGATATAAAGTGGATTGTGAATGGAATGTCGAGGAGAACTAACCAAATTTGAAAACAGGCGATTGTTACTTTTTCTGTAAAGTTTTAAAATAAATTTTTCTTTAAGATAGGTGAATCTTATACATATTGGAGGTAATCCACATTCAACCTGCAATACATTAATGGGAGTACTTTTAAACGCTCCAGTGATAAGTCTCATGCTTTTATTTTAAATTTTATTCAATTTATCCACCAGTCTGTTATCACCAGCAAAACAAAGAAACCCATATTCAAAATGACTACGTATTAGAGATTTATATAAAAGTAACAATATTTTGGGATCAGCTCCCCAGGAGGTTCCACACAAAGACTTTAAGACATTAAAAGCTTTATTGGCTCTTGTACATATTTTATCAATATAATTATCCCATGAAACTTTTTGAGTAAATGTTACTCCTAAAAACTTAGCTTCAAGAGAAAGGGGGATTGGGATTTCATTATAGTACACAGTAGGTACAGAATTAGTGGGATTTCCAAACACTACTAACTTAGATTTGGATGGATTAATATCAAGATTTAAAAATGAAAAGTATTTACACAACCCTTCCAGGGACTTGTTTATAATATTAGTAATATGTGATAAATTTTTCCCAAATGCATAAACAACAAGATCATCAGCAAACTGGAGATTTTTTACTTCTGAACCTAGTACTAGATTTAATCGACGAATGTACAAGATAAATATTAAAGGTGAGAGTATTCCTCCTTGACAAACGCCTACAGAGGCATGCCTGGGACCATACAACTTAGAATTATATTTTACATAAGCTTCCCTTTCAGACAAGAATTTTCGGATCCAATGAACTATTTTGATTGGAATGCTAACAGAAAGCAATTCAGAACAAAGAACATCAATATTTACATTATTGAATGCACCAGCAACATCAAAAAATACTGACATTAAATAATTCTTATTTTTAATATTATTTTTGATATCAAGATGGAGTTGACAAATGCTTTCACGAGCCGATGTTCCTCTTCTAAACCCAAATTGATTAGCAGGTAAAATATTATATTTTTCCACGAAAAATTCTAATCTTTGTTTTAGTAATGGGCGATTTTCTGACAGCCCAAATTAAAAAGTAAAAATTAGTTCAAAAACACTCGATAGATGTCGTTTTATGAAAGCTGGGCTACTTATAAGCTGTAATAAATTCTATACTTTTACTTGTCTACCAAAAGAATAAAAAAATAGTATTTACTTACCTATTTATATTCAGGACATCCAGAACCTATTTCTATTTTGGAATAGAATAAATATTACGCAGCCATACACGTGCTCTTCATGAACCCGCCTTTTACTAAGCGCCATACTAATCTATGCTAAGCGCCATCTATGAAGTCATTTACGAACCAATTTCTTTTTTTTTTTGATCTCGGAAAATCGCCCATTGCTCTAAGACCTTTCCAACACAAGATGTTAAAGCGATGGGACGATATGAATCTGGATTTGACCTGATTTTATCTGGTTTTAATATGGGAACCAAACAATCTGACTTCCATGAATGCGGAATACTTAGATTAAAACAAAAAGGGTTTTAATCTAAGGCGGAATATCATTATTTGACCATAAATAATTTAATACATTCAAAAGAATTTGCAAACTATTTTCACTTAGCCTTTTTAACATGGTATATGAAATTCCATCTAAACCAAATGCGCTATCTTTTCTTGAGAAAACGGCGGAAGTCAATTCTTGCATTGTAAAAGACTTATTAAAAAAATCATTCTGTGTATTTATTGCGTTTAGTATGGGAAAATTTATTTTATTATTTACGTAGTCGGGGGTATACTTCTGCAAAAAATCTGGGACTCAATTATCATCACTGTTATTACAAGATTCGAGACAGAGGGGTACAACGATGGAAGGAGTTACACAAATCAACCCAGCTATTAGATCTCACAGTTTTTAAAGTAAGTTTTTTGAGGGCCTGTAACCTTTTAAACTCAAAATATGTTTCGTTTGAAGGATTATTTTTAAAGTTAACATAAGCTAATTTAGAATTTTGAACGGCTTCTGAACATTTTTTATTCCACCATGGCAAACAAGGACTTTTAAGTGACTTCCTAGTATTATTAGGATTAGGAACTGGCGAAGTTCTAAAGGGAAGAGACTTTTCTGTAGCTGAATGCAAGACTTTACTAAACGTACTATAAGCCTCCAGTGGTGTATATTCCTGTACCTGAAAATTAGCTAGTAGAGAGGCTACATTTTTTTCATACATTTTCCAATCCACCATATTGAGGTTTGGGTAGATGGGCAGATGCATGTTATGATTATCGTTTATATCTACATTATTATTATTAACAAAAACTTTGATAATTACATGAAGGTGATAACTGCCAAGAGGATCACTTTGTACAGACCAATCACAAGAAAGAGCCAACGACGGAGAGACTAAAGACAGATCTAATGCATTAGGACGCCATGTCAAGGAACCAACTGTAGTCACTTCACCAGTATTCAATAGGACCAAGTTATTATCATCAGCAATTTCTAAAACGTCTCTACCTCTAGCACTAACAGAATGACACCCCCAAGATGTATGATGAGCGTTAAAATCGCCTGCAAAATATCATAGGCTTAGGTACAGATTTTACTAAGGAATCAAGTTTATATTTATCAAAAGATGGAGTACAATTCGTTGGACAATAAAAACTTACAATACTAAATTACAATAATTCTAACACATATATTTTGTAGAGAATTGTCAAAGTATGTATTTATTTTTTTATAATTCATACTATTATGAATCAAAATGGCTACGCCATTATGTTTATTACCAAGATCATTTCTTTCTATTTTATAACCTTTAATATTAAAGTTCTTTTTAGGCTGTAACCATGTTTTGGATATAATAGCTACATGTATATAATTATGGTAAAGAAATTGAGTTAGTAAAAGTTTATTGCTGATAATACTTTGTGCGTTCCACTGCATAATATTAATAGTATCCATTAAGTGGGTGAGAGACTATTACGTCTGAAAGTTAGCTGCAATATTTCTTTTATTGATGTAGAGTTTATTGGTTTGTCTTTATCTTTTTGATTAACTATTATTTGTGTGATGGCTTTTGTAAGAATATTGATGAAAGTGTCTGATTTGGAAAGATTTTGTATTTGGGTTTCGATAGTTTTTGCGTGAAGATGAGGAAAGTTAGTTTCATTAAATAAATCGGAATATGTTGTAGTTCTGGATTTTATTTTACTTTCTTCGATTTTTTGTTTTTTTTGTGGGCATGTGTATCGCTATATGATTTCCGCCGCAGTTTGCACATTTCGCATTTTTTGGGTCTTTTGTACAGTTTTTAAAATTGTGCTTTTGTGTACAAATGGAGCAAACTTCTGCATTTCGACAGAATTTCGCGATGTGTCCAAATCGCAAACAGTTTAAACATTGTTTAACAGGTGGGACGTAAACATTGACTTCATGTCTCCACGAGTCCAGATAAACATACTGAGGCAATTCCGTTGAAGCAAATGTAACAGCTACTGTTTGCGTGGGCAGGTACGAGACCGTACCACACTCATTCCGCTCCCGTCGCATGAAGCGCCTTACTTGGATGACATTCCTTGAACTACCTACCAGTGCAAATATACGTTCATTAGATAGACCTGTAGGGACTGAAGTAAGAACTCCAGTCACCTCAGTGTCCCCAGCTGGAACGGTAGCTTTTAAGCCCAATTCGTCTAAAAGTTTTTTATTTTGTATGAACACATTTGCGTTATTTGAAAGATCAAATGTTATGCCGACTTTAAATTTGTTTATAGGTCGCAAGTGTAAAAGACCTGTAACGCAATGCTTTCGTATCCCGTTAGAAATAGCCAACCTATCTTTGTCAGTGAATGACCGATTTTCTTCTTTATGTGATAAGAAAACAATGTATTCATTTTTTTTGCAATTTTCCGGGTACTTTCTGGAGTACCCGGGAACTTTATAAATTTGATACTTCCTGGCGCTATCGTCGTCCTCTGAGGAAGACTCGTTGGAAGTGGTTGCAGTTCGTCCTTCAGGATCAGGAGGATCTTTTTTCCTTTTCTTCACGCCGCCACCCATCTTCTCTACAACTCTACTATATTACCAGTAACTAAACTAAGCTTATTTACAGTTAATTAAGTAAATATTATTAGAAAAGAAATTAAAGATTATCGTTTTTCGAAAAAAGGCGCCTTTCTCGTTTGAAGCTTCCCGCGCAAAAAACCCATAGCGTTAATGCTCTCTCTCATTCTTCATTGTATACACAAATGTTTAAAAACAAGACATAAAATCATAAAATCCTTTTAATGATTTCACGATTACATCTGGAAGCTAGCTAATAAAATTAATAATAAATAATAACTTTAAACGTAAGTTTGCTCTAAGTTTTACAAAATAATGTCATGCTTATAAATAAAAATCTGTTTCTAGAAACTATTTGGTGAATTATTTTCTGGATTTTTGCGATCGCTTCCTTTCTTCTGTCAGTGTCAGATAAATCTTTAGCCTCAAAAAGAATGCTGTCAGAGGACTTCTTGGCGGGAAAGTGAAGCGTCATGTCTGCAGTTTCGTTTTATTTTCTAAAATTTGTGTTTTTTCGAATATTAATGTGAAATAATAGTGGATTAATAACCGTTAGGTGATTGTGAACGTGCATGAGTGTTGGCAAATGAAACAAAACAGTGCAACATCACTTTTCAAATTCTCTCAAGAAGTCCGCGTGAGACCTCAGTAAAGTCCTACATCTTTACTGAGGAGTCCTCAGTGAGGACTCAAGGGGTTTGGGGAACATCATTTATCATTAATCATCTTAATCACCACTCATTATCATCAGGGGAAAAAAAAGAAATAAAAAAAACTAATGACTAGGCAGCATGGTCTCAGACCTAAAAATAAAAAAAATAATGCTGTCAATCTGTCAGACTTCTTGGCGGGAAAGTGAAGCGTCATGTCTGCAGTTTTGTTTTATTTTCTAAAATTTGTGTTTTTTTCACAGACTTATAATATACGTCTGTGGTTTTTTCGAACGTTAATGTGAAATAATAGCGGATTATTAACCGTTAAGTGTTTGTGGACGTGCATGAGTGTTGGCAAATGAAACAAAACAGTGCAACATCACTTTTTAAATTCTCTCAAGAAGTCTGCGTGAGACCTCAGTAAAGTTCCACATCTTTACTGAGGACTCAAGGGGTTAGGGGAACATCATTTATCATTCATCATCTTAATCGCCACTCATTATCATCAAGGAAAAAAATGAAATAAAGAAACTAATGACTAGGCAGTATGGTCTCAGACCTTAGCCTGTTCCTTCACGGAGCAAAGGACTTCTTGGCGGGAAAGTGAAGCGTCATGTCTGCAGTTCTGTTTTATTTTCTAACATTTGTGTTTTTTCGAATATTAATGTGAAATGATAGTGGATTATTAACCGTTAAGTGTTTGTGAACGTGCATGAGTGTTGGCAAATGAAACAAAACAGTGCAACATCACTTTTCAAATTCTCTCAAGTAGTCCGCGTGAGACCTCAGTAAAGTCCCACATCTTTACTGAGGACTCAAGAGGTCTGGGGAACATCATTCATCATTCATCTTAATCACCACTCATTATCATCAAGGGAAAAAAACAAATAAAAAACTAATGACTAGGCAGTATGGCTCAGACCTTAGCCTGTTCCTTCATGGAACAAATATTTAAAAAAAAAAAATATAAAAAAAAAAGTCAATCTGTCACCAATCAATCAAATGTACCTACTTATGTCAGAGACTTCTTGGCGGGAAAGTAAACCGTCATGTCTGCATTTTTGTTTTATTTTCTAAAATTTCTGTTTTTTCGAACATTAATGTGAAATAATAGTGGATTATTAACCGTTAACCCTTTACCGCATGGATTTTTTGATTTGGCTCAAATTAATTTACGTGATTCTATGACCTAATAGGGTGCACTAGAAAAAAATATTTTTTTGTTTTGATCATTAAAGACTAAAATAATAGACCTGAAACCCAAAATCTCACATTTGATACAACATGCAGTCAAGGTAACAAATCTTATATGGTACAACATGCAGTTAAGGTTAGTGTTTTTATTTATATAAATATATATAAATATTTCTTATTTTAAAGGAAAAATATTGATATTTTAAAGGAATATTTAATTCAAAACCAGATGAAAATTCTTCAAACAATTCCTTTCTTTGTTTAAGTCAAAAAACCATTGGCATTTACTGCAGTAAATGTAGGTCATGCGTGAGAAATTTTTGCATCCCTGCCGTTTGTCGCCCCAATTGAGTATATCTGAAAATAAATTAAATAGCAAATAGGTACCTACATAAATCCCAAAGTTTTATACTAGCGGTAAATAAGAATACCAAAACACCAAAAAAAAACATATTTTTTATTACATGGGATGTACCCATGAATGCATGTAGTCTCATATCTGACCGAGCAATGATACAAACTCTAATGCATGAAGTATCATATTTGAAAACGAAAATTGACCTTAACTGCATAGAGTATCATTTCAGATACAAAGTTCTAGACTGGTTTTCGTCAAGAAGAATTTGCTATTACTTACATGTTTTTCCGTAAAACTTCTTGGGATCCATTATTCTTTTAGTTTGCACTAAAATAATTTTAAGATGAGCGAAAAAATAGCGAAAAGTGGCTTTTTTCAATTCACAAACCGTACTCACTGTCAGAAATGGCGGTTTGGTAGGTTTTGTGACAGAAATGACAAACCACATACAAGATATAAAACTGCCAATGTTTTTTTCGTGTTCGGATACAATCATAGTATAGATATCAGCCATCAACACATTCTATACAAGGCTCAAAAATTATTAATCTGTGAAAACTCTTAATGTATCATATATGATACCGTATGCGGTAAAGGGTTAAGTGTTTGTGAACGTGCATGAGTATTGGCAAATGAAACGAAACAGTGCAACATCACTTTTCAAATTATCTCAAGAAGTCCGCGTGAGACCTCAGTTAAGTCCCACACGGGTTTGGGGAACATCATTTATCATTCATCATCTAAATCACCACTCATTATCATCAAGGGAAAAAAAGAAATAAAAAACTGATGACTCGGCAGTATGGTCTCAGACCTTAGCCTGTTCCTTCACGGAACAAATAATTAAATTTAAAAAAAAAACCTACGTCAAATTGTCAAACAAAAAGAAAAGTTTATTTATTTACACTAGAATATATATGTAGGTACACATTTATTAGATTTATATGAAAATATCTTGTAAGAATGAAGAAAATTCAGGGAAATGACTCTTTCCAACGTATGAATTACTTATATCAAGTAAGTAGACATCACCATTGTTATATTAAATTGTTTCTTTGAATTTAAACTTACCTACTCAATGTACCTACTTACCTAATTAAAATAATAATTGATTACAGGTAAGTAAATACATTTCAAAAAAGAATCCAGCTCTATCATCGTATTATGGAAACCTAATTGTGAATGTCGCCAAAAAAAATGTGTTGAAAATGTAAGCTACTTACTCAGCATTTATAAGCACTTAAATGTAGGTTTAGTAAGTAGCGACTAACCTTTACTTATATATTGACTTTTTGATGTAACATTTAATTATTATTATTATTGTAAATTAGCAAGTATGCACGTGAAACCACTGGTAAGACCGGAAGATATTTCTTCACATCAGAAGCATCCTGGCGTTAGTTGTAGTTAAGTCATTATGCAACTATACTGTCACTAAACTAGATTGTTCCCAATCTTTCTACAGCACTAACACAATTTTTAAAAGCATTTTTATTTACAATTTACACCCACAATCAAGGGGCCTCCGTGTAATTCTTGTTACGAAGCTTACGCATGTAACACAAGTAGCGTCATTGTGGATCTGAAAAAAACATCACATATTGCAAAATATTTTGACTCATGATTGTTTACATCCATATGCTATTGGACTTTAGTGCTACCTTAAGGCGTAATCACTGTTACGCCTGTCTGCTTCTGCATGAAGTCGCTTTATTAGGCAATGAAAGAGATAGAACTGCAATACAGCATGATGAGTGAAAGAGTAAGATGTTGTTGATGTTAGTTGGCAGTTCAAAGCCGTGAAGTGAAGTGAATTAATAATGAATATTAGAACAAAAAGGATATTTAAGTGTTTGAAATTATCTAATTCCGATGAAGAAGGTAAGTTAACACTACATTTGTAAATAAACCATCCATTTTAGTGTCAGTTTTGCGATTGAAACTCAGTTCTTTTAAACTAACCTCTAAAAAATGGTTTATGACTGTTTTCACTGTTATATTGTTGGAAATTAACAAATAATTTTGATTAATGTGTAATAATAATGTTTATTTTTTTTTTTGCTATTTTCCAAAAATCTAATGTAAACTTCTACCATACATTCGATTTTAAGTACAATCGCGCACAATTTTATTTATTGACTTAAGATACTGACATAAAGTCTAATTATTTTTAATTCAAGTCCTATCATTTAAACGTAATTTTTAATTAGAGATAGTTATTTTTAACTATTTGTAGCTCATTCTTTGCTTATTAGTCATAAAAGACTAGGCAGGTATTTTAACATTTAATGCACTAGGAATATACTTGACCCTAGTTAACTTTACGATTTATGATTAATAAAGATTAGCTTGGTAAGTACCTACTATGAAGTAATACGTATTAGTCGACCAACACAATTATTCGCATGTCAGCTAGATGTTTATCACAGTTGTTCAATAATTTACAAACTAAACGTATCTTTTTCGATATTCCATTTTAAAATCTGACCACTCAGCATGTGCAAACTAATTGAAGTGCAATATATTTAGATTGTTAATTATATTTCATCGCTTCATTCTTCAGATATAACTAACCAGGTAGTCCCTTATAGGTACTAGGCAACTTCGCACACAATTTAAAAGTATTTAATTTGAAACGTCAAAATCCTACGCCATCACCTTGCCCCGCTATCTTTGATAGCTTGCTCATTTCTTATTTGTGCGTAGCAACGAGCACACGTTACCGCAAAAAAAAAAAAAATGCCGAAACGCAGCGCCGAAGAAAAAATGGAGCGTTATAATAGGAAAATCAGGAAATTACAAGAAGAAGCAGAACGTAAAAAGAAGAAAAAAGGTCTTCGAATGATATTATCCGACGACGAGAGTGATACAGGAGACCGTAAGTACTTTCTGGTTATTTTTTGGTGAAAAAAGGTGTTCGTCTTAAATCAATGATTAAACCGACCGGTATGGATTGACTGCGAGTCAATAAATACAACGAAAAATACATCGGGGTTGACCGCGAGTCTCCAACGATGATATTCTAGGAAAAACCAACTTGATTTATCCAATGTCGGTTAGTAGGAATTAACTGCGAGTTAATGACTACACTAGAGTATTAATTATTCGATGCCTTACATCGGGGCTAACCGTGAGTTGCCAACAATGAACAGAATATTTTAAATAGATTTTTTTTTTCCTTCTCATTCTACCTTCAAAAAAAAAAAATCTTATTATTTATTATATATATTTATTAATCTTATATTAATTTTAGATCTTTTGTTTTAAATGCACAAGAACATGATCAATTTAATGAGACTTTATTACCACAAGGCGAAAACACGCCGACATTGGTCGAAAACGTCCTGTTAATCGAGGAAAAATTACCTGAAAATACAGCAGATCAAGTAACTAAATCTGACCCAGATTTAGACCCAGAGCTATTATTAGCTTTAGGAGAGGCCGTCTCGGACACCCCAGAATTTGGAGAAAAAATTTTAGATGAGCAAGCCAAGTTATGGCTCCCTATATTAAAAAAAGGCATCCCAAAGGATCCTAAAGAAAACCTGCTGAAAGAATACATTGTCCCTGACAATTGCAGACTTTTACAGGCACCAAAGTTAAATGCTGAAATAGCAGCTGCTCTTCCAGACATGGTTAGAAATAGGGACAAGAACACCGTCACAGTCCAACAACAACAACTTGGTGCCAAGATAACCGCTGTCAATAGGGCAATGGATTTACTACTCCTAAACGGCGACAGGTTACAAGCCATTAAACATCTCAGTAACGGCTGTCGATTACTTTCAGATATGCACTTCACTTTTACTCAAAGCAGAACAAGGCTCATCACACCAAGCCTAGATAAAACCTGTCTCAATGTTATACACGATACAGAAAGAGACAGCACTCTGTTTGGGGAAAAATTGTCGGAAAATATCAAAGCTGCAAAAGCAATACAAAACAAGGGCTTCAAATAAAGAAGACTTTACCTCAGAAAGCTCCGACTACCCACATACAACAAACAGCTACTCGTTCCGGCTACCAGGGAAACTGGCAGCCTCCTCGCTACCCGTCGAACAGGCGGGGGGGGGGGGGGGGGGGGGGAACCGTCGCCTGGCATCAGCAGCAGTGGCCCCGCCGCCGCCGCGCCGCAATTACCAACCAGCGAGCACGAGAAACGTTCAACGGAACAAGCCCCGTGCTCCAACACATCAGTAAACAGGTACATGCTGGTCGCATTAAATGTTTTTATAATTGCTGGCTTAATATCACAAAAAACACGACTGTTCTTAATTGGATTAAAGATGGATTTTCTATTCCATTCTACAAACATGTAAAACAAACCATTTTACCTAAAAATACATTTTCAATTACTGAAAAACAGGAAATGAATATAGCCATTCAAAAATTGTTCGAATTAGGAGCAATTTCCCTCTGTACACCGACAAAAGACCAGTTTTTATCTAAGATATTTCTTACACCAAAGACAAACGGTAGTAAACGTTTTATATTAAACTTAAAACCTTTAAACAAGTTCATCCCAAAATTACATTTTAAAATGGAGGACTACCGTACGGCCGCAAAATTAATACCTCAAAATGGTTATTTAGCAACAATTGATTTAAAAGAAGCTTACCTTCTCTTGCCTATAAAATCCGAGCACAGAAAATACCTACGATTCGAGTTCGAAAAAATACCAGGCCAAATAACCACTTATGAATTCACTGCGATGCCGTACGGCTTATCAGTAGCACCACGTGCCTTCACAAAGGTCATGAAAGAAGTCATATCCTTTTTGAGATATCGCGGCTTTAAGTCCGTTCTTTATTTAGACGATTGCTTATGTATCGGGGATACATATGTAGATTGCCTTAATAATGTTAATAAAACATTGAAATTATTGCAATGCCTTGGCTTTGTTATAAATCTAGAAAAAAGCTCGTTACAACCAAAATTAAGCTGCATATTTTTAGGTTTTGAATTTAACACTGTTAATTTAACAATGTCCTTACCCTCTGACAAGCGCAACAGTATAGCACAGTTGGTTAATAAGTATTCTACTTTACAAAAATGTACCATTCGTGAGTTAGCTCAACTAATCGGTGTCATCACTCTAAAAGAGAGGGCGCCACCGTCCACACTTTCACATCGTATCCGTGTTTGTTATTTATTTAAAATTATAAAAGTTGTTAATTTAGAAGTAAAAATCTATTTAACTGGCTTGTTTTACCCCAATTTTAAAGTGACAGTGTTTGCAGAAAGAAGCAGTGATTACAATAACAACAACAATCATTTGTAAAGAAGATTACGTGCAATACGTTGTCACGGCTCAAACTGAGCAGAGGCCTATTTGGTGTACCTACCCAAGTTGGTGTTTATTTTTAAGTTTTATTTTTTAGTTTATTTCATTGTTTATATTTAATTTTTTTTTGCATTATTTTGTGTGTGCGGGTACCCAATAAACGTTTTTCTATTCTATTCTATTCTATTCAATTACAAAAATACAAAATATTTCTTAATACAATCAATAAATAAGCGAATCAGTGCCGCGTAATAGTGGGAAATCGAACGTAATGTCTTAAAAAACCGTGTTATTAACAATTAATTAGTGAAAAAGTGCAACATCAGAACCGTTGATACTTTAAATCATAACAAATACTACCTAACAGCTGACTTGAATGTGCAACGATCAGAATCACAAACCGGTTTTGATTTCAAATATCTGTCGTAATAGTGCATACCTGTGCGCCTATTTCGGCACTGTTTCTATAGCTTGGTTGGCTCGTCTCGACTAAGGACGGACTCAAACCTCACATTTCAAGAATCCCAAGTTCAATCCTCGACCATAAACAAAAATCTTTTTGTACTGGAAACATTGTTTTTAATGATTGATATTCAATGTTTGTTTGTTTTAAGCGCTGTCTAGCGTATTGGAACAGTAACAGCTTTGATTAATTGAAAATCATGTCTGCTGCTTCGAAGAACAATAAGAGCATAAGAAGTACATGTAACGGCCGCAATATATCACTGCAAGTCGAATGTTACAAGTGTGGAAATAGAGTTGAGGCTGGGAGTACGGTACTGTGCTCAATATGCAAAAATCACTTTGAGTATGACTGTATTGGGTATTCCGAGAAACTGTTTCGCCTAAAAGACACGATTGCAAAGAAAAACTGGAAGTGCAAAGTATGTGAGCAAAATTTGAAGACTTGTTCTACACCCACACCTAATTGTACTGACCAAGTTGACGAAATTTACCAGTACAGTGTTTCAACTGAAAACTCATTCGCATCGTTATCTGATGATGAACACACAGACACATTACCACTATTATCACAAAATAGTCGATTGAACAATAGCTGTCCAAACCTTTGTAACATAAATTTGCAGGAAAAATTTGACGAGATGGGAAAACAAATAAAGACTCTTAGAGAAAAATTACAGATAGCTGACAATGAAATAGAAAACATGTTAATTGAAAACTCAAAACTTAAGAAACAATTAGAGAATCAAGAAAATAAAACAAAAATACTGACAGAAATTAGTACTAGCACAAAAAGAAATGTAACACATAGAAGAAAGAGGAAAAGTTAAATAAAAATAGACTGGATTTTTTACTGGACGATCACAATACTAACCGATCATCGCCATCTAGCGGCATTGTTGAGAAACTTTGTCCCTCAATGTCAAGCACTCCAAACAGTCCAAACATACAACCTACGTCAGAAGGAAAATTAGTTAACTCGCCAGATGTCACTACCATACCCAATAAAGTGACAATGATGTTACCAACACAACAAAAACAAACAATTCATGTAATTGGAGATGAACAAATTAGAGGTTTAGCTGAAAAATTAAGAAAATCTCGATGCGGCAAATGGAATGACAACTACAGTGTTAGTGGTACAGTGAAACCACACGCCCCTAGCTCGTAAATATTAAAAAACTGTAAATATCTGTATGACAATTTAAGCAAAAATGACATTGTAATAATAGCCTTAGGAAATAATGATGACAACCCATATCAAACAATTACCAATCTAAGTAACATCTTATATTTAATACAATGTAAAGTGTTTATTTTGGGTGTGCAACATAATAATTGTTTAAATACTAAAAAACTAAATACCAAACTAAACCTTGTTTGTAACCAATACGTGAACTGCACTTTTATTGACATTAATCAGCTATTAAGCCAGAAACTACACTGTAAAATGTCATTAAAAGGTATAATTTGCTTTAAATTAAACATAGAAATAGACTACATAAAGTACAACCACGATTACATTCAAAACAGCTTAAAAATGATTAAATCACACACACTTATGACATCCAACAACAAAACATGTATTAATAACAGTTCCAATAGTTGTTTGTATAAAAAAGGAACCATTCCATATTATTTCCAACCAGTAAAATCATTAGACAACACACATAAGTCCCCGGAACCAGAGAGAGTTAAGTTTTTTCGTTAATAATAAGGAACAGTATTTTGGTGTACTGCACCAAAATATTCAAGGTCTTACTTCTAAGAAGGAAATTATTGAGCTAACTATCTCTGACTTGTGGACAATGACCTCACTCCAGATGTAGGCTGTGTTTCACCGAAACATTTATAAAATGTGGTGAGGAAAAAAATATTAATATAAATAACTTTATAGTAGCAACTTACTTCTCAAGAAACAAAAGACGAGGGGGTGCATGTATCTTAGTAAAAAAGGGAATCTCTTATAAAAAAGTTGCATTGGGTAGTGATTTGGCGGTCGACTTCCATTTTGAGTGCTGTGCTGTACACATCTTATTTAGTAACGTTATTGTCTTATGTGTATATCGTGCCTCTACAGCCACAAAGAAAAGACATTTTGACTGTTTCTTTGACAAGTTGCAACTTCTTCTAGATAAGTATCAACATAAGTACCAGAAACAAAAAAATATAATTGTAGGTGACATAAATATTAACACTTTAATAAATAATAATATGACTAGTACCCTTTCTGACATTTTAGTAAATTATAATTTGACCCAGCACATAACAACACCAACACGAGGTAACTCATGTGTTGACCATATTTTTAGTAACATACAGAGTGCCATAGGAAAAACCCTACCTCTCTGCTTGTCTGATCATGACACAGCCCAATTGTTGGTTTTTAAAACAAAAAATAAATCTGTTACTCCTAGAGTTATATACAATTATAAAAGGTGCTACTCCGCTGAGAACATTAAGAAGTTCAAAACTTATCTAGCACAGACCTCATTTGCAGATGTATACAAGGAAACTGACTCAAATCAGGCCTTTAATATGTTTTATGACTGGTTCTGCTTATTGTACAAACTATGTTTTCCAGTTTGTAAAGTTAAAATAAATACAATATATAAACTAAAATGGATCTCAAAAGGTATTAAAAAAAGCTGTGCTACAAATAGAGCCCTCCGACTAAAATATTACAAAAAACGTAACATACCAAACAAAAATAAATACCTTGCTTACTCTAAGCTTTTAAAACAATGTATACAAAAAGCTAAAAAACTAAATAATAATAAATACGTTTTAAATAGCAAGAATGTTTGCCAGGCAACATGGAAAGTGATACAGACTGAGCTAAATTCCGAAACTCACAAAAATCACTACCTACATTGAATCAATAGAATATTGTGACAAAATTATTACAAGCCCCAAAACAATTGCAACAAAATTTAATGAATACTTTATCGAATGTACTAATAAAATAAACTATATAAATTCACACGAGCCCTCAAATGACATCTTGAATAATTCCATATACTTGACACCTATTGACAAATATGACTTAAAAAAATATTTATGCTCTTTAAATAATACAACTTCAGAAGGGTATGATGAAATATGCACAAAAGTTTTGAAAGCATGCAGCGAACAACTAGGCCCCATTCTAGCATATTTAACCTTTTGGGCGCCACGCCATAAACGCATTCCTGTGTCCTGCACGCCAGAGCATAAAATAGACAAAAATACCTACGAAAAATATAGTGCTGCCAAGAGTTGATAAATTGGTAACACACGGCGACCTGTTTTTGTTGTTTTTATATGCAATAAATGACTACTTATAATCTGGGATGTTTAATTTATTCTTGTGCCATCTTCCACTCTTTGTATATATGTACTTAGTACATAAATAAAAGCATAGCATTGAAAATAAAATGGTGGTAAACCACAGCACTATTCTCTATAGTGATGTCTTCAATGTCACGACTGGACGACAAAGGCGCAGCTGGCCATCCTTTAATGCCTCTTCCATAGAGATGTACCCGAGTCGCACGTAATGTATCAATTTCGAAATCGATACCTAGAAAGACATCGATTAACCTTTTCACCGCCCAACTATCCGTATTAATACTCTGTTGTATTTACTTATGTTACTATGTCTTACTATGTGCTTTGCTTATATTAAGTAAGTGCAGACGGCAACAGATTTTGTGAAAGGTTAAATCCTTATCTTTAAATTTCGTGTTAGTGCATCCGAATTCAGAACAGTAACGCTTTTGTTTCACCATCCTATGAACTATCCACATGCGAAAATAAAGTTAACGTGAAACAAACTGCTGCGTCGGTCGCTTTCTGCGTACTGCGTGCGTGACACTCGACTAAATTGTCTCCGCGCGCGGACCGAGAGTGTAGGTATATAAATCGACCGAATTATGTAGTGACACGGGCCTGCTGATACGCTATTTTAGATCTTAAATACTTATCAATATATCGTTTTTAGTCTACTCACAATACTTTTTGGAACGAGCGTAATGCCGAAAGTTAGCAAGTCGATATACCTACTTACCCGCTATTTTAGACCTTAATGTTTACTCACGGTTACTTACCTATTTTTTTTGAAGGATTGATTATGTTGAACTATGGTTTTAGAGATTTATTTCTGTAAAGAATATTACGCTATTATATTATAAGCTATATTATTATGTACTTTAACTATCGTTGAATTATAAAAATGTACCAAACACATTGAGAGTTATCCGCTCGCGTGATCTCGAGATGATACCTAAACATCTTTATAGTGATTTAGTCCTTTTTTTCGCAACCGTTACGAACTAAAATTGCGGCTCGCCTTAGAAAAACCTTTGTTATTATTTTTAAGTTGATATTGGTTATTTTAAACTCGAAAACAAAAGCTTTAAAAATGTAGGTAATTAGCGGAGTGTAATACGTAATTTAGAAACACACTATCTCGATGCACATTAGCGCGACAAATTGCGATAAACAAAATCTCGATGCACGAAATCGCGACAAACCAAATCTCGATGCCATCTATCTAAACATAATGATATCTATCTATATAAGCAAAACTGAGAAGGTACCTACTTGGTATTAACCATGGGATATAAAAAACATACATACATTTTGGGGGTTAAAGTTACTCGCGTCCGTAGGTTTACCCTTGAGACCCTACACGTGACCCCTGGGTGGTGCTAAATGAGTGACACTGACTGAGTGGTAGAGCCACGCTGCGTTGCAGCACGCATTGGGCCGGCTCGCCCGGCGTAATACCACCCTCTCACGAATATTCGGCGTGAAATAACGGCACTTGGTGCACTGTTGTGTTTCGTCCGACCAGTGAGGGTTCCGGAGGCCCATTCCCCCCCCACCCCTCCCAATTCCTATTCCTTCCTTGAACCTATTCCTCCCTTAAAGGCCGGCAACGCGTCTGCGATTCCTCTGGTTTTGCGGGTGTCCATGGGCGGCGGTGATTACTTTCCATCAGGTGACCCGCCTGCTCGTTTGCCTCCCTCTTTTTTAAAAAGAAAAAAGAAAAAATACATAGAAAGTGTCAATTTTAACCGGTGCAAAACAGTACAAAAATATTTTTATAAATAAAAACACATATTTTAGTAAACAATATAATATAATATATATTATATTTTAATATAATATTATTGTGATTCATTTTTTATTTATTTTTAAATTACAAAGCTAACTTTCTAGTTAGCTTTGTAAAAACTACATTTAAATTATATCACCGTGCACACGTGTTGTATGCATATGATCCATAGTAGATGACGGTACCGCAGGTCGAGTAATTGATGGGTGACCAGTCAGCGACCTCGGCGAACATTGCTTAACTTTCGCGATCGAAAACCTAGAGATTTTATGAACTTACGGTCACCCATCCCCTTGACGACGTCGGCGAACATTGCTTAACTTTCGCGATCGAAAACCTCGTGATTTTATAAACCTACGGTCACCCATCCTCTTGGCGACCTCGGCGAACATTGCTTAACTTTCGCGATCGAAAACCTCGTGATTTTATGAACCTACGGTCACCTGTCCTCTTGGCGACCTCGGCGAACATTACTTAACTTTCACGATCGAAAACTCGAGATTACTATGTACCTACGAGTGATGTATAGTGTAAAAATAGATAAAAATTGTATAAGCATCTTTCATTTATTCGCATAAAACGATTACAAACAAAATTCCTATGTTGTGTCGCGATTTCGTGCGTCAATATTACGTATTACACTCTAATTAGCGAAATAACCTAGGCTTACAAGAGTTGCAAGGAGTTATTTTGTTTCGAATATTAATTATAATTACTTACATTACATACAATTAAAGAAAATGTAATAAAACAATTGTTAACATAAATAATAATATATTTAAAGTCTAGTATAATATAAGTATAATAACAGAAATAAAGTTTAATTTATTAAGAATTTGCATACACTTACTTACCTCTTAACCTCAATAATTGAATCAGATTCCGAAAATTCGTCGTCATCATCGACGCCTTCCAAAATGCGAAGAAGTTCAATTGAATCGCTCATGTTGCACTGCACTACGTTCCTCACTATGCGCTTATGACGTCATCAGGCTATCGTCTATCCGTGACCACGGCGCCCAGAGAACTGATTATTGATGACGCGCTAGGGATGCGCCAGAGTTGCCATATTGGATTTAATAGGTGAAGTTGATTTGACGATTCTTTATTCATGTAGCTAGCTGAGCCACGGTACGCTATGGTAGTGTTAGTTTTCTTACATTTGTTTTTATTAAAATAGCAATAATTAAAAAATAAAATAACACGTTTTAGTTGAATTTTGAATAGGTAATTAACGATAAAACTACCTTCCGCAGTACAGCACTAGCGGTCAAGACTAGACGACTTTGGCGTGTTGGACATAGTATTTGATTAGATAAAAATCCATGTTTTATAGTTTAATATTTCTCAGTTCTTATGGCTCTAAGAGACTTGTTTTTATACTCATATGTTGCAGGGATATTCTTTATTGCCGAATGTAGAAAAAAAAAATACCAGTAATAGTTTTTCAACACATTTATTTAATATTTTTGTAAGCCGGGTTTTTTGTCAACTATAGAGGTCGTTGGCGCACAGGGCCCGCAAGTGCTGGTCATATATAGACGACTTTGGCGCTCAAAAGGTTAATAAATCTTTCAATGGTATCAGGTACTTTCCCGGAAAAGCTCAAATTTTCTGTAGTTAAGCCAGTGTTTAAAAAGGGTGACAAACTGAACCTAAATAATTATAGGCCCATAACACTGATACCTACTTTGGCAAAGATTTATGAAAAAGTCATGCTCGAGAAACTCACTTCTTTCTTTAGTAAATTTAAGATTCTAAATAACGACCAGTACGGATTTCAGAAAACTAAGTCCACTACGCAGGCTGTTTTCAACCTTGTAAGTGAGCCATTGACAGGCTTAAATAACGGTATGTACACAACAAGCCTCTTTTTTGACATGTCAAAAGCGTTCGATTTTGTCTGTTACAAACTATTGTTAACAAAACTGGAACGATACGGCATAAGAGGCGTTGTGTTAAAATGGATTCAGTCATACTTGCAGAATAGAATGCAATTGGTACAAGTATCTCGGTTGGACAAGAATAAGGTGTCTCAAACGTATAAATCAGAGTACGGGGAAAACCATTTTGGCGTCCCGCAAGGAAGTATACTCGGCCCGTTTTTATTTCTGGTTTATATTAATGACCTACCTAAAATAACTTATCACCGTTGCATTCTGTTCGCTGACGACATATCGGTAGTAGTAACAACAACAACCAAAAATCTAGATGAGCATAAAATTGACATTAATAATACTATTTCATTAATTATAGACTGGCTGCATAATAATAATCTAATAATAAATATTAATAAAACTAGTTTTCTTAATTTTAATAATAAAACATTTGACATAATCTACCAAGGACATATACTTAAAAAAGAGAATACAACAAAATTTCTAGGTATTGAAATTGACCAACGGTTGAACTGGAAGAAGCAAGTAGAGGTAGTATGCAAAAAAATCAATAGTTTCACTTTTGCTCTTCATAAATTAACTAAAATAGCGTCTAGAAGCACTGCACTTAGTGCCTACTTTGCTTATGTTGAGTCAGTACTCCGTTATGGGCTCATAATATGGGGAAATAGTGTTGACGTAGGTAAAGCTTTTATCTGTCAAAAGAAATGTTTGCGGGCCATATGTGGTGCTCCACCCGATGAACCCTGCAGACCTCTTTTTAGATTACTCAAAATACTACCCTTGCCTTGTATTTACATCTTAGAGACTGCCAAATTTATCAAGTTAAATATGTCCCACTTTAAACAAGCGAAGGATGTGTACTTGCGGAACACACGTAATGGTTGTCGACTGATCTCTGCGTCAATTCCTAGGAGCACCCTTTATCAGAGAAACTGTAACTCGATGTCCATCTTAATTTTCAATAAAATACCTAAAAGTATAAAACAATTACCTTTTAGCAAGTTCAAGACTGCATTGTATAATTGGCTTTCTGATAGGATGTTCTATAGTGTAAAAGAATTCTTGGGTGATAAATTTAAATAATTGTTATAAGTATATCATTATTTGTATATTTGCATGCTGTATAAAATGGCTAAATAGGTTAAGCTCCATTTCTTTTTCACAATATAAGTACATAATATTGTAATAACACCATTACTATAACCCTATTTAGAGCAAATAAAATTATTTGTATTTGTATTTGTATTGGTGTCCGCGTGTCCAGCCGCAAAATACGGCTGGGTATACACAAAAATATTAGAGAGATTAAAATTCCTTTCATTACTGAAACACAATAATTACGATGCCAAGATAGAACTTTCTAAAGAAATTTTGCAAGATCTTAATTGGTGGAAAAACAATTTTTTTTTCACTTACAATCATATGAGACATTCGAGTTTCGAATTTGAAATCTACACAGACGCCTCCAGAACCGGTTGGGGAGCGGTGTGTAAAAACCACCGAACTCACGGGATGTGGAGTGCGACAGAACGTGATAAACATTTAAACTATCTGGAATTGTTTTCAGTATTTCTAGGATTAAAAAGCTTTGTTCATAATAAAAACAACTGTACCGTACTGCTGCGTGTTGACAATACCACAGCTATTAGCTACGTTAATAGAATGGGTGGTATTCAATTCCCCCATTTGAACGAATTATCTCGATTAATTTGGCAATGGTGCGAAAAGCGAAATATCTGGATTTTTGCGTCATACATTAACACAAAGGATAACTATGCTGATTTAGATTCAAGAATCATTAACCCTGATACAGAATGGGAGTTATCAGAAAGAGCCTTTAAAATTATTAAACATCAGTTCGGAGAACCACAAATCGATTTATTCGCTTCTCGCACCAATGCCAAATGCGAAAAATTCACGTCGTGGAAACAAGATCCCGACGCGACTGCTGTAGACGCATTCACTATAAATTGGCAAAGTTTTTACTTCTACGCATTCCCACCGTTTTCATTAATTTTAAAATGTCTGAGAAAAATAATAGACGACGAAGCCTCCGGTATCTTTGTGTTCCCATATTGGCCTGCACAGCCATGGTACCCTCTTTTAACAAAACTTATATGTTCAGACATACTTTATTTTGACGGTGATCAATACCCACTTCGATCTCTTTTCAGAGACCACCATCCCCTCGGCTCGAAGCTTACCCTGGCAGCCGCGAAGCTCTGCGGCAGGCCTTCATTCACCGAGGAACTCCGAAGCCCTAAACCTAATGCTGGCGTCGTTGTCTGACAATACCATGAGACAATATAACGTAACCCTTAAACTTTGGTGGCAGTACTGCTTAGAGAAAAATATTAACTGGCTTGAACCCACAAAACCTTTGTTACTAACTTTTCTAAGCAACCAATTTATAGGCGGGTGTTCGTATAGTAGCTTGAACAGTCATCGTTCAGCGTTATCATTACTATTAGGTAATAATACCGGTTCAGACGAGAGCGTAAAGCGGCTTCTAAAAGGAGCCTACAGATTAAGACCTTCAACACCGAAGTACTCCAGTACATGGGATCCCCAAGTCGTTCTCAACTTTTTATCTAATTGGTACCTTAATACTGAACTTAATTTAGAAAAAATAACGAAAAAGCTAGTTACTCTTTTCGCTATCTGTACTGCCCACCGAGTTCAAACTCTCTCATAAAACTAGAAAACATTACCATTGACGATAATGGCGTCAAAATTATCCTAGCAGATTTAATCAAAACATCGGCCCCAAACCATGAACAACCCCTTCTTAAATTACCATTTTTCGTAGAAAATAATCTTATTTGCCCTGCTTTAGTTCTCAGAGACTATATTTTTATAACAAAAAATAAGAGAACTAATAGTACGGGTCAGTTGCTACTGACATTTAAAGCACCACACAAACCAGCAACAACACAATCCATAAGTCGTTGGATAAAGCAAGTGTTGTCAGACAACGGCGTCAACACTTCCATGTTTAGTGCGCACAGCACGAGACACGCCGCCACATCGGCGGCGCACGCGCGCGGTATTTCTATAGAAACTATTCGAAAGACAGCTGGCTGGAGTAGCTCGTCCAATACTTTTGCAAAGTTTTATAACCGTAATATTCTCGAAGAGGAAAACTTTGCCAAATCTATTTTGACATTATGAAGGGGAAATTTGATTAATTACTTAATTATAAGAACTTAATTATTTAACAGAAGGTTTACTCGTATTTTTATACAAGTGTTTTGTCTCATATTGATTTTTCTGCATAAAAAATTAATACATTTAACTAAGGGTTTTAATTGTGAAAACTTTCCATGCAAACTCTAAACCTCTACCTGGTTAGTTATATCTGAAGAATGAAGCGATGAAATATAATAAGTGATTAAACGAACTCCTTGAGTGAAGTTCGATCATTATTATATGAGTCGCTTCATTCGAAGATATAATCTCCCGCCCTTCCCATCAACATACAAACATACATTGCTGTTTTATACTTTGCGCAAAGCACAGAAAGTTTTCTCCTTCTATCTCTAAAGAATGAGCAAGCTATCAAAGATGGCGGGCAAGGTGATGGCGTAGGATTTTGACGTTTCAAATTAAATACTTTTAAATTGTGTGCGAAGTTGCCTAGTACCTATAAGGGACTACCTGGTTAGTTATATCTTCGAATGAAGCGACTCATATAATAATGATCGAACTTCACTCAAGGAGTTCGTTTAATCACTTATCATTGAACAATTATGATAAACGTCTAGCTTTAATGCGATTAATTATGTTGGTCGTGTAGTAAATATGAAAAGTTTTGAATGACTGAGAAAATATCTACCTCACATTAGGTACAATGGCGGACTCCGTCGCTTTACCAGTCTAAAGGTTAAAATCCCTTGCACACCACGTCGTCTATTTGGTACGGGCACGTAGGTACCCGGGCGGTCGGTTTTTTTTTTTTTTAATAGCAGAAGGAGGCAAACGAGCAAGCGGGTCACCTGATGGAAAGTAATCACCGCCGCCCATGGACACCCGCAAAACCAGAGGAATCGCAGGCGCGTTGCCGGCCTTTAAGGAAGGAATAGGCTCGTTTCTTGAAGATCCCTAAGTCGTAACGGTCCGGAAATACCGCCGCCGAGAGCTGGTTCTACAACACTGTAGTTCGAGGCAAGAAATTTCTTGAAAAACGCACAGTAGTAGACCGCCATCCATCAAGGTGATGTGGATGGAATGACAGTCGATTGCATGTAGTGCGGTGAAGGAAATTAGCGGCAGGGATCAATTCGAACAATTCCTCAGAACACTCCCCATGATATATAGGGTCGGTGCGCTTCACACGAAAATCGCTGCAAAGTGGTAAAGCGACGGTGCCCCGACCGTACCTAGGTATATCTTTTTTGTTAATACCATAATAGAAAATAAGCTGCGTACCTTTTTTTTTTTTTTTTAATTTAAAATGGGTTTGCGTTTGGTCTCGCCTGGTGGTAAGCGATGACGAGGCCGACGGTGGTACACGCTTACCCAGAAAATGCCTATTCACTCTGGCCTTGAAGATACTAAGGTTGTAAGTATCCGGAAACACAGACGCAGGGAGAGCGTTCCACTCCTTAGCGGTGCGTATTAGAAAAGATGCAGCAAACCGCTTCGTACGGATTGTTGGAAAGTCAACGACATGGGGGTGGAAGCCCTCCCGGCGCCTAGTGGTCCGGTGGTAGAAAGTAGAGGGTGGTATCAGGTTATGTAGTTCCTGCGCACACTCGCCAAAATACACCTTATAGAAGACCGATAGACAGGCGACTTTACGCCGATGCTCCAAACTCTGAAGTTTGGTTCCAACGAGCGCATCGTCGCCTATGAGTCTCCTATGAGTGAGATAAAAATCTAGGTTGTTATTAAACGATTTAAACACTTTCACTTCTGATGCAAATGTACTCACTGCTTATCAATTTCAACACAAACAAATAAAAGTTTTCGCGCACCATTCTCGTATCACCGGCTCACCGCACGTAAACAAAATCACGCCATCTCTCGGTCGTTCGCGACACTCGCTCGTCCACCACTATCCCGAGACTTTTAATTCGAGTCACTAAAATTACAAATTGCTTGACATAATTTTCCATAGAAATAACGTGAAACTGGCATTACCACGATAGATTTAAGTGTAATTTTATGACTTGAATTAAAAATAATTAGACTTAATGTCAGTATCTTAAGTCAATAAAGAAAATTGTGCACGATTGTAGGTACTTAAAATCGAATGTATGGTAGAAGTTTACATTAGATTTTTGGAAAATAGCAAGAAGAATTCTTTTTTTATTGATATTGAAAGATTCACAATTTCACACACAATTTTTTCATGTATTTATTTGTTTAAAACTTCAACCCGTTTCTCTGGAATCGCCATCGCAAGAATTGTCAAGTTGGCAGCCCACTTAGAGACCGTAATATCTCGGTTTGTACAATTGTTGAAATTTTGCGTATTCGATTCACTATTTATGCCAATGATATTATGCACAGTTTTTTGACATATAAATCACATTGATACGAACTGTATTTCTTAATGTGCCTGCTATCTTGACGTCAAGTTAGCAGGCACACCAAGATACTCAAATATCTTTTGAACCATAGTATCACTATTTATCTTAGATTAAAACAAAAAGGGAAGATACGGCATGCTCCTACTTGTAGTCATTCAAAATATAGTCCTACTCAACTACTTATGCAAATACTCCGCACACGCACACCTATAAAGTGTAAATTGAGCGAGCGAGACAAAGCGGTAAGTTATAACGTCAGCGCGAGGGAGTCAGCGAGTAGCGCGTTGACGTCTCGGTCGCTTCGCAACAGACGAGTACGCACGACCGATTCCGACGCCACTGCGGAGTAGCGTCTTTCTCTTTTTCACACAGTAGAATATCTGCAATAGGGCGATGTAGCCTGTCCGCTCGGCAAATTGTGACTGAAGTGAAATTGTGCCTTTAGGCCTAATTTTGGCGGCTCACTCACGAGACGCTAATGCCGTATCTTCCCTTTTTGTTTTAATCTAAGCTATTTATATATAACCATAGTATCACTATTAATAATATTTTCACATTTTATTTTCTTAGTAATATTTTTTTTTTTAATAATTAATTTTACGCTGGTATGATAGCCTTTAACAGCAGTGTTACAGACAAAGGGACCCACTCAAAATTTATGTTGCGTTTAAAGTTGTCTTATTGTTCTCTTGCTTTCGTTGGAGTTGCTCGAGTGTGTCATGCTCTCTTAAAGTGTCTGCGGTGGTGGCATGTGCGTCGGGTCGTTACGTTCCCTAAAACATGGTTGAGCGAAGCGATGGCTGATTCACATGTCATACTCGTGAACGGGTGCCGCCTGTGGAGGCTGGTCTGCTCTTGCAATCTTATTTTTTTTATTGGTAGTATTTAATAGTTTTTCTTTTTATTTCAAAGATACTGTAAGACGTTGTTCGTTTTATTTATAATCGAGCAATACCTGTTTTTTGTAATCGTATCAAATGTTTTTTTTTTGTTGTAATGGAAAATGTCCTTCTATGACAGGGAGGGCATGTTCCAACTTGTATTGACGCTCATAATTTGTTTAATTGTATGTTGTATGATTTGGTAACGACATATTGTTTTGTAAATGTCGTTACTTCTATATTATTATAAACCTGTGGAGTTTCTTGCGCCCGTTCTTCTCCACAGTTAAAAGACTTCCTGAATGGGCGGGGTGGGTGGGCGGGTGCCCGTCCATCCTTTAACTTTTGACGATTCAAAATGCTTATTCTAAGTTTACTGAATAAAGAGATATTGATTTTGATTTTGATATGCTATACGTCACTATTTATCACTATACACAATTTTTTGACATAGTCAAAACCATCTAATTCCGTGGTGTGCCTGCCAACTTGACGCTCACACTTGATAAAGATTTATTAGAGCCATAAAGGCGTACAAAGTTATGCGTCTAAAACATTTTCAAAACTCAAATGCTTAGGGGCGTATGATACGACTTTAGAAAAAAATATAAGCTTTTTAGTATCTTATAAAGGTCTTATGTCATAACAATCAACAAAAATACTTACTAAAATAAATATTCTGTAATAATGAACTGCTTTCTTCAACCTCAGTTTCGTATACAGCGATTAAATTATTAGACAAAGTTTATTTTTGCTCTCCTGAAAAGTAGCTATTTTTTACTTACGCCAGGATGCTTCTGATGTGAAGATTTGTTGACTCTGTTCCTAAACTGTTTTAAATATTGGGCTGAGACTACTTAGGGAAGCTAGTTTAATTCAATTTTATGCAAAGACAATTAAAAATTCTATTGTGTCTGGCGCGCGACGCGCATGTAGTTAAACAGTTAAACTTAAACTAAGTCTGAGGGTGGGTCTGCATTGCACCTAACTACTAAGTAGTTTGATTTAATTAGGATGGCAGTTGTGAATTTAGCTGCGAGTAGACATGGGCGCCGAGTAAAAAAAATCCAGCGGCGGCGCGCCTTAAAAATATGCTCGGCGGCGGCGTGAAGCCGGCGGCGTGGGATTTTTGAAGTCGTTTTTGGTTATGTAGTTAAAGGTAGAAATAAGAGTGATAAATAAAACCAACACTTCACAAAGATTTCAACAACAAATCATTATATCGTCGCCGTAGAGCGAAAAGTCACTAAGTAATTAAAATTGATAATTGAGTTCCTCCTTGCGTCGTGTTCCTCAATGCTGAGTCGTGACGTCCCTTCTGCATCACTTTCTCTCTTATGGTTTTTCTCCATCTGTTTCTGTATCTGGCGGTCTGGATGGCGCTGTGAACTGAAGAGTTAAGAGTGGTGCGGATCTGGTCAGACCAACGTATTGGGCTGCGTCCTCGAGGCCGTTTCCCGTCTACTTTGCCGGTCGCTATGAGCTTCTCGAGTTTGTCACCGTCTTTCCTTGCAATGTGACCGAAGTATTCGAGAATTTTGCGTAGACATCCGAGGATGACAGCCGCGAGGAGATTTTGAGTTCTCGCAATATAGACGTTAGTCCGAAATGCTGTCCAAGGAATACGGAGCATCTTTCTCCAGCACCACATCTCAAAAGCGTCAATGCGTTTGCGGTCTGCAGCTTTTAGTGTCCAAGTCTCAGCGCCGTATAAAAGATCGAGAAGACACGAGTCCGTACCAGTCTGGTTTTGGTTTTTACGGAAATATTGCGATCTCTCCAGATTTTTGCAAGCTGAGACATGGCGCTCTTAGCCATGCCAATTCTCCTGCGCACTTCCTTCTCGCACGAACCATCGTTACTGATGTTGGAACCCATGTATATAAAGTTGTCCACTATTTCTAAGTCCAATGAACCAGTGAGTTCCAACTTCTCAGATCTATAATAGGCGAAATCCGAACTGGCAGTCACTGAGGAGATCATTGGTCTCTAGGTATGCCAGCAGTCGAGAGTTAAGTATACGTTCCGTATTCTTGCAGAGTATGGACTTGACTGAAATCGTCTTACAGTAAGATGGATCGGCACGGCTACCTTTTTAGGGCACAGGCTGCATATTAGCCAGCTTCTACGACTGAGGAATACCAGACCAGTCTCAAGTGAGAGGCGATACAGGTGTGTTAGAACAGTAGACAAGTTAGGTGCACACTTATGTCGGACTATGGCCGGGATTCTATCGGGACCACTAGCCTTATTCACGTTAGAGTACGGAGAGCTTTGAGTACCTCTTTGCTGCTGATGTGAGGTTCTCCCATGGAGAGGTCGGCTATAGGCAACTTAGGTGGAACCTTGCTAGCGACATCCAGACGTGAGTTCTTTGCAAAAAGAGTGGAATTACCTTCTCAGCTGCAGTGTGGGCAAGTGAGCCGTCAGGCTTTATCAGCGGTGGAAATAAAGGTATTTCCAAATGTTTCGCACCCATTTGTATTAAATATAGCCGACCCCTCTATCGGGGAGCTTCATGTCCGCGGCGGGAAGGTACTCAAAGCTCTCCGTGGAAATAAAGGTATTCCCAAGTGGGTGCGAAGCATGTTTAACACCGATGGGGCCGATGTGATTGAATCGTGCCCTACGTAATGTTCTTTAACTGGGGCTTTCTCAGAGTCTGGGTACCCGACGATTTGCGCGCTCGAGCATTAGCTCAGGCTAAGAAAGCTGACGGGGTTCCGGTTACAGTTACAGCACTGTGCCATACGCCCCAAAATTTTTAAGATACTATGCCAACGCGTTTGTGTGGACGTCTTAACGCTAGGCTCGTTCGCGAAGTCCCCAAACAAAGGGCGTTCTTCTGATTCTTCTCCCTCTTGATCGGAAATAGGGTCGTCTTCGTCCTCATCGAGCACCTGAGCTGACGCCTCGCGCGGCGCCCGCGCGGCCCACATGAGTAAAGAATAAACTGAGATTATTGTTACAAGAGCCTACACATTGGAATAGTCTAGTCGGCGCGAAATTTTGAACAGTCGGCGGCGGCGGCGGCGCGCCATACCTAAACGGCGGCGGCGAGCCACGGCGGCGCCCATGTCTAGCTGCGAGTGCGCGCAGGTACAACGCGTGCCCTCAGGGCGGGAGGACCACCGCGGGTTGCGGTCTGCTAGCGGGCGGGGGTGCATCGCCCTCCCCGCGCTGTAACGCCCGCTGACACCAAACATTTGCTACTGCGACGCGACTTGTGTGTGACTAACTTCACGGACGCCATTCTATTTGAATCGAACTGTACAACCAACTGCCAACCTTTCGGTTTTTTATCGATTGCATTTGGCGAGTGTGCGCAGGAACTACACGAGCTTATTCCACCTTCTCCTTTCTACCTCCGGGGAAAGAGATGTGGACTGAGATCTCATTCTTACATTGTCAACATACCACCTATACGCACAAAGCGCTTCGCTTCATTATTTTTGATGCGGATAGCTAAGGAGTGGAATTCCCTTCCTGCGGGTCTGTTTCCTGACACGTACTACCTGGACATTTTTATGGCAAGGGTGAACAGGCATTATCTAGGCAAGTATGCTACATCCTAGGCCGCATCGTCACTTACCATCAGGTGAGATCGTGGTCAAATACTTGCCTAAAAATAATAAAAAAATAACCTATTTTTGTTTCTACTCTACTGTTATCCCTTCAATTAATAAAATTTGTTTCAGACATCCTGAAGTTAAAAGACAAATGTGCAAGAAGTGTAAATGCATGCTAATCCACAACATCTCTGCAAAGATGAAAATCAAGACTAAAAATGGATCAAAGACAGTGGTATGGACTTGCAATACATGCGGTACAAAGAGAAAACTGCCGATAGACAAAAATAGAGAGCACACATTGTGGGTGGACAGACCTGAAGCAGTTGTTGAAATAATAAATTAGTTTATTCTTGTATCTTGTTAACTTGTTATGAATTTTCTCATATTTTCTCAACCTAACTATACCTATTCCACATCCCATCATGCAACTGATGTTTTCATTTGTTCCAAATTGGAAATGCTGTAAACCATGGTAGAGATAAGATAGGTATACTTAAGGGGGCCAACCGTCCCGCATTCTGGGGGACCGTCCCGTAATGACAGTTTTAATTCTGCTTTGCAATATTTAATAAAATAGTCCCGGAAATCGTCTAAGGCGTCCCGTATGTCCCGCATTCCTCGTTTCCCATCGTCTCGTTCGCTTAAAAGGGTTCATCATCAAAAATTCGAATGACGAGACGCCGCCCGCTGCCGCCGCCGCCGCCGCAGCGTATCATCAAGCGTTTAACTATAGTGCATTTCATCAAATAGCTATGCCGTCATGTTGGCATTCCCGTCTTGTTCCTGCAGTGTTGCCAACTTAGTGGATTTTCCACTAAAACTAGTGGTTTCTCAACTACTTAGTTAATTTATTTTTCATATCATCAAGTGGTTTTGTGATTCAGCCTACTGAAAATGAAATTTTATTAATTCCAAAAACCACTAGCCACTAAAAAGCAATATTTCGCCACTAAAAGGGGGGTCAAAACCACCGTTTAAGTGGAAAATCTGCCTCAGAGATGGCGCAACGCCAGACCCGGCGTGCTAACCACTCGACCACGGAGGTCGTCAAACTCAGGGACTGAAAGCGGTTACGGTATAAGGTTACGTTACCGGTAAAAAATAAGTGTACCTTAATAAAATAAAGGTAAGGCTTTACCGTTATTTAACCTTTATGCGATATCGGTACCGAAAAACGTTGCATTGACAGCGGGGCGCAGGGTGAGGGGTGAGACTTGCTTTTGCTTGCGAGGCGACGAGTAAAAACCTGTTTTTGTTGCGTGTCGCGCGCAAAAATGTGTAAAAAATGTGCGCGTGTAAACATCATTTTACACTAGTGCGGAAATTGGTATTTACAAACTCATGTCAATAGTAAGCCTTACATTAGTCTACTCGTCTGTGAAAACCAACTTACTGCACTAGTATAATAAGTCCATCATTACGTGTTGCCATTTGCCATGCATACCGATTCATTGCGTATGACGCCATGGAGCTTCATTGATATCTTTTACGTATGGCGTTTGACGCCAAATGGCGTCATAAATAATTCCTTTGAAATTCTATAGAATGACTATTTAGAGAGTTCTAATTAACAGAACTTATATTATTTGACACGTAGATTATGCCTGTATTGATCGTTTTAGGAGATAGCGCCAGTTAAAAAACTTCAGTGGTTGCAAACTTTTTGTTCCCTAATTTTACTTCTTTTGTGTATGGCGTATGACGCCACATAGCGTCATAAAGAAAATTCCACTGAAACTTTGTAGAATTACTTTTTAGGGAGTGCTAATTAGCAGAACTTTCATAATATTGAGGATTTGCTTGATGTAATAAATAATTCGCTACGCGATTTTCTATGCCGGACGATAAACGCGATTATGCGGCATACGTTTTTGACGCGTTAAGACTTATTATGGAACAACGATGTAAAGGTTTAAACTGGCTCGCCATCTTTCCTTTATTAATATTTTATAATTATAAATTGAATTAGTGACGATAGGGCTTCGAACTGGTTTAAAAAATCCCGGTTATTGAATAAGGTTTTTACAAAAACCGCTTCCAATGTAAATGAGAGGGCTTCAAAAACCTAAATAAACCAGTTTAATCCAAAGCTGCGAAATGTACCTACTGCTGGCGAGGCAATTAGGCTAATAGCGACCTTCCGTGTGTAGACATTAGCTCGCAAGTCGATTTAAAACTCGCGCGCTCACTTTGGGAGAGCGGTATTTCAGGCAAATAGAATTCATGTCTACGTATGGAAGGTCGCTATTCGCTTTGCCACTCGCGCGCTCGCGTTGTCCCGGTGTGTTTAGGTACTTATAAAAAGAAGAAAAAACCTCTATAAACCGTTTAATTGATTCAATACCCATTTTATTGTTTTTTTAGAAACAGGTTTTTTTTAATGTTTGGGTAGGCCCACGGGCCGATGTAATCTGTTATGCAGATGATTCTCTGATCACGGCCCGGGGCGGAAATTGCGCAGAGGCAGGGAGACTGGTCACCGTCATAACATCTCTGGTGGTGGACAGAATCCATATGTTGGGGCTCGAGGTAGCGATCGCTAAAACTGAGGCTCTTCTTTTCCATGGGCCTCGACGAGGACCGCCGCCTGGAACCCACCTAGATATAGACGAGCATAGGATCCGGGTTGGGGTCCGGATGAAGTGTCTGGGTCTCATTCTGGACGGGCGTTGGCGCTTCGAGGAGCACTTTCGCAAACTCTCCCCTCTTCTCGTCAGTGCGGCATCCGCTTTGGGACGCAACATGCCGAATGTTGGTGGGCCGAACGCTTTGACTCGCCGGCTTTATGCTAGAGTAGTGGATAATAGCGTTGAGGGCCATCAGAGGGTACAGGACAGTGTCTCATGCTGCAGCTTGTGCGCTGGCTGGCATCCCGCCATGGGGGTTGGAGGCAGTGAAGCTGGCGGAACTGTACCGACAGCGGGCAGAGGCTAAAGAACAGGGTAGAAACCATACTTAAGAAGAGCTTAAACAGGCTCGAGATTTGGCTGACCAAGAGCTGCTGGCCAAATGGGCCGATGATTTGCGGTCATCGACTTACGGCTCCCGGTTGTGCCGAGTCATCCAACCAGAATTGGGGAGATGGCTACAGCGGTGACATGGGACTCTATCTTTCCACTTGGAGCAGATGCTGTCTGGACATGGATGCTTTGGACACTACCTGCACCGAGGGGAGTCGACGTCAGAATGCCACAGCTGTGGAGCTGCGCAGGACACAGAAACGCACACCCTTGAGGAGTGCGGGTCGTGGGCTGCGCAGCGCCACAGTCTGATGTCGGTCGTTGGGGGAGACACTCTCGCTGCCTAGCGTGGTAAAAGCCATGCTAGACAGCGACAGATCATGGAGGGCCATGGCCTTGATCAGTGAAGCGGTTGTTTCACAGAAGGAGGCCGCGGAGAGGGTCCGCGAGGAGCAACTCCATGCGGACCCGATCCGACGCAGGCGAGTCGGTAGGAGAAGGCGGCATTTTGCCCACCTCCTTCCACCGCAGTGAGGCTTGCGTGACTGTGGGGTGGAAGACCCCATAGCCGCATTGCATGAAACTCATGGGAATCTGCAGGGCGCCCAAACTATCCCGGGCGTCCTCCCCACTGGCGGGCCGTCGTAGGGTGGAATTCGGAGTCTGCTGTCCGTGGTCCCGAACCACCCTGACGACAAGTGATGGGATGGTATAAGGAGTTTTAGTGGGTAAGGCCCCTCTTCACCCGAGTCCCTGTCGAGGCCTTCGGACCTGGACAGGGAAGCGGGCGTAGGGGGGAGAGTCGCCACATAACCAGCGGGCTTCCTCAGGCCCGCTGTGTATCCGAAAATAGGATTTCTCCTTGTTTAAAAGAAAAAACCCTTAATAAAACGGTTACTAGGTTTAAAAATTAACCAAATAAACAAGCCCTGAGTGGCTGTACATTATTTATTTTAAATATTGTATTGGATTATTTTATTTTCTTGCAATCGAATTAAGCTCGGGAGTTAAAATACCTCGTTTTAATATGTCATTTTAGCAACTTGTGTATCAATCTACTATTAAAAACGGCTAGATTGAAAACTGATTTTATAAGTAAGTTCGATTATTCGCAAATTCAAGCGATTATTCAATATGAAGTTGAACCACCCGACCCATTTTCCATTTCATTGGACTACATTGCTCATTAACAATGAGAACAAGAGTTCCGACACCTACTCATGCGTATTTTTTATTTTTTTTTTTATTTTTATAATTTGACTCGTTATAGTGGCTGCATCGCAACACTACGGTATAGAACCTAAATAAAGGTACTCCTTTCACACCCTTTTGTAAACTTCTACTAAAAATACACAAAAGGTTTACAACCACTGATCCAAATAAATCACTTAGCAGCCATTCCAGCAAAATCGCGTAGATAAGTCACTTTACAATACACTAAACGAATTAGCAATCCCTTTACGTTTGACATCCGATTCCGACTGAATGCAATCACGTGTAAACAAGCCAAAATCATAACAAAAAGCAAAATATGTTCACTCATGGCTGAAGACGCGCAAGCGCGTCACTTTAATGGGTGGCGGCTGACGCACGGAGGCGTCACAGAATATTTGTTAGCCGCCATGCACAAAAGTCATTAAAAGAGGGATACGCAATGAATCGGTTAAGGGTTAAGTAAAAGTCCGTCCGCTTATTAGCAGACACTAGCTTGAGTTGGCGTTAATATACCTACCGGCAAGCGTACTTTTAAAATTCCGTGTGCACGGCAGTTGCATTGTTCTACAATATTATTCTGTGATTCTACTTAAATAAATATAATTACGTAAGGCGAGAGTAGGACTTATTGTACATAGGAATAAAATTGCATCCAATCTGGTACAGGTATTGTTCTATATATATATTATAAGCAACATCCCCCACCTACGTCACAACTACCCTCGCTATTCTTATAAAACGAACGCCGAGCCGGCGCGCGCTCTCTTGCCATCGGGCGTTCGCAGCGTTAGCATCGATTAAGATAAGTGGATATTGGTTGTGTTTATAGTGCGTACATATGTGTTTTCGTTATAGGAAGTTACGAGTATTTTGTTCCTCTAATTGTTTGACCTAATTGTTTTAATAAAAACTGTTACGTGATTTTAAATCAAGTCTTGTTTATTTTTTTAATAATATCTGCTTCTTATTCTAACATCAGAAGTGGGATCTGTAACTTGTTAGCCTACAAAGAGGAACAAAGTCTCGGTTAAGTTTTCTTTTGCATTGTCGTTATTATGACTGGTAGATCCAGTGCTAGATCGTGTAACGGACGCAAGTCGCGTCGTCGTTCTCGCAGTGATTCGAGTGACAGATCGCGATATCGCTCACGTAGCGAGTCTAGGACGCCAACTCGCAATCGCCGTTCACGGCGTTATTCTCGTAATAAAAGCAGAACGCGGTCTCCTAGCACGCCATCGCAGCGCGAACGGTCGCGTCATCGTTATCGTCGTGATGTGTCGCGATCAACTAGTAGGAATACGTCGATTCATAACACGTTGAATTCAATTATGAGCCGTTTAACTTCGATCGAAAATAGCCGTGTTACGGACGTTACGAACAAAACATTAGTTCATTGTGATCCTAGAAACACGGGCGGTAGCATTGAAGGCGGATCAAACTCATCTCACTTAGACGTGTCTAGATGCCGTACACCGGAACCCCAGGCGAGTACCTGCGAGACACGAGCAACCGATAGCTCATTAACTACCCACATTTTGACACCACAAGTAAATAATTTAGAATCGAGTACGCCCGATCCGGCAAAAGCTATTGTTGACGCTCTTAGGTCGCTGCAGCCGGTCAGGTCCCATAATTACTTTGTCTCTAATTTTGATCCCTCAATTCACAACATAGATTCATGGTGCGATGAAGTCGATCGTGCCCAGGATGCGAACGGCTGGAGTGACTATGAGTGTCTTTCGAGGATCGGATTGTGTCTCAAGGGGGACGCAAGAATTTGGTTAAATGAATGGGTTACGGCTGAGCGTACTTGGACAAATTTCAAACGTGAATTTAAACCATTATGCCCGCGAAAACTAGATTATGCCAATATATTATTTGAGACCATGAATACAACGTCCGATAAGTATACAACTTACGCAGAATACGCGCGTCGTACTTTGTTACGCTTAAGGATAGTTAAGGGACTTAGCGAGGACCTTATGACCTTAATAGTGATACGCGGTATTGATAACCTACAAGTAAGAGCTGCAGCAGCCAATGCGAATTTGAATCCAGAGAATATAGTTTCGTTCCTGTCTATTTATACCAAGCCTACCCGCGCGAAGCCTCACGATACTTATGTTTTAGCGCCGAATAAGCGCCCGCTTCAACCGACCCCTGGTCGCAATGAACAAAAGTGTTTCTCCTGTGGCCAAAAGGGGCATATTAGTCGTCACTGTCGTACGAAATCCAATTCTTTGACCCCCTCCGCTTCTAGCGGCAGGAGCAGCATCGTTTGCACTTTTTGTAAGAAAGTAGGGCACGTTGAAGCCCAGTGTTTCGCTAAAGGTCTCGCTCAACCGCAAAATGAACGGAATGTTAATCTTTGCGCGGAAAACAGTTCGAAAACTATGGGTACAAACGATGTTGTTGTCGCCGTAGTTAGTGGCATTCCTATGGATGCTATTATCGATAGTGGTGCGCTTAACGTGTCATTAATTTCTTCGAATGTACTGAAATACCTTCCGTGTCAACCAAAGCCCACACGCTGCGTTTTAAAAGGCATTAGTGATAAGGAGATAGTAGCTACATCATTTGTAACAGTTACTCTTGAGTTTAGTCAAATATCAATAGAAGCAGACCTAATAATTGTCCCTTCGTCGTGTATGAATGCTCCGATCATTGTAGGTACCGACATACTTAATCGAGACGGCATTGTGTATATTCGCTCTAAGAACAGTCAGTACCTGACTCGATCTGATGATCCTGTAGTCCAAGTTAACGCAATTCAAAGTCAGGGGTCGATCGAAATAATCACACCCCTTAAGGGAGATCGTTATGAATCCTTGATGGAGGTAGTTAAAGAATACTCGGAGTTTTTCATCGCTGGTACGGCCACCACCACCGTTAATACTGGCGAGATGGAAATAAAATTAACCAGCCCGACGCCAGTTGTTTACCGGCCTTATAAACTTTCGTATGATGAAAAACTCCGGGTACGTAAAATAATAGAAGATCTCTTGGACAAAAGGATTATTAGAGAGTCTCAGTCGGAGTATGCGAGCCCAATCATACTCGTTAAGAAAAAAGACGGGTCAGACCGCCTTTGTGTTGATTTTAGAGCATTAAATCGGCTTACCATTAAAGATCGATATCCGTTACCCTTAATCGATGACCACATAGACCGACTAGGGAACTATAGGTATTTCACCAGCCTTGACATGGCTACTGGCTTTCACCAGATACCTATAAATGAACGGTCAATTTACCTCACAGGGTTCGTTACGCCAGAAGGGCATTATGAATACGTCAAAATGCCTTATGGTTTAACGAACTCGCCGATTGTTTATCAGCGAATAATAAATAATACGTTACGGCGCTTCGTGGAAGCGGGCCAGGTCCTGATATACGTAGACGATGTTCTGATCATGAGTTCCACGGTCCCCGAGGGTATTTCTCTTTTGAAAGAGGTCCTGCAGACGCTCACTACCGCTGGATTCTCTATAAACCTTCGGAAGTGTTCGTTTCTGGCAGCTGAGGTGGAATACCTTGGGCGAGTCGTGAGCCAGGGTCAGGTGAGGCCGAGTCCACATAAGGTTGAAGCGCTCGCAAATGCTCCTGTCCCTGAGAATGTACGGCAAGTGCGCCAGTTTTTAGGGCTTGCGGGCTACTTCCGGCGTTATGTTGAGAACTACGCCACACTTACTGCCTGCATAGCCCGATTAACCAAAAAGGATGTCGAATTTAACTGGGGCGCAGAACAGGAAAAGGTTCGCCAAACATTGATTGAACTTCTTACTAATCAACCAATTCTGTCCGTCTTTGATCCTCAGCTCCCTACAGAAGTCCACACGGACGCCAGCAGTGTCGGATACGGCGCAGTTCTCTTACAAATGCATAGCGACGGTGGAAAACACGTGGTAGCTTATTTCAGTAAAGCGACACAAGGCGCCGAGAGTAAATACCACTCCTATGAGCTGGAAACGCTGGCGGTTGTCAAGGCATTGCAGCACTTTCGCCACTATCTTGTGGGACTACAGTTCAAAGTAGTAACTGATTGCAATGCTTTGAAGGCCACGGAGCGTAAGAAGGATTTGCTACCGCGTGTGGCGCGTTGGTGGATTTACCTCCAAGATTTCCATTTCTCGATAGAATACCGTAAGGGGGTAATGATGCCACACGCCGATTACCTCAGTCGCAATCCTTCGGTTGCTGTGGCAAATCAAGTTTCAAGGCCGCGTAATTGGGCTCAAATAGCGCAATCTGCGGATAATGAGACACAAGAATTGCTACAGCAGTTGAGGGATGGCCTGCTAGACTCATCACGTTATGTCGCTCAAAATGACCTCCTTTATTACAAATACTCGCCGGTTGGTGAGGACTCCCGACTGTTGTGTTACATCCCCAAAGGACATAGGCTTAGCTTATTAAGAATATTTCACGACGAGCACGAGCATATTAACGCGGACAAGGCCCTTGATTTGATTCTCAAACATTTTTGGTTCCCAGGGCTTCGTCAATTTGTAAACAAATATGTAGCACACTGTTTGGTTTGCATTTCAAAGAAGAGAGTACCACGATCCACTCATCAGAATATAACCTCTTGGGAAAAGCCCGATTCTCCGTTAATACCATTCATATGGATGTATTAGGTCCCCTCCTCATCTCTGATGGATACAAGTTCATCTTGGTTATTGTGGATGCTGCGACAAAATTTTGCCTCTTGTATGCAATCTACCGACAAGATGTAGGCGAGCTTAAACGCGCTTTCATGCAAGCAGTTGCATTATTTGGGATTCCAAAGTTAATAGTTACCGATAGAGGACGGATGTTTGAATCCGGGGACTTCGTAAGCTGGATAACAGAGATGGGTAGTGACATGCATTATATCACCCCGGAAATGCACCATGCAAACGGCCAAGCAGAGAGGTAACTGCAACCGGTGCAACCGATCCCTAAAAAAGGAGATCGGTCAGATCCGACTAATTACCGCCCTATAGCCGTAACTTCAGTGTTGTGTAAGATCCTAGAACGAATATTGAACAAACAGCTTATTCGATACCTTCGATACCATCACACATCTCTGGGGTGAGGCTATTGACAAGCGTGGCGAGTCACTGGCAGTTAGCCTTGACATAGCCAAGGCTTTTGATCGGGTCTGGCACAAAGCTCTTCTCTCCAAGCTCCCGGCATACGGTTTGCCCGCTCAGTTCTGTACCTGGATTGCCAGCTTCCTGCATGAGCGTAGAATCCGTGTCCTTTCGGATGGATGCGCTTCGCGGTTCATGTCAGTGAACGCTGGTGTTCCTCAAGGCTCCGTTCTATCCCCCACGCTGTTCCTTCTGCATATCAATGACATGCTTCTTCTTGGAAACATTCATTGCTATGCAGATGATAGCACAGTGCATGGGGGGATATAACGGGCACCCAACGGCTGGGCGGGTAGACACCGAAATGAAGCGAGCAAATCTTGTCATTGAGCTCGATCAGATGTTGGACCTCATTTCTAAATGGGGCTTCGATAATCTGGTGGAGTTCAATGCCAAGAAAACACAGGTGTGCACGTTCACAGCGAAAAAGTCGCCATTCCTTCCCCTTCCCTCTCTTCAGGGTACATCTCTAGGCCTGCAGAGCAGTATTAACATGCTCGGTATGAATATCCGCTGCGATCTGAACCAAAAGGACTACATCGAAACCGTGATTAAAAATGCCTCACGTAAACTCGGTGTCCTGAACAAGGTGCGGCGATTCTTCACGCCTGATCAGTTGTGTCTATTATACAAGACACAGGTGCGGTCTTGCGTGGAGTATTGCTCTCACCTTTGGGACGGCTCCGCAAAGTACCTTCTCGATGCCTTGGACAGATTGCAGCGCCGCGCTGTGCGCATTATCGGCAATGCAGAGGTCACTAAAACTCTTGAGCCTTTGCAATTGCGTAGAGATATTGCGTCACTCAGCGTCTTTTACCGTTTATACCATGGCGAGTGCTCTGAAGAACTCTTTGACCTCATCCCTCCTTCTCCCTTCCTCCATAGGAGTACGCGTGCTGCTCTGCGGAGTCACCAATTTACAGTCTCTAACATTCCATCTCGCACAAAGAAATTTGGTGACTCGTTTCTTTGCCGCACTTCCAAAAGATGGAATAGTCTACCAGCACACGTATTCCCTCCTACCTATGACATAGGATCCTTCAAACGAGGCGTGAAGAAGCACTTTGTGGGCCGGCAGAGTGAGGATGACTGATGCTACGTCTCTTACGCTGCACCAGTTGTCCTCGCGCCTGGACCTCATTTCCACTTAACATCAGGTGGAGTGGGGTCATTTGCCGGGCTTAGTATAAAAAAAAAAAAAAAAAAACGTACATTCGTACCGTCCTCAATATGTTGTGGATTGAGGTAAACCACAGATCTTCCTCTTGGTCCGAAGTGTTGTGGAAAATACAGTTGGTCCTTAATATTACAAAGCAGAAGACCACCCAAGCTTCACCTCTGAACTTGATGATTGGCACCGACGCAACTACGCCATTAATTCAAGCGCTAGTTTGCGACGTCGCGGTTGAAGATCGTAACCCTAATAGAGAAGCGTGGCGTGAGATTTGTCGAAGCCGGGCAAATGAACTGATGACAGCGAACAAACAACGACAAGACGACTACGCTAATAAATCAAGACGCCCACCCCGTCAGTTTAAAGTGGATGATCTAGTTTTCGTTATTAAATACTGGGTCTAGTTTTCCGGTGGACTCACAGGAAAACTAGACCCAGGGATGAGAGGCCCCTACAGAGTCGTTAAAGTACTGCCGAATGGACGTTATGAGCTGAAGTTGCTGAGTGGTAGCTATGGAAAGACTACGCAAGCAGCAGCACAGTATATGGTGCCTTGGCGTGGCGAGTGGTGCCCGGAGACGTGTGCCGCTTTCTTTGAGGGTATGTATAAGCCTTTGTTATCCGAACTTCAGGTTCAGGTATAGAACCTTGGCGTTTGATGGTCGAACTTCGGGCTGTTGCCCTGGCGTTCTTGAACTACAGGCACAAGGCCTTGGCGTTTGATTATTGAACTTCGAGCTTATTGCTCTGGCGTTTGTACGTACATATGTGTTTTCGTTATAGGAAGTTACGAGTATTTTGTTCCTCTAATTGTTTGACCTTATTGTTTTAATAAAAACTGTTACGTGATTTTAAATCAAGTCTTGTTTATTTTTTTAATAATATCTGCTTCTTATTCTAACAATATATATACACATATGCACATATATTTACATACATATATATACATATACAAAATATTATCTACATATTATTTTATTTATTTATCAATAATTATTTTAATAATATACATTATTATATTTTTATAGGCGATCTTTTAGGTAATCTTCCAGCGTGTAGTAGCATTTTGCAATAAGTAGGTCTTTCAGTTTTTTAAAGAATTATTTTTATGTGGGTATATTTTTTAAAGAAGTAGGTAATTTATTATATATTTTCACACACATAACTAACGGACTTTTAGAGTGTAAGTGAAGTTTAGAGGTTGGCAAAATTAATCTTGTTTGTGTTTTTGGCCGAAAAGAATATTTTGTGGGTATATCCTGTCTTTTAGTAAAAAATTCAAACCTATGCGCGGCGCACGTGTTTTGACAACGAGAACAATCCAAACTAAAGCTTTATAAGAAAGCCAGTAGTCGCTTATGCTTGAAACGGTTGTTAGTCGTCTCTTTCATACCGAAATAAACCTTTATTATTTAAAAACTCAAAATTACGGTACCGATATAAATTTGGATATCGGAATATTCCGGTAACCGCTATTTTTCGGTATGACGCCATACCGCTATATAAAGGTACCTTTATTTTTGGGTTATTCAGTCCCTGGTCAAACTTAAGTACACCACCAACAAATCCTCAGTCTTGTTGTGGATAGGGGTGGGTGTCCCGCATTGACTTATTATAAAGTTGGCCACCTTAGTATAATCGTATAAGTATATCATATACTTACCTACTATTGTACCACAGAAACATTATCGACTATAAAAACAAAATGTACCTACCTAGACATACAAAAGGTGGTCTTATTTCTATAAGGGAAATCTTTTCCAATAGCCTTTAGATGGATATCAGCGTTGCCAGATATTTTTTTTGTCGAGTAGGGACTTCAAACTTGTTGAGTGAAAAAAGCGGGATTCTTTCGTCGAAAGCGGGACATAGTAAAAAAACCGCTAGTAAAGCAACCTTGCTTATCCACCATTTCGCAACTTTACAGGAGAGCGATTCAAAGTTTGAAAATTTCGAAAAAAATCGTATAAAGCTTTATTTTTTGTCATAATAATCTAAAAACTGGTAAGAAGGCACAGGAAAAGATTTGTCACAGATGTAATAAAATTATAAAATTGGAACACGGTTAGGGACAAAGATAAGTGGCGGTTAAGAAATAAATGCCCAGACATTGGGCAAGGCTAATTTTCTGATAGTACACAGTACAGCTCATATTGTTGCTGTACACACGGCGTCAGATCAACCTACCCAAAACTGTCAAATTTCTACAATCAATTTTGAACTTTAGTTTTGGTTCTAAGGACCAATATTCATTGGAGAAATTTGACAGTTTAGGGTAGGTTGATCTGACGCCGTGTGTGCTTCTTGCTTATAAGCCAAAAATATGCGATTCGTATCGGAGCATAATTTCTTATTTCCATTATTATTCAGAAATGTCGACGCAATTTGGTGATATCATCAAACTATTTAAAAGAGATTTTGCCTGAAATTCTGAACTCCCAACTGACCTGAAAGTGTGGCATAGACAATGTTTCATAAGTTAAGAGGCCTATTACGTCTCGAATGTGATTTTTGCGTAAAATGCCCATTTTCGCATTTTGTAGTAATTTTGCAGTTGTATTTTTTTATCGAAATAGGCTAATAAATTTGTGCATAATATTACAAATCTCCATTCTGTGAGCATAAGTTGAATTCGGACGGCCGGCGCATCGCATTTTGTAGTAATTTTGCAGTTGTATTTATCGTTTTTATCGAAATAGGATAATAAATTCATTATAAAATCTTTATTCCTCATGAAGTAACAACTACTCTGGTATAAATTTTGCTCAATAATATTATCGTAGATAGGAGATATTCATAGTTAACTTATAGCGATTTTCGAAGTTCTTTGGTTTAGAATAAGATTTTTTTCCTATATAAAATCAATGATATCTAAAAATTCCTAGGCCGCTACGCACTATTCGACTTTAGAAGAGATACCATTATAATTTTTTTAATTCACTTTTTTAGAACAGTATTAGTTCAATCGATGAGCTCAAAAAAGTGCATTCGAGCACTTTATCAAAATCTTTCTCTGCAATTTTGGGTTTAATTAAAAAGTTAAGCAAAATTGACAAAAAGCGAGGCCGCTACGCACTATTCCAATAGCTATTCTACACTATTCAATAAGTCATAATTGTTAATGTATTTTTGTTTCTGAGATCCATAACGCCAAAATTGGCCGTTTTACGCAAAACTCACAGTCGAGATGTAATAGGCCTCTTAAGCATATTCTTAAAATGTAAAGATTTCAAAATAAGAACTACGCTTGATTATTAAATATTAAGTTAGAAATTTAATATTAAACTTCAGATAAGACAAATCTACTATTATTTTTTGAACACGTAGTTTTGATAAGACTTACCTCCGCGTTCAATTTCAGTCTTTACGACTTTAAATTTAATTAAAAATCAAAAAATAAATTTGAAAATAAGGCAAATAATAAGTTTTTCACTCCTCTTGCTCAAAAAGACGGTCATTGTAGCGTTCCAGAGCGAGGCTAAATTAGCTTTTTTTTTTTCTCTTATATAATGGCTTTGTGCGATCAGCACATTTAGCCAGTGTCAAGTTTTTAATAATAGGTAATTATTATTTTCTTCACATAAAGTGGATGATAATGAGTGATAATGAACGTTTAATGTTAAATGATTTTCCCCCAAACCCCTGGAAACTCAATAAAGCTATGGGAATTTATTGAGGTCCCACACGGACTTCTTGAGAGAATTTGAAAAGTGATGTTGCATTGTTTTGTTTTATTTGCTAACACTCATGCACGTTCACGAACACTTAACAGTAAATAATCCACCATTATTTTACATTAATATTCGACAAAACACAAATTATAGAAAATAATACAAAACTGCAGACATGACGCTTCACTTTCCCGCCAAGAAGTCCAATTAGCTTTTCTTGCCAAGGGAAAAAGTATTTTTTTTAAAATTTTTAGACTGTCACATCACATGACAATGAGCCTACAAAAACGAAAAAGTCTTTAGTCATAAGTAGAATAATCATGAATAAAGACTCGACTTATTACTGTTAACTTAAATCAACAACTTTTTTGAGATAGGTAGTTATTATTAAAGTTTATGGTAAAATTAGTAATCATTTGAATCTATGGACAACACAGACTACGCCCACACAGTCCACGCTTCAGCAAAAAACAACTGCACAGTCTGCACATGTGCTTTGGTGGTGAGCCTTTAGCCCGTTAGTCGCTTTTACGACACCCAAGGGAAGAGAGGAGTTGGTAGTATTATATTGATGAGCCTTTAGCGAGTGGGGTTGAAGCGAAGCTTGGAGAGAAATTATACTCAGGATGGTCAGTCGTAGAATGGATCATTTATTTTAGTTAATGATCATATATATTACAATTATTATATTTACAAACATAGGTTGCTTAACTTAGTCACTTACGCAAAAGAGAGAGGAACAACGGGTGTCTCATTCACCCGCGGTCGCTATGCAACGCGGTGCGGGGAACACGCGGCGCGGGGCATCGCGACGCGGGGAAGTGCGGGCGGGGAAACACGCACGCGACAAAACTGGCGAAGTTCGTTGCGCTCGGGCCTCGGCCATTTCGACGGCCGACAGACCACGGAGCGGACGAAGTGAAGATGCGTGGCGTGCGGCGATGGCGATAACTGTGGCGCTGTTACGAGTGATGTGTACACGCAGCTGAGAATGGTGGCGAAGAATGAAGATGCTGTTTGCTTGCTGACGAAGCTCCATTCCTATTTCATTACGACAGCCCTTTTCAGTGCTATGTTCCTGTTTCATATCGATCTATTCTTATTTCATTATGGCAGCTCTTTTCAGAGCTATGTCCCTGTTTCATATCGAAAAGGCTTCCGTCTGACATTCTATTAAATGGATTTGCTTTACATCTTCTGTGCTTGTTATTGTGAGTGTGCGGCTACAGTACTCCCCCTCAAGCGAAGCGTACAGGTGGCTTGACGACTCGGCCGGATGTGGTTCGCTTATCTGCCTGTTGTGTCGTCTTGCTGCGGCTTGGTAACGGTAATGGTAACGGTGTTGGTGGTAAAATGGTAACTGTTTTCTGTATGGGTACGTTGTGTGGTGGTGGTGTTATATCGGAATTAGCTCTGTTTGCCATATTAAATTAAATTGCTGAGTTTCCCATTGCATTTGCGTCAATGCAATAGGAAACCCGAATCGTCATTATAGCTTCAGTTAGTTTTCACATCAGATTGGATTGGACCTCCGTCGGGCATAGACTGTCCATTCTTTTAATAAATAAAATAACGTGTTTCAAATAAAATATCTTTTTTTAAAAAGACTTTCCTGACCCGCCCCGTAACAGTGGTGTCAGAAGTGGGATACCAGTGTTGAAATTCGTTAATATTCGTTGATTCCATTCCACTGGTATTCCATCAACGGGTCGCGTGAAAGATTATCCGTTATAATACTCCGTATCGTCCAGTCCGTCTCCGGAACGTGAGTAACCACTAAGTAACTACGTTTCGTCAAGTTCCCGCTCGTCTCTTGTGGTTGAGTCGCGACAGTCAGCCTTACAGCCGTAAGCCTGCCGACCAGCTTCCGTAGATAGCCGCTGTATCCCGCCGGTGCGTAAGTCGCGCCGCCGCTGCCGCCGTCCCCCTGCTGCTGCCGCCTGCTGGCCGCCGCCGTCGCCGCTGAAGCGACGCTCTGCCATCGCCGCCACGTGCCGGTGCCGCTCACGCCGGGTCACCGCTGCTGGTGGTAGTATTCGCCGCCGTTCCTGCCGCTCCAGTCGCTGGTCGCGTTGCCTGACGCGTAGCGTGCCACGCTGCTCCGATCCTGTGAACGCGCTGCTCCAGTTGCAGAGATGTCCAACTCCTTCGTGATCCTGCTAACTCTGTAAGTGGAACATAATATCATCTGTTACTGCTACAATTTTCTTATAAAGTGTTCTATAAATTGTGTTAGACGATATATCATACTTACCTTATAATATCCTATTTTCCTATGCTATAAATCCTTACCTAATTACTTACCTTATTATTTAATGTGTATCCTTTAAACTTATCTAAATAATAATAACGTAATCCTTTACACTTACCAACCGTGTCCAAATAATACAAGTAAGTACTGTGTCTTTTTACTTTCTATTTCTTTTCTATATCATAATGTCTACTGATTCGAAGAAAAGCAGTGCTAGCGCGGAAATCTCATTGAACGAACAGTTTCCAATAAACGTGTTATGTAATTTTATTAGTCCTTACAAAGGAGACCGCGAAACTCTCACCGCTTTTCTTACAAATTGCCAAAACGCTCTAGATCTAGCATCGTTGAGTCAAAAAGTTTTATTAACCAAATATATTTTATCTTGTTTGGAGGGCAAGGCCCAAATCGCGTGTTCTAATAAAATTTTTGAAGATTTTAATCAATTAAAATGTTTTCTCAAACAAAATTTCGGTGAAAGGAAACATTATAATCATTTACTACTAGATCTACAGTCGTGTAAGCAACAATCAAACGATACTGTTGCACAGTTTGCGCTCCGCGTCGAAGGCTGCCTTACTGATCTGCAGTCTGAAATCTATAATTCCGAATCTCTAAAAAAAGATTTATCCGGGCGTATCGCTATGACAGAAGATCTAGCGCTCTTCTCATTTTCTCTAGGGCTACATCCGCGATTAAGCAATAACGTTAGATGCAGAAGCCCTAAATCTCTCAATGATGCAGTGAATATCGCTCTTGAGGAAGAAAAGATTCAAAATCTTTTATTTAAGACCGTGACTAAGCCTAAATGCAGAATCTTCCCTTCGGATCGCGAAAGCGTACAGACGTGTGAGCCTACGCATAATTAAAATTAATTCCAAAAGTTTACGAAAAATATACAATTTAATTTGAACTAGTACCGGGAGACCATAACCTGTGAGTTAGTTGTTTTACAAGTATCTTCGAGTGTTAAAAAAAATACCTCAAGTTGTACGGCAAGACACGAGAACGCAAGAAACTGTTAAAGTACCAGGCAACCATAACGCTGCGAGAAGTACCCCGCGCCGTCCGTCACCGTCGTCGTCGTCGTTGTGTACGAGCGCCAGAAAGAGACCGATCGTGAGTACAACATAGTGCAGCGAGCTACGCTACGAGCGTCTTCCGACTCAACGCATTGTGCGTACAGTACACGCACACTCGCGCGCTTCACTGCGGCCTGTGCGTCGCGCACCGTCGCTTGCCACAACTTAGAAGCGGGAGCGGGAGCGATTTAAATTCATAGGGCTTGGTCCAATATTATCATAACAATGCCTAAAGTAGCGCGTTCTCCACCATTGAACAAATCCCACAGCATGTCAGATTCCGACGTAGACAAGTTGGCAAATAGTGACGCCCCCATAGCTGAAATTTTCCATGTAACTAAACGAGATAGCAAGCGTCGGCGAATAATGGAACAGGAAACGGAAGCTGAATCATCTGACATTCGAAAAATAATACGAGAGGAGCTAGGTGGAATGATGTCTGTTTTGCAGCAACAGAATTTGCGTATGGACGTTTTAGAGCAACATATTTCCGATATCAAATCTCAAAACAATACCACAATAGAGAAAAATCTTGATATTGAAAAGTCAATTCAATTTGTCTCAGACAAAGTTGATGACCTCCATGTTACTATCAGCAACTTAGAAAGGAATCGTAAGGAAATGGCTGTTCAAATTTCTCAGATTGAGGACAAATGCGACTCGCTAGAAAGATTCACTAGGAAATCCAGTATCCAAATAAGAAGCGTCCCTAAGCAGAAAGGTGAAACCAAGGAAAAACTTTTCGAGACAGTATCTCGGCTGGCCTCTTCTCTCTCCCTTAATCTTCAAGCTGCTGAGCTGCGAGACGTTTACCGTGTGCCGTCCAAACCGGACCTGACAAATTCCACTATTATCGCCGAATTTTCCTCCACCATTATAAAAAACAAAATTTTAGCTGCTATAAAGAACCACAACGCGTCAGCCAGAAAATTCAAGACAGAGCAGCTAAACTCGACTCATCTGGGTTTCACAGGTCCAAAAATCGAAATTTATGTCTCAGAACATCTAACTGCACAGTCGTCGCGTCTATACTACCTCGCTCGTGAATTTCGCCAAACTATGGGCTATGATTTCTGCTGGACTGCAAACGGACTGGTTTATCTCAGGAAGAAACAGGGTGATCCACATATACTCGTCAAGAGCGAATCCCAACTCCACGCACTAAAAAAGGATTGACTATTTATGTGGTTGATCCACAGGTTGGCCATTATATTATATTGTGTAACTTGCCTACACTCATGTCTTAAACTTAAGCTTACCAGAAACACCTTTTGTTTTTACTGTAATTTAATTGTTTTCTACATGTTTTACTTTTTCCCACACGCTCAATTACACTCTGTAGTTTATTTTATATTTACCTCACTTTACGCATATACTAACCACTTAAACACTAAACATCAACTTATTTTTACATTTGCATCAAAACACAATTGCGAAACGAGATTTCCTATACAAATAATAACAATTGACGTCTTATGTTACTACAACCATATCAATAAGTTGCACATCTTAGCTCTTAAATCAATGTGTCTTTTAAAGTCTCATTTAACTCTAGATCTTGCCAGTAATGGGTAACGAGGCTGAAGATATTTTATTAGAATTAGATAAATTTAATATGGCTTCATCCTTCGATTGCGATACTGACACTTGTAATAAAATAATGCGAAATTCTCCATCATCTCTAAAGATTGTAACACAAAATATCCGTAGTATTAATAAAAACTTGGACAGTTTCATTGCGCAACTTACTAGGTTTCAATTTGATATTGACGTGTTGATTTTGACAGAGTGTTGGCTCAGCAATGACAAACCTGTCCCTATTCTTGACCATTACGCTCACTACTACACAAGAAGCTGTAATAACCAAAATGGTGGTATAGTTGTATATGTGAAAAAACATATTAGCTGCTCAGCTTCTGAACCAAATATGCCAGGGGCAAATTTTCTTTTATTAAAAATTAATACTGATATTCTTATTTTAGCCACATACAGGTCCCCTTCAATCACATGCACTGACTCATTCCTACACTCAATTGAGAGTATAACTTCCCTTTATAATTCTACAGCTAATATTATATTGACTGGTGACGTCAATATTGATATAAAAAATGGCAATAAGGATAGGCATAGTGAATCATATCTTAACTTAACTGCTGAGCTTGGGATGTTGCCAGGTCACCTCTTTCCCACACGACTTGATAATTGCCTTGATCACGTCATGCTAAAATCTGCCCTTTCCGCTTCAGTGTTTGTGATTGATGCTACGGTTACAGATCACAGCTTAGTTTTAATAAGTTTATCTATGAAGAAAAATCTATCAGCTATAAACAACTTTAAGTTTACTGTTACTGATTTTAACTCCTGTGTTGAACACATAAAAAACTTAGATTTTGCTTATATTAACTCTAATACGGATGTTAATGAAGCGGCTAGTAGATTTGTCAAGTCTCTGTCATCTGCAATTGAGCTTCACTCTAATACTAAAATTATTCCATGTAGGAAAAAAACAATCAAACCTTGGATAACACCGGGATTACTTCGCTGCATTCGACACAGAGACAAACTTAGTTATAATTTTAAAAAGAATACTGATAATACCGTTCTAGAGGTATCATATAAACGCTACCGTAACTATTGCAACTCTCTTCTTAGGAAGCTCAAACGTAATTATGAAAAGTCATTGCTAACTTCTGCAAAAAAATAACAAAGAAAAATGGAATGCAATTAAATCTATCACAAACTCTAGTTCACATAAAACATCAGCGGCTTCTCTTCTTAGCGCTAATAACGCCGACAATGACATTAAGAAAATCAACAATTATTTCGCTACCATTGGCGAAAATTTAGCAAACAATATTTTAAAATCTAATAATTACTTACCAACACAAACTACCAAAATAAGATCTAATAATTGTAACACCTTTGTTCTACTACCCCCAGACGAAGCCGAGGTTGGGTCTCTCATAGATGGTCTTAAGGCTAGCAGTGCCACTGGATGGGACTCCATTCCTGTCAAATTACTGAAATTTGCTAAACATATTCTAGTGCCACACCTCACTAAGCTTATTGCACTTTGCTTTGACCAAGGTACTTTCCCAAAAGTATTTAAACAGTCCATCATTACTCCTGTTTACAAGGGTGGGGATCGACAAACTGTAACCAACTACCGGCCAATCTCAGTTCTTAGCGCACTGTCCAAACTCTTAGAAAAAGCTCTTAATAATCGTCTTATGAACTATTTAGAACATTTCAACATACTTTCTGAAAATCAGTTTGGGTTTAGGTCGGGGAAGTGCACTGAGGATGCTGTAAGTCATCTTGTCAATTGTGTTACATCTCACATAGACGCTAATAAAAAATGCCTTGGTGTTTTCCTTGACATGGCCAAGGCATTTGATACGGTTTCGATCCCCAAACTTGTAAATAAGCTGGAGAGAGTTGGTATTAGAGATAATGCCCTTAAACTCTTTTCGAACTTCCTTATGGACCGCACACAACAAGTCAGAATTGGGGATCATCTCAGTCCTAGCGAACCGGTTGCCTTTGGCGTACCCCAGGGTAGCATTCTTGGTCCAGGTCTCTTCCTGATATACATTGATGACCTATGTCGACAACTCTTAGCAAACTGTAAGATATTCACTTATGCTGATGACACGGCTCTTATATTTCATGGAGAGACTTGGGACGAGGTTAGGCAAATGGCTGAAGATGGACTTCATAATATTGGTTACTGGCTTAAAGAAAATCTTTTGACTTTAAACAGCTCCAAAACTAAATACATACAATTTCATTTGTCTAAAACTAATCTAGCTAATTTTAATTTAAAATTTCATTCTTGTAATTTTTCAGATACTACTAAATGTTCATGTCCCATCATTGAAAAAACTAACCAAATCAAATACCTCGGAGTGCTTTTGGACGAAAATATCAATTGGAAAAGTCATATTAACCTCACAGCGTCTCGACAGAGAAAACTTATATGGGCATTTAAGAAATTGCGACATGTAGCAGATTTTGACCTTTTACGAAACATCTATTTTTCACTTTCTCGGTCAATTCTTAGTTATTGTATTTGTATATGGGGCGGCGCTTGCAAAACTTTTATGATTAACCTGGAAAGAGCTCAAAGGTCACTTTTAAAAGTCATGACCTTCAGCCCATACAGAATCCCTACTAAACTACTGTATGAAAAATGTAAAGTCCTTACAGTAAGACAAATATACATTCTCCAAACCCTTTTAAAACAACACACAGTTACGCCATACGACAACAAATACCAAAATAAACGATCTATCGTAAGTATCTGTAACCTTCCTAAACTCCGTACTGCGTTTGCAAAACGGCAGCAGGCATTCTTATCTAAGTATCTTTATAATAAAGTAAATAAAAAAGTTGATTTTTACCCATTAACACTTAGGGAAGCCAAAGTTAAAATAAGAAAATGGTTGATGATCCTTAGCTATGATCAAACTGAGTCTCTAATATATAACTAAATACACACACACAATCACTCACACGCGCACATACACCCACACACACACACTCATACACATATACACAAAAACACACACACACGCATACTTCTTTCTGGTAATTAGTTTGTATACTTTAATTATTCTAAAGTCGGATTTCAATATGCTTATTTGTTAATTTAATTTGTCATTTGAAGTACCTTTGTTAACGAAGAGGGCACTGGCCTCTGTCACTCAGGTGATAAACCTAAAATAGAGGTCAGGGACTTCACCACAAATATGTAACAATTATGTGACAATAAATATTTCTTATTTCTTATTTCTTAATCTGTGGAAAGCTCGGGCATCCAGAATCCGAATGTTTCGCTAAACCAAAGCGGGCGTTTCCGCCACGTGTTTCCTCTGAGCCCCAGCCGTCAACGTCATATAATAATAATTCCGGCTCACACGCTTTCTGCAGGTATTGCAAACATAAGGGTCATGATATTTCACAATGTCGCAAACGGAAATTCTATAATGCACAGAATTCTAATAATTATAATAAGTCGTCGAATATGCATCACGTTACATACGACCCGCCGCCGACGCTATCGCCGCCGTCACCGACACCTTATCAAGTTTCGTGCGAAAACGTCGAAGAGTCTTACGACGATTTAAACTAAATAATCGGTCTACGAAAACGTGCCGTCGTTTTCCGAGTGATTTAGGCACACGCGCATTTCTAGTTAAGTCTCGTTCAAATAATAAATCTCAACATGCTCCGCCGCGAGTCTCTGTTTCGTTGAGTCCTAGAATTAATAAACCTCGATACTGTCCTCCAGGACCCACTGTTTCGTCGAGTCATACGTATAAAAATAAATCTCAACACGCTCCGCCGCGAGTCCCTGTTTCGTTGAGTCCTAGAAATAATAAACTTCGATACTGTCCCTCGGGACCCACTGTTTCGTCGAGTCCTACGTATGCACAAATAGCTCAACATGCTCCGCCGCGAGTCCCTGTTTCGTTGAGCCCAAAAAATAATAAACCTCGATACTGTCCCTCGGGACCCACTGTTTCGTCGAGTCATACGTATGCACAAATAGCTCAACATGCTCCGCCGCGAGTCCCTGTTTCGTTGAGCCCAAAAAATAATAAACCTCGATACTGTCCTGCGGGACCCGCTGTTTCGTCGAGTCGTACGTATGAACATAATATATCTCAACATGCTCCGCCGCGAGTCCCTGTTTCGTTGAGTCCTAGTAATAACAAACTTCGATACTTTCCTTCGGGAACCGCTGCTTCATCGAATCCTAAATATAATAAACCTCAACACGCTCCACCGCGAGTCCCTATTTCGTTGAGTTCTGAATCTGTAAAACCCAAATATAATCTACCTAGAGTCCCGGTTCCACCGAGTAAAACGTCCCATTTGTCCTCGGGACCCTATGTATCGCACAATCCGGAAAACCGAATCGAGAATAATATAAATATTCCTGTATACGAGATTAATTCGTCATTAAAAAAAATATCCTTGCCACATGTACATCTTAAAACTAGTTTTTCTACGAAACCTCTTCGTTTTCTCTTAGATACGGGCGCAAGTATCAGTCTTGTTAAACGATCAAGCCTAAGCAAAGCACCTGACTTGTCTCGCGAAATTGTTAAAATAAGAGGAATCAATAGCATAGAATCTTGTTCAGAAACCCTTGGCACATTTCAAATGGATATTATCCTAGCCAAGAATACTTATACGTATAAATTTCATATAGTCAACGATGACGTCAGTCTAGAATATGACGGCATCATCGGTAGCGATTTTTTGGGCTATTTCAAGGCCACTATAAACTATGATTTGAATTTAATAAATATTTACGGGCAAAATGTGCATATGAATTATATCCAGCCAACTTATATTATTCCCGCTCGAGCCGAAGCTGTTATCGAGTGTGCGGTATCAAATTACTCGCCCGAACGCTATCAAAACAATGAAGGGTTATTACTAGATCATTCTATAAGCGATGGTGTTTATGTCGCTAACTGTCTCGTTTTTATAAAACCTAATAAAAAAATAAACGTAACTATTTTAAATACTACTAATTCTGAAGTTGAGGTCAAGGACTATGCTGTAAAGTTAACGCCTCTAGAGCCTAAAAACGATATCACTGATTCATCTCAATGCGTAAATTCTATATCTTACACAGCATCCGATAGAATACAGAAGGTATTAAACCTTATTCGTTGCTCTCATTTAAACTCTGAAGAAAAAGAGTCACTTCTCGAGTGTTGCTCACAGTACACCGACATCTTTCATATGGAAGGCGAGCCTTTGTCCTTCACAAACGCGATTGAACATACCATAGACTCGGGAGATGCGCCTCCCACTCACGTAAAATCATATCGCTTTCCCGAATGTCATAAAGAGGAGGTAGACACTCAGATCCGTAAGATGCTCGATCAGAACATTATACGTCCTTCTGTTTCGCCATGGAGCGCCCCAGTATGGGTAGTCCCTAAAAAGATGGACGCTTCTGGTAAAAAGAAGTGGCGAATAGTTATAGACTATCGCCGCCTCAATGACGTCACCGTATCTGAGAGCTATCCTCTGCCTCTTATCACAGACATATTGGACCAATTAGGACACTCCAAATATTTTAGCACCCTGGACCTCTCCAGTGGCTTTCATCAGATCAGGATGAGTCCCAAGGACGCTCCTAAAACAGGTTTCACTGTCAATACCAATTCTAGCACTTCCGGACATTACGAATTTACTAGAATGCCCTTCGGGTTAAAAAATGCTCCTACCACCTTCCAAAAGCTGATGAATACAGCTCTGTCTGGCCTCCAAGGTCTTCACGCTTACGTGTATTTGGATGACGCCATAATCTATAGCCATGACCTCAGAAGTCATATCACAAAACTTACTTTAGTCTTTGATCGATTGAGAAAGTTTAATCTGAAACTACAGCCAGATAAGTGCGAGTTTCTACGGCGCGAAGTCGCCTATCTAGGCCATATAATAACACACAAAGGTGTGTCTCCGAATCCTGACAAAATCAAGGCCGTCTCTCAGTTTCCGACACCTAAAAATCCTAAAGATATAAAGTCTTTCCTAGGTCTAGTCGGATACTATCGTCGTTTTATAAATAACTTTTCTCAAATAACAAAACCATTGACTTCCTTATTAAAAAAGGACGCCACCTTCCAATGGTCTCATAATCAGGAGCAAGCCTTCATCCAATTAAAGGATAAACTAACTTCGGCACCTCTACTCCAGTATCCTGACTTCAAACAACCTTTTCTTTTGACCACCGACGCGTCTAACTACGCAATAGGCGCTATACTGTCGCAAGGCGAAATAGGTAAAGACAAGCCCGTCTCGTATGCGTCACGCACCTTAAACAAAGCCGAGGGCAACTATTCTACCATAGAAAAGGAGCTCTTAGCCATACTATTCGGTGTAAAGACCTTTCGTCCTTACTTATACGGTCGAACTTTTAAAATAATAACAGACCACAAGCCACTTGTGTGGCTCTTTAATGTCAAGGATCCAGGCTCCAGGCTTATAAGATGGCGCCTAAAATTAGAAGAGTACGACTATGAGATCGTCTATAAAAAGGGAAAATTAAATGCAAACGCCGATGCATTATCCCGTTTTCCAGTAAACGTCTTAAGCGATGACGATAACACAGACTCCATGTTATGTAATCCGACGCTATTACCAGATAACGAAGACGACTCACATAATTTACCTTCCATATCAGAAACTTACGAACAGTTTCTTCAAATAATAAAACAACCCGGTGTCTCGTTTGACACTGAGATACAAGAGCACAACGATTCCTTACTTAAGGCGAAGTGCAAACTGATCGCTTATCCAGCATCAGTCGATTTAGATGAGTCCGTGCCTTACTGTCAAGACATCATAGATGCTTGTCCAAATCCGCCGGACATTCGTAGTATTGAACATGATCTGCACACCTATTATTCTACGTCAAACGATAAACATACGTTTACTCATTTATTTGTAAAAGCCAATCACTTTGATGAAACGTCATATAGAGATATTTTTAATCTTCTACGAGATTATCGAGATATGATCAAGTACTGGTACATGGAGGAAAAAGAAATCGCTCTACCAGACTTCACGGATCCATTTACTAAACTATCATTTACTAAGGTCTATAACATTATATCGTTTCTATTTCACAATACTAATATTAAAGTTAACATATACCGCAATTCTATAAAGTATCCTACGCCGGACGAGATCAAACAAATTCTTAAAGATAATCACGACTCTCCTCTCGCCGGTCATCCCGGTATCTCGCGTATGTTAGAGAGAATTAAATCTCAATTTTGGTGGAAAAACATGCGACAAGATATTGAAGATTATGTAAAGAACTGTCGCTCTTGCCAAATCAATAAGCCCTTAAGGCTGACAAATCGGGCTCCTATGATAGTAACTTCCACAGCATCTCGGCCCAACGAAAAAGTTTATCTTGATTTGGTCGGTCCACTTCCGGAAACTCATGAGCACAAATATAAATTCTTACTTACCTTACAAGACGACTTAACCAAATTTTCTCAAGCATATCCTATGCTAACATGCTCTGCTGAAGAAACAGCTAAATTACTTGTAATCTTTATCTCCCATATGGGAATTCCTAAAATGGTCGTCTCAGATCAAGGTACAAATTTTTGCTCAGACGTATTTAAACAACTCGAGAAACTTTTTAGTATAAAACATATATTCGCATCTCCATATCATCCGCAAACGTGCGGTGCCCTAGAAAGGAGTCATTCTACTCTTAAAGAGTATCTTAGATCTTATATCGGTGAAAATCAACACACATGGGATCTTTATATCCCAAGCGCAATGATTGCGTACAACTCTAACGTGCATAGCACTACAGGTTACTCGCCTTTAGAGTTGTTATTCGGTTATAAGCCTTATATACCTACGAGTATCGATACTCTCGACACCAATACATATACAGATTACATCCGAGCTCTTAATCATCGTCTTTATTATAGCCGCCAAAAAGCGCTTCAGAATATTCAAGCCTCTAAAGAAAAATCTAAAAATTATTACGATTCGCACACCAAACCTATAACTTATAGCGTTAATGATTTAGTATATGTACGTTGCCACCATAAGCAAAACAAAGCCTTATCTCCAGTGTGGAAGGGCCCTTTTAAAATAATAAAGCTAAATGGAAAACATACTGTTACCTTACTGATAAACCGTAAGCACGTACGTCATCACTATGACGAGATCAAGCCCGCTAGTGATAGCGCGTCATAACAAACACGTCACATGGCATGACGTCATATTATTACAACTCCTTATCATTTATTTCAGATCGGCGCTGTCTTCGGTCGCGTGCGAATTCGTATCGCCCATAGTCAGTAGTCCCGGGCTTTTCTTCGATAAACTCTTAGATGTTAAGTTTACTAATAGTGACTGGAATGTCGTAGCATATGTAGACATAAGTCATATACAGCCTAATTTAGATAAAATCGAATTTCTATTTGAAAAGTTAAACGTGTTTTGTAACTCATTTACATCTTCTAAGATAGAGACTGATTGTCTCAATTCTTTATCTGCGTTGAGAAATCAACATTTAAATAATGTTAATAAGTTTTCTTCTATTTCATATCTCCTGGTAGATGAAAGGCCAAATAAGCGTTATAAAAGAGCTCTCATCGATTTCGGAGGATCGTTGCTAAAAACTATTTTTGGTACATTAGATTCGGAAGATGCTGTTAAATATTCGAAGGCTATCGAAGATGTACAGACGGATGAGAAGCAGCTGGCTCATCTGATGAAAGATAATATCCACGTAATAAAATCTACTATCACATCTTTCAATAACTCTATATCCAAGGTCGACCAAAATGAGAAACATCTCATTAAAAATATGGAGACCATTCACAGAATCTTAGAGAATGTCTCAAACTCTAATGACAAATTAGAAATCAAATCGCAACTTAGCTCCTTATTGAATTCATTAGAGTCTATAATACTAACTTTATCTTTCGACATTGACGATATTAATAATGCTATTTTATTCGCGAAGCTCAATATTCTACATCCGACTGTACTTAGCCCGCATCAACTATATAACGAACTAGATAAGCATAGGAATAGACTACCTAGCCATTATGAACTCGCTGTATCCTTAACTCTACAAAATATACATGAACTTATAGATATATCTAAGCTAATATGTTATTATCATTTAAATAGAATTATAATCGTTATTAAGATTCCTTTAGTGTTACCTCAGGTCTATGACCTTTATAACATAGTTCCTTTACCTGTCCCATATGATATATCGAAACCTGACACATTCATTCTCATCGAGCCGTCTAGCTCATACGTAGCAATAACAGCTGATCGCATGTTCTACTCACTGATAAGGGACATAGAGAAGTGCAAACTTATTAGTGACAAGTGTTATGTGTGCGTACTTATAAATGTGTTTTCAGTGATCGCGAATCCTACGTGTGAAACGACTCTATTAAGCGAAGTTGTGAAGAAACTTCCAGATGTGTGTTCTACGAAATTGGTACACGGGTCAATCGATTTATTTCATAAGCTAAGTTTTAACCGCTGGCTGTTTGTACAATCAGAGCCAGGGAAATGCCATATCACTTGCAGTAATCGAGATGTAAATTCAGATCTCATCTTGTTCGGAACTGGTATATTGTCATTGCCAAAAAATTGTAAAGCATTTTATAAAACATTACAGTTTACCGCCGTCGGCGAAACTTCAATAGGTAATGTTACTAATAAAATCTCAGATTTTAATATTTTATTAGATGACTGCTGCGAACGGTCGAAAGTAAATAGAACTTTAGAGAAATTACCTTATACTAAGTTAGATAATATTAATAATCTTGATTCATTGTTACATGCTAGCATACATTTAAACTCTTTGGAACAAGACTTAAATAAATTAGAGACTCCTTCTCATTTTGAAAGCTATGGTATTCACTATATGTCTCTTAGCTATATATCCAGCTTCCTAATATTAATGTATGTACTATTCAAATATCGTAAAGTATTCTGTAATCGCTCGTCATCTTGTTGTATTCAAATTTACAATCAATGTAATAATTCTAAAATAAAGAAAGATCCTGTATCTCAAATGGTCATCTATCGAGATGCACCTGTAGAAACATCTGAGGAGGCTGATGTTACAGCAACGCCAACTCCTACTAAAAGAAATATTGTTTTCACTAAAACACATGATCTGTAACAATTTAATCTTTTATTTTAATACTATTTCTATATTTTCTTATGTTATAATCATGGATGCTGCATTCTGTAGCACATACATATCTTTAGATAAATAAGTTTAATATTGTAAGTTTTATTTACTCTTTTGTGATTTTAACCGCTCTGCCAAACGTAAGTCCAATCATAGTTCATCTCGTCTTGGGTTAATCTCTCATCACTTTGAATGGTGATGATCGATCTTAACGGGGGGGTTGTTATATCGGAATTAGCTCTGTTTGCCATATTAAATTAAATTGCTGAGTTTCCCATTGCATTTGCGTCAATGCAATAGGAAACCCGAATCGTCATTATAGCTTCAGTTAGTTTTCACATCAGATTGGATTGGACCTCCGTCGGGCATAGACTGTCCATTCTTTTAATAAATAAAATAACGTGTTTCAAATAAAATATCTTTTTTTAAAAAGACTTTCCTGACCCGCCCCGTAACAGTACGTCGAAGTTGAGTTCTTGTTCTTGTAAAACGTATGCGGGCTTCAACCGGCCTATGGATATGTTTGCTTCACGGTGAGGTAGCTTGATGGTAAAAATTTTGCTGTTCCGATCCATGACTTGGTAGGGACCTTCATATGGTGGCTGTAGTGGCTTTTTCACGGCATCTGTTCTGATAAACACGTGCGTGCATGTACTTAGGTCTTTATGCACAAACATATGTTTATTGTTGCTGTGGTGTGAAAAATCTGCAGTCGGCTTGTTTGCTTGAATGGTGTCGCGCAATCTTTTGACGTAGGCATAATCCATCGCAGTGGGTATGTAGTGCTTGCGGTAAAAAATTCGCCTGGCAATCGCAAATGGTGACCGTAGGTAAGTTCGGCTGCGCTGACTGCCGTGTCTGTGCGTAAGGCTGCTCGTAAGCCTAATAGAACTGTAGGTAGTTCATCTGTCCACGTAGTTGAAGCGGCGACGAGTTTTGCGCGTAATGCGTTTGAGTGAGCGGTGCCAACGTTCGACTATTCCGTTTGCCTGTGGGTGATAGGACGTTGTACGTGTTTTCGCTATTCCCATTTCTTTCATTAGGTTGGTGAACAGCTGACTCTCGAATTGTCGACCTTGGTTACTTGTAAGGGTTGCTGGGCAGCTGAAGCGTGTGATCCAGTGTTGGTAGACGACTTTCGCTACTGTGTCTGCTGTAATGTCGTCCGTAGGTATTGCTTCGGGCCATCGGGTCGCTCTGTCTATCATCGTGATTACATAACGTTGGCCGTTTTCTGCAGTAGATAATGGACCGACGATATCGACATGCAAATTTCGGAATCTGTCAGCTGGCGGGAATGATGAAATAGGTAAAACTGTATAACGTTGTATCTTGCTCTTTTGTCATGGAATGCACGCTTTTGTCCATTTGCCGATGTCTGCGTTCATTGATGGCCAAAAGTATTTCTTTGCGACGAGCTTGCGTGTAGTACGGGTGCCGGGATGACTCACGTTGTGAATAATGTTGAAAGCTTGCCATCTATGTTCTGTAGGTATATACGGGCGAACGTAGGGCGTAGACGTTTCACAATATAGGTCAAGATCAGTGTCGGGGATAGTTATTTTCTTGATTGAGATGTTGCTTGAGTTTTGAGATGCTAGTTGCGATATGTTGCTGTCTCGCTCTTGCGCGTTGGCTATATCTGCGTAGGTTATTGTTTCCGGTCACGATATTGTTTCTATGCGGCTGAGGGCGTCGGCGACTACATTTTCTTTGCCACTTATGTGTCGTATGTCTGTGGTGAATTCGCTTATGAAAAGACATTGGCGAGTCCGGCACGGCGTCTCGTTTGCCGTTTGCGTTTTAGACATAGCGTAGGTAAGCGGCTTGTGGTCGGTGAAAATAATGAGGTGGCGGCCCTCAAATGTTTTTCTGAAATGCTTGACTGCCATGTCGATAGCTAGTAGCTCTCTGTCGTAGGTCGAGTATTTCTTCTGCGCGGTTGAAAATTTCTTTGAGAAGTATCCTAATGGTTGCCATTGGTCGTTGTAATGTTGTTGTAGCACGGCGCCGGCTGCGTTATCGGAAGCGTCGCAAAATAACGCGAGTGTCGCATCGTGGGATGGGTGTGCGAGTAAGGCAGCGTTTATAATGCTTGTTTTGCAGTCTATAAATGCTTCCTCCGCTTCGGTATTCCATTCGATGGTGGTCTTGTCGCGTTTTTTCGTATTGTGTAGGTACGAGTTTAATGGTGCTTGTATGGCTGCGGCGTTTGGAATATGTTCACGGTAAAAGTTTAACATTCCGAGAAAACGCCTGAGTTCTTCTATGTTCTTTAGCTTCGGGTACTCCGTGATGGCTTGGACTTTGTGCAGCGGTGGTTTTATGCCTTCTTGTGATACAGTGTATCCTAGAAACTTTACTTGCGTTTGGCCAAAGTTGCATTTGACCGGGTTTATGGTAATGCCATTGTCTTCCAGTCTGCTTAAAACCATTCGTAGGTGTTCTTCGTGCTGAGTTGGGGTTTCTGATGCCAGGAGTAGGTCGTCGATGAAAGGAAACACGAAGTGTAGCCCTCTTAGAACTTCATGGATGTACCGTTGGAAGGTTTGACCTGCGTTCTTGAGACCTGGGCACATTCGTGGAAATTCGAACAGTCCCATCGGGGTGATGATTGCTGTTTTCTCAATGTCCTCGTCACGTACTGCTAATTGTTGATGCGCCCGGTTGAGGTCAATAGTACTGAATATTGTTTTCCCAGTGAGTTGATGTGTGAAATCCCTTATGCGTGGTATTGGGTAGCGATCGGGTTTCGTGACTGCATTAAGACGTCTGTAATCTCCGCAGACTCGTAGGTCACCATTTTTCTTCGGTACGATATGGAGTGGGCTTGCCCAAGGACTTTTGCTTGGTCTGCATAGCCCTTGACTGATCATATTTTCGAACTCGATTTTGACTTGATCGTAGCGATGTGGTGGAATAGGTCGAGCGCGGCAGTGAATAGGTTGACCTGTTGTTTCGATGAAATGTTCTACTCGGAGTTTGGGGTTGAGTTTCATTGAAGTGAGGCGGGCGATACCGGGGTACTCTGATAGTATGTTGTGGTACGATTGTTAGACGTCGATGCTGCGTACTGTAGGTATGTCGGTGTAACGCCCACTGGTGTCGGTACCGAGCTTCGTTGTGTTGTCTATAAGTCTTCGGTTCTTCAAATCAACTAGTAGGTTGTGATGTTTAAGGAAGTCTGCTCCGATTATCGGTTTTGTAACGCCGGCCACGATGAAACGCCATTTATAAGGTCTTCGTAGGTTGAGTTCCAAGGTAATTGTTTTTTCACCGTAGGTTGGTATGATGGTGCTATTGGCGGCGTACAGGGTGAATGGAAGAGGTTTCGCAGATGTTCCTTTTCGCTTCGGCAGAACGGAGATGTTGGCGCCGGTGTCGATTAAAAACGATAATCTGGAGCTTTTGTCGGTGACGAATAGGCGGTATGACTTTGTTCCGACGACGTTCGGTTCCGCCTCTGCCAACGTGTTTGCTAGTTTTCCGATGTTTCTTCATTGTTGAAAGTACATGGTGTTGTGCAGCGTTTTGCATTTTTCCCAAAGCGACGATGATAGTAGCAAAACGGTGATGGCGTGGCAGAGCGACAACGGGATGGTCCGTCGCGGTTGCGAGACGGAGACGGCGAACGGCTGGTATTTCTTTCTCTTGCATTTCGATGTGGATGTTGTTGTGCGTAGTGATAGCGTGCCTGTGGTGGTAGGCGAGGGTACGAGTAGTTGATTCTAAATGCTCGGAGTTCTGCAACTTCTAAATTGAGTTTTCTTATCTCGTCGGCCAGGAACTGTATGTCGACGTGCTTTTCTTGCCGGGTTGATGACGAAACTGAAGCTACCGTGGAGACTTGACGATTTTGTTCCAGCATCTTGTCAGCAAGCTTGGCTAGCTCGTCGAGCGCTGTGTCTTTGCTAATCGCATCGCTAACGATGATCACCGAGTGCACGTGCGGTGGCAGGAGGTTCATCCACATCAATCGGAGTGTACTGTCAGGAACCTTGTTGCGTGCGAGGGTTCGCATGCGGCGTAACAACTGGCTCGGCTTCTGATCGCCTAGGTCCATGTCGGACAACAGTTTTTGTAGCGTTCGGCTGGCGGCTCGTAGAGTAGGTCGCATATTTGCTCTATGTCTTCTTTTTCGAGTTGTGCGATGACCATCTGCGCCTTTTGTGCTTCGCTTTTCTTTAGTTCGCTAGTTGCGGCTTCGAAACTTATGAACCAGAGACGCAGACGATCTCGCCAGAATGGTGGTACACGCATAGAGAGTGCAATGCCGGAGACTTCTTGTAGGTGTTGTGCTGGAGAGGTTGGTGCTGCTGGTTCTTCGTTAGCCATTTTCTTCTTTCTGGATTGTTCTGAGTAGGGTCTTCTGTGTTTTGACTGGGGTCACCACTTTAGCGAGTGGGTTGAAGCGAAGCTTGGAGAGAAATTATACTCAGGATGGTCAGTCGTAGAATGGATCATTTATTTTAGTTAATGATCATATATATTACAGTTATTATATTTACAAACATAGGTTGCTTAACTTAGTCACTTACGCAAAAGAGAGAGGAACAACGGGTGTCTCATTCACCCGCGGTCGCTATGCAACGCGGTGCGGGGAACACGCGGCGCGGGGCATCGCGACGCGGGGAAGTGCGGGCGGGGAAACACGCACGCGTCAAAACTGGCGATGTTCGTTGCGCTCGGGCCTCGGCCATTTCGACGGCCGACAGACCACGGAGCGGACGAAGTGAAGATGCGTGGCGTGCGGCGTGCGGCGATGGCGATAACTGTGGCGCTGTTACGAGTGATGTGTACGCGCAGCTGAGAATGGTGGCGAAGAATGAAGATGCTGTTTGCTTGCTGACGAAGCTCCATTCCTATTTCATTACGACAGCCCTTTTCAGTGCTATGTTCCTGTTTCATATCGATCTATTCTTATTTCATTATGGCAGCTCTTTTCAGAGCTATGTCCCTGTTTCATATCGAAAAGGCTTCCGTCTGACATTCTATTAAATGGATTTACTTTACATCTTCTGTGCTTGTTATTGTGAGTGTGCGGCTACAAGCCCATCGCCGCTCTATGCTGTTGGATGTATGTGCAGTCTTTAGTCCGTTAGTCGCCTTTTACGACACCCAAGGGAAGGGGGGAAGGGGTTGGTAGTATTATTTTGATGAGCCCATCGCCGCTCTATGCTGTTGGATTTATGTGCAGTATTTATTTAGTCCGTTAGTCGCCTTTTACGACACCGAAGGGAAGACAGAGGTTGGTAGTATTAATTTGTTGAGTTCATCGCCGCTCTATGCTGTTGGATGTATGTGCAGTCTTTATTCCGTTAGTCGCCTTTTACAACACCCTAGGGAAGAAAGGGGTTGGTAGTGAACCCATCGCCGCTCTATGCTTGTGCAGTCTTTAGTCCGTTAGTCGCCTTTACGACACCCAAGGGAAGAAAGGGTTGGTAGTATTATTTTTAAAAGCCCATCGCCGCTCTATGCTGTTGGATGTATGTGAAGTCTTTAGTCCGTTAGTCGCCTTTTACGACACCGATGGGAGAGAGGAGTTGGTAGTATTATTTTAATGAGCCTAACGCCGCTCTATGCTGTTGGATGTATGTGCAGTCTTTAGTCCGTTAGTCGCCTTTTACGAAACCCTAGGGAAGAAAGGGGATGGTAGTATTATTTTAATGAGCCTATCGCCGCTCCTTGCTGTCGGATGTATGTGCAGTCTTTAGTCCGTAAGTCGCCTTTTACGACACCCAAGGGAAGAGATTGAAAGACTGCACATACTATCCAACTGCATAGAGCGGGTGTGTAATGTTTGATATAAATACTTATGTAAAGTACTTATTAATTGAGTTTATTGAATAAATATATTATGACTATTGGCTATTGACTATGATCTAACGTTCATTTAATATAATTTCATATAATATAATTTCATTTGATTTAACAACTGACTTGATATAATAAACATTTAATATAATTTTAGAATCTATAATTTCATGTGATATAATGTACATATGATATAATAAACATTTGATATAATAATCCAAGGGTATAAAACATTATTCATATAATACTCAGATGATATAACAATCATAATTTTAAAACGCCTGTTCGTTTGCAATAGCAATGTTTACGTAATATGTTTTGCTAGTTAACGTTAGTGTTTTATTTCTTTACGTAGGTAGGTATGATGCAAAAAATACTTGCTGTCATCTATTACTTGTTGTCTGCATAAAACTTAGTAAAATGCTGCTTAAAATGTCTTATTTAAATAACAACACATTTTAAAGTTCAAAAGGTCAGCAAAAACTTACAGTTAACGGATATATTTACAATAAAAACCGGCAAGTTAACAATAAATGTGTATTGGATTTGTGAGTTGCATAAAGTGGATCATTGCAAGTCTCGTGCAATTACAATTACGGACATAGAAAATAAAGTACACACAGTGATTCAACATGATAATTGTTCACATAATCATGATCCTCATTCAGCGCGTCAAAGGGTTTCATGTATCATTCATCCATTAAAAATAGATGCCATGCAAAACCAGAGGAATCGCAGATGCGTTGCCGGCCTTCTTCTCAACCCTCACTGGTCGGACGAAACACAACAGCACCAAGTGCCGTTATTTCACGCCGAATATTCGTGAGAGGGTGGTATTACGCCAGGCGAGCCGGCCCAATGCGTGCTGCAACGCAGCGTGGCTCTACCACTCAAAAAAAAAAAGATAAAGAGAAAATTCCATATTATTTTTATAAATTTCTAGAAAATGTCTCACCAGATAGTCTTGAAATAGTAACTATGTTTGGAAAAGATTAAGTATGTTATTACAACAAATAAGCCAAAATTTCCACCACATTTATGGAGCATTTCAGATTTACAAAAAAAAGGATTACCAAGGACCCAAAACAGTTGAGTCATGGCACCACCGGATTAATCAGATAATAAATAAGAAAAATCCCTGATTTTACAAATTGGCTAGTGAATTAACGACAGAGAGTAAGGTAATATTGGGCAACATGAAATGCTTATTAAACGGCCGATCTCCGCCAAAACAAAAAAAAAATAAGGGCAGTAATCAACGCATAAATAACATTTTTGAGAATATTGAAAAGTATACTGAATGTCAGTTTTTAAGAAGCATAGCATCCAATTTAAATCTAAAAAAAAATTGCAAATTTTTTGGTATCCAGTTTTTATTAATGTCTCAATGGGAATATGGGTTTTTTTATAGCCTTAATGTGTTTTATTTTTTATATTATACAATAAATGTTGATTTTGATTACTTACTTATTTTTTTTATTTAATTAACATAACAGAATATGGGTAACTACTTAACTTTTATTTATAGCAAGATATGCCTCCTGTACCTACCGGTATGCAACATATAAGAAAGGGTCTATATTGGATCGCCGAATCCCCCCCCCCCCCCTCCCATGCCCTCCTGCGCTTCGCGATTGTCTTAAATTTCTAGCCTATCACGTGACCTACAGTAGTAGGGCAGCTAGTATTTCTGTTGTCTAATAAGCAACACAGTTAGGCCATATGAAATTAACACTAAAAATTTGAGGCGACCCAAAGGACACCCTCTAAGAAAGCAAGCAACATGCGAGCAAGCATTCAGCATGCTAGCAAGCATGCAGTATGCCAGCAAGTATGCAGCATGCAACCAACCGTACAGCATGCAAGTAAGCATGCAAGCAAGCATGCAGCATGCAAGCAAGCAAGCATGCAAAGTGCAAACAAGCACGCGGCATACAAGCAAGCATGCAGAATGCAAGCAAGCATGCAGCAGGCATGGTTTCTGTCACGGCTCTGGTGCTGCGGGGCTCCGGCGGTCCCACGCGAGCTTATCGTCGCAGATGGCTTACGCTCACCACCGTAGCTTCCGTGAGCGTTAAAGCCACCTGCTCCTCAGCTCGCGGGCCGCCTCGCCCCTCCGCGCCTACGCGGGCTTAAATTACACTCTAGCGTAGGGCAGACAAGTCTACGTGGAGTCGGTTTTGCAGCGATTCGTTTCTGTTACTGACTTTTGTGGCACAACCTTACCAAAAACACAACGTATTAACTGTTGCAATTTCTTTTTTTTAAGTAAAAATTATATCAAATGAAGTTATAGAATATGACTATTATACCAATATAGCTTTATAGAAAAAGTTGTTATAAGATATGAGCATTATGTCAAATGACTAGTATACGTAATGTTGTTATAGGAAGTGTATATAGGTCAAGTAAAAATTATATCCAACGTTATGTCCTATGAAATTAGTTCAATGTCATTATATGCAATGATACGCACCCGCATAGAGCGGCGATGGGCTCATCAATATAATACTAGTAACCCCTCTCTTGCCTTGGGTGTCGTTAAAACAACTGACGGGTTAATTTTTAATAAAATAAACTAATTCACATTATATTAGATTGTTTTATTTTCTCGCATTCGTAGTGAAAAGCAGAGTGTAACACACGGCGCTAAAAACCCATTATAACTCGGTTTCTATTTACTCCCTCGCTAAAAGCTCGGGAGTAAAACTACCTCGTATATAATGAGTTATTTTAGCCCCTTGTTTATCAATCTACTATTACACACCACCTGCTCGACAACGTCAAATTATATGTCATGCACACGGACCAAAAACAATTGCTCCGTGGTCATGCAAGCCTAACCTAAAGTAAGTAAGAGCATTAATATTGTACTGAATTTCATTTCATTATGACCCGCTGGCCATTAATGTGATTTGAATTTGGAACCTAAATAGAAATCGCATACGAACATACAGTGTTGCCAACTTAGTGAATTTTCCGCTGAAACTAGTGATTTCGTTCGACCCCCCTCTTAGTGGCGAAATATTGCTTTTAGTGGCTGGTGGTTTTTCTAGTGGATTAAAAGAAGTTAATTTTCAGTAGGCGAAATCACTCAACCAATCAGTAATTTTTTTTGGTACAAAAAAGTAATGTCTGGTGGTTTGTGTTTGTTCTATGTGAACCGAGTGAGCAGATCAAAGTCCAGACCGGATACTGTTACCAATGACTGGATGTGTTTGGTCTTAAGGCTTGGTAGGGCGTGATGGCCCAGAGCTGAGGGCATCGCAGGCCAAGACTCACACGGCTGTCTAAGCCACGTGGGAGACCACCATAGGTCGTGAGCTAACAGGGATTGCGCAGACATCCCTCTGCTTGCGCAATCTGCTGGGTTGAGCTCGGAAGGTACGTGTCGTCAGGTACATTCTGGTGAGCTTGAGCTGATTTTAACTACCCTGTTGGCTTCAAAGGGTTGAAGACGGTGAGGCGGTGTATTGAGCAAGGCCAGGACTATCGTACTGTCTGACCAACACATGTGTTGTTGAATACTGATATGGGTTGATAACTCACGAAACATGAGCTGAGAAAGTAGGCGGTGGCCGACAACTCTAACTTGGGGATAGTAAGGCGATTCTTGATCGGTGCGACACGCGACTTGGCGACAATTAAGTGTACGAAGGTATCTCCGGTAGCATCGAGCTCATGGAGATAAACGACGGCGGCAAACCCGGCTTCAGAGGCGTCTGCAAACCCGTGAAGCGAGTATGCCGCTGAGCCCTTGTTTGCACAAATGTGCCGAAGGAAACGAATGTTAGACAACAGCGGCAGAACCTCTGAGATGTGGTGCCACTCTGCTTGTACTTCAAAGGGAGTGGGATCATCCCATTCCAGCTTCAGTAGCCACAATTGCTGAAGGAGCAGCTTTGCGCCGCGAAGATAACGGGAGAAACCCAGCCGTTAGGGTCATAAAGTGAGGCTACAGTGCTTAGAATGGACCGCTTTGTGACATGTGTTATGGGGGGCAGAGAGATACGGTAGGTGAACTCGTCTGACTGAGGGCTCCACTGTATACCCAAGACTTAAATGGACGTGGAATCTCGGTTCATGTCGAAGTCCTTGGGCATGTCGCATTGGTTGTCGGGGAATCTCTCAAGCAGCTTAGGCGAGTTAGATGCCCATTTACTGAGCTGAAAGCCGCCTAGGGCTAGTAGACTTATTAACTCGTCATGGAGTGCTTGGGCGGAATCTTTTTTTATTTTATTTTTTATTCTACAACGGGTAAGCACTTGGCCTTCATCTCACCTGATGGCAAGTGACGATAAGGCCGAAGGTGGAAGCGCACTTCACCCAGAATCCTCAACCACTGAGGAACTGGCTATCTTATCTCAAACTGTCGGAACACAACAATGCTATAAACATCATTGTTATGGCGACAGACTTAGATAAGATGGTGGTAGCTAGCCAGGCGGACTTAACAGCCCTACCACCAACTAAACCAAGCATAAAAAGATGTACCCCCCGCTGGGAATCGAACCCGGGACCTCTGAGTCTGAAACCGGTCGTTTAGCCACTAGACCACAGAGACGGTAAAACTTTATTTTATTCAAGGTGTCATGACCACACAAGATGTCATCAACGAAGATAGACTTGCGAAGAACCTGAGCGGCTTCAGGGTAGCGATGACCTTCATCATCAGCTAGCTGAAGCAGAGTGCGGATTGCATGGTATGGTTTGATCTTAAGCCGTGGTGACGGTATTGAGGGCGTAGGTGAGCAGAGGTTGATCTGGTGAGGACCGCCACAGTATGAGCTGATACCGTCTCTGGTGTGCTGATATCGTCTACCGTCTCTGGTTGGGGCTACCAGCACATTTCTGAACATCCTCTGGATTAATGTTTTATATTTTAGCGTTTTATTAACGCTTAAATATACTTAAGTAAAATTTTAAACACTGAAAAAAGACGACAACCTCAGGCGGGAATCGAACCTCCTCCTCTGGATGTCAGTGCTAAAAACGACTGGTTGTGTTCTAAAGGACATGATGATGTCAACAATGTCCTGTTGAAGGGCGGGGTATGTGTGTAGGCATTTATTTATGCTGGCACCATTGGAGCTTTTACAGCTACCATCAAAGACAATGCGCAGCTTGTCCGACCACGACTTGAATACGCCATGATGGGGGATATAAAATTGAGGTTTATGACCGAACGTATTTGGATGACAGGGAGCCATGTGCCCTAAGTTAATGTATTCGGCCATAAAGTCGACGTATTTGGAACGCAAAGACGGGTTCGCCATTAGCTTTTTCTGAATATTGAGGACTCTGCGTAATGCGATAGGGTGAGTTTTACCCAGTTGAGGGGCGTCCTGTAGAAAGGGCAGAGCGACTGTATATCTGCCTGAAGGATTACGTGTGGTGGTAGAGCGAAAGATTTCCTCGCACTGTTCCTCCAGGAGGTCAGTATGAGCGTGAGATTGAGGTAGGGGTTCTTCAGACTCCCAAAACCTTTCCAGACTCTGACGTATGTCCTGGGCTGATTCGCCTGAGTCTGGTTGTGAGCTGACGACGTGAGCTGAATTAGCCTGTTGCGCCGGCTGCGCATACAAGTCCTCAATGGGTCTTATCAGGGCGAAGTCAAAAATCGTGCCGAAGGCTATGGGCTTGCCTGGGCCCAACGAGACCGTAAGGTCTCGTTGGACCCAGGCAAGCCCAGTTGGACGGGACTAAGTCCCGTCTAACACCAGACCAAAAACGTCCGACCCTAATAAGAGGTCGATCGGGGCTGGTGTATGGTAGTGCTGATCAGTCAATGGTACAGGTGGCTGGCCTAGTATGTGGGAGATGTTTGGTACCTTCTCTAAAGGAAGGTAGCCAGTGACATTTTTTAAAATATGAGCTGTGGCAGTCATTGTAGGAGTGTCATTGTGAGTGGGTCGGCATACTATTGTTATAGCCGCTTTTGACTCATGTTTGTGGTGATTTCCAACTCCTGTAATTTTACAGGAGTGGGTTTTGATGGCAAGATCAAAAGTCGTGCCATGCGTGAAGTTATCAATGTCAACATACTGCCACAGTCCAATAAAGCGCTGGCTGTGTGAAGGTGGCCATGCACGTCCGCGACTCTTTGTGAGACAGTTGGCAACAAAATGGGTGTGCCAGTGGGGACTGAATGAGGGTGAGCTGATTGAGTAGCAGCCGAGTGTGTGAGCTGAGTATGTATCAGCTGAGTGGGCATAGGCTGACTGTGCATGTGCTGAATGGGCGTGGGATGAGTCTACCTCCTCGCTAGGGTGCTCCGTGATTGTTGGGAGTCATAATTGCTGGCGGCGTTCGTGGTGCCTATTAGACGATCTGAAGCTAGGTGGGCTGACGTTGCTGGCGGAGGTGGGTTGCGCCTGTTTCGCATGTGCGGGTTCGTGCGGCCTGCTGTTTCTGGGGCGCTCACTCGAGTGCTCCCTCAGCTGTGGTGGGGGTATATGTGCAGACAACGAATGAGCTGATTGCGTTGGGTCGTCTGGTCGATGAAGGGAGGTGTGCTGGTCGGAGCTGCACTCATTCTCGTAGTGAGGGCCGAGACAACGCTGGCAGCGCTCCCGTGCCGTCCCGTCGTCGTTCCGTCCGGGAAATTTCCTGTTACGTATGCAAAGACCATATGTTTTGATTTAAAAATCGGGAGGTCCCGCCGAAGACGTCTGGCAACGCTGGTACCTACCTATGTATTATAATTCTGCAACTGGCCCATACATCTATTTGTATGGGAGCAACTCTGAAATTACGAAAAGAAAATCAGCTGTCCTTACAAAATTGCAAAAACTATTTGATTTAAATCTGTGTACAAGCTGATTATTTCTCTTCAATGGGCGATTTTCCGAGATAAAAAAAAAGAAATTGGTTCGTAAATGACTTCATAGATGGCGCTTAGCATAGATTAGTATGGCGCTTAGTAAAAGGCGGGTCCATGAAGAACAAGTGTGTGGCTACGTAATATTTATTCCATTCCAAAATAGAAATAGGTCCTGGAGATCCTGAATAAATATTTGTAAGTACTATTTTTTTTATTTTTTTGATAGACAAGCAAAAGTGTAGAATTTATTACAGCCCTTAGGTAGGAACGGGTCGGCTTTCATAAAACGCCATCTATTGAGTATTTTTGAACTTATTTTTATTTTTTAATTTGGGCTGTCAGAAAATCGCCCATTTCAGAGTAGACAAATAAATTCATGCAAATTTTCTTGCAATTGATAATTTGGAAAAATACTAACCTGTGAGCCAGGCACAATAGAAATTCAATTGTTAGCAACCATGAGAATAATGTAATAAAATGGTGCCGGTTCAAATCCAGCTCGAGAAAATTTCTTTAACACGTCCGTTTCTGGCATTCTGTTTCTGAATTAGGTAGTGTTATTAGCCACACAGCCGGCCGCAGGCAAGGCAGCAAAACCCCTTGCTCTGTTCAAACCAACCACGGCCGGGGTGGACTTATAACCGCGAAACACGGCGTCTAGGATGGCACGTTACAGATGCCTATATTAAAAGAATATTTATCTTAACGTTACCACTTACTGCAGGTGGTCCAACAGCATACTCAGGAGGGCGGAGAGGAGAAAGAGCGCTCTGTCTTTACGAAGACACGCTGCGGCGCTGATGGCACGTCCAAAGGCTTTAATCTACACTATTCAATTAGAGAAACACTGGCACTTACACAATACCACTACAGGGAGCCCTACTTTCAGGCCGCCAAGAACCACCTGATTTATACGCCTTAAACGACGTTCTGTCTGACGGCTCGCGGGCCAGGAATCCATTAACCGGGAATGCAACCCAAAACACGCGGGAGTGATTCACACACTATGTAACGGTACAGAATGAATGGTATCTGTCCGTTAATAAAGAATGCATGAGTATTGCACTAAAATCAATACTAATGCGTTGCGCATAAAAGGAAAAAATAAACTAGTTTAAAATAATTGTCGTGTGGACGAGTAGCTTTATGTCTAAAAGTTATAAGAATTAGTCAATAGACCACTAGCTTTATTTATGTGAATTTCGCGGGGATTGTTCCGCGCGTCAATTACAAAATAGGCGCCATCTACATTGCGTTTATTTATTTGAGTTTCGCGGGGACTGTTCCATGCTTTCAAATCGCTTCACATACAACCAGGCGCCATCTATGTTTCTGAATACCAAACTTTTAGAATTTTAATAAATATTGCTTTATTAGCATTAGTAAATGTCTATTAAAAGTAGATTGTTGATGGAAGGCTGCATCTAGATATCCAAAGATGTAATATTATTGGCTATCTAAAGAGATTTGCTTATTTTATGTGGGCACTAATTCACGCGGTAGAACCTGTCACGCTAGAGGGCTCTCTTTTCTGATAGTATGTTGTTACTCTTAGTATGGCACACCGTGAAGCGGGGATGCGCGGACGGAAGTTGAGATTGAAAGATAGAAAGAGAGAGGAGATTTTGTTGTCCACGTGTAAGGTCGTGAAGTTGGGCATGTAACCAATGTAAGCGAATGTGAAGTAGAGGCGAGTGGGCTGTAGGGCGAGCGAGGGGGTGAAGGAAGGACAGAGGAGTAGCGCGGGCAGAAGTCGGGCGAGCAAGGGGCGAGCGAGGGGGTAGGGGGCGAGAAAAAAGGCGCGAATTGGAGACGCTTTGGGATCTCGGTACGAAAGCGGGGGCATTCAATTCAAGATTGTAGAACAAGCGGTCCAAAACCAGAGTGGCGGTAACGATCTCGTTCGCGGTAAAGGGCGTCCTAGCTTTTAAAGCGCGCTAAGTTTAACTTCGAGCTGCGATATTAACTGGAATTGTTTGTGAGATTAAAAGTGACTATTAAAGTAAAATCATTGCTGTCGCAACTCGAATCTGTTAACGAAATGAAGTATTTCGGGTTATATGAGTGGAAACGCATCACGGTGCCAACGAAGCCATATAACTTTCAACTGGGATACCAGGAGCATTTGATTGTATTCTATAATGCCAGCGTTATATATTATAACGCTAAAGAACACCCTATATTCGACAGAGTAACGGAGGAGCGGCTAGTTTGTCTCCTCAGTGAAAATCGAAGATAGGTCAGACACCGGTTAGCTGGAGGTAGACACGTGTAACCCCGTCCAGTTTCGAGTCTACCTTCAAACACACAGTGTAGTGTTAGGTTTTACACATCGGGTATACTGGCCCAACTTGTAATCCATTTAGAGGTCGGTTGCTTACAGGGGCGACTCGACCTACACAACTTACCCACACAATTAAGTTTAAATGTGGGCCTTGCCCTAGGTTGCAAAGGTATTACACGTAGGGACAGATAGTTAGACAAAATGTAGGGAGATTTCGTGTAGTGTTTGGAACCTCGTCAGAGGAGGGCAGTCTCCTTCTCGGGTCAATCTCCATACCTTGTTGGAGGTAAAGCCAGAACTAACTGGATGTGCCATGGTAAGAATAGTGCGAAAGCCAATTTAATGCCAGGTGGAGATTGTCTTTTGAGAGTGGAATTTGTCTAGACTGGCAAGGGGACAGATACTAGTCGAAAACGTACTGTAGGTTAGATAGGCGGCTGTTACTTGGTTATTTACCTTCTAGATAAGTAGGTGCTTATAGGTCATAATATTTCAAGTGAGGCAGGCTGTAGGAATCTATAGGTAGGCGTCTCTATACGTTATTAGGTAGTTGGGGATAAAACAGTATGTACATACTTAGGTCTACATAGGCTAGGTACGTAGGCACGCGAAGCTAGGGCTAGATTAACTTCAACTAATAAAAATAAGGATAATTAAGATATAGTAAATAGACATAACTGTGATATGATGTTTGATTATGAGCACTGAAATGACCAATCTAGGCATTTAAGCTGTTACAAGAGGACAATTAGACTCTAATAGCTTTCTTCAAGGTGTTACTAATTAACCATGCATCTGAAATAATTAGCAGAATTAAAATAATATTGAACCCTCATTAGTATGGATTACCTAAGAGTCTAGATTGGTTTCCTATTACAACAAAAATATTATTAAGTTATATCAAATAAGCATAACTGTACTGTGATGTTTGATTTCTGATACTGAAATGACCAAACAGGCATTTTTAGCTTTCCCTGAGGTACGATACGGCCTTAAATTGCACTCTTCAATGTGTTATAAATTGACCATCCAGATATTAGTAAAAATTAAGCTAATATTGAGCAACCAGGAAACAGTTGAGAACATAGGTTATCCTGCCTGAAGATGTGAATGCACAATAATGGTCAAAGACCTTGCAAGTTATGTACTTTCTAATATTATGAAAACATAGAAATATTTGATTTGGTAACAACCCGGACCGTTATACTAATAGTACAGTCTGCTTTATACCTATTAAAGTGAGTAAAGAATAACTTCTAAATATTATTGACTTAATTATCAACAAGTTTGGCTGTGGACAATTACATGATACCTACCTACTTAAAGTATACTAACTAGGATTTAGTAGGCTACTTAATAATCACCCAGTCTGAGAGACAGGGGTAGAAGTTAATAAAAATTATTAACCTAAGTTCACTTCCTAAAAGAAATAGGAAGTAGAATAAATTAAGCATCTTTAATAAACTTAAGATGGAATATTCTTCCAAGGCGACCAATACTATCTAGTTATATTGGTACTTTATGAGATCTGTATAATAAACACTAAGAGTAAATAAAAGTAATTTTACTTCAAATGGTAGCATTCTATTTAAGTTCACTTCCTAAAAGGAATAGGAAGTAGAATAAATTAAGCATCTTTAATAAACTTAAGATGAAATATTCTGCCAAGGCGACCAATACTATCTAGTTATATTGGTACTTTATGAGATCTGTATAATAAACACTAAGAGTAAATAAAAGTAATTTTACTTCAAATGATAGCATTCTATTTAAGTTCACTTCCAAAAAGGAATAGGATGTTGAATAAATCAAACATCTTTTAATAAACTTAAGATGTGATATTCTGCCTAGGCGACAGATACAATCTAGTTATATTGGTAATTTATGAGATCTGTATAATAAATACTAAGAGTAAATAAAAGTAATTTTACTTTAAATAATAGCATTCTATTTTAGTTCACTACTTAAAAGAAATAGGTTGTTGAATAAATTATTCACCACTTATGGAACTGAATGAAGGTTTAATATTCTGATAAGGCAATAAACACAGTCTGTTATTATTGTTACATTGTAATATCTTTATAATAAACACAATAATCAAGGAAGTAAGTAAGTTCCGTTGAATGTTAGCTTTCCACCTCTGTTCACTAAGTACCTAAAGACATAGGTTGTTGCCATTGAGTTATTATGTACTACGTACTAGAGAAGACATCTCAACTAGATTGTTTGTAATACGCGTTAGAGCCAGCTCGCTCCAACTGTAGTAGTCTGTAGCAGGCGCTAGAGGCTTAGATTAAAACAAAAAGGGAAGATACGGCATGCTCCTACTTGTAGTCATTCAAAATATAGTCCTACTCAACTACTTAAGCAAACACTCACACACGCACACCTATAAAGTGTAAATCGAGCGAGCGAGACAAAGCGGTAAGTTTCAACGTCAGCGCGAGGGAGACAGCGAGTAGCGCGTTGGCGTCTCGGTCGCTTCGCAACAGACGAGTACGTACGACCAAAGACATTTAAAAGCGTACGACCGATTCCGACGCCACTGCGGAGTAGCGTCTTTCTCTTTTTCACACAGTAGAATATCCGCAATAGTACGATGTAGCCTGTTCGCTCGGCAAACTGTGACTGAAGTGAAATTGTGCCTTTAGGCCTAATTTTGGCGGCTCACTCACGAGACGCTAATGCCGTATCTTCCCTTTTTGTTTTAATCTAAGGCTAGAGGCAACAATAAGTGTGTATTCTGTGTTCTATTTTATTAAAATATACCTCTATGTGTGCTAAACAACTCAGGAAATACAAATAAAACCAAAGGAATCACTTTTCACCTGGAAATACGTACTAAATTATCGATGTAACATGCATTTGACTAATTATTTTATCAAATCGCCGAGACATGAAGCGGCGGCCATGTTTCGGTAAAATGCATATAGAGTAACAATATTTCTGTTTTGTGCAGAAGTGACACTTTTAACGCTTTATGTGAAATAATTACTAGGGTTAAGATTATGGTGACAGTTTGATTGGGGATTTCGTTATAATTATTAAACTTACCTAAAATACTTTTTTATTAATGAACTTGACCGTTTTTTTCGAGATCATTAGATATATTAATAAATATTAGATATTTACCTTCGGGGTATCACAGGATTCACATGGCGTGGAAAATGACTTTATTCTTTAGCTCCGATGCATCGTTTCTGTGATATTTTTATTTATATTTTAGTACCTACTACCTAGGCAGAAGAAATAGTACGTAAGTATATAAATGTATTTGGTCATAAATAAACGCAAAGAGTTTCTTTCATTTTATCAAACCATAGTATTATCTGTGGTTTAATCTGAAATAATAAAATGTAATAAAGATTGAATTCTAATTAAAGGTAGGTAGAAAACATGCAAAACAACTATGTCCGTTCTGCAGTGTAAAATCTATTATCTGTTGCACTACGTTGCAAGAAGCCGCACTTCAGCCGGCTAGCCGTCATTTGCAAACCGGGCACAAACCGTGCTCGTCAACACGCGTAGCCGGCACCGACCCGGCGCCGGACCGGGTAGAAACCGGCTCGTCGACAAGTGCCTAGAGACTAGGCAATGAGGACAGCAAAAGCAGTCTTCTACCATAGTCCAATTTTCACCAAATAGCGACTGCACATGTGCTCAGCGGGGCAGGTAACGCTTTGGGGATAATAATCGTGATTATATGTATGTACTTAAGTATCAAAAACTTTTAATGTTATTGCGTATTGTTATTATTTTATCACCCACATATTGGAGACGTGTCTTTTCGTACCACCCTATTTCTTAGCTTTTATTATTTCCTATGAAGTGTACAGGGTGTGGCGTATGATTTTTGCGCTAAGGCAACGTGAACGCATATCTTTGCATTATGCATGAAGCCGCTGGGTCAACATACATCAAATTCAAACATGGCTCATTGAACATCATTTAAATATCTACTTGCTGGGAGCAATGGCTTTACTTATTCGCAGTTATGACTAGGGATATAGAAATTACTATTCATAACTTTGTTTTTCAGGTACGTACGCAATGGACTCACTTACCTACGTAAGGACCTAACTACAACAATAATAATATCTCGGCGATATTAATTATCATTGTACAGTACAGTAACACACGGGGTACTTCCCCTCTCCTTACATCACTAAGTTTATTTGTACTGGCACCTCGAGACCAACCGTAAGGTTATTGCAAGAAGTGCAAGACGTCTCTGCGCCAGTAGAACACTCACGCAGGAGACCATCTGCGTTAGGTCTTGACGCCAAATCAGTGCCCGCCGCAGCGCGCTCTTCATTCGGTACTCATAAGACTAGTGTCTCGGGAGAGTATCCCCTTGAACACGTGTAGTTCACTGTCCAGATAGGTAACCGGAGCTGTCGAGGTCGCTCACTTCTCGTTGCACGAAGGGCACAACTCGCAGTTGCCACTGCTAGGGTCGTCGACTCTAAAGTGGACTCCCAAGTGTCCACCTTGGTAGCAGAGTAGTAAGCACACCCACTTCTCGGAACCCATCCAGGCGCCTAGCCAGTTCCCACGTCCTACGCGGCTGGCAGGACCGGAGGCTACGGCATCTAGGAGGCCGCCTCTACTAGTTATCCAGACTAGTACCGGAGATGTCAACACCAATGTCCAATGAGAACCACCGGACAAAGCTGCCAGCTATAAGGGAAACTCACGTTCCCCGCAGGACTTTTCGCTTCTGGCCCCTCAGAGACCGCTACTAGGCTCCACTCGCAGTGCACGAGTTTGGAAGTCCTGGCACACAATACCAGGACAGACGAACATTCCCAAGCTCTACAGCTAACCACACGCCACTACGAGTCCAACCCATGTCCGGATCCCGCCGGAGGCGCCTGGTTAAAGGCACGACCAGCGGGGGCTTGAACCGGAACCCCGTAGTACCCCTGAAAACACAACCGGGCCCGTAGTTCCAGTTGCGATACCCTATCTATTGGGGTCAGTAGATAGGGACAGTAGATAGGGGTACATCCCCTCTCCTTACTTCACTAAGTTTATTTGTACTGGCACCTCGAGACCAACCGTTAGGTTATTGCAAGAAGTGCCAGACGTCCCTGCGCCAGTAGAACACTCATAGTCATAGTCATAGTCATAGTCATAATATATTTATTCAATAAACTCAATTAAAAGTACTTTGAAACGTCCAAATATTTTTAACCTACCACCCATTCAGGACATCATTTTTTAACTGTGGCAAAGAACGGGCGCAAGAAACCACAGCGCACAGAAGCAACGACATTTACAAAATATATATATATTATATGTCGTTACCAGATCACAAAATACAAAATATGAATTTGAATGTAAATAGTTTAATTAAATATGGTGCTCTATATAAATTAATTATAGGCAATTAGAAATAGCTGTTGGAGTAGGTACTTGGAGCATGTCAGACCCAAGCTGTTTTGTCTTCTGTATAATCCGACACTTTATAATAAGCTTTTTTATAAAGCTTTTCTTTGATTTTGATTTTAAATTTATCAAGATCTAAATTCTGAATATCATTTGGTACTTTGTTGTATAATCGTACACACAGACCCTTAAAAGAATTATTTATTTTATGGAGCCTAGTATAAGGCACTGCTAATTTGTTCTTACTTCTAGTATTTAATTTGTGAATATCACTGTTTTTTGAAAACATTTCAATATTTTTATGAACATACACAAGATTTTCATAAATATATTGTGCTGCAACTGTCATTATACTTATATCCTTAAATCTCTCTCTGAGAGAGTCACCAGCCTGTAGGTTATATATTGCTCGAATAGCCCTCTTCTGCAGCACAAAGATAGTTTGAATGTCGGCAGCATTTCCCCACAGTAAAATGGCGTACGACATTACACTATGAAAGTAACTGAAATAAACTAATCTCGCTGTATCAACGTCAGTTAACTGACGGATCTTCATTACTGCATAAGCCGCAGAGCTAAGTCTATTCGACAATTTAGCTATATGTGGGCCCCACTGAAGCTTGGCATCCAACGTGATGCCTAGAAACACAGTGGTGTCCACAGGATTCACATTCTTATCTTTAATTTGTACACTAGTTATTACCTGCTTAACATTAGGCAATACAAATCTTACACATTTGGTTTTTCCCTCGTTTAATAGCAAGTTATTAACACTAAACCAGTGAACAATCTTTGAGACCGCATTATTCACATCGTCATAATTTGGGTGTCGTCGTTTCACTTTGAATAAAAGTGAAGTATCATCAGCAAACAATACTATCTCATGACTGTCTTTTACAAAATAAGGTAAGTCATTAATATAAACCAAAAACAAGAATGGACCAAGTATTGAACCCTGCGGAACTCCCATTTTAACCACTGATCCCGGAGATCTTTTACCGTTAATGTCGACCTTTTGAATCCTGTTACTCAAGTATGAGATTAGAAGGCTCAAAGAAGCATCCCTAATTCCATAGTGGTTAAGCTTCCTGACCAAAGTTTCATGTAAAACACAATCAAAAGCCTTGGATAAATCACAAAATACCCCTAGGGCATCCTGTGATTCCTCCCACGTATCAAATATTTGGATTAAAAGCTCAACACCGGCGTCAGTTGTAGAGCGACCCCTAGTAAAACCATATTGTTTACAATGTAAAAGTTTATTTTTATAAAAATGAATTTGCATTTGATCTAGTATTAACTTTTCAAAAATTTTACTAAATGTGGGTAGCACAGAAATAGGTCTAAAGTTAGAGGGGTCAGAAGTGCTACCCGATTTAAATAATGGAATTATTTTACTATATTTCATGAGGTCAGGAAAAACACCACAGTCAATGCATTCATTAAATATGCAAGCTAAAACTGGAGCTATTGTCATAATTACAGATTTAGCGACGTCCACGGAATTACCCCACAGATCAGCAGTTTTCTTTTTATTGAGAGTGTTAAATGTTTTTATTATATCTATAACACAAATTTTTTGAAAACTGAAATTATTTTCACAATCTTTAACATTCTCCTTCAAAACAGATTCAGCTACAGTGGGGGAGGAAATCAAGGCGTTTGTAGTTGAAACTGGAATGTCAGTAAAAAACCTCTCAAATGCTGCAGCAACATCAGCATCAGAAGTCAAGGTTTTATTATCACAATTTAAATTGTACTCATTATTACGACTTTTGACCTTTCCTGTTTCACTATTTATAATATTCCATGTCATTTTTATTTTGTCATTACTATTCTTAATCTTAGAACTCAGATAGTTTGCCTTGGCTAATCGACATACTCTTTTGAATAACTTTGAATAACTTTTAACATATAATTTGAAGTCATCGCTGGTGTTATAGTTGCGTTCACCATAAAGTTCATAAAGGCGTTTCCTACTTCTGTGAATACCAATTGTAGCCCATTCATTAAAAGTTACAGTACCACTAACTGAGATCTTTTTTGGAATAAAAGTTTTATTAAATTCTGAACAATAAATGTTAAAAAAATTATTATAAAAGACATTAGGGTTGTCATTGTATTCTAAATAATTTAATTTTGTATCTAGATTGCTTTTAAAGCGTTCCAGCCGACCTGCAGTTTTTGGTACAACAGTGATATTCTTTTTCGTCACTTGTTTACGCTGGTGTGGAAAGCTGACCATTTGGCCACAATGATCAGAGTCCAGGTTATTAATAATTTGCTTAGCCAGTGGTTTTACATTTGTATATATGTTATCAATACAGGTGGCCGAAGTGGCAGTTATTCTTGTCGGCTCCAAAAATAAATGATTCAAGTTGTATGATAGAAATAGGTTTTTAATTTTAGTTGACATCGTGGAATTTTCTAACAAATTAATATTAAAATCCCCGCAAACAATTATTGTTTTACCTACATTACGGACTTTATGTAATGCCTCTTCCATAACTTTTTCGAAAAAATCATATGATGCTGAAGGAGGTCTGTACACACTTAATACAACAAACTGCTCCAACTCCACACAAGCTATTTCTATTGTTCGCTCAACCGAGAGGCTCACTATGTCTTTGCGTTCCTTTAATTTAAACTTTTTACTAACAATAATTAAGGAGCCACCATGTATTGCATTTCCTCGACTGAACGAACTTCCTACCAAATGATTCTTAAAATTGAACATGAACTGATGGTCTTTAAGCCAGTGTTCTGTTATGCAAAGAATATCAATTTTATTACAGTTCACGAACAATTCAATCTCCAAATCTTTGCCCATCATTCCTTGGATGTTCTGGTGGACAATGTTTAAAGATTGTACATTTTTTAAATTTAATGATTGACATGGGCTTTTGCTAAAGCTATTTTTACATTCATTTAATTTCATTTTATTAACAAACATTTCGCAAGAGTTTTCCTCTTTTGTCATATAATTTAATTTAAATAATTAATTGGAATGTCAGTAGAAACACTACTGACGTCTATGTCAAATATACATTGCTCAATAGAAGCAACTTGTTTAGCCAAGTTTTTGGCTGATGTTTGAATACAATAGGATAGCGATAAAGCTATTTGTCGCTTAAAATAATTTGGCAGATAATAACTATCTCTTGTCAAATAAAAATTACTAACATAATTGTTAGTGTCAATTAAATGCATTATGTCATTTTTGCAAAATAAATGTAATGTCAGGTTAAGCTTATGTCTAATAGAATTTTCCTCCTGTGGCAAACTACTACAATAAGGTAATGTAAACAATATAATTTTCTTTACAATTAACTTATTCAAACATTCTAAACATTTTAGAAGGCTTGTTTTGTTCAGATTACCTCTATTACCAACAAATAATAATAAGGTGCTATTGGGTTTATATTTATGTTCTACAGCTTTTTTCAAAATATGTTGATAAGAAGCACCCGGTATACAATAATTGATAACTGAATGTCCCAAGTCAGATAACAACCGACCCATGTTTTTACCAAATTCATCACTAAATATTACCAAGTCACTATTACTATCTGTCTTACATGGAATCTGGTTGGTTGGTATAAGTTGTGGTACATTTTTAATTGTGCACTGAGTAAGGGAACCTTTGGAAGAAACATCAATCAATTCGACAGAGGAAGAATCACATGGGATTGATGAACGGCTTGGTAACTGTTTACATTTACAATTACTTGTGAGTGAATCAATCCCTTCATTGTTACCATTACACAGGACTACCAGTTCATCAATGGCCAACATGTGTTCTTTTATTTGACCTTGTGAAAGATCATATTGCTTAGTAATAGATATAAGCGAGTCCTCTAGGTATGCAATTTTAGTTTGTAGAATTTGTGTATCATTTTTATATTTTAAATTTTTATTGTGTAGTTGTGACGAGTATATATCTAATTTGTCAATTAAGTACAATCTTTCTCTATTTAATTTTACATTTTTAATAAAAAATTTGTGCTTCTTAACTAATTTTTGCGTTTTCTTAATGTACTTATTTATCTTAATATATTTTTTTAGTTTATTTTTGCTACAGCCAACAATCTTCACTGAGTGGTTGCTATTTTTATTTTCTTCACATGTAAGATCTATAGTGACAGTGGGCTGACTGCTAGCTGTCGCAGAAACCATGGAGGGGGCACAGACTACCAACTCATCGAACAAGCTTTGATTTAATGAGGCAGTCATATTAAGTTTAGATGTTTCCAATAAAGTAATTTTGTTATTGGCCTCATGCAATTGTTGTTTCAACTCATCTATGCAGTTCAGAGCCTGGTCATACTCTGAACTACATTGGTCGAACCTGTCCACAATGTTTTGGAGCCTGTCCCGGGCATCAATAGCATCGATATAACGGTCATTTAACTGTACCAACTCATTTTTTAACTTTTGATGCCTGTCTAATGATTCCAAAAGTTCCCTTTCGTTGTCATCTCGCTCTCTGTTTAGTTGATCACACAACTCTTTCGAAGCCTTCAATTCATTTAATGTCAGTTGGAGTTTGGACTCCTCCTGACGAGACAAGGCCTTGCGAGTCATCATTATGGGAAAACTTAAAAATTGAACTGTATAAAAGAGAAATACAAATTTTTAAATACTATGTAGGTGACAAGTAAACAGCTGTACGAGTAGTCGCGTAACCAACAAACAGAGGTTATGTTTACGTATGTTAATCGCAACTAAAGTGGTTGGAATTAAACAAGATACGTATAATAATTAACAAATCGTCAATTTATGCAAATTTATAAGATTTTAAGTGAATTAAGGGTAGGTACCATAAAGATGACAACGGTTCACTTACATGCCGGTAACTGTCACTAAACAGTTTTACTTAAATTTTTGATTTTGCACATGAAATACACTAAAAGCGAAACGCTCACCACTAAAACACAACTTAACTTAATGATTGAATTGGAAAATGGGCGTAAAATGAGTAAATAATAAATTAAATTTCAAATTTTACACAGGAGACATTCAGATCAGCTGTTTACAAAAGTGTTGCCACAGAAGAAAAAAAAAAAAAAAAAAAAAAAAAAAAACTCGCGCAGGAGACCACCAACGTTAGGTCTTGACGCCAAATTAGTGCCCGCCGCAGCGCGCTCTTCATTCGGTACTCATAAGACTAGTGTCTCAGGAGAGTATCCCCGTGAACACGTGTAGTTCACTGCCTATTGTCCAGATAGGTAACCGGAGCTGTCAAGCTCGCTCACTTCTCGTTGCACGAAGGGCACAACTCGCAGTTGCCACTGCTAGGGTCGTCGACTCTAAAGTCGACTCCCAAGTGTCCACCTTGGTAGCGGAGTAGTAAGCACACTCACTTCACGGAACCCATCCGGGCGCCTAGCCAGTTCCCACGTCCTACGCGGCTGGCTGGACCGGAGGCTACGGCATCTAGGAGGCCGCCTCTACTAGTTCTCCAGACTAGTACCGGAGATGTCAACACCAATGTCCAATGAAAACCACCGGACAAAGCTGCCAACTATAAGGGAAACTCACGTTCCCCGCAGGACTTTTCGCTTCTGGCCCCTCAGAGACCGCTACTAGGCCCCGCTCGCTGTGCACGAGTTTGGAAGTCCTGGCACACAATACCAGGACAAACGAACATTCCCAAGCTCTACAGCTAACCACACGCCACTACGAGTCCAACCCATGTCCGGATCCCGCCGGAGGCGCCTGGTTAAAGGCACGACCAGCGGGGGGCTAGAACCGGAACCCCGTAGTACCTCTGAAAACACAACCGGACCCGTAGTTCCAGTTGCGATACCCTATCTATTGAGGTCAGTAGATAGGGACAGATACAGATAGATAGGGAGGTAGTAGATAGGGGTACAGTAAAACAACTCTAATATTTCTACCTTTTTCTATCAATTTATTTGAACTAGCAACACCGCTTTAAAAACCGCTCGGAGTCGAAGCGCCATCTTGGTGCAGTTGTCATTTCTTAACTTAATATATGTACCTGTTGAGTCCTAGCAAAAAAGTTGTTTGTTAAGCAAAGAGATTAAAATAGTTTAGTGTCTTTGGTTGAAAGTAATTCGTATCATTTTTTACGAAATTCTTTTTGATTTTATTAGATCCTTATAAAATAGTTTTCATAAGGTGGTTATTTTAACAATTCTTTCATATTTCTTGTATTATTGCGATCAGTTGATAGCCGGTATTTATAACCTAAACAAAAGTAAATGATCTTTTGTTATTAAAGGTAGTCATGGGACACAGTGAAACATGTTTTAGTAATTAATACGACATTAGTTACTTGAGAAAAAGTGTTAAATCAGAAGGATATTGCTTTCCATTAGAACCAGATATGGCTGTGGTTTCCAAAGATGATATAGAAATTGTGCTTAACCCTTTGGACAAAAAAATTAAAACAAAACTACAGTAAGACATAATATATTTCTTCCCTCAAAACATTTTAAAATGTTTTAATTTGAGTTAATGTTTCTTTCACCTATTTGTTTTTATTATAAATGTTGATTTTGTATGACGTATGATTTTTAACCGCCTCTGTGGTCTAGTGGCTAAGCTACCTGTTTCAGACCCAGAGGTCCCGGGTTCGATTCCCAGCGGGGGGGTACATCTTTGTGTGCTCGGTTTGGTTGGTGGTAGGGCATTTTACATTATGTTGCTCTGTGCCCCGATCTGTTTCATAGTAGGTACCCCTACCCTAGTTTTATTGTACCGCAGATTTGGGGCACAATACAACCAAAAATTTATCTCAAAAAAGTACCAATAATTTAAGATTGCTTATAGAAGCGTTTAGTTTGATATTGTTGATTATTAATAAGCCTAGAATACGCACAATTGTTACTAACAAAATGAGTCTTGTACTTGACTAAAAATAAATTTATTTATTTATTTATTAAATAACCAATGTTAAATTTCGTGAAAAGAGTTTGCTAAAATAATAAGATTTTTTTCACGACGACCATTAAACACTTTCGTTTCGGTGCACGTTTCCTAACTCCTTTGATGATCAATTTCCGAAATTCACACTTTGTTATATGGGGTACATATTACATTGGACACTTCATGAAAATGTTCATTTATTAATAACCACACTGTCCTCAAAATACTATTGGGAATGTTTCTTAACTCCTTAATTATTTACTTCCTAAAACTCCCACTTATTCAAAACCACCACTTTTTATAAACTCTAGTACCTACTTCCTACATTAGGATTACATACATAACATCGAAAGTTGCCATATCGAATGTCGCGATATCGACAACATCGAAAAGTACGTTATATTGAAAGTCGCAATATCGAAGGACAAGGCAGTCAGTATCATAGATTAACCCGTGAGAAGGCGCGCCTAATTTTCTTACACGAGTAGGCGCGCGCGAGCAAATTGCTCACACTATCATAAATGTTCATATTTTTAGTTTTTCTATATTTATTGGCTTATAATGTATTTAAATAAATAACACAAGGTTTAGTAAGTAAGAAAACAAGTATTTTAATCAAAACTATTAAACATAATAGCAACTTCTAACGCAAATAACAAAACAACCTAGTATTTAATTAAATTTTTTGGCACGTTGCATAAAAATCACAATAAAAACTGTTACATAACAAAAACTAAAAAGTGTTATTCATCCATTAAATCTACACTAATGTGACTCTCGAAACATACTGAACACATGTATTTTACATGTTCGGTGCAAAGTAATTGCTGAGGCGCGTGATGAGCAAATTGCCGCACGTTGGTACACGGCCTCCACAAACGCCTTGCTGCGCGGTCGCAACGCCACTGAGCGGATCGAGAATTGCGTCAGGAGAGAGGGGGTGAATATTTAGGAAGGTACTTAAGTGCTTGAATTGGTGTGGCAAGGGAAAGACAAAAAATTTTTGAATTAAATTTATGTGTGAGCAAATTGCTCATAGCGCGCCTTCTCACGGGTTAAGTATAATATTGGCTATTAGATAGATGTGCCTCTCCTAGAAAAATATTGAAAACTATGTAACATCGATAACAGTTTGCGGTAGTAAATTGCGTGCGGGTTTACGGCTGGCCACGAATTTTATTTTTGGCGGCCAGCGGCCCATTGACGGATGTCCTGGCGGACCGTATAAGCAAGGCCGTGCCGGAGCACGTGGTGGTGAACCGGCCGTGCCGGATGGCCGAGGTCCGGCTAGTAGGAATTAACCCGGACATGCTGGACAAGGGAGAGGGTATTGCGAGGGCAATCGCGGATGGGGCGGCCTGTGACGCCGAACGGGTGACCGTGGGGCCGATTCGGGCCGGACCGGCGGGTCTGTACTCCGCGGTGGTCCGGCTCCCGGTCGCGGCGGCGAGGTTTTTGGTGGAGGCCGAGCAGGTCGTATTCGACTGGGCGAGCGTGAGGGTCGAGGCCCTGGACAGGCGCCCTACTAGGTGTTATGTGTGCTACGGCGTGGGCCACTTGAGTTACTTCTGTGACTCAAAGGCCAGCCGTAGCGCACTGTGTTTTCGGTGCGGCGTCCCGGGGCACCGGGCGGCGGAATGCAGGGAGAAGAAGGCGGTGTGTGACGTGTGCCGGGAGGCAGGACTCCCACACGCCCACCACATGGGGGGAAGGAGGTGTCGTCCTCCGGCGACGAGGGCGAGGTGGACCTCTTGGCCGCGGGCTCCGCCTGCGGCTGGAGGGGGCGATACGCCCGAAGTAACGGCGGAGACGCCAGAAGGGCCGGATGCGGCCGACGACTGGCAGGAGGCAGAGGGGGATTCGAGGGCGGCACAAATGCCGCCTTCCTCCACCAGACATAGGGCCGGGCAACCGGCGGCGGAGGGGGAGTCGAGGGCGGCACAAATGCCGCCTTCCTCTCCCACACACAAGCCCTAGGGCTTTGCGGGACGGCTTGGGCTCCTGCGGTCCAGCGCAGGTAGCACACAAGCCGTCGACGTTCCCTGCGTGCTCGCAGGGAAGAAGCGGAGGGGGGGGGGGGAGGGAAACCTCCCCCCCTAGTAGGGCCGCGGCCTAGTGTTGAGGAGCACTAGGCTGCATTGCACAAGCCCTCCTCCCGTTTGGGAGCAGTCTGCATCTGCCAGACTGCTCCTTGTGGTGCGGGGGACCCAGGTCTGACTGGGTCCGCAGCGTCTGGCGTCCGCGGGGCGTAGTAACACGGTACCGCGGCGCCAGTATACGCTCCTGAGGGCAGATGTCGGTTCTTTTACCAGGTCGGGCCCGTATGTCCTTACTCACCCGTTTCCCCCACGGGGGGGCGGGTGGGGACATATGGGTTCCAGCCCTGGACAGTGCATGGGGTTCTCACCTTCCTCTTGAGGCCTCATGCCAGTGCAGAGAAGCATTTTCTCCGACTAAAACAAAGAAAAAAAAGGTATTTTTACCAAAACATGAAAATCGCTTATAACTCTCTGTGAATATTTCCTCAGGCTGAAATTCTTTCTGTATATGTGCGTATGTACTAGTTAGAATAAGTGTGTCAAAGAATCCAACATTTTTTCCATTTCAGAGAACCCCAAATGTAACTTTAAACATTTTCCACTATAACTTCCACTGAAAAATTGCCCCGTCCATTTTTATTTTTTAATATGTTTTTATATCATTAAATACACAGCTTTGTTTAGTAATCCAATAAATTTTTCATTTCAAACATATTTTTTTGATTTTTGCTTAATAACGTATTGAGAAAAATGGCTCCGTCCATTTTTGTATCTTTAATAGTTATATTATTTTATATTTAAACAGATTTAACAATAATCCAACAAATTTTCCAACGATCAGTATTTTTTACGAAATTATTATGTTCGCTGATTTATTTTGACCGCTCGGAGCTGCTTTGCCCGCACTTGCCAGGAAACTTTTTACCTTATACGCACAGCACAGAGAATATACACAATGTTGTACAACAGGGCGCTAAGAAATTAGCTTTTAAAAGGAATATTTATTACCTAATGCGTTTCAAATAAACGTTTGATACTGTACATTGAGCAAAAAAGGTCAAAAAGTAGGTAGGTACGTATAATAATGTTTAGAAAGACACCTACTACTTAAAGAGATTAAAGGGTTGACCTTCACTTGACCGCTTGCTCAGAGCTGCTTTGCCACGCACTATTGTTTGGTGGCCAGACACCGTTATTATGCCGCGTCCACACGCTTGGCAAACCTCAACAAGCCGTCACAAATTCAAACGTGTGGATAGAGCGATTGGTTTGGTTTGCGTAGGTTGGCAAGCACTTGTAGCCGATCCATCGAGTGTCGGTTTTTTATCACAAATCAAAGGCAATTTTCCGCAAGCGCTTGCGAAGCGTCCACACGTTTGTGCGTACTCAAAGTATTCACAGACAATCGAACTTGGTTGGGGCCGGACCACGAACATAGTGCGCTCCGAACTAACCATATTGGATCGCGTGACGGTTTTCTATGTATAATAAGTATGTATTTAAGTATTTTAAGTATGTTTATCCGTTGTCTAGAATCCATTTAACGAGTTTCATAACGAAGCTTCTCTTGGGGTAGATAATTGGTGTGAGTGTGTAGGAAAGTTTATTTATTTATTTATAAAGTGCCACCGTGACCGTACGCGCAATACGTCGCTATCGCTACGTGTTCTCAAACATAGATTCGGTTCGGAGCAACGCCAAAAAGACATTAGATGCACGCAAATCAAATACTTTTAGAAAAATGAAGACATATTATCCCCTTGCGACTATTACACAAAATCCAACAATTCAATGAATGCTTCGTAACTCATTCAAATATATATATAAACGAAAATCTTTATCATCGAGATCTTTAATGAAATTCATATGACCGTACTGTTGTCTGTGTCTGAGATAAAATTTTGCCCTTACTTTCACCTTTTCCTTTTGTTTTGTAATGGCGATGTAGCAACGATAGTTGCCACAACTAATGCAATTTTGGCCTGTTTTTACAGAATAGGCGGCATGTCGAGACGTGTTCATGCAATGCTAGCACAGACTGGACGGTTCGGAGTACGGTACGCTCGTCTGTTGTGTAAGCGCACCGTACAGTTCGCTGGTGCGGGTCGCACCAAGTTCGATCGTCTGTGAATACTTGTCTCGTTTGTGCAAACAAACCATTGATGTACAATAAACTAGAGTACACGTCCAATACAAAGATTGTGCTCAGCTAGATGACAGCGGGCATCACGTGATACGTTGGGGAGGGGGCTTGGTTGTTATAGAATAAGTCCGAGCGCGCAAATGCGACACACTATTTATAGAGTTTTATCGTGTTATAGGAGAATATTATTAAAAATATACAAATCAATGGGAAGTTTGTTTTAATGTTTTATTGAATTTTGTTAATTGTTATATTTTAAAATAAGTAAATTAATGCTAAAAAAATAAGTAAATAATTTATTAGCTAAAACTTTTATATTATAATATTATATAATCTTTTTCTTTTTCAATCATTATGTAGATGTCTATAGGTATATATTAAGGTATGAGGCCTTCCTGCTCCATCTGGAATTACTTATTTTACGAACTTATATATGTATTTTTCTCACAGCTCATGGAGTAAGTTGAATGAAAATATTCAACTGACCAAATAGACGTGGTTCTGTCCAATTTCATAAACTTCCTTTTAAGTTTTAGAGATAATGTTTGTAAAATCTAGCCATCAAAACATACTGGTAAAAAACCAAGTCTCGCAACTCAGTTCTTCTACCGTAAAAAGTTGTGTGATCCATGTAATACCAAGTCGGTGGACTTGGCCATCGCATTAAAACACAATGTATCTTACAAGTAATACATTATTATATTATGTTAAATTAGATTATTTAGTTGACTTGGTATTACATGGATCTTACAACTTTTTACGGTAGAAGAACTGAGTTGCGTGTGAGACTTGGTTTTTTACAAGTATGTTTTTGATGGCATCTCATTTCTTTTTGTAGATAGTCCTATTTTTTTTCTTACCGGTACCTTTACTTTACTAACCTTCTACTTCATGAATACTATACTAAAACACCGGATATTCCATTATATTATAGTATACTAATAATACACAGGTACACTGAATCATTCACTGCAAATGTAACTTTGTAATCCTATATATTTATATGGGATTACAAAGTTATTTATGCAGTTGGTGTATCTAGAAACCTGGACAGAAATTGCAAAATATTTTGTTTTTCCTTGATTTATATACTAAACACTAATTGTATTTTAAATTTGAAGCTTTAATGTCTGCTAGAAGTGCCTTCGAGTTTTCATAATCGGTCAGTCAATGAGTGACAAAATTAAGAAACTTTGTCTAATTCTTACCCTACTGGTTCAAATTGAATGAAATTTGAAATATACCGTGTTTATACAATGTCTGTTTGGTTACTGAGAATTCAGGTCTCTACTTTTATCCACAACGAAGTTATTGGGGGTCGAAAATGGCCTGAACTGCTTCAAGAAAAGGATTGTACTGCCGTGCCGTTTTTTTGCTCAGATGCTTTTAAAAGCATTATGTTTTTTGTGACGATGACGTTGACTATTTTGACGTATCTAATTCATCTTTCTCTGTTTTGATGAATACTGAAAGAGTAAGCTTGTAAAAAAAACACCAATAATATAACTTTAAATTAGGCACTGGCATAGGCAATGTTACTTATTAATTTATAGTAAGGGATGAATTATATTAGAGTGGGCCGTGCACGGGGCGTGCCCTATCCGGGCCCGGACGGGCCACTGACTTTAGAGACGTTGCCTACATTTTGTATTTTTATTAGAGCGGGCCGTGTCCCGTCCGTGTCCGGGACCGGACGGGGCACGGATCATGCACTGTGTAATATGAACTGCTTCATACAAAATGTATGCAATGTCCGTCTGGGCCCGGACGGGGCACGCCCCGTGCACGGCCCGCTCTAATATAATTCATCCCTTAATTGATTGGTGATTTTTTTATTAATTTAGAATTTTCTTCCTGTCTTTTGTGTATGTTGCTTATCTGGCTACTATGGCCCTAAAAGTTATTTGATTAGGTAATATGGGGTTTTCTTAAATGGTTTAAAACATAAGTTTAGTTCACTATCGTGTTTTGTGGTTTTGAAGTAAAATTCAGTATTGATGAGAGTGTCAATGCGTTCCAATTTGAAATAAATATTTTATTGATTGTTTCATTTCATTCATATTTTTACAATAATATCACGTAATCTAAATTGTCAGTCGTGATACTCATGATCTTATGCGTATTATAAAATAATAGCAAATATTATCACAGTAAAACCAAATTAGACATAATAGGCACAAACTCATTTGCACAGTCTGTTTTTATAGTCTATGATTTGCGTTGAAAAAATGGCGGCGATATGGTTTCGTGTTAGTAGATGTTGAAAATATTTTATTTTTAAGTTAAAACGAGTAGTGTTTCGTGTACTTACCGATGAAACGTTACACCTAGACTTTTTTCTGTGTTTCTCGAGTGATTGTAACAACTTTTGAGTGCACAAGATGGCATTTTTATTTTTTTCTTTGTGATACGATTAACGACATGTCACCGCAATCGCTCGGAAGAGAAGCGACTAAACGAGGTGCAGTGCATGCGATGCCGGCACTTCACTTGGCGTATCGTGTTCGTGTGGCGATATCGTTGTTTGCCCAAATAATCTGGCACATCACTTGGCGTCAAACAAGCCATCCACACATGGACTATACGGGCAAAAAAATCATAAAATCTTTATTTGCATAAAACATGGTAACAAGGATGTAATTATTGGAGGATAGCAACATACCTGTTTTATCGATCTGTCGATATGCAAATATTTTGTCGTCATGCTTTTGAAATTAATTATTAAATAAGTACCTATTTATAATTCTAAATTTACTAAAATAAATAAATACAATATTTACTAAGATTAGATGTTACTGTGTCATTAACAATTTATAAAATTATAAAATAAAATTAAGATTTAAAACATTATTATTTATTCAGGACCAAAGCCATCGTCACAGAGAAATATTGAGAAGTCAACAATAAGTCATATTTTGATTACCAATTTTATTTAGATGTCATTCTTTTTATTTTAGATTTCCTTTCCGATAAAAGTTAATAAATTCATTTATGTCATAAAAACAATTTATATTTGTTGAGTTTCCCCACATCATCAGCTCATACCTTAGTGTAGATTCTACATATCCATGGTATGCCATCATCAACAACAACGCCAATATTCACCATATTTGCTTGTTCACAAACAAATTGAATGCAACAGTGATGGACGTGTCAGTGGCAGCAGCTTATTACATTTACCTGAATGCGGCTTGCCAACACCTGTTTTTTTATTGTGCAGGGTTCTCCTAAGTTATTTTGAATATCGATCCATGCAACGTTGTCGGTTTTTGTTTTTATGAGAGGCATTTTTGGGGTCCCAAATACTAGGATACATTTGGTATAATTCCAAAAATCGGAATTCGGTTTCGTTTGTCCAATCCATTTTACTATGTTTACGTATAAAAAACTGAACACGTCTAAACAGGACAGCCGCACGCGCGCTTTTGAACAGAACCAAGTGTGGACGGCCGACGCAAATATTTGCCGTATTTGAATCCTTTAATGTGTGATCAAAAACCGACAAGTGGACGGAAATGCATAATCGCTTTTTGCGTTGTTTGCCTGATTCGTGCAAATAAAGCAAATATATTCAAATAGGCCGTCTACACATTGCCGTGTTCGGACAAATAATGCAAATACGCGAACACGATACGCCAAGTGAAGTGCCGGCATAAGTGCGCACAAACTTGCTTCGCGGTGTGTCACTTTACGCGTTTACATCAATGAAACAAACTAACGCACTCGCAAGCGTGTGGATGGCGACGTTTATTTCCTCAAATCAATCCAAACATTTGTTGAGGTTTGCAGTTTGCGGAAAGTGCCAAGCGTGCGGACTCGGCATTAGAGTTTCAAGATTTTAAAGACAATGGTAGGTATTTCTAAATAAAATACTAAATAAAAGATACCTAAGTAATTACTTACACTATTTTTATTTGATTTACATTTTTTTGATACAACAACACGTGGCTACAATCATGTTAAATTACTAAACAAGCTGCAGGTAGGTAACTAACATCAATAATCGACTAGGTAGGTATAACCACAACACAAATATTATTTTTTGTTCAGGTTTTTTATTTTACAAAACGTACCTGCCTACAGTCATCTTAAAATTACTTTCACAGTTAGTTAAACAAGCTGTATTACCTACCTTTTAAAAACGTAAGTACCTACCAAAGTACCTATAAGTAGTCATCTTTATTACTTACTTACTTGCATTTAGACAAGCGGTAATAAACTAATAAGACTAAAGACTGACAGATGTAGAATGTGATCTATTAAATTGGCCCTACTTTTGACACCTACCTCTGTATGTATTTAATACACATTATTTTTATTTGGTATATCAATAATAATAGCTAAGTACAAGCATTGCCGCGCTTAGCAAGCTAAAGACGAAACGACCGGTCGCGGCGCGGCGAGTGTGTTGAGAGGTGCGGCGGCGGCGTGGGGGGCGCTCGCGCAGCGGCGGAGCCACATGAGGCGACGTTGCCGTTACGGTTACGGTTAGTGGGCAGCCTATAATGAAATGTCCAGCTGTAAGCGGCTCAAAGTCTGAAGGATCAGACGAAAGTGGGCAGAGAAGTCTAGAGTTAAGGACAGCTTCAATTCGTGCTAAAAGTGTAGAGAATTCCTCGAATGTGAGGTGCTGTTCGCCAATTACGCGATATAAAAGTTGCTTAGTTGATTTTATGTTGATCTCATGTAACGCACCGAACCATGGTCCCTTAGGGACGTTCAATAACCAAGTAATGTGCTAACTAGCGAGCTTGTGCGCAATCGTGTCATTATTCGAGGCAAGAAAGTTTTGTACTTCAATGAGCTGATTTCTAGCGCCTACATAATTTGTACCGCAGTCCGAGCGGATGAGAACTGGGGCACCGCGTGCTATAAAACGCTGTAATGCCGCGAGGAACGCTTCCATGCTGAGGTCCGAGACCGGTTCCAAATGAACCGCCTTAGTGGAGAGGCACACGAATATACAAAAGTACGCTTTTAAGAGTTCAACATTACGTAGGGTACTAGATTTAACGAGGCCGGCAAAATCGGCCGTGACTTGACTAAATACTGGCTGAGGCGTAACTCTATCGGCTGGCAGGTCAGCCATGAAGGGCGCTTGCGGCTGGGCCCGGCATCGAAAGCATCTAATGCATTTAAAGACGCGGTGTCTAATAATACGGCGCGCGGACAATATCCAAAATTGTTGGCGTAGGATAGCGTGTAAAGTGTCAGCGCCAGGGTGGCAGTGTATTTTGTGGTAGTAGTCAATGATGAGGTCTACAAGTGGGCTAGAGCTAGGAAGTATGAGCGGATGCTGCGCGTCATATCGGATAGACGCATGGGACAGTCGTCCGCCAACTCTAAGGAGCTCATCTTTAATAAGAGGTGACAGTCGCTGGAGTCTGACGGAGCAGATTTTGCCAGTTTGAAGGCGGTGGATGTCCTCTGCAAACTCATTGTGCTGAACACTGCGCACCCAGTAAAGTAGTGCCTCTCTTCGTTCACTGACGTACAAGGGGCCTGAGCGTATCTCGAATCTGGGTGGTGTCTGCAGTTGTGCAGAAAGCGTTTTAGACAAGCTGTCACTCCGACAAGCTTGTCTAGTGAACTGAACCGAGAGTGAGCAGGTCAAAGTCAAGACCGGGCACTGTGACCAGGGACGGGATGTGTTTGAGCTTAAGGCCGGGCAGGGCGTGATGGCCCAGAGCTAAGGGCATCGCAGGCCAAGACTCACAAGGCTGTCTAAGCCACGTGGGAGACCACCATAGGTCGTGAGCTGACAGGGATTGCGCAGACATCCCCCTGCTTGTGCAATCTGCTGGGTTGAGCTCGGAAGGTACGTGTCGCCAGGTACATTCTGGTGAGCCTGAGCTGATTTTGACTACCCTGTTGGCTTCAAAGGGTTGAAGACGGTGAGGCGGTGTATTGAGCCAGGCCAGGACTATCGTACTGTCTGACCAACATATGTGTTGTTGTATACTGATATGGGCGGATAACTGAACTGACACACGGATCATGAGCTGGGAGAGTAGGGTGGCGGCCGACAACTCTAACTTGGATTTGAGGATTGTGAGGCGATTGTTGATTGGTGCGACTCGCGACTTGGCGACAATCAAGTGTACCAAAGTATCTCCGGAGGCATCGAGCTCATGGAGATAAACAACGGCGGCAAACCCGGCTTCAGAGGCATCTGCAAACCCGTGAAGCGAGTATGCAGCTGAGCCTTTGTTTGCACAAATGTGCCGAGGGAAGCGAATGCTAGACAACAGCGGCAGATCCTCTGAGATGTGGTGCCACTCCGTTTGTACTTCAGAGGGAGTGGGCTCATCCCATTCCAGCTTCAGTAGCCATAATTGCTGAAGCAGCAGCTTTGCGCGGAAGACAACGGGAGAAACCCAGCCGTTTGGGTCATAAAGTGAGGCTACGGTGCTTAAAATAGACCGCTTTGTGACATGTGTGATGGGGGGCAGAGAGATGCGGTAGGTGAACTCGTCTGACTGAGGGCTCCACTGTATACCCAAGACCTTAATGGACGTGGAGTCTGGGTTCATGTCGAAGTCCTTGGGCATGTGGCGTTGGTTGTCGGGAAATCTCTCGAGCAGCTTAGGCAAGTTACATGTCCATTTACTGAGCTGAAAGCCGCCTAGGTCTAGTAGACTTATCAACTCGTCATGGAGTGCTTGGGCGGATTCTACTGTGTCATGACCACACAAGATGTCATCAACGAAGATAGACTTGCGAAGAACCTGAGCGGCTCCAGGGTAGCGATGACCTTCATCATCAGCTAGCTGAAGCAGAGTGCGGATCGCATGGTATGGGCTTGATCTTAAGCCGTAGGTGACTGTATTGAGGGCGTAGGTGAGCAGAGGGTGATCTGGTGCGGACCGTCACAATATCAGCTGATACCGTCTCTGGTCTGGGGCAACCAGCACATTTCTGAACATCCTCTGGATGTCAGTGCTGAAAACGACTGGATGCGTTCTGAAGGACATGATGATGTCTACAATGTCCTGTTGAAGGGCGGGGCCTGTGTGTAGTCGGCATACTATTGTTATTGCCGCTTTAGACTCATGTTTGTGCTGATTCCCAACTCCTGTAATTTTTAAAGAAGTGGGTTTTGATGGCAAGTTCAAAGGTCGTGCCATGCGTGACGTTATTAATGTCAGCATACTGCCACAGTCCAATAAAGCTCTTGCTGTGTGAAGATGGCTATGCACGTCCGCGACTCTTAGTGAGACGGTTGGCAACAAAATGGGTGTGCCAATGGGCACAAAAGGTGAGTGAGCTGATTGAGTAGCAGCTGAGATTGTATGAGCTGAGTATGTATCAGCTGTGTGAGCATGGGTTGACTGGGCATGGGCTAAAGGGACATGGGCTAAATGGGCGTGGTCTGAATCTACCTCTTCGCTAGGGTGCTCCGTGATAGTTGGGAGTCATAATTGCTGGCGGCGTTCGCGGGGCCTACCTGGCGAACCGGATCTGGGCGGGCTGGCTCTGTGAGCAGAGCTGGGTTGCACCTGTTTAGCCTGTGCGGGTTCGTGCCGCCTGCTGTTTCTGGGACGCTCCCTCGAGTGGTCTCTTAGCTGTGGTGGGGGTATATGTACTGACGACGAATGAGCTGAGTGCGTTGGGTCGTCTGGTCGATGTAGGGACGTGTGGTGGTTGGAGCTCCCACAGTCCTTGCATACCCCCCTTGACCTGCACTCGCTCTCGTAGTGAGGGCCGAGACAACGCTGGCAGCGCTCGCGTGCCTGTACAAAGTCCCAACGGCCCTGTGTTGGCTGGGCATTGTACCATCTGCACGTCATGAGCCTATGTCCCCTAGTGGCACAATAGGGACATCCCCTCTCCTTAATTCACTAAGTTTATTTGTACTGGCACCTCGAGACCAACCGTTAGGTTATGCAAGAAGTGCCAGACGTCCCTGCGCCAGTAGACACTCGCGCAGGAGACCACCAACGTTAGGTCTTGACGCCAAATTAGTGCCCGCCGCAGCGCGCTCTTCATTCGGTACTCATAAGACTAGTGTCTCGGGAGAGTATCCCCGTGAACACGTGTAGTTCACTGCCTATTGTCCAGATAGGTAGCCGGAGCTGTCGAGCTCGCTCACTTCTCGTTGCACGAAGGGCACAACTCGCAGTTGCCACTGCTAGGGTCGTCGACTCTAAAGTCGACTCCCAAGTGTCCACCTTGGTAGCGGAGTAGTAAGCACACTCACTTCTCGGAACCCATCCGGGAGCCTAGCCAGTTCCCACGTCCTACGCGGCTGGCTGGACCGGAGACCTACGGCATCTAGGAGGCCGTCTCTACTAGTTATCCAGACTAGTACCGGAGATGTCAACACCAATGTCCAATGAAAACCACCGGACAAAGCTGCCAACTATAAGGGAAACTCACGTTCCCCGCAGGACTTTTCGCTTCTGGCCCCTCAGAGACCGCTACTAGGCCCCGCTCGCTGTGCACGAGTTTGGAAGTCCTGGCACACAATACCAGGACAAACGAACATTCCCAAGCTCTACAGCTAACCACATGCCACTACGAGTCCAACCCATGTCCGGATCCCGCCGGAGGCGCCTGGTTAAAGGCACGACCAGCGGGGGGCGAGAACCGGAACCCCGTAGTACCTCTGAAAACACAACCGGACCCGTAGTTCCAGTTGCGATACCCTATCTATTGAGGTCGGTAGATAGGGACAGTAGGACGTCGAGCGTGAGGAAGAAGACGAGGACGAAGATGAGGAGCAGCTTTGCTGGAAGGCCGAGTAGACGGGGAAGGGCTGACTGCGAGCCGGGGAGGTGGATGGGATTGGGCATTCGCTGCGCTGGGCGGAACGGTTGGTGAGTAGGCTGATCATAGGCGCGGTGAGGCTATGGAGCTGAGGAGCGGCCACGGTAATGGTCGGGCTATTTTTTTTATTTTTTTTTTTTATACTCTCTGCTCCAACATAATCAGAGCCTATTTTAAAACTAATTCACATACATACCAGTTCTCGCATTAATTCCTCTCGCACTTTCATTCCGCATACTTCACAACCATACTTCTCTTTCATTCTTATACGGGTGGGACTCCCGTGACAGCTCCCTAATTTCCTACTCTAGGGCTTTGTTGCCTCCATTACCATCTTTTATTTATTATTGACTTAAAACTACTGAGGGAAAATAAGTTTTTCAGCGGAGCGATTGCTCGGCGTTTTTATCATATTTTTCTTTCTTATATCTAATACAATTTTCTTTATAGCTATCTTACACTTTCCTTATGTCTATTTTACAAATTGTTTATTACTATCTTATTTCTATCTTACTTTATTACTACTACTTATACATATTATTACTTATTATTACTACTTATACATATTACATTTGAACTTATCTTAATTTGCTAACATTTTTAAACTTATGATCTAGGGGAACTACTGACTATATACACAGATATATCAGTGTTATCCCATTTTCTAATCTATAACCTCTTACATTTTTATTATCTATGTCTTATTTCTAAGTTTGACTGCGTCAACAATTTTGACGCAGTACTCTATGAATTTGCTTGCGTTGTTGCCAGCCAATATTTCAGCGAAGTTATCTGGGCGGACAAGGGTGCCCATATACGCCTCTATGTTGTACCTCTCCAGAGTGTGTATAGGGCACTCGGAGAGGATGTGTACTAAAGTTTCGTGTATGTTTGGGTCACAGGCACATGACGGGCTATCTTTGCACTTAAAGCGATTTAAGTACGCCGAAAACCCGCCATGACCTGTGAACACCTGTGTGGTGTGTTGTGTGGGGGTGAATTTGCGCGTGAATTTGTAAGCGGCAGTGATGTGTGGAAAGAATAGTTTGGTAACCTCGGCGGTAGTGCCTGACTGGTAACGCCTGTTCCATTCGTCGAGCGTTTCCTCGCGGATGAGTCGCCTGACGAATGAGACAGGACACCTGTCGTAGTCCGGCTTTCTCTTGGAGTGTAAAGCGGCCTCCTTGGCAAGCTGGTCGGCCCTCTCGTTTCCCTCCATTCCCGCGTGAGCCTTTATCCAGAACAAGTCTACAGACTTGCCCTGCATAAAGGCCGTCTTAAGGTTAGCCCTTGTGCTGACTGCGAGAGGATGGAGGGAGGAGACATTCACGACCGTTTGCAAGGCTGCCATGGAGTCGCTATACACTCCAAAAGATACTTCCTTTCTACTCGACACTATCTACGAGGCCTTGTTGAGTGCTAGTATCTTTGCTTGATAAACTGTGGCGTACGACGGCAAAGTAAGTTTGACGGCTTTGGTTTCGGCAGACCCATCCCATAAGGATAATGCCGCCCCCACCTTACCGTCAATCTTACTGCCGTCTGTGTAAATGTAGATGTTGTGTGTGTGTGCGAGTATTTGTGTGTCTTCCGTAATGTGTTTAATGTCCATGTTTATGTGTTCTGCTGGGTGTGATGAGTGTAAGAATGAATATGGAGTCTCTATGTCTCTGCCCCGTAGATCTGGCCGGGGGACCCCCCTCCTGGCTTCGTAAAGGGCGGCTGCCTCTTTAATGCGAAGATCCAGAGGGATCGTGCCGGACAGAACCAGGGCAGAGTTGAGTGACACTGTGTGATATGCTTTGCACATTTTCTGTGCGAAGCCCCGTTGTAACATATCCAGCTGCTTGCGTGCAGAGATTTTCTCCGCGGCCGAAGCCCAGGCAGCAGCTGCGTATGTTACAACGGGTTCCACTGCCGCTGTGTAGATTGTCTTTGCGATCTCTGGGTTCAGACCCCAGTTTACCCTTGCTGCTTTGGAAAGCTGCCGGTAAAACCCGGCTGTCTTTCTGCAGGTATTCGCGATATGCGTGTTAAAGGTGAGCTTGTTATCGATTGTAAGACTTAGAAGCTTTATCTCGGGCTTATGATCTAAGTCCCTACCGCCCATGTTGAGGCGTGGCGTGTCGTATTTGAGCTTTTTAGTGATTGTAAGACAATTTGTCTTGTGCGCTGCAAATATTAACTTGTTTTGTTTACCCCACTCCTCAACACGGGCGAGGATGGGATTAGCCTGCATGTTAATCTCCAAGGCCGTGTCACCTACAAACGTCAGGACAATATCATCCGCGAACGCCTGCATCCTAACACCGCGCTTTTCTAGTTCTTTGAGGAGAGGGTCCAAAAGAAGATTCCACAGGATGGGTCCAGCGATAGACCCCTGGACACATCCCTTCGTGGTTTTCCTGTGGACCTCCTCCCCAGCGTAGCGTACAGCCACGCACCTATCGGCCATATAATCTGCCAGCACCTTTCTTATGTTGAGGGGGCACCCTTCTTCTTTTAACCTGACTTTGATGGCAGGCCACCATGCGCTATCAAATGCTCCCTCGATGTCGAGGGAGACTAGTGTAACTACCTTTTTGTTGTTTATTTGTTCCCTAATGTAATTTATTAGAGTATACAGAGAGTCTTCTGTACTTCTTTGAGGCACAAAGCCGTATTGATGCCTACTTAATTTGGGCAGTAGGTGGTACTTTAACCTTCCTACCAACATCTTTTCGTAAATCTTTCCGAGGACCGGGAGCAAGCCAATGGGGCGGTAAGATTTGGAAGCCGAGTAATCTGTCTTACCCGGCTTCTTGAGTACCACCACCGTTGCGCGCTTCCAGTCTCTCGGAAAAGATCCACGCTCCAAGCATTTATTTACAATGCTCAAGAACAGATTGGGGTCATTGTAAATAGCTGTCCTACAGATATCTACCGTTAGCCCATCCCCTCCCGGAGCCTTCTTGGGGTTGAACGCGTCAACAGCCATACGCATTTCTGTGCTGGTGAATGGGGGGTCGAGTACATCAGTACTTTCCCCCTCATTTGCAGTCTCTGCTTTGTTGCGTGTACTCGTGTGCGTTGCGCTGTCATTTTCCCTGTGGTCCTCCGGGTAGAAAGTCTCCGCCAGATGTTCCGCGGAACCTACTGCGTTCAGTTGAACTCCATTCTCAACCAGCATCTGTGCCTACTCTCTCGTTGTTGTTCTCTTAAGGACCCTGTATATGCTGTCCCAGACAGTTTCTCTATCTTGTTTTGTGCAGAACCTCTTCCACGATTGTGTCTGCGCTTTTGAAACAGCGGTTTCATACTCTTCTTTGTGTTTCAGGTACTCCCCTACTACTACAGCTCTGCGATGCTGCGCTGCCCATCGGATCCTGCGCTTCCACGTGACGACTGCCTTCTTCAACTTCGCCAGCTCATCAGACCACCAAGGTAAGTTTATTATATTTTTCCTGTTAATATTAGGTATAGTTTGTTTTGAGATATCTATTATTAGTTTATTATATTTATTAGCTACTTGTTCTATATCATTTTTATTGTTAATGCTATTTATATTATGTAATGTTATATTTTGTTCTATTAATTCATTATTCAATTTATCTTTAAATTTGCCCCAGTCAGCTTTTTTAGTATTAAAAATTCTTGTAGTGCGTTCTATATTAACCCCTTTGGATTTTTGTAGTGCAATATTGAATGTCAGACTATTGTGGTCTGAGCTTGTAACTCCCTCGTCCACTCTCCACTGGTCTACGAAAGGCAGAAGATCGTCAGAGCATGCTGTAATATCCACGTAGCTGGAGTACCGTTTACCCCCTCGGATGGTATCGAAGGTAGGTATGTTACCGCTGTTTAAAATGTGGAGGTTCATCTCATGCAGCATTCCTGCCATCTCCACTCCCCGGTTATCTATCTGTGTACTACCCCACCATGTGCTCTTTGCGTTGGCGTCCCCTCCAATGAGGATCCTACTGCCGTCCATTTTCCTACTGATCTTCTTCAGGTGATCCAGGTAAGGCTCTATTGGCTGGTCGGGTTCGAAGTAGAAGAGTTCGCTGAGACTCGAGAAGAGATAGTGAAGCTTGACTGCGTCCGACAGGGTCGCCATGTCGTCAGTCAGACTCCTAAACAGCGCAATGAAGGAAGGCCAGTCCTCCACTTTTGAGCTGAACCTGGGCAGCGCTATCTTGGGGAGGACGGCTGTGGGCGTATTGACGCCGAAACTGGGCTGAGTGCTATGGTTTGGGGACGACGTGGAAGAGGGTGAGATTTCTTCCCTAGCCATAAGTATCCCCAGGTAAGCTCCGGAGGCTTTTGTGTGGTTGTCAGTGTATGTCCTCTCAATCCCCTCGTCTAAGTTCTCCTCGTCAAGGATGCTGTAATATACTGAATCCAGCTTCTCCTTAATGCCTTGTATTTGTGCGAAACGCACGTTAAATTCCGTTATGGAATGTTTGGTGTCGCCAGCAATGATCTGTGACCCCACCTCTAGAAGCTGGTGTATAGCTTTAGCGGCCTCCCTAAATATCGCGGCTTGTGACTTGGTCGGCATCGCGATGATTAAAGGAGAGAAAAAAAGGAATAAAAAAAATAAAAATAAAAAAATTCAAAGGACCCTGTATATATTCTACAGTTGGGCTGGACGTATTTGTTTACCAAGGTAAGGGCAAATGAGCTAAAACGAATGCAACAATAAACAAAATAAAAACTTAGTTGGGATGTGATGTGATGTGACCATGTATTTGGCCCACGGGTGGGCAAACGCATGTGTATGTGTATGCTTGTGTTTATTGAACGCGCGTACGGAAGATTAGCCGACCGCAAAAGAAAAAAAACCCAAATAAAATCACGTCATCCGTAGCCAGCCAGGCAAGCGTTCACAGTTGGGCAGACCTGTAGCGTTAACACGAGCGCGAAGGATGAGTCGGTCGCAAAAAGAATAAAAATGAGAATATAATAAAAAGTTGGGACACTCCGGCTTTACGAGGTCGCTGGCACCGGGACACGAGCTGACGGGCGGCGATGTAGGCGATTTGATGGTCGCGTCACAGCACACAGTTCTTTCACCTAATCACAGGCACTATCTTCACAGGGTCACTATCAATAAGGGCAGTCCAAGGCGATATCAGGGTGCGTATTTTCTGTACGTCTCGCGGTCGCTTGCTTGCAGAGTGAATGGGGCGCGCGCGCGTCGGATTCCCACTCATGACGCGCGCCAACTTCGCGACACCTCGCTAGGTGGCGCTAGGTGTATTTTAATACGACTAGAATGAACGTCGCGCTTATGGCGCGTAAAAATACTACAATAAAAGCATATCCACTTCAGCGGATAGTGATTTTGTTAATGCTTTATTTCAATAGATAGATACTAAGGATGATTTGTTCTTCATATAACTGTATCAGAGATGATAATATATTGATTATAAATAAACATGTTTGTAGCAGTTATTGATCGTTTCTTTTTGTAAATTTTTTTGATGCTCTGAACATTTGCATGTAAATGGTAATCATCTTCGGGAGAGATATGAAGTATAATTAAGAATCAAACGAACTTACTTTGTTTTAGTTTGATATCTAATTAAACGAATGTCTTGACCGAAGATGATTACACTCCTACCCATCCCCATGTAAACATACCCTTAGATCTATCAAAAAAATGTATGCACTAAAAAATGACGGACAGCGGCCGCCGGTCAAAATGGCGGGCTGCACACTGTGGGGGGAAATAATCAAAAACATATTTTATTAAAAAATATTTTTTTTTAACAACTTTTAAAATATGGTGAGGATGACATCATCTCGTGTGCTGCTGCAAGTAAATGGTAATCATTTTCGGTCAAGACATTTGTATAATTAGATATCAAACTTCACCAGGTAAGTTCGTTTGATTCATAAATATTGATCAACAAATTTTGGTAGGTATTTGCTAACAAATTTAAACATACAGGATTTGGTTTTAAACAGTTGCCATATTGTACACAAGTGTAGAACAAATAATTATGATTTAAATAAAAATATAAAAATAAAATATTACCTATTGGTCGGTGTCCTATATCTTTCGTAACATCTCACGTTTCTATTCGAAATTTACATATACTACTCTGACGTCAACAACCGTTAACGTAAACAAACATTGCCTTCGTGGCTATTTCACGCTACTTCATCCTAGAAACTAAATAGGTACCTACGTTATTTAGTCTAGGTAGGTATGTATGTTACATAGCCACTTCCTAATTAAAAGTTTCTTGGTTCGATTCCCTACTGGTCATTCAGAAAAAAGTAAAACTACGTACCTATGCCAATAGTATGTAGGTATGTAAATGAAATGAAATTAAAATGTGCCTAAGTAAAACTGTGACTTACCTATGTTAATTTTCTTTTAATTGGTTGAGGACGTAAATGTTTTCTCTCACCGTTTCAAAAGCGGACACCACTCGCGTACGCAATTGCACAACACTTGTAACCTCCTCAGCATACACTAGCCTTTTTACATCACTCCAAAAACAGCGCCTCGTCAGGCCACAGAATATTGACGTGCTGATGTTCGACTAGCCACCTACAAAACTCGACTCGGCTGGACTGGTCAGTGAGAAGCAAATCCTGAACTCGTCGAAAATGGAATGGGTGCTGCTGGTTCTTCTTCAACAAGCGCCAAACGATGGTGTGATCAAGGCCAAAGTGCCGCCCAGCATCACGTGTACTGGCGCGTGGCCCGTCGTCGAAGAACTGCAAGATCTGCTCCTGTAAGTTGACGGGCAGGCCCACGTTGCCTCGACCACTGGCATGCGCTGGGATACTGAACTGCCCGTAATCCAGTAGGAGTTGTGTAGCAGCCAGCATCGTCGTTCGGGACGGCGTTGGTCGGTCTGGCTGGCCAACTCTCCGCGAACATCTGCACTGCACCCCTCAAGGTGTTACCAGAGAGGGCATACATCCGCACCATTTCAACGTAGTCGAGATTGGAATAACGCGACATCGTAGGTACCTACCTACGTTTGAAAACGGCACGGAAATTCCTTTGTCAACCGTGCGCGTGCGCTCGCGGGTACGGGTAGCGGGAGACTGACTACAGAGCAGACTCTCGTGCGTCTTGCGTCGTGTCTCGCGTCGTGTCTAGCTCGTCCCGCTTTGAGCGGGTGGCGGGCCGCCCGTTTGTCGGCAAGCCGCCCGCGGCGGGCGGCAAAGGACAAAGGATGAAAGGACGGCCGGCGCAAGCGGCGGCATTTGAAGTAATAGGTACCAATTAGCAACGTAGTATATTTATAAGAATGGCATGCAACAGGAACAAAATAATTTTTGTATTTTTTTTACGTATTTTTTTTATGGATTTATAATCATTTACATTAACACAATCGCCTTATTAATTTGGCAACTGTTTAAAACCACAACCTGTATTATCAATTAAATCGGTGCGTAATTTGAAGCCGATCTGAAAGGGTTATCCCGCTGGGGTCACGGACATAGGAACGTCGTGTTGCAGAGGATAAACAAACGCCTGGAACTCCTGAAAACCATAAAACGTAGTATGCTGCAGTATTTTGGTCACATCATGCGCAGCAATAAGCAGTAACCTACCTACATACCTACATATTCTACAGCTCATACTACAAAGCCAAACAATGGGCCGCCTAAGTGCTTGGCCACGTAGACGGGCTAGGCGCGGTTGCGGGTGGCGGCGGCGGTTGGCTAATTTAACAAATGTATGAGAATTAGGGGTTGCAGTCCCGGTACTGTGGAGAAAACGGGATTCCCGGTACTACGCTAACTCTGGTACCGGGAAAACCGTGAAGTTTCGGTACTTTTCGGTACTGAGATTTTTTTTTACCCAGATGTAACTAACGTTTGATATATGGAACATTGAGCAAAATATAATTTTACACATAATTTTTATAATAAAAAAAATGTTTTGCCAATTGTTGTACTAGCTGTGAAATAACTTTGTGGAATGAAATTGGTTAGAGGTCATCCGAGATGAAAGTTTTCAATTTAAAAGGGTCTACATACAACGGATTTTTATCATGTGTGTTGTAAGGTGAGTAAATAATATAAAATCCGTCCAAACCAAGACCGTTCAAACGGCGACAGACCCTTCTCCAACGGGTCCCCTCGGCCGAGATTGTGGTATTGGGAGACTTCAATGCCCACCACGTCGAATGGCTCGGTTCACGCACGAGTAACCACGCGGGTAGAGCCGTTCATGACTTAGCTTTGGCCTACAGTCTGTCAAAATTGGTAACCGAGCCAACGCGGGTTCCAGATGAGGAGGGCCGTGCATCTTCCTTATTGGACCTTCTGCTGACCTCGCACCCAAACGGCTATCAAGTTTCTGTTGATGCGCCACTAGCCTCATCAGACCACTGTTTGATTCGTAGCACTGTGCCTCTCACAGAAACTTCAAAAACGTCGAGTCTTGCATTGTAAGTCAGCGGACTGGGATGGGATGCGAAGTTTCTTTGCGTCCTACCCATGATGGCGAGTTTGCTTCTCGCCGGATGATCTTGATGTCGCCGCTGACTTTGTCGTTGATGTGATACTACAGGGAATAGAACTTTTCAATCCAAACTCTGTGCTTTACATTGGCGGCAGGTCCCCAACCATGGTTTGGTCGTTGCTGCAAAATGGCGTCTCGCCAAAAGCGACAACATTACCAAGCCTGGGCGATAATGCGGTGTCATCAAAGGATCCAAACACCAGTGCGCTCAGAAAGCAACTTTGCCGCCAGGTCTTTCAAGAAGGACATTGCCAAGGCGAAGTCATCATTCATAAGTGGAATTGGCGAGAGGCTAGTGCGTCTTCCTTCAGGTACGCGTGCGTTCTATGGTCTCTCGCCAAAGCTATCTTAGGAAAATTTTGTCAGCCGGGGACGTCTAGGGATACCACCATTGCACAAGATTGATGACTGCCTGGCCTATACTGCAAAGGAGAAAGCCGATCTCTTGGGCTCTCTTTTCGCATCAAACTCGATCTTGGACGATGGGGAAATCTCTCCAACAACCATACCGCATTGCGCTTGTTCAATACCAAACGTTCGGTTCCTACAAAGGTCAGTTCGTAAGGCTCTTTTTTTCCTTGATATCGATAAGCCGAGTGGGCCTGGTGCAGTTCCTCCCATTGTGCTTCGGGCGTGTGCTTCTGAGTTGGCGCCGGTTCTAACGCGCTTTTTTCGGCTCTCTTACACTACTGGCGTTGTCCCGAGCTCTTGGAAGACAGCCCTTGTCCACCCGATTCTCAAAAAAGGCGATCGCTCAGATCCATCCAACTACTGGCCAATAGCCATCACCTCTTTGCTCTCTAAAGTAATGGAGTCCATTACAAACCGCCAGCTCTTAAGGTACCTAAAAGAAAACAAGCTACTAAGCGATCGCCAGTATGGTTTTCGTCGCGGTCGTTCGGCTGGTTATCTTTTAGTGTACCTTACTCACCGATGAGCGGAGGCAGTGAAGGAAGTAAAGGGATGGAACTGGCAGTTAACTTTTTGCCTTTAACAGGGCATAGCACAGGGCTCTTAAGAGAGCTAAACTTCCATCATTCGGGCTTCCTGAGAAATTGTGTTCGTGGGTTGCCAGCTTTCTTTCTGGGCGTAGCATCAGAGTCGTAGTCGACGGTTCGTGTTCTGACATGAAGTCCGTGAATGCTGGACTCCCGCAGGGGTGTGCGTTAGCCCCTACTCTGTTTCTTCTGCATATCAATGACATGTTGCATAAGAACAGCATTAATTGCTACGCGGACGACAGTACGGGAGTAGGAGTAACGCTCTACACCGGACGAGCTAATATTTCTCTGGAAAGCGTCATCGAGAGCTGACATAAACATGTGACTGACACCGAGAACATGTTAAGTCATGTCTCGAATTGGGGCCGACATAACTTAGTCCACATTAACCCCTCCAAAACATAAGTCTGCGCATTATCCGCGAAAAAAAACATCCCATCGTCGTACCTCTGAACTTTGAGGGAGCTCTCCTTGATACCAATCCGACTACTGGAATCCTTGGCATCGATATTTCGAGTGACGTTCAGTTTCGAGGTCATTTGGAAGGTAAAGCTAATTTAGCAAACAAAAAGGAAATTATTTAAATGGAATTATCAAGTCATTGGAGCGCGATGACGATGAAACCGTACGTTGTAGGGTACAAGTACATTAGCTACAATTTTTCCCCAGTATAGTACCGGCGACGTCACGGTTGATAAAAATTTGGTAACGCTACGAAACTTGACTTGTTTGCAATTGCAAATAAGAGCATAGGCCGAGGTTACCGGTAACGACTACCGCAACGCGTAGCCTAATGTTGGCGTAATTTTAAGTTATAACAAAAGTACAGAAAGTACCGAATTTCCCAGGAAACGAATTCTCAGTACCGGTACTGCGTAAAAAGTCAATTTCCCGGGAAATACCGAGAAAAATCGGTACCGGGAATTCCCGGGAGCATGCCCTAATGAGAATGTATAAAGCATGCCACGACGCGCGCGCGGCGGGCTAGAGCGGCTGCGGCTGGGGCGGCGGCGGCGCTGCGGTCGGCGGCAGCGGTTGAGGGCGAGGCGGGCGGGTGAAAACAATGCTATGGGCACGTTTGCGCCTGGCCGCGGTGCACAGCGGTTTATAAAGTATTATCTATGGCGGTTTGTCGGGCGGTTGAAAAGGGCTAGCGCGGGACGGATCGAGCGAAACCATTTTTTTAGACGAATCTACGAGCGGTGGGACTTTATTATGGAAACTTACGGACAATTATGGACTACTTCAATATGTTGAAGTATAATTAATCAAAAGTTTCAATACTCATACTAGTGTACTCATAAAAGGAGAATGGGCACTTTTGGGCGGTCGGCGGCCATTAATGAAAGTATTATCAAATGAAAGTAGTGATAACGAGGAACAACTTTTACTAAGAACGTTTCGCTGCAATCAATTTAGGAAAAAATATATGAAAAATGTAAACATAATAGAATTTCAAAAACAATTATTTCATGTGTGTAATGCGTTTTGATAAAACGCCACATCTTCTGAAAACGATTACAATGCCATCAAATAAAACAGGTTGATGGCATTGTAAGCAAGCGCCGCCATTGTTTGTTGATCGGCAATCAGCCTATTTTCGACGATTTTCCAAATATGTCAGAAGATGATCTTACCTTTTCACTCTGGGTACGTATCAAGTCAAGTTAGCTCGCAGTTATTATGCTAAGCATTTAAGACATGGCTTATATAATATTGAAGTGTATCGTGAGCAACAGATAAGTCGTCTTAGTGAATATGTATAGAAGAGCAAGACCTTTGTTTGTTAGTGCTTGGCCACGTAGACGGGCTAGGCGCGGTTGCGGGTGGCGGCGGCGGTTGGCTAGTTTAACAAATGTATGAGAATGTATAAAGCATGCCACGACGCGCGCGCGGCGGGCTAGAGAGGCTGCGGCTGGCGGCGGCGGTCGGCGGCAGCGGTTGCGGGCGAGGCGGGCGGGTGGAAACAATGCTACGGGCTAGTTTGCGCCTGGCCACGGTGTTTCTCGGGCGGTTGAAACGGGCTAGCGCGGGACGGATCGAGCGAAACAATATTTATTAGACGAATCTACGAGCGGTGGGACTTTATTATGGAAACTTATGGACTACTTCAATTAGGTTGAAGTATAATTAATCAAAAGTTTAATACTCATTCCAGTGTACTCATAAAATTTGTCCGAATACTTCCGATAATCCGGCTCGAAGGACCAAAATGTAGGAGCTATTGCCCTTACAGTAATGTTAGATTGTTTAAGATGATGTTACGTATAGTGTTACGTGTAGCTTCAGCACCAATATCGCCGATCTGCAATTACCTCATTATAGCGGCGCATGGAAACGACCAGAATCTAGGTGCTGAGTCAGCGACATGTGACAGCCGACACCCGACGGAGCCACAGCGAGTTTCGTCACTTTTGGATCAACCATCGACCATTAGGCATTGTACTTAGCTATAATTAAATAAATGTAATTTCTTTTTATTATACTTTATTAAATAAATTTGATTTTTTTTCCATCCTTCGGCTGTAGCCTTCGTAATTGGCGCAGTCGGTAGGATCGCTATAAAGTAGAGTCAGTGAATCGATCACGGCCTCCGGCGATCCGAACCTACAAGTGCTGCAGTCCAGAGGAGTATCCAGAAATCGATACAGGCAGAGAAATCAAATATGCATATGTAAGTACCTTTAATCTATCTAGAAGTGCTTTCCTTTTATTCTATAAGTTTCCTAGTAATTTTTCAAGATTTTCCATCCAAAGCAATCAAGGTCTCATAAGTTAGTCTTAGATCGTAGATTAGTACAGTTAGACAAGAGTAGGAATTTAGATACAATCTGCGAAGACGAAACAGAATCCGGCACAATGTCTGACGCCCTTGTGGACCAAATTTTTAAGGCCCTTCGCCTGGTCCCCGAATTCGATGGGAATTCGAACGTCCTAACGCGTTTTGTTAATTTATGTGATCAATTAGTGACAACATACGTAAAGCGAGAGGTCGGATATGAGTTAAGTAATCTATCTCTAATAAACGGCATTTTAAATAAAATCACTGGGCCCGCCGCTCGCACTATAAACTCGAACGGCATTCCAGAGAACTGGGATGCGATTCGGAGAACGCTCATTAATAACTTTGCCGATCACCGTGACGAGACCTCATTGTATAATGATTTACTAGTTATGAGTCAAGGTTCAAGGGCACCGCAATAATTTTACGAAATGTGTCAAAATCATTTTAATTCGGAACAAAATGGCCACTTACGGCTGGCAACCTTTTTTGTTGTTTTAATTTGTAGTGACAGACGAATGTCAGTGTGACACACTAACATTGGAATTAGGTTAGGAACCTTGGCCGCGGGGTCGCGTAGAGAATATTGACTTTGTTTTGGTAATTTTGATGTGTAGGGCACATGATCATTAAATTCGGCGGACCATAGTAATTAAGTGCAGTGAGAACCATTAGTTTAGTTTGTAACCAGGGCGGCCTGAGTAAATTCAGTGATTTGTTGGTTGACCCGCACACGTGTCGTGGCGGGCTAAGTGATTGGTGCAGTGGTACGTATTTCTCTGGGGTTTGAGAGCTCTCTTGGGGTAGCCAACGGGAAGTTACGGCCTTTCCACCTACACACCAGCCAGAAGATCTACCACCACCACAGCAGCCAGAGCAGTCGCCGGGGAGGCGAGCTACTACCACGCTGACAGCAGCGTGCCGAAGACAGCCGGCGCGGCGGACTGCAGCCGAGCTGAAGACTAGTTCTACTAGAGTACGTAAGTTAGTTTATATTTCTTATAATTAGGCGTTAGTTTTAAGTAAAAAGGTAGCAGAGTTGATGTAGAATCTCTATATCAAACAATGATCATGACTTACATCAGTTTGCATGAAACCGAGCCGAGCACTATTGAAAGTAAACGCAAGTTATATAAAAAGTTAACCCTTAAATCATACTTACACGGTCTCCGTGACCCACTGGGTTCGCGTATTCGGTGCATGCGACCTGATACAATTGAACAGGCTTTAGAACTCGTGCACGACGAGATGAATACACTATATTTACAGCAGATGAATGAACATCTACCTGACAGGAGATTGCAGCAGTCCACGTCTTCATTTAATCAACCTAATAAACTTTCTTACAGCTTACCGCAACCCGTCGCGTTATCACAGCAGCCTAGGTCTTTTAATTTTATACCGCAAAAACCATTTAATATGTCAGGCCCCTCTAAGCCATTTAACTTGCCCGGTCCTTCCAGACCATATAATAATTTGTCGCAGCCACAGAGGCCCATGCAGATTTGGAAACCCCAAACGCCTTTCCATAGTGGCCCTACGCGTACGCAACAGATGTTCGCGGCGCCTCCGCCTAATTACAGACACCAGAGTAATGTCTTTAAATCACCACAAAATAATTCTCAATCTGCTGGTTATACGCCGCGGCCCATGAGTGGAGTTAGCCACTTCGTATCGAAGCCAATGCCTCTTAGAGGTCACGATTGGACTAGGTCAGGCAACCTCTAACTATTTCAAGTCAAGAGAAATTAATTTTAATATGTGTGACGACTATCCATATGCTTATGACTATGAGTCATACTTTAACGTCGAAACGTACCCGGAAAACTATCAATTCGATTATTACGGCCAGCCAGATACTTATTACGATTTTAACTCAGATCAATTTCAAGAGCAGCCTGCTGATTATAATTATCCCAGTAACGTATCCGTGACTGAGGAACCACAAGAAAACGCTTCATCTAATGATGAGGATTTTCAGAAAACCTCCAAATCAGTCACACGAAAATAGAAATTAATCTCCAAACCCAGCGTCAATTACCTTTCATTCAGATTAAAAATCCACCTTTAAAACTTCTTATCGACACAGGCGCGAATCAGTCGTTCATAAGTCCCGACGCGGTAACTCGATTCTTCCCGCATATACAATGGACATATGATCCATTCGAGGTAACGAACGTTCATGCTACTACGCGGAATGATTATTCTATTTCATTACCTAACTTTAGCGAATTTAATGATAATGACAATGTTACATTTTTTATATACAAGTTCCATAATTATTTTGACGGTTTGATTGGTTTGGATTTATTAAATAAATGGGAAGCAAACATCGATTTAAAAAATAATAAGCTTATAACGGGTCTCGCTAGTAACCCGATTCAAATGTATAATTCACGCAACTGTAATCTTTATGAAGACATAATTCACGCGAACTCGTCTAAATTATTACGTATCCCGGTTAATTTTCATGACGGCGACGTTTTAATATCAGAACAAACTATCTCAAATTGCCATATAAAAGATTGCGTAACAACTGTCACCAATAATCGCGGCTTAGTCGAGGTTACAAATCATTCTCAACATGACATAGTATTTTCAATGGACAGGCCGGTTAGTGCAGAAATATTTAACATTCAGTACACGCACACCGAACAGCCACGCGACCGAGCTAGCGAAATACTCTCGCGATTACGTACCGACCATTTGAATCCTGAGGAAAGTGCCAACTTACAATTACTGTGCGCTCAATACGCTGATGTCTTCTACATTGACGGTGAACCACTAACTTTCACCAATAAAATCAAGCACAGCATCAGAACAACTGATGAAGTGCCCGTGTACACCAAAACTTACCGGTACCCTTTTATTCATAGACAGGAAGTCCAAGATCAAATATCTAAGATGTTAGATCAAGGCATCATTAGACCCTCGCAGTCTGCTTGGAGCTCACCCATCTGGGTAGTCCCAAAGAAGGCTGACGCGTCAGGAAAAGCTAAATGGCGCATTGTAGTAGACTTCAGGAAGGTCAATGAGAAAACCATCGATGATAAGTACCCGATCCCAAACATCACTGATGTTTTGGACAAGCTGGGAAACTGTCATTACTTCACTACTCTTGACCTTGCTAGTGGAGTTTACCAGGTCGAGATGAATCCAGAGGATATACAGAAGACAGCCTTTAATGTGGAGCATGGGCATTTCGAATTTTTACGCATGCCCATGGGATTAAAAAATTCTCCATCTACTTTCCAACGAGTGATGGACAATGTTCTCAGAGACCTGCAGAACGTTGTATGCGTAGTATACCTTGACGACATCATCGTATTTAGCGTCTCGTTACATGAACATATGGTAAATTTAGAAAAAGTCTTTAAACGATTAAGAGAATCTAACTTCAAGATTCAAATGGACAAGTCGGAATTTTTTAAATTAGAGACAGCGTACTTAGGACACATTATTAGCAAAGATGGGATCAAACCCAACCCGGATAAAATTACGGCTATCCAGAAATTCCCGATACCTAAAACTGCAACTGAAATAAAACGGTTTTTAGGACTTTTAGGCTACTACCGCAAATTTATTCCTGATTTCGCCCGGATAACGAAACCGATGACGCAATGTTTAAAAAAGGGCTCTAAAATCACTTTTAACGACGCCAACTATGTAAATTGTTTCGAGAAATGTAAGACGTTACTGACAAACGACCCGATCTTGCAGAATCCCGATTTTGACAAGGACTTTATCCTGACAACTGACGCGTCCAACTTAGCTATAGGTGCTGTCCTTTCTCAGGGCGTTATAGTCAGCGATAAGTCAATAGCTTACGTGTCGAGAACTTTAAACTCTAGTGAAATTAATTACAGCACGATCGAAAAAGAACTTTTGGCAATAGTCTGGGCCACTAAATATTTTTGCCCATATTTATTCGGTAGAAAATTTAAAGTAGTTTATAAGCAAGGCAAGTATAATACCAACGCCGACGCTTTATCTCGGATAGAGATCAATAATGAAGATACCAATTCCATAGCAGTAAATCCTTATGAAAGGCCACCATCTTTAGCCGGTTCTACTACCGTGACCGCTCACACCAGAGTTGAACACCCTATTCTAGAGATTCCTATCTCTGACGATCCGCTCAATAAATTCAACCGCCAAATATGTTTCATGGTAGTAGGGGACATAAAGAAAAGACCGACAGTAACTAAACCATTCGAAACCCACACTAGAACTACAATTCAAATATCAGAGGCTAACCTTGAAGATGACGTAATAAGTGCTGTTAAAGAATATGTGAACCCCAAAGTTAAGACAGGACTTATTATTAACCCGCATTTAGCCATGTGTCAAATCATACCTATAATTCAAGATAAGTTCAAAAGCTTAGCTATGAACCTAGTACTAACTAAAGTCGAGTTGGAAAATGTTAAAGAGTACTTACGACAACAAGAAATCATACAAAAATATCACGAAGGCAAAACCAACCATCGTGGTATTAATGAATGCTTCTTAGCATTATCTTCTAAATTTTACTGGCCTAAGATGAGAGATCATATTACTAAATATATAAACGAGTGTAATATCTGTGGCCAAGCCAAATATGATCAAAATCCTATTAAACAAAGATTTTCTATAGTACCGCCACCTACTAAACCATTTGAGATTGTTCATCTCGATCTCTTTACGGCCCAAACAGAAAAATATCTCACAATAGTAGATGCCTTCTCAAAATATGCTCAAGCATATCAGAGATGGAACCGCACTAAGCGTTGTCCAAGCTCTCTTAACTTTTTCCACACATCACGGCATTCCTATAACTATAGTCACCGATCAGGGTCCCGAATTTACTAATCAATTATTTTCTGAGTTTACTAGACTCCACAAAATTCAGCATCACAAGATTCTTGCGCATACTCCTAACGATAAAGGTATTGTGGCACGTTTCCACTCCACTATTCTGGAACATCTTAGAATACTAAAGCTTAAGAAACGTAATGAGCCTGTTATAAATGTTATGCCCTACGCAGTGCTGGGTTATAACAGCTCTATTCACAGCTTCACCAAATATAGACCTCTAGACCTTATTGTAGAACACTTTGACCCACGTGACCCGTTGGACATAGATTTAACAGAACATCTTTTACAACAGTACTCTTTAGACCATAAGAAACGAATGACACAAGTATATGACTTAATAAACGAAACCTCTTTGCATCGTAGGACAGAACTGACAGAAAATAGGAATAAAGATCGTGAACCTGAACAGGAATACACTCCTAACCAACAAATATTCGTTCGCAATCCTATGGCCAGCAGACAGAAATTAGCCCCACGATTCACACAAGATACAGTTCTCGCTGATCTTCCCATCCACATCTATACTAAAAAGAAACGCGGTCCTAAAGATCCAACCTTGTTACAGGATACTTCTACTAACGTCACTGCTCCAACTGACCAGAGGTCAAGATGTAACGATTGACCCCTTGGACGACGGACCAGGACTCCTTCCATTTAAATTAGGACCATGTAAAATCATATCTCACTATCACTCCTTCCTAAACTATATAGATCGTGACACTTTTCATAAACAGGTCGAGTTAGTTAAATCTCAATTATTAGAACTTAGACCTCTACTAAACAATAAGACAATAACTCTCTACGATCCGCACATTCAACATCTTGATATTAAACTCACGCGAATATCAGACCAATTACGTACCTTTGAGCCAAATCGTAGTAAAAGAGGACTCGTTGACGGACTTGGTTCTGTAATTAAGAGCATATCTGGCAATTTAGACTATATAGACGCTATAAAATATAATAACGCTATCAAAATCCTCCAGAATAATGAGTTTAAATTAGAGTCAGAATTAAATAATCAATATCAATACTTTAAATAAGGAATGGTTTTCTCAGAGCTCTAAAACGTTAGATAACATAGTTAAAAATCAGAATAGTATCAGTACAGTTATAAAAGTAATAATGGAAAGTGATAGTCAGAAAGAAAATGACCTAACCAAGTATGCCCATCTGGCACAGCATCTAATTATCTTAGGAGATAACATCGAAGATTTATCTCAGGAGTTAGTTAAGCTAGGAAATACTCTAGCATTTATTCGTGCATCGAGCACCCCTCATACTGTAGTTAGTTTAGATAATGTTAAGAAAATGATAGCTAAGATAAGAATTTTATATTCAAAAGATGAAATCCTAGACGTAGATTTTAGAGATTTCTATGATATAATTAAGTTAGGATACTTTTATGTTAATAATAAGATTACAATAGTTATCAAAGTACCGATTGCCTATCCCTTAACCTATGACCTTTATCTGTCTATCATCCCGAACAAACACCATAAAATCCTAATACCTACCTTACCGTACATAGCATTCTCTGGAAAAGATTATACGTACATAGAGACAGAATGTCCGAAGATCAACTCATGGTTTCTCTGTCAAACTACACCCAACTACGTGATCCGAGACGAACCTGATTGCATCCAGCAGCTGATCATCAAACAGCATCTTTATTCATCATGTACCCAGACTCCAGTCATCCTGACCAAAGAAGCCCTGCAACAACTGGACGACCGACACTATACAATGTCTTTTCCCACGCCAACTAAAGTCAAGATAAACTGCGTACAAGAACAATACAGGACACTACAAGGAAGTTTCCTGCAGTTATCCCATTCAACTGCCATCTTAAAACGCCTGAGTTTACCATAGCCAATATGAACGAGCAGATAAAAGGTCACGTCGTGAAGATCATGGAAATGCCTCTGTATAACGAGTCGGGGCCCCAAGAGCATCCATCAGTCGTTCTTAATTCCATCAACCTGGAAAATCTGCACGCTGTTAATACCAAGATTTCCCTACAGACTCCAGTTCATTTTGATGATGCCGCCAAGCAGTCATTGTACCACACTACGATCCCAGTATACGTAGCACTGTCGATTGTCATAGCAGTACTCATTGTCGTAGCAGCCCGACGACTACGAACACGTCATATACTACGGACGGGAGACGCCACCGAGCCAGTCTACGCCGTCCCTGAAACAAGCAACACCAATCCTAGCGAGATCAAAGTGGACCACAGGAAGCTCTCAGCAACTATCTCCAGCAGAGCTCTCCCATAGTTGCTGAACTGCGGGGGGAGGTGTTACGTATAGCTTCAGCACCAATATCGCCGATCTGCAATTACCTCATTATAGCGGCGCATGGAAACGACCAGAATCTAGGTGCTGAGTCAGCGACACGTGTGACCGCCGACACCCGACGGAGCCACAGCGAGTTTCGTCACTTTTGGATCAACCATCGACCACTAGGCATTGTACTTAGCTATAATTAAATAAATGTAATTTCTTTTTATTATACTTTATTAAATAAATTTGATTTTTTTTCCATCCTTCGGCTGTAGCCTTCGTAATTGGCGCAGTCGGTAGGATCGCTATAAAGTAGAGTCAGTGAATCGATCACGGCCTCCGGCGATCCGAACCTACAAGTGCTGCAGTCCAGAGGAGTATCCAGAAATCGATACAGGCAGAGAAATCAAATATGCATATGTAAGTACCTTTAATCTATCTAGAAGTGCTTTCCTTTTATTCTATAAGTTTCCTAGTAATTTTCCAAGATTTTCCATCCAAGGCAATCAAGGTCTCCTAAGTTAGTTTTAGATCGTAGATTAGTACAGTTAGACAAGAGTAGGAATTTAGATACAATCTGCGAAGACGAAACAGAATCCGGCACAATGTCTGACGCCCTTGTGGACCAAATTTTTAAGGCCCTTCGCCTGGTCCCCGTATTCGATGGGAATTCGAACGTCCTAACGCGTTTTGTTAATTTATGTGATCAATTAGTGACAACATACGTAAAGCGAGAGGTCGGATATGAGTTAAGTAATCTATCTCTAATAAACGGCATTTTAAATAAAATCACTGGGCCCGCCGCTCGCACTATAAACTCGAACGGCATTCCAGAGAACTGGGATGCGATTCGGAGAACGCTCATTAATAACTTTGCCGATCACCGTGACGAGACCTCATTGTATAATGATTTACTAGTTATGAGTCAAGGTTCAAGGGCACCGCAATAATTTTACGAAATGTGTCAAAATCATTTTAATTCGGAACAAAATGGCCACTTACGGCTGGCAACCTTTTTTGTTGTTTTAATTTGTAGTGACAGACGAATGTCAGTGTGACACACTAACATTGGAATTAGGTTAGGAACCTTGGCCGCGGGGTCGCGTAGAGAATATTGACTTTGTTTTGGTAATTTTGATGTGTAGGGCACATGATCATTAAATTCGGCGGACCATAGTAATTAAGTGCAGTGAGAACCATTAGTTTAGTTTGTAACCAGGGCGGCCTGAGTAAATTCAGTGATTTGTTGGTTGACCCGCACACGTGTCGTGGCGGGCTAAGTGATTGGTGCAGTGGTACGTATTTCTCTGGGGTTTGAGAGCTCTCTTGGGGTAGCCAACGGGAAGTTACGGCCTTTCCACCTACACACCAGCCAGAAGATCTACCACCACCACAGCAGCCAGAGCAGTCGCCGGGGAGGCGAGCTACTACCACGCTGACAGCAGCGTGCCGAAGACAGCCGGCGCGGCGGACTGCAGCCGAGCTGAAGACTAGTTCTACTAGAGTACGTAAGTTAGTTTATATTTCTTATAATTAGGCGTTAGTTTTAAGTAAAAAGGTAGCAGAGTTGATGTAGAATCTCTATATCAAACAATGATCATGACTTACATCAGTTTGCATGAAACCGAGCCGAGCACTATTGAAAGTAAACGCAAGTTATATAAAAAGTTAACCCTTAAATCATACTTACACGGTCTCCGTGACCCACTGGGTTCGCGTATTCGGTGCATGCGACCTGATACAATTGAACAGGCTTTAGAACTCGTGCACGACGAGATGAATACACTATATTTACAGCAGATGAATGAACATCTACCTGACAGGAGATTGCAGCAGTCCACGTCTTCATTTAATCAACCTAATAAACTTTCTTACAGCTTACCGCAACCCGTCGCGTTATCACAGCAGCCTAGGTCTTTTAATTTTATACCGCAAAAACCATTTAATATGTCAGGCCCCTCTAAGCCATTTAACTTGCCCGGTCCTTTCAGACCATATAATAATTTGTCGCAGCCACAGAGGCCCATGCAGATTTGGAAACCCCAAACGCCTTTCCATAGTGGCCCTACGCGTACGCAACAGATGTTCGCGGCGCCTCCGCCTAATTACAGACACCAGAGTAATGTCTTTAAATCACCACAAAATAATTCTCAATCTGCTGGTTATACGCCGCGGCCCATGAGTGGAGTTAGCCACTTCGTATCGAAGCCAATGCCTCTTAGAGGTCACGATTGGACTAGGTCAGGCAACCTCTAACTATTTCAAGTCAAGAGAAATTAATTTTAATATGTGTGACGACTATCCATATGCTTATGACTATGAGTCATACTTTAACGTCGAAACGTACCCGGAAAACTATCAATTCGATTATTACGGCCAGCCAGATACTTATTACGATTTTAACTCAGATCAATTTCAAGAGCAGCCTGCTGATTATAATTATCCCAGTAACGTATCCGTGACTGAGGAACCACAAGAAAACGCTTCATCTAATGATGAGGATTTTCAGAAAACCTCCAAATCAGTCACACGAAAATAGAAATTAATCTCCAAACTCAGCGTCAATTACCTTTCATTCAGATTAAAAATCCACCTTTAAAACTTCTTATCGACACAGGCGCGAATCAGTCGTTCATAAGTCCCGACGCGGTAACTCGATTCTTCCCGCATATACAATGGACATATGATCCATTCGAGGTAACGAACGTTCATGCTACTACGCGGAATGATTATTCTATTTCATTACCTAACTTTAGCGAATTTAATGATAATGACAATGTTACATTTTTTATATACAAGTTCCATAATTATTTTGACGGTTTGATTGGTTTGGATTTATTAAATAAATGGGAAGCAAACATCGATATAAAAAATAATAAGCTTATAACGGGTCTCGCTAGTAACCCGATTCAAATGTATAATTCACGCAACTGTAATCTTTATGAAGACATAATTCACACGAACTCGTCTAAATTATTACGTATCCCGGTTAATTTTCATGACGGCGACGTTTTAATATCAGAACAAACTATCTCAAATTGCCATATAAAAGATTGCGTAACAACTGTCACCAATAATCGCGGCTTAGTCGAGGTTACAAATCATTCTCAACATGACATAGTATTTTCAATGGACAGGCCGGTTAGTGCAGAAATATTTAACATTCAGTACACGCACACCGAACAGCCACGCGACCGAGCTAGCGAAATACTCTCGCGATTACGTACCGACCATTTGAATCCTGAGGAAAGTGCCAACTTACAATTACTGTGCGCTCAATACGCTGATGTCTTCTACATTGACGGTGAACCACTAACTTTCACCAATAAAATCAAGCACAGCATCAGAACAACTGATGAAGTGCCCGTGTACACCAAAACTTACCGGTACCCTTTTATTCATAGACAGGAAGTCCAAGATCAAATATCTAAGATGTTAGATCAAGGCATCATTAGACCCTCGCAGTCTGCTTGGAGCTCACCCATCTGGGTAGTCCCAAAGAAGGCTGACGCGTCAGGAAAAGCTAAATGGCGCATTGTAGTAGACTTCAGGAAGGTCAATGAGAAAACCATCGATGATAAGTACCCGATCCCAAACATCACTGATGTTTTGGACAAGCTGGGAAACTGTCATTACTTCACTACTCTTGACCTTGCTAGTGGAGTTTACCAGGTCGAGATGAATCCAGAGGATATACAGAAGACAGCCTTTAATGTGGAGCATGGGCATTTCGAATTTTTACGCATGCCCATGGGATTAAAAAATTCTCCATCTACTTTCCAACGAGTGATGGACAATGTTCTCAGAGACCTGCAGAACGTTGTATGCGTAGTATACCTTGACGACATCATCGTATTTAGCGTCTCGTTACATGAACATATGGTAAATTTAGAAAAAGTCTTTAAACGATTAAGAGAATCTAACTTCAAGATTCAAATGGACAAGTCGGAATTTTTTAAATTAGAGACAGCGTACTTAGGACACATTATTAGCAAAGATGGGATCAAACCCAACCCGGATAAAATTACGGCTATCCAGAAATTCCCGATACCTAAAACTGCAACTGAAATAAAACGGTTTTTAGGACTTTTAGGCTACTACCGCAAATTTATTCCTGATTTCGCCCGGATAACGAAACCGATGACGCAATGTTTAAAAAAGGGCTCTAAAATCACTTTTAACGACGCCAACTATGTAAATTGTTTCGAGAAATGTAAGACGTTACTGACAAACGACCCGATCTTGCAGAATCCCGATTTTGACAAGGACTTTATCCTGACAACTGACGCGTCCAACTTAGCTATAGGTGCTGTCCTTTCTCAGGGCGTTATAGTCAGCGATAAGTCAATAGCTTACGTGTCGAGAACTTTAAACTCTAGTGAAATTAATTACAGCACGATCGAAAAAGAACTTTTGGCAATAGTCTGGGCCACTAAATATTTTTGCCCATATTTATTCGGTAGAAAATTTAAAGTAGTTTATAAGCAAGGCAAGTATAATACCAACGCCGACGCTTTATCTCGGATAGAGATCAATAATGAAGATACCAATTCCATAGCAGTAAATCCTTATGAAAGGCCACCATCTTTAGCCGGTTCTACTACCGTGACCGCTCACACCAGAGTTGAACACCCTATTCTAGAGATTCCTATCTCTGACGATCCGCTCAATAAATTCAACCGCCAAATATGTTTCATGGTAGTAGGGGACATAAAGAAAAGACCGACAGTAACTAAACCATTCGAAACCCACACTAGAACTACAATTCAAATATCAGAGGCTAACCTTGAAGATGACGTAATAAGTGCTGTTAAAGAATATGTGAACCCCAAAGTTAAGACAGGACTTATTATTAACCCGCGTTTAGCCATGTGTCAAATCATACCTATAATTCAAGATAAGTTCAAAAGCTTAGCTATGAACCTAGTACTAACTAAAGTCGAGTTGGAAAATGTTAAAGAGTACTTACGACAACAAGAAATCATACAAAAATATCACGAAGGCAAAACCAACCATCGTGGTATTAATGAATGCTTCTTAGCATTATCTTCTAAATTTTACTGGCCTAAGATGAGAGATCATATTACTAAATATATAAACGAGTGTAATATCTGTGGCCAAGCCAAATATGATCAAAATCCTATTAAACAAAGATTTTCTATAGTACCGCCACCTACTAAACCATTTGAGATTGTTCATCTCGATCTCTTTACGGCCCAAACAGAAAAATATCTCACAATAGTAGATGCCTTCTCAAAATATGCTCAAGCATATCAGAGATGGAACCGCACTAAGCGTTGTCCAAGCTCTCTTAACTTTTTCCACACATCACGGCATTCCTATAACTATAGTCACCGATCAGGGTCCCGAATTTACTAATCAATTATTTTCTGAGTTTACTAGACTCCACAAAATTCAGCATCACAAGATTCTTGCGCATACTCCTAACGATAAAGGTATTGTGGCACGTTTCCACTCCACTATTCTGGAACATCTTAGAATACTAAAGCTTAAGAAACGTAATGAGCCTGTTATAAATGTTATGCCCTACGCAGTGCTGGGTTATAACAGCTCTATTCACAGCTTCACCAAATATAGACCTCTAGACCTTATTGTAGAACACTTTGACCCACGTGACCCGTTGGACATAGATTTAACAGAACATCTTTTACAACAGTACTCTTTAGACCATAAGAAACGAATGACACAAGTATATGACTTAATAAACGAAACCTCTTTGCATCGTAGGACAGAACTGACAGAAAATAGGAATAAAGATCGTGAACCTGAACAGGAATACACTCCTAACCAACAAATATTCGTTCGCAATCCTATGGCCAGCAGACAGAAATTAGCCCCACGATTCACACAAGATACAGTTCTCGCTGATCTTCCCATCCACATCTATACTAAAAAGAAACGCGGTACTAAAGATCCAACCTTGTTACAGGATACTTCTACTAACGTCACTGCTCCAACTGACCAGAGGTCAAGATGTAACGATTGACCCCTTGGACGACGGACCAGGACTCCTTCCATTTAAATTAGGACCATGTAAAATCATATCTCACTATCACTCCTTCCTAAACTATATAGATCGTGACACTTTTCATAAACAGGTCGAGTTAGTTAAATCTCAATTATTAGAACTTAGACCTCTACTAAACAATAAGACAATAACTCTCTACGATCCGCACATTCAACATCTTGATATTAAACTCACGCGAATATCAGACCAATTACGTACCTTTGAGCCAAATCGTAGTAAAAGAGGACTCGTTGACGGACTTGGTTCTGTAATTAAGAGCATATCTGGCAATTTAGACTATATAGACGCTATAAAATATAATAACGCTATCAAAATCCTCCAGAATAATGAGTTTAAATTAGAGTCAGAATTAAATAATCAATATCAATACTTTAAATAAGGAATGGTTTTCTCAGAGCTCTAAAACGTTAGATAACATAGTTAAAAATCAGAATAGTATCAGTACAGTTATAAAAGTAATAATGGAAAGTGATAGTCAGAAAGAAAATGACCTAACCAAGTATGCCCATCTGGCACAGCATCTAATTATCTTAGGAGATAACATCGAAGATTTATCTCAGGAGTTAGTTAAGCTAGGAAATACTCTAGCATTTATTCGTGCATCGAGCACCCCTCATACTGTAGTTAGTTTAGATAATGTTAAGAAAATGATAGCTAAGATAAGAATTTTATATTCAAAAGATGAAATCCTAGACGTAGATTTTAGAGATTTCTATGATATAATTAAGTTAGGATACTTTTATGTTAATAATAAGATTACAATAGTTATCAAAGTACCGATTGCCTATCCCTTAACCTATGACCTTTATCTGTCTATCATCCCGAACAAACACCATAAAATCCTAATACCTACCTTACCGTACATAGCATTCTCTGGAAAAGATTATACGTACATAGAGACAGAATGTCCGAAGATCAACTCATGGTTTCTCTGTCAAACTACACCCAACTACGTGATCCGAGACGAACCTGATTGCATCCAGCAGCTGATCATCAAACACCATCTTTATTCATCATGTACCCAGACTCCAGTCATCCTGACCAAAGAAGCCCTGCAACAACTGGACGACCGACACTATACAATGTCTTTTCCCACGCCAACTAAAGTCAAGATAAACTGCGTACAAGAACAATACAGGACACTACAAGGAAGTTTCCTGCAGTTATCCCATTCAACTGCCATCTTAAAACGCCTGAGTTTACCATAGCCAATATGAACGAGCAGATAAAAGGTCACGTCGTGAAGATCATGGAAATGCCTCTGTATAACGAGTCAGGGCCCCAAGAGCATCCATCAGTCGTTCTTAATTCCATCAACCTGGAAAATCTGCACGCTGTTAATACCAAGATTTCCCTACAGACTCCAGTTCATTTGGATGATGCCGCCAAGCATTCATTATACCACACTACGATCCCAGTATACGTAGCACTGTCGATTGTCGTAGCAGTACTCATTGTCGTAGCAGCCCGACGACTACGAACACGTCATATACTACGGACGGGAGACGCCACCGAGCCAGTCTACGCCGTCCCTGAAACAAGCAACACCAATCCTAGCGAGATCAAAGTGGACCACAGGAAGCTCTCAGCAACTATCTCCAGCAGAGCTCTCCCATAGTTGCTGAACTGCGGGGGGAGGTGTTACGTATAGCTTCAGCACCAATATCGCCGATCTGCAATTACGTCATTATAGCGGCGCATGGAAACGACCAGAATCTAGGTGCCGAGTCAGCGACACGTGACAGCTGACACCCGACGGAGCCACAGCGAGTTTCGTCACTTTTGGATCAACCATCGACCACTAGGCATTGTACTTAGCTATAATTAAATAAATGTAATTTCTTTTTATTATACTTTATTAAATAAATTTGATTTTTTTTCCATCCTTCGGCTGTAGCCTTCGTAATTCGCGAGTGCAGATTTATGTTTGTTTGTTTGGTTAGGAAACGGAGTAATAGATACGACCGATACCGTAAAAGCGTTTTATTGCACTAAAAACAATGTTACATGTTAGGCGCGAGACGCCCGGTCAGCAAACATAATTAGGTTAAATAATATGTTTATATAAACAATGTACAGCTCGTACATGCTGCCGACTTAAAAGATACATCAGAATTCATCTTAATATGTATATAAAAATGTGTATAAAAAGCAATACAAAAAGCATAATAAAAATCTTAACTTATACGACTAATAATAGGGGACGTCGCTTGGTTCTTAAATATAACTAAATGCTCCGTTGGCTGCGAAGTCCTGTTTGTATCGCGTTCATTGGCCGTGCTGGGGCTGGGTGAAGACGCTCGCGGGGCCGGTTCAGGGTCTGCTGGATCGGGCCCGGTTGCATCGGTCTTCACCTGTCTCGGGCGCTGTGGCTTGTTTCTGTATTATGCCCAGATGCTAATAACCACGATGATGATGATAGTAAATAGACCATACGCGACGTAATGATGGGTCTCATGACTATCGATTTGGTCATTTAATGTTTCTTGTTGGGCCTTAACGTGGTCAATTTTCATCTTTAAGGTCTTTAAAGGTTCCTAGTGATTTTCGGGGAAAAATGTTACGTTAAAATCGTTTATAACGTGATTGACTTCCGATTCAAATATTGGTAGTATGTTTATTTGCTTGTTGCTATCTGTCTTCAATTCACTTTGAAAGTTGTATTGCGAATGTATTATTACGTTATCTCCTTTTAGTATACATCCATCCGCTAGAGTGTGCTGTGCAATGTTGTCGTCATAGCGCCAGCTGGGCAAAAAATGCGTGCGTTGCATTCCTCGCAACAGGAGTAGAGCCACGCGCCACGACTGTGCAACTGGATCCAGTCGTGTCACCGGCACTCTGATAACGATATACGGCAACTTGATATGTTTCGATTGTTTATTATTTCTGCTTCGCAAATTAATGCCGCCTTTATATCGTAGATAGGTAAATTGAGTGAACAAATTAATTGCTTTTCACTGGATTGAACGCATGATTTCATATCTTGGGCGTTTAGTGTCATTAACAAATCTTTTACTGCCAAGTATTCGGATGTTGGTATGATTGTTTTAAAAGTTTGACCATCGGTCTGTGTAATAGGTAAAGAATTTAAAAGAAAATTACGCGAGAAAGTTTAGACCTCAGAACAATAACTATATTGTTCTGAGGTTTAAACTAAGTATACTTTTCTCTTTGACTCTTTAACTTTTGAACATTCCGTAAAAAGGTCAGCACACTTGACGCTTGAATCGCTTGATAGCCAAAGGAATTTATGTCGATGTCACAGTCTCACATTATGCGTGGACTACTTAGATTAAAACAAAGTGTTTTAATCTAAGGTGGGCTATAAATAACCCTCTACGCCCAATGTGGGTAGGGGGGATATTAACGACTACCTTCTAGGATCAACGGCCTAACGTCTTTTTTTTAATGCTAAGCCCGGCAAATGACCCCACTCCACCTGATGTTAAGTGGAAATGAAGTCCAGGCGCGAGGACAACTGGTGCAGCGTAAGAGACGTAGCATCAGTCACCCTCACTCTGCCGGCCCACAAAGTGCTTCTTCACGCCTCGTTTGAAGGACCCTATGTCATAGGTAGGAGGGAATACGTGTGCTGGTAGACTATTCTATTTTTTGGAAGTGCGGCAAAGAAACGAGTCCCCAAATTTCTTTGTGCGTGATGGAATGTTAGAGACTGTAAATTGGTGACTCCGGAGAGCAGCACGCGTACTCCTATGGAGGAAGGGAGAAGGAGGGATGAGGACAAAGAGTTCTTCAGAGCACTCGCCATGGTATAAACGGTAAAAGACGCTGAGTGACGCAATATCTCTACGCAATTACAAAGGCTCGAGAGTTTTAGTGACCTCCGCATTGTCGATAATGCGCACGGCGCGGCGCGCGTCTTACCAAAATACGGATATATCTTTATGTAGACGTTTTTATTTGTGAAAGCGTCTATCAGAAACCAGCGCCAGTGACATTTTGACGCAAAATATTTTCTTTTAAAATATAGGCAAGTACTTTGATTTTATAACCATAACATAAAATAGTACTTGCAATGTTTCCAATAAATCCATAAAGTTCCTAATAGTAGACCATATTGATATAGGTATTTATTATATATACTTAAATCGCATTGTAAATTTCCATCGCGCCTCGAAATCATTTAGGTATTTCGCAATTTTATACGTAATGTCATAAATATTTTATGCGAATCAATTTCAAAATTATTTGCCAGTTCGAAATATTTTCAATACAGAGATTGACTATGTAGAAATGAAACTCATTTTACATTTAATTTCAATATATATTTACGTATCTCTAAGCCAATCCTCATTATACAGTAACGTGAAAAGCAATGTTCTGTCTCTCTTATTAAAACGTGAACCAAATTCTAAAGGAGATGACGCGAAATTTGTCAACAAAGAAGCGAAGAAGAAAGAAACATCAGACGTGAAAATGGCGTACTCTAAGACGGAAGCCATGAATAGTATGAGACAAAACGAAGGAGATACATTCATTAAATCAAAAGGGAATCCGAAAATAGGCAGAGAGATATATCTCAAAGATCCTGTGCTTAATTTTATACGTAGAAAAGGATCTTCGCATGATACCTCTGACACAGGCAGCTCTAGTCTAGAGATGGCGCAGTGGAAGGACGAGTGGAGACAGCAATGGGTGCAGAAAAAGTTCGAAGCAATAAATTCAACAGCACACCGAGGAGACACTGTGAATATGGTTGCCGCTAGTAAGTAAGAATTTTATACCTCTACTCTAGCCCCGATGTTTTAAATTACGATAGTTTCCGACAGAATAATACAAAAGCTTATGCTGAGACAGTGCCCATTAACTTCAGTTAATAATTCACACACGCTTCGTTTTCTTTTTTATCTCTCTTTTGATTTTTGATTTTTTTATGTCCGGTATCTTATCTAGAAGGAGAAGGAGGCCCATATCCGAATACGGACGCTACAAGGGCTGCAATAGATAGATAGAGCTTACTTTTTGTTTTTGTAAAATGTTATCATGTACGTTTGTTACTAAGTGTTTTCTTCTGTCTTTTCTTTCTACCTTTTGATTAACACTTATGGTTACGGGTTCTAACTCTTACAGAATTTATCTCCGTCTGCTGTCGATACTTAAACTTATTCAGCATCAATTATTATCGATCGGATGCATTAAGCTAACTAATGTAAGAACAAATTATCATAAGTAGTCTTTTCTAGGACCATGGGGCGTTCCTTGCGGCGATCCAAACCAACACGACATGCCGTGGGGCTCCTGTATGCTCCCCATGGAGTGCGAATCTGAGTATAGAATTTACAGAGGCGACGTCTTTTGCGGTAGAACACAGTTCGTTTGTTGTGCTTTAATGCTTACCAACTACGATATGTATCAAGGCTTCGATGCCTCTTTCGAGGACTCAAATTTAGCAACAGACTCGGAAGAAAGGAAAAATAGGTTGAGAGGATCAAAGGAAAGGCAGAGAAGGCAAAAGCATAAGAAGAAGAAACAACGCAGAAGAGAGCGGATAAGGCGTAAGCGTAAAATAAAGAGGACTATCAACAGAATAGTTAAGGAGATCCAGAGGATACTAAAGAGGGCGTACACGAATGGAACTACAGCCAGGAAGAGGAAAACAAAACAGCTGAAGAAGTTTATTGAGGCTCTGAAAAAACAATACAAGAAAGATCGGCACTCGGTCAAGGATATTCATTTGCTCGAATTGAATAATGTTGACGCTGCGCTACAGACAAAGTTAGATCAAATAAGGGGTATGAACCAGAACTTTGTTAAGAACGATACATTCAGGGATATAGTCGTGAACGGCACAATCAATCCGAAAGTTGCTAGGATGCTGATGGAGACTTATCCAGAGTTAGTGGACATGTTGAAAACTAGGCGTGTGAATCGCAACACTAAGGATATATCGAAGGATTATTTAAATTACGACATTGAATACGGTCTTTTGTATTATTAAATAAATATTGAGTTGACAGTGAAATTTATGTTTCCATTCTGTACCTTTCTACCCTTTTTGTAAAAGTTAAGTTTCGTAGAAAATTCGTCATCTCTCTACTTAAGCGTGGTGTATTATTGAACGGGGCCTATGTGCGTTATTCTTGGAAACAAGGCAGCTAAAGCCTTGTTGGTTTTCTGACCTCTTTTTTTCGAATAACGTATTTTGTATCTGATTTTAAAGGACATCATTTTTTGGGCCTTTTCTGAAACTTTCAGAAAAGGCCCAAAAATGTATGGAGCCTGAATGATCTCCTTTTAAATTCAAATATTACTTTACTTGCTTTTCCTATCTGTATAGCCTCTGTTTTTATGGAAAAGGCAGCTCAGATTCAACTGCGGAGCTAGAAATGAGCTCCTTGGAAATTTCGGCGGCCTCCTTGGTCGAGTGGTTTGTACACCGGTTTCCATGGTGTCGCCATCTCTGAGGTCCCGGGTTCGATCCCCGGTCGGGTCAATCTAGAAATTATAGTTTTCTAAATGGTCTCGGGTCTGGGTGTTTTCTATGTATAATAAGTATTATTTAAGTATTTTAAGTATGTTTATCCGTTGTCTAGTAACCATTTAACGAGTTTCTTCGAAGCTTCTCTTGGGCTAGATAATTGGTGTGAGTGTAGGAAAGTTTAGTTTAGTTTAGTTTATTGTAATCCTTCCATTCCACACCAAATTTGTAAAATAGTGAAGTGCATTTATTATAACCAGACAGTTCCAGCCTTAAGACCTGATAAAAAAAAACTTGAGAGGTGTCAAGGGACACCCGGATGGAACGAAGTTCCTTTCGATTAATTAGTGAAGGAATTGTAATAAAATTTTATTTTTTTAAGTTATAATAATATTTTTTTTATTATTAACAAATATAATGTTATATAAACTTAATCAGTAGGCTTAATTTTCGTAATAATTGGCTTGTGGTAACTGAAGTAGGAAACATATGTTTGGGATTCTATTTTACTTCGTAAACACAACAGCGTATAGGTTAGAACACGCACGGCTTGCTAAATACATACGTTCTGATATTGTAATATTAAAATATGATTTGAGGGGACTACGAAACATCGTTTTTCTGTGTTGTCGTGCGGTCACACGCCACGCCGCGGCTGATGGCAATCAAAAAAGTTTTGTTCCAAATTACAAGTAGATAATAAAAATAAAGTTAACATAAAAAATTGTAAGTATTTATTTAAATGTGTGTGTACCTTTAACTGTGTTCTTAATAATATACAACTAAAAAATAAAAAAATTATGATGAACAAAAATCAACACGTGGTAGGATATGATCTCAGGATCCACGGCGCTCATACGGGTGAGTCCGATGCGCGAACCACTACGCCAACCAGGCGATAAGTTGAGCGACGAAATAATGATTTACGTTTGCCGCACAGCTTACTAGCAAAAAGTGTCGTGACAACTTTTCGTAAGAATTTTTTCCGTCTAGCCCCCTTTCACAACGCGCGATAAGGAACTTCGTTCCAATAATATAATCTAAACCCTTACCTAGTCACAAAGCATAGTGTGTTAACGTTTTATGACTACTTCATATAACTAACCATTTATTTATTGTAATATACCTACTTCTGAACTCGTCGTAGTCGTCGTGCGTTTATCTTCATCCAACTCCCTTTCATCGTGTCACTCCGTCCCGCCGCACCGTGACACACTTATCGGTTTTATTATACTTTTAAAGAATTCGGTTTTCACGGTTGAATAATGATCCTTATTTAAGTTATTCGTAAGAGAAAAACGTAAGGTTTCATATCCATATAATTCTAAGAAACTTTTTTTTATTATTTTTTTATTAGTTAAACTTGGGAGCAGCAGCAATGTTGCCGCTGGGGTTCCGCTAATTTTTAAAAGTATCGATACCTACTCGATACTTGGTAGGTGGCGCTGCTATCTTGACAACACTATGCTCAGACTGTAAAGAGTTTTAAATATAGTAAATATTGATAATTTTTTATGAAACCGTTTAGTTGTTTACGTTATTAAATAATTCATCAGTGTTATTGTTTGTAAGAACGTTAATGCGGTTAAACGAAATATTTTGTGATTTTAATAGTGCTGCTAGGAGTTGACAATATTCTATTAAGAGTGAAAAAACACATAAATACAGTGCAGTGGATCGTTAACTTTTGAGGTGATGCAGCAAAATTTGCTATATTTTAGCAAAATAGTGTAAACTTTATGCAGAATTATCAAATTATTATCAGTCAGTGTTTTTAGTTTTTATGTGAGGTCAGTTCTTCAACATCTTTTGTAATAACACCTCACACAGAACTGCTTTGTTATTCCGCTGCTCCAGTGACTTGCCTAAATAGACAATTTTTGCCCCTAAACTAACGTAGCCGAGCCAAAGGACACGCTAAGTGACGAACATACCTATTACTACTGCGTTCGTAGCGAGTCGTGGTTCAAACTCCGGGCTGTCTATGAAGACTTTTTGAACTTTTTAGATATTTTGTTTTTAACTTTTTACTTAATTTTATTTGCTGAAAAATAATAATATATTATAAATAAAGAAATGTCGGAGACCATAGGTGCTTGTGCGGGATGCCCAACAAAAATAACTGGTACAGAATTTTTAAGTTGTACCTTGTGCAAACAAAAATTCGATCTACTATGCGCTAATATATCTGAGAAGCGTTTTAAACTGATGGAGGCTAACCGCAGAAGTAACTGGAAGTGCCAAGGATGTATAATGAAGTTAACTAAAACCGATAACAGCAATACGCCGATTAGATCTGATGCGCGCAACATTTTGTCTGGAGGATCTAACGCTAAACATGCTGACCGTGCGAAAGTTACGCTGCGTACAAGAGCAGCGAGATCAACCACTGAGCAGTCGTTGGAGAATAGTGCACCTATAATGCAGACAACCATTACGAAAGAGGAAATAAGAAGTTTATTTAGGGAAGAGTTTGACTTAATGCGTGCTTCACTGCTTTTGGAGCTCCGTCAAACAATAAGAACTATGGTAAACGATAAACTTATTGTAGTAAGAAAGAAAATATCGTCTCTGGAGGAAGGCGTTCAATTTATGAACCAGGAATATGAATCCAAGAAGAAATCATACGATGCTCAAACGGAGATCATACGTGAATTGCAGAATCAGAATTCTTACATAAATAATACAGTACAAGAACTGTTAGGCCGTTTGCAAAGTATGGAGCAGACCAGCAGATCTTGCAATATCGAACTACAGTGTGTTCCCGAACACAAAAACGAAAATCTTTTGACGACGATAACGCAACTTTCTAAAATTGTGTAGTGCGATATAAAGAAAGATGACGTCCACCACTGTACACGAGTTGCTAAGATCAACAACGATTCCAAGCGGCCCCGAGCGATAGTTGTGAAATTGGCTACACCTCTGCTGCGTGATTCTCTCTTGGCATGCGTTATTAATTAAATACAACAAAGCGAATCCTAACGACAAAATTAATACCAGCCACTTAGGTATGGGAGGAAAAAAACAACACATATACGTATCTGAGCATTTATCACCGACTAATAAGAATTACATGCAGCAGCCCGCCTTATGGCTAAAGAAAAGGGTTATAAGTTCGTTTGGACTAGGCAGGGAAGAGTCTTCATTCGCAAAACGGAAACATCGGAGTTCATTTATGTTAGGAATGAAAATGTATTAAATGGACTGTCTTGATCTGTTTCTTCTTTTCTTCTTTTAATTTTTTTGATAACAAAAGAAAATTGTAACTTTTATTGTTGTAAGAAATGGCTCTGAACATATATTACCAGAACGTGAGAGGTCTACGACCAAAACACATGATTTTTTCTGTAATGTATCTTGTGCTAGCTATGATATCATAATACTTACTGAAATTTGGCTAAACAGTAGTGTCTATGACAAAGAGTTACTTGATGGTCGCTATGTACTGTATAGACGAGATCGTGAAAGTAGTGGCTTTCATTGTGGTAAAGAAGGGGGTGGAGTTCTTATGGCTGTATCTAATAAATTAAATTCTACTCGATTAACTAATTATGAAACTTTGTGTGAAGATCTATGGGTTAAAGTAGAACTATCCAATAATAAAACCATTCATTTTTGTGTTGTTTACCTGCCACCCCCGGTTAAGCAGAATATTTTTGAATGCTTTGTGAATAATTTTAATGCGATCTCTGAAAACATTGAGCACGTTTGTGTTGTAGGAGACTTTAATATGAGTTTCGTAAACTGGGCTCCTCCCGGTTCAGATCAATTATCAATTAATAGGGGATCTTTGTTGGGTCAGCAGTTAGTAGATTTTGCTGCTTTGAACAATCTCTGTCAGTACAACCATATAGAAAATAATAAAAATAAGGTTTTAGATTTAGTTTTAAGTAATATCTCGAGTACAGTTGTTATGACTGCGTGCTGCTACTTGGTTTATATTGATCCTCTGCATGCGCCATTGGAGATTTCGATGAGTACTCTCAATCCTGTATTGCTTCGGCAAAATGATACAGTTAAAAATTGCAATTTCATTAGGGCTGATTATAATTTAATTATTTCAGAATTGGAGAGATTAGATTGGGTTGAGGAGCTTGCTGGGTGCAACGATGTTAACGTAATGCTTAACAATGTTTATAAAATATTAAATAATGTTATCACTAAATATGTTCCTCTATCAAAATTTCGTACAAGTAATTATCCTCACTGGTTTTCTAAAGAACTTGTAAAACTTTACTAAGTTTTTTTTCTCTTTACTAGAGAGAATGAAAATTTATCATAGATACAAAATTTACATAAACCCTTTGGATGAAATTTCTTTGAAAATGTTAACAAAACGATGTAAATCATTAGCAACTACTTGTTATAATGATTACATAAGTAAAATCGAAAATAGTATCAATGGTAACCCCAAATACTTTTGGTCATTTGTTAAGCAAAAGAATAAATGTTCAAACCAGTATCCTAGCAAAATGACCCTAAACGATACAACAGCGAATAATGGTGCTGATATTTGTAACCTATTTGCCACTTATTTTTCAAATATTTTTTCTGCTGCTTCTTGTGATAATGAATCAACGAATGACTCAAATTCTCTGAGCTCCTTGTACTTACGTCGATACAAAATACTTAGGTTTTTAAAAAGACTTGATCAAGGCAAGGGGGCGGGGCCAGATGGTATTCCCGCTCGTTTTGTCAAACGGTGTTCTAAGGCTTTGAGTTGGCCGCTTTATTTGATTTATAACACATCTCTCAGGACTGGTGTTTTTCCTATGCTTTGGAAAAGGGCAAAAGTCGTTCCAATTTTTAAAAATGGAGACCCTTCCTTTGTACCTAATTATAGACCGATTTCTGTATTGTCTGTTTTTGCCAAGGTGTTCGAGGGACTAGTTTACCCTTATCTTCGTGAGCACTTTAAGCAAATGCTTCTAAACAATCAACACGGATTCGTTCAAACTAGATCTTCGAACACTAACTTAGTAACTTATAGTGATTATATTGTCAATGCTGTGGATAAAGGCCGAGAGGTGGATGCCATTTATGTGGATTTTTCTAAGGCGTTTGACAGGGTATTTCACGGTCTATTAGTATTAAAATTGAAACACTATGGGTGTATTCGCGGGTCAGAAGACACCGCCAAATACAGCAGAGTAAAGGTGGTTGATAGGTCTGAAGGCTTACCTGGGATGATGAGGCAGGAGACGGGAGGCGAGCTGGCGGGCGGCGATGTAGGCGATTGGTCACGGCACAGCACAAAGTCACTTCACGTTATCACAGGCAGTATCATCCCAGGGTCACTATCAATAAGGGCAGATACCAGAGCGCGTATTTTCTGGGCGTCTCGCGGTAGCTAGCAGACAGACTGACTCACTCGCCGGCCGCGTCGTTCCTTCACCTGCTGCGCGCCAACTTCGCGATACAACGCTAGATGGCGCTAGGCGTATCTTAATACGCTTACAAGACGTCTCGCCCGTGGCGAGTACATCCTCCGGGGCCCAGGGTGGGCTCATCCAGAGGGAGCCTGGCAATCTTGAACACAGGCCTCCGGAGGTGTCCATTGGCGGTGTCCAGGTCCACCACCCGCACGACGCCATCCTTCCCAGGCAGGGTGCGAGTAATGCGCCCCAGTCTCCATTGAAGGGCAGGCAGGTTGTCCTCCTTGATGAGGACGAGCTCGCCAACTCGGGGAGGGGAGGATGGGGACAACCATTTGGAGCGGGTTTGGAGTGTGTGGTGTGTGGTACGACTGGGTCCACAGCGTCCAGAAGCGCTGGGAAAGGGCCTGTACCATCTGGAATCGCCTAAGTGTGGAGATCGGCCTATCTTCCACGGATAGTTCGGGAAGGGCCGTTAGTGGGCGGCCTATAATGAAATGTCCGGCCGTAAGCGGCTGAAAGTCTGAAGGATCAGACGAAAGTGGGCAGAGAGGTCTAGAGTTAAGGACAGCTTCGATTCGTGCTAAAAATGTAGGGAATTCCTCGAATGTGAGGTGCTGTTCGCCAATTACGCGATATAAAAGTTGCTTTGTTGATTTTACTTTGATCTCATGTAACGCACCGAACCATGGTCCCCTAGGGACATTTAACAACCAAGTAATGTGCTGACCAGCGAGCTTGTGCGCAATCGTGTCATTATTCAAGGCAAGAAAGTTTTGTACTTCAATGAGCTGATTTCTAGCGCCTACATAATTTGTACCGCAGTCCGAGCGGATGAGAACCGGGGCACCGCGGCGTGCTATAAAACGCTGTAACGCCGCGAGGAACGCTTCCGTGCTGAGGTCCGAGACCGGTTCCAAATGAACCGCCTTAGTGGAGAGGCACACGAATATACAAAAGTACGAGTAGAGAGTAAGTAAGAGTTTAACATTACGTAGGGTACTAGATTTAACGAGGAATGGGCCGGCAAAATCGGTCGTGACTTGACTAAGTACTGGCTGAGGCGTAACTCTATCGGCCTGCAGGTCGGCCATGAAGGGCGCTTGCGGCTGGGCCCGGCATCGAAAGCATCTAATGCATTTAAAGACTCGGTGTCTAATAATACGGCGCGCGGACAATATCCAAAATTGTTGGCGTAGGATTGCGTGTAAGGTGTCAGCGCCAGGGTAGCAGTGTACTTTGTGGTAGTGGTCAATGATGAGGTCTACAAGTGGGCTAGAGCTGGGAAGTATGAGCAGATGCTGCGCGTCATATCGGATAGACGCATGGGACAGTCGTCCACCAACTCTAAGGAGCTCATCTTTAATGACAGGTGACAGCCGCTGGAGTCTGACGGAGCAGATTTTGCCAGTTTGAAGGCGGTGGATGTCCTCTGCAAACTCATTGTGCTGAACACTGCGCACCCAGTAAAGTAGGGCCTCTCTTCGTTCACTGACGTACAAGGGGCCTGAGCGTCGCGAATCTGGGTGGTGTCTGCAGTTGTGCAGAAAGCGTTTTAGACAAGCTGTCACTCCGACGAGCTTGTCTAGTGAACTGAACCGAGTGAGCAGGTCAAAGTCAAGACCGGGCACTGTGACCAGTGACGGGACGTGTTTGGGCTTAAGGCCGGGCAGGGCGTGATGGCCCAGAGCTAAAGGCATCGCAGGCCAAGACTCACAAGGCTGTCTAAGCCACGTGGGAGACCACCATAAGTCGTGGGCTGACAGGGATTGCGCAGACATCCCTCTGCTTGCGCAATCTGCCGGGTTGAGCTCGGAAGGTACGTGTCGCCAGGTACATTCCGGTGAGCCTGAGCTGATTTTGACTACCCTGTTGGCTTCAAAGGGTTGAAGACGGTGAGGCGGTGTGTTGAGCCAGGCCAGGACTATCGTACTGTCTGACCAACATATGTATTGTTGTATACTGATATGGGCCGATAACTGAACCGACACACGAATCATGAGCTGGTAGAGTAGGGTGGCGGCCGACAACTCTAACTTGGGGATTGTGAGGCGATTCTTGATTGGTGCGACTCGCGACTTGGCGACAATCAAGTGTACCAAAGTATCTCCGGAGGCATCGAGCTCATGGAGATAAACAACGGCGGCAAACCCGGCTTCAGAGGCATCTGCAAACCCGTGAAGCGAGTATGCAGCTGAGCCTTAGTTGCACCAACGTGCCGAGGGAAGCGAATGCTAGACAACAGCGGCAGATCCTCTGAAATGTGGTGCCACTCCGTTTGCACTTCAGAGGGAGTGGGCTCATCCCATTCCAGCTTCAGTAGCCACAATTGCTGAAGCAGCAGCTTTGCGCGGAAGATAACGGGAGAAACCCAGCCGTTTGGGTCATAAAGTGAGGCTACGGTGCTTAAAATAGACCGCTTCGTGACATGTGTGATGGGGGGCAGAGAGATGCGGTAGGTGAACTCGTCTAACTGAGGGCTCCACTGTATACCCAAGACCTTAATGGACGTGGACTCTGGGTTCATGTCGAAGTCCTTGGGCATGTCGCATTGGTTGTCGGGAAATCTCTCGAGCAGCTCAGGCGGGTTAGATGTCCACTTACTGAGCTGAAAGCCGCCTAGGTCTAGCAGACTTATCAACTTGTCCTGGAGTGCTTGGGCGGATTAAACTGTGTCATGACCACACAAGATGTCATCAACGAAGATAGACTTGCGAAGAACCTGAGCGGCTCCAGGGTAGCGATGGCCTTCATCATCAGCTAGCTGAAGCAGAGTGCGGATTGCATGGTATGGGCTTGATCTTAAGCCGTACGTGACTGTATTGAGGGCGTAGGTGAGCAGAGGGTGATCTGGTGAGGACCGCCATAGTATCAGCTGATACCGTCTCTGGTCTGGGGCAACCAGCACATTTCTGAACATCCTCTGGATGTCAGTGCTGAAAACGACTGGATGCGTTCTGAAGGACATGATGATGTCCACAATGTCCTGTTGAAGGGCGGGGCCTGTGTGTAGGCATTCATTTATGCTGACACTATTGGAGTTTTTGCAGCTACCATCAAAAACAATGCGCAGCTTGCCCGACCCTGACTTAAATACGCCATGATGAGGGATGTAGAAGTGAGGTTTATGGGCGAATGTATTTGGGTGACAGGGAGCCATGTGCCCTAAGTCGATGTATTCGGCCATAAAGTCGACGTATTTAGAACGCAAAGACGGGTTCGCCATTAGCTTCTTCTCAATATTGAGGAATCTGCGTAATGCGATAGGGTGAGTTTCACCTAGTTGAGGGGCGTCCTTTAGAAAGGGCAGAGCGACCGTATATCTGCCTGAGGGATCGCGTGTAGTGGTAGAGCGGAAGATTTCCTCGCATTGTTCCTCCAGGGGATCATTATGAGTGCGAGATTGAGGGAGGGGCTCCTCAGACTCCCAGAACCTTTCCAGACTCTGACGTATGTCCTGGGCTGATTCAGCTGAGTCTGGTTGTGAGCTGACGACGTGAGCTGAGTTAACCTGCTGCGCCGGCTGCGCATACAAGTCCTCAATGGGTCCTATCAACGCGAAGTCGAAAATCGTGCCGAAGGCTATGGGCTTGCCCGGGCCCAACGAGACCTTAGTCCCGTCCAACACCTGGCCAAGAACGTCCGACCCCAATAAGAGGTCGATCGGGGCTGGTGTGTGGTAAAGCTGGTCAGCCAATGGCACGGGTGGCTGGCCTAGCACGTGGAAAATGTTTGGTACCTTCTCTAAGGAAGGTAGCCAGTGACGTTTTTTAAAATGTGAGCTGTGGCAGTGATTGTAGGAGTATCATTGTGAGTGGGTCGGCATACTATTGTTATTGCCGCCTTTAACTCATGTTTGTGCTGATTCCCAACTCCTGTAATTTTTAAAGAAGTGGGTTTTGATGGCAGGTTCAAAAGTCGTGCCATGCGTGACGTTATTAACGTCAGCATACTGCCACAGTCCAATAAAGCTCTGGCTGTGTGAAGATGGCCATGTACGTCCGCGACTCTTAGTGAGACGGTTGGCAACAAAATGGGTGTGCCAGTGGGCACAGAAGGTGAGTGAGCTGATTGGGTATCAGCTGAAATTGTATGAGCTGAGTATGTATCAGCTGTGTGGGCATGAGTTGACTGGGCATGGGCTAAATCTACCTCTTCGCTAGGGTGCTCTGTGATAGTAGGGAGTCATAATTGCTGGCGGCGTTCGCGGGGCCTACCTGGCGAACCGGACCTGGGCGGGCTGGGTTGCGCCTGTTTGGCATGTGCGGGTTCATGCCGCCTGCTGTTTCTGGGACGCTCCCTCGAGTGCTCTGTCAGCTGTGGTGGGGGCACATGTACAGACGACGAATGAGCTGAGTGCGTTGGGCCGTCTGGTCGATGGAGGGACGTGTGGTGGTTCGTACTCCCACAGTTCTTGCATGCCCCCCTTGACCTGCACTCGCTCTCGTAGTGACGGCCGAGACAACGCTGGCAGCGCTCGCGTGCCTGTACAAAGTCCCAACGGCCCTGTGTTGGCTGGGCATTGTACCATCTGCACGTCATGAGCGTATGTCCCCTAGTGGCACAATAGGGACAGTAGGACGTCGAGCGTGAGGAAGAGGACGAGGACGATGATGAGGAGCAGCTTTGCTGGAAGGCCGAGTAGACGGGGAAGGGCTGACTGCGAGCCGGGGAGGTGGATGGGCGGTGACGCATTTGCTGAGCTGGGCGGAACGGTTGGTGAGTAGGCTGATCATAGGCGCGGTGAGGCGATGGAGCTGAGGAGCGGCCACGGTAATGGTCGGGTTGTTGCTGAGCCATCTGAGCATAAGTGCGATGGGGCAACTGAGGAGGCGCGCGGCTACGAGAAGGGCCGGGCTGGGGCTGAATGGGTTGAGCCATGGCTATGTTGGAGAACTCTGTCTCCACACAGCGCGCGTGCTCCTCGAGGTAGGAGATAAGGTCCCTTAACGTGGGCAGGGTGTTACTAGACCCGTGCCTGCGTTTAAATAGCATGCGGAGCTCGCCCTTGAGCTTCGGCACCACTATTGACACAAACACGTAGTCGTCTCCTATGGGCAGATCTAAATTGTTGAGGGCACACTGAGCCGATATGAGCGGCGTAAGGAACAGTGTGCGGATGTTCGAGCGCGTATGGATGCTTGGCAGCCCCAGGATGATGTCCACAAAATCGGGCGGATGTTTGCTGTCGCCGTCTGCGCTGTCTGGAGGACCCTTCCTTCTCCCTCCTAGTGGTACACGTCGACTTAGGCTCTCATTGCCGTGTCTACGTCTGCGTCTACCGATCCCATAACGGCGACATGGAGACAACTCGACTAATTGAACATCTTAGTCGGGTAGAAGATGATGCGCAGGAGCGGTTTCCATCGGCGGAACTGGTGTTTTTGGGGGACTTCAACGCCCACCATGAGTTGTGGTTAGGTTCCTCCAAAACAGACCATGCTGGTAGAACTGCCCACGCATTCGCTCTCACGCATGACCTGACGCAACTGGTGAACCAGCCCACCAGGATCCCAGACATAGTTGGCCATGCGCCCTCCTTACTCGACCTTCTGCTGACGAGTCGCCCAGCTGGATACTGGGTGGAGATTCGAGCTCCTTTAGGTTCCTCGGATCACTGCTTGATATCCAGCACAGTGCCCTTGGCATCGCGCCCGCCAACAGCGGTTTCGAAACGCCAGATTTGGCATTACGCGTCGGCAGACTGGGACGGGATGCGGGAGTATTTTGCATCCGTCCCTTGGAGGCAGCGCTGCTTTAGTGGGAAGGACCCGACCGCTAGCGCCACTGCCGTTGCTGATGAGATAGTATTAGGAATGGAAAACTATATTCCACACTCCTATGTCATCAGCAAAGGCAGACGCAACCGCTGGTTCAATCGCGAGTGTGCCAGCGCTGTTGAGAGCAAACAGACGGCATACCGCGCTTGGATCAGAGGTATAGCTCATGGGGATCCCGAAACTCGCTCGCTAAAAGCAGTCTATAATAATGCCACCAAGTCGTGTAAGAGGGCCTACATTAGAGCGGATGACCAGCGCGTTGCACGAGTAGGCCAAGAACTCTTGACGCATCCTACGGGCAGCCGTAGCTACTGGCGTCTGGCCAAAGCCGTGCAATCCAACTTCTGCCAACCCTCGCTGCCACCACTGAGATGTCTTGACGGAACTTTAGCTCACAAGCCGCAGGAAAAGGTCGATCTCCTTGCCAAACTCTTTGCGGCTAACTCCCGGATCGATGACTGTGATGCACAGCCACCCTCAGTTCCTCACTGTGGCCACACAATGTCTGATATTAATATCAGGCAGTGTGATGTCCGTGCGGAGCTGCAGTCAATCGATGTCCGGAAAGCTAACGGTCCTGATGGCATCCCAGCAATAGTTCTGAAAATGTGTGCAGCGGAGTTGTCCCCTGTGTTAACGCGTCTGTACCGTCTCTCGCTCTCTTCGGGTTGTGTGCCGGAATCTTGGAGAGAAGCTAATGTGCAACCGATCCCTAAAAAAGGAGATCGGTCAGATCCGACTAATTACCACCCTATAGCCGTAACTTCAGTGTTGTGTAAGATCCTAGAACGAATATTGAACAAAGTGCTTATTCGATACCTAGAAGATCACTCCCTAATTCACGATCGTCAATATGGGTTTCGGCCAAAACGGTCAACGGGTGATCTTCTAGTGTACGTCACACATCTCTGGGGTGAGGCTATTGATAAGCGTGGCGAGTCACTGGCAGTTAGCCTTGACATAGCCAAGGCTTTTAATCGGGTCTGGCACAAAGCTCTTCTCTCCAAGCTCCCGGCATACGGTTTGCCCGCTCAGTTCTGTACCTGGATTGCTAGCTTCCTGCATGAGCGTAGAATCCGTGTCCTTTCGGATGGATGCGCTTCGCGGTTCATGTCAGTGAACGCTGGTGTTCCTCAGGGCTCCGTTCTATCCCCCACGCTGTTCTTTCTGCATATCAATGACATGCTTCCTCTTGGAAACATTCATTGCTATGCAGATGATAGCACAGTGCATGGGGGATATAACGGTCACCCAACGGCTGGGCGGGTAGACACCGAAATGAAGCGAGCAAATCTTGTCATTGAGCTCGATCGGGTGTTGGACCTCATTTTTAAATGTGGCTCCGATAATCTAGTGGAGTTCAATGCCAAGAAAACACAGGTGTGCGCGTTCACAGCGAAAAAGTCGCCATTCCTTCCCCTTCCTTCTCTTCAGGGTACATCTCTAGGCCTGCAGAGCAGTATTAACATGCTCGGTATGGATATCCGCTGCGATCTGAACCAAAAGGACTACATCGAAACCGTGATTAAAAATGCCTCACGTAAACTCGGTGTCCTGAACAGGGTGCGGCGATTCTTCACGCCTGATCAGTTGTGTCTATTATACAAGACACAGGTGCAGTCTTGCGTGGAGTATTGCTCTTACCTTTGGGACGGCTCCGCAAAGTATTTTTTCGATGCCTTGGACAGATTGCGGCGCCGCGCTGTGCGCATTATCGGCAATGCAGAGGTCACTAAAACTCTCGAGCCTTTGCAATTGCGTAGAGATATTGCGTCACTCAGCGTCTTTTTCCGTTTATACCATGGCGAGTGCTCTGAAGAACTCTTTGACCTCATCCCTCCTTCTCCCTTCCTCCATAGGAGTACGCGTGCTGCTCTCCGGAGTCACCAATTTACAGTCTCTAACATTCCATCACGCACAAAGAACGTTTCTTTGCCGCACTTCCAAAAGATGGAATAGTCTACCAGCACACGTATTCCCTCCTACCTATGACATAGGGTCCTTCAAACGAGGCGTGAAGAAGCACTTTGTGGGCCGGCAGAGTGAGGATGACTGATGCTACGTCTCTTACGCTGCACCAGTTGTCCTCGCGCCTGGACCTCATTTCCACTCAACATCAGGTGGAGTGGGGTCATTTGCCGGGATTGGATTAAAAAAAAAAAAAAAAAAGGGTAGGCCGCATATGGCATACTGCTCCCATCTCTGGGCTGGAGCACCCCAATACCAACTCCTTCCATTTGACCGCATTCAACGCAGAGCTGCTCGAATTGTGTTAATTCGTCACGAAGCAATTATGTCAAAACAAATCAACTTTGTTTCAAATGTCTGGCACCTGGACATTCAGCATTCAAGTGTAAATTGAACATGTCCTGTAGAATATGCAACAGGCGCCATCATTCTCTGCTACACAGTAATACGTTACCAGAAACTGCGGCACCATCGAGCTCTGTACCACCGCAGGTTTCAGCACATGTAGCAGTGGAAGGAGAAGAAGTACAAGTGCACACAATGATAGCGTCACACAACAGTACCAGACAGACGATAGCACTATTAGCAACCGCAGTAGTGGAAACAACAAATGATCAAGGCTATACCATTCCTCTACGCGCGCTTATAGACCCAGGTTTACAAGCGACATTTATCAGCGAGAAAGCAGCACAGATGTTGAAACTCAAACGCAGTCCGATAAGAGAATGCGTCATAGGTGTAAGATCCACAAGATCTGAAATCAAATCTGAAGTACAGTTAGACATCAAATCAAGATCAGATCATTTTTTCAGCCTAACCATTCAAGCGTACGTAATGTCGAAACAATTGACAACAAACATACCATCCAAGAGAATCCTCCCACAACCTTGGCCTTATCTCAAAGGATTGACTCTGGCAGATCCTAACTTCTACACACCAGGTGCGATTGACCTGCTCTTAGGGGTAAATGAATACGCTAAAATTATTCAAGAACACATAATAAGAGGCCCACCAGAAACTCCTAGTGCTCAAAAACCTATTTGGGCTGGATTATCTTTGGAGAAATTTGTACAAACCCGCAAGATCATACTTACGTCGTTTTACATCATCAAGTAGATATAGAAGAAATGTTGAAGTCACTATGGGAAATAGATCACGATAGCAAAAGAAGATTGACTATTGAAGGACAGCTATGTGAAAGGATATATCAAACCACTACTACTAGAAATGAAGAAGGACGATATGTTATTAAATTGCCATTTAAAACTGAATATCCACAATTACCTAAGGGAAACAAAAAAGAGATAGCAACACAAAGATTTAAACAATTGGAACGAAGATTTAAGAAGTCTCCTTATCTGAAAGAAGAGTACACGAAGGTTATAAATGAATATTTAACAAAAGGATACATGGAGAAAATACCTTAAATATAAATAAACAATGAAGATACAGTCTACTTACCTCACCACGCCGTGGTCCGCGCTGATAAGGAAACTTAACAAACACGAGTTGTTTTTGTCGCCTCGCAAAAGGGTTCAAACTATCTTTCGCTGAACGATGAACTACTTGTAGGTCCACAACTACAGGAAGACTTGCGAAACATATTGATGAGGTGGCGCTCGAAGAAGGTATTCTTTGTAGCCGATATTTCCAAAATGTACCTGCAAATCTTGGTTACAAAAAAAGACGCAGACTACCAGAGAGTAGTTTGGAGACCCAACGAGACTGATGACTTGCAAGAATATCGACTACTTAGAGTAACTTTCGGCACCGCATCTGCCCCATATTTAGCAGTAAGAACTATAATGCAAGTGGCTGACGATGAAGGTTCTGCTCATGCTCTTGCTTCTAAAACTAGAAAAGAGGATTTTTTCATGGATGACGCACTCTCCGGTGCAGATACAGTTATAGAAGCTAAGTTACTAGCTAAAGAAGTCACGGACATTCTACAGAGAGGTGGGTTCAAACTTACCAAGTGGTCATCCAACAGCGCAGAATTCAGAAGAAATTGTGTTCATGGGTTGCCAGCTTTCTTACTGGGCGTAGCATCAGAGTCGCAGTCGACGGTTCGTGCTCCGACATGAAGCCCGTGAATGCTGGAGTCCCGCAGGGGTGTGTGTTGTCCCCTACTTTGTTTCTTCTGCATATCAATGACATGCTGCATAACAACAGCATTCATTGCTATGCGGATGACAGTACTGGGGATACGCTCTACACCGGGCGAGCTAATATTTCTCTGGAAAGCGTCATCGAGAGCCGGAATAAACTTGTGACTGACACCGAGAACATGTTAAGTCATGTCTCGGATTGGGGCCGACATAACCTAGTCCGCTTTAACCCCTCCAAAACACAAGTTTGCGCATTTACCGCGAAAAAACATCCCTTCGTCGTACCTCTGAACTTTGAGGGAGCTCCTCTTGATACCAATCCGATTATTGGAATCCTTGGCGTCGATATTTCGAGTGACGTTCAGTTTCGTGGTCATTTGGAAGGTAAAGCTAAATTAGCTTCGAAAAAGCTGGGTGTGCTTAATAGAGCGGGTCAGTATTTCACGCCGGCCCACCGTTTACAACTGTATAAAGCACAGGTCAGGCCGCATATGGAATACTGCTAACATCTCTGGGCTGGAGCACCCCAATACCAACTCCTTCCATTTGACCGCATTCAACGCAGAGCTGCTCGAATTGTCGGCGACGTGGTTATTTCAGGTCGGCTCGATCCACTGGCTCTTCGGAGAGACGTTGCGTCTCTCTGTATATTGTACCGTATATATCATGGGGAGTGTTCTGAGGAATTGTTCGGCTTGATCCCTGCCGCTAATTTCCTTCACCGCACTACACGCAATCGACTGTCATTCCATCCACATCACCTTGATGGATGGCGGTCTACTACTGTGCGTTTTTCAAGAAATTTCTTGCCTCGAACTACAGTGTTGTGGAACCAGCTCTCGGCGGCGGTATTTCCGGACCGTTACGACTTAGGGATCTTCAAGAAACGAGCCTATTCCTTCCTTAAAGGCCGGCAACGCGCCTGCGATTCCTCTGGTTTTGCGGGTGTCCATGGGCGGCGGTGATTACTTTCCATAAGGTGACCCGCTTGCTCGTTTGCCTCCTTCTGCTATAAAAAAAAAAAAAAAAAAAGTCTGTTGATGAATCTGAAAGATCTGCAAAAGCTCACGTAGATTTAAATCTTGATGGAATTATTAAGGCTTTAGGTGTCACATGGAATCTTAGCACTGATACATTCCAATACAATCTAAATTTATCGCCAATAGCCAGATCTATTACCAAACGAGAAATATTATCTGATCTACAAAAACTGTTTGACCCCCTGGGATGGATAGCCCCAAGCACAGTTATGGCAAAAATATTAATACAAAAGTTGTGGCTTGAAAAGGTTGGTTGGGACGACAGTATAAATGAAAATTTAGAAGAGGAATGGAGACAGATAAGAAGAGATTTTGTAAACATCAAATAAATAAAAATAGAAAGATGGCTTGGCACACACAGCACTGACAAGGAAAAAATACAAATTCATGGGTTTAGTGACGCCTCCATGCGCGCATATGCAGCTGCTGTATACATTAGAATTAAAAGAAGTGATGACACCGTTGAAACAAAGCTCATAGCAGCTAAAACAAGAGTAGCACCTTTAAAAACAATTTCGTTGCCACGTTTGGAGTTATGTGGTGCCTTGCTTTTGGCCAAGCTTATAATACAAGTTGGTCAAGCAATGAGAATACCAACGTCTCAGATGTATGCTTGGACAGATTCATCTATAGTTATTGCTTGGCTTTGTGGGGAGCTTAACAGGTGGAAACCGTTTGTTGCCAATAGGGTAGTTGAAATATTAGAGAATATTAACAACAAGCATTGGCATCACGTACAGTCAACTGAAAATCCCGCTGACATTGGCTCACGTGGAATGTTACTAGCAGAACTGAAGAAATGTGACATGTGGTGGAAGGGTCCATGTTGGCTATCTGAAAAAGAAATTAATATTAAAGAACAAGAAATAACAGAAACAGATTTAGAAATGAAAAATATTAAAATAAATACAAACCTTCATGTTGACAAAACCACTGCATCTAAAAGCACAAATCAAGAAATAATAACATTACATGCACAATTTGATAATTTTACAAACTTAACAGAATTATTAAAAACAATTACTTACTGCAGAAGATTTTTAAAATTTAGAATCAAATTAAACAATGATGGTGTAGATTTTACAACAGAAGAATTAGAAGAATCACTACATATTTGTATAAGCAAGGCTCAAGAATTTGAATATAAAGATGAAATAAACCGCTTCAATTAAAGAAACAAGTAAAGAATAAAAGTTCATTAAAGTCCCTAAATCCATATCTCGATGACAGAAATATACTCAGGGTGGGCGGTCGACTGAGACATACCCAGTTACCGACTAATACAAAACATCCTATCATATTAGGAAACAAAAATTCACTTACCAATCTAATCATTAAAAATGCTCCTAAAAAGACATTACATGGTGGAGTACAACAGATGCTTTACTTGCTACGTACGAAGTATTGGATCGTAAAGGCTAAATTTTTAGTCAAGAAGAGCATACATAAATGTTTCATATGTGCATGACTAAATGCTACCACCAAGAAACAAATAATGGGAGATTTACCCAAAGAAAGGGTCACGCCATCAAGACCGTTTTTACATAGCGGGGTCGAGTTCGCTGGGCCTTTTCAAGTGTTAGCGTCTAGGGGGAGAGGAAGTAAAACAATTAAGACCTACACAGCCATATTCATTTGCTTATCCACCAAGGCAATCCACTTGGAATTAGTGGGTGATCTTACTCGGTAGTCCGAGGCATTTATTGGTGCGTTCAGACGTTTTGTTGCCCGAAGAGGAAAATGCAGCCATTTGTGGAGTGACCAAGGCCGCAATTTCGTTGGTGCTGCAAAAGAACTTCGTGAAGCCTGGAATGAAGCAAAATTAGAGTTTACGGGGGATATAGCATACACATTAGCGATCGACGAAGGAACTCAATGGCATTTTATACCTGCATACAGCCCGAACTTTGGAGGATTATAGGAGGCAGGTGTTAAATCTATGAAACATCACCTTAAAAAAAATATTAACATTTCACCTGACCTTCGAAGAGCTCAAGCGGCGATGAGCTGAAAGTGGGACGATTTGGAGTTGGAATTCGGAACCACCGGGGTCAACTGCTGGCGGAGTTTCTGGAAAAGGAGGGACTCTTCATGATGAACTCCTTTTTTAGGAAATCTGAACACCGCAAGTGGACCTGGCTAAGTCCCGATGGTGCAACAAAAATGAGATTAACTTTATCATGTCGACGAGAAAGCAAATATTCAATGATGTCTCTGTGATCAACGCGTTCAAAACTGGCAGTAATCACCGGTTGGTAAGAGGCACATTGAACATTAATATCAAGCTTGAAAGACGTCGATTGATGAAATCTACGCTCCGCCCTGCACCCATCCAAATCCAAAACCTCGAAAGCTTCCAGCTCGAACTGAAAAATCGCTTCGAATGCCTGAAGGATTGCGTAGACGTGGACGATTACAACAACAGGTTTGTAAAAACTGTCCATGCGGTTGGGTCTAAGTTCTTCAAAACCCAACGTATAAGAGGACCTAAAAAGCTCTCGGACCATACTCTCAAACTGATGGAAGAGCGGCGCGTGATGGTTCTGCGTTCTTCGGACGATTCGTCTCAGCTTCGGCGCCTCAATAGACAGATCTCGAAGTCTTTGACTCGCGACACTCGCCGATTTAATACTGACCGTATTAAAGAGGCTATCGAGCGAAACAAAGGTTCGAAAGTGTTTGCAAGAGATTTGGGTATTGGGCAGAGCCAACTGACGACGCTGAAAACCGATGACGGCAGAACTGTCACGTCCAGGTCCGAAGTTATGGGAGAGGTCGAGAAGTTCTATGGACAGCTATACACATCCACGGGGCCACCTGTACAAAGCTTAGCTACAGACCCTAGAGCTAAGCTAACCCGACACTACACCGAAGATATCCCGGACATCAGCCTGTACGAGATTGGTTAGGCTCTCAAGCAGCTTAAGAACAGCAAGGCATCTGGTGCTGACGGAATTACGGCTGAGCTTCTGAAAGCAGGCGGAAGACCGGTACTCGCAACTCTTCAGAGACTATTTAATTCCGTCGTACTCGGAGGTAGAACGCCAGAAGCGTGGCATGAAAGTGTGGTTGTGTTGTTCTTTAAGAAGGGCAACAAGGCCCTACTAAGGAACTACAGACCCATATCACTTCTAAGTCACGTTTATAAGCTGTTCTCGAGAGTTATAACTAATCGTCTCGCACGAGGTTTGAGGACTTCCAGCCAATCGAACAAGCTGGATTCCGAAAAGGCTTTAGCACCATAGACCACATACATACGCTGCGGCAGGTTATACAGAAGACCGAAGAGTACAACCGGCCTCTTTGCTTAGCGTTTGTGGACTATGAGAAAGCCTTTGATTCGATCGAAACATGGGCCGTGCTACAGTCTCTCCAGCGGTGCCAAATTGACTACCGGTACATCGAAGTGTTGAAGTGTTTGTACGAAAACGCCACTATGACAGTTCGTCTTCAAGACCGGAGCTCGAAGCCAGTCCAGCTGCAGCGTGGAGTGAGATAAGGAGATGTCATTTCTCCGAAACTCTTCACTGCTGCACTGGAGGACGTGTTTAAGCTTCTGGACTGGAGAGGACTCGGCATCAATATTAACGGCGTGTACATCAGTCACCTTCGATTTGCCGACGATATAGTAGTCATGGCTGAGACCCTGGAGGAACTCGGCACAATGCTCGGTGATCTCAACAGAGTCTCTCAACAAGTGGGCCTTAAAATGAACATGGAGAAGACGAAAATCATGTCTAACTCACGTGTCGTACCCACTCCTCTGAAGGTTGGAGACTCTGCTCTTGAAGTTGTTGACGAATATGTATACCTGGGACAAACAGTCCAACTAGGTAGGTCCAACTTTAAGAAAGAGGTCAATCGTCGAATCCAACTCGGCTGGGCAGCGTTCGGTAAGTTACGTAATATCTTCTCGTCCAAAATACCACAGTGTCTCAAGACGAAAGTCTTCGACCAGTGTGTGTTGCCAGTGATGACATACGGTACCGAAACGTGGTCGCTCACTATGGGCCTTATTAGCAGGCTCAAAGTCACGCAAAGAGCAATGGAGAGGGCTATGCTCGGGGTTTCTCTACGTGATCGAATCAGAAATGAGGAGATTCGTAGACGAACTAAAGTAACCGACATAGCCCAAAGAGTCGCCAAGCTCAAGTGGCAATGGGCAGGGCACATCGCCCGTAGAACCGATGGCCGTTGGGGCAGAACGGTTCTTGAGTGGCGACCGCGCACCGGAAGACGCAGTGTGGGCAGGCCTCCAACAAGGTGGTCCGACGATCTGGTGAAGGTCGCGGGTAGACGCTGGATGCAAGCAGCACAGGACCGGTTGTGGCGGAGATCCTTGGGGGAGGCCTTTGTCCAGCAGTGGACGTCTTCTGGCTGATGATGATGATGATGAATCTTTCTTTAATTAATGTAACATTTTTCTTCATATAGACTTTTTTTCATTAAAAGTTTAGTTTTCTTAATAAGTTTATTTAATTTAATATATTTTTTTAATTTATTCCTGCTAAATTTAACAGGCTGGATAGTGGCACTGGAATAAATAATATACTCCTTTGTTAAGTCTCTTGTAATTTGTCACATTCTAAAGTACTTATACTACAATAGGCTTTTGTAACTGCCTTTCCAACTCAGAGATACGCACAAGGGCCTGCTCGTACTCATCCCTGCATTGGTCAAACCCGTCTACTAACAACTGAAGCTTGTCCCGTTCCTCACTAATATAATTAGACTCAGAATGTAATGAAGACATCTCTTTTTTCAATATATTGTTTCTATCCAGTAAGTCCAACAATTTGGGATCCGCATGAGGAAAAATATAGTCTTATGGTGGAAAAGCTGCAGAGAAAGTATGCCCGTTGTATAAAAAATGCAATAGCTATTATCCCTTTCTTTACCCATCCTTATTCGTCTATGGTATGGTGGGTCTCGATACGCTAGGTTTAAGAAGGAAACTCCTTCTCGTGGCGCACTATCTCTTGGTGCTGTACAATAAGATTGATAGTCCATGCGTAGTGGAGCGTGTGTGCATGGCAGTCCCCTCGCGCATCCCGCAAGACGTCGGTAGGATTATTGCTCCGCGGCGTCGGCCGCGCTTGCTGCAGAGGCCGGTCACGCGCACCGTGCACGCCGCGCACTTCGCCTCATTGGGGACATGCTCGCTCAGTACTACGGCATCGATCTATTCGCTGATGGTTTGGGGAGTTTGATGGCGGCTGCATATCAGTTTCTCTATCGAATTTGATTGAATTTGACTTTTGGCAGATGCATAAATTATTATAATTTTTTTTTATTATTGACATACCTATTATATTAAATTTTATTATTTCGGATTGAAGTGCATATCTTGTAATCTGACTGTATCTTTGTTATTTTTGTTTATTTGCATGATGACTTACATAATATAACACAGTGCGGACAACTAACAAGAGTGCACGCGGTCTAACTCATATCTCATAGATCGTAAACCTTTTCTGTACCCTTAAATTTAATCAAGAATCATCACATTACTTATAACAAATAAGAATCATGGTAAACAAGTGCTCAACCTGTAATAATCAGTTTACTGACGGTGTTCAGTGCACCAGCTGTGGAAAACATCTGGATTATAGTTGTGCTGGTATTTCTGATAGCGGTTGGAGAAGATTGGGTGCAGAGCGTAGGTCATCATGGAAATGTCCAACATGTAGAATTACACGCTCAGCTTCACCTAGCCCCAACGAGTCAGCATCGATAGCCGCTGTTCTCCAAGAAATTCGGGAATTGAAGGTCCAAATGGCGGAATTTAACGAAGTGAAGACTAAATTGGCATGTCTTCCGGGGTTGGCTGATGAATTAAAGTCGATTAAAGATGACCTAAATGAATTTAAGAAGTCATATAATTTCTTGTCTACCTCAGTAGAAGAGTTGGAAGCGAAGAACATCGTCATTGAAAGAAAACTGACGGGTCTCGAGGAGAGAATAGAATCAGCTGATTGTTCTATTGCCGACTTGAAATCTAAGGTGACTTTATTAGATCAAAGATCCAGGCTTAATAATGTTGAAGTCAAGGGTGTGCCGTGTAAAAAAGACGAGAATTTATATTCTACAATTGAAAACCTGAGTAAGAAAATAGGTTACAGTATCCCTAAAACTCAAATTAACTATATATCTAGAGTTCCTACTTTCAACTCAAATAACAAATCAATTATCATCAGTTTTATCAACCGCTATATCAAGGAGGATTTTATAGCTGCAGCGCGAGGAAGTAAGAACCTAAAAGCGGAAGATATCGGCTTTTAGGGATCTCAGCAGCGTATTTTTGTTAACGACCATCTTCATCCAGATATCAAGAGCTTGTTGAACAAGGCGAAACAAATGGCGAATGAGAAGTCTTACAGCTACGTTTGGATCAAATTTGGCAAAATTCACGTTCGTAAAAACGACACATCCGGTATTTTCATTATTAATAACACTAATGATTTAAAAAAATTTACTCAGACTGCTTTTTATCTTTAATATTTAGCCTTAATAGTATTTTAAATATGTTAGTTATTTTTAAATTAGTGCTATTGTATTGTTTTTATTTAAATTTTATTATGTTTAGCACCCCTGGTTTGCCGCCTCGCTCAAGGTTTCGCTTTTGTTTGACTAATAGTTCTGCTCAACTATCGGTCATAATTTATAATAATATGTTTGTCTCGCTCGCTCTGCAACTAATGTCATACGTTGCTTGTTTTGCTATTGTATTTACTCCTCTAACATTTTTTCTGTTATCCGCTTTCATTCTGCCTGCTTACCCTGCTTGTGACGGTTGTTGTGCGATTGCTGTTGCATTGTATCTGCCCGTTAACATTTTAGAGATTTCTTTTGTTATGTTAATTATGTTTATTATAATGTGTTCATTATTTTTTAGTAAATCAAAGAGTTTGATTCAGCCTTAAACATTTATTATCAGAATGTTAGGGGATTGAGATCCAAAACAACGGCGTTTTATCGCAACCTATGTACGGGCTCGTACGATGTTATTATTTTAACAGAAACCTGGTTGGTCGATAGTGTTTGTGACTCGGAATTGTTTGATAGTAGGTATATAGTGTGGCGTCGCGATCGCGATTATGAACGTACGAAGCAGAGTCGCGGCGGTGGCGTACTTATTGCAGTGAGAAAAGATATTCCGGTTACCTCACATTTCGAATATAATTCCACTGCCGAGGATTTGTGGTTATCAATATAATTTACACATAATATTAACAAGTCAATTACTAAGTTAAATTTGTGCGTCGTGTATTTGTGTGCTCAGAACATGGGGTTGTCATTTACTGAACAGTTGCATAATTATTTAAATAAATTAGGAACTATTATTCTACAAAATCCGGACGATACGTTTCTTATCACGGGCGATTTTAATTTAAGCGGAATCTCATGGATAAATAATAGTGGGTAGTCTTCATACACAGCTGCTAACATTACTGGTTTTAATGAACAATTTTTAATTGACGAAGTGTGTACACATGATTTAAATCAATACAACGGAGTTTTAAATAACTATGGTAGAATTTTGGATCTTGTTTTGTCGAATGGTAAGGTTACCGTCACGGAATGCTTTGAGCCGTTGGTCCCGCTCGATCCGCATCATAAAGCCCTATTAATAGGTACATCATTTAATTTTAAGTCTGCCCTCGAAAGCGCGCCGCGCATTAAAAAAATGTTTCATAAGTGCGACTACGATGTAATTAATGCTGAAATAGTTAAAATTGACTGGCATTCTGATTTTATGCACAAGGATACCGAAGCAGCTTCGGAATATTTCTATTCTAAAATAAATAGGATAATAAATGACCATGTTCCTTCGAAGGTTTGTCGAGTTAACTATTATCCTGTTTGGTACTCATCGTCACTAAAGAAAATTATTAGAGAAAAGTCAAAATATAATAATAAATTTAAGAATTACGGAAACATTTCAGACTTACATACATTTAAATTGTTAAGAGAAAGGGCTAAGCGTGTTGAGATTGATTGTTACAATAAATATATAACTACTGTGGAAGGATCAATTAAGGATAATCCGAAATATTTTTGGTCATTCGTTAAATCACGTTCTAAGTCATCTGGCTTACCGAGTACTATGCATTATGATAATATATCTGTAAATGACGGTACATCCATTTGCAATTTGTTCTCGGATTTTTTCTATTCGACATTTTTGAACCTTAATTCCACACCTGCATCTTTCGTGTCCGATAAGGGGAGCTCAAATAGTATTGAAGTTAAAGTCGAAGACGTTACCAGGCTCCTCTCATCGTTAGATACTTTTAAATCAGCAGGTCCTGATAACCTGCCTCCAATTTTTCTTCGCAATTGCGCGAAAAGTATATCTGTCCCTGTTTATCTTCTGTTCGTTAAGTCCATTACTAAGTGTTGTGTTCCCTCAGTGTAGAAATCAGCCTATATAACACCAATTCATAAGAAAGGATCAAAATCTGATATATCAAATTACAGACCGGTTTCCAAACTGTGAATTCTGGCTAAATTGTTAGAAAAAATTGTGTATAAGTATTTATATGAAACATTAAAGACTGTTTTTACTGAATGTCAACACGGCTTTCTACAAGGAAGATCTACTACATCTAATCTTATTTTACTGAACGACTTTTTGACGGACTCGATGGACGGAGGTGGACAGGTGGACGTAGTATACACAGACTACAGCAAATGCTTCGACAGGATTGAACACAGTTTATTGATTCAGAAATTGGCGAGTGTTGGAATATGTGGCGACCTTTTAAGGTGGTTTATATCGTATATAAGCAATAGATCTCAGGCTTTGGTTATTAACAATTATATTTCTAGCTGGGTTATGGTGCCTAGTGGGGTACCGCAAGGCTCCCTTCTGGGCCCTATATTGTTTTTAATATTTATTAATGACATTGAAGCCTGTTTTCATCACTCTCAATTGCTTTGTTTTGCTGATGACATGAATATCTTTAAAAAAATTTCAACCTCATCTGATGTGTCCGACCTTCAATCTGATCTGACCCGGTTGGATAATTATTGCAAACAGAACAAGCTAGACCTCAATCCTTCTAAATGCACTGTCACAACATTTAGCAGGAAAAATAACAATGTTCCATCACAGTATATCCTCAAGGGCCAAATCCTACAAAAGAGCTCGGTTGTACGAGATCTAGGAGTCCTTCACGACTCAAAGCTCCTCTTCGATGACCATATTGATGCAATGGTTAAGAGAGCTTCTAGGGCTCTTGGGTTCATTATGCGAATCTCAGCCAGTTTCAAGGAAATTAAAACTATGAAAATATTATACTGTTCATTCGTGAGAAGTATTTTAGAATATGGGTCAGAAATTTGGAATCCACGATATAATAAATATGTCGACCGTATTGAACGTTTGCAAAAGAAATTTATAAAATACTTATGTTTTCAAGCTAAAGTCCCGTATAATTCTGATAACTATTTACAATTATGCAAACGATTTCATATTCTACCTTTGTATAAGCGACGTGAGATAGCGGATATTGTTTATTTTCTCAAAATTTCAACGAATATTATTAACTGTCCTCAACTCCTCTCCAAAACTAAGTTCACCATCCCTACTAGGTCCCCTAGACATTACACACCCATTCATATACCATTGGTTTCGTCCAATTACCGCCAAAATTCATTTATGTTGCGAGCGAGTACAAGTGTAAACCAAATATGCAGCGATTTCAATTTCGACATGTTTCATTGTAGCGTGTCCTCGGCGAGGCGACTAGTGAGCAATACTTTCTTTTTAGAGTAAGCAATTTATCATGATATTATTATGTAGCTTTTTAGTCTTATAAATGTGTACTAGATTAGGTTTGTTTATGTTCCCACTTAAATATTATTTAGCTAAATTGATATTTATAAGCGAAGACCTTTTATTGGCTATCAGTGTATACAATGTTACTTTATACCATTACTTAAAGCTGTTGGTTTTCCGAAAATTAAATAAATAAATAAATCAATAAATAAATATCTAAACTAGAATTTAGATAGATAGATAGATAAACACTTTATTGCACATACACAAGAAACACTTACACATGACATAAACTTAAAACTAGTATGTACAAAGGTGGTCTTATCGCTGAAAGCGATCTCTTTCAGACAACCTTTGGTTAATGGAACCTAAGAAGGAGATAGAGGAAGTGCGCAAGTTTTAATAAATAGCTAATATGATGGACAATAAATGAATATATACATTTATTTATAAAAATACACACATACAATACATAATATAAAATATACATACTTACATTATATTTATAAAATTAAACTATAACACGTTACTAGCAGATGACTGAGCCAAAAGATGCTTGTGGAGTTTAGACTTAAAGATGGACAGTGACTTGGAGTGACGGATTTCGGAAGGTAAATTGTTCCAAAGGAAAGTAGCTTGGATTGTAAAAGAATCCTTATAATATCCCGACCGCGTAAAGGGAGCCTTAAGCACGTTGTCCGATTTGGACCTTAGACCACGATTGTGATCCTCCCCGAGAAACCGGAAACATTCTTTAAGGTAAGAAGGAGTACGAGGATCATACAGCACGTTAAAAGAAGAATAAGAATATGTTCCTCACGACGCGACCTAATAGGTAGCCATTCAAGCCTGTGCCTGTATTCAGACACATGGTCGAACTTGCGCAAACCATAGATGAACCTGATGCAGAGATTTTGTAGGCGTTGAAGCTTATTTAGCAGATCTACATTTAAATCAACAAGGAAGACATCGGCATAGTCCAAAATCGGTAAAAGGAGAGATTGCGCAAGCTCAACCTTTGTCTTCACAGGTAGCAAGTTCTTCCACCTCCGAAGTGACCCAGAGGCAGCGAACAACTTTCGACTTATCTCAGACACTTGAGGAGACCAGGAAATAGTGCAGTCGAAGAGGACGCCTAGGTTCTTAACAGTAGGACAGTAGTTTAATAAGACACCGTTGAACGTCAGCGAAGGTATACATTTTTTGTCTAATTTAGCTATTTGTTTTGTGCCCCCAATGATAATAGCCTGTGATTTATTGGGGTTGACCGTTAAGCCATGGGTTCGACTCCACTCATGAATAGTCACAAGGTCATCTTTTAGGCTGGCGATCATACTCTCAATATCATCGACGGAGGATTGCGAATAGATTTGCAGGTCATCAGCATACAAGTGGAATTTACATGAGAGGAGTGGAGTGAGAAAATTGATGAAAATCGAAAAGAGGAAAGGAGAAAGGAAACACCACCCTGGAATACACCAGCAGTGACATCGCTAGCACATGACAGTTTGTCATTGGCACGCACACACTGCCGCCGGCCAAAAAGGTAGCTGCGAAACCACTCTAGTACCGAATCTGTTACAAGGAGAGACATAAGCATTGCTAGAAGAATATCGAAGTCAACGGTGTTAAAGGCATTGGAAAAATCCAACAGAACAAGCGCTGTCAACCGTTGATTCGACATTCCCAGACGTATGTCATCGGATACCCTTGTCAGAGCAGTGGTCGTACTGTGCCCCGGGCGGAAGCCGGATTGGAAAGGGCTAAGGAGATTATTTGAATTGACAAAGGCACTAAATTGGTGGAGGACTAGACGCTCTAGGATTTTAGAAAGGAAGGGAAGAATGGAAATTGGTCTAAAATGAGAAGGTAAGGAAGGGTTAGAAATTTTAGGAATGGGTATGACTACTGCTTGCCTCCAGCAGCTAGGGAAACTGCCGGTGTTGAGCGAGAAATTGAAAACGTGACAAATGATAGGCACAAGAATATCAACACCTAACAGAATCATCCTCCGGCTAATTCCATCCATACCTTCAGCATTAGATTTTACTGCCCAGATATTATCTTCAACTTCGCGCTCAAAGACCGGCCGAAAGGAAAATGCAGGATGTTGTAGGTTCGGAGAGGAAGACAGGGCTTGAAGTGTACTTTGTTTCAAATTATATGGGATGGAGGAAGGAGCTGAAAAGTGATGGTTTAAGGAAGCTAGGTCGAGGTTGTTAGGAACAGAAGTCTTAGACTTACCAATACCAAGAGAATTTAAGAATGACCATACTTTAGCGGGATCACCATTTGCAACAGAAGAATGTATGTGACGACGCTGCGCATCCCTACACAATCTACTACACCGATTTCGCAACTCTCTATATGTGTTCTGATTTGCATCCGACGGATCCTTCTTGTATCGTGCCTTAGCAGCATTGCGCCTGGCCATAATGAGTTTTATGTCATTAGTAAGCCAGGGAGCGGGGAGATGTTTGAGCCGGACTGGACGAAGTGGAGCATGGATATCAAATATTTGGATCAGGTTGGAGTTGAAGATTTCCATCTTTAGGTCAATGGTTGGAGCGTCAAACACCGCATCCCAGTCAATACCGCTAAGGTCAGACATAAAGCGAATAGTGTCAACATTATTGAAGTTACGCTGCATGATCACTCGTGGTCTAGGTTTAGGACATCGGATCTTATAGGAAACAAAAATAAGGTCATGATAGGAAAAGGCTTCAGCAGGAAGTTGGCCATGGGAACTCACGTGGTCAGTGGAGGAGACAATTGCAAGATCTAACAAGGAGGGCTGACAGCCAGGAAAATGGTGAGTCGCAGTTAAAGGAAGAAAGTTAAGATTAGTTGATTCTACAATTGAGCTAAGATGGGACGACCGTGAATCCTGCTTAAGGAAGCAGGTGTTGAAGTCGCCCATAATAATAGTATGGTCAGCTGTTGGTACCAGTGTTTCTAATACGGATTCAAATTTGGCAAAGTAGTCAATGTGGAGGTTCGGGCTATAAAACACGCCTAAGAGTATCTTTGAGTGACCCATAAGAACTTCTATGAAAAGATGCTCAGAAGATTCACAGTAGGCAGATGGAGATTTGTTGATAAGGTTAAATGGTAAGTGCCCTCTGAGATAAATGGCTACTCCGCCGCCGCCTTGCGGAGTCCAGCGGTTGAGTTAGACTTTGGAAACTACTATCGGAGGAAGCTGCAGACAGATAATCCGAACCGTCATCATCCGCGTCACTATCACTGTAACTTGCTTGTAACATAGTAATAAAAATGTATAAAGAGAATAACAAAAATAATTATGAATATATAAATAATAATAAGTATTAAAATAAATACAATTAAAAGCTTTATAAAATAAATAAATTAAAATAAAAGGCATACCACCCGCCAGCAGTCCGGAAGAGAAACACCTGCATAGAATCACCAAAAAAAAAAACCACATGAAACCATGGACGCTATACGAAACAACACTACAATGAACTATTCAAACAATTTGAAAAGGTAAAAAAAAAAAAAAATTAATTAAATTAAAACTAACAAAAACATGTAAATTAAAACAGAAGTCAAAACAGTATAGAATAGTTCCCTTTGCCTGAGACATATAAAAAAAGAATGCATAATTTACTGACTGTTTGACAGTGACAGCATCAGCAATGACAAATACATAAATTATTACATAACAGTTGTCAGCAGACAATTACAGAAAACAAATTATTAAACAGTCACAGAACATTAAAGATTAAAAGATTAAAGGGTATTATTAAAAAACGATAAAAAAGTGGGTGTTAAACTTTGTTAACGAAGTAAGAGGGTGCTATCGTTTGTTGGTTGAAGTACCCGAAGCAATGTTATGAAACTCTGCCATAGACTCCAACTTGTGCCTGTTGCCGTCTGGTGTCTTGATAAATATTACCCCATCCGCAGTCCAGCAGTTTTGGAAACGCCGAATTTGTTCCTGGCAGCCATGAATGCTTCATGGCGCGTCTTCGTAAGAAATTCGGATAGGGTAATCTTCGAGCCCTTGAGAGCAACCTTGCCTTTCCACAAAGCTGCGCGCACGGCAGCATCGGAAAACTTTACAACAATGGGCCGTGGTTTGCTGTTATTAGGAACCAGTTGCCCATGCGGTAACTAGCGGTAATGCTGTTAACCGAAAGAGTCTGTACCTTGCATTTAGATTGAAGAGTGGCAACATGTTTAGCACATGTGTCTTCACCGGCCTGTTCGGGAATACCATGCACCAGTAACATCTTCCTTCGGAAACGCATCTCGATCCGGTCCATACTTCTTCGCAAAGCTTCCACTTCAGAGCGAAGCACAGCCAGTCCGTTGCATACAAAGGCCTTAAAGGCGAGAAAATCTGTGTTGAGCCCAGCAATCGTATTAGGATTCTTACGTGTACTGGAAGCCTGGTTGAGCTTAGCCTGGAACTCTGCCATTTTGGTCTCAAACATCTTGGCCATGTTGTTAATGTTGTCTTCAAGGCGTGATTGATCCATGTTGATGTTGGTGTTTGGTGATGTACGGTAAAGGAGAATTTAGAAAAGAAAACTATAACTGCAGGCGAGTAGTATGCTTTAGATGCGCATAAAAAATAATGTAAATAACTTAATTTACTATTTTAATTTATTAAATAAAGAGAGCAAACAAATTTCGTGGTTTACTTGGCAACTACCCTCGGATGTGTGTGAGAAGAAGTAGAATTTAGTAATTTTTTTCCTTTTTTGACATCATTGTACTCGTATATTGTATGACTTGTCGGCGTGTTGGATTAATCTGTAAACCGGCATGTACAAATGGAAATAAAATAAATAAATACTTAACAACTAAATAGGTACTGAATATTAATTTATTTTGTGAACCCCCAGTCTTTTTCGTTACAATCAGACATAAATAATAATTAATTGACGCGTGAACCAGTGAGACGGTTTCTTGTAGATATTATTGAGGCCCCCTTTAAAAAAAAATTTTTCAGACGGCACTGATGTTCCGGGTATTTGGTGGCCATGGTATATAATTTAGGGTACACCGTTTTCATCTCGCTCCATTGTTGGAATGGGTCGGACTTTTAAGAAGAAACCGGACTAGCAAGGTATAAGTAGTATTTATTCGGTGGTATGGTCCAGTTTCATCTTTATCAATTCGCGGCGCCTATTTGGTATGATTATGACCAAATTTTTTATGAAGACTCCAAAAGTCATAATTCTTCGATTCATTTTGAGACTCCGAAGACGGGACGGTAAAAAGTATCGAGTAGGTACATCAGAAAATATCGATACCTTGCAAAGTATCGGAACAAAATTATCGAGTACGAAAATACTAGGTATCGCAACGCAAGTATAGATACTACTCGCGCATCAATACTTTTTGCGGATTCCTAATTGCCGCCGCGTTTTTATTCAAATTGTGAGTGCAACGTTGCTAAAAAGATGATAGACCACAAATTCTCGTTTCTGGGCAACCTAATTTCAAGTTATGAACACGGGCGTGTTGGAACTTAGCCAATGACGCTTTTAAATAAATTATAGGTACCTAATAGACAAAAAGTAATATAGTAGAAAAAAACCGAAAGTTTACTGCTAATGGACCTGTTTAAAATGTAGTCGATCGTAATTTTAGCTAAATACACAACGGGAGATCATGTTTAGCAACGACCACTTAAAAAAAACACACTAGTTTTTTGTATAGGATACGAGCATTCATCAAAGTTCAAGTTCACAACGAAAGACATTACTTTGAAATGAATTCTACAACTATTTCGAATACTGGTAAGCGATGTATAACGGTGATTTACCTACTCAACCTTCGATCAACTATTCAACTGGATGTCAGGTTGGCGCTAAAAATATGTCTCGGTAAATAAGAGCTCACTTGAGAAGTGAGCTCTTATTTTCATCTTATCTCCCTATAAAAAAAAAGTGAAAATTAGCATTACCATAGACAAATTAGATATCGTCCTTGACAGTACATACCTAATTTTTAAATAAAAATTATAGGTAAGTACCTATGTCTATTGTTTGCTCGTCTTATAAAAGCGACGATACTATAGCAGGCGACTACGACTTTGAAATCATCAAACCGATAAATTAATTCGTATTGACTTCCACGCTTGCCAAATACCGGTTGAAAATTAATTGGACATCAGACAGTATTTAGATACGAAATACACTTTGCCTGAGCTGGAAACGGAACCCAGCACTAAGCGATTTGGCACTCGCCTACCCAGCCGTTCATTTAAGATCTCATAAATAATAATATTGTAATAAATTAGTTCCCCAGTGCAGTTATTGAAGTTTGGTCGAAATTAAACAGGACGATACATTTCTCCTCCTTAATAGCATCCCTAGGGTATCTCCTCGACATTTTTATGGACCATTATTAGCCTGTGAATGCAATGTAATGTCATTTTTATCACTCGTCTTTATGTGAAGAGCATTAATAACAGTGATATAAGTAATAAACCATTACGATGTTACGCCTTGACTTTTGCCAGTAATCACTGTGGACTAGGGTTTTCAAATACCGAAATTATAACAATAGGTACCTGTATTAATACGCTTGTAGGGTAAGGTCAACTCCGGCGTTTCTGGGGCCTGTTTCACGAAAGGACTTGTAAATTCGGTTTCATGAAGTAATTAACAAATGTTGTTTTTTACGGTACCAAATCATTGCAATAATGACATTTTAATGTCAATGTCACTGTAATTTTATGTTTTTAAAATTTCCGATGGTCTCTCAGAGACAGCAATTGACAACTATGAAAGCTTTAAAATGGCTGCCAACTTGTGATTCTGATGTTCTTTAGGAGTAAAAATACAAGTGCTTCTAAAATATGTGTTAGTGCGATAGGTGCACTAACATGCGACGAGGTTAAAGGCGGGAGGCAGGAAGGACTTACCTAGATACCCGGGCGAGCTGCACCGATTTATAGTCGCAATCTGTGGTCGCGGAGTAGGCACAGGCGAATAGGCACGGGCTGATAGGCACGAGCTGAACTGGTGAGGGCGGTAGCACACTTCACTTGAACCTTTTCTTCACACACTTCGTCAGTTCACTATAAGGGTCGCGTGCAGCAACGGGCTGAGTTCGGGGGCGCGGCGCGCGTGGATTCACTTCAAGGGTTCGTGGCACACTGTCGGCGCCCGCGGCGATCGCCCGCAGGCAAAACCTCGTCCGGTACATACGGCGCAGTCCCCGTGTGACGGCGATAACGCACTCCCATTGGCGTACGGTGGCGCGGCCGCCATTGGTCGTTGCGGTTGGCGCAAACATCTTTCGGGCCCCAGGGGGTAGGAGGGGGGGGGGAGGTCGGGAAGAAAGCGAAGGAGACTAGAGCAGAGAGGTCTGTAGCTAAGTACAGCCTCGATTCGTGCTGTGTTGAGTTAGCGTGTGGGTGTGTACATGATGAGCTGAGAGGAATGCATGTGTGTGGTTGTATGAGAGCTGAATGCCTGCGCGGGGGCGCGTGGGCGCAACGCGCAGGGGGGCGCAAAATCCAAAGGCGTGAGATGAAGGCATGCACCGTATAGGCGTGGGGGCGCAAAGCGCAGGGGGCGCAAAGCGCAAAGGCGTGAGCTGAAGGCATGCACCGTATAGGCGCGGGGGCGCAAAGCGCAGGGGGCGCAAAGCGCAAAGGCGTGAGTGTGTGGTACGAGTTTGTATGGGTGTATATTTGTGTGTATGTGATGTGTGCTGATTGTGTACGGGCTGAATTGGTGGTGTACGAATCACAGCAACTGCTGCGACTCATGCGGCTGCTTTGCGTGCGCGAACGCGTGCTGCGGTCTATCACTAGCCCGCTGCCTCGGGGTCTCCCTTAAGTAGGGCGGGAGCCACTGCGCCGCCGACTGTGGCTCGCACTGTTGAGTGGTGTCGTCCGGTCTGTGAAGGGACGTGTGGTGCTCGACGCGCCCACACACCCTACATCCCTTCACCGACTTGCACGCATCCTCGTAATGGGGCCCGAGGCAGCGGGGGCAGCGCTGGCGCGACAGCATCAAATCCCACCGGCCCTGTGTCGGCTGGGCATTATAGCGCGCGCACGTTGTTAATTTGTGCCCCCTAGCCCTACAGTAGGGGCAGTAAGGCGCATTTGAACTGGGCCCGGCTTGCGCTTGCATTGTGTATAAGAAGGTGTGTAGGTGTTTAGGCGTGGCACGAATCAAGGCGAAAATATTAAATGTAGCGGGTAGGATTGAACGACTTAGTAGACTGTTTTTCTGGGATGTGGTATCCGGCTCAAAGGATCAAATATGTTAGTGCGATAGGCGCACTAACATGCGACAAGGTTAAAGGCGGGAGGCAGGAAAGACTTACCTAGATACCCGGGCGAGCTGCACCGATTTATAGTTGCGATCTGTGGTCGCGGAGTAGGCACGGGCGAATAGGCAGGGGCTGATAGGCACGAGCTGAACTGGTGAGGGCGGTAGCACACTTCACTTGAACCTTTTCTTCACACACTTCGTCAGTTCACTATAAGGGTCGCGTGTAGCAACGGGCTGAGTTCGGGGGCGCGGTGCGCGTGGATTCACTCCAAGGGTTCGTGGCACACTGGCGGCGCCCGCGGCGTACGCCCGCGGGCAAAACCTCGTTCGGTACATACGGCGCAGTCCCCGTGTGACGGCGATAACGCACTCCCATTGGCGTACGGTGGCGCGGCCGCCATTGGTTGTTGCGGTTGGCGCAAACAATATATTTCACAAAAACATTACAAGCCTTGTAAATAACTATAATAATATGCCATTTTACAAGTTCAATTAGAAGATCTCTCTGAAAAACTGACGACAATAAGTTTTCACAGAGATGATTAAAATCGTTGAAAGTCTTCAAAGAGATTTAAATAGTATTAGTTTAATGTCTTTGAAAGTCTCAAACAGAATTTAACATGAAACATCATGAGTGTGATACTGGCACCATTTTATTAATTTGCCTTTTTATTTTAATTAATGGACAATCATTAAGAATCAAACGAACTTACCTTGTCAAGTTTGATTCCAATTATGCGAGGGTCTCAACCGAAGACGATTACTTATTACATGTAGCAGTACATGTTAAATTCAAATTCAAATTCAAATATATTTATTCAGTAAACTCAATTAATAAGTACTTTGAATCGTCCAAATATTTAACCTACCACCCATCCAGGACGTCATTTTATAACTGTGGCAAAGAAGCAACGACAAAAAAGATATGTCGTTACCAGCTCATAAAATACAAAATAATAATTTGGATGTAAAATATACGGTAAGTACTATAAATTAAATATATACAATTAGAAATAGCTTTTGGAGTACTTGGAGCATTTCAGTTCAGAGCCAAGCTGTTTTGTCTTCTGTGTAATCTGACACTTTATAATAAGCTTTTTTATAAAGCTTTTCTTTGATATGGATTTTAAATTTATCATGATCTAATTTCTGAATATCAATTGGTACTTTGTTGTAAAATCGTACACACAGACCCTTATAAGAATTATTTATTTTATGAAGCCTAGTATAAGGTACTGCTAATTTGTTCTTACTTCTAGTATTTAAATTGTGAATATCACTGTTTTTTGAAAACATATCAATATTTTTATGAACATACATGAGATTTTCATAAATGTATTGTGATGCAACTGTCATTATACTTATATTTTTAAATCTCTCTCTGAGAGAGTCACCAGCCTTTAGGTTATAGATTGCTCGAATAGCCCTCTTCTGCAGCACAAAGATAGTTTGAATGTCGGCAGCATTTCCCCACAGTAAAATGCCATACGACATTACACTATGAAAGTAACTGAAATGAACGTCAGTCAATTGACGGATCGTCATTACTGCATAAGCCGCAGAGCTAAGTCTATTCGACAATTTAGCTATATGTGGGCCCCACTGAAGCTTGGCATCCAAAGTAATGCCTAGAAACACAGTGGTGTTTACAGGATTCACATTCTTATCTTTAATTTGTACACTAGTTATTACCTGCTTTACATTAGGCAATACAAATCTTATACATTCGGTTTTCCCTCACTTAATAGCAAGTTATTTACACTAAACCAGTGAACAATCTGTGAGACCGCATTATTCACATCGTCATAATTTGGGTGTCGTCGTTTCATTTTGAATAAAAGTGAAGTATCATCAGCAAACAATACTATCTCATGACTGTTTTTTACAAAATAAGGTAAGTCATTAATATAAACCAAAAACAAGAATGGACCATGTATTGAACTCTGCGGAACTCCCATTTTTACCACTGATCCCGGAGATCTTTTACCGTTAATGTCGACCTTCTGAATCCTGTTACTTAAGTATGAGATGAGAAGACTCAAAGAAGTATCTCTAATTCCATAGTGGTTAAGCTTCCTGACCAATGTTTCATGTAAAACACAATCGAAAGCCATGGATAAATCACAAAATACCCCTAGGGCATCCTGTGAATCCTCCCAGGCATCAAATATTTGAAATAAAAGCTCAACACCGGCGTCAGTTGTTGAGCGACCCCTGGTAAAACCACACTGTTTAGAATGTAAAAGTTTATTTCTTTACAAATGAATTTGAATTTGGTCTAGCATCAACTTTTTAATAATTTTACTAAATGTGGGTAGCACAGAAATAGGTCTAAAATTAGCGGGGTCAGAAGTGCTACCTGATTTAAACAATGGAATTATTTTACTATGTTTCATTAGGTCAGGAAAAACACCACAGTCAATGCATTCATTAAAAATGCAAACTAAAACTGGAGCTATTGTCATAATTACTGATTTAGCGACGTCCACGGAATTACCCCACAGATCAGCGGTCTTCTTTTTATTGAGAGTGTTAAATGTCTTTAATATATCTGCAGAGCAAATTTTTTTTAAACTAAAATTACTTTCACAAACTTTAACATTCTCCTTCAAAACAGATTCGACTACAGTGGGGGAGGAAATCAAAGCTTTTGTAGTTGAAACTGGAATGTCAGTAAAAAACCTCTCAAATGCTGCAGCAACATCAGCATCAGAAGTCAAGGTTTTATTATCACAATTAAAATTGTACTCATTATTACGACTTTTGACATTTCCTGTTTCACTATTTATAATATTCCATGTTATTTTTATTTTGTTATTACTATTCTTAATCTTAGAACTCAGATAGTTTGCCTTAGCTAATCGACATACTCTTTTGAACAACTTTGAATAATTTATAACATATAATTTGAAATCGTCACTAGTGTTAAAGTTGCATTCACCATAAAGTTCATAAAGGCGTTTTCTACTTTTGTGAATACCAATTGTACCAATACCAAGTTACAGTACCACTGGCACTAACTGAGATCTTTCATGGAACAAAAGATTTATTAAATTCTGAACAATATATGTTAAAGAAATCATTATAAAATACATTAGGGTTCTCACTGTATTCTAAATTATTTAATTTTGTGTCTATATTGCTTTTAAAGCGACCAGCCAGCCGACCTACAGTTTTTGGCACAACAGTGATATTTTTTTTCATCACCTGCTTACGCTGGTATGAAAAGCTGGCCAAATGGTCAGCTGGCCATCCCCTCTCCTTATTTCACTAAGTTTATTTGTACTGGCACCTCGAGACCAACCGTTAGGTTAGATTAGGTTAGATCAGCTGGCCAATGAAAAATCACAATGATCAGAGTCCAGGTTATTAATAATTTGTTTAGCCAGTGGTATTACATTATATGTTATCAATACAGGTGGCCGAAGTGGCAGTTATTCTTGTCGGCTCCAAAAATAAATGATTCAAATTGTATGAAAGAAATAAGTTTTTAATTTTAATTGACAACGTGGAATTTTCTAACAAATTTATATTAAAATCACCGCAAACAATTATGGTTTTACGTACATTGCGGACCTTACGTAATGCGATGAGATGGTGCTATCTTCTTTACACTTTTAGATATATCCTAAAAAGAAATATCTTATTTCCGTTCCCTGCACTGGCAACCCCGCGTCACGAGACGTCATTATTTCAGAGAATTTTGTGTTATCCTCCACAATTTTTTACAAGCTTTTATTTAGCCTGCAATGTATGTGTATATATGTATGTATGTATGTATGTATGTATGTATGTATGTCTTGTTTGGGTGGAATTTTGCAACTTAATTGTGATCCACTTCCCGGTTACCGATTGAGCTGAAATTTTGCATACATGTGTATATCGCGTGACAATGCAATATTATAATGACATGGTGCTGATCTGATGATGGAACTGGATAGTGGCCATAGGAACTTTGCAATGAAACAACACAACCTCGTCGAGTTTGGGCCCGTTTAAATCGTCTTGACGAGTAGTTTGTCTTTCAATGGTAACCAGGGTCTGATGATGGAGCTGAAATGTGGTCATAGGGACTCTGTAATGAAACGACGCAACCCTATTTAGTTTCGGCTCGTTTTATTCATCTTGACGAGTGCTTTGTTTTTAGATGGTTACCAGGGTATGATCTGATGTTGGAGCTGGAAGGTGATCCTAGGAATTCAGTAAAGAAACGACGCAACCCCATCGAGTCTCGGTTCGTTTGATTCGTTTTGACGAGTACTTTGGTGCTAGATGGTAACCAGGGGCTGATAATGGAGTTGGAAGATGGCCATAGGAACTAAGTAATTAAACGACAAAACCCCATCGAGTATAGGCTCGTTTGATTCGTCTTGACGAGTACTTTGGCGCTAGATGGTATCCAGGGTCTGATGATGGAGCTGGAAGGTGGCCATAGGAACTCAGTAATTAAGCGATACAACTGGACTGTTTTTGATGGGTGGTAAGTGGTGGTGGTTTAGTAGTCGTGAATAAATTTTGTTTAAGTAGGTACATAAATATTTGTATTCAGTGAGATCAACAGATGGAAAACCTGTCCATGGATAACTAAAAAGTAAAAAATAAATTAAAAGTAAAAAAGCTTTTATTTAAATGCTCTAAAAATAAAAAATAACTTTTACTTTAAAACTTTAACTATCAACTTAACGTCATTACCTACACAATTTATATGATAATAAAAGGTTGTCGCGAGATTTACTATATGTGTAAAAACCAGTAAATTAAATATGTAACTTGATGTGATTGATTCTAACTATTCAAATTTTCAATCTAAGAAAATACGTACAATCTAAGTAAGTATTTGCTTAAATCTCGCGACAACCTTTTATATCATATAAATTGTGTAAGGACGTTATAAGTTTTTAGTTAAAGTTTTAAAGTAATAGTATTTTTTTTTCTTTTTACAGCATTTAAATAAGAGCTTGTTTTTTAAAATGTTTTTTACTTTTAATTTTATTTTATTTTTTGGGCTGGGATGGATGGGTTGACGTAATCGTCTTCGGTTGAGACTCTCGCATAATTGGAATCAAACTTCACAAGGAAGTTCGTTTGATTCTTAATTATACTTCGGGTCTCAACCGAAGACGATTACTTATTACGTATGCAGATGTTGAGATCATTGCAATGTTAACATTTATAAAAATAAAAAAAATATGTCAATTTAAACATTACAAAATGTAGGTAGTTTTTTATAGGTACATAAGCCTGCCTCCTTTTAACCTTAAAATATGCATTTAACGGCTATCAATGCATTTGTCGTTTTCTAAAAAATTACTTTAACAATTTCATTTATTTATTTGATTAAATATTATTATTTTGTTGTGTAAATACTGCATTGACAAATTCATTCTGATATGTACCTCAACATTTCTCCAACAGTATTAAACAAATACATTTAAGAGCGTTGTAACATTTTTCGTACGTAAATCGAGAACTTGGGAGTTTTTGAAGTGATTTTAGTCATATAATTAATTGCTTTAGCTTCTTTTAACTTCGATAATTGGAATAATCATGTATTTTTATTGTAACTCTATTATTAACCAAAACTCGATTTAATTGGATAATTTACTACGAAACAGCGGATTTAGAAGACGCGATTTCCAGATTACGCACGAAGGCTCAACTTTGAAGTCATTTTACACCAATTATTATTACTAAATGAGAACGAAGAAAATTTACATTAAAAGGAACATATCCTTCAATTGAAAATGTATTAAGAAAATTTCAATTTTTGATTCATGAACTTGTAATTTTATCACGTTTAAGAAAGTGAAAAACCGAGAAATTTACCACAAGAAAACAAGTTATATATCATAATCTAGAAGTCATTAGGCAACATTAATAATTTTATACGTAAGAAGAAAGATTGTACTATAAATGTGTAAAAAATCTAAATTATCCCTCCTCAATCTTTTATGAGATAATTGTTCAAAGTTAGTATATAATCGGGGCGATCGCACGGCCTCAATCAGTCGCGCTCAGGCGCTCGTCGACGTAGGACCTATGTCGGTTGACCTTCCAGCCGCCTAAAAAATGGCAAGCGTAAAATTACGTAGTATATAGTGCGACGAAATAATTTTGATCCGTAAATATTTTATTTGTGAATCTGAAGTAGGTTGTTCATTTAGGCAACATTTTGATGAATAGTGGATCTTATAACAATATTCTCTACAAACTTTTTATTATTAAAAGCTTTTATTTAACTTGCAATGTTTGTACCCATAACCCACCACGCTGGCCCGGGTTGGTGGGTTTAACGACTGTCATCTTACGACAACAACCGGGACCAACGGCTTAACGTGCCTTCCGAAGCACGGAGGAGCTCGAGATGTTTTTAATTTGGTCACCCATCCAGCGACCCGGCATTGCGAAAGTTGCTTAGCGAGCAAGATCGCAAGCCGAACGCGCTAGCCGCTGCGCCATCGAACTCCTCAAGTCTTTAGGAATAGGAACTACGAACTGTCATATATGTGTATCTACTACAGAAATATATCAATATATATTTCTGTGGTATCTACTTATGTGCGTTCGGGTCAAATCTTGCAAAGAAGATTTGGACCCCTTCTTGGGAACTGATCGAGCTGAAATTTAGTATACCTACGTAACTTCGATGACAATACATTATTATGGCACCATGGAGCTGATATGATGATGCAGTCATAGGGACTCTGCAATGAAACAATATAACTCCGCCGTGTTTGGGCTTTTTTGATTTGTCTTGACTAAAACCATAACCTTGTGTGGTGCGGCACCACCCAGGGTCTGATTATGAAGGTGGTCATAGGAACTTCTGAACTTAGTTTTATAAATCATTAATTGAGTCGGTACTTATACAAATAAACAAATAGAAATAGGCTTAAATCTAAAATTTGACGACGGAAAAAATGTCACTGAAAAGTACGAAATAAAAAATATCATAGTGATGTCAGAATATAGCCGTGATCGCATGCTACCTTCCCTAAGGATTGCTTAAAGTGGCATGCGACCACGATTATAGTCTCTGAACATCACTATGCTACTCCCTTGTTTCGTACTTGTATGGAATAAAACGTGAAACAGAACACATCGCTCTGTCTCGCTCGGCCGATGTGACGTCGCGCGGCACTCAGCTCTGTGTTTCTGTCTCAATTCAATTAGTTCCAATTATTTGCAATTGTTATGTGTCACATCACTTTTTTCCCACCACTATTGCTGCTAAATTGATGGCGTCTAGACCACATTTTTTTTGAGTAGCGTACATTGTTTTGTGTTTAAAGTTTGATCGGGTAAAACTTTAATTGTGCCGACGGCGCGGCTACCTAATATTAATTAGTTTGTGCTTTTGTACCGTGCAATTATTGGTAAGAGTTGACAGTTGGTGTCGGCAGTTGAGGCGACTGCCTCTGAAACACGTGCGTGACGGGCCCGTGAGAACTGCCTGTAAGCTGGTGCACATCAATTTATCTTGGGTATTTGAGGGCTCTCAGGGGTAGCCAAGGGAAGTTTAGGGTAAACCTCCCATCACCAGCGGTGTGCAGACAGCCAGCGAACAGATCGCACTCGAGGAGCAGCAGCGTCAAGGACGCCCACACCGTGAGTTAGTTTCCATTAAATTATAGTTAAGTAAGTGATAAGTCTTGTCGTGCTGTAGGGAGATCACTCGCAGATCTCTCTGTAGCAAACAATTTTTGTTAGCAGAGCGCGGTTAATCCACGGATAACCTCAATTAGTTATAAGTTTCGAACTTGGTTGGTTATACCAACCAAATACTTAGAATAGATTAGTGTAGTGCTTACAATTTCCGTTATATTATTATTACATTTCAATTATATTTGGGTTTGAATTTAATTGATTAAAATTTGGTTGGTTTTGCATAACGGTATATGTAATAATAATTGCACATCTTATTTGTAAGTGCGCTTCTCGTTACAAACCCGTATAAGTTTTTTTTGTACCTATTATTTTTTTTGTTGCTGCATTGTAATTAAAGTGTGTTTAGGGAATCTTACCCCGGGTTTGTGCTATTGTTGGAGAATTATTCTCATCTCTCGTACATTTAGTTTTTTGGTGACAACGCGATGGCGAAGGCAGTCCTGGCCAAGGAGCTGAGATGGTTCGTGTCCGTGCAAGGTCTGCTGTCCCGGAGTGACCGAGACGACGCCATTTTGGAGCGGGCGGAACAGCTGAGATTGCGGGTCTCTTCGGCTGAGACGGCCATGGAGGCTTTGTCGGAGACTGCGCCGCCGGCCAGCAAAGAGGTGTGGTCGGCATACGAGGAGGACTTTGCCCAGATCATGGAAATCCATGACAATGTCGTGCAGGCAGCCTGCGACATCAAGAGGCGACGAATGGCTGCCTGGGGGACCATTTTGAACGAAATTGTCCCAGGCCCCAGCGCTGCAACATGGGCGGAGGTGCTCCAGGGCGGAGCCCACCCTCAACGGACTGGAGGCCCAGTCCTGCGCGCGGCGCGCCCACTTATCGGGAGGTGAGCCATGCGCCGGCGCGCGCACCCATAGAGGGCCCCGCGCCTGCAGGCTACCACACGGCCGGCCCTAGTGTGAGTTGGGCCCCCACGGGCGGGGGCCCGGCAGTTGACACAAAGGGTGGACCCCTCCCCGCACCGGGCTCTGTGCGCGCTAGCATAGAGCAGCGCGATCCAACGGTGCCACAGCGGTTCTCGCCGCCGCTGCACGAGTACCCACGGCTGGAGTGCCACCCGCCATACCATCGGTATGGTAGAGCGGCCGGATATGTCCCCTTAATATGGCGATGTGCATTCGCCGCCCCTACTACTACCCGGGGGCCCCCTTCGAGACGGAGCATCAGGGGAGTCCTTAGCTAGCCTACCCCTCTGAAAGAGCAGAACCGCGGACGGTTCTGCTACCTACTGCGGCGGTCCGCGTTTGGGGCCCTCAAGGAGACTCTGTCACCATCAGAGCATTGTTGGACTCGGGAGCCCTAGGTTGTCTCATGTCCACACGAGTGGCCCAAAAATTGGGCTTGGGTCTCGAGGCACCCTCAGTGCCGTTACTGGGGTTTTTTTTTTTTTTTTTTTTTTTTTTAAATACTCTCTGCTCCAACATAATTAGAGCCTATTATTAACCTAATTCACATACATACTAGTTCTCGCTTTAATACCTCTCGCACTTTCATTCCGCATACTTCACAACCATACATCTCTTTCATTCTTATACGGGTGGGACTCCCGTTTAGCCTCCCTACTCTTCTAATCTAGGGCTTTATAGCCTCTTTGTTACCATCTTTGTTGGTTTCCTTATCTTAAGACTACTAGGAAAATAAGTTTTTCACCGGAGCGATTGCTCGGGCCTACAATTTTTCTTTAAATGTTATATCTATTACATTTATTTATTTTCTATATATTAATCTTATTACCATCTTTGTTGGTTTCCTTATCTTAAGACTACTAGGAAAATAAGTTTTTCACCGGAGCGATTGCTCGGGCCTACCATTTTTCTTTAAATCTTATATCTATTACATTTATTTATTTTCTATATTTTAATCTTATCTCTATTTTACAATTTCTTACATACTATCTTACGCTATTTGTGGTGGCCTTCACAGGTCCTTACATTCTTAATTTTAATACTATTTACTATTTACTTGCAAACTTATCTTAATTATTACATTTTTAAAACTTATAATCTAGGGGAACTATAGCTATATTCGCAGATATAGCGTAGTTTATCCCATTTTTTATCTAATACCTCTTACATTTTTATTATCTATGTCTTATTTCTAAGTCTTACTGCGTCAACAATTTTGACGCAGTACGCAATAAATTTATCTGCGTGCTCACCAGCCAATATGTCCGAGAAGTTCTTAGGACGAATGAGGGTGCCCATATAAGCCTCAATGTTGTACCTCTCCAGAGTGTGTATAGGGCACTCGGAGAGGATGTGTACTAGAGTTTCGTGTATGTTTGGGTCACAGGCACATGACGGGCTATCTTTGCACTTAAAGCGATTTAAGTACGCCGAAAACCCGCCATGACCTGTGAACACCTGTGTGGTGTGTTGTGTGGGGATGAAGTTGCGCATGAATTTGTAGGCGGCAGTGATGTGTGGGAAGAATAGTTTAGTGACCTCGGCAGTAGTGCCTGACTGGTAACGCCTGTTCCATTCGTCGAGCGTTTCCTCGCGGATTAGTCGCTTGACGAATGAGACAGGACACCTGTCGTAGTCCGGCTTTCTCTTGGAGTGTAGAGCAGCATCCTTGGCAAGCTGGTCGGCCCTCTCGTTTCCCTCCAATCCCGCGTGAGCCTTTATCCAGTACAAGTCAACAGACTTGCCCTGCATAAAGGCCGTCTTAAGGTTATCCCTTGTGCTGACTGCGAGAGGATGGAGGGAGGAGACATTCACGACCGTTTGCAAGGCTGCCATGGAGTCGCTATGCACTCCAAAAGATACTTCCTTTCTACTCGACACTATTTCCGAGGCCTTGTTGAGTGCTAGTATCTCTGCTTGATAGACTGTTGCGTATGACGGCAATGTAAGTTTAACGGCTTTGGTTTCGGCGGTCCCATCCCATAGGGATAATGCCGCCCCCACCTTACCGTCAATCTTACTGCCGTCTGTGTAGATGTAGATGTTGTGTGTGTGTGCGTGTATTTGTGTGTCTTCGGTGATGTATTTGATGTCCATGTTGATGTGTTCTGCTGGGTGTGATGAGTGTAAGAATGAATGTGGAGTCTCTATGTCTCTGCCCCGTAGATCTGGCCGGGGGACCCCCCTCCTGGCTTCGTAAAGGGCGGCTGCCTCTTTAATTCGAAGGTCCAGAGGGAGCGTGCCGGACAGAACCAGGGCAGAGTTGAGTGATACTGTGCGATATGCTTTGCACATTTTCTGTGCAAAGCCCCGCTGTAACATATCCAGCTGTTTGCGTGCAGAGATTTTCTCCGCGGCCGGAGCCCAGGCAGCAGCTGCATATGTAACAACAGGTTCCACTGCCGCTGTGTAAATTGTTTTAGCTATTTCGGGGTTTAGTCCCCAGTTAACTCTGGCCGCCTTGGAAAACTGCCGGTAGAACCCTGCTGCCTTTTTGCAGGTATTCGCGATATGCGCGTTAAAGGTGAGCTTGTTATCTATTGTTAGCCTAGGAGCTTTATCTCGGGCTTATGATCTAAGTCCCTGCCGCCCATGTTGATGCGTGGGGTGTCGTATTTGAGCTTGTTAGTGATCGTGAGACAATTTGTCTTGTGCGCTGCAAATATTAACTTGTTTTGTTTTCCCCACTCCTCAACACGGGCGAGGATGGGATTAGCCTGCATGCTGATCTCCAAGGCCGTGTCACCTGCACCCTTACACCGCGCTTTTCTAGCTCTTTGAGAGAGAGAGAGAGAGAGAGAGAGAGAGAAACATTTATTGACCCTCTCCTCTTTGAGGAGAGGGTCCAAAAGAAGATTCCATAGGATGGGTCCAGCGATAGACCCCTGGACACATCCCTTCGTGGTCCTCCTGTGGATCTCCTCCCCAGCGTAGCGTACAGCCACGGACCTATCGGCCATATAATCTGCCAGCACCTTTCTTATGTTGAGGGGGCACCCTTCTTCCTTTAACCTGACTTTAATGGCAGGCCACCATGCACTGTCAAATGCTCCCTCGATGTCGAGGGAGACTAGTGTAATTATCTTTTTGTTTTTTACTTGTTCCCTAATATAATTTATTAAAGTGTACAGAGAGTCTTCTGTGCTTCTTTGAGGCACAAAGCCGTATTGATGCCTACTCAATTTGGGCAGCAGATGGTACTTTAGCCTTCCTACCAACATCTTTTCGTAGATTTTTCCGAGGACCGGGAGCAAGCCAATGGGGCGGTAAGATTTGGAAGCCGAGTAATCTGTCTTACCCGGCTTCTTGAGTACCACCACCGTTGCGCGCTTCCAGTCTCTCGGAAAAGATCCACGCTCCAAGCATTTATTTACAATGCCCAAGAACAGATTGGGGTCATTGCAAATAGCCGTCCTACAGATATCAACCGTTAGCCCATCCCCTCCCGGAGCCTTCTTGGGGTTGAACGCGTCAACAGCCATACGCATTTCTGTGCTGGTGAATGGGGGGTCGAGTACATCAGTACTTTCCCCCTCATTTGCAATCTGTGCTTCTTTGCGTGTATTCTGGTGCGTTGCGCTGTCATTTTCCCTGCGGTCCTCCGGGTAAAAGGTCTCCGCCAGATGTTGTGCGGAACCTACTGCATCTAATTGAATCCCATCTTTTACCAGCATTTGTTCTTCCTCTCTGTTAGTTGTTCTCTTTAGGACCCTATAGATACTGTCCCAGACAGTTTCTCTTTCTTGTCTTGTGCAGAACCTCTTCCATGATTGCGTCTGCGCTTTTGAAACAGCGGCTTCATACTCCTCTTTGTGTTTCAGGTACTCTGCTACTACAACGGCTCTGCAGTGCTGCGCTGCCCATCGGATCCTGCGCTTCCAAGTGACGACTGCCTTCTTGAGCTTCACTAGCTCTTCGGACCACCATGGTAAGTTTATTACATTTCTCTTTTTTAAAATTGGTATTGTTTGCTTTGATGTGTCTACTACTATTTCGTTATACTTATTTGCTATCTTTTCTATATCGTTTTTATTGTTTATATTGTTTATATTGTCTAGTGTTAAGTTTTTATCTATTAGGTTACTATTTAGTTTATTTTTAAATTTTTTGGTATTAAAAACCCTAGTGGTGCGTTCAATGTTTATACCTTTTGACTTTTGGAGTGCTAAGTTGAAAGTTATACTATTATGGTCTGAACTTGTCAGCCCTTCGTCCACTTTCCACCGGTCCACGAAAGGCAGAAGATCGTCTGAGCATGCCTTTATGTCCACGTAGCTGGAGTACCGTTTACCCCCTCGGATGGTGTCGAAGGTGGGTATGTTGCCGCTGTTTAATATGTGGAGGTTAATCTCGTGCAGCATTCCTGCCATCTCCACTCCCCGGTTATCTATCTGTGTACTGCCCCACCATGTGCTCTTTGCGTTGGCGTCCCCTCCAATGAGGATCCTACTGCCGTCCATTCTTCTGCTGATCTTTCTCAGGTGATCCAGGTAAGGCTCTATTGGCTGGTCGGGTTCGAAGTAAAAAGACACGAGGGCAATCTGCCAAGCGCTGGTCTTTACCCTCACTACCACGATGTTGTTGGTAGTGAGTTCGGGGTGTTGGATAATGTCAAGGGCCGGGTCAAAGATGGCTATGACTGCCTTGACAGTACCCTGACCAGCGCCTTGGTATATCCGTACTCCTCCTCGTGCCTTCATCCGATGCTCAGCTCCTGTGTACGGTTCCTGCAGGAGGGCGAAAGCTGTCTTTCGTTTATCAGCTTCTATAACGAGTTCTTCGGTCGCTAGCCTTTTCCTCTGCAGGTTTGCCTGGATTGCATGGTAGGGTGTAATGCCGGGGGGGCCCTTAGCAATATTGTACGGTACTGCGCGCTAATCTGTCCCACTTTTTCCTAATCGGGCAGTCAGTGCTAAATGCATTATGCTCCTTCTGTGTAAGCTGTGCCCGGCAACAGTTTCTGCATGAAGGCGGGGCCCTCGCGTTTGTCCATGTGGGACAGTCCATAACAATATTGCCTGCTGTGGGTTGCGCGTTCTCTTCTTGTACCGGATTGTGACTTTCTTTTCTTCCTCTGTTGTGTCTCGGAACAACGCCTTGTTCTGCTTCATCATGGCTTCGAGCACCTCTTCGTCCGTCCTGGCTCGAAGGACGCTCTTAGCTACGATGAGCGGGTCCTTATTTTTGGCGATCTCAGTTGTTAGGTTTGTCCCAACCCTGTCAATTCGCTCTTTGACCTTCTCTCTGTCTTCCTTCGTGTCGCAGCCTATAACGACTTTATTGCCCTTAGCTTTTCTTATTCTGGACACCGTCACCCAGCCCTCCTTCGCATCTACTGCCTCCCTTATCCTCTCTAGGACAACGTCTCCGGTGTCCGTGTCGTTTTTGGAGGCGACGATGACCGAGTGCAGAGTCGGGCGATGTTCCGGCGTCTTCCTGGGCGTTACTTGTTTAGGAGCCAAGTTGGTTTGCTCCTTCATGGTTCTAATCTCTTCCATCATTTGGTCTAACTTAGAGAGGATCTTGACACTTTCATTCCCGTCTTCTTTCATACCGACTTTAGCTTTAGGCTCCGAATGAGCATTTCGTCCTAGTTCCTCTGCGCATGCCTTAATAAAGTCAAGGCACTCATTGACGTCCCTCTTTACTTCTTTCTTAATGTTCCCAGAATCCTCCATCCTGGTTGCCGCGAAGGTAGCTACTTTTAGCATTCTATCCGACAGCGACATGTCCTTGGTGGACTGGATCATGTTTGCTGCTGATACCAATACCATTACTTCCATAGAGTCTAAGGGAAGTTTGGACTTACTAGCTGGTCCTACTCTGGTTTTAACTGTGGTGGAATAGTCAAATTTGGCAGCAGTTGAGGACGTTTTGCTAGTCTGTGGTAAAGGCTGGGACTGCGATTTGAGCGATTTAAGTGCCTTTTCCTCCATTTGTCCACTAATCCTCCTCACGGATGAGGTCGCCTTCGGACTTGTTTCGAAGGTTTTGTTCGCGGGTGTTTCAGTTCCCTTGGGACTTGTCATATTTAATAACGACGACTTCTGTGAAGGGGAAATACGAGAGGAACTTGTCGCTACACCCCTGGGTCTCGTCTTACGAGTGGGGCTCTTGGGCGTATGGTACATCCTGATTTGGATGCAGTAATGTAAATAAATGAATTGAATTAATTAATTAAATTAAAATAAAATAAAATCGTCAATTAATAATAAGGTAAAAATAAAATAAGGATAGGTAACTATTTAATTGATGGTCAAAAAGAACTGTGTATAACGTTAGGTGTTGTGTAATGTGTAGTTAGTTGTGATTGTGTATTTGCACAAGTCCTGATTTGGTAAGCAATATATCCTATATTGGCTGGCTACACAATTTTACACAAAAAGGAAATAAAATGACAATAAAATAAGCAATGCACAGTAAAATGGAATTTAAATGTTTTGACCGTCAACGGTCAGTCACGGAAATAGGTGGCTCCTACAATGGTAGAGAGCGTCAAACACACAGAAAAGTTAAAACTTATAACTAGGCCTGTCCTCAATAAAGGTACAGGTGTCAGACTTAACTAAATAAACAGAGATATAAAACTAAAAATATGAGAAAAAAATATATTTTAAAACTCTTTATTACAATCCCTGAAAACTTTTCAAGGGTGGTCTAAATGGTTTGTCTTAGCTGGGGAATGGGTCGTCCCGTTAAGACAAACAGATTAAAGTCTGTTCCAGCCAAATTGGTGTTGGTAAATTGAAAAATAAAACTTAAAATTAAAACTTAAAATTATTTTTTTACGACTCTATATGCTCTATGTAGAGTCAATGTGAATGTCAGCCTGTAGAGTTTTTCTCTCCGGTCCTTTTGGCACCAATTTGGTTCCAATCGGGCCGGAGGGTCCGGAGATACCTTATAAGCACTATTTGGGGGTGGGATATAGGGGTAGGGGGTAGTTGGGTTTCAACAGAACAGGATAGGGTAGGATATGGAGATAAAAAGTTGTCAAGGAAGCACTAACGTCCGACACGTGCTTCCTGAGCTATAGAACTTTTTATTTTGGGGAGAATTTGGGTGGGTTTGGGGGGGTAAGGTTTAAATGGGATGGGTAGGGAAGGTTTAAACGGCTACCTTTTGCTAAGGAAGCACACCCGTAAAGGGTATACTTTCTCAACAAAGTAGGTTTCCGTTTGGGATGTGATTAGGGGTTGGGGTAGGGGGTTGAAAGGGTGGGGGATAGAAAGAGAATTGTTGTGCCTTTGGCACCCGGTGGGACCGAAAATAAGCTTCTTTTTGCTCTATCTCCGATAGTTTCGGAGATAGAACAAAATTAAGTTATTGGCACAACCGGGAAGAACCTGGGAACTTTTTCGGGAAAATGGAGGGGTGTTTTATGATGGGAATGGGCCTACCCAAGTGGGTGATAAGGGGTATTCGGGCCTTTGGAACTATACCTGCCAAATGTATAGTTCCTTGGGAATATAGGGTTTAGGGATAATTTTTTGGGGGGTTGGGAGTGGGGGTTGAGAGGTGGGGGAATAGGAAAGTGGTGTATAGTTTTGACTACTAAAGTCAAATTTGAACTCCTTTCCGTTCTATCTCTGATAGTTTCAGAGATAGGGCGGAATTGAGTGTGACACCACCGGGAAGAACCTGGGACTTTGGAAATCAGGAAGGATTTTTTGATGGATTTGGATAGGGTAAGTGACAAGGATGATTTTCTCCCTAGGGAGGGTATGGGTAAGGTGTGTGGAAATGGGAGAAAATTAGGGGAGTAGGTGATGGGGGGTGGTGGGGTTAAGTATGGGGGTGGTTTGTGGTGTTGGGAGATAATGGAATTAGGGACTGGTATGGGAAGTGGGAACAAATAGTACTTTTTTAAAATTTTTGACAAAAAATTTTGAAATTTTTCCGAAAGTCCAAATTTACCAATATAGCAGTGCGGTTTGCCGGTGGGTTTGGAGGGATGGCGCTCGGAAACTATAGAAATTTGATAATTTTGGTGTAAATGGCCGAAAAGGTGTCTGTCTGTTAGATGTATGTGTGTGAAATTTGGATTTTTTAATTATGAAAATGGTGTAAAAATTTAATTTTGAATAATTTTACCAACCGCACAAACTAAATCGGCTGTATCTCCGGTTCTATATCGGTTATCTTTATGATTTTTTGGATTTGATGCCAAGTTGCCAATTGGTTGCTGTCGCGTCCGGAAAAATCCTGTTCCGGAAAGATGTCCTCCGGAAAAAACTTCAATTGGCTCCTGACCTCAAATCCAAAATTTGAGTACAAACTGTGCAGCCGTTACCGAGCTATAGGCCCTCAAAGTCAGGGCGTAATCGTAATTTTGTAAAAAAATTTTTGTAAGCGCGCGACCTTGGGCGCCTCGCCGTCTGCGAGGTGTCGTTGGAATGTTACTTCAGGGTCGCGCGACCCTCTCGACCTTTGGGGGGCTCGCGCTCGGAAAGTACTGCTCGTATCGAATGTCTGGAACTGCTATCCTTTAGCTTGTGAAGTGTACTTTAAAACTATGTGTAATTTAGAATTTATAAAAACAGAATATCATGTAAAAATTTAGTTTTAAAGTTAAGGTGACAAAATTATTAGCATAAAAGCCGTAAAAAATTGGGGTGGTATTCACCCTTATTAATAAAATTGTCAAGTACTAGAACTTCCGAGTCTTTTTAATCTAATGATAAACAGGAAACCCTTATTTTGTCAATATTGCGACTTTAAAACAACTTTTAAACTTTCTGTAAAACGTAGTGGAACACGAAAATTTTTTGAGATTTTGACACCCTATATCTACGAGACCAGAAGGGTCTCGTTAATTCTAACAAAAGAAAAGGTGGTTTTAAGGGTCAAGCTATATGTTGATGTTAAAAAATTTCAAAAAAGTTTAAAAACAAAGAAGTTGGCTTTGGGTTTCAATTTACGTAAATCCACAAATACAATTTATTTTGCGGTCGGGGTTTTTTCCCCGCTCGGCTTCGAAAGGGTGGCGCTCGGAGCTCCGGGCTCCTATTCTAACCTAATAAAAACTAAACTAAAGGGGACGAACTGGGCTTTCTGGTGATATATAAAAGGGAATTTATAATTTATATTTACATATAAATTAACACCTATTAAAAACAAGATACTACTATTTCAGCTACAAAACCGTTTGATTCGCGCTGTTTTTGCAATTTTCTACTAATATACTACTATCATCAGATAGCCCACTTAATTTCCCTTATGTAACTGAAATTCCAGCTTTCAATCGAGAAAAATTGAGGAGTTGTTCAACCTTTTATGGCGAGGGGGCACGCGCGCCGCCGTTCCCCGCCGGTCCGAAAAATTGAATAACTCAAAAACTATATAATTATAAATTATGTAATTTATCATAAGCAATGCCAGATAAATTCTGGAGCTAGATAGGATTTTTACTGAATTTATAATTAGCTGGGGTTCCTTTTACTAGCACTTTTGTAAGGGGAAAGTGCAAGTCAAAATCTTAAAAACTACGGGCCTTAATTGTTCGGCTCCTGGAGTAGGTGGCCGAAGTCTGCAAGCTGATTCAGGCTCGGCTCGATGTCTTCTTCCCCGCTGGTAAAGTTTCCGGTGTCCCCGAAGAAGTTTTGGAAGAACCCGGACTGTCCGGATTTTTGGTCTTTTCTTCCTACTTGCTCCGGGTTTGCGCAGAAAATTCCCAAATTCGGGAAACAGGTACACCTCGCCTATCCGCTCCTCCCCACAGTTCGCGATACACACTTTTTCACTCAAACTTTCGAGAAAATCGCACTTGAAGTTAGTATGGGGCACTGAAATCCAGTTTCTTCTACTTTCTTCGTTGAACTTTCACTTTGACACCAAGTGTGGCACACCGCCGTGACGGGCTCGTTAAGCCGCGTCGATTGGTACCACTATTAGGTAGATTTGAAACAAAAAACTTCTAAATAGGTTTAAAACTGTGCGGAGCGACTTAAAAACGTGGCGTTTGGGCCGAGAGCCATTTAATTACCCCGTTACTGGGGGTTGGGGGCATGCAAGTTAGAGGTCTGACGGGGCAGACCCACGTCACCTTCTCAGCGGTGCATTCCTCTACTTTGAGGATTTCGGTTATGGTCACGGTAATGGACACCATTGTGGGCTGGCAGCCCTCTACCGATCTGCCCCTAGGAATACGGGAACGTACCACGGGTCTAGATCTGGCCGACCCACTCTTTTATCATCTGGCTCCGGTGGACCTCCTCTTGGGCTCCGATGTGCTAGAATGGATCCTACTAGGCACACAGAAAGCTCTAGGTCCCTCTTCACTGGTGGCAGTGTTGACTCTTTTTGGTCTTTCAATTATGGGACCAGTCTTTGATGACTCGACCCCGGATGAGTCTAGAGTTATCCTGTCTGCGTCTCTTGCCAAAACGATGCACCGGTTTTGGGAAATTGAAGAACTTCCCATGGTCCCTAGGGTGGACCCTGACCATGCGGAGTGTGAGGCCTTTTTTTTTTTTTTTTTTTATATGAGAAGAAGGCAAACGAGCAGGCGGGTCACCTGATGGAAAGCAATCACCGCCGCCCATGGACACCCGCAAAACCAGAGGAGTCGCAGATGCGTTGCCGACCTTTAAGAAAAGAATAGGGTTAGGGGAAGGAATAGGAATTGTGAGGAGGGGTGGGAGGGGAAGGGGCCTCCGGAACTCTCACTGGCCGGACGAAACACAACAGCATCAAGTGCCATTATTTCACGCCGAATATTCGTGAGAGGGTGGTATTACCCCGGGCGAGCCGGCCCAATGCGTGCTGCAACGCAGCGTGGCTCTACCACTCAGTCATTGTCACTCATTTAGCACCACGCAGGGGTCACGTGTAGGGTCTCAAGGGTAAACCTACGGACGCGAGTAACTTTAACCCCCAAAAACCCTCCCTTTTATCAGGCCAACACGTCACGGTTGCCGTCCGGAAGGTTTGTAACTAGGTTGCCCTTTATAGTTTCTCCTCCTGCTTTAGGGGCAGTCCAGGATATTGGCGGAAAAGCGTCTGCTGGCCATGGAACGGCGCATGCGGCATGACCCCGTACTTCGTGATAAATACATAGAGTTTATGCGCGAGTATGATGCATTGGGTCACATGTCTCCGGCTCGAGTGGATTGGAGCTCAACTGAGCACTACTTCCTGCCTCACCATGCCGTGGTAAAGGCTACTTCGGGTAAGTTGAGAACAGTGTTTGTCGGATCAGCCACCACGACTACAGGGGTGTCATTGAACCAGTGTCTACATTCTGGTCCCAAGTTGCACCGGGATGTCGTTGATATTATCCTGAACTTCAGAAGACATCAGGTGGTGTTTGGAGCCGACATCCGAATGATGTTCAGACGGTCATCTACCCGGATGATAGGCGGTTCCAACTGATACTCTGGCGTGAGAACCCGGATGACCCGGTGACCGTCTATGAGCTCAACACCAACACGTATGGGTTGAAGTCCAGTCCATATATCGCCATCCGATCCTTGTTAGAGCTGGCTGAGCGAGAAAGGGCCCGCTTTCCCCGCGCGGCCGCTGTGCTGACACGTGACCTGTACGTCGACGATGTCTGCACCGGGGCCGAAAGTGTTGAGGAGGCTCTCACACTGCGGGATGAACTTATTGCACTTCTTGCAGCCGGGGGATACGAGTTGCGGAAGTGGTTGTCCAACGAGCCTGGTCTTCTAGAAGGGATCCCGGTGGACCACCAACAGAACCCTGACTTGTTTGCGGAGGCGGAGGACCCCAACATGATAGCGGTTTTAGGTATGAATTACCAACCTGTCAATGACATTTTCACTTTTCAGGTTGACCTGGAGCCCCAGAGGGTCTGGAGTAAGAGAACGGTGCTGTCCACCATTGCCCGTATGTTTGATCCGAACGGGTGGATCAGTCCGGTGATCTTCTCGGCCAAGTGCCTTTTGCAGCAGCTGTGGATGCTGGGCGTCACGTGGGACGAGCCGCTCATAGGGCCTCCATTAGATACCTGGCTCGAGCTAATCTCTACCATGAAGGAAGTCAACCGGGTCGCCCTACCTCGTCGAATTTTGCCGCCGGGCAAATCCCAGGTAAGTCTACACGGCTTTTGCGATGCTTCCGAGCGGGGGTACGCTGCTGCAGTATACCTACGAACTGTTGACTCCGAGGGCCGGGTCAACGTCGTATTACTTTTAGCTAAAAGCAAGGTTGCTCCAATAAGAACTCGTCTGACCATCCCTAAATTGGAGTTGAGCGGGGCTCATCTACTAGCCAGGTTGCTAGGTCACGTTCGCCGGGAGTTGGCCGCCACCGTTGACATCCGAGATGTCTTTGCATGGTCCGACAGCCAAGTCGCACTGGCATGGTTGCGCGCGGCGCCACATACTCTGGAGATCTTCGTGGGAAACCGAGTTTCCCAAATACAGAGCATTGGAATTCCTATCATCTGGAGATACGTCCCGGGTGATATTAACCCGGCGGACTGTGCTTCTCGGGGCTACACTGCTCCGGAATTGGTGGACCACCACCTCTGGTGGGGACCAGCGTGGCTGGAGTCGCCTGAGACTTCTTGGCCTGTCCAGCGGCTGGACAGGACGGTCCAGATCTTGCCTGGGATGCGTGTGCATGCTCTGTCCGTGGAGACGGCCCTGGAACCCGACTGGCTTCCTGGGCGGTACAGCAGTTTGGACAAGTTGCTGGTGGTGACCAGCTGGATGAAAAGGTTCATCCATAACTGTCGACATCCGCGGGAAAGTTCTTTGTCCCCAATTGTGAGTGCAGAGGAGCGTCGGAGCTCGCTACTGCACTGAGTTCGGGTATTGCAGGCGGACCACTTCAAGGCTGAGCTTCTGGTTCTGCGTGAGGGCCGCGCAAAACTAAAAGGAGCGGTCGCCCGGTTAAATCCTTTTACAGATGCGGAGGGGCTTCTGCGTGTTGGAGGCCGACTTCGGAAAGCCGACCTGCCTTACGGGAGTCGCCACCCCCTACTCTTACCGAAAGATGGATCCTTGGTCAAGCTCCTGGTGTCCGATCGACACATCCGTAATGCGCACGCAGGGTGCGGCGCATTATTAGCCATCCTACAAAGGGAGTTTTGGATATTGTCTGCTCGAAGAGCCATCCGTGGAGTGCTCTTCCGGTGTTTGCCTTGTTACAGGTTGCGGGCGTCATTCATGCAGCCGCAGATGGGGGATCTGCCTACGGACAGAGTCACTCAGTCTCGTCCATTCTCGGGGGTCGCAACAGATTTTGCGGGACCTTTTTCGGTAAAGACGACCACGCTTCGCAACGCTCGGGTTGTGAAAGTCTATTCGTGTGTGTTTGTGTGCCTGGCCACCAAGGCCGTCCACCTGGAAGTGGTTTCGGCGTTGTCCACGGAAGCCTTCGTCTCCGCGTTGGATCGTTTTGTGTCGCGTAGAGGTTTGCCTTCACTTATTCGCTCCGACAATGGCACAAACTATAGGGGTACGGCTACCTATCTAAAAGATGTTTATAAGTTTTTAGAAACTAATGTAGATAATTTAAGTCAACTCCTCGCTCGGAGGGGGGTAACTTGGCGGTTCAGTCCCCCAAATTGCCCCCACTGGGGAGGAATCATTGAGGCTGCCGTCAAGTCAGCAAATACCCACCTCCGCCGCGTGATAGGAGAAACGGTCCTGACGTTTGAGGAGCTTGCTACAGTATTCTGCAAGGTAGAGGCGGTCCTCAACTCTCGTCCTCTCTGTCCCCTGTCCCCGGATCCCAACGATCTCCTGGAGGTCCTGACTTGTTCGGAACAAAATGGCCACTTACGGCTGGCAACCTTTTTTGTAGTTTTAATTTGTATTTGACAGACGACTGTCCATGTCAGTGTTAGTGTGACACACTCTCACGTTGAACTTATGATAGGTTAGGAACCGAACGCGGGGTCGCGTAGAAATGTTTTGGTGTAATTTGATGTGTAGGGCACATAGTCAGTTAAACTCGGCGGACCGTAGGGATTAATAAACAGCAACAGTGTAGAACATAAGTTTAGTTTAAAGTCAGTGATTTGTTTGGTCGACACGCACACGTGGCGTACAATTGAACGGTGCTATGTGTGGTATTGTACGTATCATCACGTATTTGTCTGGGATCAGTACTGAGGGGGTAGCCAACGGGAAGTTAGGGCCTTTCCACCACCATAGCACCAGCCCCGAAGACGCGCGGGAGCGCGATCCAACACAGCAGTTGCCGGGGAGGCGAGCTACCATCACCACTGCAGCCAGCAGCGGCCTGGGCGCGGCGGACTGCACCGGGCTGAGCGGCGCGTATCAAAGGAACTAGTATGTAAGTCATTTCTGTTTAGTATAATTAAGTAGCAATTTAAGTTTATTGTATAAGGGCCCAGCACTATTGTTGTCTTGATGTAGACTATCTATTCAAACAATTTTTGGTAGCAGAGCGTGGTTTTGTCTACGGACCTCAAGTAATTAGTTATTAGTTTTAGTGTTAAGATTGTTTGCAACCGCATATTAAATTGTATTCAGAATGCAATGTTGTAATATGTAGGTCTTGTTGTGTGATTACAGCAAAGTTGTGTAAGATTGTCTCACTGCCGTCAGTGTAACAATAATTAATTTGGTTTTTGTCTCGCATTTAAAATGCTTTGAGTATGTAGGAAGTTTATTGCGGAAAGTCATTGCAAGTGCAATTGTCATACTTAACTTGCTGTAATTACTTGCTTAATAGTGCAATGTAAACATTTGTTTTTTGGTTACACATTTAGAATGTATTTATTTGAGTTAGGATATGTATAGTCAATTGTTGAAAACCTAATTTAGAATTAGTCTTGGTACAACAAATAAATATTTTGATGTTAAGTGTTGCATTTGTTTGCAAACAGAATTTTAAGATTCTAGCGGTTTGCAAATAATTAAACATTTTATTTGATTCTTGGGGTTTGAAACCTAATTTCAAGTTGGTCTAGCTGCGGCAGCGTTAAAATTCTGATCTGTTTGTAAGGATTCGTTTGAAAACTTAATTTAGAATTTAAATTTAAAGCATTGAAAATTGTGGAATTTTGATTTGGTTTGTTGTTTCACTTTGAAAACATATTTGAATATTGTAGGCATTTGATTCACAATATTTGTAGTTAGGTTGTCTAGCGATTGCAAGGCTGTGGACACATGTATTAATGTTGCAGTTATGTTACCATATAAACTGTTTGCTTACATAGTGAGTTTGGCCTATGTATGATTGATTGTAACATTTGTTTGTTAAATGACTTGTTTACATAGTAAATTTTAATTGAACAGTCAACGTTTATTGTGGCTGCTTATTGCTTGTTTTGTTTATATGGCGGCTATGTTACATTTATTTTGTTTCCATAAGTTGTTTCTTTCTTTGAAAATAATTTAGTTTCATTAATTTGAGTCACATTCATTTGAAAACCCATTTTAGATGTATTACATTGATTGAAATTTGGTTGGATTATTATATAACGGTTTATACAATAATAATAGCACATTTTGTTTTGTTTGTGCCTTCATTTTTAAAAACCAATTTTAAAATTTAATTTGATTATTACATTGGTTTAAATTGATTGATTTATGCATAGGGACTATGTTATAATAATACTTGTACATTATATTTATTAGTGCGCTTCTCGTAGCAAACACGTATAAGTTTATTTTGTACTTATTAATTTTGGTTGTGGCTACATTGTAATTAAAAGGTAGTAGGGAACATTGCCCTGTCTTTGTGCTATTGTTGGACATAGAATCTAATTCCTCGTTATTTGTTTTTTGTTGACAACGCGATGGCGGAGGCAGTCTTTGCAACGCAGCTGCGCTAGTTCGTGCATACGCAGGATCTGCTGTCTCGGAGGGGCTGCGATGATGACATCCTCGAGCGAGCCAGGCAGTTAAGGCAGCGGGTGTCTTCGGTTGAGACCGCCATGATGGTTTTGTCGGAGACTGCTCCAACATCCCACAAAAAGGTATGGTCGGCATACGAGGATGATTTTGACCAAATCATGGAGATTAATGATAATGTCGTCCAGGCGGCATGCGACATTAAAAGGCGACGGATAGGGGATGTCCAGCGATCCACACCGCCACCAGTGGGAGGGCCTGCGATGCCTGATGGGCTTCCTACCCATCAGTTAGGAAGTTTTGGTGGCGCTGTGGAAGAGGGGTCGTTGGTAGACGCACACGCGCGCCAATTGTTGTCGCTACCTAAGGTAGCTAATCGGGCGGACTTAAAGACGCAACTGTTGACGCCAGTCACAGTTGCGTGTAATGCGTTGCGACAGTTAGGGTTGCCAGTAGCCGAGTGGTCGCTCCTACTGATGCATATTGTGTTGGACAAGCTGCCAACGGACGTTCGTTCCCGGTTTGAGCGGGAAACGGCAGAGAAAGGGGGGGCTACTCTGCCGGGATTGGAGGAACTTCTAAAGTTCCTCGGCGATGAGGCGGGAGTCGTAGCGACCTCCCAGCCTGACCTGCCGCCATCAGAGGCGCAGGCTTCAATGGGACGCCAGGCGAATCCCACTGTACAGCTGCAGCCAGGACACACTACGTCGCGGCGGGCGGCGCTGACTGCAGCGGCCGGCATGGACCCGGCTTGTACACAGTGTGGCCAAACGGGTCACACTACGACGCGGTGCCAGGACCGACGAGGGCTGCGTGTAATGACGAGGCGGCGTATAGCAAGGCGAAGCGGCCTTTGCTTTGGCTATAGGCCTCAACGCCGCAGTGCATTTGGTGGACCACTCCATTTATTATTGTTTTGTGGCAACAGATCGGGAGCGGCTTCACCGACCACACAACAGCGGTGGCAGCGTTACACGGGCAGGGGTGCTCCAGTGCGGAGCACACACCTACCAGCGGACTAGAGGCCCAGTCATGCGCGAGGCGCGCCCCCACATCGGAAGGTGAACCATGCACAGGCACGCAAACCCGCGCCTGCAGGTTACCATGCCGCCGGCCCATGTGCGATTCGGGTATCACACGGGCGGGGGCCCGGTGTCACGAAGGAGGGACCCCTCCCTGCAACTAGCTCTGTGCGCGCCAGCGTGCAGCCGCGATCGAGCTATGCCGCAGCGGTTATCGTACCACCCGCGGTATCACACGGGCGGGGGCCTTCTTTGGAGATTTGGGACCCGAGCAGGCCATAGCTAGCCTGCCCCTTTGCGAGAGCAAAACCACGGACGGTTTTGCTTTATACTACGGCGGCCGCGGTTTGAAAGATTTAAGCAAACCTTAAATGTGAAATTTGTTTGAGAGATTTTAAAGAAATCTTAGATTTGAAATTTTAATTTTGTGCTACATTGTTTGGTGGCATGCTTACTGGGTGTTTGACGGGGCAAACACAAGTCACCCTCACATCGGTACACAATCTACGGTGAGGAATGTCAATTTCGGTAACGGTAATGAAATTCGCCCGCAAGGATAACGGCACAGACATTGGTCTAGATCGGGCAGACCTACACTTTGTCACCTGGCCCAATTGACCTACTCTTGGGCTCGGGTGTACTAGGACGGGTCCTACTAGGCACCCAGATAGCTCTGGGTCGCTCTACACTGCTGGCAGTGCCAACTATTTTGGTTTTGTTTCTATTATGTACACAGTTTGACGACTCGACTCCGCATAGTCTAGAGTCATTGCGTTTGTGTACCATTTCCATAACTATGCACAAGTTTGGGAAATTGAGAAACCTCCCATGGTCTACATGGCAGCCCATGCCCATGAGGATTGTGAAGCCTTTCAATAGGCCAGTACGTCACGGTTGACGTCTGTTGGATGTGTTACTAGGTAACGTAATTTGTAATTTTCAATATTGTTTGTCCAAAGAGCTTTATTTGTGTAGTGCTCTTTCGGTGTTTATTTTGTCACAGTGGACGTCTTCACCCGTGCAGCCGCAGACGGGGGGTCTGCCTTCGGACCGAGTCACTCAGTCTCGTCCGTTCTTGGGAATCGCACGAAACGGGTTTTCTCGGTAAAACCGACCAACCTTCGCAACGCTCGGGTTGTAGGTAATTATTTTGTGTTTTTTTTGTGCCTGGCTACTAAGGCCGTCCTCTTAGGAGTCTTTTCGTTGTCCACGGAGGCCTTCGTCGTCGCGTTGGATCGTTTCGTGTCGCGTAAGGGTCTACCTTCACTTATTCGCTCCGACAATGGCACAAAATGGCAAGGGCACGGGTGTAACTAAATGATGTTTGTAAATTTTTAGAAAATAAGCTTTGGTAAACAAGATAATTTAATATTATTTTAATTTGGCTAATTAGATTTAGTATGTTGTTGAAGGAGAATGACTTGCTCTCCTTGCTTGTAGCTAGGGCAGCATTGTAAAGTGTTTGTTGGCGAGCATGGGACTGCGGTTCGATTCCGCGATGAGCCACAGCAGCTGTCTCTCCTTGCCCGATGGATTGAGCTAACGATCGGAGCCTTCCGATCGGGGCAGGGGTCTGTTCGGAACAAAATGGCCACTTACGGCTGGCAACCAAAGTTTTAATTTGTATTTGACAGACGACTACCACTGTCAGTGTCAGTGTGACACACTCTCACGTTGAACTTATGATAGGTTAGAAACCGAACGCGGGGTCGCGTAGAAAAGTTTTGGTGTAATTTGATGTGTAGGGCACATAGTCAGTTAAACTCGGCGGACCGTAGGGATTAATAAACAGCAACAGTGTAGAACATAAGTTTAGTTTAAAGTCAGTGATTTGTTTGGTCGACCCGCACACGTGGCGTACAATTGAACGGTGCTATGTGGTATTGTACGTATCATCACGTATTTGTCTGGGATCAGTACTGAGGGGGTAGCCAACGGGAAGTTAGGGCCTTTCCACCACCATAGCACCAGCCCCGAAGACGCGCGGGAGCGCGATCCAACACAGCAGTTGCCGGGGAGGCGAGCTACCATCACCACCGCAGCCAGCAGCGGCCTGGGCGCGGCGGACTGCACTGGGCTGAGCGGCGCGTCTCAAAGGAACTAGTATGTAAGTCATTTTTGTTTAGTATAATTAAGTAGCAATTTAAGTTTATTGTATAAGGGCCCAGCACTATTGTTGTCTTGATGTAGACTATCTATTCAAATATTTTTTGGTCATTTTTTGATTGGGCAGCCGCTCACTGCTCTGCCGGAATACCCATGGAGGGAAGAGCGTACAACCCGGTTGTCACGCTATCAGATGTTGCAACAAATGGGCCAGGACTTTTGGAATCGCTGGTCAGTTGAATACTTGCACCTGCTGCAGCAAAGGGTGAAGTGGACAGACAGGACTGAGCCTCCTCGGGAGGGAGATTTGGTTTTGTTGAAGGAGGCTAACTTGCCATCCTTGGTTTGGCGCCGGGGCCGCATTTTAAAGTTGTTAGTTGGTGAGGACGGAACACCACGCGTCGCGGAGGTGTTGGTCGGCGGTTCGATTCTGCGACGAGCCCTAGCAACTCTCTTTCGTCTCCCGATTGAATGAGCTAGCGGTCTGAGGTTGGCCCTTCAGACCGAAGCGGGGGGATGTATGGAATAAAACGTGAAACAGAACACATCGCTCTGTCTCGCTCGGCCGATGTGACGTCGCGCGGCACTCAGCTCTGTGTTTCTGTCTCAATTCAATTAGTTCCAATTATTTGCAATTGTTATGTGTCACATCACTTTTTTCCCACCACTATTGCTGCTAAATTGATGGCGTCTAGACCACATTTTTTTTGAGTAGCGTACATTGTTTTGTGTTTAAAGTTTGATCGGGCAAAACTTTAATTGTGCCGACGGCGCGGCTACCTAATATTAATTAGTTTGTGCTTTTGTACCGTGCAATTATCGGTAAGAGTCGACAGTTGGTGTCGGCAGTTGAGGCGACTGCCTCTGAAACACGTGCATGACGGGCCCGTGAGAACTGCCTGTAAGCTGGTGCACATCAATTTATCTTGGGTATTTGAGAGCTCTCAGGGGTAGCCAAGGGAAGTTTAGGGTAAACCTCCCATCACCAGCGGTGTGCAGACAGCCAGCGAACAGATCGCACTCGAGGAGCAGCAGCGTCAAGGACGCCCACACCGTGAGTTAGTTTCCATTAAATTATAGTTAAGTTAGTGATAAGTCTTGTCGTGCTGTAGGGAGATCACTCGCAGATCTCTCTGTAGCAAACAGTATTTTTCATATGCATTATTTCCGTAGTCGGGTTTATGTTTTTAAACTTTTTTTACATTTAAATTATTTTAGGATTTTTAAAGATTGCTCTTTTGCCAATGTATAATAAGTAGTTACTGTCTGTCTGTGCCAGATACCCGTGCAATATAAGTATAATACCCCAGATAAAGTCACCAAATTACGCGATATAGATCGCTTCTCATACAAATCCGTCGCTAATCTGACGTCGAACCAGAGGCTAACTGACTAATTTCAACACCTATCGCAATATCTTTCAAGTAGAAGTACATAGTTTCGCTAGTTTGATATGGCAATGTTGACTTAAAGCATAAGCATCAAGCACTGACAAATTTCGACGGTTGAAAGCCAGACCTCGGTAGCCAAGTGGTTAAGGCAGCCGCCCGGAATGCGGAAGGTGCGTGGTTCGATTCCCGCCTGAGGTTGTCGTCTTTTTTCAGTGTTTAAAAAAAAAATTTTACTTAAGTATATTTAAGCGTTAATAAAACGCTAAAATACTAATAATACATTAATACATTAGTTTGATTATTTTAAAAATTATTTAGTAATAAGCAAACTAGCAAAGCAATGTACTTGTACTTGAAAGGTATTGCGATGGGTGTTGAAGTTAGACAATTACCCCCCGGTTTCATAATACCGTGCGTGAAAGCTAAAGAGAACAAGTTAATTTAAAAAGAAAAAACGAGTTTGAATATTGACAACTCTTTTCATGTTTTTTAGTAATCTTTTATTGAAATGAAACTTTTTTTAGAATAGAATAGAAATAAATTTATTAAGCATCAAAAAACACTATATAAACATTTTACGGATTAACTCGCGTTTAATTTTACTACGTAACATAGTTTTTCAGTTTCCTAACGACCGTCAATCATTTTTATATTTAACCAATTATGATTATGATTGACGGTAGGCAAATAACTTCTAACTTATAACTTATATTACTAAAAATAAAACTATGTAATGTAGTAAAACTAAACCTGAGTTACTCCGTAAAAAGTGTTTCATTTCATTGTGTAGTGCTCGCATAAGCCTTAGAAAACAGTAAGTAATCTTTTAGACAACTAAATATGACATCGTTTATGTACTTGAAATATATTTTCGGCATATTTTTTTTTTCTTTCCTGTATTATTGAATTTATGTTTAAGTTTGTTTTGTTTTGGTACCATAGATTTATAATTTACATAGCAGGCCAAACGAACTTAATTAACAATTAAAAACTTATGAAAAATGGTGTCCTAACACACAATTTAAAATTTCGTACTCAAAAATTTAATATTTTAACTGCCTTACATAATATCTAGTTAGGTGAGAGAGTCACGTCAGAGCGAGCCAGAGGCGCGTCATCATTTTATAAATGCAGACGCGTTGCTGTTTGTTGTTATTCCGAATTAGCCAAATAGGTACAGCCGTTCTGAAGTGATGCATATACATACGTGTCCAATTGTGGTCAATAAAGCCGTAAGCAACCGCTACTTATGTTTATTTTTGGAATGTGCTCATGAAGCCCTGTCATTTGATATCAATCACCGCAACATTTTTTTTAGTTTCTACTTCATGTCTTTCAGAGGGCGCCATATTCGATTTAATGTAACGTTATAGCCTGTAACCAGTGATTTAGGTACTTTCAACGTAGGTAGGTATCCTCATTTTGCCAAATTATGATTAGTAGTTTAGAAGTTGTGAGGAAACAGATGCACGAACATACATACATATCTATTATCGGTCAAGATCATAATCTGCCTTTTTGCTTCGCCGTTGTCGGGAAAAACTAGTTTATTTTTATAAGTACCTAGGTACCTACCTACTCTGTTAATTATAATAAAATTTTATTGTACGAATTTATTTATGTAGATAAATAATATATTGTGGACAGTATTTTTATTTTCTTCGTAAACTTTAGTTTTTTACTTATTAAAATATAGGTACGCCATAGCTACAGGATCTCAGAGCACGGATTTCCCGCTCGCCCGCTACGCGCCCGCTATTGCCCGGGCGCGCGGCGATTCCGTGCTCTGTGTAGATCAAGATCGTTCAGTCGTCCCGGGGGTAACCTATCATAAATTCGAAACTTTCCTGTACGAATTTCAATTGTTCGAAAACGGAATGACGAAGTTTTAAATACCAGATCGTTGCTTTTACATAATTTTGTTAATCCATAAACTTATCATACATACGTTTCATTTTCCAGAAAAACTATTAGCCGATTATCAAAACTACTTTTTTTCTTTTGGAAGATGTTTTGTTTACAATAAATTTCATATCTAGAAGTATTAAAATTCGAAGTAACTTTTTCTCTAAAATATCATACTCATACCCAGTTTTTTTTTGTTTTTCATATAATCATATTATTAGGTGAATAAACTTAAATGTCTTGAAAAGTTAATACTTTATGTTTCCGGTAAGATTGTGTTTCAAAAGTCAGTGACAAAAACGAATCGCGGCAAAACCGACTCCACGTAGTCTTGTCTGCCCTACGCTAGAGTGTAATTCAAGCCCGCGTAGGCGCGGAGAGGCGAGGCGGCCCGCGAGCTGAGGAGCGGGTGGGTTTAACGCCCGCCGCCGCGGCCAAAGCTGTGGTGGTGAGCTTATGCCATCTGCGACGGTAAGCTCGCGTGGGACCGCCGGAGCCTCGCAGCGCCGGAGCCGTGACAGAAACCATGCCTGCTGCATGCTTGGTTGCATGCTGCATGCTTGGTTGCATGCTGCATGCTTGGTTGCTTGCTGCTTACTTGTTTGCATGCTGCATGCTTGCTTGCATGCTGCATGCTTGCTTGCATGCCGCAGCTTGCTTGCAAGCTCCAAGATTGCTTGCTTACATGCTGCATGCTGCATGCTTGCTTGCGTGGTGCATGCTTCCTTCCATGCTGCATGCTTGTTTGCATGCTTAAACGTTACTACGATGAAATTATGAATTTTAATTATTTGAAATGTTGTATTTTAGTAATATTGGAAACGTGTTTGTGGAAAATGAATCGTCTAGCATTAATAGCTTCGGCCAAACGTTGAGTGGGATTTCAAAACATAGAGATTTTGAAAAAAATAACAATCGATAATCGGCATTTCAAAACTTTGTAAATTGTGTTTTCGGTAAAAAGAAAATTATGGAAAACAAAAAACTACAAAACGTTTTCGGCCAAATAAAATTCGTACAGGCGAAATTCGAATTTATGATAGGTAACCCGTCCCGGGTCGCAACTGTGTGGCGTACGCGTGAGGCAAAACTCACGCACACTCACTCCGTCGCGTTGCCGAGCGGTAAAAACCTAAACACCGAGCGCGGAAAAATGTTACAACGCTCTTAAGTGACTCAGCCCACAACAGCTCTTCGAAACACCTCCAGCTATGCGATTCTCTAAGCGACACATAGACGCTGCGCGCATGGCTGTGAGCCGCTGTCTCTTTCCAATTCTATGAATCAATCTCAATAGAGGACTGCGTTAGTCTACAATCAGATATTGTGTCCCTGGTGGACTAGTGTAGTGCATGAGCCTAAATGTGAAGAAGCGTGTTCGACCATATCTTTCACTCGCGCTAAATATCCTATATTATTTCATTAAAACGAAGATGGTTTTATTCTTGAAAGAAGGCAGGTAGTAAGGGATTTAGGAGTTACGTTCGACAGTAAGCTCAGCTTCACACACCATTACGACACAACCGCCGCCAAATGCAGACAACTGTTGGGTTTTGTTTGCCGCATGTCCCGCGAGTTTAAATCCACTGAGAGTGTCCTTCAGCTATACCGGTCGCTGATTCTTAGCCGGCTTGAGTATGCTTCCGTCGTTTGGTCACCTTACTATCAAAATCACATCGATAGGCTGGAATCTATCTAGAGGCGTACCCTTAAGGTTTTGACGGCCAAGCGTGGTCTTAAGCGCGAGCTTCGGTCTTACAGCGAGTGTCTAAGTTTCTTTGGTTTGCAGAGTTTGTATGGTCGCCGTCGGATGCATGGTATTTTGCATTTATATAAAATACTGAACGGTCTGTTATCGACATCTCTTTTATCTCAAACTTATTTAAGAATTCCCAACAAGTCACCTAGATCGGAGCGTCCATTCAGTGTACCGCTTCTTTACCATAATTCACAATGTATGTAATTACAAATAAATACACAGGATAATTATGGACCCCGCAGGGGCACGAAAATTAAGTAGAAAGGAGGAAGCGCTTTTAGATAATATAGAGTATTAAATATTTTTATGTTTGTTATTTGAATATATAATAATTTACTATAAGTTATCATTTAGATATTCGTCTATATCATAATAGATTTTAGAAGTTAATAGTTACTTTACTTTATTTATAAATGTATTGTCGTTTTTTTCTTCTATCCATTCCTTTGGAAGCTTATTATATATTTTTATTGATTGATTATATGTGTTTGATAAGTTTAGTTTAAGCCGGGTAGTTGGCAGTATTAATTTATTTTTATTTCGTAATGAATATTTACTTTGTACTTCTTCACGTTTTGTGAAGAATTGTTTGTATTTACGGGCAAATTTACATATCTCTAAAATATAAAGGCAAGATAATGTGAGTATTCTGTATTTTTGGAAATAGGGTCGGCAGCTGTCATTTTGAGTTATATTTGCAATTATTCTGATTGATTTCTTTTGAAGAGTGAATAAAGCAGGAGCATCCGTGCTATTTTCCCACAGTATAATGCCGTAGTTGAGCCAAGCATGTGCATATGCATAGTAGGTCGATATTGCTGTTTGTACACTAGTGGTCTTTTTAGTCTCTCGTAGTGCACATGCAAAACTAGCCAACTTTGATTTAATTTTTTGTATGTGTGCTTTCCAGTTAATATGAGTGTCTATAACAATACCGAGCGAAGTGAATTCATTGATGCTTTCTAATTTAATGTTTTAATAGGTATAATTTAAATTAAGGACGGATTTTTGATATGGATGAAACGTTATTAATTTAGTTTTTCCAAAATTAATTTTAAGGTGATGTTCATTTAACCAGTCTGAGGTTCTAGAAAGTAATGAGTCGAGTTTTTGATGGACATTATTATTATAATTATTTTGACCTGAAGTTAATAAAGATATATCATCAGCAAACAATACGCATGGTTCCTTAATGACTTTAGGAAGGTCATTGATGTAAATCAAAAATAGTATGCACCCAACGACGCTTCCTTGAGGAATGGATGCATTTATGATATTGTCCTGGTGGCATCATCAAAGTGCTCAATGTCAACGAATTGTTGGCTGTCCTTTAGGTACGACGCAAACCACTCGTGGGTAGCACCGCGGATGCCTATTCCGTAAAGTTTCTTTAAAAGAATATCATGTTGGACCCTGTCATATGCCTTGGTCATGTCTAATAGGATAGGTACCTATGCCATATTGTTTGTTATCTAACACCCTAATAATCTCTTTAATGTATTTGTACACTGCCAAAACAGTAGACCTATCCTTGCAAAAACCATTTTGGCAATCGTCGAGAATATTATATTTTTCGCAAAATTTAGTTACGCGGTTGCATATCGCTTTTTCAAATATTTTTGACGCTGACGGCAGAAGAGCGATTGGGCGATAGTTGGTTGGGTCTGATTTGTCGCTTTTCTTGTGGATCGGTAACTATTTTTCTTTTTAGTAAAGTTGGGAACGCTGCCTCCTCAAAAGATTGGTTTATTAGTATAGGAAAGGGATACGTTAGTTCTATAGCACAATATTTTATTAAATTTGGTGGTATTTCATCAATGCCATGACTTTTTTTATTCTTTAAGTTTACATAGAATATGCCGTGATTTTAATGAATTGCTACTAAAAGGAACCCTCTATTGTGCCTGACATCTATAGTTCGTCGCTGAGCAGTTTTAAATTAAATCTAGGTAAATTAATAGAGTTATGAAATATTTGATATGTAAAAACTTTTTTAAATTTAATTTTTATTCTGTTAATTTTAATAATAAATAATAATAATAATATCTATTTATTTCAGGCTATTGCCCATAATTTGTTAGTTTACACATGCCTTAAAAATTATGTTAGTAATTTTACTTTTAGTAGTTAATGTACTTAAATATTTTTTTTTATTTTAATTAGTTTTATAGTTGCTTTTGTATTGTATTCGAATGTCTATTTATAATATTTTAATATTTCAATAAATAATGCATGTATATTTTATTTATTTTATTAGTATTGGATCAAATTTAGATGAAATATTTGCCTTGCCAAAGGTTACTCATGCGGTGTACTCACGTCATAGGAACTACAACCTGTCCTTGATACATATCTTGTTCCTTTTTTTAAAACATGCTATGTTGTATTCTGTTTATGTACCGAATAAATAAAAAAAAAAAGAATATGAAAGAGACAGAGTCAATTCTCAGCGCTGCGGCAGCCACTGCTACCAAGGCTTCAACTTAGAGAATCGCACTGCAGACTAGATCTGTGAGCAGTGTGAGCATTAAATGCCGAGCGAGTACTGTGACTGTGAGCTCCAAATACAGACAAATATCGCTATCGGCATGTCGTCCCCTGTCTTGGAATCCCTTTTTTTATCTGCAACAAATTTTTGTGACCACCTTTTTATAAGATACGCACAGCCAGCAACAAATACCTAGGATTCTTACAAATATTGGACAATCTGAGGAGCTGTTGCCAAACGCGGGTCCTTAAGTCTAAATGAAGTCGGTAATTTCAATCACAACCACATAATTTTGTATTAATATATTATTTTTGAATAAACTAATAGACTGTGTTTTTGAGCAGACACAATAGAAAATATAGTGTAAGAATTATAAGTGACAAATCAATGATTATGATCTGATTCTAAGGATAATCCTGGAAAAATGGTTTAATTAACATGACATTTGTGTCCCATGTTGAATTGTATTTTTGATTTGGAGCAATAAATCTTAGTTAGTGTACACAAAACAAAACTGTATTAAACACAGTCAATCATGTCAAGTAAATTACTTCCCTTAGATGACAGGTAAAGCGGACCTATGCGTATTTAAACAACATACATAGAATCTTCCTCAAACTTTTTGGTTAGAAATGATAACTTTATAACTATCAGCTTTGAAAACATTCAAGTTATTATTTTTCGAATAGAGCCACCGAGTATTATCAAACTACCGTACTGATTTATTGTTACTGATTTTGTTGCAAGAGATGTAAACATATATCTCAAGATGCTCGTGGTATACCATGTCTGGCCAACGATTAACTAATAATTTGGCCCCACCTGGATAAGGCTACCTAGAGCTGGATGGCTCGCCTTGAATGAAATGAAATGAAATGAAATGAAATATTTGAAATATTTATTTGCTATAGAGACACGGTTTACAATATTGGTATTCAAAGACATTTTTTAATAGTGCAGGCGTGCTCTGCTGATTCCTCAGCATGCAAAAACTTAAAAATTAAATTAAAACAGGACACCTATGACATGATCATTATATTAATTGGGGATTATACTTATTTAAATTAAAATAGAAAAACAGAATTCAATTAGCGCATAGATAATACAATAATATAAATTTAAAACTGATTATGGTAATTATGATTGTTGCATGTTAAAAAACTCCTTCAAATTATAAAATCCAATGTCAATAAGCCATTTTTTTAACATTCTCATAAATAATGTAGTAGGGTGCCTTCTTATATTAACAGGTATTGCGTTATATATCCGTATTGGCATTATATGGCAGTTGTTCTGAAAAAGAGCACTATTACACCTAGAAACTATCAGTTTGAATGGATCTCTTGGCCGCAGTCGACGATTTTGAACTGGAACCCTGAATAAATCCTTATTATTCCTAACGAAATACCCTACTTCGAGAATATAAAGCGACGTTAATGTTAATAATCTATATTTCCTAAACAATGGTCTACAGCTATCTCGAGGGCCTGCACCGCCAATAGCACGCACACATTTTTTTTGTGTTAAAAATAGTTTATTGACGTCCGTAGAGTTTCCCCACAAGACAATTCCGTACATCAATATCGACGACACATAGCCGTGATATGCTAGAAGAGCCGTTTTCTCACCCGCTGTTCTTCTTAGACGGTAAAGAGCGAATACAAAACGACTTAATTTACTACAAGAGCTATGCACATGGCCTTTCCAATTACAATAGCAGTCTACTACAATTCCCAAGAATCTAGTTTCATAGACCTCGTTAATGGTTTTATCTTTGCTTTTTATATTAAGAACATGAGTCTTAGATTTATAGTTAGAAAACTGTATATAGTTTGTTTTAGATGCATTAATATTAAGACTGTTTGCATGTAACCATTCGTTGATATTTTCAATTGCTTTATTTATGGCAGCCTCGTAGGTAATTGTATTATCATCATCCGGTATTATAAGTGATATATCATCAGCAAAGAGAACAGTTTCATATCGGGTGACTTTAGGCAGATCTTTGACATATAATAGAAACAAAAGTGGTCCCAAGACGCTTCCTTGAGGCACTCCAAAATTGTTTCGTAGGTATGACGATTTGTAATCAATTGCTTCGTTATTTCCATTGATTTTAGTGATATGTACACACTGTGTTCTATTAGTCAGGTAACTACTAATCCAGTTAAGTGCATTACCCCTTACGCCGTACTTTTCACATTTATTTAGCAAGATAGAGTGTTTAACAAGGTCGAAAGCATTAGCCATGTCAAAAAATACGACCGTAACTGGAACTCTCTTGTCTATATTACCAGTAATATTGCACATAAGTTTATATCCGGCAAGAGCTGTGGATTTACCCTTCTGGAAACCATTTTGTTGACTGGCTATAATATTATGTTTTTCTAAATAAGACAAAAGTCTACTTTTCATAGCTTTTTCAAAAATTTTTGAAAGAATAGGTACTAGTGTAATAGGTCTATAGTTATTTAAATCTTGCTTGCTATTCTTTTTATATATTGGCTTAACTATGGAACGTTTTAGTGCTTCGGGAAAAACACCTTGCTTAAATGATAAATTAATGAGATAGGTAATTATTGGTGTGAATTGTTTATTACACAGTTTGAATAAGCGCGTTGGCAGCTCATCTACCCCAACAGACCTCGTATTGCTTAAGGACCTTATGATGCCTGTAACCTCTTTTTCAGTGCACGGTTTTAAGAATATGCTAGTTGGTTGATTATCTATTTTGTATAGTGTGCGTGATTCTTCTGTGTGCGTATTCGATGTTTTTGATAAACTTACGTAGTAGTGGTTGAATTTGTCAGCAATTTCATGTGGGTTACTCACTATTTTTCCATCCACCTGGATTGACTCTATTTCAGCACTAGCTCCAACACAATCTGACCTCTTCTTAATAACATCCCAAGAAGCTTTGCATTTATTTTTGGCATTTATTACTAGATTATGATTATAGTTTTTTTGTGATATAAGTATACATTTTCGTAGTATCTTACTATAGGTCTTGAATGTAGCTTTAGCGTTTTCAGACCTTGTTCTGTAGTAAACTGATCTTAGTTTACGTTTGATTGCACAAGAAACTTTTATACCTTTACTAATCCATTTTGGTCTGGAGCCAATGGATTTAATTTTTATCCGCTTCTCAGGGAAACAGAGATCAAAAATCAAACATAACTCATTATGGAATAAAGAGAATGCCGTGTTTAAGTTTTCATCAGCAAAAACTTCATGCCATGAGAGGCTACTTATATAGTTTACAAATTATTCTACATTATTATCACTCTGATCTCTAAAACGTTTATACCAAAATTTTGGTTGCAGCTTGTATAATGCAGTGCTAAATGACAGAGTTTGACAGGTATTGTGATCTGATAGATAAGTATGATGAACATTACCATTAGCATCCTCGATATTGCTAGCCATGTGGTCTATGCATGAATGTCCTCGTGTGGGCACATCAATGTGTAACCTAATATTAAAGTTATTTAACAAATTTACAAGATTATTAGTTATTGTGTCATTTTTTAAGGAGTTAATGTTTAAATCGCCGGCAAGGACTAGTTTTTTATTTTTATTTAACAATTTGTGTAGGAGTAGTTCTAATTGATTAAAAAATACTGTAAGATTATTACTATTAGGGATCCTATACAAACACAGAACAATACATCCGTGTGATGGAAGGTCCACCCCACAACACTCAAAACTTTTCTCTACTGAAAGGTCCTTGCAAATAGAGAGCGGCTTAAATTCTATATGCTTGCTTACAAAAATACAAACGCCGCCTCGGCTTTTATTCGATCTACAAAACGCTGCAGCCATATTAAAGTTTTTTAAATGCGCGTTGCTTTCATTTCCTAATTTTAAAAATGTTTCCGAAAAGCACAGGACACTTAAATTTATATTATTATCTTTAAATTCGTCAATGCATAATTCAAGCGCGTCCAGCTTGCTCAAAAGACCTTGGGTGTTCTGATGCAATATTGTAAAATTAGTTTTTTTCTTTTAAGCGGCCTAATATTGAAGGTTGCATGTAGAGTTTATTGTTACATACGAAAAAACTCATCTTTTTTCTTTGCAATTGCAAAGTAAAAGGGGATCGTTCCCTTTTTTACAGATTTTGTGTTTATGAGTCCATCCAAACTTGTCCTTTTCTCCGCACAAAGAGCGAAAAAATATGGAATTGTGCCCTTTTTGTAATATTTGTTATTATAAATAATAAAATTACCCGGATTCTTACGCATGACAATTTTTCTGATTTCTTTAACATCTAGGTACTTAGAATCATAGTTTATACAATCAATTATAAAATCAATTCTTTTACAGAGGTCAGCTAGAGAATTACTTTTTCTATTAGGTTTTACAAAATAACATTTTTTAGAATACTTGCATATGTTTTCAATCTCATTATTTAATACGGATTCATTAAAAAATTGGTTGAATTGTACCCCTAGTACTATAATGTTGTAGTTATGAAATTTATTTAATAAAGTGCGTGCGTGAAAGGTAATTAGGTATAACAAATATTATTTAGGGCCGAACTTAGATATAAACAAAAATGTTTTAATCTAAGGGGCCGAAGAACATTTTATCTCAGACTACAAGTTTAGGCCACATTGTATACCAAGGATGTAAATTCTAATCTGTAAGTACCTCAACAATACCTTCTGTTCTGCTTTATCGAATCCAATTTGTAATAATTGTAAGTTTTTTTTTGTTATTCAGTCTTATTCAGGATTCTATGATGCATTCTGCGTTTGTAGTTTTGATAATTGACAAAAAGGTCAAATTATGGCTTTGCCAATGAACTAATAATATATGAAAATGCATGGTAGGAGAGTTACCTACTCCGTATCTAAGTATATCCGTATAATGTTTTCACAAGACGGGATGTAGGATGCGAATACAAAATAGTTTCTGAATCAATTACTGCTACGAACTTCTCTTGTTTAAACAAGTTGGTTTTGGTAGGTAATTCAAACCGCAACGGCCGCTGTGCATGCCGTAGTGAATAGTCCTGAATTCATCTAAATCCCTTATGGTACTACAGTCACGAGCATCAATATGTATACATTTTGACTCTTATTCCATTTTATTAAGACTTACAATTGTTTACATGTTTTTGCTCGTGACTGTACATTTATGTTTAAAAACAAGTTCTGTTGCTCGGTTTTTTATTGATGCTTTCGTAAGTGTTTGTGATAAACCCTATGACTCCAAAAAGGTGCTTGTACTCGTGGTTTAATATTTAAACACTTGTCATAGTTTGAGCTTATTTTTCGTGTGTAGGTACAAAACATAAACTAAACAATTATTGTAGAAAATTCAAATATTATGCGCAATTGTTCTAGAACCGGTTCCAGTAATTTCGCAAACACAAATAGTGCAAACAAAGGCCGAACAGAAGAACATTAAATTCAACTGAGACCTCAAACTAAACCTTAACTTTTTCCGGTCAGCTTTAATTGCAGTAGATACATAATTAAAAATAAGCATCTTGAATATCAATTGTTGACAAATAATAGTTGTGATTTAATAATTTAAGGACTGTTCGATTCTTTTATATAGAATTATTTTGAAGCTGCTTTTAATTTGAAGTGAATCTGTGAGATCCTTTCTTTTTTTTTTGTTTTTCTGACCTTTACAAACACAACAAAAAAGAATCAGACAAATCAGTCAAGCCGTTTTCGTGCGTTTAGCAATACATTTGGCGATTCATTTTTATCTACATAGATTGAGATAGTAAGTAACAGACATTGTTTTTGGGTATAGTTGTTTTGTATAGGTTCGCCGGGAAAATGAATATTACATTTACGAATCCAATGTAAAATATTACGATCCCTAGTGAGCCTACATTTTCTGTCATTCAGTCATAAAAATAGATCAAGCGACTGCAGGAGCTCTGATTCCAACGTCTCTCAGTCAGATATCCGGCGGAACCTCAGCAGTCCCTCGGCGGTATGAATGGTGCTGGTGGGGTTGATCGCAGCTCGATAGCTGATGATACTACTACGCGCAGTGGCGCCCCCTAGAGTTTAAAGAGAGACGTATCAGAAGTAGCGAACTATAGGCCGATTACACTGACATCGATATTTGCTAATATATTTGAAAAGGTCATGAATGAAAAGCTTATATCATTTTTGACACAGCATCACATTATCCAGGAAAATCAATATGGCTTCCAAAAAAATAAAAACAAGATACACGCGGTTTCTCACCTAGTTAACAGCGTTCTACATAACGTAAATAATAAAATGAAAACTACTGTACTGTTTCTTGATATGTCCTCCGCTTTCGACTTGGTTGATCATGATATTTTGTTGAGAAAACTGGAAAGCTGCGGGGTGAGAGGACCCGCTTCTGACTGGTTTCGTTCATATTTAAGAGACAGGTACCAATGTGTCGAAATTGAATATCTGGATGGTAAAAATAATACAATGACAGTAAGATCAAAATTCAAACGAAATATATATGGTGCTCCGCAAGGTAGCGTCATCTCGCCTTTGCTATTTCTACTATATGTTAACGACATTGCTCCCGTAACTAAACATGAAATTATACTATTTGCAGACGATATATCTATAGTGGTAGCATCGGATCCCGATGCCTCTATACGGCAACACGAAGCAGACATACTAGAGAGTTTGTCGTTAGTGACAAACTGGTTGCATAATAATAATCTAAGAGTTAATTTATCTAAGACCAACCTCATTAATTTCAATAATTTTAAGGATCACGCTATTGACATTACTTTTAACGGACAAACTCTCAGGACGGCTAATAATGTGACATTCTTGGGTATAATTTTGAATTCAAAATTTGACTGGAAGGATCATGTTGAAAAGGTATGCAACAAGTTAAATAGATTTGCATATGCTCTATATAAACTTAGCATGGTAGCATGTAGAAACACTGCGCTAACTACATATTTCGCCTTCTGAGATATGGGCTACTAATTTGGGGTAACAGTACCGAAATTAAAAAGACATTTATTGCGCAAAAAAGGTGTGTACGCGCAATACGTCACATAGCGCCGGATGAACCCTGTCGACCATATTTTAAACTTTTAAATATACTCCCATTGCCATGCATATTATGTATTCGATGTGGCAGTCTTCACATACCAGCGTTTTGAGAGTCTAAGGACCTAACATGTAGGAGTAACAGAGATCCAAACAGATTAGTATTAGACACAGTGCCTAAAACAAAGCTCTTCCTAAAAAATTGTTATGCGATGTGTATTACCATTTTCAATAGAATACCAGAAAACAAAATGTTTGCCGCTGAGTAAATTTAAAAGTGTCCTGCGTCAATGGTTGCTTGAAAATACGTTTAACTCGGTTGATGAATTTTTGAAACATAAGTAGAAAGACGCGATGTGGTGGATGCATAGACCCTATTTAGTTAAATTAAGTATTTCTGTACCTAAATATTTTGCATGCTAGGTTTAAGCGACATTGTATTCTTTGACCAACTGTATTATACCGTATTTATGACAAATAAACAATTATTATTATTCTCTTTATTCAAACATTTTTCTTAAGATAAATTTTTTACAATATTTTATATAAAAAAAAAACATATTTACAATATTATAAAAAATTTAACCTAGTTTGCCACCGGCAGCGGGGATAGACCCAAGCTATTGGTGGTTAGGGCTGCAGAGTGAGGAATCTCCTGACAAGACGTGCCGTGTCAAGGAGTACTGCCTTTTGCATCTGACCCTTGACCCAACCTTTCAGCGAGAGCCTCTCTAGGTGTTGGTCGAGGCTCTTAGCTATAAGACTGTGTGCCGAAACGACTATCGGTACAATAATGGTTGAATCCACATCCCACATGGCGGTAACCTCGTGAGCCAAGTCAAGGTACTTACTGAGCTTGTCCTTCTCGGCTTTCATGAGGTTGTCGTCATGAGGTATGGTGATATCAACCAATATTGCTTGGCGCTGAGATCGGTCGACCACCACGATATCAGGCTTATTGGCGACAATAGTCCTATCCGTGATGATAGAGCGATCCCAGTAGAGCGTTGCATGACCATTTTCGAGAATTGACGCAGGTGCGTACTTATAGTACGGCACCTCTGATTCAACAAGGCCATATCGAAAAGCAAGTTGCTGGTGAATTATTCTGGCTACTTGGTTGTGTCTGTGCAAATACTCTCCATTAGCAAGATAAGAACAACCGAAAATAATATGTCGGAGTGATTTTCCAGGACGGCGACATGCCCGACAGATGTCGACCGTACCGTCCTTCATAATATATTTCCGGTAGTTATTCGTCTTGATAACTTCATCTTCAATGGCACAGACAAAACCTTTGGTTTCCCCAAAGAGGTCACCAAAACGTAGCCAGTTCACCGAGGCAGGCAAATCTACATCAGGCAGTGGCGGTACCTTCATACAAGCCGAAAAGCCCGGCTTGCCCTAACAAAAACTCAATATCACTACTGGTAAAACGCAATTATTAAAACCACTTAATATTTTTTACCATTGTTAATTTTCTTTCATCAGCATTCAAATTATCAATTTTATAAGTTTCTCATATTAAGAATCACCAAACAAATCGCATAAAGCTGCTTATAAATCGAGCAATGCTTTACATCTCTCTCGCACAAGTTGGCTTGCAACCGGGCTTCGGATTTAAAGTATATCCGCTCTCTTCTAACTTTAACAAAATTGCTACTCTATAAACATAATACTGCGTAAGTATGTATAGATTCTATGAGAAATTCATAGTCTTCGTCAAAGCCAGCTTGCGTTATGAAGTTCGCAAGTAAGGCCTTCTCCAAATCAGGCTTTATTTCTACCGAATCACGTGCAACTTCAACGCGGGCGAACCAATCAGAGGCGACCGACGACAGCTCGAGCTCGGGCGAACCAATCAGAGGCGAGCGTTAATACGCGATTGTGCTGTGTGCAGCAGCCGCAGGCTGCAGCCAGCCATTTTTTATTCTTTGTTATTGTCACACTTCACTTTGTTTGAGCGATGGTTTTAGGTAACAAGTGTTTTCGTAATTAATGTGATAAAAAAATGTGTTCTGATCTGAGTTCAGTTCGTCGCTTTATTGGTCTCTGTGACGAACTTAGATGTGTTGCAAACAAATGTGTACTTAAACGTGTAGATGATTGGCATACGAAAAGCAGAGGTAAATAAATTCTTTGAACATCACACATGATTTATGTATTTCGCAAACTACCTATTAGAAGTCATTTAGTAGGGCATTAATTATAATGTAAAAAACTCTTTGGATTGTTGGTTGCTTCCATTCAAAATAATTAAGTAATAATTAATAAATTAAGTGTAGAGGCCTACATATCGACTGTGACTCCCGCGCAAAATGCCCATTTTCGCATTTTGTAGTAATTTTCCAGTTGTATTTATCGTTTTTATCCAAATAGGATAATTAAATGCATGCTTAATATTACGTATCTCCACTCTGCGAGAATAAGCTGAGTTCGGACGGCCGGCGCATCGCATTATGTAGTAATTTTGTACTTAGTTGTATTTATAGTTTTCATCGAAATAAGATAATAAATTCATTATAACATTTTTATTCCTCATGAAGTAACAATTATTCTGGTATAAATTTTACTCAATAATATTATCGTAGTTAAGAGAAATTCACAGTTACTTAACGCGATTTTCGAAGTTTTTTGGTTTTATAACATTTTTTTCTATGTAAATTTATAAATTCCGGGGCCGCTACGCATTATACGACGTGATAACACTCTCATTTTTTTATTTCATTTGTTTAGAACAGTAGTTCAATCCAGGAGCTTAAAAAAGTGCCCTCGCGCAATTTATGAAAATCTTTTTCTGCAATTTTGGGTTTAATTAAAAAGTTAAGCGAAATTTACAAAAAGCGAGGCCGCTACGCACTATGCCAATAGCTATTCTACGCTATTCAATAAGTAAATACTGTTAATGTATTTTTGTTTCTGAGATAAAAAACGCAAAAATTGGCCGCAGTACTTAATTATTTTTTTCAAAAATTTCTCACAAAAATCACATTCAAGATGTAATAGAAGGTAATAGGCTGTTTTTTTAAAAACGACAAGAATGTTTGGAATGCCACGGCCTATGACGATTTGAGTAAAAAATGTGGCTAGTGTGACAAATGGGCACCAACATTGTAGGTACCTAGGTAGCAAGATTAGGAACTTCAGGTTTCGTGGCTTGCCCCAATCTGAAGCCCTAGGCACGCCACTGACATCAGGCCCAGTTAGAGCCCGATAGTAGCGCCCGTGTAGCACCTTGCTCTTCCATATGTCCTTGCGATCGAGAGTGCTTAGCACCACTGGTTTGCGCCAGTTTTCTTTTGCCAAGGAGAGCGGCGTAAAGTGTCTATCAACTGCCACGACATCCAAATGCATCCCACACTCACTGTTAAGGAAATAATCCCTGAGACTGCACACCTCACGGTTATGTAGGTCCTTGGCATTTAAAAAGCCGCGACCCCCACATCTCCGCGGTATGTACAGCCTCATAACAGATGAGCGCGGGTGTAGCATTCTGGAAGTCGTGAGCATTTGACGGACTCTTCTATCCAAGGCGTCAGATTTGGTCTGAGTCCATCTTAGTATGCCAAAGGAGTATGTGAGCAGAGGCATAACCCAGCCATTAAAAGCACGCGACTTATTGCCACCCGATAAAATACTGTTAAGTACTTTTCTCAGGCGGCAAAAGAATTGCTTCCGTATTGACTGTTTTATGTCCCTGTCCTCAACACCCAAAGACTGTGACATACCAAGATATTTAGTAGTTTCAACTTCAGAGAGAGTTCTGAAGTTTATCGTTTCGGAGAGTTATAAATTGGTTGAATTTACTACTCTACTACTGTACGGTTTACCGCACATTAAGTAGGTCATCGCGTCAGCATTTTATATTCATTCATAATTTCGTCACATTTGCAATCAAGGCATTGTCTGTAGCTAGCGCATATCAAGTAATTAATTTGTACTCAAGTTTACGTAATAAAAATCATTTTACTATAAACAAAGACTCTTTATTTATCAAGATCAATCAAGATAGTTTGTGTAGCAAGATCAAGACGCGAACATTGGTCCTTCGAACTGTGGTTTAGTGATCTATTTTTGTGATTTTCGAGTGTTTGCGAATCGGTACAGTCGGCCTCCCACAAGCGGGTCTCACCGGCTGGATTGAGAAGGCGCATAGAGCACTCGCGAGCACATTAGACGCTGAACTATCAAGAACCAGCAAGTATCAAGGAGTACAACAGTGTGGAAGTTTTGCTGTGAAATACAAGCCCACATACAGAATCAAGTTTGTGCACATTTTGAACATTATTATCAAGAAAGGTACCTAATCGTAATATACCTAATCATAGGGTAATAAATCAATATTTTTACAACAAATTATTTTTAGCAAGTTGATTCAAGTTCTAACATTATCATGGATGTAAAGGACTTACTCTATCAACAAAACTTATTGTCTGAAGAAATCAAGAGACTTCTAAGCAACTTTAAGAAATATGGTCCAGCACGCCGAACTCCAGAGCTTATCAAGAGACGTCTAGAAACATTAGAAAGTCGTTGGATTGAATTTAAGGCAAATCATGAAAAGCTTACCCAGTATCTAACGTCCGAGGATGATTACCTCGTTGGTCATTACTACCAGCAAACTAAGCAGGTATATTTAGAAGCTAAGCAATATATTGAGAAAGCAAGCATCAGTAGCGCTTCCAAGCCATCTCCTGCAGCGCAACAGCAACAACCCAGCAAGGCGCACGAGAATGAAAACTTTGATGAGGAGAAGCCTACCACTTCTCGTAAGGTACAACTATCATTACCTCAAAAAGATAGTGAGAACGATGCCACCCCAACAACACATGGAAGAACGGTGCAAGCAAGGATCTTAGACTGGAATGAAGAATCTAAACCTAGCACGGGTAGCAACAGCAAACTGGATGATATGTTGAAAAGGCAGCTCAGTAATTTCAAGGCCTTTGCGAGAACTGTTACCAACATAAACATCGAGACCATGCATGAGAAATGGGAATTCGAAGACACGCTTAAGACATTACAAGCACGGTGGAAAGCGATAGATCTTTTGCATTGGGAAATAAATAGTGATTTAGACGGATCGAACCAACAGTATGAGGCAAAATTCACAGAAAACGAGCAAAAATACTACGATATCAAGAGAGCTATCAACATCAAACTATATTCGGCTTCGCATAGAGAAAAGTCGACGCCTCAGCTTGATATTCCTGTATTTAACGGCCAGTACCAACAGTGGGTGTCGTTCAAAGACTTGTTCACTGAGGCTATCCACAGTAATCATTCACTCTCAAACGCTCAGAAAATGCAGTTCCTCAAGAGCAAAATCAAGGGTGAGGCTGAGCGTTTGATTCAACATCTCCAAATTAGCTCTGAAAATTATATAACAAGTTGGGAAATCTTAAATCACCGGTACAATAACAAGAAGTTGATATTTACAACACACATGAATACGATGATGAACCTTCCCGTTACGCAACAAGCTAACGCCAGCCACACCAAGAGATTACATGACGTCACCACAGAGTGCCTAAATGCTATCAAGAATTTAGGAATTAACATAGACACCTGGGATCCTATTTTAGTATATATTTTGTCACAGAAGCTGGACGCTGAAACCCACAATGATTACTTGGAGTCCTTGAAAGAGCCGAGAGAAATACCAAATTTAAAAGATTTTATGACATTCCTAGAAAACAAATTTACGACTATGGAGTCTGCTCGTCGCAAGCAAGAAAGTTACCAGCAGAGGTCGACCCCATCACTAGCTAATAGATTCGAAAAGTCATACAACATAAAACAGTTTTCAAGCAACAAGGCTATCGCACAAGCAAGTACAAGAAGTAAAGTAAAATGTCCTATATGCAGCAGTCATGAACATGGAATATACTTTTTTAAAAAATTTCTAGAAATGTCACCTACTCAAAAACGCCAAAATGTGATAAGATTGAACCTTTGCATCAATTGTCTATATGATCATCGTGGCAATGCATGCACATCGAACAAGCGATGCCGGGAGTGCAACGGAGGTCATAACACGATATTACACTCTGCATATGCAAAAAGTTATATGACACCGAACGATGGAGGATCAAAGTTCACGGCAGCGCCGGCCGCAGAAACGCGACGTAGCACTACTAACGTTGCTCAACAATGCGACATTCCAGAAATTATTTTACCTACAGCTTTAGTAAAAATACAAAGATTTGATAGAAAGTACGAAACAATGCGGGCACTCGTTGACCAAGGCTCCCAAGTATCCATAATTACTAACAAAGCTGCTAAAAAATTGGGCTTAATTCGTCGCAAATGTAAGGGCGTCGTAACAGGCGTTGGCATCAAGGACAACGCCTGTACAGGCATGGCAAACATCAAGTGCAGCTCGATTTCAGAGAAATATACATTCGAAGCAGATGTTTACATTATGAAAAGTTTGACAAGAAACTTACCTAATGACTCATTCCATAAACCATCCTGGGAATGTATAAAAAACGTGCAATTGGCCGACCCCTATTTCAATGTCAGCAAGCCCATAGATATTTTGTTGGGGCTGATATCTACACAAGTATTATTATGGAGGGAATGTATAGAGTAAATGACACAAACCTGGTTGCACAACAAACGCAACTCGGGTGGATTTTGTGTGGAAAAATACAAACTATGCAATGCAACGTCATTATTAACAATTTGGAAGAAATGCAAAGATTTTGGGAGATTGAAGATTTATCTGAAAATAAGTCGTATTCAACTAAGGAAAACAAATGCATTGAATTTTATAAGTCGACGACGACAAGGTCGGCCGATGGGAGATACGCAGTGAGGCTACCCCTAAAGTCTAATATTGAACAATTAGGGCAGTCAAAAAACAAGGCTGTAGCGCAATTTCACCAATTGGAAAAAAAATTCGATAAGAATGAAGACATAAAAATAGCATACAAGTTGTTTATACAAGAATATCAAGAATTACGTCACATGCTACTGATAAGCAGCGGCTACGAAAACGCTACGCCGGCGCCGAGTTGTTACCTACCGCATCATTGCGTGCTACGAGCGGAGTCTAGCACTACGACACACCGAGTCGTATTCAATGCATCCGAAAAAACATCGAGTGGGCTTAGTCTTAATGACTGCATGAGTAAAGGGCCTAATTTACAAAAAGATATTTTAAATTTGATTTTGGGATGGAGGCAGTATCAAGTTGCTTTTATCGCGGACATTGAGAAAATGTACCGACAAATTCGGTTAAATGAAGATGATCAAGCACTTCAAAAAATTATATGGCGAGACAGCCCTAATGAACTATTGCGAGAGTACCGATTAGCAACGGTGACGTACGGCACCAAGGCCGCGCCCTTTCTCGCAATGATGACGCTCCGTCAGTTGGCTAGTGACGAGAGAAATAATTATCCACAAGCTGCCCAAGTGCTCGAAAGTAATTTTTATATGGACGATTTAATTTATTGCACCTTCTCCGTGGAATCGGCCATAAAACTGAAACAAGACCTGATTAATCTTCTAAAAGCTGGCGGTTTCAATTTGAGAAAGTGGAGCTCTAATTATCAAGATTTAGTAGACAAACCAATCAAGCAGGAGCAAGATAACTATAATTTCAAAAAAGTTGAATCCACAAAAACACTTGGCCTAACCTGGATACCTGATCGAGATGTTTTCACTTTTCAATGCAAAATCGACATTAAGGAAATACAAAATACGAAGAGGTCGTTACTCTCAGCTATTTCGCAATTGTATGACCCTCTGGGTTGGTTGACCCCACTCTCTACAAAGCTCAAGATCCTTTTTCAACAAGTCTGGAAGACGAATATGAGTTGGGATGACAAGCTCCCGGAAGATATTTATCATGAATGGGAATTAATAAAAAATGATATTACACAAATAAATACAATTGAAATACCACGATGGTTAGGCTCTAATGTTGCAGACAGAGTCGAATTACACGGGTTTTGCGACGCATCACAAAAGGCGTACGCCTGCGTCGTTTATAGCAAAGTTATGAAATCAGGTCAAGTTGAATTAAAATTATTGGTTGGTAAGTCAAAACTCGTTCCCTGTAATAAAGAAATATCGTTACCACGCCTGGAGCTAAGTGGGGCCCTTCTTCTTTCAAAAGTGATGGAAAAAATTAAACAATCTATGACATCAGAACTAGACATCAAGATTTATGGGTGGATCGACTCTATGGCAGTTTTAGGGTGGTTGCAAGGGAACCCTGATCGGTGGAAGTCTTTTGTTGCCAACCGAGTATGCAAGATCATAGAAGTTATGCCACCCGAGTGCTGGCAATACGTCAAATCATCAGAAAACCCGGCAGACTGTGCTAGCCGCGGTTTGACAGCAACTCGGTTAATACAACATCATCTGTGGTGGCAAGGACCAACATGGCTCCCGACATATGTACATACAGAACAGAAACAAGAACGCCCTGTATACTCTAGTAATCAAGAAGTAAAACCACTAAAACAAGTTCACGTGGTTACTCAAAATAGCAACAGCACCCTTATCAAAAAGATGCTTATTGAGTATAGTTCATTCCAAAAACTTGTAAGAGTTACAGCATGGATCTGTAGATTTGGAACAAAAAAGGAGATACGAAAAAACACACCATGGCTCACTATACAAGAGTTACGAGCAGCTACAAGAATTATTATAAAGCAAGTTCAGAAAGAAGTTTTAGAAGAAGAAATAAGCAACTTAAAAGAAATGAAACCGATAACATCAAAAAGCAAAATACGAAATTTAAACCCATTTTTGGATAGCGAAGAAATTGTACGAGTTGGAGGGAGGCTGCAATTTGCAAATATCAGCTACGAGATGAAATATCCTGTTATACTACCACAACACCATCGCCTTACGGATTTGATTATACAAAATGCACACGAGCTCACTTTACACGGCGGCGCTCGGGTTACACTTGCATTTACGAGGCAAAAGTATTGGATATTAAGAGGATATACAACTATCAAAAAACACGTTCATAATTGTGTGATCTGTAAAAAACAAAAACCAAGAATGTTAAAGCAAATCATGGGAGACTTACCTAAAGCAAGGGTCAACCCATCACGTCCTTTCCAAAAAACTGGGGTGGATTTTACAGGACATGTCCTTTTAAAGGCCAACAAGGGTCGAGGTATAAAAACCACAAAAGGATATGTGGCTGTTTTCGTATGTATGGCCACCAAGGCCATCCATCTGGAACTAGTCTCCGACTTATCCACCTCTGCATTTGTCGCAGCGCTAAGAAGAATGGCTGCGCGAAGGGGGACTCCCAGCGACATATATTGCGATAATGGACGCAATTTTGTTGGAGCAAATAGAATAATACAGCAAGAATATCAAGAAATTATAAAAGTCTTCAATAACAAGGAACTACAGCAAGAGCTAGTCGACATGGAGATCTCATTCCATTTCAATGCACCGGCATGGCCGTCAGCAGGAGGCCTCTGGGAAGCAGCTGTCAAGAGCTTCAAATTTCACCTTAAGAGGGTCATTGGCGAGCAGAAGCTCACTTATGAAGAGTACGCCACTTTGCTAGCCCAGATCGAGGCGTGCTTGAACTCAAGGCCATTGTGTCCTTTAACAGATGACCCAAATGACCTAAATTACATAACACCGTCTCATTTTCTGTCAAGTGGTCCAAAACTTACACTTGTAGAAACTGAAAGGGATCTCCGGACGCGCTGGCACCTCACTCAACAAATACTACAAGATATTTGGAAGCGATGGGCATCGGAATATTTAACACAACTGACAGCAAGGTCAAAATGGAATCTTCCGCAAAAAAACCTGAAGGTCAACGATGTCGTTCTCGTGCATGAAGAAAATCTACCACCTGGTAAATGGATTATGGGTAGAGTGTCTGAATTACATCCCGGGCAAGACGGTTTCGTTCGTGTGGTCACCCTAAAAACAAAGAGCGGATATTTAAAAAGGCCAGTTATCAAGTTATCTAAACTAATAAGTTACGAAGAGGATGCTGAAACAAGAGACAACAGCAAAAAAACCGACAGCGAAAACAAGTCGCAACAGACAAGAAAGAAATATAGCAAGAGAAGCTTCTTTACATCGATTATCATGACATTTTTGTTCTTTTTAACGATTCTATCAAGCTCGTCCGCGAACGTAAACATTACTCAGTTCAGAGAAAATCAAGGTCTTTACTTTGATAAATTAGCGAACATGTTATTAATCAAGGATGAGTGGAAGCTCGTTATTTATTATCAAATGGAACCTTATTGGAACGGAAAAAGGGCACTCGAAACATACATACAAACACTAGATAGAACGTGTAAAATAATACGACAGCAAGCTCACTGTGACGCGTTACTCATTCAGTTACGTCACAGTTATGAGGAACTCGAGTACTACGATCAGCTGTTATTGAGTCAGCAAATCGGCGGGCAGATGGCTAGAAGGCGCGTGCGACGAGGCCTTATCAACGGCGTCGGATATCTAGCGAACAGCCTGTTTGGAGTACTCGACGAGAGATTTGCCGATCAATACAAGAAAGATATTCGTTTAATACAAGAAAACGAAAAACATATTGTAAACCTTTGGAAAAACCAAACGTCAATAGCAGAGTCTGAAAATAACCTTTTAAGGCGCACTGAGAGCGCTATGAATTAACAGTACAAAATAATAAACCAACATATGATTAGTTTGGATAAGGCAATAGAGGAGCTGAAGAACAATGCACAAGCAAATAACATCGTTAGTGACTTCGCAATTGAGGCGATAATAGCAAACAACGTGCTGAGCAACTTGAAAAACCAACAAACTACATTGTTGGATACTATTACAGACATTCATCAAGGTCGCTTCAATGTACATTTGTTGACACCGGATCAATTAATAAACGAATTGAGCACAATATCAAGTCAATTACCAAAGGATGTTTTACTGCCGATCGATAACATACACTCTGATTTACGCAAGTTATACAATTTAATCCATATCAAGACAAGGATGCTGCATGAATACCTACTTTTTGAAATCAAGATTCCATTAATAAGCAGAGAGACTTATGAAATTTTAAGAATCATTCCTGTCCCGCAATATTTACAAGAAAAAATCATTACGTTATCACCAGTATCAGATTACGTAGCCATGAACATCAGGAAAGATATTTTTATGCCAATGAACGAAATGGATGTAAAAGGATGCTATGTACAGTCGGAAACATATTATTGTCACAGTCAGAAACCTGAGTATCGGATGAAGAGTGACCAAAGCTTATGTGACATAGAAAATAAGGAGTGCAAATCAAGTACAAGTGTATGTAAAGAGACATGGCTAGAAAGTTATATGATCAATAGTTATATATACACGTGTTGTGCGCAATGCCCAGTGCGAGTGATGTGCGAGAATCAGATTACGGCGCATCAGCTGATAGGCGCCGGGCTTATAAATGTAGGTCATGGATGTATAATCAAGACAGAAGAGTTTACTATATATCCTCACAAACCTCATACAAGCGAGGTACGGATATCACCGGACTTATACACACCTACAATCGCACCTATCAACCACATTATAAATATCAGCATCCCTTCCTATAAAATCTTAAACAAATCTAACGAGGAATTCAAAGAAGCAGCATCAGCAATAGAAACCAAGATACAAGAGATGAAAGACAATGAAAGTCTACCAAACACTGTAACGTATCATGACGTACACCATTATGTTATGATTTACGTTATATTGGGAATAATAGTGGTAAGCGGCATAGCCATATTTGTACGGCGCATTTCATACAGTTGGCACTGTACTCAGCGAGAGCAGAGTAGCAATGCAGAACAAGGAGCAGATCAAGTAGCCCTATCACATGTGACAGGGGCGGCTCAAGCGGCAGCGGCGGCGGTCGCGGCGACGGCGGCGGCGGCGGCGGAAGCGCGGCGCGAGCGGCGGTCAAGTGAGCAGGACACACCGGCCCCCACAGCGCGTACATCAAGTTTCAGAAACAAATCAACAAGTCCCGTGTTGCGGAAATATCATGACATGTTTAATACTGAACTTGCCTAATTAATATCAAATATTTTTATTTCTTTTATAATTGTGTTATCATCTCATTCTCATCTTATTTCATCTCTGGCCCGGGAATATGTACGGTTTACCGCACATTAAGTAGGTCATCGCGTCAGCATTTTATATTCATTCATAATTTCGTCACATTTGCAATCAAGGCATTGTCTGTAGCTAGCGCATATCAAGTAATTAATTTGTACTCAAGTTTACGTAATAAAAATCATTTTACTATAAACAAAGACTCTTTATTTATCAAGATCAATCAAGATAGTTTGTGAAGCAAGATCAAGACGCGAACAACTACGCTGTACATGCATAACCGCACACTTATCCACACCAAACTCCATCCTGTTGGCACTGCTGAAAGTCTCAGTAATTTTCAGCAGTTTCACCAAGTCTTGGCGGTTTGGTGCGAACAACTTGAGGTCATCCATGTACAACAAATGCTACATAACTTCACCCCCTCTCCGCAGTCGACAGCCTAACCTTGAATTTCTCAACAAAGTACTGAGAGAATTCAAAGCTAGGCAAAACCATAAAGGACTCAGACTGTCGCCCTGGAATATGCCACGCTCTATCCTTATAAGATCCTGCGTGGCAAAAACACTATCTCGACATCCTGCTTGACGCAAGACCGTGGTCCACTGCCGCATACATGACATCAAAAAGGATTTTAAAGTTATATCAATTTTATATAACTCTAAAATCCTCACTAGCCTTGTATGCGGCACCGAATCATAGGCCTCTTATAGTCAATCCAGGCTGTGGAGAGAGTCCCTCTGCCACGCCGAACCTTCTGGCATATGGTCATGTCAATGAGGAGAAGCTCCTTAGTACCACGGGACCCAACCCTACATCCATTCTGAGTCACGTCCAAAATATTGTTTGCAACAATGTGCGAGTTAATTTTTGTTCTCAGAATGGATCTAAGGAGCTTGTATAAAGTAGGTAAGCACGTGATGGGTCTATAATTTTTCGGTTCCGTGGTACTACCTGATTTATGTAGCAGAAAAGTGACACCAGTCGTCAACAAACTTGGGAGTGAGCCGAGCTGTATGGCTTCTTGGAATTGCGTTGCCAGTAACTCGTGTGAACATCGAAACCATTTGATCCAGAAGTTGTGCAATCCGTCCGGTCCTGGGCATTACCAATTTTAGGCCGTACGGATTGCACAACTTACGTCAGCTGTACTAATATTAATAGGCTGCATGGTCTCGATAGGTTCACACGCCTCACTGACAACACTCATCCATTCACCTTCCGTGTGCTCGACGGGCACCGACCAAATGTTGCGCCAGAAATTAGTCATGGTATCAACATCCAGTAGCTGCCCGTCGCTCACATGTTGATCAGCTCCTTCCCAACGTCTGTATACTTTTCTTTGGTCACTTTGACAGAGGCGATTTTGTTGGTATCGGTCCACACGCACTCTGCAGCGACGTATACGGTTTGCCCATGCATAGACTTTTTGCTTCAGAAAGTCAATACGTTCCGTCACACAAGCCATATAGTTTTCCGGTCGAACATCAGTCCCGACAAAGGCTTGTGTGACGAATCGCCTGACGCGAGGCCGATTATTGCCATTTTTAAAGCAAATAACTTTGCAATGAGTGTCCTGAACCTATTGATACGCCCCTCGATCCTCAATTGCCAAGCAGGGGCAGTCCCGGTTTGCCGCGGTACTCGGTCAGAATCCTGGAATTTGACACGAGCAACGCGACACACTGCGATGGCCCCACAATAAAGGATCGAGTGGGTATCAATTAAATTTCCACTGGTTCCAAGATAAGGAACCAGTAAATCGTTCAAGGCACTCATTAACGCCAAATTATGCCTATTTGTGGGCAAACAAGGTATACGCGGCCTAGAGTTACGCGTGTCACGATACTGTAGAATGGCATCGTTCAAAGAGCTCCTCATTTGCTCATTCGCCTGTGTACTTACATTCGTATTTATAAAATCTTCATCGTCGGGTACCGGATCTACGCGCGCCACCAAACCGGCGTTACGGTCGGTAATTGTGGGGCAGGGCGATCCTGAACCGAAGAAGAACCCGCACAAATACGTAGTGACTCCAGGCGTAGCCAATCAAGTGCTGACTGATCCAGCAAGTTGTTACGCTGGATCACCCGCACTTGATCCGACAATCGTTGGGCAGACACGTCTATGGTCGGTTCAAGGGCCTGAAACAAAGACAGCAGCCTAACACGATACGCAATAAGGTTAGTTTCTCCCTCTGTTGCCCTGTAGTAGGCGCGCATGCAGTTCTCGTTTATTGGTTGAGTCCATCGCATGCGGCGCACTACCCCACCGGTAGCGGGGGTCATACGCGGGGCAGCTTGCCCCACTGATCCCTAGCGTGCCGGCGCGCTGCTCGTCTCGTCCCTGGTGAAATCATCAGACGAGGAGCTGGAGGTCGGCGGAGCAGGCGATGGTGGAGGGCGTGCGCTTCGTTTGGCTCTTGTTTGCATCAAATAATAATTTTCTCTTAAAGAACCTCGAAGTTGTGATGCTCGGGACACTGTACAGGGCGTTGGATTTTTGTTTTCTTTCTGAATCAATCTTGGTTATGGGTTTTGGGGTCTTAATGTTATTATGCTCAGAAAAAGAAGTTTTAAAACTTTTTTTCATATTTACCTCCAACAGCACTTCTTCTTTTTTTATTTTATTTCCTAATTTAGTTTAGCTTCGAGGCTTATGTAATACTGTAACAAACAAACAAGATTAAAAGAAACAATAATTCATAATGTAAACTTAGTTCCACCCATTTGTTACTAGATGGCGCTGATCATTCCTGAATCGCGCTATCGAGATGTCTTTTTCGAAACTATAAGTGAAAATTGTATTTTTGATATTGTTGAGAAATCTGAGGAATCGAAGTCTGCACTAGGGTTGCTTCCAAGCCTTTTGGAACGATCTTGGTCTATCTTTGATTCTCGCCTTGTAAGACTATTAGTCCCCGACTATAGCGGCACTAAACCCTGCGCTTTTACGCCCGTACAACGTAGTGGTTGGGTCCGTTCGGCTAATATATTTGTTTGTAAACTAACGGACGTAATAAACAAAGTTCACCACAACTGCTGCTTGTCATTCAACGGTGCCTTCGTGTCTGTTCTGCCCCCCCCCGCTTCACATCGGCTACAGTCTGGCGCCCAACGTGGGGCACTTCGGCTTCAATTATAACGTCTACAGTCTGGCGACCAACGTGGGCACTTCGGCTTCAATTATAACGTCTACAGTCTGGCGACGAACGTGGGCACTTCGGCTTCGCACATTACGTCGACATCCTGGCGACCAGCGGCTGTAACAACCCATTTGTAGTCACAAGATCGGGACGACAAACGACATATAAGAAGACCACCACACCAAAGCAGCAGAGCAAAATGGGAGTGAACCTTTCCGACGAGCAGTTTACGCAACTTATCTCCGCCATGAGTAACCGTCGCAATACCTTGGCCTCTTGTAAAGCAAACTACAACGGCATCAAAAGCTCCGAAGCAGTGGAGGCTTTCCTTGCTGCTGTCCGGGTGTTTAAGAAGATTGAAGGCATATCTGATCCTGATGCATTGGATGGACTTCCACTTCTCCTGCAAAACGAAGCTGCTATTTGGTGGCAAGGGGTAAAAGAGAACATTTCTACCTGGACCGAGTTTGAAGCACAACTCCGATGTAACTTTGCGCCTAAGAGACCCGAACACCTGATATACCACGAGATCATAAGCCAAAACCAGACAGCTGCAAAAGGCACCGACTCGTTTGTAGCAAAGAAGCGGATGCTCTTCTCACAGCTCCCCAAGGATGAGCAATTAAAGGAAAAGCAGCAGATTGACCTCATCTATGGCCTTTTACATTTGAGCATACGAGACAAAGTACCGCGAAACAGCGTTCAAAATTTTGATCAGCTCATAGAAGATGCTCGTAGTGTAGAACAGGTACTAGAAGAAAAGATGGTTGACCCAGCCATTCCCACTTCTTCTGTACAAAGACCTGGCAACAAGCCACGTTGTAACTTTTGCCATATATACGGCTACAGAATAGAAAACTGCCGCAAGAGGAAATCCAGCAATCTAAGTTTCGCAACTGCTAAACCGCACCAAGAAGACGGTGCGAGTGTTGTAAAGAAGGAGCATGTTACAGTACCGGCCCAGATAAAGTGCTATGGCTGTGGAGCTCCTGGTGTTTATCGTAGCGTTTGTCCCTTCTGCAACAAATCATCAGCAGCAACTGTAACTGATAAGAAGTTAAGTTTTTGTTCCATTAACGTGCGCATAGATACTCATGCACGACCTGCTGTCTTCATAAAGGTGGATGGATTAGATGGAACTGCACATATAGACACTTGCGCCAAGACAAATGTAGCATCGTTCCAGTTGTATGAAGCTCTGCAACAACGTGGTCATGTATTTAAAGAACAAAGCGCTTATATCACTATGGCAGATGGAATTCAACGTCACGAGAAGGTACTTACCTTTAATGCAAAAGTTGAACTTTGTGGACGTGAATTCAAAAGTAACTTTATTGTATTACCCCAGTCTAAGAATAATCGCACTTTGTTGGGAATTGGATTTTTAAAGCAGGCTGGCATAGTTCTGAGTCTAGCACAATTCACTTGGCATTATGTTAAACATCCGGAACAAGAATATGAACTGTTTACAGAGGACTTTGTTAGCTTCGAAGATAAAAGGGAAGTCTCTCCACCTAAAGTTATCGATTTGGCCATCCGTACACCAACTGCACCCAAAGTGTTAAACACTGCCAAGTCAATGTCTTCATGTACTGCGGCTACGATTGCCTGTGAGACTATTCCACCAGACCCGCATAATGATGAAGCATGTTTACCAATCGAGGGGGCTGCTACAAGTTACAAGCTAATCCCCATAGATTTAACAGAGTCTGCGCCGCTCAATAAACGGAGTAAGACCACTATCTTCGACGGCCACTCTCCACGGTTGCAATACATGATGGCAGATGCCATTGCAAATGTCGCCTCTCAAGACAACAACTTATCTCCTTTTTCTAATGATTTGTTCCCTGACCCTCACATTGAACTTAGTTCAATTGATGTTGAAACTGTATTAAATTCTGCTCAATCTGCTCAATTAGATAATTTGTTACAACAGTACCAAGATATTTTTATTTCTAATGGAAAACCCACACATGCAACCGAACATAGCATTCAGACATTAGACCATCCTCCAATTTCTTTGCCACCCTATAGACTGTCCCCACCTCGTAAAGAAATTCTTAAGGCTGAACTTAATAAAATGTTAGAAGATGGAATTATTGAATCTAGCTCCTCGCCCTGGGCTGCTCCTGTTGTAATGGTTCCAAAACCCAATGGTAAAGTCCGATTATGTATAGATTATCGTAGACTTAATGCAATAACTATACCTGATATATATCCGATCCCAAGAATTGATGACTTACTTCATGAAGCTAAGCCTACTCCCTTTATGTCGGCGTTAGATTTGAAGGCCGGCTACTGGCAAATAAAAGTACGGGAAGAGGATCAGGAGAAAACTGCATTCATCACACCCTTTGGGATATATAAATTTACTAGAATGCCGTTTGGTTTGCGAAATGCGCCAGCAACATTTCAGAGACTCATTGATCAATTTCGCGTTAGTCTGAATCATGTAAAGCTCCTAGCTTACCTTGATGACGTCATTATTTTCTCTTCGGGATTTGAATCACACATGTCCGATCTTCGATGTATCTTCTTAAAGATGAGAGAATTCAACTTAACTGCCAATAAAGACAAATGCCGGTTTTGTTGCTCTTCATTGAGATATTTGGGACACCTTATAACACAAAATGGATTCGAGATGGATCCTGGAAAAACAGCTGCAATTAATAACTTACCAACGCCGTGCAACTTGAAACACTTGGTAACGTTTTTACAAACCTGTTCATGGTACCGTCGTTTTGTAAAAGACTTCTCAAAAATTGCGGAGCCACTTTTGCGACTTACCAAGAAAAATGCAAAATGGATATGGACTGATGAACACAACAAAGCCTACAATGATTTAAAAGGATTACTTACCACCGCGCCTGTTTTAAAACAAGCAGACGCTTCAAGACCATATATCCTGAAATGTGATGCGAGTAACTATGCTCTAGGAGCAGTTTTAGTGCAGGGGGAGGGAGAAGAAGAGCATCCCGTCGAATATGCTAGTCGTCTTCTCACGCCTGCAGAACGTAACTATAGCACAACAGAAAAAGAAGCTCTTGCTGTGGTCTGGGCCGTAAAGAAATTTTCTGGTTACATAGATGGTTCACCAATTACTGTAATAACTGACCACCAAGCATTGAAATGGTTGATGTCACTGAAGTCACCTACCGGTAGATTAGCAAGATGGGCTTTACAGCTCCAAGCTTATGATATAACTATTAAATATACACCTGGTAGAACAAATGTGGTAGCAGACACACTCTCAAGACCACCATGCACTGAAGGTAACAGGGAACAGTGTGATATATGTAGCATAATAATAGAGATGCCTTCAAGAAACGTAAGTGAGGTAAGGGAGGAACAGATGAAAGACGATAAGATCATGAAAATCATACATGCTCTTGAAGAAGTGAAAGGTACTGAGAATGCGTACTATTGGAGCAACAAAGGATACTTCCTAAATAATGGGCTTCTTTATAGAAACAACCCTCACGTAGAAAATGACGATGCTCAGCTAATAGTTCCAGAACATGAGTGGGCAAATGTTCTTGCTGTTTATCATGACAGTCCAATGGCAGGGCATTACGGAGCAGAGAAAACATATCAATCTATTTGTAAACGCTATTTTTGGTCTGGTATGCGTAAATACATAGATGCTTATGTAAAGAAATGCGCTGATTGTCAGCGATATAAAGTTACCAATCAAAAACCAGCAGGATTGTTGCAAACTACGGCAATGAATCAACGATTTGAGGTTCTTGCATTTGACCTGTTCGGACCCTTGCCAGCATCAGCTGGTGGTATGACCTGGGTATTCATAATTGAAGATGTAGCGACCAGGTGGGTTGAACTCTTCCCTTTGGAAACGGCCACAGCTGAAAAATGCGCTTTTATACTCATAAATGAAATCTTCCTACGGTTTGGCTTTCCTAGACGCATGATAAGCGATAACGGCCCTCAGTTCGTAAGTGCTGTTATGCAGCAAATTGCCTTTTGCATGAAGATAAAACATGCTTTTACGCCAGTATACCATCCAGAAACAAATCCTGTTGAAAGAAGGAATCGGGGATCTAAAGACTCAGTTGGGAATCATCTTGGGAGACAATCACCGCAACTGGCCAGATCAACTCCCTTGTATACGGTTTGCTATGAATACCGCCCAATGTTGTTCTACAAACTTTACTCCTGCGTATTTGACTTTTGGTAGAGAATTGAGGACAGTGGATGACAACTGGCATAACTTCCGTCAGGTTGTAATCTCAGAAAACTTTTTACCTGAAATAACTCCGAAGTTATTACAACTGGCTCATACAATGGAAAGGGCCAAGGATGTGCAGGAAATGAAAGAGGAAAAGAGAAAAGAATACGTAGATCAAAGTAGGCGAAGTGATCCTGGCTATAACGTTGGTGACCTCGTTATGGTAACGTCTCATCCAATAAGTAAGGCTGCCCGAGGAATAAGCGCTAAATTCGCACCACGACGAGATGGCCCTTATGTGGTAAAAAGGAGGCATGGCCCATCTTCGTATGAAATCGCAGATATAACGAGCCCCACCACGTCTCTTGGATTGTACCACACTTCTGCTATCACCCCTTACTCAGGTACCGACCATAATATACCTGAGCCTGTGCAACCTCTTAGGAAAAGAGGTCGACCTAAAAAGAAGGTACCGCAAGAAAATAATATATTCGATGCACAACCTAAACAAGGACGCGGTCGTCCTCGCAAGAACCGCGCCTAACTCTTCCTGTCTCCTCATCGGGACGATTATCGGAGCCAGAGGGGGAGATTGTAACAAACAAACAAGATTAAAAGAAACAATAATTCATAATGTAAACTTAGTTCCACCCATTTGTTACTAGATGGCGCTGATCATTCCTGAATCGCGCTATCGAGATGTCTTTTTCGAAACTATAAGTGAAAATTGTATTTTTGATATTGTTGAGAAATCTGAGGAATCGAAGTCTGCACTAGGGTTGCTTCCAAGCCTTTTGGAACGATCTTGGTCTATCTTTGATTCTCGCCTTGTAAGACTATTAGTCCCCGACTATAGCGGCACTAAACCCTGCGCTTTTACGCCCGTACAACGTAGTGGTTGGGTCCGTTCGGCTAATATATTTGTTTGTAAACTAACGGACGTAATAAACAAAGTTCACCACAACTGCTGCTTGTCATTCAACGGTGCCTTCGTGTCTGTTCTGCCCCCCCCCCCCGCTTCACATCGGCTACAATACATTATTGCCATTTTTGTTTTTTTTTGTTTTTTTCATTTATTTAAGTAGGTAAGTACTTCTCTATTATTTTTATTATTATGAGTAACCCTTTATTTTTTATAAGGTTCTTCTCTGAGCAATTGTAGAATCTATGGGTGTCCAATGAAAGCTGGCTAGAGTCTGGCTAACGAAAGCTGAACCTCGTAGTTATTTGATTGGCAACATTTTGTCTCTATGTGTGTCTATCTGAGGTGTCATGTCGTATGTTAAATTGATTTTTTTCTGAGAAATTGCAGCTGTGTGAGTGACCCTGTGTTACCCAGTCATGATTTTTTTGAATTTGCCGCGTTTTTCCTGGTTCAGCTTTCGTTAGCCAGACTCTATCGTCGGACTGATCGAAGATCTTAGTGGCGCAGCTGACACGGGCACGGCACGGGCGTTAGCGCTTCAAGCAGCACGAATGGCCAAGCTTCGTTTCTGCCGCTACTGGTTGAGTCATTGTAAACATCAATGACATAGTATAAGATGTCTTCACCAAATCATTATTGATAAGTAAACCCGAAGATAACGAAACGTTGAAAACATGTCCACCTCAGGTGGGAATCGAACCCACGTCCTCAACAATGTTGAGACTCTGCTTTGTTCCACGGAGGACGTGGAAACGTGAAACTGTTAGGATGAAACAGGTATGGTCTCTCACGGTTTATGTGGAGTAGAAAATCTTTAACTCAGTTCAAGTGGAGTTAGAAGCCATAAAACGGCTAGCGTGGAGTAAAATAAAGCCTCAACACTGTTAAAATGTACTAAGTACATATTCCCGAAACGGCTTGCGTGAAATAAAATATAGCCTCACTCAACGCTGGTAGTGTGGAGTGAGTATCTTCGACACGGCTTGTGTATCCGCTGTGTCGCGGAGTAAGTCTAATTAATATTCTAATACAATTTATAATGCTGAGGTCTGACCTGAAAACCGCGTGGCGACTCTTTTGCTTCTAATCCAGAGGGGCTCCTTGGAATTTTCTTTCTTGATGTATCCACCAATTGACAAAAATCAATCAATCATTGAGGTCTCTGAAAATGATTTATCTTTGTCTGTGTTAGCAAAAAGAATACGCACTGTCAATGAATGCTTGGCAGAAGATGTGGATCAACAGATCTCTTCTATTTCTTGCTCCACTCCATCTATAAGCTGTTCATCGCGGAACGTCACTTCTAGTGTAAGCAAAACCCAGTGGTATACGTGGCGCAACAGGCACCATCCAAGTGAATTTACACAGTGGCAGGATCGTGAGTTCCCAAAACATTTACAGTCACCTTTGTATACTTTGTATACACCATCACCATACTCATACTATGAGTGTATGATGAATGATGAAGTAATTCAAATTTTGGTACATTATACAAATCTGTACGCAAGCAAAAAGAATCATCGCTAATATAACTACTTCAGAAATGAAGTGTTTTTGGATATACTTTTATAGAGCGGTTATGTCGTGGTATACCACGCAGGTATATGTACTGGGCAGGCCAACGCCAACGGCCTTACGCAGGCCTTTGTTTGATTTACTTACTAAATAATTTTTTCTCAGACGTGGCACCTTTTTTAACAAAGCTATAGCATTGACGAAGCTATGGTACCATACTATGGAGGCCATAGCTGCAAACAATTTGGACGCGGGAAACCGATCTGATGGGGGGTATAAACTGTGGAGGTGCAACTAGTTTGGGGTATGTTTTTTGGTTTGACCAAAAAATATGTTTTGTTTTGATGTTCCCATCATACCAATGTTTAGATTCATGGCAAATAAACCATTGTAATCAATATGTTCTGTGTTTAATTTAATTTCAAAAATGCTTTAGTTTTAGTAGCCGATCTTACTACCGGGCGTTATAACGCCACTCATATTCCGGCTTTTCCGGACAACGAATTTTTTTTTAAATATTTTTTCATTAAATCTACTTTGGTTTAGTACAACATATTCAAAAATCAGTGCAATCCGAAACAAAAAAAGTTTCAGTAATATCTGGGTTAAAGTGGAGTAAATATCCTTGACACGGCTTGCGTGGAGCCTCAACACTGTTAAAGTGGAGTAAGTATTCTTGACACGGCTTGCGTGCACCCTCAACACTGTTAAAGTGGAGTAAGTATCCTCGACACGGCTTGCGTGGAGCCTCAACACTGTTAAAGTGGAGTAAGGATCCTCGACGCGGCTTACGTGGAGCCTCAACTCTGTTAAAGTGGAGTAAGTAGCCTTGACACGGCTTGCGTGGAGTAAAATAGAACCTCAGCACAGTGTAATTGGTGTAAGTAACCTCAATACGGCTCGTATGGAGTAAAATCAATGACATTCAATGTTATTGAGTAAAATAAAGCATCAACACAGTTGAGCAGTTATATATCTTCGACACATCATACGTTTAGTAAGTTAAACACTGTTACAGTGGTGTCTAAGTAAGTAGTTTAGTATTTAAAGAATTTCTTGTTATTTTTTTTTTTTTTTATCGCAGAAGGAGGCAAACGAGCAAGCGGGTCACCTGATGGAAAGTAATCACCGCCGCCCATGGACACCCGCAAAACCAGAGGAATCACAGGCGCGTTGCCGGCCTTTAAAAATGTTATAAATGGCTTTTAATTTTGTTACAATCATTATTAAAGAACCCAAGAAAAACCAATAAAAATGAGGGTAGATAATGATAAATAATCTTATTTCCTTACAACTACTTATTAAGTAATTAATATTTAATTTTCCTGGTAAATTAGCGTTTTGTGCGTGTCATAATATCGTTGGTACGACATTTATCACTATTCACCGACACCGATGATGATAAACGCCTACGTTTTTGGAATTAAAAATGATTTATTTACTTTACGAAGAATACCAAAATGATCACTGTCTCTAAACTTCGAACTTTAACATTTTCCCATCATATTAAATACAAATTTAATTTCGTTACGAAAAGTACGTGTGATTCCGATAACACAAAAACACGTAATGACGTCTCGTGACGCGGGGTTGCCAGTGCAGGGAACGGAAATAAGATATTTCTTTTTAGGATATGTCTAAAAGTGTGAAGAAGATAACACCATCTCATGTACTGCTGCATGTAATAAGTAATCGTCTTCGGTTGAGACCCGAAGTATAATTCAATTTCAGGATGAACAATGTTTGACAAACGAAAGTATAAAGATTTTGAAACGTTAGTTTAGTTTCAGTATTATAATTATAAGCAACACATAAAATTAGGAGTCTCCCGACACTGCTACAATAATTTCTGAAAGTCACTAGTCACTAGTGTCAAAGCAATTTTTTGAGAAACAGAATTAGTTTTACACGTGTAAATATTTACTTGTGAGGTTCATCATTTGATTGAGATTTTATTTTACATACGTGCTAAGTACAGTTTCGTGAAACGCTACTCTTGTAAGTTTGGTATTTTACAAGTGTTACTATGGTGACAGACTTGTATTACAAGACTTGTACCTTTCGAGAAACAGTTATTTCTGGAATTCTAAATTTTATTTGACTTTTCCTTTTTCTTTTTTTCTTGTGTCGATGTTGATCTTGTTTTGTTATCATCAGATGCCGCTAACTATGGACAAATATTATTTTCCACACACTTGCTCGTAAAGTGGCTCTTATTACACCGATTTCAGCATCGTAATGTAGCTTAATACACACTAGTGCGGTAATGTAGTTTAAAAATAGAATCTCGAGTAGAGCAAAGAAATAATAGCACTTCTTCCACTAGGGAAAAAAGTTTCTTTTTTAAATTTTTGTCTGTCAAATGACAATGAGCCTACAAAACCGAAAAAGTCTTTAGTCATAAAAGTAGAATAATTATGAATAAAGACTTGACTTGCCGTTTACATATATCAAGAACTTTTTTGAGATATTTATTTAAAGTTTATGGTAAAATTAGTAATCATTTGAATTAATGGACATCACAGACCACGCCCACACAGTCCACGCTTCAGCGAGAAACAACTGCATAGTCTGCACATGTGCTTAGGTGGTGAGCCTTTAACCCGTTAGTCACTTTTACGACTCCCAAGGGAAGAGAGGAGTTGGTAGTATTATTTTGATGAGCCCATCGCCGCTCTATGCTGTTGGATTTATGTGCAATCTTTAGTCCGTTAGTCGCCTTTTACGACACCCAAGGGAAGAGAGGGGTTGGTAGTATTCTGTTGATGTCGGCGCTCTATGCTGTTGGATGTATTTGCAGTCTTTAGTTCGTTAGTCGCCTTTTACGACACCGAAGAGAAGGGAGGGATTGGTAGTATTATTATGATGAGCCCATCGCCGCTCTATGCTGTTAGATGTGTGTGCAGTCTTAGTCCGTTAGTCGCCTTTTACGACACCTAAGGGAACAGATGGAAAGGGTTACCTATCATAAATTTGAAATTTTCCTGTATGAATTTTATTTGGCTGAATACGTTTTGTAATTTTTTGTTTTCTGTAATTTTCTTTTCACCGAAAACACAAATGACAAAGTTTTGAATGCCGAGTATCGGTTGTTTACCTACGAGAAATAATTCGTTATTAATTTCAAAATCTTTATGCTTTGAAATCCCACTCAACGTTTTGCCAAAGCTATTAATGCTAGATAATTCATTTTCCAGAAACATGTTTCCAATATTGTAAAAATACAACATTTTAAATAATTGAAATCCGTAATACCATCGGACAAATGTAATCGTAGTAACGTTTAAAGCATGCAAGCAAGCATGCAAGCTAGCATGCAGTATGGAAGCAAGCAGCAGCATGCAAGCAAGCTGCAGCATGCAATCAAGCATGCAGCATCATCCAAGCATGCAGCAGGCATGGTTTCTGTCACGGCTCCGGTGCTGCGAGGCTCCGGTGGTCCCACGGGAGCTTATCGTCGCAGATGGCTTTCGCTCACCACCGCAGCTTCCGCTTGCTGGCCGGCGCTACGGCGGCGAGCGTTAAACCCACCTGCTCCTCAGCTCGCGGGCCGCCATTTTAGTTTATTTACCTAATAATATAAATTTAAAAAAACAAAAATCGGGGTAGATAAGTATGTTACTTTAGAGAAAAAGTTACTTCGAATTTTAATTCTTCTAGATATGAAATTTATTGTAAGCAAAACATCTTATAAAAAAAAATTGTATGGATAATTGGCTAATAGTTTTGCTGGAAAATGAAACGTATGTGTGATAAGTTTATGGATTAACAATTGTGTAAAAGCAACCATCTGATATTTAAAACTTCGTCATACCGTTTTCGAACAATTGAAATTCGTACAGGAAAGTTTCGAATTTATGATAGGTTACCGATGGAAAGACTTCCTACCTTTCACATAGGTACTTACCTATATTTTGTCGATTCATACAGCGGCTTCTTGTTCAATACTTACTTTTTACTTTGAAAGTTTAAAAATAAATATGTCTAGTTCTAGTAATGAAGAACTAAATTTACAGTCTACACCGCCGAAAATATTAAGTGAAGCACAAAATGTTCTTGACACAGCCTTTTACCATCTAAGTTCAAAGAAAAATATATGTTGGCTTACCAAAGATTTATACACTAGAAAAACAACAAAACACGCAGTCATTTTCAGAAAATGTATTTTCTTTACAACTGTGTTGAAAAACGTCGTATTAAACGCGTGTGCATTGGTTATTACAATACCCTCGATTGTAATGACCAACATAGCACACTAGTATCATAATGTAGAGGGCGCGAACTAGTAAACATTAGCTCCGTATCGTAAATCCCGGAAAATTAGAAAACATAAATAATACGACGTCTAAATACAATAATCATAATAAGAAGTGAATAAATAGTGTCTGCAAACATTGGTGACAGAAGTTTTAAAGGAAAAGTGTTAAAAACTGCAAAATAAAAAGTGCATAAAAATCGTCTCAAAAAATAAAAACAAGGAAAATTTTTATGATAAAAAAAACTACATGCAGCAAAGTGCATTGATAAACTCCCAAATAAAACTTCTAATGTGCCAGTGAACAGTGTTTAGTTTTTGAAATAGCAAAACGGTCTTTTAATGACCAGACAATTTTTGATCGTATTGATAAATGGACTTTGAACCCGTGAAACACTACTTAGTTTAGTAACATAATTTTATCACCAAGAACGCCATCTAACGAGGAATAGCTGAACCCCTTGAAAAGTAAAAGGACTGTAACAACGCCATCTAGCGCAAAGAAAGAACTACCTACGCATCGAAAAGTAAGAGTTTTTGACAGTCTTTGACTTTCTTACTTTAGATAACCTTGATAAATATAGATGGCGCTGACGTGCACAAAATGTTTAAATACAATAAAAAATCGTCAGTATTTAAAATGTAACAGGTGCGATCATGAGTACCACCTAGATTGCACTGAAGTAACGGAAAAAAGATTCAACTTGATGACGAATTTAAACAAAACCAACTGGGTATGTCAAAATTGCTATGATCAACAAAACATGGGAGCTGACAAAAACATGAAGGCTTTGAGCTGCAATATAACACAGCGCAAAAAATATCAAATAAATGTATCTGTTGAAAATTCTTTTGAGTCACTGTCTGACAGCGAATATTCATCCCTTACTACAGACAGCAAAATGCACAAAACCTGCCCAAAAAAAAATTTGGGCGAGCCATCTGAAGGCTCTCAAGACATTAAAATAAAATCTTACTTTTAGAAAACAACCTAAGAGCGGCAAGCAACAAAATCGAAACCCTTCATTTAGAAAACTCTACTTTGCGAAAGCAAATTACTGAATATGAAAGAAAGTTAAAAGCTTCAACTACATACACAAAGAAAAGTAAAAATCAAAATGTTAGAAAAATCTCGAACAAAACTGGACCAGGTTTGTCAACTGATGAAAGTTGCTGTACGAAAACGAAAACTAGTATTGTAAACGAAACTCAAATGGAGCTGTTAACGGAAAAAACACATGAGAAAACTTTACAAAACGAAGCTCGTGAAAATTGCGCCCACCAACAACAATCAGAGCACCCATTAGAAGAAGTAAAAGGAAAGCAAGAACATAGGCTATGCATATTTGGAGATGAACAGGGACGTGGTCTAAGTAAAGCACTCTCAAAGACTCTTGGAAGTGAGTATAAGATCTATAGTGAGTTGAAACCCGGAGCGCAAACCGAACAAATACTGGAAGGAATAAAGGCTGAATGCTCTGGCTACACTATGTCTGACTATGTCCTTATTTTGACGGGAAAAAATGACAAAAATTTCACAAGACTAAGCTCTCACCTTTTTTATCATTTAAGCCAGCTTGATCATACCAACATTATCCGATGCAAATGTCAAGGAAATAATTTTATCAACATAGGGAAAATAAATAGAGTTTCTCAACCATTCAGCAAGGAGCTGCCACACGTGAACTACATAGATCTACGCTACTCATACCTGGGCTTACCACGAAGAAACCTCAGACACATATGCCAAAATGTGCTACAGGAAATTACACGTTTTGATTACAAGCGCAAAATAAAAAACTATCAAGTAAAACAAGTTCAAAAAATGATGGAAACTTATAATCGTTCAAAAAGTAGTTTGGAAAACAATTTGCAAGAACTTAACCAAATACAACCCGAGAATAAAGTTGAGACAGCCGCAAAAACTCAAAGCGACGCTATTTTTCGTGAATAACATTAAAATTCTTTTTCAAAATATGCAGGGTTTGAGTAACAAAATTCATCTTTTAGACCAATTATTAATTGAAACCCCATTAGATTTATTATGTATGTCAGAAACATTTTTAAATGAACATATGCTTATTGCTACTGGTATAAACGGATACACATTGGCAGCAAACTTTTGCAGAAAGACAAGAGGAGGTGTGGCAATATGGATAAAAGAAAATATGGATTTTATAGAACGAAATGATATATCGGATCTCTCTGTTGAGTTTATTATAGAGTATTGTGGTGTAGAAATTAATTCTTTAAACCTGTTAATTTTGTGCATTTACTGGAATGAACGTGAAACGGACACTTTTCTAGAGTCTTTTACAAGATTATTGGAAAAAATTAAAAATGAAAAAACAAAAAACATATTGATCGGAGGTGATTTTAGTATAGATATGTTAGGAGAGCAAAAGATTTCTGCAGACTTTAGAAACCTACTATTGTCTTATAATTTTATACAGCAAGTAAAAACGCCAACAAGGATATGTAGAACTGCAGCCACATGTATAGACCTGGCTTTCACAAATTTTAGTGGAAATCATGTCACAGATGTCTGTGACATGGGTCTCTCCGACCACCATGGCGTCATAGTAACTATAAACACCAATCAAATACTTAGAAAAAGAAAAGTAAAAGTGGTAACAAAAAGGATATATTCCGATAGTCAAATAAAAAGTTTTCAACAAAATTTAAATTTAATAAGTTGGGAAAAGATGCTGCATGAAGTTACTTGCATAAATAAAAACGATTGGTTAGCATCGTATTTAAAAAATAGAAAACAATTTGTGCAAATCGGCCACCAAGACCAACAATCAGGCCAATGGAAACAGTTCAAGTCTGAACCAACGGTTTTAAATTGCTCAATACCACAGGGGAGCGTTATCGGCTGTTTGTTTTTTATTATATAGGTACATCAACGAGCTGCCTAAAATCATAAATACGCCGTGCGTCCTTTTTGCTGATGATGTATCAGTACTACACAAATTGGAAAATACAAGCCAATTAAATACAGAGTTAAAAACAACATTTACAAATATTACAAACTGGTTAAATTAACATAACTTAATAATAAATTACGCAAAAACTAAATTAATCGAATTCAGACCGTACCAAAAATCATCTCTAAATGTAAATTTTAAAATTGGTGGCACTAAATTAGAAAAAGTAAATGCACACTCGTTATTAGGACTGGAAATTGACTCTCACTTAAATTGGAAAAATCACATAGATAAACTAAAGTCAAAGTTGTCACGGTTTACGTATGCACTGTATGAGCTGAAATTGAGTACAGACCAAAAAACAGCAATCGCAGCATATTATGCCTATGCACACTCATGGTTAAATTACGGCCTCATACTTTGGGGAAATAGCACGGATGCAAGAGATCTCTTTATAATTCAAAAAAAATGCATTCGAATTGTAGTCAATATCGCTGGTATGGACACCTATGTACATTTTTGAAATGTGTAAATTTGTTATTAAAAACCTTGAAATCTTTGAGGCCGCGAAACCTATCCTATCGCACATGCCTAGAAAGATAAACCTAAATAAATACAAATACCGCAAAGCCGCATGACAATGTATAGCTCTAGTCCTTACTGCACCGCAATAAAAATATACAACCACCTGCCAGTCGAACTGAGAATGGAAACAGATATGAATATATATCTAAAAACAATAAAACAATTATTAATAAAAAAATGCTACTACAACTTAAATGAATATTTCGGTGATAGTTTTGTTTGACTTTCTTTTGATTTTATGGACCTACCTAATTATTGTGCTTCTGTTCAATTTAATTGAATTTGTCTGTATATCCGTTACACGTTCATCCTAAAATGCAATGCTATGCCCAAAAGGGTAACATGATGTACTGTATTATTGATGACACTACCTTGTTCAACATTCATGAATCGCAATAAACACTTTGACTTTGACTTTGTACTATTATGTATTAAGTCCATGCTGCTAACACAGTAACTGTTGCTTAGTTATTGTGTTAGCAGCATAGACTTAATACATAATTATTGGATAGTCTCTAAGACTTACGCCCGAAATTAATAAATCATTTTCTATGTTAGTTCGCCTACTATAATAATTATGTCAAGTTTCTAACTCTAGTTGGCAAAACAACAGATTAATTATTTCAGCGGTGCGTCGCGTCAGTTGAGTCATGTGAAAACGAAACCTTTCCAAATGGGTTGTCGTTAAGTTACGTTCACCTACTGCTTCTTAAAATGCCCTAAGTAGGTATCAAGTTACCAGCTCGGCCTCAGCGTGACCTACTTCAGCGGTCGCGGGCGCTGAGGCGTTGGGAACGAGCCACTTCCTTCCCGGCTGTGGCGCGAATTTTCTGGAAACTCGAGTCGACACACATTGATTTCGAGATCTAAAGCGGTGTGAAACCTTGAATGGTTTATGGTTACGATGAGTTTTGTTAAGGTATACGTTGAGAAGTAGATACTTATTATATAAACTTGGCGTGTATGATTGGGAAATGAATAAATCACTCAAGAGGCCTTACAGAAGAGGCATTACATCTCGACTGTGATGTTTGCGTAAAATGGCCAATTTTGGTGTTATGGATCTCAGAAACAAAAATACATTAACAATTATGAATTATTGAATAGCGTAGAATAGCTATTGGAATAGTGCGTAGCGGCCTCGTTTTTTGTAAATTTTGCTTAACTTTTTAATTAAACCCAAAATTGCAGAGAAAGATTTTCATAAAGTGCGCGAAGGCACTTTTTTAAGCTCATCGATTGAACTACTGTTCTAAACAAGTAAAATAAAAAATATATAATGTTATCTCTTATATAGTTGAGTAGTGCGTAGCGGCCTCGGTGATTTTAGATATCATTGATTATAAATAGGAAAAAAATCTTATTCTAAACCAAAAAACTTCAAAAATCGCTATAGGTTAACTGTGAATTTCTCATATCCACGATAATATTATTGAGTAAAATTTTTACCAGAGTTATTGTTTCTTCATGAGGAATAAATGATTGAATGAATCATGAATTTATTATCCTATTTCGATAAAAACGATAAATACAACTGCAAAATTACTACAAAATGCGAAAATGGGCATTTTACGCAAAAATCAGATTCGAGATGTAATAGGCCTCCTAAGGGGATCCTGCACGAAATCGTGAAAATGTACGTATTTTTAAGTTACTTGTACTATGCGCTGAATTAGTTAAATAGGTACATTAAAAGAACTTACGTAAGTTAGCCTCATCATTGCACAAGGTCGTGGACTTGTTGAAATTTGAAACAAATTCTTTAAACATTATCAAACAATACAGAAATCGAATAACTCCTAAAACATTTTTTTCGACAACTTTCTTAATTTTACGCATGAAACAATAATTCTTACATGAATATATTATTTGTATTGAAATTTCGCAGGTCGCCCCCATCTTAAAAAAGTAAAATTTAGTTTCTAACACAAGCGCGTGATGGTTTTGTACATTTCGCAGAATAAAAACTTTGCTCTAATCAAATTACTAGGTCTGAAACTTCAAAGCAGAATTGTTCTAATTTTAAATATCAATATGATTGATTTTGCTTTGAAGTTAATTCTGAGACTTATGTCAGGTTTTGCGATCGCGCGGATAGACTCAAAATCTTTCGCTTATTTGTTTTGATTGCTTGCTATATTTTGTAGTTTTTGATCACCAACCCGCTTTTGTCAAGCGGAAGGCGATATTCATTCAAAATCAAAAAATCAAAATCAATATCTCTTTATTCAGTAAACTTAGAATAAGCATTTTGAATCGTCAAAAGTTAAAGGATGGACGGGCACCCGAATTCAGGAAGTCTTTTAACTGTGGAGAAGAACGGGCGCAAGAAACTCCACAGGTTTATAATAATATAGAAGTAACGACATTTACAAAACAATTGATTTGACGACCTCCTTGGTCGAGTGGTTTGTACACCGGTTTTCATGGTGTCGCCATCTCTGAGGTCCCGGGTTCGATCCACGGTCGGGTCAAGTTAGAAATTATAGTTTTTCTTAATTGTCTCGGGTCTGGGTGTTTTCTATGTATAATAAGCATGTATTTAAGCATTTTGAGTATATTTATCCGTTGTCTAGTAACCATTTAACGAGTTTCTTCGAAGCTTCTCTTGGGCTAGAAAATTGGTGTAATTGTAGGAAATATTTTTTTTTATCTATCAATGATAGAATTAACCATGATTTCAATGATGCAGATCTTATAGGTAGGTAGGTATATGGTCGGTTCTAGTACGGTATCCTAACAAAACTGTAAAATTCACCAATTTGAGATCTAGAGGTACCTACAATCTACAATAATATAAAAACATACTTACCAAAATTAATAATAATTCCTACACATGCATACATATAATCACGACTATTATCCCCGAAGGGTTAGTCATAGACTAGGCAATGAGGATAGCAAAAGCAGTCCTCTACCATAGTCCACTTTTCGCTAAATAGCGACTGCATTATGTTCAGCGTGACAGGTGGTGAAACCCATCGCCGCTCTATGCTGTTGGATGTATATTCAGATTTAGTCCGTTAGTTGCCTCTTACGACTTAATAATACACATTAAATTCTAATTACTTATGTCAAAATGTTAACTATGCCTACTGTACCTAATTGAGATGAACCTGAAGATAACACGCCAGATTCAAATTACAGACTATCTGATCGGAGCGTCCTCACTGAGAGCATTCGCGTGTAATGAGCATTCGGCGTCGAATATTCGAGAGATGTGGACGTTGAGCCGAGCGTTTCAAAGTTTACACGCGAGCATGAACTTCGGCCGGTGTGGACGTCGCAACGCTTTTCGCGGAAATGGCTCGCATTCGAATGTTCACGCAAACAAAACGCTCAAAAGCGAGTAGGTACTCAGATAATGAAATGAATGAGTATGTATGTAGGAGTATTACTGGCCACTTGTAGGCAAGAAACAGTTCCTTGATCGTGACCTTCTTGGTCTATCGTATTATTGTCAATGTCAATTTATAATAACAAAAAATGATCTCAGTGAGGACGCTCTTGTTTCGAATGCTCCGGGTTCGGATATTCGACTCGAACGTTTATAGCTTAGATTAATGATTGGGGTGTGTAATGTTTGATATAAATACATATGGTCTAACGTTCAGATAATATAATTTCATTTCATATAATTTTATTTGATATAACGACTAACTTAATATAATAAACATTTAATATAATTTTAGATTCTATAATTTCATTTGATATAATGTACATTTGATATAATGTACTTTTGATATAATGTACATTTAATATAATAATCTAATGATATAAAACATTACTCATGTAATAAGCAAGCAGTATGCAAGCAAGCAAGCAGCATGCAAGCAAGCATGCAGCACGCAAGCAGCATGCAAGCAGGCATGCAGCATGCAAGCATGTATGGAGCATGCAGGCAGGCATGCAGCATGCAAGCAGGCATGCAGCATGCAAGCAGGCATGCAGCATGCAAGCAGGCATGCAGCATGCAAACAGACATGCAGCATGCAAGCAAGCATGTTTTCTGTCACGGCTCCGGCGCTGCGGGACTCCGGCGGTCCCACACGAGCTTATCGTCGCAGATGGCTTTCGCTCACCGCCGCGGCTGACAGCAAGCCGAAGCTGCGGTGCGAGCGTTAAACCCACCTGCTCCTCAGCTCGTGGGCCGCCTCGTCCCTCCGCGCCTACGCGGGATTAAATTACACTCTAGCGTAGGGCAGACAAGTCTACGTTGAGTCGGTTTTGCCGCGATTCGTTTCTGTCACTGACGATTTTAGCACAACCATAATGAAAACACAACGTATTAACTTTTTAAGACAATATTTGAAATTAATTTAGGGTTAAAATGGTATTCTTATTTTTAAGCAAAAATTATATCAAATGAAGTTATAGAATATGAGTATTATATCAAATGAATAATATACGTAATGTTGTTATAGGAAGTGTATTTAGAACAAGTAAAATTATATCCAATGAACATTATGTTCTTTGAAATTAGTTCATTTGTCCTTTGGCGACCTCGGCGAACATTGCTTAACTTTCGCGATCGAAAACCTCGAGATTTTATGTTTTCAGTTTTCCTAATGATTGGTCTCGCTGCGAGCGCAGCAAGGCCAATCATTCATCTAAGGTTTATAGTTTTGCACGAAAGTGAATGTTTAGTTCGCTGGGCAGAATTTGTTGCTCGCCGACAATTGTTCGTTTACAAATGCTCGGGTAAGAATACTCTCAGTGAGGACGCTCCTTTAGATCTAAATAGGCCACTTCGGACAGTTTAATAGGATATGAGATCGATCCATTAAACACGTCGATTACTTAAATAAGACAGTTAAATGTAGTAAGTAAATTGAAGTAAAAGCGATGTTGATGGTTCTCCAGTCAAAAAAGCCAAAGTTCTCGTAAACATAGATGTTTTTCCATTACAAAAAATATTTTTCGTAAAACGTCATCATTCTCATTGGACCTTTTTAGACACACCAAAGAGTTTCACAATTTCAAAACAACATCTAAATAGTTATTAAACCACCCTTGTCAACCGAATAAATTAACACCCAATCTAGATTATTATCCCTTAATCCTCTTATAATAGGGTTTGGAATAGCAAACGTATTAAGCCACAAATTGTTTAGTAGGCGTCCCGAGACCCTCATACATCAAAAAGTTTCGATAGACTTACGGCACGGCGGCAATGTAGTTTGAGGGTTTCGTGTTTATAATGCTCCTTTTCATCCTAACTTCTGTCTGTCCTTCCTCATCCATGCAAGATGTTGTTAGAACGCCTAAATAAATAAAATAAATAAATTTCTTAACTATCACACCAATCATTCAGCCCCAAACTAAGCATCGCCCGAACTATGGTGACTGAATAACGGATAAACATAAATACTAATAAACATTAATGACTCTGTCACAAATGCTCGTGCTTACCATTCAAATATTAGCCCCTACCGGGATTCAAACCCGGGACCGTGGGTTGCGCAGTATCTAAGGGTCGCTGACCGCTCGACCACCCGCCGTAATAATTATAATGTCAAAGTCCAAGTCAAAGTCAAATTATGTATTCAATACTAATAATAAAAAAACACAGTTAACTTACTTGTAGTTAAAACTTAACAACTATATGTCACTGTGTGTATTTTTTATAATAATAATTGTATCTTTAACTGAGAATAGAGCTCTGTGGTTGCAGCTTATTATTAAGAGGCCTATTACATCTCCACTGTGATTTTTGACTAAAATGCCCATTTTCGTATTTTGTAGTAATTTTGCAGTTGTATTGATCGTTTTTATCAAAATAGGATAATAAATTCATGCTTAATATTACAAATCTCCACTCTGCGAGAATAAGCTGAGTTCGGACGGCCGGCGCATCGCATTTTGTAGTAATTTTGCAGTTGCATTTATCGTTTTTATCGAAATAGGATAATAAATTTATTATAAAATCTTTATTCCTCACGAAGTAACAATTATTCTAGTATAATTTTGCTCAATATTATTATCGTAGATGGGTCATTGTCAAAACGAGACTCGAAAGTGAAAGGAGAATGGGCACTTTTGGGCGGTCGGCGGCCATTCATGAAAGTAGTGTCAAATGAAAGTAGTGATTGTTATAATTATATACCAAAATGTTTCTGTAAGACTAGTAGTGCCATCTATAATTTCCGTATGTAATGTTTGGATGTGTCAAAAATAAAGCGTCAGTCGTTAACCGAAAGTGCGTGTTTTAATAGTGATAACTTTTATTATGAACATTTAGGAAAAAATATATTAACATGTAAATCTGTCAGAAGATGATCTTACCATATCACTCTAGGTACGTATCAAGTCAAGTTAGCTTGCAGTTATTATGCTGAGCATTTAAGACATGGCTTATATAATATTGAAGTGTTTCGTGATCAACAGATAAGTCGTCTTAGTGAATATATAGAAGAGCAAGACGTTTGCTGGTTACGTGTTCGAATACAGTCTAGACATGTAAGGTCCAGGATTTATTATTCCTATAATGTAATTGGAACGACAAAGAGACGGAAGAGAAGCTACCGCTCATTATAATTGTTCATATTTGACTGGAAGACGCACAATAGGATGTTGCGCACATGTTATTGTGCGTATATCAAACTGAAATCATAAAAAAAACACAAATAAGATTAAAAAACACACAATCAAAAATTCACTAAAAAGCAAAAAATAATCTTAATTTACATTAATAGATAAAAATAGTATATGTATCTACATATTCAAGATTATAATATCTAAACAAACAAAACCTTGCTTACTTATGTTACCTACATATAAACATCTGTCTGTTTGAAGTCGGTGCCAAGCCATAGGTATGTTGCATGCAGAGTGCAGGGTGGTGCAGGCCCGCTACGGTTGGACGCAAGGCCAGGCGCGAGTGCTTGTTGGGGTGGGCGGTGCTCGCGCTGAGCGATCCAAACCAAAGTGGCAGAGACAGAGACATGCGGGCAGACGTCGTTAACGGTCGCTTTGTATGCTATTAAATTTTGATGCGTTATTGTTGTTGCTGATAGATTTCTATAGTTTGAAAGATCCTTACAGTTGTTTTTGTTGTTGTTCTCTGTCTTTGATAATTGTCATTGTTTTAATATCATTATGATTTCGGTTTTGTTTTGTTATTAATTAAAATTGTATATTTTATAAATATTATTTTTCTTCTGTTTGTGCTTGGCACCGACTTCAAATAGACAGATGTTTATATGGAGGTAACATAAGTAAGTAAGGTTTTGTTTGTTTAGATATTATAATCATGAATATGTAGATACATATGCTATTTTTATCTATTAATGTAAATTAAGATTATTTTTTGCTTTTTAGTGAGTTTTTGATTGTGAGTTTTTAATCTTATTTGTTTTTTTGGAAGTCGGTTTATTTTTTTTATAAAAAATATTTATTTTTCTCTTTTTAGTGTTAGTAATAGGTACGTACGTATAAAGTACAAATTTCAGTCAAGTCGCCTTTACACATTCCACGCTATCGACGAGTCACTAGAGGCAGCAACAAACCGAAAACGACCACCATCTAACGTCATTCCTGCTGATGTTAATAACTGTGGCGGTTTGATGCACGCACAGAAGTTGGGTATAGGCTCCAGACAAGCTCCAGAGTTATGTTAAGACGTAACATTTCTGTTATTGAAGGCCTAGTCAACGGGGCAATGGGGATCGTGTCCAAGTTTAAGTGGCCTGCCCTTCGTCGTGATTAAATAGAATCAGGCGAGTTACCGGATTCAGTGTGCATAAAATTTGATGACGACACTATTGGCACAAAAGTAAAAGACAGTGATGGGTTAGTGGCCATAGCGCCCGTATCAACAACATTCCAAGCAAATAAATGGTAGGTGGAATTTAACGGAGAATGCTGCCGCTAATCCTCAGTTGGGCGGTATCGGTGCATAAACTCCAGGGCACCACTTTAAAAAGAGCTGTGATTTACTAGAGCAAGAAATATTTTGCCTAAGGCCAAGTCTATGTAGCACTTAATCGTGTGAAGGCACTGGGATGGCATTGCTCTTTGCAACTTAGAGCCTAACAAAGTGCTTAACAAACCGCATGATGAAAAAGCATTGCGCGAAATGGAACGATTAGGATTATTATAAAAAAAGAAATCTATAATTTTCTTATATTCTCCATCCAAATTTACAAGTCCCCCTTTCTCATGCAAAATACCGCAGTAACTGTGTAAAGTCAATAAACCAAAATAAATACAAGTAATTATGATACACAACTCCTTGACCGTTCAGGAATTGTACCTTCCATCGTCAGCTTACCTGAATAACTTGATAGTACACAACTAGCCTTCTATAATATAATATATATTTAAAGAATAATCCCCTAACTTCTAATCGTTGAGGAGTTGTGTCTCCCATCATCATCAGATCAGCAATGTCATCAGATGATGACTACAAGAAGCAAATATATGATTATTTAGAAATTATAGAAAATACATAGGTGCCTTTATAATTTGAAGGTTTCCCTCCATTTCCCTGGGATTCTATCATCAAATCCTGACTTGGTGGCAATGGGACCACCTCAAAAGTATGCTCTTTCAAATAAAAAAAGATTTTTTAAAATCGGTTCACAAATGACGGAGATATCGCTGGACATACATAAAAAAAAAACATACACGTCGAACATAGAACCTCCTCTTTTTTTGAAGTCGGTCAAAAATTACCAGCAGCAGATTTAAGTGCCATCATAGAGCATGACCACAAAAAATGTAATACATAGTCTTTTGATCACATGGTAATACTATGATTGTTTGATAGTTGTATGTATTTACTTATTAATAATGTCTTTGCATTATAAAAGAAATGGTACTATGTATAATGTATGTGGTATAATGGTAGTGGTACACTGAAAAAAATAAAACGGGACTTTTAACTGTTGATGTACAGTAAAAAAAAAAACGGTTAAGTAAACTTATTTTTATGTTGACGTAATTGATTACTGACAGTACTCTTAAATGGGCATATCCAGTAAAGAGCTAAACAGTTATTTCAATTGTATGAACATTAAAGTTCACTGAAACAAACAGTTACTTTTAAGTATTGCCCTTTTCAGAGCTTTACTGATATCGCAGCAGTTATTCTTACTGACTTCTAAACAGTTATTGTAGCATACAGTAATGAGTGAAACAGTAATTTCAATTGTTTGAACATTAACGTTTACTAAAACAAACAGTTTTTTTAGTATTGCCGAGTTCATGAGCTTTATTGATATCGTAGCAGTTACTTTTACTGTTTCTGAACAGTTTCTGTAGCATACAGTTAGGAGCTAAACAGTAAATAACAACTGTTTTTACAATAACGTTTACTGATACAAGCAGTTTCTTTCAAGTCTTGCTGTGTTCAGACTTTACTGATATTGTAGCAGTTACTTTTACTGCTTCTAAACAGTTTTTGTGGCAAACTGTTAGAAGCTAAACAGTAAAAATCAACTGTTTGAACATGTAACGTTTACTGATACAAGCAGTTTCTTTCAAGTATTGCGATGTTCGGGCTTTTCTGATATCAAAGCAGTTATTTAAACTGCTTTTGAACAGTTTCTTTAGCATACTGTAAGGAAATAAACAGTTAATATCAACTGTTTAAACATGAAACGTGCACTGATACAAGCCTTTTTTTTAAAAGTATTACTGAAATCAAAGCAGTTATTTTTACTGCTTCTGAACAGTTTCTGTAGCATACAGTAGGGAGCTAAATAGCTTAAATTAATTGTTGAACATGTAACGTTTACTAATACAAGCAGTTTGTTTTAAGTATTGCCGTGTTTAGGCTGTACTGATATCGTAGCAGTTATTTATACTGCTTCTGAACAGTTTCTGTAACGTACTGTAAGGAACTAAACAGTTAATATCAACTGTTTGAACATGTAACGTTTACTGATACAAGCAGTTTCTTTTAAGTATTACTGATATCAAAACAGTTATTTTTACTGCTTTCGAACAGTTTTTGTAAAATGCGGTAAAGAGCTAAATAGTTAAAATTAACTGTTTTAACATGTAACGTTTACTGATATAAGCAGTTTCTTTCAAGTATTGCCGTGTTTAAGCTTTAATGATATCGAAGCAGTTATTTTTACTGCTTCTGAACAGTTTCTGTAGCATTTTGTAAGGATATAAACATTTAATATCAACTGTTTAAACAAGTAAAGTTAACTGATACAAGCACTTTCTTTTAAGTATTACTGATGTCAAAGCAGTTATTTTAACTGCTTCTGAACAGTTTCTGTAGCACGCGGAAAAGAGCTAAGTAATTAAAATTAACTGTTTGAACCTGTAACGTTTACTGATACAAGCAGTTTCTTATAAGTGTTGCCGTGTTTAATCTTTACTGATATCGTAGCAGTTATTTAAACTGCTTCTAAACAGTTTCTGTAGCGTACTGTAAGGAACTAAATAGTTAATATCAACTGTTTGAACATGTTACGTTTACTGTTACAAGCAGTTTTTTTTAAGTATTACTGATGTCAAAGCAGTTATTTTTACTGCTGCTGAACAGTTTCCGTAGCATACAGTAAGGAGCTAAATAGCTAAAACTAACTGTTTGAACACGTAAAGTTTACTGATGCAAGCAATTTCTTTTAAGTATTGCTTTGTTTAGGCTGTACTGATATCGAAGCAGTTATTTTTACTGCTCCTGAACAGTTTCCGTGGCATACTGTAAGGAAATAATCAGTTAATATCAACTGTTTAAACATGTAACGTTTACTGATACATGCAGTTTCTTTTAAGTATTACTGATATCGAAGCAGTTATTTTGAATGCTTTTGAACAGTTTTTGTAGCATGCGGTAAAGAGCTAAATAGTTAAAATTTACTGTTTGAACCTGTAACGTTTACTGATACAAGCAGTTTCTTTTAAGTGTTGCCGTGTTTAATCTTTACAGATATCGTAGCAGTTATTTAAACTGCTTCTAAACAGTTTCTGTAGCGTACTGTAAGGAACTAAACAGTTAATATCAACTGTTTAAACAGGTAATGTTATTGATACAAGCAGTTTATTTTAAGTATTACTGATATCAAATCAGTTATTTTTACTGCTTCAGAACAGATTCTGAAGCATACAGTAAGGAGCTAAATAGCTTAAATTAATTGTTTAAACATGTAACGTTTGCTAATACAAGCAGTTTGTTTTAAGTATTGCCGTGTTTAGGCTGTACTGATATCGTAGCAGTTATTTATACTGCTTCTGAACAGTTTCTGTAACGTACTGTAAGGAACTAAACAGTTAATATCAACTGTTTTAACATGTAACATTTACTGATACAAGCAGTTTCTTTTAAGTATTGCCGTGTTTAAGCTTTAATGATATCGATGCAGTTATTTTTACTGCTTCTGAACAGTTTCTGTAGCATTTTGTAACGATATAAACATTTAATATCAACTGTTTAAACATGTAAAGTTAACTGATACAAGCAGTTTCTTTTAAGTATTACTGATGTCAAAGCAGTTATTTTAACTGCTTCTGAACAGTTTCTGTAGCACGCGGTAAAGAGCTAAATAATTAAAATTAACTGTTTGAACCTGTAACGTTTACTGATACAAGCAGTTTCTTTTAAGGGTTGCCGTGTTTAATCTTTACTGATATCGTAGCAGTTATTTAAACTGCTTTTAAACAGTTTCTGTAGCGTACTGTAAGGAACTAAATAGTTAATATCAACTGTTTGAACATGTAACGTTTACTGTTACAAGCAGTTTTTTTTAAGTATTACTGATATCAAAGCAGTTATTTTTACTGCTGCTGAACAGTTTCCGTAGCACACAGTAAGGAGCTAAATAGCTAAAACTAACTGTTTGAACACGTAAAGTTTACTGATGCACGCAGTTTCTTTTAAGTATTGCTTTGTTTAAGCTGTACTGATATCGAAGCAGTTATTTTTACTGCTCCTGAACAGTTTCCGTAGCATACTGTAAGGAAATAATCAGTTAATATCAACTGTTTAAACATGTAACGTTTACTGATACATGCAGTTTCTTTGAAGTATTACTGATATCGAAGCAGTTATTTTGAATGATTTTGAACAGTTTTTGTAGCATGCGGTAAGAAGCTAAATAGTTAAAATTAACTGTTTTAACATGTAACGTTTACTGATACAAGCAGTTTCTTTTAAGTATTGCCGTGTTTAAGCTTTAATGATATCGAAGCAGTTAATGTCACTGCTTCTGAACAGTTTCTGTAGCATACTGTAAGGATATAAACATTTAATATCAACTGTTTAAACTTGTAAAGTTAACTGATACAAGCAGTTTCTTTTAAGTATTACTGATATCAAAACAGTTATTTTTACTGCTTCAAAACAGATTCTGAAGCATACAGTAAGGAGCTAAATAGCTTAAATTAATTGTTTAAACATGTAACGTTTACTAATATAAGCATTTTCTTTTAAGTATTGCCGTGTTTAGGCTTTACTGATATCGTAGCAGTTATTTTTACTGCTTCTGAACAGTTTCTGTAGCATACTATAAGGAACTAAACAGTTAATATCAACTGTTTGAATATGTAACGTTTACTGATACAAGCAGTTTTTTTTAACATGTTCAAACAGTTAATTTTAACTATTTAGCTCCTTAGCTAAATAGTTAAAATTATTTGTTAGAACATGTAAAGTTTACTGATACAAGCAGTTTCTTTTAAGTATTGCCGTGTTTAGGCTGTACTGATATCGTAGCAGTTATTTTGACTGCTTCTGGAAAGTTTCTGTAGCATACTGTAAGGAAATATACAGTTAATATAAACTGTTTGAACATGTAACGTTTACTGATACAAGCAGTTTCTTTAAAGTATTACTGATATCGAAGCAGATATTTTTAATGCTTCTAAACAGTTTTTGTAGCACGCGGTAAGGAGCTAAATAGTTAAAAATAAGTGTTCGATTACGTAACGTTTACTGATACAAGCAGTTTCTTTTAAGTATTGCCGTGTTTAGGCTGTACTGATATCGTAGCAGTTATTTTTAATGATTCTGAACTGTCTCTGTAGCACACGTAAGGAACTAAACAGTTAATATCAACTGTTTGAACATGTAGCGTTTACTGATACAAGCAGTTTCTTTTAAGTATTACTAATATCGAAGCAGTTATTTTTACTGCTTCTGAACAGTTTCTGTAGCATACTGTAAGGAATTAAACAGTTTAGTTTAAAATCACAATAGATAGGATTCTCTTTTCCATCTGATATAAGCGTGTTTGGTTTTGGGCAAATATTACCTAAAAAACTTAATTTATTTTTACATATTTTTAAAAAACAAGCTTTTATTTAGATGTGCTAAAAGGAAAACACGTGAAAATTGTGTAATTACAATACAATTTATACGATATAAAAGGTCGTCGCGAGATTTAAGTATGTTCTCGTATTTACTTAGCCTTTTATATAAGTAATATAAATTGTATAATGACGTTTCAAGTGAATAGTAAAAGTTTTTTTTTCTTTTTAGCGCATACAAATAAAAGAGAGGTTTTTACTTTTTTTTACTTTTTAGTCATCCCTTTCGATCCCTTTCCCCATCGTTTTTCATCTGTTCAACTCATTGAACGTGTAGGTAGGTATACAGAATTTATTTACGTCCACCAAACCACCACCACTCGCCACCTATCAAAAACGGTCTACCCATTAAGACAAATCAATCTCGACGCGGTCGTGTCGCTTAATTACTGAGTTTCTATGGCCACCTTGCAGCTCCATCATCAGATCCTGGTTACCATCTAGCACCAAAGTACTCGTCAAGACGAATCAAACGAGCCCATACTCGATGGGGTTATGTCGTTTAATTACTTATTGAGTTTCTATGGCCACCTTACATCAGACTCTGGTTACCATCTAGCACCAAAGTACTCGTCAAGACGAATCAAACGAGCCCATACTCGATGGGGTTATGTCGTTTAATTACTGAGTTCCTACGGCCATCTTCCAGCTCCATTATCAGACTCTGGTTACCATCTAGCACCAAAGTACTCGTCAATACGAATCAAACTAGCTTAGACTCGATGGGGTTGCGTCGATTCTTTACTGAGTTCCTATGACCACCTTCCAGCTCCATCATCAGATCAGACCCTGTAAAAGTTTGAAAACAAAGTACTCGTCAAGACGAATGAAACGAGCCGAAACTCGATGGGGTTGCGTCGTTTCATTACAGAGTTCCTATGACCACCTCCCAGCTCCATCATCAGACCCTGGTTACCATTGAAAGACAAACTATTCGTCAAGACGATTCAAACGAGCCCAAACTCGATGAGGTTGTGTTCTTTCATTGCGAAGTTATTATAGCCACCTTCCAGTACCATCATCCAGATCACCACCATGTCATCATAATTGCATTGTCAGGCGACTTACACAGGTATGCAAAATTTCAGCTCAATCGGTTGAAGATAATCTGCTTCAAAATTGAGTTGCAAGATTTCACCCGAACAAATATACATGCTAGTTAAATAAAAGCTTGTACCTATGTGATATAAAATTTATAAATAACTAGCTGACCCTACAGACGTTGTCCTGTTAATTAATTAATTTAATTATGAATATAGAATTAGAATTTAAAAAGAAAAAAAAAATTCTTTAATAAGAACCTTCTCCTGACAATAACAAACAACAAAGTAATAAAGGTCCAGCCGTTCACGCGTGATGTTGTTACCTCTAAAATATTCATAACAATTTGCTGTTGTGGGCTCATGTTAAAGCTGTATAACATACCTATTTACATAAGACTTTCTTATGTAGGTATTTACAAACTATCTTGAATCATGATTGATGAGTTTTCGATTTGTGCTAGGTAGGTACTACGTAGTTACCTACTTAGCCAATAGGCTATTTGATTACCTACTATTGGGAAATAATTCTGACGTATTGGCTGATAAATAATAAATCGAATGTTAAGTACTAATATTTCTTCCAGTAGGTAATTGGTATAAAATCTAATTTTAAAGTTTGAAAACGCTCATCAACGTCATGGCTCCATTGACATGACTCCGTCACACCTACATAGTTAAGTATAAGTAGTAAGTTTGACGACGAAGTCATATGAATATTGTTGTTTTAACCTTTCAACTGCGGCAGCGCACTGATCAAGTGTACAATGAAAAGAATTTCTATTGTGTAGTGGCGGCGCGTTCTAAGTGTTAAGCTTTATGAAACTGGAGAATTAATCTTTCTACAAGTCGTGTATTGTGCCGAATGGGAAAGTACAACCTACCTACCTACCACAACAAATTTATTCACCCGAAAAACTATTTCTATCAGTTCTATCGTTTCTGTCGGTGCCCAAGAGAAAAAAAAGTGTCTCGAACTAGCTCATAAAACAATAAAATCATTGAAGTCAATACTCTAGTAAGTAGGTACCTACTTGCTACATCTTGCTAACTTATGTGTGAAATCAAAACTATTAAGTATAATTACCTAACCCAAATCTGAGCGCGAGTGACGGAGCACTGATATTACCTACCTACCCGATGCATCTAGGTACTCCAGATTTATCAGACTCCGCTAGGTTAGTAGGTAGGTACATATTTGGCATTTTGGGTAAGTTATATCAGACCCATTGAGGTACCAGACCCTACTGTTTCTTTTAGGTAGGTAACAAGAGCAATTTTGCATCTCTGCTTAACTAAAGTACCTAAACAAAAGAAAGGTATTTTTATGGCCTTCCGCCATAACTGTTTAAAACATTAGAATCATAGCATAGCAAAACATTTAAAATAACTGTCTAACCGCGGCCGCACGTTGCATCGTTAATTAGTGATGTACCTACTCACCTCGTCTCGAGTTTCGATGTCATTACGATTTATATTAAAAATAAAACGCAATAACAATTGTGTACATGACGAAATCCCAGGATCACTGATAGTTTATTGCGTAGATGAGCTTGTGCCACCTTTAACATTACTTATAAATCAGTCTTAAAACGAAATTTATTAATTTAATAATTAAATTATCTAACCATGTTTTCCCAATGCCTTGAAAAAGTAAATTTGTGACTAGCATAACACCTTTCTAACACAAACATATTTCTGTATGTTATTGTACTTTTTGTTACAAATTTAAGTGGAATAAATGGATATGAATATGAATATGACATTGTTGACATGTCACGCTTACAAATTAAAACACTCCGTATTCAATCGTAGTACTATCTACAATGAACAAAATTACCTATGATGTTCTTGCGGCGGTATAAAATAAACAAATATTAATTCAGGTCTATCTTCATTTCATTTCATACTCACGGCAGTCTTACTTATGTACGTAACTCGAGACTATTTCAACAAATAGGTGTAGGTAATCTTACTTTGTTGTAGATCCTAAATTCGAAACTTTCCTGTACGAATTACAATTGTTCGAGAACGGTATGAGGAAGTTTTAAATACCAGATTTTACATAATTTTGTTAATCCATAAACTTATCATACAAACGTTTAATTTTCCAGAAAAACTATTAGCCGATTATCAAAACTACTTTTTTTCTTTTGGAAGATGTTATGGAAAACAAAAAATTACAAAACGTTTTCGGCCAAAAAAATTCGTACAGGCAAATTTCGAATTTATGATACGTAACCGTTGTAGATACATCGTCTCCGCTGAAGTGTTAGTGTTGCCAAAGATCATAAGTATCGTGTAGTTTGCATTATTTTTGTATTTGATTGATACGATTTTTTCATACGATCTTCCAAGCATACGATTCGATCTGAGCAAAGATCGTTCCTGTTGAATCGATAAAAAAAATCGGCAGATTGTATTGCCGTGAATCGATTAAGATCGGGCATCCCTAGCTCGCACGCGCCACAATCTGAAGCTAGTCAGTTCGCGCCCGCTGTAAGAGATAGTCGCAATTCACGAAAACAATTAAATAGTGACAAAGCAGTGTACCACGTGTGAAAAGGAACCATGGAACTTTTATTTAAAGAGTGGGGCTTTGAGAAATATCTCGACCAATTTATTGGTAAGTGACTGGTAAGTAGGTACTTTGCAGCGTACGTTCCTACCAATATTATGGCCAAATTTAATAAGATTTTATGTTACAGAGATGACTTAACTTGTTGGAGTCCATTCATTCACGTCTAAGAGAGTTTAATGGTAATAATAATAACCTACACACTATATTATGGAAAGCTTCTTGTGTTATTTTTCACATTGTGGAGATTCAGATTATCCTAAATGTGTCCCCCGTGGACACGGTATTATGGCCGATTCACACATCCACAAGGAAGTAGTAAGTTAAACTTACTTACTTACTTATGGATGTGTGAATCTGCCATAATATGAATCTTCCTTTAAGTTGGGAATGGGTTTGCTTGGTTCCATTGCACCTCTGTGGCGTTTGTTATGTCTAGGTTAGAATGGCATGGCTAGTTTATACTTGTACCTACATGTAGGTACGCTACACAGTCGGATAAACCTGGGACCTGGGACACCACTAATTTGACTTGCGCAGTAGGTAGACGATTTCTCTGCGCAAGTCGAACCACGTGATCCGTCAGGTCTCATCTTTCGTGACGCGGATTGTAAGTACTCGTGCACTGTGCAGTCAGTAGCTTGACAGGTTTGAACTGTTTACATGACTGTGTTGCGAGCTTGCTTACTGCACAGTCAGTTGAGTGCGTAATGCCCGATATAGACGTATTAACTAAGTTAAGTTAACAACTAAAGAGCTAAAATAGAATTTTGTCTATTTTTCGGTTAAGTTGGTGGGCAGGGCTTGTCACTTGACATGTTTGGACAGACACAATTTAGGCTGGCCTCACACAGCCGGAATGGCTTTCTGAATTCAGTTTGATCAGTAGTCTTGTGATTCCCGGCACATGCAAAATTGCAAACTTCTCTGGGACGTTAACCGCTTGCTGTGTCAACGTGTTGGCAAATAAAACAAAACCGTGCAACATCACTTTTCATATTCTCTCAAGAAATCCGTGTGAGATCTCAATACTACTTAAAACGTGTAAATCGGACATATGGTAAAATGTAAAATAACTAAAAAATTTTGCTAATGAAAATCTGTGTTGAGATTGCTGTGGGTGCCGCTGTCTGTATATATGTATTATTCTCTATGCAAGACTGTAATTAATTCTTTATTAAGTCTGAAGGGGTTTGGTTTGGGTTTGGTTAATTTTTTAAACGTTCATAATCACTCATTTTCATTATCATCTAGTTTATGCAAAAAAAATATTCACTTTAATATCTTACTTGACACTGGCTAAATGTGCTGACCACACAGAGCCATTATTTAAGCACAGAATTTACGACTTCATTACGTTGTTGATCGTCCTTCTTGAGTGAACTAAAGAGCTTAACTACTTAAATATGTATGGACACACACTTAAATTTAAGTCACTTAAAATTTAGTTAAAATTTAGTTAACCACTAAACTACTTAATACGTGTAAATTGGGCATGAGGTAAAATGTAATATTACTAATAACTACTTACTAATAAATTTTACTTATGAAAATTTGTGTTGAGATTGCTGTGGGTGCCGCTGCCTGTATATATATGTATTATTCTGTATGCAAGACTGTAATTAATTATAAATGTTTGTTATTCAAGAACATGAAGTTGACATAGAGGCGCTGTCTTTGCTCGATGATCAGCAAATCCGGGTGCTACTACCAGCTAGTACCAGCTATTGGCCCTCAAGCCAAATTTAGAAGAGCGCTTCAGAAGTGGAAGGCTTCCAAACTAAATTCCGATGTAAGCACACAGCATGGTTAAGTCAAAAAGGGGTGCAGGACTTACAAAAAATTTTAAGCAAAATTAACTTTTTTTCACAATCTGACGGAAAACATTGCTATCAAAAAGAGATTAAAAAAATTCCAAAAAAATAAGGTTTCGAGGTTATTTTTTTATTAGACAACAGAAATCCAGCTCCATACAAAAATTAATGTTTATTTTTATCCTAAAAATACTTTATATCTCTTTTTGATAGCAATGTTTGCCGTCAGTTAGTGAAAACAAATTAGAGTGTATTTTTTATGCAACGCCTTCGCGACACCCGGTCTTAATTTATGTATAAAAATATGGGCACGCCTTGGAATCTTTTTTTTTGTGAACATAATTTGTTTTTATTTTACAGATTTATGACAATCTTGAAAACCTTGTGGAAGTGTACGGAGAGAATGTTGGTGGACTTACAAATTCACCAATAACTTCGGTATTATCGTCACCAAGCACCTCGTCGTCATGCAGATCCATGTCCCTATATCTCGATGTAAGTTATCTATCAATTAACACTATTCATAAGGACCCTGTATCAGCCAAATATTTTTAGTGCTTGGGCGAAGCTTTAGCTCAATCGCCGTGCAAACTCATAGCTCCAAACTAGTTCCGTTTCCCCCATAACACCTACTTTTTTCATGCCTATCTTATTAAGGCAAATAATACAAGCAAGCTTTCTAGATTTTTTTTTCTGCGGTTATGTTTTTCGAGATTTTTGACCTTAACGTTTACTTACGTTTTTTTAATTTTTAAATATTTTGTAAACTATGAGACTGCGATATATCATGTACATAAAATATGTTTTTTGGGCCACCTATAGCGACTCTAAGGCTATAACTCCAACTGTTACTAAGACGATACTCTGACCCTAAACTCGCAATATTAACAATCTTCCCCGTTTTCAGAATCTCACAACGCTGCTCGAAAAGACTCCCGATGGCTTACAGCTTCTTAAAGAAAGGCAACAACCATTGGGAGAACAAAACCGTAAGGTACTAGTTCGAGAAATAGCTACACACACACTTCGGGCAAATTTCGATGACTTGATTGCTGCTGACAATGACAACGACACTAACCAGGAGATACAGGAAATTATAGAATGGCTAAAAAGCAATGTTCACGATTACAGTTTATGTGCAGAAAAATTTGACAAAACTAACAAGGAACGACTAAAACGCATTTTATCAAATGAAAACGAATCGTACATCCAGGAATTTCCCTGTATTAGACCTTGGTATGTATTTATCACATTATTAAAGTTTGTGTCTGTTTATGTTTGTCACCTCATTAAACCAAATTGGCCGAACGAAATAAGATTAAGTTAATCAAGATCCACGAGGGCCATTACCTACATAAAATTATACAATAGTTTACTAAAAAATCTTAATATAATATAATACAATATAATATAGGTTCCTAATATCACAGTAATTTCGGTTTCAGCTAATTGCCGACTTCCATGCATGGTACCCAGGAAACGAAACCTCATTCGATGACAAATTCCCTCTGCTCAAAGTAAAGTTGCTTGCAGCATTTGACAAGATCGCAAGAAAGAACACACACCTGGCAGAGTTGAAACAACTTGCTCGTGGTGAGTTGTTCTTGTGTAATTTTTATTTAATTACCTACTAGACAAGCTACGCCCCGCGGTGTTAATCGAGCTTACCAGGCATAAAAGTAGCCTACACTGTGTTAATCCAACACGTTTAAGTTGTCTCCTTATCAAATTCATCAAAATCCGTCCAGCCGTTTTAGCATGAAAGAGTTACAAATATACATACATGCACATTACAAACATTTTACATTTACATTTTCTATTGTAGAATTGACAGCTTGTTTATCACTTTTCAGTTACCTACTATATATTTTAAAACGCAGTCGGTTTTAATGATTTTTTTTTAATTCGTGAGTAATTTATTTAAAAAAATATTTTAAAACTAGCGGTCCATCCCGGCTTCACACGGGTGGACATTTATTTTAATAAATATATTACTTATGTTATGTACTCAGAGATAATGTAGCATTCTAATGGTAAAAGATTTTTTAAATTGGTTCAGTAGTTTTTAAGTTTATTCGTTACATACATACATGACGACCTCCTTGGTCGGGTGGTTTGCACACCGGTTTTCATGGTGTCACCATCTCTGAGGTCCCGGGTTCGATCCCCGGTCGGGTCAATTCAGAAATTATTGTTTTTCTAAATTGTCTCGGGTCTGGGTGTTTTCTATCTATAATAAGTATGTATTTAAGTATTTTAAGTATGTTTATCCGTTGTCTAGTAACCATTTAACGAGTTTCTTCGAAGCTTCTCTTGGGCTAGATAATTGGTGTGATTGTAGGAAAGATTTATTTTATTTATTTAATTCAAAAACACAAATCTTACCTCTTTATAATTTTAGTACAGATATGAAAACTATGCACTATACAAAACAATAAAATATTTTTTCGAAGATATTTTTTAATTACTTACTAAATGATTACTTTTATTTTTCAGACCCAGATCCTGAGACGAGCAATCTTGCGGTTCTTCTGCTAATTCCGCATATACTTGGACCTTCTTATATAAAGAAAAAACTTTATCCTACATATTGAAGAAGAGCTAAAGCTTCAAGAACAGCAGCAAACACGCCAGGAAAAGTTTTTACATGTAAGGTTAACAATTCAGCCATACATAATAATTGCAGGCACTCTGAATAAAATTTCAGCCAGGTATGTGATTGTCGACAATATTGTATAAGAAATGCCAAACATTAGGTATCAAGGCTGTGGATACGTGTTTCAAGATAATTTGGGCTCTCAATTTGGAATATCCTATTGAATGCTTGCCTGTTTGGCAGTTTTTGCAACGTGTAATTTATACATTTTCTGACATAGCAATCCCAATAGCATTGATCAATATCGCTGCGTTGAAAATGGTTGTTCTCGACCTTATACCATCTGTTTAATTCTTTCCGTCGACATTTCTTAAAAAATCACTGTACGCTAGCTACCGCGACCACCACAACCTCACAGTCTAATGAATATAGACAGCTATGCGATTCTCTAAGCGACACATAGACGCTGCGCGCATGGCTGTGATCTGCTGTCTCTTTCCAATTCTATGAATATGAAAGAGACAGAGTCATTTCTCAGCGCTGCGGCAGCCGCAGCTATCAAGGCTTTAGCTTAGAGAATCGCACGGCTGTGCTCATCAACTTATTATGATGCTCATTGTGAATGCTCTACAAGTAATGCTGTTGAAAATAATATCCAACTGTTATGTACTTAATTTAGCACCAGAAGTGTCTGTGCCAGACAGTTAAATAATTGATGTTCAAAATGGTAAATATTTTCTTGAATTATTCACGAGTTTATGCGTTTTCTCATACAATTCACGGCTTTCCTTAACACGACGTGATTTATTCTTGATAATATTTATTCTAAGGACCTTTTTAAACTTTCAACAGTGTCGTAGTTAGTTTTAAAACGTGGTAATTAAATGTATGAAAATTATAAGTTATAATTTTATTAAAAGTTCCTTAGTGGTTTGATCAATCACATACCTACGTCTTCACTTGGTACACTGCACTGTCACTATTTATTCTAAAATTATTATATTAAACAGCGGACGCGAACTGACTCAATTTTCCGACTGTCTAAATATATATTTTATAAATTTTTGTATTATATTTTAATACTAAGACACAAATGTAACTGGAATATTAAAAATAACGCTAAATTAAGCGAGGGAGAGCGTTGCGCGCTGGAAGCGCAATATTAAGTTATGGCGAGACGTCCGCGCAGTATGTACATTTTGTATGACTACATATTATACTTATATAAAATATACAATTGAGTAAGTGTTTTTAAAAATATTAGTTTAACATTAATATTAGTCATACACAATGCACATCGTGCGCGGACCTCTCGCCATAACTTAATATTGCGCTACCAGCGCGCAACTCTCTATCTCGCTTAATTTAGCGTCATTTTTAGTAAAAAAATTTTTTTTTTGTTTAAATTATTGGCGAATATTTTGTACATTATTTCAAAAGTATTTCCGTTTTGTTATCTTTTATTGATGGAGGAGTATCACAAAAAGTGATTTTTTAATGTGTTTAAACTTCTCTGTCAATACATAAAGGAAATATGAAAATGGCAATACTTTCACAAAAGCTTTTTTTTTACGTTTTATTTAAAAATTAGTTTTTTTTATAATTATGTGGGCGAGCTGCAAGCAGCTCGCGGTTATTGTGTTAGTAGAGATTTTTTTAGTTAAGTTGCCATGGACGTACCTAGCCTAGTCTTAAATTTTGTCTAAATCGAAATCAATGTGTAAATTTTGCGATTAAATAATGTCAGCCATCTTGGATTTCAAAATGGACATCTTTTTCGTAATCTATGTGTTTCAGTTGACCGAAAACGATACCCATCTAAGTTGATGTGTTCGCTTCGCTCACCGCAATACGACTCCGCTCTTGCTGAGCGACGCATGTCACCTCCGTGACCTCCGTAACGCTGCAAGGTGATCAAAACGAGCCGCCGCGCTTTCTGGTCGTCACGCGTCACACAGCAAGAGCGGAGTCGTATTGTGATAGCCATGTAGGTAGGTACACTTTTTGCCAGAAGGCATTTTTCTTAGAAGCATAGTAATTAAGTCTAATCTTGATTATAATTTATGTTTAAATATTAAATAGGTTGCAGGTGTAGGTACCTTTTATGTACGCAGTAAGTTAAAATGTTATAGTCATACTTTTATTCATAGTAGTAGAAGATCCGAGTATACAACGACCTTCACCGGGCCCGTTTAATGAATAAAAATATTTTTTGTCAAATTTAATATGTTAAAAAATATATTGAGAGTGGGTTGGCTGAAAAGTTTCAGTCCAGTATAATTGATTAATTAAATATTTACAAAGACACACACCAAACCAGTACATTATTTGTTTAATTATTTATAATAGGTACTGGACTGAAATTTTTCAGCCTACCCACTCGCGATATATTTTTTAACATATTAATTTGATATAAAATACTTTTCATACATTAACCGGCCCGGTAAAGGTCGTTCTATACTCGGATCTTAGACTATAGCTTTCTTCCGCTGCGATATCATAATATAATCTGTTAATATAAATAAAATTAAGAGAGAGAAACAGTATTTTGTTTTTTAGATGTGGTGTGTTCCTCCTCACCACCACCACACCTCTCCAAACGTTCTTTCTTTCTTTTACTGTGGTGCTCTCTTTCTTCCCGAAATTGATCCGACGCCGCCGAGTCGTGGATAAATGATTGCCGAAGAGAGAGAGGAAAACTTACTGAAAGTACCAAAGTAACAGAAAGAGGGAGAATAAAGAGAGGTGTGGCGGTAGTGAGGAGGAACACACCAAACCTAAAAACAAAATATTGTTTTTCTCTCGCAATATCACAGAATATCGCAGCGGAAGAAGACTATAGATACTGACATTTATTAACTTACTTCTAACTTGTTCATTAATTAAAAATTAATTATAGTACATTAATGTAATTATAATCTAATATTTAAAATAATAATTATTAAAAATAAATCCGTATACTTTTTACAAGTTTTTGCATTTATTACTAATATTCCTACTGAAATAAAACTGTATATTGTATAATGTTTAATATTACGATATACAGTAATTACTACCGTATATCGTAGTATTCAATATTACGGTATATCGCAATGTTCAAGCATTACGATATAGAGTAGTTATTACTGGGATGGGTACCCAGTAATTACTGTAATGTAATAGTACCTGTCACTGCGAATGAACAGTTGTAAGTACTGTAACCAAACTTTTTCGGAACTGTTCATTCGCAGTGACAGGTACTGTTACATCACAGTAATTACTGTGTACCCAACCCAGTAATTACTACTGTATTTCGTAATGTTATACAGTAGTTATTACTGGGTTAGGTACCCAGTAATTACTGTGATGTAACAGTACCTGCCACTGCGGATGAACAGTTGTAAGTACTGTAAGCGAACTTTATTGGGAACTGTTCATTCGCAGTGACAGGTACTGTTACATCACAGTAATTACTGGGTACCCAACCCAGTAATTACTACTGTTTTTCGTAATGGTATACAGTAGTAATTACTGGGTTGGGTACCCAGTAATTACTGTGATGTAACAGTATATGTTACTGCGAATGAACAGTTGTAAGTACTGTAAGCGAACTTTATTGGGAACTGTTCATTCGCAGTGACAGGTACTGTTACATCACAGTAATTACTGGGTACCCAACCCAGTAATTACTACTGTTTTTCGTAATGGTATACAGTAGTAATTACTGGGTTGGGTACCCAGTAATTACTGTGATGTAACAGTATATGTTACTGCGAATGAACAGTTGTAAGTACTGTAAGCGAACTTTATTCGGAACTGTTCATTTGCAGTGACAGGTACTGTTACATCACAGTAATTACTACTGTATTTTTTAAATGTTATACAGTAGTAATAACTGGGTTGGGTACCCAGTAATTACTGTGATGTAACAGTACCTGTCAATGCGAATGAACAGTTCGGAATAAAGTTCCCTTACAGTACTTACAACTTAGCTTCTACAGTACCCGTTAATGTGACAATACGTTATAGTAACTGAGTCGCACAGTACTAAGTAATGCACGGTCATTGCATGTTACTGTGGAATTATGTACTTAAACCTGTGAGGCACAGTTTCTTTTAATGGATCCACAGTTGTTATAACTGATAATCACGGTATATCTTAATGAGCCCACATTTCCTAATAGCGACCTTCACAGTATCTTTTAAAGTATTCTCACAGTATCTAATACCAGACAGCCAGTATTTGTTACTGTTTTCGCACAGTAACTATTAAGTATCTCCACTGTACAAATAACTGAGAGGGAACGGTTGTTATTAATGTGTACTATCAATTATTATAACTGATATCTGAAGGTACTTCAAACTGGACAGCAAGGTATATTTTAATGAGCAACCAAAGTATACCTTACTGTGTATTTAGATACCTGTTACTGTGAGGAAACGGTTACTATTAATGTATACTTACAATGAACAGAACTGGTTGCTTACAGTTTGTTCTACTGGATCGCACAGTACTCATTAATGTTGTCCTATGTAGTTCGTACTCTGTAAACACAGTAAAATCAACTGTAAGCTTAAACTTTATGACAGTTATAAGTACTATCATAGTTCAGTTAAACCTACTGTTAGACACCTTTTTTTTTTTTACTGTTTATAACAGTAAAACAAAAAAACAGTTCATAAGAGGACTATTACTGTTATCATTTACTGTCTTACAAACAGTTAGAATTACCGGCCTGAAAACAGTTGCAGATGCACAGTAAAATCTACTGTTCTAACTTAACAGTTAGTTTTACTTCTTTGGACAATAGGCTCTATTTTTACTGACCAAAGCGGTGAATATTACCGAAAAATCGATTGGGTTTACCGATTTTTTTTTTCAGTGTAATGGTTATCATTTCTACTCCGAATATAAGTCGGAATATGTTGCTAAACTATTAAAATTGCTCAAAAACAAAAATGTGATTTATTCGACATATAAGTGCGTCGCGGCAATAAAACTTCTACACAGTAATTATAGGGCTAAACTACATATAAAACAACAAAATCAAGTTTGGCCGCGGATCGCCCAGGCTCCATACAATTTTGCCCATTCTCCTTTAAATTAAAGTCTAAAATTCAGGAAAATCAATGTTTATTTCAAATCTACCAAATCGCTTTCGCTGCCAAATCTCATCTTATTGAGGCAGAGAGGGCACAGAGAGCTATTTTAAAAGTTGCAGCGGGTATCCCTTTCCGACACCCTGATGACCTATACAACAGTTGGGACCTTCTGTCTATCAGGAAAATATTCGTGCTTCAAACGATTCTCAGGCAGCAGTCACTTTTGTATTATGATCCTGAGTTACATAAACACAAAAGAAGGAAACACAAAATATGTGTGACACGCAAATTTAATACAGCCACCTCTCACAATTTCTTTATAATAAACTTAATAAAATTTTGAACATTTATTCGCTTACTAAGTCTTCTTGCAAATCTACAGTTTCTAAATATCCTATAAGTCTAACTTACCAGACTACAGAGAATCTGCTTCATATTCTTTGCTAGGATCTTATTGTCACCAATATCAGTGTCTTTTCCGTTTGATAAACTAACCAAGTGACGCACTCACACTCACTCACTCACACACATATACACAAAACACACACACACACACACACACACACACACACACACACACAAATACACGCACGCACGCACTTACACAATACAGCAATTCGCTCTAGTATAAATTGTTGCTATAGTATTAATTTTCTTATTTCACGTTCATGGTACCTCTTTCACGAGATTTTACCAAAATTTTAAGCAAGAGGGCCCTGGTGACCTGTGTCACAGGTTCTTTTTGATACCAATATCAGGCACCAGTCTCTCACAATGCAGGTCTGATGTAATATATTGTAACCATCTAGTTAAGAGTACTTAAGTACCTATTGTGGAGAGAAAATAAATTGATTTATTTATTATTATTATTATTTAAATTCGTTAGAACATGAACAATCAAAAATAACATAATTTTGTAAAAAAAAAAACAAAAATAAATTTGAAAATTTTATAGGTATTATTAAATATTATTATACTACAAAATGCGATACGCCGGCCGTCCGAATTCAACTTATGCTCACAGAATGGAGATTTGTAATATTATGCACAAATTTATTATCCTATTTCGATAAAAAACGATACATACAACTGCAAAATTACTACAAAATGCGAAAATGGGCATTTTACGCAAAAATCACATTCGAGATGTAATAGGCCTCCTAGGTGTTTTTATATCTTTTTTCTAAGCTTCAAACCAAGTCGAGTCGGTCTCCGAACAGACCACCGAAGAGTACTTTCCGAAACAAAGATTGGATTTTTATTGAAATTATGCAAATATGATTTTTATAAAGAAACACAATAAATACAATAGTTCGATTAGGTTTATTTGGTAAAATATTATCAACAACATTTATATTTTAATACGTCCGAACAAAATAAGCACTGAACTTCACAATGACCCAGACAGGAGAAATTCACAGTTAACTTAAAGCGATTTTCGAAGTATTTTGGTTTAGAATCAATATCTAAAAATTCCGAGGCCACTACGAACTCTACGACTATAAGAGATAACATCCTATTTTTTATATAAGTACCTAAGTATAATTTGTTTAGAACAGTAGTTAAATCTAGAAGCTAAAAAAAGTGCCTTCGTGCATTTCATGAAAATCTTTCTCTGCTATTTTGGGTTTTATTAAAAAGTTAAGCAAAATTTACAAAAAGCGAGGCCGCTACAAACTATGCCAATAATAGCTATTCTACACTATTCAATAAGTCAAAATTGTTAATGAATTTTGGTTTCTAAGATCAAGAACGCCGAAATTGGCCATTTTACGCATAAATCACAGTTAATATTATGAGAACTAGATCACGACTATTATCCCCGAAGGATTAGTGAGAGACCAGGCAATGAGAACTGCAAAAGCAGTCCTCTGCCATAGTCCACTTTTCATCAAATAGCGACTGCACGTGAGCTCAGCGTGACAGGTGGTGAGCCCATCGCCGCTCTATGCAGGCTGTTGGATGTATGTGCAGTCTTTACTCCTCTAGTCGCCTTTTAGGACGCCCAAGGGAAGAGAGGAGGTGGTAGTATTCTTTCACCGCATCGCGACACGCTTTTTGCTCACGCAAGGTTGCTCACACATATCAGTGAAGTCACAGTTCCGGCACAGTGAAAAATATTCTTTCATGAATACATTCACTATGAATTTTGTCAAAACGAATACGTCCGTGATTTGCCGGTGGCGGCACTCACACTGGACCATTATCATTGACAAGTGGGGATGCGTTCATAGAGAATGTATGAAAAACACTGTGGTGGCTTCACTGATATGTCTGTAGCTACCTTTACAGTGATTTGATTGATTGATTTTAATTATTTACGGTGTCTATAATTAAGGTTAGAGCTATGTGCTTGCAGCTTATCAATAATATAATACTACCAAGCCATATTTTCTTTTGGGTGTCGTCAAAGGCGGCTAACAGACTGAAGTTAGCACGCAACTAATGCCCAAAATTAATTACCTATCTATTTGTAGTTTTATCCCATAAACACTGTGTCCAAGCTTAAACCCACCCCATACAAATTATGTCGAATTTCTAACTCTTGTAGGCAAAACAACAGATATTGACAACGGTCGTAAACGTACCATGCCACAAAACACTTTATTAGTTATGTGTCATTCTCAGTTTTATAGGTGCCTATTTAATGGGTACCTAAATTGCTACGATATAATATAACACTAAACCCTTCCGCCAATTACTTCTCTTGTTATATTAAATGGTTAAACAATCCTAACAACTTTTTCTGGGTTTAGCTCGTCGGAACTTCCATGTTGTAATCTGAGATCTAATCTACGATCTCGAGATCGAGACTAGACATTTGTAGACTCGCTACGATAGGCTAGAGGTGAGTATAGACTAGAGCATTTATTTGTAACATAACAACAAGCTGCTCTATGTTATAGTATAGTGTATCACCCTTTCACGAACCAAACGTCGTCAAATGCTTTAGAAACTAAGTCTTTATTGTACCATTCGTTAGAACCTTACATTACATAGATAAGAAAAAATGGTCTAGGTTATATCCACCATAAGGAATCATCGACCCAAATAGACTGCTATATAGATTAACCTTATGTGCCTATGGCTGCCATGAAGGTGTAGATATAAGATAGCTACCGACTGTAAACTAAAACACTGCAAACCTTCTTTAAAAAAAAAAAAATATAACTGATTTCTAGCCCAATGTCTTTAAATCAAAGACATTAAATGGTTTTTTTTTCTCTTTATTTTTTATAGAGGGTTTGATCACATTGATCATGTCACCCTCGAATTATACATGCTTAAGTTACACACCTCCTACTTATACATACCTTAACTATCTTTATTAACATTCCAGCTTCCGAAAGGCTAGAATATTACTAAAGCTTCCCACCATTTTAAATGGTTAAATAGACAACGGATAATCTATAGCTGTGCAACGGATCAACATCCATAAACATAGAAAACACCCAGACCCGAAGCAAATTTAGAAAAACAGTTTTTTTTCTAAATTGACCCGACCGGGAATCAAACCCAGGACCCCAGAGTTAGCGGGATGCCAGAACCGGCGGCGGCATGCTAACCACTCGGTCAGTTCGACCACGGAGGTCGTCAACTAGTCAGTTTTTACATATAGCTATATCAATCTAAAAGACAACCTCCACTAACAAATCTCGTACTAACTGGACCCGCAAATAAGATCTCGTTTCGATTTAAATTTTAGATTCTTTGATATTTCATAACTTAACGCAGTGATATGTTTTGCTGTCGACGATCTTATAAATCTCAGAATAACTCCTGGCGCTTCTCCAGGGCTACGTCGTAGTACTCAACTTGAAAAGGAACTTTGTTACGGTGCACTAAAGTCCATGTAAGCTGTACTATGCTGCTCTCAGTACATTTGTTTAAGTTATGATAATTTAATTCGTGGAAGAAAGGTGTTCTTGTTTGTTGGCAAGGAGCCTTCTTCGGTACTATAATAAAACTATACATATATAACTATTTGTTACATAATCATGGTACGTACTACATTGATTGATGATTACAGTGGAACTAATCGTAATGAGTTCGTCCACTAGGATCCTCTAACCCGATCCCCCAGGGGATTCTCGCGAACTCATCTGTTCATCAGAATCCCCTTTAATTAAAAGTACGTAAAGTCAATGTCACACTGAGTATTTTTATTGAAATTAAAAAAAGTAATTGACTTTATTGTGAAAATATTATGACTACTTGATTTGGCTGACCACAGAAAGGATGTCAAAGTAAAATCACAGATAAGTAGATTGATTAATTTCTGTCGAAACCAGTGTTTGGGCCAGCGTGGTAGATTATGGCCCGACATCTCTACGTGCTGTCCATATGGGATGGAAAGGCATGTGCCCCGCTACGGGACGTTTATAGGCTGACGACGATGATGATGATTCTTCTCGTTTTCCGTAACCTCATCGTATGTGGAATGACACTCTCATTCAGCATTCAGCTGTAACAAGGCAACTAAAGCCTCGTTGGTTTTTGTGACCTTCTTTGTGAATGACATTCTTTAATATCTAGTTTTAGATTTAAAATTCAAATATTTACTTGCATTCTCTGTCTAGCCTCTGTTTACATTATAGCTCTACTCTTTGATGTAAGTTCAGTTTAGATTCATCCGCGGAGCTAGAATGAGCTCCTTCCTTCTAATTATTGTTTTCCTTCCGAATTATTGTTATTGCGAACAGTGCATTATTATAATTAGGCAGTTCCAGGCATACGTCGTGGTAATATTAATAAGTTTATAACCTAAACCTTTACCTAGTCGTGTGTGTACTAACGTTTTATTGTGCTTCATATAATAACTAACCATTTATTTAAAATAATATACGTCTGAACTCATCGTGCTTATATCTTCATTCTACTTCTCCTCATCGTGTCACTCCTATTTCCCTACCTACGTACCACCGCGAAGTGACACAGCTCTAATCTAACAGCAGCCAGGTACAAAGTATTTACACAGAATAAGTAATAGTTGAGGAACTCGATGGCGCAGCGGCTAGCGCGTTCGGCTTGCGATCTTGCCCGCTAAGCAACTTTCGCAATGCCGGGTCGCTGGATGGGTGACCAATTAAAAACATCTCGATGTCATCCGTGCTACAAAAGGAAGGCACGTTCAGCCGTTGGTCCCGGTTGTTGTCGTAAGATGACAGTCGTTACAAACCCACCAGCGTGGTGGGTTATAATAATATCCCCACGTGCTATTGACCACGTGGGAGGCCTGAGCCCAGAAGTGGGACGTTTATAGGCTGATGATGATGAAGTAATAGTTAGCCGTGTGGTGTCAGTACACCACACGGCTAACTATTACTTCATCATCATCAGCCATATCATCACCACATGAGCCAGTGCTCATAAAAGAAAAGTACCGACCTCTCACTTCCATTGGGTGTCGTTAAAGGTGACTAACAGACTAAATACTGCACATATACACACACGTAATTTAATGGAACGCGGACTATGGCAGTGGACTGCTTCTGCGGTCCTCATTGCATAGTCTCGGACTAAACCTTTGGTAGGGTTACCATATAGGAATATGAAAAGTCCTGACCAAAAGTCTGACATTTGGATAAAAATCCGGAGTTTTTAAGTCACAAAATGGAGACATTACTCACTTTTTATTTATTTTTAGATACCTAATTAAATGAGAAGTTGATAAAGATTAAAAACTTATTTGATATTACTTAATATGTAGTTTTGTTACTCATATTCCAAAATCCGGACAAATTAAAAAGCCGGATAAAGTCCGGACTAGAGTCTAAAAGTCCGGACATGTCCGGGATAATCCGGATGGATGGTAACTCTATTTGGGGGTAACAGTCGTGAATCTACAAGTATGTATTTAAGTATAGAATGTCATTGATGTAAGTAATATTTAAGTACCTACTTCGTAAGTATTTCTTTCTATCGACATGCGTGGCTAGCAAGTATATTTTCCTGAAACTTACTGTGAATCCTTGAGATAAGATAAGCTACTGCACTGGCGTTATTCCAGACACGCGTCCCGTTCCCGTGACCTTATCGAGATCGGGCTTGTGTCAGCATTTCCAATTCCGGAAACGCCAAGCGTCCTGAACGTGGAAACAAATAAACAATCTGCTGCAGCCATAAACCTCATAAACAATGTTTAACATGAATGAGCCCTGATTTCTTGAACCCACCAACCGGTAATTTTTTTATGTGAAGATGTAAACGAACAGGCGGGTCACCTATTGGGAAGTAGTTACAGCAGTGGCCATGGGCACCCGTGAAACCATAGGAGTCGCAGATGCGTTTCCGGCCGTAAGGAAGAATTAGGACTTAGAGGAAGGAGAAGGAATTGTGGAGAGGGTGGGAAAGATGGGCCCCCGGTACTTTCTGTCACCGCAACGCAAAAGCAAAACGCAAAAGCAACTTTTGGGGGTTAAAGTTACTTGCGTCCGTAGGTTTACCCTTGAGACCCTACACGTGACCCCTGGGTGGTGCTAAATGAGTAACACTGACTGAGTGGTAGAGCCACGCTGCGTTGCAGTACGCATTGGGCCGGTTCGCCCGGCGTAATACAATCCTTTCACGAATATTCGGCGTGAAATAATGGCACTTGGTGCTGTTGTGTTTCGTCCGACCATTGAGGGTTCCGGAGGCCTTTTCCCCTCCCCCCCTCTTTCATATTCCTTCCTCCAGTTCAAATTCCTTCCTTCCTTAAAGGCCGGCAACGCGTCTGCGATTCCCCTGGTTTTGCGGGTGTCCATGGGCGGCGGTGATTACTCTCCATCAGGTGACCCGCCTGCTCGTTTGCCTCCCTCTTTATATATAAAAAAGCAACAAGTGCCATTGTATCACACCGATATGCCGTGATGCCATCCCTCCGCAGTCGTTCGGTCACTACAGTCCTACAAAAAATGTCAAAACTTCGCCTGAAAACCTACGCTGTACGAGCCATTGATGGTGTACAGCAATGTCTCTCTAAACTAAAAAAGGAGGTTCCGTAAGTTGCTTATTAATCGCAAAACTCCACAGCGGCAGCGGTGCCGCCGTTTGGCCGCGCTCCAGCTGTCTGGCGCGGAGACAGGCGCCGGCTACATACCTGACTAATGTCCTCACATGCCGGCGTGTAATGTAGTAATGTTGCTGTGTTGCGTCACACTGTGCAACAAGAGCGACTTCTCATTGGAAAATTCGTAATATTGAAAGAGCTGTTTGAGCCCCTCCCTTTCCTTGCGTGCCGTAAAAGGCGTAAGACGACTGACGCGGTATTATAACAATGATTTTCATTAACAATTGTAGGTACATCTAGTCCAAATGCATAAACTGGCGAGTTTCATACACTGACCAGATAACCCAACAGACGAATTAGGGATAGTGACGAATTAAGGGTTTTACTGAAATTGACGAATTACAGAAACTGACCAGTTGCCGAAAGTGACTAATTAAAGAAACTGTCGAGTAGATAACTGACTCCTAAAACTGGACATACATCTAACAACATAGAGCGGCGATGGGATCACCATCGTAAGTACACACGGCGTAAGATCAACCTACCCAAAACTGTCAAATTTCTACAATCAATTTTAAACTTTATTGCTTGGTTCTAAGGATCAATATTCATTGGAGTTGTAACGTGAACTACGGCAATGAACTGCTTCTGCGGTCTTCATTGTCATCTCTGACTAACCCTTTGGGGATAATAGTTGTGAATCTTTGTATCCTTACATCCTAAATTATAAACGCGAAAGTTTGTAAGTATGGATGGATGTTTGTTACTCTTTCACGTAAAAACTACTGAATGGATTTGGATGAAATTCGGCATACAGATAGTTTATAATCTGGATTAACACATAGAATACTTTTTATCCCGATATTCCGACAGGAACGGGAACCACGCCGGTGAAACCGCGAGCGGCCGCTAGTGTATGAATATATTTTAATTAATAATGTTCAAACCACGGAATACTTACTTTCTGATATCTGTGGCTCAAACATACTTCAAGATAACGTTTTAAACATAGAAAAAAATTACTACTTCAGGCGGGAATCGAACCCACGTCGAGCCAGCGTTGCTGCAACGCAGCCGCCTGGATTGCGGAGGACGTGGCTTATGTGGGAAATCCAACCCACGTCGAACCAGCACTCATTTTAGCCTAGTTCTTAGGCTCACCACCTGTCACGCCGAGCATATGTGCAGTTGTTGATATTTGGGTGAAACCTTCGATCAACAATACAACTATATGTCAGGTCGGCGCTAAAAATGTGTCTCGGTAAATAAGAGCGCACTTGAGAAGTGAGCTCTTATTTTCTCGCAAGGCACAACAGGAGAAGTACTTTATTTGTTGCCCCTTAAGGTTGATTTCACCACTAAATGTTATTGACGTCTTTTCTTTTTTTAAGTGACAGGAGTATTTTAATGCTTTGAAAAAGTATTTATTCACGTGGACAGAATTTAGCTTTGATTTTGTACGTGACGCGTTATCTATATAGTTGGTATTGTTGATCGAAGGGTGAAACGTAGACTGTGTCAGTTCGCGGCTCTTGCGGATGTCATAGCCTATCCTTTGATTTTAAACATGTCTAGATAGAGCCTGGCCGTAAAAAAACGTAGAAAAATTTATAGGCCAAAATTGGCCTATCGCGCAATCCTGGCGGCCAGTGTCATTGTGCCGTCAAGCAGTGTTTACCTCTCGTGTTTCGGTGAAATTGTTCGCGAAATGACCGTTTGCTCAGTGAAATTCTGTCGACACTACAAAAAAAAAATTTTTTCGATAAAGAAAGTCACGTTTTATCTGTAAGTATTGATTTTTAATGAAAATTTAAAGTTTAACAATAATAACGGCCATGTATGCGTAGTGTTGCTGGTATCAAAATGTAGAATTCCCATTATTGGTGGCAGAATATAAAAGGAGGTTTAAATATAATAAGTATGATAAAAAATACTCAGTCTTGTAAGTTAGCATTTATACGTGTTCTTGTTGTAAATAAAGTAAATACATTAAATATAAATATTATTGGAACGCTTTCAAAGTATTTTTTTAAATTGATTTATAAGAGCGTGAATAAATGTCACGGTTCCTATTCGATGCCGAATGTTTGTAAACATATTACTGTCATTTGTGCAAAATGCAAATGTCTAGTTTCACTAGGATTTTTACTGTTTTTGAAAGAAAGACACAATAGTTAACTGTTTTCTTGTGAATGTCTCTCAAGAAAAAGTAAAATCCTACTGCAACTAGGTATAACAGTAATCTGTTTACAAACATTCGTCATTGAATTTGGCTGGATTATAGGTTCCGTTCTAAAACAAGAAAAAATATAATACCTACTGTAATATTTTATAATACTATTATTATAAATTATTATTGTGGTATGGTATCGTATCGATATTGAAAACAAATAAAAAAATTATTATGTTTGAAATGGAATGTACGTAAGTATTTAAGTAAAAGAAGTGTGTGTTTTAAGTATATGTATGTAGGGGATGGTAGTATGTATGCTTCAGAGCTCGATGGCGAATCGGCTAGCACGTTCGGCTTGCGATCTTGCCCGCTAAGCAAATTTCGCAATGCCGGGTCACTAGATGGGTGACCAAATTTAAAACATCTCGAGCTCCTCCGTGCTTCGAAAGGCACGTTAAGCCGTTGGTCCCGTTTGTTGTCGTAAGATGACAGTTATTAATACCCACGCATTGGGCCAGCGTGGTGGGTTATGGCCCAATATTCCCACGTGGGAAGCCTGCGCCCAGCTATGGAACGTTTATAGGCTGATGATGATGATGACGATGTTTGAGAAAGTGCTGGTGTATGTTTATGCCCCTAAAAGGTCAATATTTCTCGTCATGTAGGTAAACTATTGGACACGGATATTGATGAGCAGTCATCACATTATGTAACCTTTACAACTGTTCGACCACATAGCAAACATTTTCATTTTCAGATTTCCAACTGATCCGGTAGAAAGAAGTCGTTGTCGAAATATTTAACTATAAGGTTTCAACATAATAAGAAATTAGAAAACATGAAAAATGATGAAAGATGAACATCCAAACGAAAGTTATTTAAGAAACAAATACAAATAGAACGCCATTAATTATTTTGATTTTAATTTAAAATATTTAAATTTCTAATTAAAAAATCAATTTTGATTAAGTATTAAATGTAAATCATCCTGCCTGTTGCTTCTATTTCGTCCCTATTACAAACATATCACATGCACGCAGGCTTCCATTAGCGCATTATTTTATTGTACTCGCCCTCGCCATCAATCATCCATTTTTTCTAAACACACCAGCTTCTTTTATGCATTATACCTACATATACGATAGACATACCTAATTTAAAAAGTTATGTTATGTTATGAATCATTTTAAAATTATATTGTGCATAAATATTTTTTCCCTACTTTATTGGAAATAAGCATTTGCTGGCAACCATTCGCGCTAGTGTCAGATACGCGGCTGTCACGCACACTTCAAATCCAATACAAAAACCGGGCGGATTTTGAGAAGCGTTTGTACCGCGATGCTCCGTCTAGACATGTATATAGTCAAAGAGCCTATCCTATAGTCAAATTGAATTTAGAACGTTTGTAACTACGATCTTAGAAACTATAGATACACTATTGCTGCTTGAAAAACGGCACCACGAAACAAGGCAAAAATCAGAAACGTGCCTTGTATTTCTAGAAGGTTGGAACAAAGTTCTAGCGAGCCTAGTTCAAAGTGATGTAGTTAACTCCGATAATATTTTTATGAATTTGTACTTTAGAACCTAGAGTTCAAGGTTTACTTTACAATAAATGTTTATATCCTATCCTACTAATATTATAAACGCTAAAGTTTGTAAGTATGGATGGATGTTTGTTACTCTTTCACGTAAAAACTACTAAATGGATTTGGATGAAATTCGGCACACAGATAGTTTATAACCTGGATTAACATATTATGATACTTTTCATCCCGATATTCCCACGAAAACGGGAACCACGCGGGAGAAACCGCGAGCGGCCGCTTGTATACTTATATTTCTCGTTTCATTTGCTGTTGATCTATGGAAGTCTATGTCTACGCGGGGACATTATTTGACTTTGATTTGTGTGAGGCCGTGCATCTATTGTTCAACTTTAAATGATCGAAGGTTTGTAAGCAAATTATACACGTACAACTTTTTGGGCAAATATAATATTTGTTAACAACTTACCTACTCGGATTTATTGTTTCTTGAAATATGACACCTTTGTTAGCGGTTTTCTCGTCTCTGAAAATAGTAACTATCTAAATTCATACAAACATATAATCACGACTATTATCACCGAAGGGTTAGTCAGAGACTAGGCAATGAGGACCGCAAAAGCGGTCCCCTGCTATAGTCCACTTTTCACCAAATAACGACTGCACATATGCTCAGCGTGACATTGGTGAGCCCATCGCCGCTCAATGCTGTTGGATGTGTGTCAGTCTTTAGTCCGTTAGTCGCCTTTTACGACACCCAAGGGAAGAGAGTGGTAGTATTCTAAAGCCGCTACGCGACACGGCATCTATCTAAATGACACTTCATAATTGCTTAAAGATTTATTGTTAATTAATTGGTTTACAAGCAATCCTTATCAAATTTGGCCCTAGTGTCCGAGTAACCTTTTAGGAATATTAGTCTTGAGTCTATATACAGGATTATGGATATATGACATATGATATGGACCCCCCGCCAAAAGTAAATATATGGTAAAAATAGTAATAATAAAATAATTGACATAAAAATAATGAATGTTTTCTTTTTTTTAATACAATTTTTTGCCTGCTTATTTGTATCCTATAGTTCTAGGTGCGTGTGCTCACCCTCACGGCCAAAGCGACGGCACGCTGTCATTGGTGCACGGGGTGAATATATAGGGCCGCGCGCTAGGTGACAATAATTTTAATTTTACTAAGGAAAAGTTGAGACCAAAATACAAAAAAGAATAAAATGTGTAGTGTTAATCCCGCTAACTCACTAATTTATCAGAATGGATGCTGCATGCATGCACTGCCCTCCCGCCCGCAATGTATGCACATGCAAAAGGAGCGATGGATGCTAAATAAGGCATGCAAACCGAAACCCGACACGTGTTTCGCTCCTCCACGGGGCATCCTCAGGAGCTGTTGACTGGTCGAGAGCTGCGCGCCGACTGAAACGGCTACGAAGTTCTCGGCCCCTTATATAGCGCCACCGTTTGGCATTTGCTCCTGAGGATGTCCCGTGTAGGGGCGAAACACGTGTGGGGTTTCGGTTTGCATGCCTTATTTAGCATCCATCGCTCCTTTTGCATGTGCATACATTGCGGGCGGGAGGGCGGTGCTTGCATGCAGCATCCAGGCTTGATAAATTAGTGAGTTAGCGGGATGACATTACTCGTATTGGGTCAAAACGAACCCGTGGCACGAAAGTTGTAATGCCTGAAGGCCAAAAATCACGTCCAATAGTAGTCAGATTAATACGGCGGCAGAAAAAAGAAGAACTGGTGAGAGCCGCAAAGGCAAAAAAGAAACTTTCATCCGAGAACATCGTGAGTGGCACTTCTGGAAAGATATTTGTGAATGAAAGGCTTACCAAAGACAACCGAATGTTGTTTCGCGAGGCTCGGACTAGGGCTTTCTCGCATAAGTTTCGCTACTGTTGGACAAAAAACGGAGGTATCTACGTGCGGGAAGCCGACAGCAAGCCTGCCATCCGTATTTATTCAGCAGCGGATCTTGACAATAAAGTTGGAGCAGTGTCCCCCCCTTTCACAGCATAATTTAGTTTTTTACTTATTTTTGTTTTTTTGTTTTGTTTTGGCTATTTACTTTTCTTTCTCCCATGTATTTATACGAGCCTACACTCACCCAAACATCTCCTTTACACAACTTACTTCGATGGCTTTCGTAGTTAGACATAGTACTCTCTTGACACTCACACACACAAAGTACAATCATGCCTTACAGAAAACTTTCACATTTATTTACACTCTAATCTCACAATCACAAATAAATTATTGGCAAGCTTTTAATTTCATCAACACAATAGGGGTATGTAGTCTCGTAAGCTGTGTTCTCTCTGGTGTTTTGGCATTATATAATATTAAATACTTTCTTCGTCGATGTTCACTCCAGAGTTCTTAGATAACACAGAAAATATTCTAAAAATAAACTGCCAAACACTGGAGAGCCTGGAACAGTGCGCTGACTTCGTACCAGAATCTAAATACAATCTCAGAGTTTTGACTTTTAACATACGCAGTATCTTAAAAAATTTTGACATGTTTCATATTATAATGGGCCGTCTGAACATTGATTTTGATGCTATCATACTTACAGAGTGTTGGTTGGCAAAAAACACTCCGGTACCGGTGCTGTCGGGCTATAACTCCTATCGTACACATAAACATATTAATAAGAGTGGCGGAGTTGTTGCGTATGTTTCAAATTTATGGAGCCCAACAATATCGGAACCGTTAATAGATGACTGTAACTGCTTAGAGATAAGATTACGCACGGATATTACTATATTCGGAATTTACCGTTCTCCTTCTTTCAAATCAACCGAAAATTATTTATGCTCCCTAGATAAAACCTTAAAAAATACCAGTAACATAAAATGTATAGTCTTAGCTGGTGATATTAATATTGACCTACTTATTAGCCCACATACTGAACAATTTTCGGAATATCTGTGTCTTTTGGCGGCACACCAGTTGTTACCGGCTATTACTCACCCGACCAGGCATAACTCCTGCCTTGACCACATTTTCATAAAGAACCATACATCCGCAATAGGTTTGGTGACACGCTCTGACTTGACGGATCACGATTTATGCATTATAGGACTACCTTCCACTATAATACCGCCACAAGAGTCTCGCAAGCGTATCAAAATGGTACTTGACTATCCAGCAGTAGTCTCCACCCTGAAATCGTCTGACTGGTCAAGTGTGGTCGGAGCTGAAAATGTTGACAAAGCTGTAGCCTCCTTCACTGAAATTATTGATACCGCGGTCTCAGTTAATTCTAAACCAATTAAAATCTCACGTTCCAAATTTAATATTAAGCCATGGGTAACTCCAGGACTAATAAGATGCCAGAGACATCGCGACTACTTACATCTCCAAGCTAGGAAAAGTCCAACAAATGAAATCGCACAGATTACGTATAGGAGATATCGAAATTTTTTAAACAATTTGTTGCACAGACTAAAAACAGCATACGAAAACCAAGAGCTTACAGCTAATCAAAATGATACAAAGAAACTTTGGAAAACTATTAAAGATATTTGTAACTTCACTGAAACTCGTAATGATGCAATGGAATTAACGAAAAATGCGGATCCAGCTCAGTCATTAAATAATTGCAATCGGTACTTTGCTGATATTGGTAAAAGACTAGCTAATGAGACACTTACCAAAATAAATGTATCCGAAGAGGATTTAGCTGCTAATTTTAAGCTTGACGGTCACCCTGTGAGCTCTCTGTTCCTGTTTCCCACTGATCAGGAAGAAGTTTCTCAGTATATAAAGGAACTTAAAGTTGACAGTGCTCCTGGTATAGATAGATGTACCCCTCGTCTAATTAAACAAATCTGCCCAGTGATACTAGAACCACTTACTCATATTTTCAACTTAAGCTTGTCTACTGGAAAATTTCCTGAAAGGTGGAAATTAGGTTTAATAACTCCTATCCACAAAGATGGCTGCAAATCTACACCTAGCAATTATAGACCAATAGCCTTGCTGAGTGTCTTCTCAAAGCTTTTGGAAAAAGTCGTTAGCAAAAGACTAGTTACGTTTTTAGAAAACCACTCTCTCATCTCTGAGAAACAGTTTGGCTTCAGGCGTAACAGGTCAACTGAGGATGCTGTGGTACTGCTGACAAAAACAGTAACCTCGTTATTGGATCAAAATGCTTGCTGCCTTGCCATCTTTCTCGACTTAGCTAAAGCATTCGACACGGTTTCGTTCCAAATCCTACTAAAAAAATTGGAATGCATGGGTGTTCGGGGTCTGGCACTCGACTGGTTCAGCTCTTATCTCAGAGGTCGCTACCAATGTGTTAGAATTGGATCAGATGTGAGCGAGCCCTTCCAGTTGAATACGGGGTGCCCCAGGGTAGCATACTCGGTCCAATACTATTTCTAGCGTACATTAATGACATCCTAAATCTACCTATACAAAAAGCTGACCTGATATGCTACGCGGACGACACGGTCATATTGTTTCGTGACTCATCTTGGAAAACCGTTTTTGAGACAGCGAATGAAGGTATTCTGATTATTTCTGACTGGCTTAATAAAAATCTTTTAACTTTAAACTCAAATAAAACTAAATACTTAACCTTTTATAAAACAAGCGCATCCAAACCGCAAGTTATACCTAAACTTACTATACACTCATGTACTAATACTGGCGACTCCAGTTGTCACACCTTATGTAACTGTCCATCTATTAAACAAGAGCAATCGTTTAAATATTTAGGTGTGATTCTGGATGAGAATTTTTCTTTTAGGCAACATATATCAGCTCTGGCTGGTAAAATCAGGAAAACTATTTACATAATGAAGTCGTTGCGGAACTCTGCATGTAAAAAGACTCTCATCATGGTCTATAATGCTATCTGCCAATCATGTTTGCTTTACTGTATATCGGCTTGGGGCGGCGTAGCCAAAACTACTTTGATTGAGTTAGAAAGAGCACAGCGAGCAGTACTCAAGGTGATGTTAAGAAAGCCTTTCAGATTTTCCACAGATGACCTGTACAGGGAGTGTGATCTTCTTAGAGTGAGACAACTTTATATCACAAAGGTAGCCTTAACAGTACATAAAAGAATAATTAATTCTCCTGAATTTCCCTGTTTGGTTGCAAGACGTAACTTTAAAATTAATCTCCCTCCCGTACGTACAAGTTTTGCTAGACGTTTTCCACCTTATTCCCACATGTACGTATATAATAAAATAGTGAGACAAGTAATAGATGTAAAACAGCTGACGGCAAATCAATTAAAACGTTCCCTTAACATTTGGTTGAAGAGTCTCAACTATGAAGAAATTGAAAGATTACTAATGGCCTGCCATTAATGCGACAAACACACACACATTCACACACACACACACACACACAATTACACACGCTTACACACACACACACACTCACAAACATGGCTCCTTAATAAATACATTCATATATTAATATTAGTTTACGTAATTAAATTTTTTTTTATTTTTTATTTTAACTTTTTGTAAAGGTATTTGAGTCTAGTTTCGAACCAGCCGGTAACTGTGGCTTTGAAATTGTAATGGCTCCTGCGGGTCAGGCCTAGAGTCTAGTGCAGCGGCCGCTGTTAAATTCATAAAGGTTTCCCTATGCATTTGATTTATATATATTTTAACATTAGTTCATACCTGTTAGCATTTACATTAAGGATTTCTATGTATCTGGAACCCATTTCTTTTATGGTAATAAAGATTATATTATATTAAAGATATTAACACTACATATTTTATTCAATTTTTGTATATCATGGATTTTCGCAGAGTAACGCCTGATTCCATTAATTATAAAAAAAATATGTTCTTTTATTACATTATTTGGTTGTACTGCTGCTAATAGGATCACGTAAAAAAAAAAATTTTTTGGCGGGTTGTCCAAAATTAACCCAGTATTATATTATAACCGTGTCGCATAGCGGTGAAAGAATACTAACACCCCCTCTCTTCCCCTGGGTGTCGTAAAAGGCGACTAACGGACTAAAGACTGCATATACATCCAACAGCATAGAGCGGCGATGGGCTCACCAATGTCACGCTGAGCACATGTGTAGTCGCTATTTGGTGAAAAGTGATCTATGGCAAAGGACTGTTTCTGCGGTCCTCATTGCCTAGTCTCTGACTAACCCTTCCGGGATAATAGTCGTGATTATATTTATGTATATTGAAAATATTTCCACTAGTATAGTGGAAGTCGAGCCAACGGCCACTGACAATTTTTCTAATTCGCTAAAAAATGCGTTTTACTGGCATAATATTTTTATCTAGGACTTATTTATTTATTTATGGAAAATGGTACACCAACAGCATACATAAGAAGCATTAAACAAAACATTACTTATACAAATGAATACTTATACTTAAACCTATTACAGGCGTACACAACATTAATAGTAAGCTCGCTAAACGCTAACAAATGTAATTTAAAAATAATATTTAAAAATTTAAAAAAAATGAAAATTTAAATTAATTAATTAAATTGACTTCAGACGTGTTCTGTGGTATCAGTGCGGACGATGTAAAATCTAATCTGTCTATGGTTTTACTGAGAAAGTGAGATACAGGTGGGCTCTAAGCCGCCTATCAATTACTTACTTCGTGATAATGTCATACCTACGTACATATCACGACTATTATCCCCGAAGGGATAGTCAGAGACTAGGTAATATGAGGACAGCAAAAGCAGTCCTCTAGGTAGGTACTATAATCTACTTTTCACCGAATAGCGACTGCACATGTGATCAGCGTGGCAGGTGGTAAGCCCATCGCCGCCCTATGCTGTTGGATGTATGTGCAGTCTTTAGTCCGTTAGTCGCCTTTTACGACATCCAAGGGAAGAAAGGGGGTGGTAGTACCTATTCTTTCACCGCTACACGACACATTGGACTGCGTGATTATTAAAAAGAAATAAATTAAGGTATTTTATTTTTAATTTAATGTTTGGTTGTAGTGTAATAACAGTTTAGTTTGGTTACAAAAATAAAACATAAAAATGTTGTAACTTTGGTACAATGTTGGGTACTTATAAATAAAAATAAATAGCCAAATGTGTTTCTAAGCGTAAAACTTGAGACCAGCTCAACAGGGCTCAACCGATTTGACTGATTCTTTTTTTATTGTGTTCTTAATGGCCAATTTTTTTATATTTTGTCACGGGATAGGTACGGGTGTTCACACGGTCGAAGCCGCGGGCGGGACGCTAGTTATGTTACAGTTTCTTGCTTTGTAGGGCACCCTGTTAATGAAATAAAAAGTAACATTATTTCACAGACAAATCTTAAACAATAATCAAATCTAATAAGTAATTAAATAATTTAAAAATTTAACATTTAAGCTTAAGCTAACTACATAATTATTAATATAAACAAGAAATTCGTAGTTTTTAACATAATTTAATTGGAAACTTTAATATAAAATTGCTGTATAACACACGTATTTTACTGTTATCACATTATGTCTAGGTATTTAATTATATTATTGTACACATAAGTTCATTTACTTACTTAGTCGTTTGTCCATTTGTAGTATTATCCACATGTATTGTACCTATGTTTTGTATTGTCCATATGTTTTAATTGCAAAAGCACGTCTCTTCCATTTTTATATTTCTTCTTATGAGGTGCTTTCTCTGGCCATCTTTGAGAAGAGATAATTATCCAAGATATTAAGTCTTCCTTTTCCTGTTACATTGCTGTAAAAATATAAATGTCAATAATATAAAATGCCACTAATACATAATAGTATAAACACAGTAGCACAGATATAGATATCTACATCGACAGTATTATTTTAACTGCCTCCCATAAGTTGGGTATTCTCAATAAGGCGAGGTGAATTTTCACTCCCGAGCAGCGTTGTTTGCTGTACAAGACTCAGGTGCGATCGAGTATGAAGTATTTTTCCCATCTATAGGAAGGCTCCGCTAAATATCTCCTCGATGCACTTGATTGACTGCAAAGGCGAGCTGTACGCATTATTGGAGATGCTGAGGTAACAGCCTCTCTTGAGGACCTCCAGCTGCGTAGGGACATTGCTTTCAGTGCCTTCTACCGGAATTACTACGGAGAGAGTTCTGAAGAACTTTTTGATCTAATCCCGCCCTCTTCTTTCCTTTTCCGGACTATACACGTGCTGGTCTTAGGAACCACCATCATACTGTACAGACTATCAGTACTCGTACCAAAAAGTTTTAAATTGAGTCTGTTATAAAAAGGGAAGACACGGCACTGCGCGCGGTCCAACAAAACTGAGTCCGATGGACCTGCTGCGTTTCAATCTCGAATAGAACCCAACTCTTGTAGGTACTAACGTCGCGATCAAAAAGCTTACTCATTGCTAGGTGACCCTCTCGCGTAGCAGAAAAATATTCATGGGGGCTTACGCATTTCTGTGTCCCATACAACGTTTCAAGTTCAAAATTTTACAAGCCAATGAACCAATTTTAATGAAACTTTGTAGAAAACATTTTAAAAAACCTTTAATTAGCTGAGCTATTGCAATTTAAAGTCCACTATTGAAAGTTCAAAATCGCATAAACTCAGATAAGTAAACTTTATTATTAAATGTTTCTATGTAGTATCAAGGACGATATCTATGGTAGTATTTAGATCTCTATATTTTACTTTAGCATGAAAAGTTTCATTAAAATTGGTTCATTGCGCATTGGTTTGTAAAATTTTGAACTTTGAAGTTTGTACGGGAAACCGAAATGCGTAAACCCTCAATCAAAGCATGTTTAAGGTACTGGCACATAGGAAGGCCCACCTTATTTAAAATCACAATAGAAAATGATCTTTATTTTTAGAGATATAATAAAAATTGCACACTGGGCCTTGACCCATGTACGAAAAACAAAAATAGTCATAAAAGTAAAATTGTGCTCTAAATCAGTAAAAAAATAATTATTTCTGATAAAAAATCGAAACTCTAGACACTATTAATTTAATAATCTAAATATTCAGTTCTCATTTGCCACTCTAATTTTAAGTGGGCCTTACTAGGGCTTTATTTTTCTTTAGCTTTAGGAACAACTTTTTAATTAAAAAATCACTTTTAGTCCAAAGGTCTCTTTTTTTCTTTGGTTGTGGATGTGGATCTATGATCTAATAAAACAAAAACTAATATTAGTTAATACTAAAATTTTCTCTAATAAATATACAAAATATGAAATGCGAGTTCAAATCGATACACAATATTGTGTCTATTTCAAAATACCTTCACTAGTTTGGCATGAAAAAGAAATAAACTAAACAAACCAATTTTGTTTTATTTATACTTATGTACCTAAGTATTTACAATCCAAGCGCATTTGCCATTTTAATAGATTTAGTAAAGCCCATAGGCCTATGTAGGCCCGGGCCATACTACGGATTTTTCATAATGGCGGAAAAATTAACATAAAATCACAATTATCTAAATAGTCGGTAAACTTACCAATTTAATATATTCTCCAATGATTATTTAACAATATGATGATAGAATCACTCGAAAACCGACACTATTTGTGGAAAACTTGGCAAAAACAATCACAACGAGGTTATAAACACGCGACATCTACGGCGTCCAGAGAGAAATTAACAAGTTGTAACAAAATGGCGGCGCGGAAGTGATTTGGCGCTATTGCACATTTATTATAGGGCCAAGGTGAATGTGATCGCGAAATTTCGAATGTTTTAGGCAGTGGCAAGTGCGCGTTTTTAAGGTGAGCCTTCGTATGTGCTAGTACCTTACATAAATCAATACATATAAAGTAACGACTATTATCCCCGAAGCGTTAGTCAGAGACTAGGCAATGAGGACAGCAAAAGCAGCCCTCTACCATAGTCCACTGGGCGAACACCATAGTGTTGGATGTATGTGCTGTCTTTAATCCGTTAGTCGCCTTTTACGACACTCAAGGGATGAGAGGGGGTGGTATATAATTTTACCGCTACGCGACATGGTCAAAGGCATGTATAATAGTCACATACAACACCGAATACGAATCAGGGTTGACAGCGAGCACCGGCCTTCGGTGCTTGGTGTAAACTTCGTCCCAGAACTGCTTCCTCTTTGCGTAAGCGTGGTCGTACACCATCTCGAAGTCGTGGTTCAATTGCAGGAAGGTCAACATCTGCGACGGGTGTATCGGTGACCACATGACCGGCGTAGTTGGGTTCCGAATTGGTGTGGGGTGCCTGGATTTGTTAATTTATTTAATTAATTATGAATTCCATTAATAACTAAAGTACCTATAACTGTCGCAGGCAAATTGTAGTATTCGGCATTTTACAAACGGCGCTGGCCGATTGCAAACGCTCGCTGCTCTGTAAAATGCCGAAGGCAAATTGATGAACGTATTCGAGAGGCCAATAGTCATATGTATATATTGGGGTATTCCCGTAAAAGGACAAATAAAGTAGCTGTCACCATTATGTCATCATCCGGTATTTATTCACAAAGTAACATTTTATAAGGTCAAAAAAATGCTTAGGCTATATTCAATGACTATCATTGGCTATATTAGCTTAGCAGTGAACAATGAGCGAGCCAGGCGAAGCGTGCCGCGGTGGCGGCCGGCGAAGCGTCACAAGTTAGTAGGTTTTTTGAGATCCTCTTTCCGTCACTCCGATTGTCTTGCTCTACTTCGGGGGTCTATATTGTACATAATTACTGTTCTGTTTACAGACATACAATCTACCCCAGCAATATTTATTGTCTATTATTTTGCATACTAAAAATACTCCGCAGGAGTCCGACATGGACACTTTGGCATTTTTTACGTGTCGGATAACCTCAAAAACTTTTCTCTTGTCTACAATCATTTTCAATGATTCGGAAAAAATCCGAGATAAGGAAAGCTTATTTAACTCTCTATAATAAAAGATGTTTAATTGTCACTCGTTTCTTGCATTACCTTGCATGCTTGCATTACCACACCGTTTCCACTTTTACTTTCATAGACACTTGCAATGCACGATGCCATTTTTATTGTTTTGATCAGCAACGCCACAAGTGGTAAAAAGTGAAACTAGTTATTACAATTTGACGCGGCATTTTATAAATGGCGTATAAATTGTCATTTGGGTTTCGTGGGTATCGTGGTACAGAAGGGAGGCCCTTCCGGTCGCATAATTTCTTTCGTCATAATGTAGTTTGGCATAACAGTTTCAGCATAAAGTTTTCTCGCATAAATTATGATAAGTGTTATAAACCCATAATGGTTGCATCGGCATAATTTTAACTTACTATAATTTGTCTTTATTATAATTTTAATCAGCATAAATGTAATGAACATAATTGCTATACGTCTAAATATAATTTATCAAAAGATACGAAACGCATAATGGATGTATCCATAACATAAATTATAAATTTGGCATAGATTATTTAAGAAATAATTGGACATTATAATTGTTAATATCTCATTATAATCAAAATATAACACAACATTTATTATGGTTCTGTTCTACATGTTTTTTTTATATAAAATAAAGAGGCAAACGAACAAGCGGGTCACCTGATGGAAAGTAATCACCGCCGCCCATCGACACCCGCAAAACCAGAGGAATGGCAGACGCGTTGCCGGCTTTTAAGAAAGGAATAGACTCGTTTCTTGAAGATCTCTAAGTCGTAACGATCCGGAAATACCGGCGCCGAGAGCTTGTTTCAAAACTCTGTAGTTCGAGGCAAAAAATTTCAAGAAAAGCGCACAATAGTAGACTGCCATCCATCAAGGTGATGTGGATGGAATGACAGTCGATTTGTAGTGCTTAAAGGAAATGAGCGGCAGGGATCAAGCCGAACAATTCCTCAGAACACTCCCATGATAAATGCGGTACATTATACAGATAGACGCAACGTCTCTCCGTAGAGCCAGTGGATCGAGCCGACCTGAAATAACCACGTCGTCGACAATTCGAGCAGCTCTGCGTTGAATGCCGTCAAATGGAAGGAGTTGGTACTGGGGTTCTCCAGCCCAAAGATGGGAGCAGTATTCCATATGTGTCCTGACCTGTGCTTTGTTCAGTTATAAGCTGTGGGCAGGCGTGAAATACTGACTCGCTCTAATAAGCACACCCAGCTTTTTCGAAGCTAATTTAGCTTTGCTTTCCAAATGACCTCGAAACTGAACATTCCTCGAAATATCGACGCCAAGGATTCCAATAGTCGGGTTGGTATCAAGGAGAGCTCCCTCAAAGTGCAGAGGTAAGATGAAGGGATGTTTTTTCGCGGTAAATGCCCAAACTTGTGTTTTGGAGGGGTTAAAGTGGACTAGGTTCTGTCAGCTCCAATTCGAGACATGACTTAACATATTCTCGGTATCAGTCACAAGTTTATTCCGGCTCTCGATGACGCTTTCCAGAGAAATATTAGCTCGTCCGTTGTAGAGCGTATCCCCAGTACTGTCGTCCGCATAGCAATGAATGCTGTTGTTATGCAACATGTCATTGATATGCAGAAGAAAGCGGGACTCCAGCATTTACGGGCTTCATGTCAGAGCACGAGCCGTCGACTACGACTTTGATGCTACGCCCAGAAAGAAAGCTGGCGCCCCACGAACATAATTTCTCAGGAAGCCCGTATGATGGAAGTTTAGAGAGAAGAGCCATGTGCCATACCCTGTCAAAGGCTTTCGTTACGTCCAGGTTAACTGCCAGTGCCCTTTACTCTCGACTGCCTCCACCCATCGGTGAGTAAGTGACACTAAAAGATCACCAGCCGAACGACTGCGACGAAAACCATACTGGCGATCACTAAGAGCGATTCTCTTCTAGGTACCGTAAGAGCTGGCGGTTGTAATAGACTCCATTACTTTGGAGAGCATAGAGGTGATGGCTATTGGCCTGTAATTGGGCGGATGTAAACGATCGCTTTTTTTGAATCGTGTGGACAAGGGCTGTCTTCCAAAAACTCGGGACAACGCCAGTAGTGTAAGAGAGCCGGAAAACGCGCGTTAGTGCCGGTGCTCCTGAGTTGGAGCTGCGGCGCTAACTCAGGAGCACGCGTCCGAAACAATGGCGGGAACTGCATCATGCTTGTGAATTGTAATAATAATTGTCTGGCCTTACAGTTGTTTTCGTACTATGATAGTTTTGCCTAAAAGTTGAAAACCCTAATTTAAGAATCCCTAACATTTAATGCACTAAAATGTATCGGCATAACTTTCTTTCGGCATTACGAAGATTACGCTGTAGTGTTGAAAGCCCTAATTTATTTTTATAATTAAGTAGGTTCAAACGTTAATATTTTTGTCTATTAGACAGCAGAATTAATATTAGTTGCCCTACTCCTGTAAGTCACGTGACAGGTTAGGTCGCGTATTCGCTACGCTGCGCTTCACAATCGTGAAGCGCAGCGTACGATTGTCTTGAATTACGAGGTTATTTTTAGGGTTCCGTAGCCAAATGGCAAAAACGGAACCCTTATGGATTCGTCATGTTTGTCCGTCTGTATGTCACAGCCACTTTTTTCCGAAACTATAAGAACTATACTGTTGAAACTAGATGTATTCTGTGAACCGAATTAAGATTTTCACACAAAAATAGAAAAAAAAACAATAAATTCTGGGGGTTCCCCATACTTAGAACTGAAACTCAAAATTTATTTTTCATCAGACCCATACGTGTGACCCCAAACGGGTTTGATGAAAAAAAAAAATTTATCTTCAAAAATGATATTGAAGTTTTTAATATTATTTTTTTCTAAACTGAATAGTTTGCGCGAAAGACACTTCCAAAGTGGTAAAATGTGTGTAACTGTAACTTCTAAAATAACCACCCCTGTAACTTCTAAAATAAGAGAATGACAAAACTAAAAAAAATATATGATGTACATTACCATGCAAAATTTTACCGAAAATTAGTTTGAACGAGATCTAGTTAGTAGTTTTTTTAAATACGTAATAAATTAATTTTAAAAAATACACTACTTATTATTAAAACATCTATCAAAGTTACAACGAACTACAAGAATTTTTATATGATGTTACTTGCTGCTACGGAACCCTTCATGGGCAATTCCGACTCGCACTTGGCCGGTTTTTATTATTAGAGAACAGAAATACGAGTTTCCCTACTTCTGTAGGTCACGTGTTAGGTTAAATATTTAAAGACAATCGCGAAGCGCCTAGCGAATATTTGTAATTATTTGTAATCGTTATTGTAAAAACATTTTTGCGTGAACATTTGATGCTGATATATTGTTGCGGCGAAAGGTGTTCGCCGTAACAGCGACGGAATATGGGTTAGGCAGGAGGTAAGGGAATTTCTGGGGCTTACCTGGTTCGGGCTGGAGCTGGTTGGAGCTGAAGGCAGGCGCGGGGGCGCGGGCTTGAAGGCAGCAACACACAACACAGTTCACTCAGGGGCACTGGTCGTAGGCGTTTTAGGGAGAGGTGAGCTGGTGGTCCTAGCTCTAGGTCACTGCACACACACTGCACACAGATGACGATGATCACGGGCTGAGTTCTAGGTCGCGCGCGCGCGTGGATTCTCTCTGAAAGGTCGGAGCACATTGCCGTTGCGCGGCGCCGGCGAACACTTCGTCGAGTATAATTGTCAACTCGCTGTGATTGGCCGATCATTCGTTGCCCAGTCGTTGCACCAATATGCACCTTAATTGACCGGCGCAGAGACGGTTATCCGTCGCGCTTTGGCGCGAACATCTTCCCGGGCCCCAGAGGGTAGGAGGGGGGGGGGGGAAGGAATGGAAGTTAAAGGGGAACTACAGCCCCGATTCGTGCTGTGTTGAGTTAATGTCGAGTGGGTGTGTATATGATGAGCTGGGAGGAATGCACGTGTGTGACTGTATGAGTACAATTGTATGAGGGCTGAAAGCCTGTGTCACGAAGCACAGGGGGCGCGGGGGCGCGAAGCGCCGAAGGCGCATAGGCGCACGGGGTGCGTAAGCGCAGAGGCGTGGGGGCGCGGGGGCGCAGAGGGCGCCGGGGGCGCGTAAGCGCAAAGGGCCGCGTCAACGCAAAGGCGTGGGGGCGCGGGGGCGCAGAGGGCGCCGGGGGCGCGTAAGCGCAAAGGGCCGCGTCAACGCAAAGGCGTCGGGGCGCGGGGGCGCAGAGGGCGCCGGGGGCGCGTAAGCGCAAAGGGCCGCGTCAACGCAAAGGCGTGGGGGCGCGGGGGCGCAGAGGGCGCCGGGGGCGCGTAAGCGCAAAGGGCCGCGTCAACGCAAAGGCGTGGGGGCGCGGGGGCGCAGAGGGCGCCGGGGGCGCGTAAGCGCAAGGGCCGCGTCAACGCAAAGGCGTGGGGGCGCGGGGGCGCAGAGGGCGCCGGGGGCGCGTAAGCGCAAAGGGCCGCGTCAACGCAAAGGCGTGGGGGCGCGGGGGCGCAGAGGGCGCGTGCTGATGTCATGCACCGTATAGGTGCGGGCTGACTACATGTGTTTGTGTGCTGCAGGCTGATGTGTGGGTGCACGTGTGTAGAAGTACTATGCTCTTGTGGTGAGCACGCACGAGATTGAGTCGATTGCCAAGGCAAGACCATAAAAATTTCATTACAAAATAAAACGGGAAAAACAACAATATCGTCGTCTAGACGCGGGTGTGTTATACTTAACTAAAGTTATATGTGCAATCTAATTAGTAAGAAAAAATATAACACGAATCGAACACTGTTCTTTGAACACGTTCTTAATTTATTTTTGTAGGTAGGTTAATAATATTTCGCAATGCACTTTGCAACGTCTATCGTGCAGAAAGGGTCATATAAGGTAATGAAATTAGGAATGTTACGCGATAAGATTTAAAAATCAGAAATTAAAATTAAGTTACGTGATAACTACGAAATATGAGTAAATATTATTTTAACGGGTCGAATGACCAACATGTAATGAAATCGTTAATGGGCTGAAATAGTTATCCTATATATATATAATAGTGGACTGTATTAATAATGTGGGGCTGAATGTCTACGGTAACATGTACCTACTCCTGCGACCCCTCATGCGACCGCTGTGCATGCGAGGACACATGCAGCGTTCTGTCGCTGGGTCGCTTTGCCGGAGTTTCCCGCAGCGCGGGCGGAAGCCACCGCGCCGCCGATTCCGGCTGGTAATGCTGTGTGGCATCGTCCGGTCGGTGAAGGGATGTGTGGTGATCTGCGATGCCACACACTCTGCATGCCTTCACCGACTTACATTCGTCCGGGTAATGTGGTCCGAGACAGCGGGGACAGCGCTCGCGCGACACCACAAAATCCCACCGGCCCTGCGTCGGCTGGGCATTGTAGGTAGCGCACGCTATTAATCTGTGCCCCCTAATCCTACAGTAAGGGCAGTAAGGGGTGTTTCGGCTGGCGTGCATTGTGTGGGTGTTGTGTGCAGTTGTGTAGACGTGTATGGGTGGCGGCACGAGTCGAGGCAAAAAGTGAAATGTGTACAGTAGGGTTTAAAAAACTAGTGGACTGTATGTATCCGGCTCGTGGGATCAAAATGTTACGGCGAAAGGCGTTCGCCGTAACAGCGACGGAATATGGGTTAGGCAGGAGATAAGGGAATTTCTGGGGCTTACCTGGTTCGGGCTGGAGCTGGTTGGAGCTGAAGGCAGGCGCGGGGGCGCGGGCTTGAAGGCAGCAACACACAACACAGTTCACTCAGGGGCACTGGTCGTAGGCGTTTTAGGGAGAGGTGAGCTGGTGGTCCTAGCTCTAGGTCACTGCACACACACTGCACACAGATGACGATGATCACGGGCTGAGTTCTAGGTCGCGCGCGCGCGTGGATTCTCTCTGAAAGGTCGGAGCACATTGCCGTTGCGCGGCGCCGGCGAACACTTCGTCGAGTATAATTGTCAACTCGCTGTGATTGGCCGATCATTCGTTGCCCAGTCGTTGCACCAATATGCACCTTAATTGACCGGCGCAGAGACGGTTATCCGTCGCGCTGTGGCGCGAACATATATCATTACTTATTTATTTCATTATTATCGAAGAAGTAATGGGGAAATAAAGATGTATGCCTAATGATTTATTCTTAATGAACGTTATGCGAAACGAAGAGAATGCCAAAAAACGTTATGCCGCCTTAAAATATACCTCTTTAATTTATGCAACCCAATTACAAAATGACGAAGCATTTTACAATTTGCCTTCGGCATTTTACAAACTAGCAAGCTTTTGCAAACAGACGACGCCCTTTGTAAAATCCCGAATTAAACAATCTTCCTGCGACATAACCAAACTCTGTGACCAAATTAAAAATATTTTGGCGCCTCCGTATTTTGGAACGCACGTAATGCTGTTGGTCTCGCTTTCTGTCGTAAGATGGCAGTCGTTAAGCCAAATACTCCTATGCGCTGTTGTAATATCCCTAAGTGATGAGACATTCGATAAATGCGATTATAAGCACAGTGCCTAAAATGCAAGATGCCACTGCTGATAAAATACCTAAAACGCTAATTGACTAAGAAGCAGATTGCCTAAAACGCAAGATGCCACTGCTGTTATAATATCTAAAATGCTAATTCACTAAGAAGCAGATTGCCTAAAACGCAAGATGCCACTGCTGCTATAATACCTAAAACGCTAATTGACTAAGAAGCAGATTGCCTAAAACGCAAGATGCCACTGCTGCTATAATATCTAAAACGCTAATTGACTAAAAAGCAGATTGCCTAATATGCAAGATGCCACTGCTGCTATAAAAATATACGAGGCAGACCGTGCCAATTACTTTAATACATTGCTTAATTAATGTTAATTTAAAAATGGTATTACTGTTTTACATTCCTTTTTTATTTTATTTTTTATGGTAATTTAAATGCACGAAGGTAGCAATTTCGGATTTTATTGAAATAAAAGTCAATTAAAATTAAGTTACCTAACTAGTATTATTTCATGATTTGATACATGTGATTTGTGATTTCATTCTGATTTGTAGACGAAATAACATTTAGGCAATTACAATGTCTAGTAGGATTCACGGTTAGGCAATCTGCTTCTTAGTCACTTAGCGTTTTAGGTATTATAGCACCAGTGGCATCTTGCATTTTAGGCAATCTGCTTCTTAGTCAATTAGCGTTTTAGGTATTATAACAGCAGTGGCATTTTGCATTTTAGGCAATGTGCTCATAATCGGCTATTGACCATGTGGAAATTTCTATGTCCTGCAGTGAGACGTAGGCTGATGATGATGAAAGCTAATGATGATATTGCACGTTATCAAGGCGACTATGGAACCCCCGGAACATGACACTCTTCGACCAAAATTTTGCTATCATCAGGGTTGACGGATGCTTTTTATTTGTGGATTAACAATGATAAACTAAAAAAAAATAAGAACTAGTTTGTTTAACTCACCCATGCTTCACGAAATTGGAAAACAACGTGACCATTCTTTCGACAGTTCTTTTGTCCGAGTCGGTCTGTGTTGGGCTGTTCAAGATCACGTGCTTGGAAACGTCGCCATGCCCCGCTACGTGTATGTGCTCGTAATATTCGTCATACAGCCCCATGTTCCCTCTATATGCGAATTCCATTAAATATACTGGATTTGCGTTTTTGGAGTGCATTTCCACCGAACTCAAAAGGCTGTGCAATATTAGATAATCCCCAAAATAGTTAAGGTATTCCGTAAGCGTGTCGTCTCCGACCGGTTTTGTGCCAAAATAGTATTGCTTCAGATTTTGTGTGGTAAAATTTTTATCAGTATCGTTGTCAAACACAAGGTCAGCTGGCATGAACTCTTCAAAATTGAGCTCCAATCTATTCCCATAGTTTTGTTCGTAATACTCACGACTCCTTAGGAACAGCCCTTCCAATGTCACGAACACAAATATCACAGGCACACTCTCGTAGGCTTTCGCGGCCAATATTTCAAGTGGGGATCTAGTGATAAAAGGTTCTACGTCGTTTATTACCTTCTCGACGCAGGGTACAAATCCAAAGGTTCCATCTGTCAGATTTGTATAGTAATCATTGGTCGCCGCAGTCAGTGCTTCTACCGACACTGTTTTGTAGTGACCAGCTAAATTTTTCAAATAGTTGTCGACAGGAAAGTTCAAAATTTTGGCAACGTTCACTGCGGTCGCAATCGGATCGGCGTCTGTTGCCCAAACTGCAGTAGCTGATCCAGATTCGATTATGGCATAATTAAACAGACCTTTGGACGTCTGGGAGAGTATCAAGTACTCCACCGAAGCACCGCCAGCACTCATGCCGTAAACGGTGACTTGTTTTGGATCCCCTCCAAAGTTAGCAATATTTCGTTGCACCCATTTTAATGCAGCCACCTGATCCTTGAGGCCAGCGTTGCCGGGTGCATCTTTAGTGCCCAAGCATAGGAAACCTAGCGCTCCCAGCCTGTAGTTAAAAGTGACTACAATTATATCATGTTGAATCAGTTGTTCAAATCCTTCCGTTTGCCCATATCCGTAGATATAGGCCCCTCCATGAATGTAGAATAGGACTGGTAGAGTTTTGTCCAGGTTTTTAGTTGGAGTAAAGATGTTTATAACAAGACAATCCTCTTCTCCTTCGTTCCTCTGAGGGCATCTTACAACGCGAGAGGCGTCAAGTATTCCTTCCCATGGCACTGGAGGTTTAGGTGGCTGGAAATCAAACAGACAAATATTAATTGTAATAAGATAAATACATACATATAATCACGACTGTTATCTCCGAAGAGTAAGACAGAGACTAGGCAGTGAGGACAGCAAAAGCAGTCCTCTACCATAGTCCACTTTTCACCAAATAGGAAATAAGATAAATAACATGAATTATTGAAATATTTTAATTTCTAAATTGTCGCGCCACCTAGCCGAAGTGCGTCCCGCAATAGTAATTATTATGTATTCACATATTATATAGATATAGGTATGAAAAATAACAAACTTATGTATCAGACAGTACCTAGTAATTGTGTCTCTTTAAGAGGCAGTCAAATGTTTACAAAATATAGCACTCTCTAACTTATAACAGATTCATGCAGATAGATGTAGTGTCTCGTGTCACTCATAAAAGGGTCTATCCTGGCGTTCTTCGCATCAGAGCCGTGGCTTTTATTTTTTATAGTGGCTGGTGAAAACAAAAATTACGTGGCAGAAGAAGGTTTAAAACAACAACGGCGATGGGCACACCACCTGTCACGCTGAGCACGTGTGCAGTCGCTATTTAAAGAGTGGACTATGGCAGTGGACTGCTTTTGCGGTCCTCATTGCCTAGTCTCTGACTAACCCTTCGGGGATGTATAAAAAAGGACATTGTTGAAGTTAGCCTAAGAACCAACACAAACATGACAAACATGATAATTTTTAGCTTATTTTTTACGACAGATAACAGTATTTAGATTTTGGCGGACACTTTTGGATAAGTAACCAATAATAAAAAGAACTTTTTGGATATTAATATTTAGTACTATTTTTTTATTATGGGTTGGGTATTGAGAGTTCAGTGCATTCAGCCAGGGAATTAAAGGTTTGTGACCAAAATATTTATAATATGTACAAACAAACCTAATAATATTATGCATGCATGGCTGACTCGATGTACTTAGTGCCAAATACTCCAAGCATCATAAGAATACGATACATCGCATTTTATTCCAAACTGTAAACGTTAGTCGACTTAAAATTCTTTTGCTTTTCCAATGAGGAGAGTTTTACTAATCTGCGGTGCTGTGTCACTCACTGACTGAAGTTACTGTAGTCTGCTGGATGTCTGCAGTCTCAGAACAAATAGCTATTGTTCTGAGTCTGCAGTACAGTGTTGTCATATATACGGATTTGTCCGTAAAATAATGTCAATGTTCAAACTGGACAATTAATGCACACGCATTTTTTAACAGAATTTTCAAGCAAATGCTTTTAATCAGTAATAACTTTTAATAAGTAGTACCTACTAATAGCTTTTATTATTCCAAAGAATATTACATTTCATTTGATTCTGCGTAAAACGAGTCTTATTTAATTTTCATAGATTTTTACAGAACTGAACCAGCAAACTGCATAGTAAAAACTATGGATTTGAGGATTCCCATTGAAATATTTTCTTGGTCGGCTAATATGAGAATGAGAGCCAGAGAGAGTTAATGGTGTTATTTAGTGTTAGTGCAAGCAAGACGTAAAACACTTCGTTATGAATCATTATTGTGTCTGTCTGACATTCATATAGTTTTAATGTTGTTTTGCCGTTCTTAAATTATCTTATTACTGTCATTGATATAGTTATATATAGTTGTAAGTATGTACATACATACCTTATACTTTCAACCTAGACCTTAAGATAAAATATTTTTTGTTTGTATTTTACATGTCTATAACCTGTTTTATGCATTAAAATAAAATAAAACTTCCCATACGGATTTCATACGGAATTTGGCAGTTATTACGGAAGACTGGCTCTAAGATCTGGCAACAATGGTTGTGCAGTTGACGTTCTTTAGCAAATAAATAAACGTAGCATTAAACGTTCATATTACCATCACATCACTCATCATTATCATCAGTTTAAGCATAATCAATGAACTATAATAATACGACTGAAGGACTAGTATCCATGGTCAAGAAAAAAAAGTTGACGTTCTGGACTTCTTGGCGGGAAAGTGAAGCGTCATGTCTGCAGTTTTGTTTTATTTTCTATAATTTGTGTTTTGTCGAATAAAGTTATTGGATTATTTAGGTGTTAGTGAACGTGCATGAGTGATGGCAAACAAAACAAAAGAGTGCAACATCACTTCTCAAATTCTGTAATTAAACATAACCTAAAGTTTTCCTGATATTTAGGTTCTCAGGAGTGTCCGTCAAAAATCTTTGTTTTTACAGTCATTTACTTGCAATTTCGAACCTAGAAAAGAATATTTCATAATTGTTGGTTCTTAGGCTAACAATGTATGGGCGCAGAACATTGTCCTTTGCAATTAATAGGGTGGCCCAGTTCCAGGGTTCCATACCAAACTGTATACGAAAATGTTATGACGGCGAAGTAACTACCTACGAACGCCATAGTTTTAATATAATACTTACAAATAACGTTTGCTTTAAGTTTTATAACAAATGTTATAATTCACAAATCTTTATTTAAATCTAGGTACCTACACACATCAAAAGTGTCTAGGGATCAAGCATTTTTATGCGGATTTCTTGAGATTGAGATGTGGCTTTGAAATAAATTTATGATTTTATAAATTTATATGGATCCTTTTTGGTGCATTTCATAATTTGAAACAGGAACTTTCAATCAATTTCTAGTAAAAGATGAAAATCAGCTGTCAATATTTTCCCTATAAAAACATACAACGCATTGAAGACATTATTAGTGCTACTGTTTCCCTACTACTGATTAAAACCAACGTTATTATGGAGCGGCGACGTCATTTAAGCAGGGAAGAAATGCTCAGAGCCGTGGAAACGATAGAAGCTGGTTCCCGGCAACGTACTGTGGCTTTAGCTCTGAATACAAGTCAGAGTGTTATCAGTCGACTTTGGACACGTTACCGAAGCACTGGTACCGTGGCTGAGCGCCATGGAGGACGGTATCGCTGCACCACACGGAGACAAGACCGATACATTCAAATCACAACTCGAAGAGCTCCAACAATAACCGCCATGATGTTAGCCGTGAGGCTTCATCACTCTTCAGGGAACTTAATTAGCGACCAAACAGTCAGAAACCGCTTGCATGAAGTGAACCTTCATTCCCGAAGACCGCTAAGGGTACCACTTATAGCAATGCACAATCGTAGGATTCGATATCAATGGGCTCTTGAACACAGAAATTGGGAGGAAGAACAATGGCGTTTCGTGTGCTTTTCTGATGAGTCTCGTTTTGGTATGAGACCGGATACAAGACGTATACGACACTGGAGAACCCCTGGACGCCAACAGCGATTAAAATCCTGCCAGGAAGTTCATCCTTATAGTGGTGGAACCATCATGGTATGGGCGGGTATTTGGATCGGCGGAAGAACTGAGTTGATTTGGATCAGAGGCAACCTCAACGCTCAAATTTATGCTGAGACGATTGTATCAGACGTCATCGTTCCTCTACAAGTGCAAATCGGTCCCTTATTTCAGTTAATGCATGATAATGCACGACCGCACACCGCAAGAGTTGTAAGACAGACTCTCGCCGCAGCTAACATCAATGTCATGCCCTGGCCTGCTCAGTCGCCAGACTTGAACCCGATTGAGCATGCATGGGATATGCTACAGAGAAGAGCTCTGCCGAATATGGAGGGTATCCAGTCGCAAGAAGACCTTTTTGTTGTTGTTGCAACGAACATGGGCGGCCATTCCACAGCGTGATTTGGATGAACTCATTTTGAGTATGCCAAACCGATGTTCTTGTGTTGTTAGTGTTCGCGGTAGAAACACGGATTATTAATTGTTTAAGTTACCCAATAAAATTTTAAAGAAAACTGTTATTTCAGTCTTTTTTTCGAACTTTAATGGTAGTGGTTTAAATGTCAAAAATCCCTTTATTAGGAAAATGGCAAATTTCTTTATTAATGCAAAGGTGACTTGGTTTATCGTTACTGTAGACAAACGAAAACACTTTATTTGATGAATCCTTAAAGAAAATTTTAATTAATATCAATCAGGAGAAAAGTTATTGCAAAAATATATGTTGATCCCTAGACACTTTTGATGTGTGTATATCTAAATGGGTTACCTGTCATAAATTTAAAATTTTCCTGTACGATTTTTATTTGGGTGAAAACGTTTTGCAATTTCTTGTTTTCCATAAATTTCTTTTTACCAAAAACACAATTTACAAAGTTTTGAAATGCCGATTATCAATTGTTATGTTTTTCAAAATCTTTATGTTTTGAAATCCCACTTAACGTTTGGCCAAAGCTATTAATGCTAGATGATTCATTTTCCAGAAACACGTTTTCAATATTATAAACTTAAACTTTCCTACTCTCACACCAATTATCTAGCGCAAGAGAAGCTTTTATGAAATACGTTAAATGGTTACTAGACAACGGATAAACATACTGAAAATACTTAAATACATACTTTTTATACATAGAAAACATCCAGACCCGAGACAATTTAGAAAAAATTCTAAATTGACCCGACCGGGGATCGAACCCGGGACCTCAGAGATGGAGACACCATGAAAACCGGTGTACAAACCACTCGACCAAGGAGGTCGTCTTATATTATAAAAATACAACTTTTCAAATAATTAAAAGCCTGCCTCCTTAAAAGCATGCAAACAAGTATGCAGCATGTAAGAAAGCATGCAGCATGTAAACAAGCAAGCATGGAGCATGCAAGCAAGCATGCAGCATGCAACCAAGCATGAGGCAAGCAACCAAGCATGCAGCATCATCCAAGCTCGCAGCATGCAGCAGGCATGGTTTCGGTCACGGCTCCGGCGCTGCGAGGCTCCGGCGGTCCCACGCGAGCTTATCGTCGCAGATGGCTTTCGCTCACCAGCGCAGCTTTGGCTTGCTTAATTAAACTCTAGCTAGCGTAAGGCAGACAAGACTACCTGGAGTCGGTTTTGCCGCGATTCGTTTCTGTCACTGACTTTTGTAGCACAACCTTACCGAAAACACAAAGTATTAAAATACATTTTAGTTTATTTACCTAATAATATGGAAAACAAAAAAAAGATATGATTTTTTTTGTAAGCAAACCATATTTATGATACCAGATGGTAACGTATCATAAATTCGAAACTTTGCTGTACGAATTTCAATTGTTCGAAAACGGAATAACTAAGTTTTAAACACCAGATTGTTGCTTTTACATAATTTTGTTAATCCATAAATTTATCATACATGCGTTTCATTTTTCAGAAAAACTATTAGCCGACTATCAAAACAACTTTTTGTTCTTTTGGAAGCTGTTTTGCTTACAATAAATTTCATATCTAGAAGTATTCAAATTCGAAGTAACTTTTTCTCTAAAATAACATACCTACTTACCCAGATTTTCGTTTTTTTTTGTTTTTCAGATATTCATGTTATTAGATAAATAAACTGAAATGTCTTAAAAGAATAATACTTTGTGTTTTCGGTAAGGTCGTGTGTGCTACAAAAGTCAGTGACAGAAACGAACCGCGGCAAAACCGTCTCCACGTAGTCTTGTCTGCCCTACGCTAGAGTGTAATTTAAGCCCGCGTAGGCGCGGAGAGGCCAGGCGGCCTGCGAGCTGAGGAGCAGGTGGGTTTAACGCTCGCCACCGTAGCTGAGGCTGGCCGGCTCCGCCGGCCGAAGCTGCGTTGGTGAGCGAAAGCCATCTGCGACGATAAGCTCGCGTGGGACCGCCGGAGCCTCGCAGCGCCGGAGCCGTGACAGAAACCATGACTGCTGCATGCTTGGATGATGCTGCATGCTTGGTTGCATGCTGCATGCTTTCTGCATGCTTGTTTGCATGCTGCTTGTTGCTTGCTTGCATGCTGCAACTTGATTGCAAGCTCCATGCTTGCTTGCTTGCTTACATTCTTGCTTGCATGCTGCTAGCTTGCTTGCGTGCTGCATGCTTTCATGCTGCATGCTTGCTTGCATGCTGTATTAAACGTTAATACGATTACAAGTTATTCGATGATTTTATGGATTTCAATTATTTGAAATGTTTTTTTTTTATAATATTGGAAACGTGTTTCTGGAAAATGAATCATCTAGCATAGTTAGTTCGGCCAAAGGTTGAGTGGGATTTCAAAACATAAAGATTTTGATAAAAATAACAATCGATAATCGGCATTTCAAAACTTTGTCAATTGTGTAAACCGTCTTATTAATATAAATGGCCTACTCCTGTCTTTATCCGAACTTACGTTTGAGCTAGTTAAATTCAGATTAGGCAAGTAGTAAGTTTGAATTCGCATCGTTATTAATAAACTTGGGTTAAGCTTGGACTAACAAGTCATCAGATCCTTACGCATGGGTTAAAGTTTTTTTTTGATAGCAACTCTTTCTTATAGCTAAAAAGTAAAAAAGAATGAGTTTTGAATTAACTCTAGCTATTTGATATAATTTTGACATTTCATGCTAAGTACTAATAATTCTGCGTTGATGACAACGAATGGCCAGTACTCGCGGCCGACCTGCATGCTCTATTACAGCCGTCACAAAACAGGCACCACCTGACAGTCCGACGTAAAATCGATACCTAATTTATAGAATTATTGGTTTAAATTTTTTGAGCTGTCAGTTACGATTTTGACTTAGAATACAGGATTTTTTCATGAAATATTAAATTTAAAACTTCATCCTATAAACCAAACCCACATCAACGGCAACAATAGATAAATTGCCGACCACAAAATGTCAATCAAAGCCATAATGACACTATTAAGCAGAAAACTATTAAATTAAATAACTGTATGAAAAAGTTCAGTGACTGGGTATGAATTGTATGACTTAAAATCTACTTCTAAATATCTAAACTTTATTGAATATGTTAGAAACTATTCAAAACTATTTAAAAAAGTCTGCATAAATGCTAAATCATATTTTATTTAAAAAAAAATTGCACTTTCGAATAATAAAATAAAGACTTCATGGAATATTATTAACAAAAAAACTGGTAAAACAAAAATAAGGACCGTTCATATTCACTTAAAGTCAATAGTAAAATAATAGAATCAGATGGCGCAGTCGCTGGTGCATTTGAGGATTTTTTCTCTAGGATACCTATGAACATAACTAGTAATATAAGTTCTTGCTCTCATACTGCTGTCGCTCTCCTCGAGTCAAGTGTTAATAAGTGCGGTGACAGTTTTAGTTTTAGACATACTGTTACGTTGTAAATTCAGGGCCTTGTCTGCCTTTAGTAATCTACAAAGAGGTTCGCAATGGTTGAATAGTACTTACCTGAAATCATTGTTTTTGAATGATCGGGTTTCCAAAAATAGTAATCATTGAGGCTTGTTAGACTATAATCCATTTTTTCTTCACATTAAAGACATGGAGCCTTGGCTGACACATTACAAGACACACTTTTCTTGCATTTTCAATTAATACATATTTCTAAATCAGTTTTAGCAAGACTTTGCGTTAGATTTGAAAGAAAATAAAGATTGTTTACGTTTTGTATTTGAAATAACACCATAGACAAAATGACAGCCACCGTAGCGACGCCTAGCGGTACCGGGGCGAAGTGGCTGTCAGCTTTTAAGTTTCACATAAAAGATGCAATTCTAAAAATAGCCGAAACAGTTCTAATAATAAATTACATAATAAATTAATATGTATAATAATTAATTTGAGTAATTAAATGTAATTCAAGCAAATCCGGAAATAGAACTATTTTTTTTATAAGGACTTTTATCTAGAACATTCGACCGGGAGAAATATTTTTTATATGGATATTGTCTCTGCCCGTAGGGGTTACCAGAGAGGAAACTAATACTCCTTAATATTAAGATAGGGTAATTAGTGAGTTAAATATCACAAAACTTAATTTTAAATTAAAGAAAAACGCATTTCACATTGCTAAACGTTAATTTTTTTTCTAGGTCTTGTGTTGTAATTGTTGGCAAATTCTGTTAGCAGAGGGCGAGTTGTGACAGACGTCATATTTGACGTTTTGATAGTTTGAAGGAAAAATTCTAAAGGAACTGCGTTTTTAGAGATTACCCCACTTTACGAGTTGAAGTCATAAGCTGGCCTTCGATTTATAAGACTTCCGGCGAAGGAAAGCAGCCGGGTCTGATGACGTCGAAACGATTTCAATCTCTGGCGTGACGTGGTGTGATGTGTTGAGATCAATTCACTAAGGTAGGCATGAGTCCTGGCTGGTAACCTTTTGTTTTAATCTGAGGTCGTAATAATGTAGTGGATTTGAAGCGTCATTAGCTTGAGAATATAGTCAACAAGTGTGTGGTTTATTTACAGGGATCCGTGCCCGAAACGAAGTTCCGGTCGCTGGCAGCCACGCGCACAGTTAAAATCTCCCAGCGCATAAGTATCCCAAATGTAACATTGTTAAGTATAATAAGCCGTCATCCTAGGAATTCAAATCGATTTTTCATGGTGTCCGAATCATGCCTTGTCGCCAGGCGACGCAAGGCTCTTGGCCATGTGGCAGACGTGTCAAATCCCTTTAGGAGTGGATATTGCATTATCCCACAATATTCTAGCATTGTTTGGTTTTGTTTATTGGAATATCGTAGCCGTGTAGTGCCTTGTGTACTAGTTAAATGTGAAGCAACACTAAAATCAAAACATGGTGTTAAATATTAGTGATATGGGGTTAGTTTATGGTTGTGCAACAGTGTTGGGAAGCTTTTGATAACCCTTAGCGCTGCGAGTCCCTGATTATGTTAGGTTGCAGCCCCAGATACACAGATAGCAGACTGCGGGACCCCAATTTATGTAACAGATCTGAACTAGGCGTGTAGTGTTATAAATAAGCCCCGTGTTGATAATTTCAGATGCTTCGAGAGGCCCGTCTCGCCGCCAGGATTTAGAGCTGGGCCCTAAAACCTGGACGCGAGACCTGCTTCCTCGGGGTACCAGCGGCCACCTGCTGCCAGTCGAGCTGTCGCCGCCTAGCGGATGAGCAGGCGCTGACGGTTTTTTTTTGTTACCCAGCCCACTGGGATACTTGTTTTTATTTGGTAACATTTTTTAAAATTAAGGTTTCGACACCTTAACCATTATTCCTTTTTTTTTTACATCCAACGACCCCCAGCGTTGGGGAAGTTGTGAAACATTTGAGGATCTGCGAGTTCGACCTGGGTGAAGTTGTATGGTGACATCGTCTCCAGATTCGGGTCTACATTTAGATCGTGGTGCCCTTTAATTTTAATTTTATATCGGTATAACCCCACGGTTCTCTAGTGTATTGGCTTTAAAAGTGTGATAGTTTTGATACGGTTAAACGGATTAAAACATTAATTTAATATTTTTATAGACGGAGTAATTTAATTTTAATTTCAACTTCATACTCCGAGCGGTACTGGTGTTATCCCAGCCCCCTACGACCATAGCTCGTACCACTGAAATATTAGCTGGCTGGTTAGGTAGTAAGTAGTAGGAACAGTATTATAAAATTTATTTGAAATTAAAATTATCACCGACCCGCTTGGTCACTTTTGACTCTTAGGATTTTAGTGTGTTTTAGGGGGTGATATAGCTTGGTAATAAGGTTTAGAGTACTTTAAACCGTAAATTATAGTTGGCAAAATTATTAGAAAGTTTATTGGACTGTCATTTGAAATTGACCCTAGGGTCAATTTTGACTGTGTTACGGCGAAAGGCGTTCGCAGTAACAGCGACGAAATAAAGGTTGTGGGCTGGGTAGGTATGGATAGTGAAGTACTTACAGGGATGATGAGTCACAGGAGCCGGGAGACGAGCTGACCACGGGCGGCGATGTAGTGGTGGGTTTCCTGGCGCACAGTCACTACACTACACAATGGGCATTTAGGCGTTCTCTTCACATTAGGTTCAGGAGTCACTATTAACCAAAGGCTGTGGCGTGCGCGGTAGCTAGCTAGCTTGCAGACGAGTCGGCGCGGTATATCTCACCAAGCCAGCGGCCGCGGGTCGCGCAGCGGTGGCGCCGCGGCAAATAGGCGGACGCGGTCGTCAACAACCGCTGAGTCAACCGCCTTACAGATGGCGGTATGGTTTGAATGGCCGTCCCGGCTTTGGCGGGAACATCCTCCGGGGGCCAGGGTGGGCTCATCCAATGGGAGCCTGGCGATCCGGAATACAGGCCTCCGAAGATGTCCATTCGCGGTGTCCAGGTCTACCACCCGCACGACGCCATCCTTCCCAGGCAGGGTGCGAGCAATGCGCCCCAGTCTCCATTGGAGGGCAGGCAGGTTGTCCTCCTTGATGAGAACGAGCTCGCCAACTCGGGGAGGGGAGGATGGGGACAACCATTTGGAGCGGGTTTGGAGGGTATGAAGGTAGGACTGGGTCCACAGCGTCCAGAAGCGCTGGGAAAGGGCCTGTACCATCTGGAATCGCCTACGTGTGGAGATCGGCCTATCTTCCACGGATAGTTCGGGAAGGGCCGTTAGTGGGCGGCCTATAAGGAAATGTCCGGCTGTAAGCGGCTCAAAGTCTGAAGGATCAGACGAAAGTGGGCAGAGAGGTCTTGAGTTAAGGACCGCTTCAATTCGAGCTAAAAGTGTGGAGAATTCCTCGAATGTGAGGTGTTGTTCGCCAATTACGCGATATAAAAGTTGCTTTGTTGATTTTACGTTGATCTCATGTAACGCACCGTACCATGGTCCCTTAGGGACGTTCAACAACCAAGTAATGTGCTGACCAGCGAGCTTGTGCGCAATCGTGTCATTATTCAAGGTAAGAAAGTTTTGTACTTCGATGAGCTGATTTCTAGCGCCTACATAATTTGTACCGCAGTCCGAGCGGATGAGAACCGGGGCACCGCGGCGTGCTATAAAACGCTGTAATGCCGCGAGGAACGCTTCCGTGCTGAGGTCCGAGACCGGTTCCAAATGAACCGCCTTAGTCGAGAGGCACACGAATATACAAAAGTACGCTTTTAAGAGTTTAACATTACGTAGGGTACTAGATTTAACGAGGAATGGTCCGGCAAAATCGGTCGTGACTTGACTAAATACTGGCTGAGGCGTAACTCTATCGGCTGGCAGGTCGGCCATGAAGGGCGCTTGCGGCTGGGCCCGGCATCGAAAGCATCTAATGCATTTAAAAACTCGGTGTCTAATAATACGGCACGCGGACAATATCCAAAATTGTTGGCGTAGGATAGCGTGTAAAGTGTCAGCGCCAGGGTGGCAGTGTATTTTGTGGTAGTGGTCAATGATAAGGTCTACAAGTGGGCTAGAGCTGGGAAGTATGAGCGGATGCTGCGCGTCATATCGGATAGACGCATGGGACAGTCGTCTACCAACTCTAAGGAGCTCATCTTTAATGAGAGGTGACAGCCGCTGGAGTCTGACGGAACAGATTTTGCCAGTTTGAAGGCGGTGGATGTCCTCTGCAAATTCACTGTGCTGAACACTGCGCACCCAGTAAAGTAGGGCCTCTCTTCGTTCACTGACGTACAAGGGGCCTGAGCGTCGCGAATCTGGGTGGTGTCTGCAGTTGTACAGAAAGCGTTTTAGACAAGCTGTCACTCCGACGAGCTTGTCTAGTGAACTGAACCGAGTGAGCAGGTCAAAGTCAAGACCGGGCACTGTGACCAGTGACGGGACGTGTTTGGGCTTAAGGCCGGGCAGGGCGTGATGGCCCAGAGCTAAGGGCATCGCAGGCCAAGACTCACAAGGCTGTCCAAGCCACGTGGGAGACCACCATAGGTCGTGGGCTGACAGGGATTGCGCAGACATCCCTCTGCTTGCGCAATCTGCCGGGTTGAGCTCGGAAGGTACGTGTCGCCAGGTACATTCTGGTGAGCCTGAGCTGATTTTGACTACCCTGTTGGCTTCAAAGGGTTGAAGACGGTGAGGCGGTGTATTGAGCCAGGCCAGGACTATCGTACTGTCTGACCAACATGTGTTGTTGTATACTGATATGGGCCGATAACTGAACTGATACATGGATCATGAGCTGGGAGAGTAGAGTGGCGGCCGACAACTCTAACTTGGGGATTGTGAGGCGATTCTTGATTGGTGCGACTCGCGACTTGGCGACAATCAAGTGTACCAAAGTATCTCCGGAGACATCGAGCTCATGGAGGTAAACAACGGCGGCAAAACCGGCTTCAGAGGCATCTGCAAACCCGTGAAGCGAGTATGCAGCTGAGCCTTTGTTTGCACAAATGTGCCGAGGGAAGCGAATGCTAGACAACAGCGGCAGATCCTCTGAGATGTGGTGCCACTCCGTTTGTACTTCAGAGGGAGTGGGCTCATCCCATTCCAGCTTCAGTAGCCACAATTGCTGAAGCAGCAGCTTTGCGCGGAAGATAACGGGAGAAACCCAGCCTTTTGGGTCATAAAGTGAGGCTACGGTGCTTAAAATAGACCGCTTTGTGACATGTGTGATGGGGGGCAGAGAGATGCGGTAGGTGAACTCGTCTGACTGAGGGCTCCACTGTAAACCCAAGACCTTAATGGACGTGGACTCTGGGTTCATGTCGAAGTCCTTGGGCATGTCGCATTGGTTGTCGGGAAATCTCTCGAGCAGCTTAGGCGAGTTAGATGTCCACTTACTGAGCTGAAAGCCGCCTAGGTCTAGCAGACTTATCAACTCGTCCTGAAATGCTTGGGCGGATTCAACTGTGTCATGACCACACAAGATGTCATCAACGAAGATAGACTTGCGAAGAACCTGAGCGGCTCCAGGGTAGCGATGGCCTTCATCATCAGCCAGCTGAAGCAGAGTGCGGATTGCATGGTATGGGCTTGATCTTAAGCCGTAGGTGACTGTATTGAGGGCGTAGGTGAGCAGAGGGTGATCTGGTGAGGACCGCCATAGTATCAGCTGATACCGTCTCTGGTCTGGGGCAACCAGCACATTTCTGAACATCCTCTGGATGTCAGTGCTGAAAACGACTGGATGCGTTCTGAAGGACATGATGATGTCCACAATGTCCTGTTGAAGGGCGGGGCCTGTGTGTAGGCATTCATTTATGCTGACACCATTGGAGCTTTTGCAGCTACCATCAAAAACAATGCGCAGCTTGTCCGACCCTGACTTAAATAAGCCATGGTGAGGGATGTAGAAGTGAGGTTTATGGGCGAATGTATTTGGGTGACAGGGAGCCATGTGCCCTAAGTCGATGTATTCGGCCATAAAGTCGACGTATTTAGAACGCAGAGACGGGTTCGCCATTAGCTTCTTCTCAATATTGAGGAATCTGCGTAATGCGATAGGGTGAGTTTTACCTATTTGAGGGCCGTCCGTTAGAAAGGGCAGAGCGACCGTATATCTGCCTGAGGGATCGCGTGTAGTGGTAGAGCGGAAGATTTCCTCGCATTGTTCCTCCAGGGGATCATTATGAGTGTGAGATTGAGGGAGGGGCTCCTCAGACTCCCAGAACCTTTCCAGACTCTGACGTATGTCCTGGGCTGATTCAGCTGAGTCTGGTTGTGAGCTGACGACGTGAGCTGAGTTAACCTGCTGCGCCGGCTGCGCATACAAGTCCTTAATGGGTCCTATCAACGCGAAGTCGAAAATCGTGCCGAAGGCTATGGGCTTGCCCGGGCCCAACGAGACCTTAGTCCCGTCCAACACCTGGCCAAGAACGTCCGACCCCAACAAGAGGTCGATCGGGGCTGGTGTGTGGTAAAGCTGGTCAGCCAATGGCACGGGTGGCTGGCCTAGTACGTGGGAAATGTTTGGTACCTTCTCTAAGGGAAGGTAGCCAGTGACGTTTTTTAAAATGTGAACTGTGGCAGTGATTGTAGGAGTATCATTGTGAGTGGGTCGGCATACTATTGTTATTGCCGCCTTTGACTCATGTTTGTGCTGATTCCCAACTCCTGTAATTTTTAAAGAAGTGGGTTTTGATGGCAGTTTTAAAAGTCGTGCCATGCGTGACGTTATTAATGTCAGCATACTGCCACAGTCCAATAAAGCTCTGGCTGTGTGAAGATGGCCATGTACGTCCGCGACTCTTAGTGAGACGGTTGGCAACAAAATGGGTGTGCCAGTGGGCACAGAAGGTGAGTGAGCTGATTGAGTATCAGCTGAAATTGTATGAGCTGAGTATGTATCAGCTGTGTGGGCATGGGTTGACTGGGCATGGCCTAAATCTACCTCTTCGCTAGGGTGCTCTGTGATAGTTGGGAGTCATAATTGCTGGCGGCGTTCGCGGGGCCTACCTGGCGAACCGGACCTGGGCGGGCTGGCTCTGTGAGCAGAGATGGGTCGCACCTGTTTAGCCTGTGCGGGTTCGTGCCGCCTGCTGTGTCTGGGACGCTCCCTCGAGTGCTCTGTCAGCTGTGGTGGGGGTACATGTACAGACGACGAATGAGCTGAGTGCGTTGGGCCGTCTGGTCGATGGAGGGACGTGTGGTGGTTCGTGCTCCCACAGTCCTTGCATGCCCCCCTTGACCTGCACTCGCTCTCGTAGTGACGGCCGAGACAACGCTGGCAGCGCTCGCGTGCCTGTACAAAGTCCCAACGGCCCTGTGTTGGCTGGGCATTGTACCATCTGCACGTCATGAGCGTATGTCCCCTAGTGGCACAATAGGGACAGTAGGACGTCGAGCGTGAGGAAGAGGACGAAGACGATGATGAGGAGCAGCTTTGCTGGAAGGCCGAGTAGACGGGGAAGGGCTGACTGCGAGCCGGGGAGGTGGATGGGCGGTGACGCATTTGCTGCGCTGGGCGTGATGGTTGGTGAGTAGGCTGATCATAGGCGCGGTGAGGCGATGGAGCTGAGGAGCGGCCACGGTAATGGTCGGGCTGTTGCTGAGCCATCTGAGCATAAGTGCGATGGGGCAACTGTGGAGGCGCGCGGCTACGAGAAGGGCCGGGCAGGGCGTGAATGGGCTGCGGCTGGGCTATGTTGGAGAACTCTGTCTCCACACAGCGCGCGTGCTCCTCGAGGTAGGAGATGAGGTCACTCAACGTGGGCAGGGTGCTGCTAGACCCGTGTCTGCGTTCAAATAACGTGCGGAGCTCACCCTTAAGCTTTCGCACCACTATCGACACAAACACGTAGTCGTCTCCTATGAGCAGATCCAAATTACTAAGGGCACACTGGGCGGACACCAGCGGAGTGAGGAAAAGTGTGCGTATGTTAGAGCGCGTGTGGATGCTCGGCAGCCCCAGGATTATGTCGACGAAACTATCGATGAGAACCCGGCGGTTCTCGTACCGCTTGGTAAGGATGTCCATGGCCACGGCAAAATTTTCATTGGTGACCTTTAGGTGGGACACCATGCTTAATACTTCACCGCTGAGACTTGAGAAGAGATAGTGGAGCTTGACTGCTTCCGACAAGGTCGCCATGTCGTCAGTCAAACTTCTGAACAGTGCAATAAAGGAGGGCCAGTCCTCCACCTTTGAGCTGAACCTGGGCAGCGCTATCTTGGGGAGGACGGCTGTAGGCGTATTGACGTCGAGACTGGGCTGAGCGTTATGGGTTGGGGACGACGTGGAAGAGGGTAAGATTTCCTCCCTAGCCACAAGTATCCCCAGGTATGCCCCGGAGGCTTTTGTGTGGTTCTCAGTGTATGTCCTATCAACCCCTCGTCTAAGTTCTCTTCGTCGAGAATGTTGTAGTATACTGAGTCCAGCTTGTCCTTTATGCGCTGTATCTGTGCGAAACGCACGTTAAATTCCGTTATGGAATGTTTGGTGTCGCCAGCAATGATCTTTGATCCCACCTCTAGGAGCTGGTGTAAAGCTTTGGCGGCCTCCCTAAATATCGCGGCTTGTGACTTGGTCGGCATCGCGATGAATAAAAGGAGACAAAAAAAAATAATAAAAAATAAAAAAAATAAAAAAATTTAAAGGCAGTAAATAGAACAACACCCTGTATATATTCTATAGTTGGGCTGGACGTATTTGTTTACTAAGGTAATGGCAAATGGGCTAAAATTAACGCAACAATAAAGAAAGCAAAACTAAGTTGGGACGCCTTGTATATGGCCCACGGGTGGGCAAACGCACGTGGATGTGTATGTCTGTGTCTCTATTGAACGCGCGTACGTAACATTAGCCGACCGCAAAACAAAAAACAAACAAAACAACAAAAAAACCACGTCATCCGTAGCCCACTATTGGGCAAGGCGCTCACAGTCGGGCAGACCTGTAGCGGAAACTAGCGCAAAGAATGAGTCGTACGCAAAAAAAAATTAAAAATAAACAAATAATAAAAACTTAATTAAAAAATAAAATTGGGACACTCTGTCTGTGTCTCACAAGTGGGCAAACGTGTGTAGAAGCGAAGGCGACGCACGCAAATAGCCGTAAGCGATATAAAAAACACTGATGAAACTAAATGAAACACACTAAGCTCATGTGGTGAGCACGCACAAAGAATGAGCCGATCGCAAAGGCAAAAATAAAAAAATAAAAAAATAGATATAAAATTAACACGAGCGAAAAAATAAAGCACGCTACTTGGCACGCGTGGTGAGCATGCACGAGATCTGAGCCGATTTAACACGACAAGAACATAAAAAATTCCTTAAAAAATAAAACGGGAAAAATAACAATGCAATGTCTCGTCATAATACCATACGTAACGTAATAATTTAACTACTAATTTACCGTTAGGAGTATGAACAACGTATCATTAGGCAAAAATCATTTGGGTACACACACAAGCCCGCTCAGATTACAACAACATTACAACATTGCATCACACTTTCGATTTGTGATCAGACAATCGGATGCATACACAAAATCAACAATAAAAATAAAATAATATAAGTGTACGTTGGCCAGCTATACTAACACAATTGTTTTTCGAGTACCGACAAAAACTTTTATTGGGGCAGGCCGTTTCGCCACGAGATAAAGGTAAAGTTACGGAAACAAATGAATTTAGAAATGATGGTAGGAATTAGATTTAAGATTTAGACATAGAATAAGAATATGGGCGGAAATAATTATCTTTAGCGGACTGTATTAAAATTGAAAATTAAACGAAAGTTAGGTTCTGGTTACGGGAAGGTCGCCGGTATTTAATAATATCCGGCTCGAAGGACCAAAATGTTACGGCGAAAGGCGTTCGCAGTAACAGCGACGAAATAAAGGTTGTGGGCTGGGTAGGTATGGATAGTGAAGTACTTACAGGGATGATGAGTCACAGGAGCCGGGAGACGAGCTGACCACGGGCGGCGATGTAGTGGTGGGTTTCCTGGCGCACAGTCACTACACTACACAGTGGGCATTTAGGCGTTCTCTTCACATTAGGTTCAGGAGTCACTATTAACCAAAGACTGTGGCGTGCGCGGTAGCTAGCTAGCTTGCAGACGAGTCGGCGCGGTATATCTCACCAAGCCAGCGGCCGCGGGTCGCGCAGCGGTGGCGCCGCGGCAGATACGCGGACGCGGTCGTCAACAACCGCTGAGTCAACCGCCTTACAGATGGCGGTATGGTTTGAATGGCCGTCCCGGCTTTGGCGGGAACAGACTGATAGTTTTTTTTTGTTATTTTCGGCCTAATAAATTAAAAGGAGTAACGTAGATGATTAGTACCTAACCTTATATAAGGAAAAATTGTGACTAACCCCCTTTTTTAAATAATAAGAGTGAAATATAATTTAATATTTATTTTATTGTTGTAACCGATGGGATCGCTGATGTGAGGATGAAGAGAGGAATGAATAAGACGTACTATGTTCACAACCGTATTTCGTTAGCAAGCGTGCGGTCGGCGCCGGAGGTATATGAGCACTACTGACGTGGTGACGGACGGACCGAGAGTCCTTTGTACGTAGCAAAATACCGTCAACAAGAATATTAAAAATTAGGTAGGTACCTACCGCACAGTTGCCGCCGATACAATGGCAGATTTATTTAATCATCAAACGTTTACACATTTAAGTATTTCTTATATAGGTGTATGTATGTACGTATATAATATCTATTTAATTATTTATTTACATAGTTTTACATTTTAATCGCAGCAGTGTGGCCATCGTCAACATCCTCCCCCCCAGTGTTACGCAAGTGACACTCATCAACGAAGGTAAGTGGAGCCACACGTGTGACCGGTCGTTTGAACAACCCTGTTTTAGTTTTAATGTCAACTACTCTTACCCGGTTATCTGCCCCGGTATAAGTGCGTTCCACAATGCCTTTTGGCCACGTATTTCTAGGTGAAGCTGGATCGACAATAACAACAAAGTCGCCTACTTTTAGCTGCACCCCTTCACTGATCCATTTACTCCTAGGAATCAGCGCCGGTAAGACTTCCTTCATCCACCTACTCCAAAATAAACCTATGAGCCGCTGCACAATCCGCCATTGACGTCGGAGATACAAGTCACTGTCATTAAAAACGCCAGGCGATGGCAGTGGAAAGGAGGAAGTGCCACTAGCGCTGGAGCCACAAAGTAAAAAATGGTTTGGAGTCAGAGCTTCTTCAGTTGAAGGGTCTACCGACACATGAGTGAGAGGTCTACTATTTATCATATTTTCTACCTCGGCAAGGACAGTAGCAAGTACTTCTTCCCTAGGGGCCCTGTCTTTAAGAACAATCTTTAGAGCTGTCTTTACGCTGCGAATAAGGCGTTCCCACGCTCCCCCCATATGTGGACTAGCCGGAGGTATAAATCGCCAGTCCACTCCGTAGTTAACAGCCTGGGATACGACTGTCTCTCTATCTAGATCTTTGATGGCCAGCTTTAGCTCGGTTGCTGCACCTCGCATGTTGGTACCATTATCGGACATAAGTATTTGTGGCCATCCACGTCTCGCAGCCATTCTGCGGAGAGCCATAATTAAAGAGTCTGCTGTGAGGCTGGGCACGATTTCGATGTGGACTGCGCGTACCGTTAGGCAGGTGAAGAGCACACCGTATCTTTTAGGCCGCTGCCTAGCCACTGAAACCTCCACAGGACCGAATACATCGAATCCACACACTGTAAATGCCCTCTGGTGATGCATAAGACGCGCCTCAGGTAGATCACCCATGCGTGGCGGAATAGGATTGGCCTTTCTTATGCGACAGACAAGGCACCGGGACGACACTGTACGTACTGTAGGCCTAAGGTTGACAATCCAGTATGTTTGTCTAAGTTCGTTAACGACCATCTCATTGTTCGAATGAGCAGCCTTTATGTGATACTGCTTAACAATTAATCGAGCAACATGGTTACGACCGTCTAATATTATTGGACATTTCACCTGGTCTGCCACGCCTGACGCCGCATTGATTCGGCCCCCCGCGCATAAAAGCCCATCACTATCAAAAAATGGTGTCAAAGTGCGAATACGACTATCGCGATTTATTTCTTTATTTAATTTTAATAAATTTATTTCTTTATAAAAGGTAGACAATTGAGAATAACGTAAAATTAGTACTTCCGCTCGTCTCATAAGTGAAAAATCAATTTGTTGTGACCTATTACCCTTACATTTTTCAATGAAAAACAGAACAGCAGCAGTACTACGCAACAGACGCAACCAACTAGAAAAGCGAGCTGGTTCGGGAACAGGTAAGTAACAAACATTGTCATTACTGTTAAGTGTGTGTAATAATGTATCGTGTTCATTTTTTTCTGTTTCAGGTGCAGATTCGGGTTCCTGGGGCCACAGCTCATGAGAAGAACGAAGAAATGAGGGTCTAGTGAACCACTCACAGCTGGTGTGCAACGCACCACAGTCTGCGCGAAGCTTCGTCGCGAGATCTGCTATGTTCAAATATGTAGGCACGTAACGCCAGTCGCTAACATCACTCAACTGATCGATTTCCCCGAGCCTATTTGCGACGAATACTTTGTGATTTTTCGTGTCGTTTCTTATCCAATTTAAAACTGTAGTCGAGTCAGTCCAGTAAAAAATATGTGTGTACCTTAATCTGTGTTCTTTTTTAATTGTGTCCGCTAACCTACATCCCAGCAACGCTGCTTGTAACTCTAATTTAGGTATAGTAATCGCAGGCTTAATTGGCGCGACACGGCTTTTACTAGCTATGAATGAAATATGCACATCGTTATCAGTTTGTTTACGCCAGTAAGCTACGGCTGCGTAGGCGCAGGGCGATGCGTCACAGAAGATGTGCAGTTCTAAGGCTGTCTCGCTCGCACAAGGCTCCGCCATTGCAGTCTTGCCCTGAACGTCCTGCCTATTATCACTATGCAAAGAATAATCATTTGACTTTGAACCTTCAATCGTTGGCGCAAAGTACCATCTAGGAATGCGAATATTTGCAATATTTTTTAATTGAATTAACCATTTACGGAATGATGTAAACAAATTTTCAGGTATTTCCTGATCCCAACCCAATTTAATTTTCCAAGCTTGTTGTATATATATTTTTGACTGGATAGTAAATGGTGCTAGAAAACCGTGCACATCGAAAATTGACATAATAATGCTTAACATTTCACGCTTTGTAGGCTTGTGTGAAATTTAAAACTTCCGTGGGAATACGTTTTAAAGAAACGTCGAATGCAAACGTATCGCTGCATGGGTACCACAACAAACCTAAAGTGCGTTCAGGTTGATTTTCTAAATTGATCTTTATGGCCTTATCACTTAAGACATTTTTCGGAATGTGTTTCAAAACGTTAGGTGAATTACTCATCCAGTTACGCATCTCAAAACCTCCCTGCTTATGAATGAACGATACGTCGCGTATTATTTGTATAGCAGTGACATCATCAGCAAAGCTATCTATATAGTCATCTACATATTAGCTTGTTTGTATTGCACCAACCGCATCAGGATAAGATGTTTTAAATCGCTCGGTATTTTTATTTTGGCAAATGTACTGAGCAATAAATGGCGAACAATTGGCACCAAAAATCAAAGACGACATGACATATTTTTGTGGATTTTCCATTTTATCATCAGAATTTCGCCAAAGAAATCGAAAGGCATGGCAATCATCATCATTAATTGCTATTCTTAAAAACATGTCTTTTATATCTCCAACAATACCTACAGGTTGCTCTCTAAACCTAAACATTATACCTAACAATGATTGTAATAAATCTGGACCCTGCAATAAAAAATCATTAAGTGAGTACCCCCTAGACTTAGCGGCTGCGTCGTATACCAACCTCAGCTTTTGTTTATTTGGGTTGTCAACCCCAAAATGTGGCAGGTACCAAACGTGGTGTCCAGAGGACGCAAGCTCATTTTCTGTAACTTTTCGTGCGTAATTATTTATAAATAAATGTTTAATTCTATCGTGATACCGAGTAGCGTAGCCTTCGTCCCTTTTTATTTTACGTTCAACTGATAATAAGCGTTTATACGCTGTAGGGTAGGAGTCTGGCATCTCAAAGTCATCGTACTTCCAAGGCAAACCCACGCACCAAGCATTATCTATTAATTTAGAAGTTTTATCTAAAATTTGAAGCGCACGCAACTCATCGGAGTTACGGCGCGGCTTAGTACATACACCTATAGATTCTAATGAGAAGTACTTGCAAACTGTGTTATGTAGCTGAATGTCGTTGTCTAAACTATGTTCAGAACAGTTAGAGATAGTACTGACGGTATGCGATTGTGAGTCAGTTTGTTTAATATTATTTTTACTGACTGTAGGTAATTTTAAACCAGTGTCAACGCATTCTCCACTATACCCATTCACACAAACATCGGTACAGTTAATAAATGACATAGAAGTAGCATTGTTCAACCTGCCATGTAAACACCATCCTAGAAGGGTTTTTGTGACGTACGGACCACACTGCTGTTCGCTATCCCTAATACATTCAATAGGAGCCATTAAATGATAATTATCTTGGCCAATTAAGAGCTTTGGTTTTACATTACAATTACACAGGCCCAAATATTCACATTTAGAGTATAACTTACTATCAGAAATACATTGGACAGGTAAGTCTAACTCAGACATTTTACGAGCACACAAATTAAAAACATCACCAGCATTGTTCAAAACATCAAAAGATAAAAGTTCAGTTTCACATACCAATTCGCTATCCCATGCGCTGCGTGCGCGCATAGTTACAGGCTTACCACGCAAACCGAGCTTATCTGCGACGTCCGATGCCACCAAGGTCACTGTAGCTCCGTCGTCCAGCAGTGCGTGCGTGTGCACACTCTCACCGGTGGGTCCTCGCAGTGTTAGCGGTACTATTTTCAAAAGTACTTGGCGTTGAGACTCGACCGTATGGTTTACTGACTCATCGGCGGCGGCGGCGGCGGTACTTTCTTCGGCGTTATCAGGTTTCGGCGTAGGCTTCGGCCAGTGTAAGAGGCGATGATGCGGCTGCCCGCACCCCTCAATATCGCAATTCCTTGCGGTGCACTCCGACGGCTCATCATGCCGTTTTCTAAGGCATTTATAGCATAGTTTATTCACGCGCGCGAATCGCCAACGATCTTTGCGCAATGCGCGTTGGAATCGAATGCACTTATCCATTGCGTGCAATGGTTTTCTACAAAAGTTACACTTCCGTGGTGACGGCGCAATGGACGTGGTGTGATGCTCGTTGTCGTCATGAAACAATACTGTTTGGTGTTGTTTATTGTAGCTGTAGTGATAAACTTCGTGTTTTCTTTTGTAATCGAATTGATTTTGTATGTAGCTCACTCCAGACGATGCAATTTTAACAGCTTCTCCGTGCAAAAAATTTGACAACATTTCAAGTTTAGGTAAAATATTGTTTCCTTCGTAACTGTGTAGGTAATCAGCCCACTTGGTAATCAAAGCGGTAGGTAATTTAGACATAACAATAGCTACCTGTTCCGGGCTTCGTAAATAATCACTTTCGTTCATTGATCGCATAGCTGCCACACAGTTTTTTATTTTTATAGCGAAGTTCACTATGTCTCCGTGATAATTCTGTGGGAGTGGTGGTATCTTTTTAAGTTGCAATGATATTTTGCGCATTATGTTTTCAGGCCTACCAAATCTGAGCTCGAGAGTGTCCATGATTTCTGTTGGCGAAGTAGCTGTTATGAGCAGTGATGAAGTGGCTTCTTTTGCATCACCGCGGAGGCACTTCCGTAGACGCCACATGTTTTCAGTATCAGAGTAGTTACATAGTTTGGTTGACTCGATAATTGCTTCTTTAAAGTGTAGCCACTCCATCGGGTCTCCAAAAAATAATGGTAAATCTTTGGATATGGCTAACCTCGTAAGCAGCTGTTGATCAGGATTCTGCGGCCTGGATGACGCAAGGTTGATAGCTTGACGTAGGGCATCAGCTAGGTTTTCTACGTCGCTACTTTTATTTGGCGGGTAGATGCAAGCGGCTGGTTGCGGGTCACTATGCTTCACTTGGTTAGAGGTGTGTGATGTTTCTAACCAGCGTTCGACCTTGGACTTAGAGGATCGAGATGCAAGTGACGAGTGTCGTGATTCTGATAGGTCTTCTAAATCGGCCGCTAACTTCTTTTCCAGCAATTCTTTCTCAATGCGTGCTTTAGTCTGTACTGCTGCAGCTTCTGCTAGTGCTGCTTGCGCCTTGGCTTCTGCTAGTGCTGTTTGCGCCTTGGCTTCTGCTTGAGCGGTTTCCACCTCCAGTTTAGCCTTGGCCTGCGCTGCTTCGTACTCCAGCTGTTTCCTTCGGGCACGTGAAGATGAGGAAGTTTTCAATGATGCATCTTTCACATTCTTGGTGAAGGTTTCCTGGTGACCATCTGTTTCGCTTTTCACCTCTCTTTGTGCAGACGTTTGAATTCGTCTCGTTGCGCTACGTGTCGAAACACCCGGCGTGCGTGACATTGCAAACGACATTCCTGCTTACAGGTTTTGTTCCTCCTAAGTGATCGGCTCGAAGTGACCAGAATGTAACCGATGGGATCGCTGATGTGAGGATGAAGAGAGAAATGAATAAGACGTACTATGTTCACAACCGTATTTCGTTAGCAAGCGTGCGGTCGGCGCCGGAGGTATATGAGCACTACTGACGTGGTGACGGACGGACCGAGAGTCCTTTGTACGTAGCAAAATACCGTCAACAAGAATATTAAAAATTAGGTAGGTACCTACCGCACAGTTGCCGCCGATACAATGGCAGATTTATTTAATCATCAAACGTTTACACATTTAAGTATTTCTTATATAGGTGTATGTATGTACGTATATAATATCTATTTAATTATTTAATTACATAGTTTTACATTTTAATCGCAGCAGTGTGGCCATCGTCAACAATTGTTGTTGGACAAAATTTTAGTGTGTGTTCTTTTACAATATACTGCCAAGCTGTTGAACATTTTATGGTTTTATTTGATAACAACCCACTGAAGCTTGCGTTTGGGATTTTCTTCCTTTTCCCCAAAGGGGACAAAATCTCAAATGTAACAACACTGACACCATTTTAAAAGCTTTTAAAACAATAAATATTAAAAATACAAAAGATCTCTACAAATGTTGCTCAAACAATTATTAATTCCTTAGCTCCTCAATTGGCTGATATTTTCAATAGGTGTCTTGAAGAAGGAACATTTCCAAATTTAATGAAGCATGCTAGAATCATTCCATTGTTTAAAGCTGGTGACAAAAACAACCCCTCTTACTTTAGACCAATTTCTATATTACCAGCCATTAGCAAAGTTTTTGAGAAAATTATTTACAATCAATTATTGTCTCATTTTGCAATTAATAAACTTTTTCATGAAAAACAGTTTGGTTTAACTAAAGGTAGATCTACAACTGACGCTGGAGTTGCGCTTCTTTAACACATTTTTGACGCCTGGGAGGGTAAGCAAGATGCAATAGGTATTTTCTGTGATCTCTCAAAGGCATTTGATTGCGTTAGTGATGAAACTTTAGTTAATAGGTTAGAGCATTATGGTGTCTCAAAAATAGCTCTGAGCCTTATTCAATCATACTTGTCAAATAGAACTCAAAAAGTTGTCATTAATAGTGCTGTGTCTTCAGGAGCACCCATAACTATAGGCGTGCCCCAAGGGTCATATTCGGCCCATTACTTTTTTTAATTTCCGTAAATGACCTGCCCTATTTTGCTAGAAACTTCTGTGAGACTGTACTATTTGCAGATGATACGTCTCTTATCTCTAATGTTAAAAGAAGCCTTTAAAATGTTGACGATGTAAATAGTGCACTTTCAAAGGTATTACATTGGTTCACTTTTAATAATTTATTACTGAATTCAGCAAAAACAAAGTGTGTAAAATTTTCATTACCTAATGTAAGACATGTCAGCACACAAATTAAGATGAACGATAATGTAGTTGAATTAGTAGACTCTACTGTGTTTCTAGGCATTAAACTGGACTCACGCTTACAATGGGACCCACATATTGATACCTTGTCAGGAAGACTGAGTTCAGCTGCATACGCAGTTAAGAAAATAAGGCTTCTAATTGATGTTGAGACGGCAAGAGTAGTTTATTTTAGTTATTTTCATAGTGTGATGTTTTATGGCTTACTGTGTGGGTCTCCGCTGCTAATATTGACAATGCTTATAATCTACAGAAAAAGGCAGTCCGCGCCATGTACAACCTGAAGTCTAGAGACTCACTAAAAGAAGTGTTTAAAAAAATCGATAAATTAACATCAATTTGCATCACAATTTATTTTTGAAATTGTCAAGAAGTATGAAAAAACATTTGTTAAAAATTGTGATCTTCATAACTTAAACACTCGTAGGAAAAATAAGCTTGCCGTCCCTAGTTTTAGACTTCATAAAACAGGTAGCTATTTCTTGGGTAAAAGTGTTACGCTTTATAACAAACTTCCACTAAATATTACTGAAATGCCTTTAAATCCATTTAAAGCCCATGTTAAAAAAACCCTCATGAGTAAAGGTTATTATAAAGTGGAAGATTATGTAAATGACAAATATTTATGGACATAGTGCATGTTCGAGCATAACATATTATTAGTAATTTGTATATTGTGTAATTTGGTAACGACATATTGTTTTGTAAATGTCGTTACTTCTATATTATTATAAATCTGTGGAATTATTGCGCCCGTTCTTCTCCACAGCTAAAAGACTTCCGGAATAGGTGGGGTGGGTGGGCGGAGCCATGTGTCCAAATAAATTTAGACGATGCAAAATGCTTATTTTAAGTTTATTGAATAAAGAACTTTTGAAATTTTTGACTACCCCACCCAAAGACATTTAAACTTTACCCCACCTACTCTTTCGTTATACAGGTTACTGCCGAGGTTTAACTTTTAGTCCGAGAGTTAAGTCGGACTAGTATACTCATTCATTACTCCATCTCTCTACATGTTTAATAATAAAAAAAATTGTAAACACCGATTTAATACTTGGAGTAGCATTACTCAACGTTTCTTAGTAAGATTGAATGGGTATACCTATTACATTTAGATGGTAAGGTTACCTATCATAAATTCGAAATTTTCCTGTAGGAACTTTATTTGGCTGAAAACGATATGTTATTTTTTGTTTTCAATAAACCTTACCATCCAAATGTAATAGGTATATCCATTCCATCTTACTAAGAAACGTTGAGTAAGGCTACTCCAAGTATTAAATGGGTGTTAACAAATTTTTCTATTATTAAACATGGAGTAATGAATGAATACACTAGTCCGACTTTACTCTCGGAGTAAAAGTTAAACCTCGGCGGCAACCTGTTTAACGAAAGGATAGGTGGGGTTAAGTTTAAATGTCTTTGGGTGGGGTAATGTCATAATGGCCTTGATTAACATTTTGTAGTCGGCTATTTTTCTATTGTTGCCGTTGATGTGGGTTTGGTTTATGGGATAAAGTTTTAAATATAAAAATGCTGTATTCTAAGTCAAAATCGTAACTAATAGCTCAAAAAATTAAAATCAATAATTCTTTAAATTAGGTATCGATTTTACGTCGGACTGTCAGGTGGTGACTGTTTTGTGTCGGCTGTCATAGAGCATGCAGGTCGGCCGCGAGTACTGGCCATTCGTTGTCATCAACGCAGAATTATTAGTACCTACTTAGCATTAAAATGTCAAAATATGTCAATTAACATGGAGTTCATTAAAAACTCATTATTTTTTTACTTTTTAGCTGTTTATAAGAATTGCTATTAAAAAAAACTTTAATGCATGCGTTAGGAATGACTTGTTAGTCGAAGCTTAACCCATGTTTATTAATAACGATGCGAATTCAAACTTACTACTTTCCTAATTCCTAATTTAACTGGTCCAAACGTAAGTTCGGATAAAGACGGGAGTAGGCCATTTTTATTAATGCGACGGTAATAGTATTAATACACAATACATCACATTACTGATTTAAACAAGAAACAATTTAAACAATAACTAAACCTAATCCAGGTTTAGTTATTGTTTAAATTGTATTCTTTTACTTTTTTAGCAAATTGATTAAAGTGACTTTATCTTAAGCAGAGTCAAGTGGTTGATAACATAATTATCTCACCTTGGGATATTTCTATCTACGGTTGGTTGCATTGCAGCGCCTCTTCACGCCTTGTTTGAGGGAACCCATGTCATAGGTAGGATGGAATACATGTGCTGGTAGACAAGTAGACTATTCCATCTTTTGAAGATGCGACAGAGAAACGATTCACTAAATTTCTTTGCTCGCGATGGAATATGTACGAGTATCATTACCACATGAGTAACTACATGGTGTCATTACTACGCCCTACTTGCATCACTAACGTTGCTTCGCTAGTTTGATTAGTTTAATTTTCGATTAAAATAAGCAACGTAGTGTAAGCAATGTACACTAAATTACTCGCCTAGTTCTAACAAGGCTTTGCTGTGTTGTGCGACTGTGTCCTGGGCCCCAATTCACATTTTTCGAGATGTAGTCTCGAATCGAGTTTTGATTTCGATTTTTATATATTTTATTGTTAGGTAAATAAACTAAAAATGTTTTAAAAAGTTAATAAGTACTTTGTGTTTTGGGTAAGGTTGTGCGTTGTGCTTATAAAAGTCAGTGACAGAAACGAATAGCGGCAAAACCGACTCCATGTAGTCTTGTCTGCCCTACGCTAGAGTGTAATTTAAGCCCGACTAGGCGCGGAGGGGCGAGGCGGCCCGCGAGCTGAGGAGCAGGGGGGGCTTCGGCTTGCTTCCTCAGCTACGGTGGTGAGCCAAACCCATCTGCGACGATAAGCTCACGTAGGACCGCCGGAGCCTCGCAGCGCCGGAGCCGTGGCAGAAACCATGCATGCTGCATGCTTGGATGATGCTGCATGCTTGTTTGCATGCTCCATGCTTGCTTACATGATGTAGCTTGCTTGCATGCTCTATGCTTGCTTGCTTACATGCTGCATGCTTGCTTGCATGCTTGCTTACATGCTGCATGCTTGCTTGTATGCTGCATGCTTGCTTGCATGCTACATGCTTGTTTGCATGCTTAAACGTTACGACGATTACAAGTTGTTCAATGATATTATGGATTTCAATTATTTGAAATGTTGTATTGTTATAATATTGGAAACGTTGTTTCTGGAAAATGAATTATCTAGCATTAATAGCTTCGGCCAAACTTGAGTGGGATTTTATAACATATAGATTTTGAAAAAAATAACAATCTATAATCGACATTTCAAAACTTTGTCAATTGTATTTTCGGTAAAAAGAAAATTATGGAAAACAAAAATTTACAAAACGTTTTCGGCCAAATAAAATTCGTACAAAAAAAATCGAGTTTATGATAGGTAACCGCATAACTAACATTCCATCCAGAACGGATCTTCTCAGATCTGGGCCCCAATTCTCATTTTTCGAGATGTAGTCTCAAATCGAGTTTTGATTTCGATCTCTTATCTCGATAATCGACATTTTGTTCACGAATCTCCTATTCTCAGCGCTAATCGAAATAGACTTAGTGTTTTTTTTGGATAAATATTGCCATTCTTTTTAATGCAATCAATTCGGGATGCGTTCCGTTTGACACGTTTCATCTGGTTTTAAACCGGTTGCAACTATGTACCTCAAATATTTTTACAGTAAAGGTATTTAAATGTATTGAACTTGTTTTTTAATTAACGAAGTAAATTTTTAATAAGTATCGAAAAATCATTATATTTAATGTGTTGTGATCAAATTTAATTTCCTTAAACAACTTGTATTGTTTAAAACGTGACGTATCGTCGATAAATTTTATGTTTTTTGTTTGTGGTTGTGTGCTTGTTTGGTGACGAAACGATCATTTTAGTATTCACAAGACACACACAACGTCACAATGTCAACAAAAAATACCCAACGCCACAGCAGAAGCAGCTTCTTCTACAAATGTTGGAAGCCGATATACAGTTAAGGAGTGGAAAGTTTTCTTCCACCTTATAAAAAAAAGAGAGCGAGCTTTTAAATCACTTCCACGACAAAATTGGAAATTAACTCCTCCATATCCACCGTAATTTCGCCGCTATTTGACGTTTCATTAGCTTCTCGTAGTCAAAATTACGTCTCGACCACTGCCGACCACTCGAAGCAATTTGAGCGGCTCTCCTTCGAGAAATGTCGAGTTCGAGATGTTCAGAATAACTAAATTGGATTACCACTCGATAAAGTTCGAATTCGAATCAAACTCGAAGTCGATTAGCGCTGAGAATAGGAGATTCGTGAACAAAATGTTAATAACGAGATTTTATGGTCGAGATAGAGATCGAAATCAAAACTCGATTCGAGACTACATCTCGAAAAATGAGAATTGGCCTCCTGTTATAATGATTACATTACCTGATAGACTTCTTGGCGGAAAAGTGAAGCGTCATGGCTGCAGTTTGGTTTTATTTTCGAAAATTTGTGTTTTGTCCAATATTAATTTGAAATAATGGTGTATTATTAAACGTCAAGTGTTCCTTAACGTGCATTTAGTGTTGGCTTATAAAACAAAACAGTGCAACAGCACGCCTTTTCAAATTCTCTTAAAAAGCCCGTGTGAGATTTCAGTAAAATCTTTACTAAAACTCAAGTGGTTTGAGGAGAAAATCATTTAAAATTAAACATTCATAATAACACTCCCTATCATCTACTCTATGCAACGAAAATTTTACTATTATCTTTCTTACTTGACACTGACTGAACGGGGTTATTATTCGTTATTAGTTATTATTCTGAGGACTAACCGCACCGCACCATGCCATTAATATTATTATTGTCAGCCTATTTTGTCCAACTGCAGAGCAAAGCATCCTCCTTCTTTCCACTTTTTTCTGTTCGCCGCCAGTGGTCTAGTCTGGCTGATATGCGTCCAACTCGTCACGCCATCTTCTCCTCAGACTTTCAGCCTTTCAGCGACCCATTATTTAAGAAAAAACATACCTGGTATTTGTTTTCGCCGATGGGCGGCGCCGCGTACGGTATACCCTGGAAGGCCAAGTAGTCACCATCGCTGGCTATGTGCCCTCTGATCTTGCCGGACTCCGTGATAGCGTACTTGTACCGCGTCGGCTCATTGCGGCTCCCGCTCAAACAATTGAGGAGCACAAATAGTACTGCTAAAAAGATGACCATTGCGCGCGTTCTGTGCCGCAGCAATGAGCTGATCCAATTCAATGCCATGTTTATCTGCGTTATCAAATATCGTAAACATGTTCATCTGTAATTGATTGAATGCTTAAGAGGGGGCCGCTCGGTACCGCGCGATCGCAAAAACTGACATAAGTCTCATAATAAACTTCAAAGCAAAATAAATCATATTAATCATAAAATTAGAACAATTCTGCTTTGAAGTTTCAGACCTAGTAATTTGATTAGAGCAATGTTTGTATTCAGCGAAATGTACAAAACCATCACGCCCTTGTGTTAAAAATTAAAATTTACTTTTTATATGGGGGCGACCCACAGACGTATAATAAGAAGTCTTCTTATTATCCACTCAGTTGCTCGCACCCAGCCCCTTACCCTTACGTGCTTGAGTGGCGCCAAATTTATGAAGCGGGCCGGCGCCTGCTGACTATTGTTACAAAAACATCGACTGTGAGCTACTGGAGCCGATCTAAGCCAAACTAATTACTGTTTTGAATAGTTCGATGAATAGAGCATCTGTTTTTATAGAATGCGTGGTGATAAAGTGTTGTTTTAATTTAAAAAACATGGTTTATACTTTAGTGACGAAAAAAATCACGGATTACTTCCTATTTTATTTTATATTTTAAGATCATATGGCCTGTGATGTCTTCTTTATATTTTACACGTATACTATATTAAATTATCTTTCTATTAAAAATAAAGTACATGTAAATTTCTTCTGAAAAAAAATTCAGAAAAAAATCGAGAAAATCGCGCAAAAATTCGTGTGCTGCGTAATCTGCTTGATAATCGGGTTGGATGTTATAACCTATTTTACTCCAAATCTTGAAGGCGTAGAACAAAAATATGGCCAGTTTTAGAAAGATACAGTATTTGTCTATTATAATTCGTAAAAAACACATTAACTTTCCAGTAAACTGTAGTCATACAAGTTAAACAACAAAAGCTTTAATAGAAAAATCGAATGTTTTTGGTTGTCTTATTGCCGAAACCAACATGGTGCTATTAAAATATAACTTAAATATACCAAAAGAGCAAAGCCTGTAGTTTACAACCGTATACAATACATTTCAAGAATACTCATAGTTTTAATGCAATAAAGTCATCAAAATGCAGCTCTAGAGCGGAAGGACGACCGCTTTATCGGCAATATGGCGTCGAAATAAGGTTCGGGGCACACACGTTTGTGAATAGGGTGTGTCGCGATTATTTGCTAACAAGGATTGTTTTTGGTTAAGTAATTATTTATGTTAATTTATTAAATAAATGTAATAAAAAATTAGTCTTCGTAAAATGTTTTTTTTATTACAAATTATTTCAGTTAAAAGTATATTAAAATAAACATATTAAATTCTAAAATGTATTAGGACTTTGATTGAAATAAAAATAATGGAACGTAATAAAACATATAATGTTATATACGATGTTTAGATTATTTTATTTACAATCACTGTAATAATAAATGAAAATTATTAAAACAAATGAATAAAAATGAATTTTTTATATTAGTACCTATATAATAATAATAATATATAGGTACTAATATAAATATCAAACCCAAAAGACACCACAACAAAGCTAACTGCCACAAAAAAAGCAACTGCCCGAAAACAAATATGTGCCACCAACCTAATCCAAAAAAGTTCTATTGCTTCCTGTAATTATAGGAACATGCCATAAGTTTGACTTACGTTGCGCCTTTGGAGAGTCAATCTGCATGTACACAACAACAATGTATTGTTGTTGTGTACATGCAGATTTGATGAGATTTGATGCAGATTTGATGAGATTAATGTTTTGAATCACTATTTAGTCATTATTCTCCATAAATACATACAATTCATTAAGTAAACAATAATAATCACAAAAGGAAATCACTAGAAAACCACCGCCACTGCAATAATTTACATTAAGACCTAATTTCGTCAGGTTTTAACAGAATATCCATCCAGTTTAAAAATAAATAACTAGATAATTAGTTAGAACCTGAAATTATGCGTATTTTGATATATAACACATCTAGAAAGAAACATAAGTAAAAAAATTATGGCGTTTTAAAAAATACATGATGAGCACGTAAACACAACCTAAACACATCCACTTTAAAATAATCACATTGACTTTATTTGTTTTTATTTTTGGCAGATCAGCTCCTATTGCTGATGCTCCGTTCATGCTCATTCAGTAAGTAGGTATGGGTATACACGTCCCGCGACATACGGATTAGCGATATTTCGAGCGTCTAGCTTTACTTTTGTATTATGTAACAATTGTAACAGGAAGCACGTAGGGGCATTCTTGACATGTAACGATTGTTACATGAAGCGACGGAGTGGTTATACGTCTGTGGGGCGACCTGCGGAATATCAATACAAATATTTTCATGTAAGAATCCCTTCTGCTGCCAGACTTTTTTTCGCGATGCCGTTAGTTGCCAGATATTCAAAATAGCGACGTGAAGTTTGACACCTGGTACTTGAAAACAACGATTGAGCTATTTCCTTTTTTTTTAAATTTAAATTTATTCGGTACACAAACAGAATACAACATAGCCTGTATAAAAAAAATGTAACAAGATATGTATCAAGGACAGGTTGTAGTTCCTATGACGTGTGTACACCACATGAGTAATCTTTGACAAGGCAAATAATTTCATCTAAATTTGATCCAATACTAATAAAATAAATAAAATATGGGTACATGCATTAATTATTGAGATTTTAAAATATTATAAATAGACATTCGAATACAACACAAAAGCAACTATAAAACGAATTAAAATAAAAAAATATTTAAGTATATTAACTACTAAAAGTAATATTACTAACATAGTTTTTAAGTCATGTGTAAACTAACAAATTATGGGCATATCTAATTAACGGTCTACGTAAACCATATGCGTATAAATACTAAAGATAGTAATCAAAAACTCTAAAAAAAAAAATTTGTCACAAAATATTTAAAAATAAAAATTTATACATTGTGAACAAAGTATTTTACTATCATTCGATAGTGCATTTAACTATATTTACAGAAAACAATAACAATAAGATAGTTTAATTGTGAAAAGACTATAATATTTATCTAAAAAGTCAACGTGCCAAGAGAAACCGCGCGAAAAAAACAAAAACACTAATTTTGATTTTCTCGCTGTAAAGTTCAATGGACGCGTACTAGAATGAAAAGGGTATATATCGCTGGCTTATTTCTTTATCTGACGTTAGTGCAGGTAACACGGTAATATATGCTCTATTGTATTTATTACATTATAAAAACCGAACCCAAAATTGCGTGAACCCGCCACGGGCACGTGGCAATTGGTACTTGTAATTTGTACCCGTGGCGGGTTGGTTGGCAAGCTAAGGTGTTTCATGCGTAAAATTAAGGAAGTCGTCGAAAAAAAATGTTTTTAGGAGTCATTATATTCATGTATTGTTTGTTATTGTTTAAAGAATTTGTTTCAAATTTCAACAAGGCCACGACCTTGTGCAATGATCTGGCTAACTTACGTAAGTTCTTTTATTGTATTTAAAGAATTCAGCGCATAGTACAAGTAACTTAAAAATATGTAAATTTTCACAATTTCGTGCAGGATCCCCTTAAATGGGTGTTTAGATAACGATTGTCTTTTGGTAGTATGAGTACTACTATGTTTGAGACAGCTAACAGCGTGTCGTAATCGTGACGCAGCCGCACGACTGGCATCTCACCACATACGTTTTTATCGATTTCATAATACATACATGTAATCACGAATATTATCCCCGAAGGGTTAGTCCTCAGAATAATAATGCTTTAGTTATTATTCTATGGGTTAGTCAGACACCATAGGCAATGAGGACAGCAGAAGCAGTCCTCTTCCATAGTCCACGTTTCATCAAAATAGCGACTGCACATGTACTCGGGCACTCTATGGTGATGATATGATGTATGTGCAGTCTTTAGTCCGTTCGTTGCCTTATTATTTATTATTTATTTTTGTTTATTTATAGTTTTCAATTTCTTAGTCTTTTTTATGTACAGGGTCTTTGGTGATATGGTATGTAATCCAGCTACTGGGCAATGGCACAGGGTTAATTTTGGACCCCCCGCCAAAAGTACCTAAATATGGAGTAAAAAAAGTAATAAGTAATAAAATATTTGACGTAAAAATAATAAACTTTTTTTTTTAAATACATATTTTTGTCTGCTTTCTAAATCCTATACCTACTTCTAGTCTAGTTGCGTGGAGTGTGGCGATGACTCTCCGAAAATCGAATTTTACTGCAAGCGATTTTTACATTCGCATAATTTCCCAATCGAATCGATTCCTGATAATTTTTTTTCCAGAGGTTGATTTTTTTAAAAGCTTTTATTTACCATTATTTCCCAATCAAATCTTTTCCTGGTAGTTTTTTTTTCCGGAGGTTGATTTTTTCAGAAGCTATTTTTCTTTTCACGTAATTACATAGTTCTATTTTGTAGTTATAAGACAGTAAAAATGATATCTACCTTTTTTTTTAGATAGCACAGAAATTAGAATAGATAAAATTGCTTCTAGTAATTTTTTGTAGTGGTCATGTAAGCGAATGTGTAAATTACGTGACTAGGTATATTTAGGAATTGAATATTACTTTAATAAAAAAAAATCAGAAATTAACCCTCCGGGAAATAAAAACGCACAGAAAATTAAAAATTGTGAAATTATGCGAATGGAAAAATTGCTTGCAGTAATATTCGATTTTCGGAAAGTCCTCGCCACACTCCTTGCACCAATGACGGCGCGTCGCACATTGGGGCCGAAGTAGCGATTTTTTGGTCATTATTATTTATCGCGTTTAAACGATTGTGTCTGTTATATAAAGCGTAGTTAAGACGAAATAAGTATCTAAAAGCTTATTTTGAGTGCTTTTCTTCATCGTAAATGTAAATGCGGAAGTATGTCAGTGAGTTTGTTTGTTTGTCCCTCTTTCACACAAAAACTACTGAATGGATTTGGATGAAATTTGGTATATCGGGATTTCAAGTAGTGGACTAGCACACATAGGCTACTTTTTATCCCGATATTTTCATGGAAACGGGAACCACGCGGGTGAAACAGCGGACGGCCGCTACTTTTTAAATAATTAAATTCAATTGTGTAATAACTATCGATAGGTTTATGGTAAAAATAAATGTTGGTATTAGATATTACATTTGGCACGGTAAAAGCAATTCGATAATTATTTTAAAACTGTAAGACCCTTTTAACCAGGCATCATTTTTAGCAAAAAAACGTCTTTTTGTTGCGATATGATACATACATACATACATGTTATTATCACGACTATTATCCCCGAAGGGTTAGTCAGAGACTTAGGTAATGAGGACCGCAAAAGCAGTGACAGGTGGTGAGACCATCGCCGCTATATGCTGTTGGAAGTATATGCAGTCTTTAGTCCGTTAGTCGCCTTTTACGACACTTAAAGGAAGAGGGGGTGGTAGTGTTTTTCCACCGCTACGCTACACGGTTGATTCTACGCTACGTTAGTTACGCTACACGGTCGGTTTTTGCCCATTTCTCCTTAAATTTCTAAAAATAGGCGTAATGTGTTTTTTATGTTAGTAAATTCGTTTCAGAACAGTTGTTGTCAGTTATAATCATCTCTTTTAATATGATTATCATATCATATTATCATTTTTTTACTAGAAAAGTAAAAAACTTTTTACATAATTCCCTTCTGGTGATTGTATACGCCTATTTAAAAAAAACAATGAAAACTTGCGAAATTATGTGCCGACATTAATCAGTTACAGTTTTAAACTGTCAGTTAAAGTAATTTACGAAAAACAATGAGATTATCTTCTCCAAAATAGATACAAATTTAGAAATGCAGTTGTAATGAAATTCACGGGCATTAACAAAGCTTAATTTTTTAAAGCACAGCATTTATGCTCAACTTTTGTAAACAGTTCTTTTAACTACTATGTTATTGTAATCTAAATATATTACATAACATAACATATATATAATCTAAAAATGCTGCTGCTCGAAATAATAAGATATTAAAAAACGGCATTGAATATTTTAACTGAATATTATTAGTACGATATTATAAACAAACAAACCATATATATCAATTTTTTATATGTAATATAAATCTACTTACCTTCACCAATATCTATCATAAATTTTATGTATACACACATCCAATTTCTCGAGATATAAATTTTTGAATTGAGTAGTTAATTAAAATAACGCACAAGAAACAGCAAACATTAGGCGAAACACTCGATAGTTGCCAGCTTTTTTATTTAATTACCTTCTACCCACCGCCTTCTTATGACTTCTAATGAACGTACCAACTTTTGATCTTGCCTGACACAAGATATTATGTATCCTCAATTTTTTAAAAAGCCTTTTTGACCAACCGTTCTATAATATAGGACCCAATGTGCGTCGTCACATTGACCGCGAGGGTGAACGCACGCAACGAGTGTGGCGATGACTAATATAATAATATCCATTCCTAAATATTCCTAGTCACGTAATTTACACATTCGCTTACATGATCACTAGGAAATATTACTATAAGCAATTTTTTCCATTCTAATTTCTATGCTATTTAAAAAAAGTAGCTTACTTTTTTGCTGTCTCATTTAACAACAAAATAGAACTATGCAATTATGCGAAAAGTAAAATACCTTCTGAAAAAATCAACCTCCGAAAAAAAAACTATCCGGAAAAGATTCGATTAGAAAATTATGCTAATATAAAAATTGCTTGCAGTAAAAATCGATTTTCGGAAAGTCATCGCCACACTCGGTGCAAGGGGTGAATAATAACGGCCACGACACGAGCATGCGCTTTATTTTAATAACGAGGCAGCCGCTCGCTAGGTGAAAATAATTGTAATTTTCTTAGGGAGAGTAAAAAACATACGTTTTTCAATTTTATTATTTGCTGCTATATGATAACGTGAAAAAAATTGGCGGGGGGTCAAAAATTAACCATGTATAAAGTACGGATTTCTGCCTTTTCGCCGATAATTGTTTGCCAGATTTTCATCTGCCAACTAACGTTTCGCAGAATTTTATTTTGCCGAATAACCATTTGCCAACTTATCTTATAATTTTGTTTTATTTCCCAACCTCACATTACCAACTGTACGTTTGGTCTGCTTTTCATAATGACACTTTTCAAAATGCCAACTTTCAGGTAGCAGAATGTTTTAGTTTGCGTTGTATAATGTTTAACAAATGTTGTAATTAGTATGGTTTCGTTTAATAATTATGTAGTTTTGATATAACAACTGCCTTAATATAATAAACATTTAATGTAATTTTAGATTCTGTAATTTAATTTGATATAATAATATATAACGATAGACAACATTATTCATATCTTATGCAAGCAGCATGAAAGCAAGCAAGAAGCATGAAAGCAAGCTAGCAGCATGCAAGCAAGCAGGCATGCAGCATGAATGCAGGCATGCAACAGGCGTGCAGAATGCAAGCAGGCATAAAGCATGCAAACAGGCACGCAGCATGCAAGCAATCAAGCAAGCAGCATGCAAGCAGGCATGCAGCATGCAGGCAGGTAACCCGCACAATGCATTTCAGTTATTAGAATAAAATTAGATCATTATTGTTTCGAATCTGGATTTGGTATTAATTTTATTTTAATCTATATAAATATCTGTTATATAAAGAACTATAGATAAAGAAAGACATTGAAATAAATCATCAACCTAACAAAAAAAATTTGCAATCTTATACAATCCGTTCCCGTTTTTTTAAAGAATGTATATTAACCGTGTCAGGTAGCGGTGAAAGAATACTACCACCCCCTCTCTTCCTTTGGGTGTCGAAAAAAGCGACTAACGGACTAAAGACTGCACATACATCCAACAGCATAGAGCATGCGGCGATGGTCTCATCTCACCACCTGTAACGCTGAGCCAATGTGTAGTCGCTATTTGGTGAAAATCCTATGGCAGAGGACTGATTTCGCGGTCCTCAATTGCCTAGTCTCTGACTAACCCTTCGGGGATAATAGTCGTGATAATATGTATGTATGTATGTATGTATGTTGAAAAAAAAGAAGTGGTCTATCTGTATTGTGGCGGCACCCGATTTAAATAATTGGATAGACATAATTATTAGTGAAAGAGTTTGTAAAGAAAGTATTAATTCAATAAACATAATCTAATACAATTCAGCTTATTTTAATTAAATCAGATTATTCGTATAAGACAAGAAAAATTCATGACAGACTAATTGTAAATAATCGCGATTATATCAAAGATACCTAAACTATAAGTTCCTTGTATTACATTGGAAGGACGAGTTTTGCCATTTCACAATATTAATTAATGAAGCACGAGAATGACAACTACTATGTAATAGTACTTACTAACAGTGAGAATCACTAAGAATTTTTAATAACATTTTTATTTAAGAATACATGGTGAAGTTAATGTCAAAAGTGACGCTTATCAAACTCTCTATAGATAAAGGAACTCATACTTTTCAAAGATAATATTATGTGCGTATCTGTCCGTATTATTATCACTATCAGTGAAGAAAAACCCTTCAAATAACGTTTTAATTGGAAAGAGAAAGATTTTGCTATTATCAACATCTAGGCTTTTGTTTGGTAAAATATAATAATTAGGTACCTATGAATTTTTTTTTTAAAGTGAATGAGGCGAGTGCGATTAATTGAGGCAGTTGGAGGAGACCACGGCGAACGTATCTCGACCAGGAGGCCAATTCTCATTTTTCGAGATCTGGGCCCCAATTCTCATTTTTCGAGATGTAGTCTCGAATCGAGTTTTGATTTCGATCTCTATCTCGATAATCGACATTTTGTTCACGAATCTCCTATTCTCAGCGCTAATCGAAATAGACTTCGAGTTTTTTTTTTTGATAAATATTGCCATTCTTTTTAATGCAATCAACATTGTTCCAAAATGCAATGCCAAACTTATCGATAAGAATACTTATGCAACTAGTGCCAATGTGAGCTGTAGATATCAGCAGGTATCTGCTAGATCAGTCCTTAAAGAAATTAGGTTACTAAATACTAAAAAGGCACCGGGTATTGATGGAATTAGAGTACAAGACCTAAAAATAATAGGTTCCGAAATAGCAGAAGTGATAGCACAGCTTATCAATACATCTATAAAAGAAGGAAAATACCCAGCTCAACTTAAAACTGGTATAGTTAGACCGATACTTAAGAAAGGAAAGCACGATAATTACGACAATTACCGCCCTATAACTATTCTTTCTACAATAGACAAAATAGTTGAAAAAAGTATTTCTAAACAAATACATACGTTTTACAAAAATAATAACATCATTACAAATAAACAATTCGGATTTCAACGCGGTAAAAGTACGACACAGTTGCTATCTCAATTTACTGACAGCGTCAACAAGCATCTTGATAGCCAAAAACACGTGCTAGTAGTATTTATAGATTATAGCAAGGCGTTTGACACATTGAGGCATGATACACTCATAGAAAAACTTGACGACTGCGGTATAAGAGGACCATTAAATAGATGGTGTCAAGAATACCTTAAAAACAGATCGTATGTAGTCAAAGTAGCTAATGATATCAGTAGAAAGGTCATGGTTGCAGATGGCACCGCACAAGGTTCTGTGCTCGGTCCATTACACTACATTACTTATGTAAATGATGTAGTCAACGTAGTCAAGAAATGTGAGATATACCAATTTGCAGATGACACATGTCTTGTTGCCGCTAACAAGGACCTAAATGCAGCCCTGTCTCATCTGCAAACGGAATTCACACTTTTGTCAAAATGGTCGCACGACGCCGGCCTTGTACTCAATAGAGAAAAAACAAAATTAATGTACATAAGTTCCAGCCAAAACCGGCAAAAACTTGATCTGAAGCTTGTTACACACGATCACAAATGCCTCCATACTGATCGTCAAAACTGTACATGTAGTTCAATCGAACTTGTCCACAAGCAAAAATATCTGGGATTAGTAATTGATGATCGGTTTAAGTGGACTGAACATGTTAGTCACGTGTGCGACAAACTACGAGCGATATTAGCCAAGCTCACTATAGTCAGATGCAGGATTCCTTACACGACACTTTTAAGTTTATATAAAGCACTTGGAGAAACGACAATTCAGTACGGTCTTAGTTGCTATGGAAGAACCTGCAAAACGAATCTCGATCCAATATATAGGCTACAGGTAAGAGTTCTTAAGGCTATAGTACCAACAAAAATTAAAGATCACCACCAAGACAACTACAATGGACTTTTCTATCATTGTGGGATATTACCAATATATGATCAGGTAAAATTTTTACTTTTATCAGAAAACTACTTTGATGGAAATCTTCTAAAAGTCAGACAACATAAAAAACAGACGCGAAGTGCTTCTAATATAGCATTTAACGTTCCATGGTTTAACAATCTCTACGGAAAATTTCAACTAATGTACCAAATACCTAAATTAATTAACGATCTGCCCATAATATTAAAACAACAAATAAATGAAAGTAACATTAAAAACAAGCTAAAACAGCACTTTTTGTCATTATTAATAAAAAATAAATAATAAAAAAAGATATACCTACATGCCCGTATTAGTATATGTGTGCGTGTGTGTGTGTGAGTGTGTGTGTGTGTGTGTGTGTGTTTGTGTGTATACGTGTGTGAGTATGTTTGTGTAACATGAGTAATGTATCTCAATATAAATAAAACAGTCCACTTTTCAGGATATAAAATCCACCCGTGAGTTTGCGCACTTACGACTACCCTACAATAAAATGTTGCAATTCAATAATAATTATGTAACTTGTACTAGAAGTTGTATTAGATGGCGAATGGCAGTGTACGGTAAAACCAAAATTGGTTTTTGTGACACTGTACATATTTAATAAAATGTATACTTTAGTAAAATTTACAAATAAAAAAAAAAAAAAAAAAAAAACACGGGATGCGTTCCGTTTGACACGTTTCATCCGGTTTTAAACCGGTTGCAACTATGTACCTCTAATATTTTTACTGTAAAGGTATTTAAATGTATTGAACTTGCTTTTTAATTAAAGAAGTAAATTTTTAATAAGTATCGAAAGATCATTATATTTAATGTGTTGTGATCAAATTTAATTTCCTTAAACAACTTGTATTGTTTAAAACGTGACGTATCGTCGATAAATTTTATGTTTTTTGTTTGTGGTTGTGTGCTTGTTTGGTGACGAAACGATCATTTTAGTATTCACAAGACACACACAATGTCACAATGTCAACAAAAAATACCCAACACCACAGCAGAAGCAGCTTCTTCTACAAATGTTGGAAGCCGATATACAGTTAAAGAGTAGAAAGTTTTCTTCCACCTTTTAAAAAAAAGAGAGCGAGCTCTTTCAATATTTTAAATCAAATCCACGACAAAATTGGAAATTAACTCCTCCATATCCACCGTAATTTCGCCGCTATTTGACGTTTCATTAGCTTCTCGTAGTCGAAATTACGTCTCGACCACTGCCGACCACTCGAAGCAATTCGAGCAGCTCTCCTTCGAGAAATGTCGAGTTCGAGATGTTCAGAATAACTAAATTGGATTACCACTCGATAAAGTTCGAATTCGAATCAAACTCGAAGTCAATTAGCGCTGAGAATAGGAGATTCGTAAACAAAATGTTAATAACGAGATTTTATGGTCGAGATAAAGATCGAAATCAAAACTCGATTCGAGACTACATCTCGAAAAATGAGAATTGGCCTCGTAGTCTCGAATCGAGTTTTGATTTCGATCTCTATCTCGACCATAAAATCTCGTTATTAACATTTTGATCACGAATCTCCTATTCTCAGCGATAATCGACTTCGAGTTTGATTCGAATTCGAACTTTATCGAGTGGTAATCCAATTTAGTTATTTTGAACATCTCGAACTCGATATTTCTCGAAGGAGAGCTGCTCGAATTGCTTCGAGTGGTCGGCAGTGGTCGAGACGTAATTTCGACTACGAGAAGCTAATGAAACATCAAATAAAGGCGAAATTACGGTGGATATGGAGGAGTTAATTTCCAATTTTGTCGTGGAAGTGATTTAAAATATTGAGAGAGCTCGCTCTCTTTTTTTTAAAAGGTGGAAGATAACTTTCCACTCCTTAACTGTATATCGGCTTCCAACATTTGTAGAAGAAGTTGATTTTGCTGTGGTGTTGGGTATTTTTTGTTGACATTGTGACATTGTGTGTGTCTTGTGAATACTAAAATGATCGTTTCGTCACCAAACAAGCACACAACCACAAACAAAAAACATAAAATTTATCGACGATACGTCACGTTTTAAACAATACAAGTTGTTTAAGGAAATTAAATTTGATCATAACAAATGAAATATATTGATTTTTCGATACTTTTTAAAAATTTACTTCTTTAATTAAAAAGCAAGTTCAATACATTTAAATACCCTTACAAGTTAAATATTTGAGGTACATAGTTGCAACCGGTTTAAAACCGGATGAAACGTGTCAAACGGAACGCATCCCGAGTTGATTGCATTAAAAAGAATGGCAATATTTATCAAAAAAAAAACACGAAGTCTATTTCGATTAGCGCTGAGAATAGGAGATTCGTGAACAAAATGTCGATTATCGAGATAAGAGATCGAAATCAAAACTCGATTTGAGACTACATCTCGAAAAATGAGAATTGGGGCCCAGATCTGAGAAGATCCGTTCTGGATGGAATGTTAGTTATGCGGTTACCTATCATAAACTCGATTTTTTTTGTACGAATTTTATTTGGCCGAAAACGTTTTGTAAATTTTTGTTTTCCATAATTTTCTTTTTACCGAAAATACAATTGACAAAGTTTTGAAATGTCGATTATAGATTGTTATTTTTTTCAAAATCTATATGTTATAAAATCCCACTCAAGTTTGGCCGAAGCTATTAATGCTAGATAATTCATTTTCCAGAAACAACGTTTCCAATATTATAACAATACAACATTTCAAATAATTGAAATCCATAATATCATTGAACAACTTGTAATCGTCGTAACGTTTAAGCATGCAAACAAGCATGTAGCATGCAAGCAAGCATGCAGCATACAAGCAAGCATGCAGCATGTAAGCAAGCATGCAAGCAAGCATGCAGCATGTAAGCAAGCAAGCATAGAGCATGCAAGCAAGCTACATCATGTAAGCAAGCATGGAGCATGCAAACAAGCATGCAGCATCATCCAAGCATGCAGCATGCATGGTTTCTGCCACGGCTCCGGCGCTGCGAGGCTCCGGCGGTCCTACGTGAGCTTATCGTCGCAGATGGGTTTGGCTCACCACCGTAGCTAAGGAAGCAAGCCGAAGCCCCCCCTGCTCCTCAGCTCGCGGGCCGCCTCGCCCCTCCGCGCCTAGTCGGGCTTAAATTACACTCTAGCGTAGGGCAGACAAGACTACATGGAGTCGGTTTTGCCGCTATTCGTTTCTGTCACTGACTTTTATAAGCACAACGCACAACCTTACCCAAAACACAAAGTACTTATTAACTTTTTAAAACATTTTTAGTTTATTTACCTAACAATAAAATATATAAAAACAACAAAATACGATAATCTGGGTATGATATTATTAGATAGAAAAAGTTACTTCGAATTTTAATAGATCTTTCAAAAGAAAAAAAGCAGTTTTAGTAATCGGCTAATAGTTTTTCTGGAAAATGAAACGTTATAAACGCCAATACCACCCTAAACACCGACTTGGCTACCATATGCGTATGGAGCAAATCATATGGACTCCAAGTAAATCCCACAAAAACTCAAGTTATATGCATTGGCAGTCCTAGAATGACATGCAGAATAGACGGGTCACTGGTTCCTAAAATATATTTTGATGGCTCTGAACTGTATCTGAGTGACTGTGTCAAGAACTTGGGTGAGCTTTTAGACAAAAATTTTGCCTGGAGCTATCAATTGAAAGAAGTCAGTCGTAAAATGTTTGCATCTGCGGGGTCTTTGAAAAGACTGCGCAATTTTCTACCAACCGCCACTAAAATTGCTCTTGCGCAATCGCTTCTTCTGCTCATATTGGACTATGCGGATGTAAGCTATATCGATCTCACAGAGAAACAACTTAATAAGCTAGAGCGACTTCAAAACTTTAGTATACGATTCATATTTGGACTTCACAAATATGATCATGTTTCCGAATTCCGTACAAAACTCAAGTGGTTGCCTATTCGACTTCGCCGGAATGCTCATATTCTGTACTTCCTTTTCAACATTCTGTTTAACCCGACTACTCCCTCCTATCTTAAAAGTCATTTCAAATTTCTGTGTGAGTCTCACTCACGATCATTATATATCTTCACATAACTTGACACTCGAGATCCCAGTACATTCGACAACATTTTACGACAAGTCCTTTACAGTAATGGCTGCTCGTTTGTGGAATGATTTGCCTTAGAACATTAGAATGCGCAAAACGCTAGCGAGTTTCAAGAGGATGGTGAATGACTATTACTTGTCCTTATAGCCATCTGTTTGCTGTAAAGCCGATATATTATGTTTATTGCTAATTCTGAATACATGCCATAACATTATATTTATTTAAGTAGTTTGATAAGTCAATATCACTGATAAAATGTTTACTAGAAAAAAACAACCAGTCTCAGGAAAGCTCGAACGGGATTCGAACCCGTGACCTTTGGATTGCCGGTCCACTGAGCAGCAGAGCAGTGGACCGGCAATCCAAAGGTCACGGGTTCGAATCCCGTTCGAGCTTTCCTGAGACTGGTTGTTTTTTTCTAGTAAACATTTTATCCTAAATCTATATACATAGCATTGTGAATGCAAAATTTCAATATCACTGATTATTATCTATATCCATGGTGCACTACAAACCCACTTTTAAATTTAAAATCTTTTTTGTCCATCCAAAGGTTGTCTGGAAGAAATCACTTTTAGTGATAAGACCGCCCTTTGTACGTCAACTTAATATGTAATTATTTTATTTTTTGTCAAAATGTCTTTTTGTGGTTTTTTTTTTTATATATCAGAAGGAGGCAAACGAGCAAGCGGGTCACCTGATGGAAAGTAATCACCGCCGCCCATGGACACCCGCAAAACCCGAGGAATCGCAGGCGCGTTGCCGGCCTTTAAGGAAGGAATAGGCTCGTTTCTTGAAGATCCCTAAGTCGTAACGGTCCGGAAATACCGCCGCCGAGAGCTGGTTCCACAACACTTTAGTTCGAGGCAAGAAATTTCTTGAAAATCGCACAGTAGTAGACCGCCATCCATCAAGGTGATGTGGATGGAATGACAGTCGATTGCGTGTAGTGTGGTGAAGGAAATTAGCGGCAGGGATCAAGCCGAACAATTCCTCAGAACACTCCCCATGATATATACGGTACAATATACAGAGAGACGCAACGTCTCTCCGAAGAGCCAGTGGATCGAGCCGACCTGAAATAACCACGTCGCCGACAATTCGAGAGCAGCTCTGCGTTGAATGCGGTCAAATGGAAGGAGTTGGTATTGGGGTGCTCCAGCCCAGAGATGGGAGCAGTATTCCATATGCGGCCTGACCTGTGCTTTATACAGTTGTAAACGGTGGGCCGGCGTGAAATACTGTCCCGCTCTATTAAGCACACCCAGCTTTTTCGAAGCTAATTTAGCTTTACCTTCCAAATGACCACGAAACTGAACGTCACTCGAAACATCGACGCCAAGGATTCCAATAATCGGATTGGTATCAAGGGGAGCTCCCTCAAAGTTCAGAGGTACGACCAAGGGATGTTTTTTCGCGGTAAATGCGCAAACTTGTGTTTTGGAGGGGTTAAAGCGGACTAGGTAATGTCGGCCCCAATCCGAGACATGACTTAACATGTTCTCGGTGTCAGTCACAAGTTTATTCCGGCTCTCGAAGACGCTTTCCAGAGACATGTTAGTTCGCCCGGTGTAGAGCGTATCCCCAGTACTGTCGTCTGCATAGCAATGAATGCTGTTGTTATGCAGCATGTCATTGATATGCAGAAGAAACAGAGTAGGGGACATCACACACCCCTGCGGGACTCCAGCATTCACGGGCTTCATGTCGGAGCACGAACCGTCGACTGCGACTCTGATGCTACGCCCAGTAAGAAAGCTGGCAACCCATGAACACAATTTCTCAGGAAGCCCGTATGATGGAAGTAAAGAGAGAAGAGCCCTGTGCCATACCCTGTCAAAAGCTTTCGCTACGTCCAAGCTAACTGCCAGTGCCTCCCCCTTACTCTCGACTGCCTCCGCCCATCGGTGAGTAAGGTACACTAAAAGATCACCAGCCGATCGACCGCGACGAAAACCATACTGGCGATCACTTAGTAGCTGGTTCTCTTCTAGGTAACTTAAGAGCTGGCGGTTTATAATGGACTCCATTACTTTGAAGAGTAAAGAGGTAATAGCTATTGGCCTGTAGTTGGACGGATCTGAGCGATCGCCTTTTTTTGGAATCGGGTGGACAAGGGCTGTCTTCCAAGAGCTCGGGACGACGCCAGTGATGAAAGAGAGCTGGAAAAGGCGCGTTAGAACTGGTGCCAATTCAGGAGCACACGTCCGAAGCACAATGGGTGGAACTGCATCAGGCCCACTCGCCTTATGGATATCAAGGGAAAAAAGGGCCTTACGAACTGACCTTTGCAGGAACTGAACGTTTGGCATGTACAAGCGCAATGCGGTATGGTTGGTGGAGAGTTTTCCCCATCGTCCAAGGTCGAGTTTGATGCGAAAAGAGAGCCCAAGAGATCGGCTTTCTCCTTTGCAGTATAGGCCAGGCAGTCATCGGTCTTGTGCAATGGTGGTAGGGACGGCTGACAAAAATTCCCTAAGATAGCTTTGGCGAGAGACCAGAACGCACGCGTCCCCGAAGGAAGACGCACTAGCCTCTCGCCAATTCTACCTATGAATGATGACTTCGCCTTGGCAATGTCCTTCTTAAAGGATCTGGCGGCAAAGTTGTGTATCTTTCTGAGCGCACTGGTGTTTGGATCCTTTGATAACACCGCATTAGCCCAGGCTTGGTAATGTTGTCGCTTTTGGCGAGACGCCATTTTGCAGGAACGACCAAACTATGGTTGGGACTTGCCGCCAATGGGAACCACAGAGTTTGGAATGAAAAGTTCCATTCCCTGCAGTATCACATCAACGACAGAGTCAGCGGCGACATCAGGATCATCCAGCGAGAAGCAAACTCGCCACCACGGGTAGGACGCAAAGAAGCTTCGCATCCCATCCCAGTCCGCTGACCTATAATGCCAGACTCGACGGCTAGCCGCTGGTTGCGGTTTTGAAGTTTCTGTGAGAGGCACAGTGCTGCGAATCAGATAATGGTCTGATGAGCCTAGTGGTGCATCAACAGAAACTTGATAGCCGTCTGGGTGCGAGGTCAGCAGAAGGTCCAATAAAGAAGGTGCATGGCCCTCCACATCTGGAACCCGTGTTGGCTTGGTTACCAATTGGGACAGACTGTAGGCCAAAGCGAAGTCATGAACGGCTCTACCCGCGTGGTCAGTTGTGCGTGAACCAAGCCATTCGACGTGGTGGGCATCGAAGTCTCCCAATACCACAATCTCGGCCGAGGGGATCCGTTGGAGAAGGGAGTCTGTCGCTGTTTGGACGGTCTCGATAAGTTGGTCAGTTCCGATGTTACCGCTGTGGGACCTATACAGGCACGCGTAGACGCGAGGATGACGTCCGCAGTCGACGTGCAGCCATAAGATGGAGAGGTCCCTATCTTCAAGATTGCCAAGGCGACAAACGCACATATCCTCCCTGACATAGGCACAAACACCGGCTCGTGGCACAAATGCATGTTCCAGGTTGTATCCCGGGTAGCGCAAGTACGAGATGTCAGGAGGGGGGGATATCTGCGTCTCGGTGAGGAAGAGCAAGGCCGGTTTCGCCGTCTCGAGGTGGTAATGGACGGCGCTCAAATTACAGTGGATTGCAGAAGTCCACGCGAAGCGTAGGAGGGGGTGCCAATTGTCTTGCCTTTCTCCTGCCTGCAGCATGCCTTGGCACGAGCGGACTTTTGCCCTCCCCAGAATACGTAGGGCAGCCTGAGCGAGAACGCTCAGGGGGGGATTCTCCGACACCGGATGTGTCGGTACACCCCTGGGGTAAATATAGATTAAAGTTCGCTGCCATATCAATTGTGAGGGAGGGGGGGGAGGGGTCTCCGGAACCCTCACTAGCCGGACGAAACACAACAGCACAGAGTGCCATTGTTTCACGCCGAAAATTCGTGAGGGGGTGGTATTACGCCGGGCGAGCCGACCCAATGCGTGCTGCAATGCAGCGTGGCTCTACCACTCAGTTGGTGTCACTCATTTAGCACCACCCAGGGGTCACGTGTAGGGTCTCAAGGGTAAACCTACGGACGCGAGCAACTTAACCCCCAAAACAATAAACAATAAAGTATATTTATCTTATCTTATCTTATCTTGTACAAGAATATCAAGTCGTGCTAGCGTCTTCGATCTGAAAGAGAGCAAATTAAATTTATCTAACCTCGCTTCATAGTTTAAAAATACCTTTCCTAGGTTACAACCAAATGTTAGATGCCACAGAAATCTTTTCTGAATGCTTTCTAATCTTTTTTTATAATAAAATATTTGACGTAAAAATAATGAATGTTTTCTTTTTTTTAATACAATTATTTGCCTGCTTTTTATACCCTATAGTTCTAGGTGCGTGCGCTCACCCTCGCGGCCAAAGCGACGGCGTTCTGTTTGGTGCACGGGGTGAATAATAGCGGTCACGCGCATGCGCATGCGCTTTGATAACCGCCCGCCTTACGCCCTGGCTACGTAGACGGGCGACGAGCATGGCTCTAACTAAAGTGACGCGTAGTTGCCTTGACAGCAGTTCGTATTTTATGCACGACATTTTAATTTTAAGAAACGGAGTGCATGAATCAAATAAAGAGCGTCATAAATGTGGAGAATTTTTGAATCTTTATGCAGATTATCGGAAGTATCTGGACAAATTTTATGAGTAAGTACACTAGAATGAGTATTGAAACTTTTGGTTAATTATACTTCAACATAATTGAAGTAGTATTGTTTCGCCGATCCGTCCCGCACACTAGCCCGTGACAACGCCCGAGAAACCGCTGTGCACCCGTGGCCAGGCGCAAATTAGCCCTTAGCATTGTTTCCACCCGCCCGCCTCGCCCGCAACCGCAGCCGCCGACCGCCGGCGCCAGCCGCAGCCGCTCTAGCCCGCCGCGCGCGCGTCGTGGCATGCTTTATACATTCTCATACATTTGTTAAATTAGCCAACCGCCGCCGCCCCACGCAACCGCGCCTAGCCCGTCCTACGTGGCCAAGCTCTTAGGCAGTTGCCTCACCGCCGCGCCGACGATGAACGAGAAGCGAGTCGAGCTAGAACTAGAAACGAGTTAGCGAGCAGCGGAAAGCGAGTGTGTAGTTCCGATAGTTTTCGATCATGTAGAACGCCAAACGAAATATTGAGTTATTTTGTTTGAGCCATGAGGGACACGCTGTGGGCGACACTGTCATGTTCCATTCAGGTCATGGCGGACTCCCGTGATCGCGAACATGTCTCATACTGAAACTGATTTTTCAGGCTTTGGGTTAAAGTTCAAGTACTGTTTTATATTTTTAACAATGTGGAAGGGCCTCCAGAAAATTATGGGCATAATAACACTCACTAAAGGTTTACTAAAGGCTCCAAAGGTTGTCTGGAAGAAATCATTTTATAGTGATAAGACCGCCCTTTGTACGTTAACTTAATATGTAATTATTTTTTTTTTGTCAAAATGTTTTTCTTTTTGTGGTGTAAATAACAGTAGTACTAACAATATCTTTATCTTATCTTAAATTTCAAGTAATTAAAAAGTTATGACGAGTTTTTTTTTATTTTTTAAACATTGAAATGGAATGAAAAACAATATTCTCGGGGGAGCCTGACTCCTAGAGAACGCGTCCCCAATGAATGTCATATCAGCATATGACGCATAGCACCACAAACAGGACTTCCACAAGCGGAAAAGCAAGCTTTCTGGGATGACTTATACGAGTTAATACAATCTGTACCAAGCACGGAGACTAAATACATCGTGGCAGATTTTAACGGACATGTCGGTGAAACAACAACATCCTTTAAAGAGTGCACGGCAAACATGGCTATGGAACTATAAATCCTCAGGGAAAGACATACTCAACTTTGTTACTACATTTAACATGGCAATAGTGAATACCTTCTTTACAAAACCCCAAGAACACCTTATAACGTATAAAAGTGGAGGAAGATCCCAAGGGTTTAGTCGCAGAATGTCCAATTCGCAAATGTCCAGCGGTCGCAAAAAGTTCAATTCGTCATTATTTATTTAATTTGTCCGGCACAATAAAAATAACTCGTGGATACCGTTTTATTGTGCCGGACAAATTAAATAAATATGACGAATTGAACTTTTTGCGACCGCTGGACATTTTGCGAATTGGACATTCTGCGACCAAGTAGACTACATCTAAGCCGACAGAAAACTATTGAAATTCTTTAAAAACTGTAAAGTTATCCGGGGTGAAGCTTTAACATCTCAACATCGAATCTTGGTCGCTGATTTTATAACACCAAAACCGCTAAAAGTTAAACCATCTCTAGGCCTGCAGAGCAGTATTAACATGCTCGGTATGGATATCCGCTGTGATCTGAACCAAAAAGGACTACATCGAGACCGTGATTAAAAATGCCTCACGTAAACTCGGTGTCCTGAACAAGGTGCGGCGATTCTTCACGCGTGATCAGTTGTGTCTATTATACAAGACACAGGTGCGGTCTTGCGTGGAGTATTGCTCTCACCTTTGGGAGGCTCCACAAAGTACCTTCTCGATGCCTTGGTTTGCAGATTGCAGCGCCGCGCTGTGTGCGCATTATCGGCAATGCGGAGGTCACTAAAACTATCGAGCCTTTGCAATTGCGTAGAGATATTGCGTCACTCAGTGTCTTTTACCGTTTATACCATGGCGAGTGCTCTGAAGAACTCTTTGACCTCATCCCTCCTTCTCCCTTCCTCCATAGGAGTACGCGTGCTGCTCTCCGGAGTCACCAATTTACAGTCTCTAATATTCCATCACGCACAAAGAAATTTGGTGACTCGTTTCTTTGCCGCACCTCCAAAAGGTGGCGAAACAAAAACACCCAGACTCTCAAGACACTAAAGCGGTCAAGTATATCAAAAACTTGCAGGGAACACTCCTAACATCGGATAGAGAAATAAATAAAAGATGGCATTAATATTACTCCGGGTTACTCAACGAAATGTACCCCAGCGATCCAGCAACTGAACTACCTAAGGCGCACGGACCATGGCCTGCCATAACGCCCGATGAAGTCAAAACAGCAATTAGTAAAATGGCAAATAATAAGGCTACTGGACCAGATGATCTGCCTGTCAAGATATGGAAACATTTAGAAAACGCAGGAACCTGTTACTTAACTAATTTTTTAAACAAATTACCCATTGAAGGCATTCCCGATGCATGGCGTAAAAGCTTCTTGATACCGTTTTACAAGAACAAAGGAGATATAAGACTCTGCAGCAACTACAGGGCTATAAAACTAATATCACACAGTTTTAGAATCTGGGAACGAGTAATCAGTCAAAGGTTGAGTAAACTAACTACTGTGACAGAAAATCAATGAGGGTTTGTCGTAGGTAATTCAACGACAGATGCTATTCATACCATCCGCATCTTAATAGAATCTCATAGAGACGTTAAAAGAGACCTACATATGGTATTCATAGACTTAGAAAAGGCGTTCGACCGCATCCCTAGATCACTAATCTGGCAGGCACTGAGATCACAAAATGTCCCTGAATGCTACATCCAAATCATAGCTGACATGTACAACAATGTTACTACTAGGGTGCGTTGCCCAGCGGGAATCGGCGACGAATTCCAAATGGAAGTTGGAGTTCACCAAGGATCGACACTCAGTCCCTTATTATTCAACATTGTAATGGATTACTTAACAACAAAAATTCAGCAGCCTGCACCGTTTTGCATCCTATACGCCGATGATATTGTTCTTGTGGACGAAGACCCAAAGGCTTTACAGGCGACTCTGGAGAACTGGAGAATGTCTCTCGAAAGAGCGGGACTGAGGATCAGTATAGAGAAGACAGAATACATGCCAATGACAGTCGATTGCGTGTAGTGTGGTGAAGGAAATTAGCGGCAGGGATCAAGCCGAACAATTCCTCAGAACACTCCCCATGATATATACGGTACAATATACAGAGAGACGCAACGTCTCTCCGAAGAGCCAGTGGATCGAGCCGACCTGAAATAACCACGTCGCCGACAATTCGAGAGCAGCTCTGCGTTGAATGCGGTCAAATGGAAGGAGTTGGTATTGGGGTGCTCCAGCCCAGAGATGGGAGCAGTATTCCATATGCGGCCTGACCTGTGCTTTATACAGTTGTAAACGGTGGGCCGGCGTGAAATACTGTCCCGCTCTATTAAGCACACCCAGCTTTTTCGAAGCTAATTTAGCTTTACCTTCCAAATGACCACGAAACTGAACGTCACTCGAAACATCGACGCCAAGGATTCCAATAATCGGATTGGTATCAAGGGGAGCTCCCTCAAAGTTCAGAGGTACGACCAAGGGATGTTTTTTCGCGGTAAATGCGCAAACTTGTGTTTTGGAGGGGTTAAAGCGGACTAGGTAATGTCGGCCCCAATCCGAGACATGACTTAACATGTTCTCGGTGTCAGTCACAAGTTTATTCCGGCTCTCGAAGACGCTTTCCAGAGACATGTTAGTTCGCCCGGTGTAGAGCGTATCCCCAGTACTGTCGTCTGCATAGCAATGAATGCTGTTGTTATGCAGCATGTCATTGATATGCAGAAGAAACAGAGTAGGGGACATCACACACCCCTGCGGGACTCCAGCATTCACGGGCTTCATGTCGGAGCACGAACCGTCGACTGCGACTCTGATGCTACGCCCAGTAAGAAAGCTGGCAACCCATGAACACAATTTCTCAGGAAGCCCGTATGATGGAAGTAAAGAGAGAAGAGCCCTGTGCCATACCCTGTCAAAAGCTTTCGCTACGTCCAAGCTAACTGCCAGTGCCTCCCCCTTACTCTCGACTGCCTCCGCCCATCGGTGAGTAAGGTACACTAAAAGATCACCAGCCGATCGACCGCGACGAAAACCATACTGGCGATCACTTAGTAGCTGGTTCTCTTCTAGGTAACTTAAGAGCTGGCGGTTTATAATGGACTCCATTACTTTGAAGAGTAAAGAGGTAATAGCTATTGGCCTGTAGTTGGACGGATCTGAGCGATCGCCTTTTTTTGGAATCGGGTGGACAAGGGCTGTCTTCCAAGAGCTCGGGACGACGCCAGTGATGAAAGAGAGCTGGAAAAGGCGCGTTAGAACTGGTGCCAATTCAGGAGCACACGTCCGAAGCACAATGGGTGGAACTGCATCAGGCCCACTCGCCTTATGGATATCAAGGGAAAAAAGGGCCTTACGAACTGACCTTTGCAGGAACTGAACGTTTGGCATGTACAAGCGCAATGCGGTATGGTTGGTGGAGAGTTTTCCCCATCGTCCAAGGTCGAGTTTGATGCGAAAAGAGAGCCCAAGAGATCGGCTTTCTCCTTTGCAGTATAGGCCAGGCAGTCATCGGTCTTGTGCAATGGTGGTAGGGACGGCTGACAAAAATTCCCTAAGATAGCTTTGGCGAGAGACCAGAACGCACGCGTCCCCGAAGGAAGACGCACTAGCCTCTCGCCAATTCTACCTATGAATGATGACTTCGCCTTGGCAATGTCCTTCTTAAAGGATCTGGCGGCAAAGTTGTGTATCTTTCTGAGCGCACTGGTGTTTGGATCCTTTGATAACACCGCATTAGCCCAGGCTTGGTAATGTTGTCGCTTTTGGCGAGACGCCATTTTGCAGGAACGACCAAACTATGGTTGGGACTTGCCGCCAATGGGAACCACAGAGTTTGGAATGAAAAGTTCCATTCCCTGCAGTATCACATCAACGACAGAGTCAGCGGCGACATCAGGATCATCCAGCGAGAAGCAAACTCGCCACCACGGGTAGGACGCAAAGAAGCTTCGCATCCCATCCCAGTCCGCTGACCTATAATGCCAGACTCGACGGCTAGCCGCTGGTTGCGGTTTTGAAGTTTCTGTGAGAGGCACAGTGCTGCGAATCAGATAATGGTCTGATGAGCCTAGTGGTGCATCAACAGAAACTTGATAGCCGTCTGGGTGCGAGGTCAGCAGAAGGTCCAATAAAGAAGGTGCATGGCCCTCCACATCTGGAACCCGTGTTGGCTTGGTTACCAATTGGGACAGACTGTAGGCCAAAGCGAAGTCATGAACGGCTCTACCCGCGTGGTCAGTTGTGCGTGAACCAAGCCATTCGACGTGGTGGGCATCGAAGTCTCCCAATACCACAATCTCGGCCGAGGGGATCCGTTGGAGAAGGGAGTCTGTCGCTGTTTGGACGGTCTCGATAAGTTGGTCAGTTCCGATGTTACCGCTGTGGGACCTATACAGGCACGCGTAGACGCGAGGATGACGTCCGCAGTCGACGTGCAGCCATAAGATGGAGAGGTCCCTATCTTCAAGATTGCCAAGGCGACAAACGCACATATCCTCCCTGACATAGGCACAAACACCGGCTCGTGGCACAAATGCATGTTCCAGGTTGTATCCCGGGTAGCGCAAGTACGAGATGTCAGGAGGGGGGGATATCTGCGTCTCGGTGAGGAAGAGCAAGGCCGGTTTCGCCGTCTCGAGGTGGTAATGGACGGCGCTCAAATTACAGTGGATTGCAGAAGTCCACGCGAAGCGTAGGAGGGGGTGCCAATTGTCTTGCCTTTCTCCTGCCTGCAGCATGCCTTGGCACGAGCGGACTTTTGCCCTCCCCAGAATACGTAGGGCAGCCTGAGCGAGAACGCTCAGGGGGGGATTCTCCGACACCGGATGTGTCGGTACACCCCTGGGGTAAATATAGATTAAAGTTCGCTGCCATATCAATTGTGAGGGAGGGGGGGGAGGGGTCTCCGGAACCCTCACTAGCCGGACGAAACACAACAGCACAGAGTGCCATTGTTTCACGCCGAAAATTCGTGAGGGGGTGGTATTACGCCGGGCGAGCCGACCCAATGCGTGCTGCAATGCAGCGTGGCTCTACCACTCAGTTGGTGTCACTCATTTAGCACCACCCAGGGGTCACGTGTAGGGTCTCAAGGGTAAACCTACGGACGCGAGCAACTTAACCCCCAAAACAATAAACAATAAAGTATATTTATCTTATCTTATCTTATCTTGTACAAGAATATCAAGTCGTGCTAGCGTCTTCGATCTGAAAGAGAGCAAATTAAATTTATCTAACCTCGCTTCATAGTTTAAAAATACCTTTCCTAGGTTACAACCAAATGTTAGATGCCACAGAAATCTTTTCTGAATGCTTTCTAATCTTTTTTTATAATAAAATATTTGACGTAAAAATAATGAATGTTTTCTTTTTTTTAATACAATTATTTGCCTGCTTTTTATACCCTATAGTTCTAGGTGCGTGCGCTCACCCTCGCGGCCAAAGCGACGGCGTTCTGTTTGGTGCACGGGGTGAATAATAGCGGTCACGCGCATGCGCATGCGCTTTGATAACCGCCCGCCTTACGCCCTGGCTACGTAGACGGGCGACGAGCATGGCTCTAACTAAAGTGACGCGTAGTTGCCTTGACAGCAGTTCGTATTTTATGCACGACATTTTAATTTTAAGAAACGGAGTGCATGAATCAAATAAAGAGCGTCATAAATGTGGAGAATTTTTGAATCTTTATGCAGATTATCGGAAGTATCTGGACAAATTTTATGAGTAAGTACACTAGAATGAGTATTGAAACTTTTGGTTAATTATACTTCAACATAATTGAAGTAGTATTGTTTCGCTCGATCCGTCCCGCACTAGCCCGTATCAACCGCCCGAGAAACCGCTGTGCACCGTGGCCAGGCGCAAATTAGCCCTTAGCATTGTTTCCACCCGCCCGCCTCGCCCGCAACCGCAGCCGCCGACCGCCGCCGCCAGCCGCAGCCGCTCTAGCCCGCCGCGCGCGCGTCGTGGCATGCTTTATACATTCTCATACATTTGTTAAATTAGCCAACCGCCGCCGCCACCCGCAACCGCGCCTAGCCCGTCTACGTGGCCAAGCTCTTAGGCAGTTGCCTCACCGCCGCGCCGACGATGAACGAGAAGCGAGTCGAGCTAGAACTAGAAACGAGTTAGCGAGCAGCGGAAAGCGAGTGTGTAGTTCCGATAGTTTTCGATCATGTAGAACGCCAAACGAAATATTGAGTTATTTTGTTTGAGCCATGAGGGACACGCTGTGGGCGACACTGTCATGTTCCATTCAGGTCATGGCGGACTCCCGTGATCGCGAACATGTCTCATACTGAAACTGATTTTTCAGGCTTTGGGTTAAAGTTCAAGTACAGTTTTATATTTTAAACAATGTGGAAGGGCCTCCAGAAAATTATGGGCATAATAACACTCACTAAAGGTTTACTAAAGGCTCCAAAGGTTGTCTGGAAGAAATCATTTTTAGTGATAAGACCGCCCTTTGTACGTTAACTTAATATGTAATTATTTTTTTTTTGTCAAAATGTTTTCTTTTTGTGGTGTACAATAAAGTAGTACTACAATATCTTTATCTTATCTTAAATTTCAAGTAATTAAAAAGTTATGACGAGTTTTTTTTTATTTTTAAACATTGAAATGGAATGAAAAACAATATTCTCGGGGGAGCCTGACTCCTAGAGAACGCGTCCCCAATGAATGTCATATCAGCATATGACGCATAGCACCACAAACAGGACTTCCACAAGCGGAAAAGCAAGCTTTCTGGGATGACTTATACGAGTTAATACAATCTGTACCAAGCACGGAGACTAAATACATCGTGGCAGATTTTAACGGACATGTCGGTGAAACAACAACATCCTTTAAAGAAGTGCACGGCAAACATGGCTATGGAACTATAAATCCTCAGGGAAAGGACATACTCAACTTTGTTACTACATTTAACATGGCAATAGTGAATACCTTCTTTACAAAACCCCAAGAACACCTTATAACGTATAAAAGTGGAGGAAGATCCCAAGGGTTTAGTCGCAGAATGTCCAATTCGCAAAATGTCCAGCGGTCGCAAAAAGTTCAATTCGTCATTATTTATTTAATTTGTCCGGCACAATAAAAATAACTCGTGGATACCGTTTTATTGTGCCGGACAAATTAAATAAATAATGACGAATTGAACTTTTTGCGACCGCTGGACATTTTGCGAATTGGACATTCTGCGACCAAGTAGACTACATCTAAGCCGACAGAAAACTATTGAAATTCTTTAAAAACTGTAAAGTTATCCGGGGTGAAGCTTTAACATCTCAACATCGAATCTTGGTCGCTGATTTTATAACACCAAAACCGCTAAAAGTTAAACCATCTCTAGGCCTGCAGAGCAGTATTAACATGCTCGGTATGGATATCCGCTGTGATCTGAACCAAAAGGACTACATCGAGACCGTGATTAAAAATGCCTCACGTAAACTCGGTGTCCTGAACAAGGTGCGGCGATTCTTCACGCGTGATCAGTTGTGTCTATTATACAAGACACAGGTGCGGTCTTGCGTGGAGTATTGCTCTCACCTTTGGGACGGCTCCACAAAGTACCTTCTCGATGCCTTGGTTTGCAGATTGCAGCGCCGCGCTGTGCGCATTATCGGCAATGCGGAGGTCACTAAAACTATCGAGCCTTTGCAATTGCGTAGAGATATTGCGTCACTCAGTGTCTTTTACCGTTTATACCATGGCGAGTGCTCTGAAGAACTCTTTGACCTCATCCCTCCTTCTCCCTTCCTCCATAGGAGTACGCGTGCTGCTCTCCGGAGTCACCAATTTACAGTCTCTAATATTCCATCACGCACAAAGAAATTTGGTGACTCGTTTCTTTGCCGCACCTCCAAAAGGTGGCGAAACAAAAACACCCAGACTCTCAAGACACTAAAGCGGTCAAGTATATCAAAAACTTGCAGGGAACACTCCTAACATCGGATAGAGAAATAAATAAAAGATGGCATTAATATTACTCCGGGTTACTCAACGAAATGTACCCCAGCGATCCAGCAACTGAACTACCTAAGGCGCACGGACCATGGCCTGCCATAACGCCCGATGAAGTCAAAACAGCAATTAGTAAAATGGCAAATAATAAGGCTACTGGACCAGATGATCTGCCTGTCAAGATATGGAAACATTTAGAAAACGCAGGAACCTGTTACTTAACTAATTTTTTAAACAAATTACCCATTGAAGGCATTCCCGATGCATGGCGTAAAAGCTTCTTGATACCGTTTTACAAGAACAAAGGAGATATAAGACTCTGCAGCAACTACAGGGCTATAAAACTAATATCACACAGTTTTAGAATCTGGGAACGAGTAATCAGTCAAAGGTTGAGTAAACTAACTACTGTGACAGAAAATCAATGAGGGTTTGTCGTAGGTAATTCAACGACAGATGCTATTCATACCATCCGCATCTTAATAGAATCTCATAGAGACGTTAAAAGAGACCTACATATGGTATTCATAGACTTAGAAAAGGCGTTCGACCGCATCCCTAGATCACTAATCTGGCAGGCACTGAGATCACAAAATGTCCCTGAATGCTACATCCAAATCATAGCTGACATGTACAACAATGTTACTACTAGGGTGCGTTGCCCAGCGGGAATCGGCGACGAATTCCAAATGGAAGTTGGAGTTCACCAAGGATCGACACTCAGTCCCTTATTATTCAACATTGTAATGGATTACTTAACAACAAAAATTCAGCAGCCTGCACCGTTTTGCATCCTATACGCCGATGATATTGTTCTTGTGGACGAAGACCCAAAGGCTTTACAGGCGACTCTGGAGAACTGGAGAATGTCTCTCGAAAGAGCGGGACTGAGGATCAGTATAGAGAAGACAGAATACATGCCAATGACAGTCGATTGCGTGTAGTGTGGTGAAGGAAATTAGCGGCAGGGATCAAGCCGAACAATTCCTCAGAACACTCCCCATGATATATACGGTACAATATACAGAGAGACGCAACGTCTCTCCGAAGAGCCAGTGGATCGAGCCGACCTGAAATAACCACGTCGCCGACAATTCGAGAGCAGCTCTGCGTTGAATGCGGTCAAATGGAAGGAGTTGGTATTGGGGTGCTCCAGCCCAGAGATGGGAGCAGTATTCCATATGCGGCCTGACCTGTGCTTTATACAGTTGTAAACGGTGGGCCGGCGTGAAATACTGTCCCGCTCTATTAAGCACACCCAGCTTTTTCGAAGCTAATTTAGCTTTACCTTCCAAATGACCACGAAACTGAACGTCACTCGAAACATCGACGCCAAGGATTCCAATAATCGGATTGGTATCAAGGGGAGCTCCCTCAAAGTTCAGAGGTACGACCAAGGGATGTTTTTTCGCGGTAAATGCGCAAACTTGTGTTTTGGAGGGGTTAAAGCGGACTAGGTAATGTCGGCCCCAATCCGAGACATGACTTAACATGTTCTCGGTGTCAGTCACAAGTTTATTCCGGCTCTCGAAGACGCTTTCCAGAGACATGTTAGTTCGCCCGGTGTAGAGCGTATCCCCAGTACTGTCGTCTGCATAGCAATGAATGCTGTTGTTATGCAGCATGTCATTGATATGCAGAAGAAACAGAGTAGGGGACATCACACACCCCTGCGGGACTCCAGCATTCACGGGCTTCATGTCGGAGCACGAACCGTCGACTGCGACTCTGATGCTACGCCCAGTAAGAAAGCTGGCAACCCATGAACACAATTTCTCAGGAAGCCCGTATGATGGAAGTAAAGAGAGAAGAGCCCTGTGCCATACCCTGTCAAAAGCTTTCGCTACGTCCAAGCTAACTGCCAGTGCCTCCCCCTTACTCTCGACTGCCTCCGCCCATCGGTGAGTAAGGTACACTAAAAGATCACCAGCCGATCGACCGCGACGAAAACCATACTGGCGATCACTTAGTAGCTGGTTCTCTTCTAGGTAACTTAAGAGCTGGCGGTTTATAATGGACTCCATTACTTTGAAGAGTAAAGAGGTAATAGCTATTGGCCTGTAGTTGGACGGATCTGAGCGATCGCCTTTTTTTGGAATCGGGTGGACAAGGGCTGTCTTCCAAGAGCTCGGGACGACGCCAGTGATGAAAGAGAGCTGGAAAAGGCGCGTTAGAACTGGTGCCAATTCAGGAGCACACGTCCGAAGCACAATGGGTGGAACTGCATCAGGCCCACTCGCCTTATGGATATCAAGGGAAAAAAGGGCCTTACGAACTGACCTTTGCAGGAACTGAACGTTTGGCATGTACAAGCGCAATGCGGTATGGTTGGTGGAGAGTTTTCCCCATCGTCCAAGGTCGAGTTTGATGCGAAAAGAGAGCCCAAGAGATCGGCTTTCTCCTTTGCAGTATAGGCCAGGCAGTCATCGGTCTTGTGCAATGGTGGTAGGGACGGCTGACAAAAATTCCCTAAGATAGCTTTGGCGAGAGACCAGAACGCACGCGTCCCCGAAGGAAGACGCACTAGCCTCTCGCCAATTCTACCTATGAATGATGACTTCGCCTTGGCAATGTCCTTCTTAAAGGATCTGGCGGCAAAGTTGTGTATCTTTCTGAGCGCACTGGTGTTTGGATCCTTTGATAACACCGCATTAGCCCAGGCTTGGTAATGTTGTCGCTTTTGGCGAGACGCCATTTTGCAGGAACGACCAAACTATGGTTGGGACTTGCCGCCAATGGGAACCACAGAGTTTGGAATGAAAAGTTCCATTCCCTGCAGTATCACATCAACGACAGAGTCAGCGGCGACATCAGGATCATCCAGCGAGAAGCAAACTCGCCACCACGGGTAGGACGCAAAGAAGCTTCGCATCCCATCCCAGTCCGCTGACCTATAATGCCAGACTCGACGGCTAGCCGCTGGTTGCGGTTTTGAAGTTTCTGTGAGAGGCACAGTGCTGCGAATCAGATAATGGTCTGATGAGCCTAGTGGTGCATCAACAGAAACTTGATAGCCGTCTGGGTGCGAGGTCAGCAGAAGGTCCAATAAAGAAGGTGCATGGCCCTCCACATCTGGAACCCGTGTTGGCTTGGTTACCAATTGGGACAGACTGTAGGCCAAAGCGAAGTCATGAACGGCTCTACCCGCGTGGTCAGTTGTGCGTGAACCAAGCCATTCGACGTGGTGGGCATCGAAGTCTCCCAATACCACAATCTCGGCCGAGGGGATCCGTTGGAGAAGGGAGTCTGTCGCTGTTTGGACGGTCTCGATAAGTTGGTCAGTTCCGATGTTACCGCTGTGGGACCTATACAGGCACGCGTAGACGCGAGGATGACGTCCGCAGTCGACGTGCAGCCATAAGATGGAGAGGTCCCTATCTTCAAGATTGCCAAGGCGACAAACGCACATATCCTCCCTGACATAGGCACAAACACCGGCTCGTGGCACAAATGCATGTTCCAGGTTGTATCCCGGGTAGCGCAAGTACGAGATGTCAGGAGGGGGGGATATCTGCGTCTCGGTGAGGAAGAGCAAGGCCGGTTTCGCCGTCTCGAGGTGGTAATGGACGGCGCTCAAATTACAGTGGATTGCAGAAGTCCACGCGAAGCGTAGGAGGGGGTGCCAATTGTCTTGCCTTTCTCCTGCCTGCAGCATGCCTTGGCACGAGCGGACTTTTGCCCTCCCCAGAATACGTAGGGCAGCCTGAGCGAGAACGCTCAGGGGGGGATTCTCCGACACCGGATGTGTCGGTACACCCCTGGGGTAAATATAGATTAAAGTTCGCTGCCATATCAATTGTGAGGGAGGGGGGGGAGGGGTCTCCGGAACCCTCACTAGCCGGACGAAACACAACAGCACAGAGTGCCATTGTTTCACGCCGAAAATTCGTGAGGGGGTGGTATTACGCCGGGCGAGCCGACCCAATGCGTGCTGCAATGCAGCGTGGCTCTACCACTCAGTTGGTGTCACTCATTTAGCACCACCCAGGGGTCACGTGTAGGGTCTCAAGGGTAAACCTACGGACGCGAGCAACTTAACCCCCAAAACAATAAACAATAAAGTATATTTATCTTATCTTATCTTATCTTGTACAAGAATATCAAGTCGTGCTAGCGTCTTCGATCTGAAAGAGAGCAAATTAAATTTATCTAACCTCGCTTCATAGTTTAAAAATACCTTTCCTAGGTTACAACCAAATGTTAGATGCCACAGAAATCTTTTCTGAATGCTTTCTAATCTTTTTTTATAATAAAATATTTGACGTAAAAATAATGAATGTTTTCTTTTTTTTAATACAATTATTTGCCTGCTTTTTATACCCTATAGTTCTAGGTGCGTGCGCTCACCCTCGCGGCCAAAGCGACGGCGTTCTGTTTGGTGCACGGGGTGAATAATAGCGGTCACGCGCATGCGCATGCGCTTTGATAACCGCCCGCCTTACGCCCTGGCTACGTAGACGGGCGACGAGCATGGCTCTAACTAAAGTGACGCGTAGTTGCCTTGACAGCAGTTCGTATTTTATGCACGACATTTTAATTTTAAGAAACGGAGTGCATGAATCAAATAAAGAGCGTCATAAATGTGGAGAATTTTTGAATCTTTATGCAGATTATCGGAAGTATCTGGACAAATTTTATGAGTAAGTACACTAGAATGAGTATTGAAACTTTTGGTTAATTATACTTCAACATAATTGAAGTAGTATTGTTTCGCTCGATCCGTCCCGCACTAGCCCGTATCAACCGCCCGAGAAACCGCTGTGCACCGTGGCCAGGCGCAAATTAGCCCTTAGCATTGTTTCCACCCGCCCGCCTCGCCCGCAACCGCAGCCGCCGACCGCCGCCGCCAGCCGCAGCCGCTCTAGCCCGCCGCGCGCGCGTCGTGGCATGCTTTATACATTCTCATACATTTGTTAAATTAGCCAACCGCCGCCGCCACCCGCAACCGCGCCTAGCCCGTCTACGTGGCCAAGCTCTTAGGCAGTTGCCTCACCGCCGCGCCGACGATGAACGAGAAGCGAGTCGAGCTAGAACTAGAAACGAGTTAGCGAGCAGCGGAAAGCGAGTGTGTAGTTCCGATAGTTTTCGATCATGTAGAACGCCAAACGAAATATTGAGTTATTTTGTTTGAGCCATGAGGGACACGCTGTGGGCGACACTGTCATGTTCCATTCAGGTCATGGCGGACTCCCGTGATCGCGAACATGTCTCATACTGAAACTGATTTTTCAGGCTTTGGGTTAAAGTTCAAGTACAGTTTTATATTTTAAACAATGTGGAAGGGCCTCCAGAAAATTATGGGCATAATAACACTCACTAAAGGTTTACTAAAGGCTCCAAAGGTTGTCTGGAAGAAATCATTTTTAGTGATAAGACCGCCCTTTGTACGTTAACTTAATATGTAATTATTTTTTTTTTGTCAAAATGTTTTCTTTTTGTGGTGTACGATAAAGTAGTACTACAATATCTTTATCTTATCTTAAATTTCAAGTAATTAAAAAGTTATGACGAGTTTTTTTTTATTTTTAAACATTGAAATGGAATGAAAAACAATATTCTCGGGGGAGCCTGACTCCTAGAGAACGCGTCCCCAATGAATGTCATATCAGCATATGACGCATAGCACCACAAACAGGACTTCCACAAGCGGAAAAGCAAGCTTTCTGGGATGACTTATACGAGTTAATACAATCTGTACCAAGCACGGAGACTAAATACATCGGGGCAGATTTCAACGGACATGTCGGTGAAACAACAACATCCTTTAAAGAAGTGCACGGCAAACATGGCTATGGAACTATAAATCCTCAGGGAAAGGACATACTCAACTTTGTTACTACATTTAACATGGCAATAGTGAATACCTTCTTTACAAAACCCCAAGAACACCTTATAACGTATAAAAGTGGAGGAAGATCCCAAGGGTTTAGTCGCAGAATGTCCAATTCGCAAAATGTCCAGCGGTCGCAAAAAGTTCAATTCGTCATTATTTATTTAATTTGTCCGGCACAATAAAAATAACTCGTGGATACCGTTTTATTGTGCCGGACAAATTAAATAAATAATGACGAATTGAACTTTTTGCGACCGCTGGACATTTTGCGAATTGGACATTCTGCGACCAAGTAGACTACATCTAAGCCGACAGAAAACTATTGAAATTCTTTAAAAACTGTAAAGTTATCCGGGGTGAAGCTTTAACATCTCAACATCGAATCTTGGTCGCTGATTTTATAACACCAAAACCGCTAAAAGTTAAACCATCTCTAGGCCTGCAGAGCAGTATTAACATGCTCGGTATGGATATCAGCTGTGATCTGAACCAAAAGGACTACATCGAGACCGTGATTAAAAATGCCTCACGTAAACTCGGTGTCCTGAACAAGGTGCGGCGATTCTTCACGCGTGATCAGTTGTGTCTATTATACAAGACACAGGTGCGGTCTTGCGTGGAGTATTGCTCTCACCTTTGGGACGGCTCCACAAAGTACCTTCTCGATGCCTTGGTTTGCAGATTGCAGCGCCGCGCTGTGCGCATTATCGGCAATGCGGAGGTCACTAAAACTATCGAGCCTTTGCAATTGCGTAGAGATATTGCGTCACTCAGTGTCTTTTACCGTTTATACCATGGCGAGTGCTCTGAAGAACTCTTTGACCTCATCCCTCCTTCTCCCTTCCTCCATAGGAGTACGCGTGCTGCTCTCCGGAGTCACCAATTTACAGTCTCTAATATTCCATCACGCACAAAGAAATTTGGTGACTCGTTTCTTTGCCGCACCTCCAAAAGGTGGCGAAACAAAAACACCCAGACTCTCAAGACACTAAAGCGGTCAAGTATATCAAAAACTTGCAGGGAACACTCCTAACATCGGATAGAGAAATAAATAAAAGATGGCATTAATATTACTCCGGGTTACTCAACGAAATGTACCCCAGCGATCCAGCAACTGAACTACCTAAGGCGCACGGACCATGGCCTGCCATAACGCCCGATGAAGTCAAAACAGCAATTAGTAAAATGGCAAATAATAAGGCTACTGGACCAGATGATCTGCCTGTCAAGATATGGAAACATTTAGAAAACGCAGGAACCTGTTACTTAACTAATTTTTTAAACAAATTACCCATTGAAGGCATTCCCGATGCATGGCGTAAAAGCTTCTTGATACCGTTTTACAAGAACAAAGGAGATATAAGACTCTGCAGCAACTACAGGGCTATAAAACTAATATCACACAGTTTTAGAATCTGGGAACGAGTAATCAGTCAAAGGTTGAGTAAACTAACTACTGTGACAGAAAATCAATGAGGGTTTGTCGTAGGTAATTCAACGACAGATGCTATTCATACCATCCGCATCTTAATAGAATCTCATAGAGACGTTAAAAGAGACCTACATATGGTATTCATAGACTTAGAAAAGGCGTTCGACCGCATCCCTAGATCACTAATCTGGCAGGCACTGAGATCACAAAATGTCCCTGAATGCTACATCCAAATCATAGCTGACATGTACAACAATGTTACTACTAGGGTGCGTTGCCCAGCGGGAATCGGCGACGAATTCCAAATGGAAGTTGGAGTTCACCAAGGATCGACACTCAGTCCCTTATTATTCAACATTGTAATGGATTACTTAACAACAAAAATTCAGCAGCCTGCACCGTTTTGCATCCTATACGCCGATGATATTGTTCTTGTGGACGAAGACCCAAAGGCTTTACAGGCGACTCTGGAGAACTGGAGAATGTCTCTCGAAAGAGCGGGACTGAGGATCAGTATAGAGAAGACAGAATACATGCACTGCAACTTCACCAACAACACCACGCAGCACAATATGTATCTTCAAAATACTCCACTGAAGTCCGTTTCAAGCTTCAAATACCTAGGCAGCGTCATATCAAACAATGGTTCTATCGACACAGTCATCGTGCTAAGAACACAGCGTGGCATAAGTGGAGAGAACTCACGGGAGTGCTCTGCGACGCCTTAATGCCCATACACCTCAAGGGAAAAGTTTATAAAATGGCAGTAAGACCAGCCCTTATCTACGGTGCGGAATGTTGGCCAATCAAGAAGCGACAAACAGACAAACTACATGCAGCTGAAATGAGAATGCTCAGGTCGTCTGGAGGAGTAGTTTCTGGACAGAGTGCCGAACCACTACGTCAGAGGAACCTTTAGAGTAAGGCCTATAAAAAACTAGCAGAGTCACGACTGCGGTGGTATTTTCCCCATGTGGTGCTGGGTCAGAATTGCACCACCCCCTCCCCTGTATCTTAGCGGGTGTCGTAAGAGGCGACTAAAGGGATTTTGCTGCTGGGAGAGCTTTGCTCGTCCGGCGCTTCCACCATGCGGACTCGTAAAACCCGCCAAGTGTTCGGTGCTCGACACAGGACGCGCTCCGGGTTCAGAGCCGTAATACCGGAGCTTGGGGAGGTGCGGTGGCGGCAGGGTCAAGGTCCGATGGGAGTCTTTGTGGACGCATTGTTCGGTTGACGTGGGTCGATTCGCCGGCCAGGGAGACCCGTAGAAACGGCGGTGCCGCTGGCCGCCCGCGGCATACTACAGAAGCCCAACTAGGACTAACCACCCTAGGAGGCTGCTCCACCAAGTCGCGCATAATCCCGAAGTGGCTCGTCGTGCCGGTTGGTGACCGGATTGGTGGGACCCGGCGACTACTTTCGGGGGGGTACGGGGCCCTTCCGTCGGGCGGGTCGACTAACGTCTTACCGAATAACTACATGCACCAGTTCATGTTAGTCTCCCACACTTTGTCTTTTTCCCCTTGCTACCACAGCATCTCCTTTTACTCACGCCCCCATCCAACCACCATGTCAGTGTCTAAAAACAATGCAGGTTAGACAGCGGCATCCCACTTCCCCACCACCAAGTCGCTTTTTGAGGTGGAGTTCACTAACATCCGTGAACTCCATTCAAACCTCAACGCCGTCCACCAACACCTTGAGACGGCCCGGCCTGCATTGCTCTTTCTGACGGAGACACAGATCCGCTACATGCTTGAGGAATGCTTTCTCGCGAAAGCCGGAGTATGCCTTTTCGTCAGGACGGACGTTTGCTGGCGACGTTTGCGCTGCTTGGAGGACCCCTCCTTTTCCATCCTATGGGTACACGTGGATCTTGGTTCCGAGAGCCATGTCTACGCTTGCCTGTACCGTTCCCACTCCGGAGACCACGAGACAACTCGGCTATTCGATTACCTGAGCCAAGCAGTTGACGACGTACAGGAGCGGTTTCCGTCTGCCGATGTGGTACTTTTGGGAGATTTTAATGCCCACCATGAGACCTGGTTGGGCTCTTCCAAAACAGATCACGCAGGCCGAACTGCCCACGCATTCGCCCTCACGCATGATCTGACTCAACTGGTTCTCCAGCCCACCAGGATTCCAGATATATCGGGTCAAGCGCCTTCCCTGCTAGACTTACTGGTGACGAGTCGACCAGCCGGGTGCAGAGTGTCGATAAGTGCTCCGTTGGGCACTTCTGACCATTGCCTGGTTGGTGCTACCGTACTGCGCCGTAAAAGCTATCCCTCATCGTAGTCTAAACGGCGTTTATGGCACTACTCGTCGGCAGATTGGGATGGTATGCGCGACTATTTTGCGTCCATCCCGTGGTGCCAGCGCTGCTTTGTGGGTAGGGACCCATCAGAGAGTGCCTCTGCTGTCGCTGACGAGGTCATTTTGGGGATAGAATTTTACATTCCCTTCCCTAATCGCGAATGCGCCAAAGCCGTTGAACTTAAACAGGCGGCGTATCGCGTGAAAGAACAAAAATGATAACATCTCAGACAAGGTATGAAAAACCCGAAATCGCTTGTCTCACAAATGCCTTTAAGATAGATCTAAAAAATAAATTTGATGGTCTTGCAGAATCAAACTTAGATGTTGACCATACCCATGACCTTCTCTGTAAGGCTATAATGGAGACCACCAAAAAACATCTCAGTGGAGCACGCAAAAAGACTTGAAAACTTTCACCTGACACTTTGGATTTAATTGATAGTAGAAGAAATATGTTTTGCAAAACAGTTAGAGATAAAAAAGAAATAGATGGAATAAATAAACAAATAAATAAATCAATTAGAAAAGACATTAGAAATTATAACACAAATACAATTGTTAATTTAATTAAAGTATTTAGAGGCCCAAAAATATTTAGGAGAAAAACTAGTACTGGTAGTAAACAAATAATGAAATTAAAGGACAGCAATGGTAATATAGTGACAGATAGAATTCAGCTTTTGTCTATTGTCGAGAAGTTCTACGAGGCATTATATACATCTGTTTCTGCAGAACCGCATTTGGCAGAAGATGAAATTAGAGCTCCACCAATTGAACACCACAACACCGAAACTTTGCCACCTATATTACCAAGTGAAATCACAAAAGCTCTGTATAGTATGAAAGTAGAAAGATCTCCTGGCGAAGATGGAATTACTGTTGAGCTGCTCCAAACAGGCGGTAAGCCAGTCCTTGAAGTTCTCACAAGGCTATTCAATAAAGTCTTGCACGACGTTCGCACACCAGAACAGTGGAAAAACGCATTGGTCATAATTTTGCATAAGAAAGGAGACGTTGCCAAGCTGAATAACTACCGTCCTATAAGTTTATTGTCACAGATATTATATAAACTGTTTTCAAAAATAATTACCAACCGCCCGACCCGCGAGCTGGACGAATACCAACCCAATGAACAGGCTGGCTTCCGGAGCGGATTTTCGACCATGGACCATCTCCACACGGTGAAGCAACTGATGGAAAAGTTCCATGAGTACAACCGGCCCCTTGTTATGGCCTTCGTCGATTATGAGAAAGCCTTCGACAGTGTCGAACATTGGGCCGTGTTCAACGCTCTACATCGCTGCAACATCGACTCACGATATGTTGATGTGCTTCGGGAGCTATACTCATCGGCGTCATTACAAGTACGACTGCACGATCTCACCAAACCCGTGCCAATCAAGAGAGGAGTGCGACAGGGAGACGTCATTTCACCCAAACTGTTTACAGCTGCATTGGAAGACATTATCAAAACGCTGAATTGGGAAAATTGCGGCATTAACATCAATGGCGTTCACCTGTCTCACTTAAGGTTTGCCGATGATTTGGTTTTAATTGCGGAAAATCTCGAAGATCTCCAAGACATGTTACAACATCTTTATGATGCTTCTTCAGAAGTTGGCCTTAAGATGAATATGTCCAAGACGAAGGTTATGGCGGATGTCTCTGGCATCACCGATCCAATTGTACAAATTGGATCTGAGAGGTTAGAGATAGTCGACCGATACGTTTATCTTGGAAATGTTCTATCCTTTGGCAAGAAGCATCAAAACATGGAAATCGCGAGAAGAATACAACTGGGATGGGCCGCGTTCGGCAAATTGGACGACATTCTTAAGTCCGCTGAAATACCACAGTGTCTGAAGACCCGCCTATATAACCAGTGTGTTCTGCCTACCATGACTTACGGTGCCGAGACGTGGACGCTCACACAGGAGGCTGTGTACAGGATGAGAGTTGCACAGAGAGCCATGGAGCGTGCCATGCTTGGTTGCCATGCGTGGTTCCCAACATCGAGATTCGAAGTCGAACAAAGGTCAAAGATGTTGGGAATCGTATAATGGAACTGAAATGGAGCTGGGCAGGACACCTGGCAAGGCAAGGTGATGACAGGTGGAGTAAGGCACTAACTGAATGGCGTCCAAGAACTGGACACAGAAACGTCGGTCGTCCTGCGGCAAGATGGGCAGACGATGTGGCGAACATCGCGGGCAGGACCTGGATGAGATTGGCACGGGACCGTAAACAGTGGCACATACAAAGAGAGGCCTATACCCAGCAGTGGGTGAAGTCAGGCTGTGGATGATGATGATGATGATGTATCGCGCTTGGACCAAGGCTCGCACGCTCAATGATCGTAACATCTCTTCCCTCAAGGTAGTTTTCAACAAGGCTACCAAAGTCTGCAAGAGGGCTCTCTCGAGAGCGAATGCCCAGCGCGTTGCTCGCGTTGGCCAAGAGCTGTTGTCGCACCCAACGGGTAGCCGAAGTTATTGGCGACTGGCCAAAGCGGTGCAAGCCAACTTTTGCGCGCCTCTCTGCCCCCACTGCGGTACCCTGATGGCTCGTTGGCCCATCGGCCGCTAGACAAGGCTAACCTCTTAGCGAAGCTCTTTGCGGCGAATTCGCGTGTCGATGACTGCGGCGCGGAACCACCTACCATCCCTCACTGTGGTTCCTCAATGCCTGATGTCCAAATCAGACAACATGACGTCCGTGCCGTGCTGCAGTCACTTGATGTGCGGAAGGCTAGCGGGCCACACGGTATACCGGCAGTCGTCCTTAAAAAATGTGCTCCCGAGTTGTCTCCAGTACTGACACGCCTATACCACCTCTCGTACTCTACTGGAATTGTGCCGGAGGCTCGGAGAAAGGCGAACGTCCAGCTGGTCCCCAAAAAAGGGGATAGGTCCGACTCAGCCAACTATCGACCTATTGCTGCCACCTTTGTCCTTTGCAAGGTTTTTGAGCGAATCATAAACAGGCAACTCATTCGCTACCTAGAAGATCACTCCCTGATTCATGATCGACAATACGGGTTGAGACCGAAACGATCAACGGGTGATCTCCTGGCGTTCATAATACACCTGTGGGGTGAAGCAATGGACAAGCACGGAGAAGCACTGGCTGTTAGCCTGGACATCTCCAAGGCTTTCGATAGAGTTTGGCATCGTTCGCTTCTCTCCAAGCTTTTGTCATACGGCTTGCCACCTCGCCTATGCGATTGGGTCGCCGGGTTCCTACATGAGCGCAGCATTCGCGTACTCTGCGAAAGCAGTGCCTCACAGTTTCTGCAGGTGAACGCCGGAGTGCCGCAGGGTTCCATAATATCGCCCACGCTGTTCCTTCTGCGACGACAGTACAGTACATCGGCGTTATTTGGGTCACTCTGCGGCAAAGCAGGCCGATGTAGTGGAGTCGAGACGGAAGATTGTCACTGAGCTGGACGAGGAGTTACACTGCATTTCTAAATGGGGCTCTGATAACCTAGTCCAGTTCAATGCCAAAAAACACAGGTCTGCGCTGTCACTGCTAAAAAGTCCGCATTTCTCCCCCAACCCTCCTTCCAGAGCAACCTATTACCCATCCAGACTGGTCTCGGTCTCTTATGTATGGACATACACAGCGACCTCAACCTGAAGAGCTATATTGAGAGCATTATAACCACAGCCTCACGTAAACTCGGAATTCTGAACAAGGTGAAGCGGTTTTTCACGCCGGAGCAATGTTGGCTTTTGTATAAGACTCAGGTGCGCTCCTGCGTGGAGTATTGCTCTCATCTTTGGGACGGATCCGCCAAGTACTTGCTCGAAGCTCTTGACAGGTTGCAAAGATGTGCTGTCCGTATTATCGGTAACGATGACGTTACGACCAGTCTGGAGCCGTTACAGCTACGTAGGGACATTGCTTCCCTTAGTGCTTTCTACCGCCTTTACCACGGTGAATGCTCTGAGGAGCTCTTTGACCTCATCCCTCTCTCTCCTTTCCTTTCCAGATCGACGCGTGCAGGTCTTAGAAGCCACCCTCATACCGTGCTGACCATCAAGACACGTTGTCACGTTTTATTTAAATAAGGGTCATAAATAAAACGGCAAAATTAAGTTATTAGGTATACTACATAAGCAATTAAGGTAGCAGGTATAATAAGCAGGTAGCAAGTAAAATTTTAAGATTCAAGGCCGTGGGTAGGTTTGAGATATGGTGAATGATAAGATCACTGGAGTGGCACTCCCCTGGAACTCCTTCTTCTTCTTGCGCTGCGACTCAGTCCTCCCCTCCCGTAGTCCAGGTAAGATGCCGCAAGTCGCGGCACGCGACAGCTTGGCAGTCGCCAGACGCAGTCTTCGAGGGTTAAAACAAACCCAAACGTAGTTCCTAAAGAAGCCAAAACTACAGATTAGCACCAGGATGGGTAAGCTCTGGTACTGCCACTAGTAACGCTAGCTGACTAAATAGTTTTTAACAAAGCGCAGGCAAAGCCGAGGAAAAAAGATAAGAGAACCAGGCTAGCATTTTAAATTATACTGGGATGAAGTGGCAGTACATAGAAGATGCAGAAACGGTTACAAGTAAGCAGTAACTGATGGCATTAATACTATTAATATAAATAACATTAAATCGTGATTATAGATCACGATCATAAATACGGTAAATTAATCGATAGACGTATCTCAAGGAAATTCGGGTCGAGTGACATACGGGTGCTCGTACCAAAGTTGAGTCGTGCCTGACGCAGGAGCTCGCTCGGCCCGCAGTCGCAGATCGTTCGCTGGTGGGGGTCGCCGATGCTTCCCTTCCGCGCGCCTCATCACCCGCGCAACGGTGCGACGATTAACCGTTTTATTTAACAATATTACTATAAGCCTAATTCCGAATTCAAGGATGAATAACTAATGTTACAACGTATCAAAAAGTTTTGACAATCGTTCTTTTGCCGAACTGCCCGTATGTGGAATGCGCTTCCCACACACGTGTTTCCTTCCTCTTTCTCTCCCGGGTTATTTAAGCGGGGCGTGAAAAAGCATTTATGCAGGCCGCCATAGTGTGAGCGTTCGGCATAGCGTGGTAGCACTGTGATGAACGCTTTCACTTCTTGGGCTTCACTGGCTGCTTTTCATCAGGCAGAGTGAAGCCATTATGGCGTGCCACAATAAAAAAAATAAAAAAATAAAATAAAATGGTCACGTCATGAGGAGACCGGAAGATCACTTGACACGAAAAGTGCAGAAGTATAAAACCGCACCCAAAAAGCGCGGAAGACCCCCAACTCACATGGATCGCTGTAATTAATAATGACCTTAAAAATAATAACATAGACCCCATGACCGTCCAGGACCGACATATCTGGAGACAAAAAAATAGGAGAGCCGACCCCAATTAAAGATGGGATTAAGGCCGGAGAAAGAAGAAGAAATGGAATGAAAAATGAACGATAATAGAAAGTAGTATATAATGGACATTATAAAATGAAACACTGAAAAGTTCCTCGATTGAAATACTAAAATAACATAAAACTAAAGGGGAAATCTGAAATAATTTACCTATCCTAGTACCTTAATTAACGGTGGACTAAATAGAAACAACCGAAGCAAAGAAATGGCTTATCTGGACAGTCTTCACAGTAAGTAGCCACTTTTTTTGCTAATATTTTTGACCTTGGCTCTACCTATATTTTTAACATTATCCTTGTAACATTTATGGCAAGTTCGCCTGGTTTCTCTAACCGGACCAGATTTTTTTGCCAATTTTTGTGTTGTTCGTTTCGGTCTTGTATCAGGTAGTTAACCTATTCGTCTCTTATACACAATCGATTCAACACTCTTTTTCGGAACTCAGTAATCTGATTTTTTTTTGTCACATTTTGGTACTAAATTTGCGCATTTACCATGGCTGTACTCAGCAGCAAATTGATAGCCCATTTTTGATACCACTTTATAGATTTCCTCAATGAAGAAGAATAAACTGCCATTTGGTCTGACGAATTCACTGCACCTTTAGCTTTCTTGTAATCTGTTACAATTTGTGGCTTTGAATTGACTTTTCCTCTCTTCGTAACATTGACGAACTTATTAGAGTGCTTCGTTGATAAAACAAAAACGTCCCTTTTGTCTTTCCATTTCAGTACTGTAATTCCATCAAAACTCTCTTTCGCGATATGTCCGCCAAGTTCGGCCGTTGTCACGGCAGATGTTTTCGATTTTTACGAATGGTGCCAACTAAATGAGTTTCAGCACTTAGCAGCTCTCTGGCTAGATCCACACTAGTATACCATTTATTGGTAAACAAAGTGAGACCTTTGTTTAAATGGTTACTACATAACGACATGACGACATTGGTTGGCGTTGTATTAACTTGATCGCCATTTTTGCCAGCGTATACGTTTATTTTATAAGTGAACCCAAGAAGGATGCACAATTTAAATTCCTTGATATCATACTTGTGGCGTTTTTGTTTGTTGTATTGTCTAAATTGTAATCGACCGCGAAAAGGTACAACACTCTCATCTATGCAGAGCACTTCTCCAGATCATTTATTACATCAAGCAACTTCTGTATTGTGTGCAGTCTGTTTGTCGTATTAGCTCCATCTTCTTGAGAGAAATACAGCATTTGTAACAGCAATTCAAGTCGATTCCGGCTCATTATGCTTTTGGGATAAGTTTGGGCCATTATGTCATCTGTTGACCAATAATCGGCGATTTTTGACAGTTTTACCAAGCCCATGAAAATAATTAATCCAAACAACTTCTTAATTTCGGAAGCCGTTGTTGGTGACCATTTTCTAAATGCGAGCAGTCAGTGATGCTTCTTGTTCACTAGAAATTTTTTTGATAGCGTAAATGTTTGTGTCTCTCTCTATCATTTCAAAAACAGGTTCTGGTACTACGAGAATATAAAAATCTGCTAGAGACTTGTCTATCATAGCTCTTACGATACGTGGTGACAATCCCAAAAACATGGTAAAAGAAAGGATTGTCCTCTGATCTCCTCGCGGAAGGCTCCATCCAGTTGTCGATGTCGTTGTCGATGTAGAAGTGCTGGGATGAGATTGTAGTTCTTCGGTATCACTTGAGGTATTCGAAGATATAGACAATATACGCTGGCGTCTCATTCTTTTAGTTGGTAGAATTATAAAATCTTCTTCCAAGTCTGACAATTGGATTGTGTTTTCTCCTTCTTCTGTGTCTTATAACGCCGATGGAAAAGCTGCTATTTAAGAGACATGAAACTTCTACGTTTTCTATATCTATCAAGTCCTCTTGTGTTATTTCGAAGTCTTCCCAGTCTATTTTAAACTACCGCCTGTACACAATGGATAACGCTGAAGACGAACGACAGGTACGTTAAAAGACTGTTTACTTCGAGCGAATCAGATCTTGAATCACAAAAAAATGACGGCACACTTGGTTCACGTTATCTCACAAGTCGTTTTTAATAAATAAATAACTGACAAGTCCCCCGGAACCATCACCCAAAAAATTACACTCCGAAAGAAATAAATGCAAGCACACGTGCAAGCGGCCTTTTTTTTGGTTACCTATTGAAACGCATAAAAGTTTCGCCTTAAACTGACAATGCATCATGTTAATGGCCATAATCATCACTTGCCTTATGTCTTTTTTTCTTCTGTGGCAACACTTTTGTAAACAGCTGATCTGAATGTCTCCTGTGTAAAATTTGAAATTTAATTTATTATTTACTCATTTTACGCCAATTTTCCAATTCAATCATTAAGTTAAGTTGTGTTTTAGTGGTGAGCGTTTCGCTTTTAGTGTATTTCATGTGCAAAATCAAAAATTTAAGTAAAACTGTTTAGTGACAGTTACCGGCATGTAAGTGAACCGTTGTCATCTTTATGGTACCTACCCTTAATTCACTTAAAATCTTATAAATTTGCATAAATTGACGATTTGTTAATTATTATACGTATCTTGTTTAATTCCAACCACTTTAGTTGCGATTAACATACGTAAACATAACCTCTGTTTGTTGGTTACGCGACTACTCGTACAGCTGTTTACTTGTCACCTACATAGTATTTAAAAATTTGTATTTCTCTTTTATACAGTTCAATTTTTAAGTTTTCCCATAATGATGACTCGCAAGGCCTTGTCTCGTCAGGAGGAGTCCAAACTCCAACTGACATTAAATGAATTGAAGGCTTCGAAAGAGTTGTGTGATCAACTAAACAGAGAGCGAGATGACAACGAAAGGGAACTTTTGGAATCATTAGACAGGCATCAAAAGTTAAAAAATGAGTTGGTACAGTTAAATGACCGTTATATCGATGCTATTGATGCCCGGGACAGGCTCCAAAACATTGTGGACAGGTTCGACCAATGTAGTTCAGAGTATGACCAGGCTCTGAACTGCATAGATGAGTTGAAACAACAATTGCATGAGGCCAATAACAAAATTACTTTATTGGAAACATCTAAACTTAATATGACTGCCTCATTAAATCAAAGCTTGTTCGATGAGTTGGTAGTCTGTGCCCCCTCCATGGTTTCTGCGACAGCTAGCAGTCAGCCCACTGTCACTATAGATCTTACATGTGAAGAAAATAAAAATAGCAACCACTCAGTGAAGATTGTTGGCTGTAGCAAAAATAAACTAAAAAAATATATTAAGATAAATAAGTACATTAAGAAAACGCAAAAATTAGTTAAGAAGCACAAATTTTTTATTAAAAATGTAAAATTAAATAGAGAAAGATTGTACTTAATTGACAAATTAGATATATACTCGTCACAACTACACAATAAAAATTTAAAATATAAAAATGATACACAAATTCTACAAACTAAAATTGCACACCTAGAGGACTCGCTTATATCTATTACTAAGCAATATGATCTTTCACAAGGTCAAATAAAAGAACACATGTTGGCCATTGATGAACTGGTAGTCCTGTGTAATGGTAACAATGAAGGGATTGATTCACTCACAAGTAATTGTAAATGTAAACAGTTACCAAGCCGTTCATCAATCCCATGTGATTCTTCCTCTGTCGAATTGATTGATGTTTCTTCCAAAGGTTCCCTTACTCAGTGCACAATTAAAAATGTACCACAACTTATACCAACCAACCAGATTCCATGTAAGACAGATTGTAATAGTGACTTGGTAATATTTAGTGATGAATTTGGTAAAAACATGGGTCGGTTGTTATCTGACTTGGTACATTCAGTTATCAATTATTGTATACCGGGTGCTTCTTATCAACATATTTTGAAAAAAGCTGTAGAACATAAATATAAACCCAATAGCACCTTATTATTATTTGTTGGTAATAGAGGTAATCTGAACAAAACAAGCCTTCTAAAATGTTTAGAATGTTTGAATAAGTTAATTGTAAAGAAAATTATATTGTTTACATTACCTTATTGTAGTAGTTTGCCACAGGAGGAAAATTCTATTAGACATAAGCTTAACCTGACATTACATTTATTTTGCAAAAATGACATAATGCATTTAATTGACACTAACAATTATGTTAGTAATTTTTATTTGACAAGAGATAGTTATTATCTGCCAAATTATTTTAAGCGACAAATAGCTTTATCGCTATCCTATTGTATTCAAACGTCAGCCAAAAACTTGGCTAAACAAGTTGCTTCTATTGAGCAATGTATATTTGACATAGACGTCAGTAGTGTTTCTACTGACATTCCAATTAATTATTTAAATTAAATTATATGACAAAAGAGGAAAACTCTTGCGAAATGTTTGTTAATAAAATGAAATTAAATGAATGTAAAAATAGCTTTAGCAAAAGCCCATGTCAATCATTAAATTTAAAAAATGTACAATCTTTAAACATTGTCCACCAGAACATCCAAGGAATGATGGGCAAAGATTTGGAGATTGAATTGTTCGTGAACTGTAATAAAATTGATATTCTTTGCATAACAGAACACTGGCTTAAAGACCATCAGTTCATGTTCAATTTTAAGAATCATTTGGTAGGAAGTTCGTTCAGTCGAGGAAATGCAATACATGGTGGCTCCTTAATTATTGTTAGTAAAAAGTTTAAATTAAAGGAACGCAAAGACATAGTGAGCCTCTCGGTTGAGCGAACAATAGAAATAGCTTGTGTGGAGTTGGAGCAGTTTGTTGTATTAAGTGTGTACAGACCTCCTTCAGCATCATATGATTTTTTCGAAAAAGTTATGGATGAGGCATTACATAAAGTCCGTAATGTAGGTAAAACAATAATTGTTTGCGGGGATTTTAATATTAATTTGTTAGAAAATTCCACGATATCAACTAAAATTAAAAACCTATTTCTATCATACAACTTGAATCATTTATTTTTGGAGCCGACAAGAATAACTGCCACTTCGGCCACCTGTATTGATAACATATATACAAATGTAAAACCACTGGCTAAGCAAATTATTAATAACCTGGACTCTGATCATTGTGGCCAAATGGTCAGCTTTCCACACCAGCGTAAACAAGTGACGAAAAAGAATATCACTGTTGTACCAAAAACTGCAGGTCGGCTGGAACGCTTTAAAAGCAATCTAGATACAAAATTAAATTATTTAGAATACAATGACAACCCTAATGTCTTTTATAATAATTTTTTTAACATTTATTGTTCAGAATTTAATAAAACTTTTATTCCAAAAAAGATCTCAGTTAGTGGTACTGTAACTTTTAATGAATGGGCTACAATTGGTATTCACAGAAGTAGAAAACGCCTTTATGAACTTTATGGTGAACGCAACTATAACACCAGCGATGACTTCAAATTATATGTTAAAAGTTATTCAAAGTTATTCAAAAGAGTATGTCGATTAGCCAAGGCAAACTATCTGAGTTCTAAGATTAAGAATAGTAATGACAAAATAAAAATGACATGGAATATTATAAATAGTGAAACAGGAAAGGTCAAAAGTCGTAATAATGAGTATAATTTAAATTGTGATAATAAAACCTTGACTTCTGATGCTGATGTTGCTGCAGCATTTGAGAGGTTTTTTACTGACATTCCAGTTTCAACTACAAACGCCTTGATTTCCTCCCCCACTGTAGCTGAATCTGTTTTGAAGGAGAATGTTAAAGATTGTGAAAATAAATTCAGTTTTCAAAAAATTTGTGTTATAGATATAATAAAAACATTTAACACTCTCAATAAAAAGAAAACTGCTGATCTGTGGGGTAATTCCGTGGACGTCGCTAAATCTGTAATTATGACAATAGCTCCAGTTTTAGCTTGCATATTTAATGAATGCATTGACTGTGGTGTTTTTCCTGACCTCATGAAATATAGTAAAATAATTCCATTATTTAAATCGGGTAGCACTTCTGACCCCTCTAACTTTAGACCTATTTCTGTGCTACCCACATTTAGTAAAATTTTTGAAAAGTTAATACTAGATCAAATGCAAATTCATTTTTATAAAAATAAACTTTTACATTGTAAACAATATGGTTTTACTAGGGGTCGCTCTACAACTGACGCCGGTGTTGAGCTTTTAATCCAAATATTTGATACCTGGGAGGAATCACAGGATGCCCTAGGGGTATTTTGTGATTTATCCAAGGCTTTTGATTGTGTTTTACATGAAACTTTGGTCAGGAAGCTTAACCACTATGGAATTAGGGATGCTTCTTTGAGCCTTCTAATCTCATACTTGAGTAACAGGATTCAAAAGGTCGACATTAACGGTAAAAGATCTCCGGGATCAGTGGTTAAAATGGGAGTTCCGCAGGGTTCAATACTTGGTCCATTCTTGTTTTTGGTTTATATTAATGACTTACCTTATTTTGTAAAAGACAGTCATGAGATAGTATTGTTTGCTGATGATACTTCACTTTTATTCAAAGTGAAACGACGACACCCAAATTATGACGATGTGAATAATGCGGTCTCAAAGATTGTTCACTGGTTTAGTGTTAATAACTTGCTATTAAACGAGGGAAAAACCAAATGTGTAAGATTTGTATTGCCTAATGTTAAGCAGGTAATAACTAGTGTACAAATTAAAGATAAGAATGTGAATCCTGTGGACACCACTGTGTTTCTAGGCATCACGTTGGATGCCAAGCTTCAGTGGGGCCCACATATAGCTAAATTGTCGAATAGACTTAGCTCTGCGGCTTATGCAGTAATGAAGATCCGTCAGTTAACTGACGTTGATACAGCGAGATTAGTTTATTTCAGTTACTTTCATAGTGTAATGTCGTACGCCATTTTACTGTGGGGAAATGCTGCCGACATTCAAACTATCTTTGTGCTGCAGAAGAGGGCTATTCGAGCAATATATAACCTACAGGCTGGTGACTCTCTCAGAGAGAGATTTAAGGATATAAGTATAATGACAGTTGCATCACAATATATTTATGAAAATCTTGTGTATGTTCATAAAAATATTGAAATGTTTTCAAAAAACAGTGATATTCACAAATTAAATACTAGAAGTAAGAACAAATTAGCAGTGCCTTATACTAGGCTCCATAAAATAAATAATTCTTTTAAGGGTTTGTGTGTACGATTATACAACAAAGTACCAAATGATATTCAGAATTTAGATCTTGATAAATTTAAAATCAAAATCAAAGAAAAGCTTTATAAAAAAGCTTATTATAAAGTGTCGGATTATACAGAAGACAAAACAGCTTGGGTCTGACATGCTCCAAGTACCTACTCCAACAGCTATTTCTAATTGCCTATAATTAATTTATATAGAGCACCATATTTAATTAAACTATTTACATTCAAATTCATATTTTGTATTTTGTGATCTGGTAACGACATATAATATATATGTATTTTGTAAATGTCGTTGCTTCTGTGCGCTGTGGTTTCTTGCGCCCGTTCTTTGCCACAGTTAAAAAATGATGTCCTGAATGGGTGGTAGGTTAAAAAATATTTGGACGTTTCAAAGTACTTATTAATTGAGTTTATTGAATAAATATATTTTGACTATTCACTATTGACTATTGACTATAGCATAATTTCATAATGCATAACTTAAAAGACCAAAATTTAAAAGGCATAATTTTGATAAGCTTAAGTAACAAAAGGCATATTTTTTATTTGCCATAATGTTCAGAAGACAAAATATTCAAAAATTTTTTTTTATTGGCAACGGGTAAGCGCTTGGCCTTCATCTCACCTGATGGTAAGTGACGATAAGGCCGAAGGTGGAAGCGCGCTTCACCCGGAATCCTCAACCACTGAGGAACTGGCTATCTTATCTCAAACTGCCGGAACACAACAATGCGAGAAACATCGTTCTTATCTCGACAGACTTAGATAGATGGTGGTAGCTAGCCAGGCGGACTTAACAGCCCTACCACCAACCAAACCGAGCACACAAAGATGTAGCCCCCGCTGGGAATCGAACCCGGGACCTCTGGGTCTGAAACCGGTAGCTTAGCTACTAGACCACAGAGGCGGTTGAAATGCAATGACATGCAATAACAGTAACGGACAAAATCCCTAACTCTTACAGGATAACACTTATTTTATTTACCATAATTTCAAAAAGCATACATTTGGTATATTTGATTTAAAATACATTTGATAATTATAATAATCTGGAGATATAAATAAAACTTATTGATATAATGAGCAAAAAAGCGTGCAGCATGCAGCAGGCAGGTTTTCTGTCACGGCTCCGGCGCTGCGAGGCTCCGGCGGCGGTCACACGCGAGCTTATCGTCGCAGATGGTTTTCTTAGTTAAACCCACCTGCTCCTCAGCTCGCGGGCCGCCTCGCCCCTCCGCGCCTACGCGGGCTTGAATTACCTACACTCTAGCGTAGGGCAGCCAAGACTACGTGGAGTCGGTGTGGGCTTCTCCCACATTAGTCTAATGATATAATATTATATACCTACTTACCTATATTTTATATAACATAAAATATTTTATAATATCAATTTCATAATTTGTATTTGATAACATATAATTATTATATACTTAAAATAAACCTTTACTATATTTAAATATTTACATTAACATAATATTTTATTGGCTCATAACATTTACTTATTTACACATTTCCATACAAAGAAAAACTCGTCGGGCATTATTCAGTACCAGTTAATTGCCGTCCCATAGAATGGAGTCGCGCACACACCGAGCACAGTATAAATATGAGCTAAAGCAGTAAGGAAGCTACGTACAAATGCTCGAAACGACGCACGCCCACAGACGCACGTCTTTACAGGGCCCCTAAGCGGACATCGCAGTGCTCTCAGTAGCGCGTATCGCGTCGAGACGAGATGTATTGCGGGCGCTGTGCGCGCGATTTTTAAAAATGCCGCGAGTGTATTGCGTAGTATTACGACTGCTTGAACTCGGCTTCTTCAAAACCGGAGCTTTCGTTTTTTAAACTTCCTGCTGATGTTGAAAGGTAAGAATGATTTATTATTACTAAATAAAAAGTTTTTTCTTTTAAATAAATCGTTTAATTGTTTAGGTGATATTTGGCGTACTTACTTCAAAGATGTATAAAATGTCTTTGACTTACATAAGTATATTTATTGAGCGCGCGCTATTTTAATGGTGAAAAAAATAAGAATTGATACTACGAAACTTCATCGTTAATAAACTTTGCTTTGAAAATCGATACCTGAGGATCTGTGTGGTTTCTGACAATGAATCCGATAATAGAATGAGAAAAGTAGCCGCCATATTGAACATTTTAGTTATTTAACTGATTGCTTTGAAAATCGATATCTGGGGATCTGTGTGGTTTCTGACAACGACTCCGATATTAGTATGAGACAAAATAGCCTCCATTTTTAACTTTTTAGTTATTTAACCGATTGCTTTAAAAATCGATATCAGGGGATCAGTGTGGTTTCCGACAATGAATCCGATAATAGAATGAGGAAAGTAGCCGCCGCCATCATTAACTTATTAGTTTTTAATTTATTTAAAATTAAAAGTGACAACCCATAAGCTTTGCTAGTTATCTCAAAAAAGCGCTAACTAGCTGAGATACAGCGCTAACTAAACAAAAACTTTTTCAATTTTACAAAAATAAGAGGACAACCCTAACGCTCAATTGGCGCGTAGGTATATAAAACAAGAAAAAGGCCGAGCTTCCGTACTGCTTTAGCTTATAATTATACTGTTCACCGAACGAGCCTATTCTATTGTTCTATAATCTGGTCGGCGCACGCGCAGACCGCGTGCCGCCTCGATAGCCAGTCAGAATCTATGCTTAACGCCGTACGCACGTTCGATTGCCTCCCGCTAGTTTCCGACACGCTCGCTTGTAATCGCTTGCTTACATGTTTTATGTGCTTCACTATTCTGCTTGTGCTTAAATACCTATCTGCTGTGCTCTGTACTCCTTCTATCTGTGTCTGTGCTAAGTAAACGTGTTGTGACTGTCAAGTGCTGGACTTATTATTTCACCTTCTTCCAAACAGCTAAGTACCCTAGCATAGAACACTTAATATCTAGCGATACACACATACTCGGTTTTTCCGCGATACGTTTCTGTCACTGACTTTTTAAGCACAACCTTACTGCTTAACGTACGTATGTAAGTATGTATATAATGTAATAACAGAAAATAAATTTATGGACATTTACAATATTATGATTTATAAAACTATGAATTTTTTGACATATTATGTTTTGGAAGAGTATGACTAACAATATTATGAATAATACAATTATGCGTTTTAAAGTATGCCTAATAAAAGTATGACAAACAATAATATAGATTTTAATGATTATGGTTTTTAATAATATGTCAAATTCAAATTCAAATTATTTTATTTGTAATAAATGTGGTACATTACATAGGTGGAACAGGTTAGGTTGAGCATTGAACATTTAGCTAAAGTATTAGCATACAAATATTCAATCAATATAATAAAAGTAAAAAATTAAAAATAAAATACATAATTACTTATTCATTACACATTACAATCGTATCGTTTTTAATAAATTCATCAATTGTATAAAAAACATTAGATACTAACCATTTTTTTTAGCGTTAGCTTAAACCTACGAGTCTGCGTTATTATGTGTAGATTTGGAGCGTTCGGAGTCACTTTTACTGCACATCCTGTGGATAAGGATAAGGGCTTTGTGGTATCGTTCCAATCATTCCTTTACTTCCATTTTATCCAACTTTTCAGTGTTTTTACTAGCTTTTAAAACCAATTTCACATTCACTTTCCTTTTGTTTGAGTTGGCGTGAGGTAAATTTTCATACGTCTTTTCGCTGCGTAAGCGTCGTCCGCACTAGGGCACGCATGCAAATTCATTGAATTATATAATCGCACTCACAGTCACAGCCGTAGATTCTATTCACTAATAAGTACCGTTAGTTAAACAGCTGTGCGCCTATTCATAATTCTATGCAGCTTGATTCATTCGCTGCATTCGCTAAATATTCGCATTTCATTTTTTCATTTCATTTATTCCACGAACAAATAACTTTGTGTAGGAAATACAAATAAATAATACATTAAAAACTAAAAAAGAAAGAAAGTAACCTAAATCATAAATTAATTAATTAAAATCTAAATAGTAATTAAAATTCAAACATTCAATAAAAGTAACAAAATCAATACAAATTATAAATAAGTTCCTCAATTAAAGTAAACATGAATTAATAAAAATATAAATTTAAATAATCACAGACAATAAAATCAATCAAGTAAATTCATCAATACTATACAAACATTTTTCTAACAAGAAGCTCCTTAAACTGTTTCGAAATAAATTAACATTACCGATAGACTTAAGATCAGTAGGCAGAGCATTAAAAATTCTGACTGCTTGATACCTTACACTGTGCATAATTATTTTGAGTTTGGGCGCAAAAGAATTGTGTAAGTCCCTTCTCCGAGTCAATAAACGCTTTTCTCTATCATCAGGTGTTTCATATTTTTCAGGCTTTTTTACTAAATCTGTAAGTATAACTAATATATAAAGACTAGGTATGGTTAAAATGTTTAGTCTTTTAAAATGTTCCCTACAGGATTCCCATTGTGGGATTCGCACTATAGTTCTAATGGCTCTCTTTTGCAGTATAAAGGCTCTATTTAAATTATATTTGTATGAGTTGCCCCAAAACTTAATACTAAATCTTAAATGTGATTCCACCAATGCATTGTAAATGCAATAGTGTATTACCTACGTAGCAAAAAATCATATTCTTTGCATTTTATTATTTTTTCCTTTCAAGATGGCTGACAAACTTATTAAAAAACGTAGCTCAATTAAAGCAAAGCTTACAAATTTTAGCAATTATATAAATAATTTAAAGAGCTGTTCTACCTTATCCGACCTGCAACTTATAGAAATCGAGGGTAGATTTAGCAAATTAGAAGGCCTATATGCTGAATTTGATGAGTTGCAGACGGAGATTGAGCTGCTATCGGACAATCCGGAGGATGCCTACGCGGATCGTTTCAAGTTTGAGGAAAGCTATCATCCCGTGGCTGCGATGGCGCGAAGCTTAATATCTGCTGGGAGTAAACAGTGAAGGTCATCCGTGAGTTCCGTGGCAAGCTCTGATGAAACAGGTGGGACAAAGGACAATTTTATTCGCTTGCCTAAAATAGATTTACCCCGCTTTGATGGTAGCTATCAGTGTTGGCTCGAGTTTAGAGACACCTTTTTGTCATTAATTCATAGTAACAGTTCTATCGACAACATAACAAAGTTCCATTATTTACGTGCGTCCTTGAAGGGTTCCGCGTCCGAAATTATTAAAAATATCGACTTTCAAAGCGGAAATTATGAGATCGCATGGAGCTTGTTGTGTGATTGGTACAATAATAGTAGACTGCTTATTAGTAATCATGTTCAGGCCTTATTCAACGCCGAAGCTGTCGTAAAGGAGTGTAGTTTGTCGTTGCGTCGACTATTAGACGTGTTAAATAAGAACATTAGAGCACTAAAGGCGTTGAATGAGCCCACCCAGCATTGGGACACGCTTGTTATTTACATGATGTCGTTGAAGTTAGATAGTGTGACTAGTAGACATTGGGAAGAGCATCGTAGTTCTTTATCTTCCTCACCTACATTGTCTCAATTTTGTACATTTATCAACAACAAAGCTGACTTGTTTGAAACATTTTTATTACGACTGATAATAAAATTAAAAAAAATTTACAAAATAAAACTTTTATTAGTTGTCCGTTGTGCGAACAAAATCATTTTCTATACTCGTGTGACGCTTTTAGAAAATTAACTGTAGAAGACAGGTTAAGGAAAGCAGAACAATTTAATGTGTGCATAAACTGCTTACGTGTTGGGCATGTAGAAAAACGCTGTAGATTTTCTTGTTGCAAATATTGTACAAGTAAGCACAATACTCTTTTACATTTGGAAAAAATTGAGCCTTTAGCACAAAACCCCATGCCTAATGTTACGCTTTCTACGAATATACTGCATACTACTCGATGCAATGTTTTACTGTCCACAGCAATGGTAAGAGTGGTGAGCGAAAAAGGCGAAAGACTCAACGCCAGAGTCCTGCTCGACAACGGAAGTACGGCTAACATCATCACCGAGGAATTAAGCAGTAAGCTCGGTTTGTCTCGAATTGGTACAAAGTCAAAGTCAAATTATTATTTTAATGTAAACCTTTACAGGCACTTATTGACGTCAATAATAATAATAATAAAAAAACAGTTAACTAACTTATAGTTAAGACTTAACAACTAATCTAACGAATTATAGTCTGTGCCAGACAAAATGCGCATCGCTACCCCCAGTACCACTGCACGCCGAAACAGAATCGCGTCGAACCGAAATTTAAGCCGTGGTCATAGAATTGTGTAAACAAACGTATCCTGGTACGAGACAAAAATAGCGGGCAAGTGTCTCTCCCCTAGCGACACAAACGGCTAATATATAAAGGTAATTTATCGTTTTTTTTTAGGATGAAAGGTGAAGAATGATAAATCACAATGAATTGTTAACTTAAGTTATTACTTCAAGGAATAAAATTAAATGTGATTTCTATATCTTGATGTTGTGGTAAGTAATAGAAATTGGAAATAACTGAGTTTTTAAAGTAAAATAAAGTAACGGTTGAAATGAGTTTTGGAAAACATTAGTACCTAACCAATAAGGTTGACATTTTTAATCATTCAAATATCTTTTTTTATAAAAACTTAAGCATAGCATAAACATAAGCAAACTTAAGCAAGTAGCTCCAAGGTAATGGGTATTAATAATTTAATGAGTAAACTTTATTTTACTTCAATAACTCTCCAATTTATATTACTTACCACAGTATCAATACGATAATTGGAAATCATATTACACAATTCTATGACCACAGTTTATATTTCGGTTCGACGCGATTCTGTTTCGGCGTGCAGTGGTACTGGGGGTAGCAATGCGCATTTGTCTGGCACAGACTATAATAGCTCGTTAGATTAGTTATTAAGTCTTAACTATAAGTTAGTTAACTGTTTTTTTATTATTATTAGTATTGACGTCAATAAGTGCCTGTAAAGGTTTACATTGAATAAATAATTTGACTTTTGACTTTAAACAGTACACAATCTTGTAGCCTTACAATCGAGTCGTTGCACGAGGCTTACTCCTTTGAAATTAATTGCCTAATTATGCCCGAAATAATAAAGCTATTGCCATCTTCGTTAATTGATTTAAGACAAATACCAATTCCTGTTGGATTAAATTTAGCTGACCCTTCATTTAATGTGCCGTCAGATATAGACATTTTGTTAGGAGCGGAGGTCTTTTGGAACGTTGTTCTGGGTAATCACATAGATTTAGGTAAAAACCTACCCAAGTTGTGCAAAAGCAAATTAGGGTGGTTAATATCAGGTACTGTTGCACTTAATTCCCGTTCTAATAATATACATTCATGTAATTTTTCAAAAATCGACACTTATCCAAACTTAAATAAATTCTGGGAGCTTGATTCAATTTTACCTAAACACTGCCTTTCGTTGGATGAGCGTGCATGCGAGCAAAGTTTTAAGTAAAATACTATAAGTGACAATGAGGGCAGGTTTGTTGTGACGCTGCCGCTTAAGGCGGACCCAAGCGTCCTTGGTAATTCATACACAATGGCAAAGCGTCGTTTTTTATCATTAGAAAAACGGTTTGAGCGCGATCTTTTCCTTAAAAGGATGTACTTAGATTTCATGTCAGAATACGAAAGATTAGGACATATGACTGAAGATTCAAATGTTTCATTTAATTGTGAAAATAAAATAAATAATTATTTGCCTCATCACGGTGTTTTGTGCACTTCGAGCAAGACGACAAAGTTACGAACGGTTTTTGATGCGTCGGCAAAAACCACTTCAGGGTTGTCACTTAATGACATTCAACTCGTAGGTCCTACAGTTCAAGAGGACTTATTGTCAATTTTGTTGCGATTTAGACAGCACAAATATGTAGTTTCTGGAGACGTCGAAAAGATGTACAGAGCCATTTTTTTTGAACCCTAACCAACGTTCATTACAAAAAATTGTTATTAGAAAGGAGCCTACAGAGCCCCTTAAGACATACACGTTGAATACTGTTACTTATGGGACTGCGTCGGCTCCATACCTTGCGACTAAGTGTTTAGTTAGTCTGGCTGACGCTGCGCAGGATGAAGGGGTAAAGACTAGTATTCAACCCGACTTCATGGTTGATGATTACCTCGCCGGTTCAAGTACAATACCGAGGGCAATTAAGCTATGTAAAGAGGTCAAGTCTATTTTATCCTCAGCTGGATTTAACTTACGAAAATGGCAATCTAACAGCTCTGAAATTTTGAGAGAAGTTGTAGACACTGACGACCACTCTAGTATTAATTTGGATTCATCTGATAAAAATTCCACATCAAAAACCTTAGGTCTAGTCTGGGTTTGTAAGTCAGATATTTTATCATTTTCTATTAACATTGAGTTAGCTTCAAAAATTACAAAACGACATATTCTTTCGATTATAAACCAAATTTTCGACCCTTTAGGTCTAGTGGCTGTTTGTGTCGTTGAAGCAAAAATTATATTGCAAAGGTTATGGATAAGTAAATGCGAGTAGGACGATGAAGTGCCGCAGGACATTGCTGCACACTGGAATTCATTTGTCAGTATGCTTGGGTCTTTAAATAATTTAAAAATTCTTAGTTGGATTTTATGTAATGAGTCAGTGATTCACGAAATACACGTTTTCACAGACAGTAGCGAAAAGGCATACGGTGCTTGTTTGTACGTTCGTTCCATCGACACTTTAAAAAATGTAACGGTTCGTTTGTTAGCGTCCAAAGGCCGTATAGCACCTATTAAACCTACTACTATGCCTCGGTTAGAGCTCTGCGGAGCACTGTTAGGCGCAAGATTGTGTACAAAGGTGAAAGAATCTCTTACTTTAGTCATAAATCGGTGCGTATTTTGGTGTGACTCAACAATTGTGTTGAGTTGGTTATCCACCCAGTCAAATCAACTTAAACCTTTCTTGAGACACCGAGTTAATGAAATACAAGAGAGTACTTCTGGAGCTACTTGAAGTTATGTACCAACAAAAGATAACACCGCGGATCTTGTTTCTCGAGGTGTCAAGGCTGATCATGTCAGTAGTTGTAGTTTGTGGTGGTCAGGTCCATCATTTTTATTGCAAGATGAAAGTTGTTGGCCTCATTTTCCACATAATATCGCGAAACAGGATCTACCCGAATTTGTAATTTAATAAAAGATTCTGAGGAAATTACTTATACCAATATAAATAATCACATTATAATACAACAATTATTGCATAAATATTTAAATATCAATTATTTAAAGAGAATCGTAGCCTATTTACAAAGGTATATTTACAACTTAAAAAATAAACAGAATAAAACAAGGGGTCTACTTACAAATCTAGAACTTAAAAACTCATTAATAATTATTTTACGCACTGCACAACGCGAAATGTTCCCTAATGAATTTTCTATTTTAAATTTAGGACAAACATTGCCTCGTAAAAATAGACTTATCTCGTTAACTCCATTTTTGGATTGTGATGGCATCATTCGCGTCGGTGGTAGGTTAGACAATTCGCCTTACGATTATAACGTAAAACATCCCATATTGCTTTGTAGTAAGCATAGTATAACAAAGTTAATTTTTCAGTCACAACATATTAAACTACTTCATGCTGGACCACTGTTACTTTTGTCACATACCTATTCGTCAAAATAACTGGCCCTTAGCGGGTAGAAGTCTGGCAAAGACAACTGTAAGAAAATGTTTAAAATGTTTCAGGCATAAGGCCATAAACATTCAGACCATAATGGGTCAGCTTCCTACTTCACGTAGCAAACTTGAATATCCATTCCTAGATTCTAGTGTCACTACGCCGGACCACTACTGATAGCTGACCGAAAGGGTCGTAGATGCAGACTTATTAAGGTCTACATTTTTATCTTTATCTGCCAAGCCGTAAAGGCTGTTCATTTAGAGCTTGTTACGGACCTTACGAAAGAAGCATACATGGCGGCTTTAAACCGTTTCGCTTCGCGCCGTGGCAAACCTCGTACTTTGTCCGATAACGGCACAAACTTTGTTGGTGCGTCTAATCAGTTACGTGATTTTTACAGGCATCAAATATTTGCATCTCACATGGCTCGTGAAGGTATAGAATTTAAATTTGCACCAGCCTCTTCCCCTCACTTCAACGGCCTTGCTGAAGCCGCAGTTCGATCTACAAAACATCATTTAAAAAGGTTGTTACAAATTACACATTTCACTTATGAGGAAATGGTTACGTGCCTGACTCAAATAGAGGCTGTTCTAAATTCCCGGCCTCTTACTCCTCTATCTTCCGATCCATTAGATTTTTCTTCATTAACTCCGTCCCATTTCCTAATTGGAAGGCCACTCATGTCCGTTCCACATCGACAGGTGAAGAACAGCAGCGATATCAACCGGTTGCAACGATTCCAAAGAATGGAACACATCAGGCAGCACTTCTGGACCAGGTTTAATAAAGAGTATGTTTATCTGCTACAGCAAAAGACCAAGTGGTCTGCAACTTCAGAAGACATTGCTGTGGGAAGCCTCGTCCTTATTAAGGATAAGGCGCTCCCACCACTCTGCTGGCTGCTGGGTCGCGTCCGGTAGCTCAGCTCAGCACCAGGAAGGGCACAATTCGGCGTGGCTTCAACAACATCTGCCCACTTCCGCTTTCTTGAAGCAAAACGCTTCAACCCCGGGAGCATGTCCACGCACGGAAGGCGTGCAACACTGCGCGGGGCACGTGGGGCGCGGGTTCGAGCCTTGGCCGCGCATTACCATATATGGTCATTTTTCGATGCCGGCCACGGCGAGAATCATCAAGCCTCCCTGCCACTGCGTCCTAGCCGAGCACTACTTCGATGGCCGACACTTCCCTCCAAACCACACCACCGAACAGTGTTCTTTGTCTCCGTAAATCTATAATACCTAATTATTGTAATAATGTTCACTTTGCATTAAAATACAGTCCGCATATATATCCGAAGTTAGTTTCATTGACCAAACCCCGAAACAGTGACATTATTAAAGAATCAACTTCAGAATGGTCAAGTCCGTTATTAATTGTACTAAAAAAGAGTGATATCAATGGTGAAAGAAAATGGAGAATATTTCTTAATTACTTATAGGAAATTATATGAACGTATTGACGATAAATTTCCTTTACCAAACATAACCAAAATTTTGGATTCTTTATCAGGGGCTACGTATTTCAGTCATCTTGATCTTAATCAAGGCTACTATCAAATTAAACTAGACGAAGAAAGCAGGAAGTACACAGCATTTGTAGCAGATAAACATTACCAAATAAAGCGACTTCCTATGGGTCTAAAAACTAGTCCAAGCGCGTTTAGTAAAGCTATGACCATGGCATTATCAAAATTAAATTATGATAAATGAATAGTATATATTGATGATATTATTGTTATAGATCGCAATTCTCTACGTTAACCGCAGCATATCAATGACATGTTGCATAACGACAGCATAAATTCCTATGCAGACGATAGTGTACTGGGGATACGCTCTACACCGGACGAGCTAATATTTCTCGGGAATGCGTCATTGAGAGCCAGAATAAACTTGTGACTAACACCGAGAACATGTTAAGTCATGTCTCGAATTGGGGCCAACGTAACCTAGTCCACTTTAACCCTTCCAAACACAAGTTTGCGCATTTACCGCGAAAAAACATCCCTTCGTCGTACCCCTGAACTTTGAGGGAGCACTCCTTGATGCCAACCAGACTATTGGAATCCTTGGCGTCGATATTTCGAGTGACATTCAGTTTCGGGGTCATTTGGAAGGTAAAGCTAAATTAGCTTCGAAAAAGCTGGGTGTGTTTAATAAAGCATGTCAGTATTTCACGCCGGCCCACCACTTACAACAGCTGTACAAAGCACAGGTCAGGCCGCATATGGAATACTGCTCCCATATTTTGGCTGGAGCACCCCAGTACCAACTCCTTCCATTTGACCGCATTCACATCACCTTGATGGATGGCGGTGGTACTGTGCGTTTTTCACGAAATTTATTGAATCGAACTCCTGTAGTTCGACGCAAGTTGTGAAACCAGATCTCGGCGGCGGTATTTCCGGACCGTTAAAACTAAGGGATCTTCAAGAAACGAGTCTATTCCTTCCTTAAAGGCCGGCAAAGCGTCTGTGATTCCTCTGGTTTTGCGGGTGTCTATGGGCGGCGGTGATTACTCTCCATGAGGTGACCCGCCTGCTCGTTTGCCTCCTTCTTTTATAAAAAATAAAATGAAAAACCTTTTTAAAAAACAAGTATATATTTAAATGCGCTAAAAATAAAAAAAATAACTTTTACTATCAACTTATAACGTCGTTACACAATTTATATGATTTAAAAGCTTGTCGCGAGATTATGTAAGTACTCGTATTTAACTATACTTAGATTGAAAATTTTAATCAATCACATCAAGTTATCTAATTTACTTTTTATTTACACAAGTAAATATCGCGACAACCTTTTAAATCACATAAATTGTGTAACGACGTTATAAGTTGAGAGCAAAAGTTTACTTTTGAGCGCATTTAAATAAAAGCCTGTTTTTTAAAAACTGTTCTGAGTGGCTATTTTGTTGTGTTATATTTGTTTGTTAATATAATTGGTGACATAATTTATTTACGTATAGTATATCTAATTGGTGTGTAACGGTTTATTATAGTATAACATTATTAGTAGGTATATATATTGTGCTAACTTTGTTTTTTTTACGAAAAGCTTTGCAAGTTGCGCGTAGCAGTGCTTCTTTTATTCTCTCATTGTCTGGCACTTACGGAAGACCAGCGTCGCGGTGTGTCAGCATGCCACGACACTATGCTGAGTGGGTGCCATTTCAGTGTCATTTATATTTTAATTAGTAATAATAAAAAATAAATAATACTTACTATTTTTTTTGTTAATAACACTGTAAATGACGTTGAATAAATCATTTTCTATTTCTATTTCTATAAAAAGGTTTTTATTTTATTTTAATTTATTTTTTACTTTTCAGTTTTGAATTTAGACTTATTTAGGACTTATTTTAGGACTTATTTTAGTCATCTAACACTAAAGTGGTCGAAAATCGAAAAGACAAATCCAACGAACGCAAACTCGATGAGTTTCCGCCGTTTCGTTTAGGAGTTCCTATGACCACCTCCCGACTCCATCATCAGGACCCTGGACATAATTTAGGGACATAATTTAGCACTAAAGTGCTCAAAAAGACAAATCCAACGAACCCAAACTCGATGCGATTCCGCCGTTTCATTTATGAGTTCTTATGGCTCATCACGACCCTGGACATCATCTAGAATTAAAGTGCTCGAAAAGAAAAATCCAACGAACGCAAACTCGATGAGTTTCCGCTGTTTCGTTTAGGAGTTCCTATGGCCACCTCCCGACTCCATCATCAGGACCCTGGACATAATTTAGCACTAAAGTGCTCAAAAAGACAAATCCAACGAACCCAAACTCGATGCGATTCCGCCGTTTCATTTATGAGTTCTTATGGCTACCTCCAGACTCCATCATCATACCAGCTCAATTGTACCATAACATTGCATTGTCATCGTACTTACTCATTGTTATGTATTGAAACACGAGAGTCTGGCAAACAACTACTTTATTAATATAATACCCGCCCGCACAAGTTATTATAAAGATACCCCCAACATCTTTCCCTTAATAAAAACAATGCAAATATTACAATACATAGGTATTTATTCTAAGTTACTTATATATATAATATTAAGAGAAAACTTAATGAGGTAGGTACAAACATTTTAAAGAAATAATAGACTTTCACAATTTTTTAGTTTTACTTCTAGTAAGAGGTGGAGTATATTCTCGCTGAAACCCAGAGCCTGACGATGTTTGATAACTAATATCTTCATCGTCTGATATGTCACAATATTCTTCATCAGTACTTTGTATGTGAGCTGATTCGCTTAAATTGTAACTACAGGACGCAGACTCCTCAGGCAATGTTTTAATTAAATGTCGACAATTACGGCGATATATTCCCATCTTGTTCTTTATTACATAGGATCGCGGCGTTGGCGCTTTCGCCACAACAGTGCCTCGAATTTACTTGATTATTATTTATTTTACAATGATGAACATTGTAAACCAATACAATTTATTAGTTTACAATGTTCGTCATAATACATTTTATTTTTTATTTGTTTTTGGAATAACAATTGATGCTTTTCTTTATCTTTGCAATCCATTCTTTTCAATAAATCGGGGTGAACCGGAAGCCTACACTTGAGTCGACGCCCCATCATCAGCTGTGCAGGAGAATCCAAATCATCTCGAGGAGTATTCCTATAGCTTAATAAATTTAAATGAAAATCTGACTTGCTATCTATCGATTTTTTAAGAAGCTTTTATATAGTTTGCACAGCCCTTTCACTTTTACCATTAGACTGAGCATAGTAGGGGGATGAAGTTACATGATAAAATCCCCACTCTTTGGCAAAAGTTTTAAAATTACGACATGAATATTTAGGACCATTATTACTTATTACAACTTCCGGTATTCCATAACGCGCAAAATTTTCTTTCAATACAATTATGACGGAGTTGGATGAAGTGTCCTTAAGTTGCGATACTTCTATAAAACTTGAAAAATAATCCACTAATATTAAATAATTTTTCTTACCATACTCAAACAGAGTACCAATCTTATTCCACGGTAACTCTGGTATTGATACTGGATTCATAGGTTCTTTTGCCGGTTTATTAGAATTCTCCTGACATGTCTTACAATTTCGTACATACATTTCTATGTCTTCACTAATACCGGGCCAAAATAACACTTCACGCGCTCGCCTTTTGCAACGATATATTCCCATGTGCTCTTCATGAAAAATTCTTAACATTTCACATTTTAATAAAGATGGAATTAGAATTTGTTTGTTTTTAAATATCACTCCATCTACACAATATAGCTCGTCTTTCATAGAATAAAAATACTTTAAATAGTCTGGTAAATTATATTTATGATCAGGCCAACCTTGATTAATATAAATAATTAATTCTTTCAATACATTATCTTTTGCTGTTTCTTGTTTGACAATAGTAAGCTTTTTATGTGAAATGGGCATATTATTAACTATCATTTGAACATGATGCAAAACTGACTTGCTAATGCGATCATCGTACAACTCCGGTAAAGGCGCGCGCGACAAAGTATCCGGTATGAACCGGTACAGTCTCAGGAAGCTCGAATGGGATTTTTGAAATTTTGCATTCACAATGCTATATAAATAATTTTGAGTGGTAGAGCCACACTGCGTTGCAGCACACATTGGGCCGGCTCGCCCGGCGTAATACCACCCTCTCACTAATATTCGGCGTGAAATAATGGCACTTGGTGCTGTTGTGTTTCGTCCGACCAGTGAGGGTTCCGGAGGCCCCTTCCCCCCCCCCTCCTCCCAATTCCTATTCCTTCCTTAAACCTATTCCTCCCTTAAAGGCCGGCAACGCGTCTGCGATTCCTCTGGTTTTGCGGGTGTCCATGGGCGGCGGTGATTACTCTCCATCAGGTGACCCGCCTGCTCGTTTGCCTCCCTCTTATATAAAAAAAAAAAAAAAAATATAGGATAAAATGTTTACTAGAAAAAAATCAACCAGTCTCAGGAAGCTCGAATGGGAAAGTCACTATTAAATCTTAATATCATTCTCTGCAAGCGTGCTGGGATTAAATCGATTGGTTTTTTAAATATGCTTTCCAATGGTTTATGGTCTGATTCGATTACTACTCTATTCTTTCCATAAATATATTGGGGAATTTTTTCACATGCAATCACGATAGCTATCATTTCTTTTTCAATTTGTGCATACCTAACCTGTGTATCTGTAAGAGTACGTGAAGCGTACTCTACTGGGCGCCCCCTTTGCAACAGCACTGCACCCAACGCCACACTGCCAGCATCTACCGATATTGCAACGGGGCCATTAACATCACACAATGCTAACACAGGTGCTTGACATAATAACTGTTTTAGTTTTTCAAATGCACCTTTATGACCATCTTCCTAACTCCATAATGTATCTTTTTTCAACAATCTAGTGAGTACATAAATATGTTCCGAGTAATTAGGTATAAACTTTGAAAGATAATTAATTACACCTATAAACCTTTCCAAACCTTTTCTATCAACTGGTTTTGGCATATTTGCAATAGCCTTAATTTTCTCCGGATCTGGTTTCATTCTATGTTTTCCGAAACTAAGACCTAAATATGTAACTTCCTCTACACATATGCGGCACTTTTCTTTATTAAATTTTAAATTAATTTTGCGAGTCCTATTAAATAATGCTTTTAAACCCTCATCATGCTATGACTTTGAACGGCCCCAGCAAATCAAATCGTCGCTGAATGAGTCAACCCCTTCCAGGCCTTCTAGCAGCTGATTTAGCTTGGCGTGGAACACTTCAGGTACACAGTTTAAGCCAAAGGGTAAGCGTAAATATTGATACCTTCCGAAAGGTTAAGAAAAGGTACATAAATGTGCACTTTCGCTATCTAGTTGTACAGCCCAAAATCCTGATTTAGCATTTAGAACTGAAAAGTATTTGGCTCCATGAAGCTTCGTAGCAAAATCATTTATCGTTGGAAGTTGAAAAAGAGCACGCTGTATAGCAACGTTAAGCGGTCTAAAATCTAAGCATAAACGCAGTTCCACATTGTTGGTGCGAGAGGCACCAACATACAACGTAGTTAAAGGGAAAGGCGGGAAGGGGCTTACCTGGAGTCCCGTATAGTAGGCACGCTCACGAGCTGGTCTATGATCGCGCTGGCGCAAGCGGCGCGGGCGATGAAGCGGGCTGTCGATATTGAGGGCGGTAACACACACACACACTTCACTAGGGCGTCGGGGCTGGTCGAGGGCGTTTAGGGCGAGCTGATAGCACTAGCTTTGTGTCACTGTACACTTCACATAGGGCGTCGGTGCTGAGTTCAAGGGCGCGTCACGCGTGGCTTCGCCTTGAGATGTCGTTGCACACTGATTCGGCGCCAGACGGTGCGGGCTATGCAGCCGCGCTTCGCCGGCGGCGGCCCGCTCGCCTCTCATTGGCCGTCGAAGGGGCGGCAGCGATTGGTCGTTGCGGTTGTGGCGCAAATATCTTTCCGGGCAGGAAAGGGGGTAGGAAGGGGGGGGGAAGCGGAAGTATAAGGAGACTACAGCCTCGATTCATGCTGTGTTGAGTTAACGTGTGGGTTTGTACATGATGAGTTGAGAGGAATGCACGTGTGTGATTGTATGAGCAAAATGGGCAACGCGCAAGGGCGTGCGCTGGGCATAGTACCATATAGGCACGGAAGGCGTGCGCTGGGCATGGGACCATATAGGCACGGAAGGCGTGCGCTGGGCATGGGACCATATAGGCACGGAAGGCGTGCGCTGGGCATGGGACCATATAGGCACGGAAGGCGTGCGCGCTGTGGCGCAACGCGCAACGGCGCAATAAAAGCGACCGCAATAAAAGCAAAAAATAAAAAGCAGACTGCATGTGTGTGTGTGTGTGTGTGTATGTGTTGCAGGCTGATGTGTGTGTGTGTGTGTATATGTTGCAGGCTGATGTGTGGTGTACGTGTTTGTACGGGATTATTGTGTTGTGCAAAGGCGTGGGCTGATGTCATGCACCGTATAGGTGCGGGCTGACTACATGTGTTTGTGTACTACTAATAACTAATTAATTTTTATTAGGGCACAAATGAAGTAAAGTTACGGGAACAAATGAATTTAGGAAATGATGGCACAAAAGGAAAATAAAAAGATGACTATCTTGTGGGCCGAAATAGTTATTTTATATATATAGCGGACTGTATTAAAGTTAGGGGCTGATTCGGGGCTGATTATGTGTTTACTGCTGCGACCCATGCGGCTGGCTCGCGTGCGCAGACGCATGCAACGGGCTATCGGTGGGTCTCTGCCTCGCGGTGTCCCGTAGGTGGGGCAGTAGCCACCGCGCCGCCGACTGTGGCTGGCTCTGCTGCGTCGTGTCGTCCGGTCGGTGAAGGGACGTGTGATGCTCGGTGCGCCCACACACCTTGCATCCCTTCACCGACTTGCACTCGTCCGGGTAATGTGGCCCGAGGCAGCGGGAGCAGCGCTCGCGCGACAGCACGAAATCCCACCGGCCCTGTGTCGGCTGGGCATTATAGCGGGTGCATGTGATGAGCTTGTGCCCCCTTTCCCTGCAATAGGGACAGTAGAGCGTATTTGGGCTAGGCCCGGCTTGCGCGTGCATTGTGAATGTAGGTGTCTATGTCTATGTCTATGTGTTATATGCGTGGCACGAGTCGAGGCGAAAATATTAAATGTGGCGGGTAGAGTGAAAAAAGTCGACTGTTGCTAAGGTCTGGTATCCGGCTCGAAGGACCATAAATGTTGGTGCGAGAGGCACCAACATGCGACGTAGTTAAAAGGAAAGGTGGGAAGGGGCTTACCTGGAGTCCCGTATAGTAGGCAGGCTCACGAGCTGGTCTATGATCGCGCTGGCGCAAGCGGCGCGGGCGATGAAGCGGGCTGTCGATATTGAGGGCGGTAACACACACACACACTTCACTAGGGCGTCGGGGCTGGTCGAGGGCGTTTAGGGCGAGCTGATAGCACTAGCTTTGTGTCACTGTACGAGTTCAAGGGCGCTTCACGCGTGGCTTCGCCTTGAGATGTCGTTGCACACTGATTCGGCGCCAGTTGGCGCGGGCTATGCGGCTGTGCTTTGCCGGCGGCGGCCCGCTCGCCTCTCATTGGCCGTCGAAGGGGCGGCAGCGATTGGTCGTTGCGGTTGTGGCGCAAACACCCATTCTTTTTGGCCACAACCACTAATGCGTTAACCCACAGCGTCGGGTGCATAACCTTTCTGATAACACTTAACTGAATCATTCTGTTCAGTTCATCTTGTAACATATCTCGTAGCCCTAAGGGAACTTTTCGACGAGCACAAACAAGAGGCGGTACGGATTTGTTTACAACGATATGATATTCACCCGGTAAACACCCTATTCCATTAAATAATTCCGAATTTTCTGATTTATATTAAAAATAAATTCTTTTAATTAAACCCAGCTCCAAACAGATTGTCGACCCAGCACACTTTGACAACAGATTTTTGCAATTGCAAATTTTAAATTATACACTTTATTTTTATACCTCCATGACAAATAACCAACTCCTTTTAACGGTATCAAATCTCCACTGTAAGATTCAATTTAATATTTTCTTTAACATTAATCATATCAGTGTTGTAACCTAATATTAAAAATCGAGCATATGACAAAACATTAATATCCGCTCCAGGTGTCTAATTTAAACTTCTCGTTGCTAAACTCACCCCTTAGAGTTTCATACCAGTTTTCCGACGAGCAGTTCAACTCCGACACATTGTATAACATCGATATATATATAAAAGGACCCGTCGTCCTCGCCGCTCTGATCACTGCTACACACAGCAATGTCATACATTTTTTTACTTTAGGACTCTTTTTAAGCTTACACATTCTTGCAAAGTGACCACTATTCTCACACACGTAACACTGTACAGCAATTGCCGGACAGGAGGTGGGCTCAGAGCACTAACCTCCACACCTCTCACAAAACCGTGATGAGCTCTGATGACGCACCCCGGGTAGGGCCGCAGCCCCGGCGCGCCCCTGCCGCCCGAAGCCGCGCCGGCCGCCGCGGGACCCGCTGCCGCCGCGCACGCCGACCGCGTCCACCTGCACCTGCGCCTGCACAGACCCCAGGCCTGCACGCCGCGTTTCCAACAGGCGGTTGCTGTCACTTGAAATTTCATCGAAGGGGCAAAAACGGTTTTTTCTAATGTTAAATCATCTGTTCTCAATAACCGATCTCGTACGACTATATTCCTTATGCCGCACACAATACGGTCGCGAATAAGTTCTTCTTCTAATTATTGAAATTCGCAACTTTTAGTTAATAATTTCAAGGCAGTCACACTGATTAATTGATTCACCGATTTCTTGGTTTCGTGTGAAAAAATTGTATCTCGCCAATGTAATATTTGGTTTGACACCGAAATAACCGTCAAATTTTTTTATTAGCTCGATTACGTCATCTCGCTCGCTTTCTTGTTCGAACGTAAATGTCTCGTAAACATCAAATCCATCCGGACCTATCAGGTTGATCAATAAACTAGCTTGAACATCTCCTTTTTCCTTGTGCACCCCAGATGCTTTTAGGAACAAGCTAAACTGCGTCTTCCAACGTTTCCATGCGTCAGCCCGGCTGACGGAGCTGCTCTCCAGACTCAACTCCGGCGGTGGTCGTTAACACCTTTGTTGATTAACGTTTTGCACAAGTATTTACCGCTGCCACCATGTTATGTATTGAAACACGAGAGTCTGGCAAACAACTACTTTATTAATATAATACCCGCCCGCACAAGTTATTAAAAAAGTTACCCCCAACACTCATGCATACAAAATTTCAGCTCAATCGGTCGAGGAGAACTGGTCTTAAATTCAGTTGCAAGATTGAGAAGATGTACGCAGATGACAAAAAAATATATATTTTTTTTTTAAAATGGTTCACCAAACGGGACGATACACAAGTGCGATAGAAATATTGAATACATACATATTTAGTAACAATGAGTGGATATCCTTCTTGAGGCGAACACAACATGCAATGAATAATTTAACGCTCTACATAAGATTTTATACAAAAATAATAAATAAATTATAAAATAAAATATACACTATCAGATACTATCAATGTCGTTGATTTGAAAAGTGTGATTTTTTACAGATGATACAGATGCACTAAAAATATCTACATCACGACAGATTTTGTTATATGCTGAACACATACGATATAGTGGAGAATGCTGAGCATAAGTGGTGCGACATGAAGGCAAAACGAATGTCCTTCTGCTACGGAGGCGGCTGCATGCACGTGGCACAGAGATATTAATTTTGTTCAGTAGATCAGGGCTGTCCACTTTCCCATTAATAAGTTTATGTAGAAACAAAATATCGGCTACATCACGTCTACACTCCAGTGGGGTCATTTTAAAATAAACGAGCCTAGACTCGTAAGACGTTAGATCACGGCATAAATTATGAGCAAAAGATAAATGATATAAAAATTGTTTCTGCAACCTTTCCAATCGCTGTATATGCACCTTGTAAGACGGGCTCCACACAGGACTACAATACTCTAGGAGTGAACGAACATAACAATTAAAAAGAATTATAGGCACTTCAAAGTCATTGAAAAATTTTGTTTGCCTGATCACAAAGCCAGACAAACGTGCTGCTTTTTTAGTGATGGAGTCAATGTGATCACGGAAGTCCATCTTTTTATCAACTGTGACGCCCAGATCCCGCATGTTTACGACTTCACTAATTGGTACGTTGTTTATGTAATAAACAGCAGGCATGGGAACACGCTTCCTCGTAAATTTCATAAAGAAACATTTAGAATTATTTAGTTGCATTTTGTTACGGGAACACCAGTCGCTTATAGTATTTATGTCATTCTGTAAAACAACAATGTCTTCTTGTGTACGAATCGTCCTATAAATTTTAAGGTAGTCAGCAAACATTTGGTATCCGGATGTCACAGTTGTACACAAATTGTTAATAAATACGAGAAATAACAAAGGTCCCAGATGAGACCCTTGGGATACTCCAGATGGTACAAACTGAGCTGCAGATTTGAAACCTCGAATCGTGACAAGTTGAGACCGATTGCGAAGATAGGACTCGCACCATCTTAGTAGGGAACCGCAGATTCCAGCGTGACCCAACCTCTGCACAAGCAGACCGTGATCAACCACATCAAAGGCCTTGGAAAAGTCCATGTAAATGGCGTGAACCTCACATTTGGCTTCAAGACCTACAGAGACTTCACTGACATAACCCAAAAGGTTTGATGTGGTTGACCGTCCCGGCAAAAAACCGTGTTGGTGGGCATCTAACATTGGCCTCAAGTGCCAAGACAATCTTTTCTGGACCAAACATTCAAACAACTTGCCGATGGAAGACAGTATTGAGATGGGCCTATAATTCATTATATCACTCTGATCACCCTTTTTGTGTATTGGAGTAATATGGGCGAGTTTCCATTTTGTCGGAAAAACGCCACATAGAAGAGACTTATTAAAAATGTAATAAAGGGGTTTTACAAGTTGAGATGAACACTTTTTTAAGAATAAGGGTGGAATCGAATCAGGGCCTGGGCCCTTGTTAACATTAATTAATTGAAGAGATTTTAATATGTCCGATTCAGAGAGATAACATGAACCGAGAGAACCCCTATCACCTCCTGCCTCTTCAAGTGTAGCTACATTGGATGTTAGATTGTTGCTGTAGGTTGAATGAAAGTATTCCGAAAACATATCACAAATTTTTTGCCCTTGAACATTTTGTCCATTGAGAGACACTTCGTCGGGAATACTACTAGTATTGGACTTTAATGTTTTTACAAAAGTCCAGAAATATTTAGGGTCTTTTTTAATGTTATTTTTAGCTTCTGTCTTTAAGTAAGAAATGCATTCCTGAATAAGCTTATCACAACGATCGCGAAGGATTTGATAAGACACGAGATCCATTGGATTTTGGTATTTTTTATATCTGCTGTGAAACTTTGCTTTCTCTTTAAGTGCATTGATTAAAGAACGTTTAAACCAAAAAGGATAGTTATTGCCACGTTTACATCTCATCGGGGTATGATTAGCAATTATGTTTGTGACGAAATCGTAGAAGATATCGACAGTTTCATCTACAGTTTGACTAGTTTTAAAATGATCACTCCAGATTATTTCTTCTAAGTCTTTTATAATACCCGGGTAATCGGCTTTGGAAAAATTTAAGACAGTGTTCTTCTTTATTTTTGGAGGTTTGTAAGACTTTTGTTTTAAAAATAAATTCAACGTAGGGTGATGTAAATCTAATTTCACTAGTGGAGAAGGACAAGAAGTTACTATAAATGAATGGTTAGAATTAGTAATAATTAAGTCTAGTACTCGATAATTAGCGTTCAACACTTGGTTGACTTGAAAAAGCCCATTGAAGGACAAAGCGTCAACGAGCAAGCCTTCAATCTGATTTGAGGTCGAATTAGGGAGTAGAGATCCTGAATTGGTGTCATATTGCCAATCTATACCAGGCAAATTAAAATCACCCGCCAGTAAAAGTAAAGATTTCCGAGGCATTTTATATTGCACAACATTAGTTATCTTTGATAACAAGTTATCAAGTTGATTATATGTGACTGGGGGAGGAATATATAGAGTGCAAAAACATAAAGGGACCGTAGAATTACCCTGGGTAAGTTTGATCACAACCCAAAGGTCTTCCCCTGCGGACTCCCAATTTAATTTACGAATGGGTTGAAACTTATTTAACACTGCTATAAGGACTCCACCTCCCTCTACTTTATTAGAGTTTGTAGAACTTCGATCTCTTCGAAAGACCGTGTATCTATTATCAAAAAGCTCGTTATCAAAAACTGAGTCATTCAGCCAAGTCTCCGTCAACAGAACCACATCCGCACCCTGTCTCAGCACATTAGTTAATACTTCATACGTTTTAGTTCTAAGACCTCTTACATTTTGATAAACAATATTTAAGTTAGCACATTGAAATGAAGGGCTATACAAGGATAGCATCAGACAAACTACACAAATTTAAGAGAGTTGAGAGAGTTCAAGTCTCTAACCACGAAACTTTTAGAGGTGGGGTCCTTTCTCATGTAAATACGTCCGTTTCGAACCCACACGAATTGAACCTTATTGTCTTTTGCAACTTTTCTAACCGCTGCGTGCAGTTGTTTGTTTGCGGGAGACAGGTGCTCGCAGACGTATATGGGCCTCTTATCTCCGCTAAGGCCTAGATGCGACGAGTTGAGTTTTTCTGTGTAGCGGGTCCTGTTAAAGGTTTTAACGCCAGCTAATATTTTGTCACGGACTAAAGGACTAGGCAGCTTCACCACTATCGAGCGAGGTCGGGTTGATTCCTGGTTCACCTTAGCCACACGATGATAGTTCAGAAGTTCGTGATCCGGCAAGGCACAGCCCACAGTTGTGGCCAGTTGCCGTACTATTGTCTTCAAATTTTCAGATCTATGTTCAGGAACACACTGAATTTCTAGATTGCTTTCTCGCGATAGTTGCTCAATTTGAATTAATCTTTCGCTTAAATTAGTGACCTTAGAACGTAAAGCACTATTTTCAGCCTCCAAGCAGTCCAGCTTTGTTGTTTTAGAGTCTAGGTTAATTAATTGCCGTCCCATGGAATGGAGTCGCGCACACACCGAGCACAGTATAAATATGAGCTAAAGCAGTAAGGAAGCTACGTACAAATGCTCGAAACGACGCACGCCCACAGACGCACGTCTTTACAGGGCCCCTAAGCGGACATCGCAGTGCTCTCAGTAGCGCGTATCGCGTCGAGACGAGATGTATTACGGGCGCTGTGCGCGCGATTTTTAAAAATGCCGCGAGTGTATTGCGTAGTATTACGACTGCTTGAACTCGGCTTCTTCAAAACCGGAGCTTTCGTTTTTTAAACTTCCTGCTGATGTTGAAAGGTAAGAATGATTTATTATTACTAAATAAAAAGTTTTTTCTTTTAAATAAATCGTTTAATTGTTTAGGTGATATTTGGCGTACTTACTTCAAAGATGTATAAAATGTCTTTGACTTACATAAGTATATTTATTGAGCGTGCGCTATTTTAATGGTGAAAAAAATAAGAATTGATACTACGAAACTTCATCGTTAATAAACTTTGCTTTGAAAATCGATATCTGAGGATCTGTGTGGTTTCTGACAATGAATCCGTTATTAGAATGAGAAAAGTAGCCGCCATATTGAACATTTTAGTTATTTAACTGATTGCTTTGAAAATCGATATCTGGGGATCTGTGTGGTTTCTGACAACGACTCCGATATTAGTATGAGACAAAATAGCCTCCATTTTTAACTTTTTAGTTATTTAACCGATTGCTTTAAAAATCGATATCAGGGGATCAGTGTGGTTTCCGACAATGAATCCGATAATAGAATGAGGAAAGTAGCCGCCGCCATCATTAACTTATTTGTTATTCAACCGATTGCCTTGAAAATCGATATCTAGGGATCTGTGTGGTTTCTAACAACGACTCCGTTACTAGTATGAGACAAAATAGCTTCCATCTTGAACTTTTTAGTTATTCGACCGATTGCTTTAAAAATCGATATCAGGGGATCTGTGTGGTTTCCGACAATGAATCCGATAATAGAATGAGGAAAGTAGCCGCCATCTTTAACTTATTAGTTTTTAATTTATTTAAAATTATAAGTGACAACCCATAAGCTTTGCTAGTTATCTCAAAAAAGCGCTAACTAGCTGAGATACAGCGCTAACTAAACAAAAACTTTTTCATTTTTACAAAAATAAGAGGACAACCCTAACGCTCAATTGGCACGTAGGTATATAAAACAAGAAAAAGGCCGAGCTTCCGTACTGCTTTAGCTTATATTTATCTGTGCACCGAGCGAGCCTATTCTATTGTTCTATAATCTGGTCGGCGCACGCGCAGACCGCGTGCCGCCTCGATAGCCAGTCAGAATCTATGCTTAACGCCGTACGCACGTTCGATTGCCTCCCGCTAGTTTCCGACACGCTCGCTTGTAATCGCTTGCTTACATGTTTTATGTGCTTCACTATTCTGCTTGTGCTTAAATACCTATCTGCTGTGCTCTGTACTCCTTCTATCTGTGTCTGTGCTAAGTAAACGTGTTGTGACTGTCAAGTGCTGGACTTATTATTTCACCTTCTTCCAAACAGCTAAGTACCCTAGCATAGAACACTTAATATCTAGCGATACACACATACTCGGTTTTTCCGCGATACGTTTCTGTCACTGACTTTTTAAGCACAACCTTACTGCTTAACGTACGTATGTAAGTATGTATATAATGTAATAACAGAAAATAAATTTACGGACATTTACAATATTATGATTTATAAAACTATGAATTTTTTGACATATTATGTTTTGGAAGAGTATGACTAACAATATTATGAATAATACAATTATGCGTTTTAAAGTATGCTTAATAAAAGTATGACAAACAATAATATAGATTTTAATGATTATGGTTTTTAATAATATGTCAAATTCAAATTCAAATTATTTTATTTGTAATAAATGTGGTACATTACATAGGTGGAACAGGTTAGGTTGAGCATTGAACATTTAGCTAAAGTATTAGCATACAAATATTCAATCAATATAATAAAAGTAAAAAATTAAAAATAAAATACATAATTACTTATTCATTACACATTACAATCGTATCGTTTTTAATAAATTCATCAATTGTATAAAAAACATTAGATACTAACCATTTTTTTAGCGTTAGCTTAAACCTACGAGTCTGCGTTATTATGTGTATGCGTAATAAAAAATTGCTACAAGCTATTATGCTTTTTGAATTGTATGCCCTAAGATGTATGTTAATTAAAATTATGGCAATAAACTTTCTGCGTTTCAATGTGTCAACCTTTTTTTATCTAGACTCTAGACAATAAAGGCACAAAATGCAAGCGTCTTTCTTTAATTTTTGCCACTTTTGTGTTAAAGTAACATAGAAACATTGTAAATAATACAACTATAATACAAAATAACAGCCCTTAGCTGTTTCATCCGTCCGTTGGTCCGTACCCTACCTACTATAGTGTGTGAGCGACGGTGTGACCCGCGTGGCCCTGCGGGAAGTAAAAACTGATTTCTTTTCTCATGGGCCACGGGGGACACCATGTGCTCGACGTTAGTTTTATTCGAAATTATAGCGAAAATAAGCTTGAAATTAAATTATAGTAGCAGGTATTGGTTTATTCTATCGATTATATGAATATACGAGTAAGTTAACGACGAAAATTGGCCAAACATAAATTTTTTGATAAGGCTTAAACGTTTGACTATGTGCGCTTTTGACATTCTGCGCTTTTGACAATCTGCGCTTTTGACTATGTGCGCTTTTGACATTATGCTCTTTTGACAATTTGCGATCGTTTGTCATTTTGCGCTTTTGACATTATGCTCCTAAACGGCCCACATGGTGTCCTCCATGGCGTTCAACGTGATAAGCGAGTGTACGAGCGAGGCGGGCGATTACTCGCGCCACTCGCTCGCGGCGGCCGAGCCGAGCGTACAGCTATGCGATTCTCTAAGCGACACATAGACGCTGCGCGCATGGCTGTGATCTGCTGTCTCTTTCCAATTCTATGAATATGAAAGAGACAGAGTCAATTCTCAGCGCTGCGGCAGCCGCTGCTATAAACCCACCTAGCAAAATTTCCTCTTACACACATCCCAAGAATACTCTTAAATCATACGATTTAACCAGTCTTATAATAACTCCGACCAAACCATATTTGGGATCTGCCGCCAATGGGAACCCCAGAGTTTGGAATGAAAAGTTCCATTCCCTGCAGTATCACATCCACGACAGAGTCGGCGGCGACATCAGGATCATCCAGCGAGAAGAAGCCTGCCACCATAGGTAGGATGCAAAGAAACTTCGCATCCCATCCCAGTCCGCTTACCTGTAATGCCAGACACGACGACTGGCCGCTGGTTGCGCTTTTGAAGTTTCTGTCCATTTTGTCAAAAAATAAACTTTTAATGTCATCTATAGGATCATCTTGGAATACATTTGAACATTTTATTTAGTTGACATGCAAAATTAGCACTGTCCCATAGAAAATAAGCTTTAAAAAGTGAAGTGAGAAGCAAAAATGACACTGTCCAAATTGACCACTCACAAGGCGGCAGCCATGTAATTTTTAGTATGGTTCAGAAATATTTTATCAAATTCTTCTCGATTTTTATTGTTTTTAAATAAACAATAAAACAAAGTTAATTCGTGTCTCCTTAAGTAATTTTTCTATTACATTTTATCACGCAATAATTTATTAATGTTTATTTTTGTCAACCGGTAGTGTATATATTCTCTGATAGCGGGGTGGTGTAAAACCTAAAAGTGTCCAAGAGTTGAGGTGCAAACCTGACACTGTCCTGTCAAAATTTTTAAATTTATGCTATTTAAAGCTGGCTTTTGGCATACTGCGTCTACGCACGAAGGGCGGATTTGAGTCTCATGTCACATAATATAATGGCAAAGCTTTTTCAGGTGTAGAAGCAGCGCAGGCCTTTGCTACTTTCTTTGCAAGTGTCTTCTTGCCTGCGAGGTCTGATAGTAACCACGATAGTAATTACGTCAACATATTCCACATCACTTCAAAGGACGTTACTCACCGATGGGCGTAGGCAGTCGGGAGTAAAGGGGAGGCACTGGCAGTTAGCTTGGACGTAGCGAAAGCCTTTGACAGGGTATGGCACAGGGCTCCTCTAAACTTCCATCATACGGGCTTCCTGAGTAATTGTGTTCGTGGGTCGCCAGCTTTCTTTCTGGGCGTAGCATCAAACTCGTAGTCGACGGTTCGTGCTCTGCCATGAAGCCCGTGAATGCTGGAGTCCCGCAGGTGTGTGTGTTCTCTCCTACTCTGTTTCTTCTGCATTGTGGTGTAGTGAGAGGTACCAATAACTAGGTACACATAAGAATAAACATAGTAATATGATATCAAACACGTGTATGCCTTATAAGGACTGTATTCATTTTATTGTAACAAGACACTTGTAATATGAACTGATATCTACACACATGCGGACATTGTTTATAGTAATAGTACACCATGTCATTTGATATTGTGACCTAATTTCTTTTAATTATTTTATTTTTAAAACCCACTATATAAAGGGTTCATGTATTCCTAATAAAATCAGTATTTACTCCGCGCTCGTTATTTCATTTCGTACCTCTACGTTAATCACCGCATGGCGACCCTGCTAGTGCGTCCGCGTCGGGAGTCGACCGGTCAACTTGCCTACCATATTGAATTCGATCTCTCAGATCTATATTAGAATACCATTGCTGGTGATTCGAAGTGTTGTTTATATTAAAGACAATAAGACAATCTAAATAATGGGGGAATCAAATCAGTCAGTCGATCGCTTTACCTTCGGAATGGAGTGCACCTTTGAGATGGAGGCTTTCTCGTACATAGAAGTAATTAAATAGCAGATACTTGTTTTTGTGAGCATAACGAGGTGATCCAAGGTATACAATTTACTATACACAAGGGACGTGAAGTAATAACGGCTTTTACAGAAGGTCACATTGGACATCGTCGGTTGTGCCCGACTAACATAGATGCAAAACAGAGAGCTATATTGGAGAAAAGTTTGGATATAGAATTTCCAGATGGCACTAGAGCGCTTGCCGAAATTCAAATAATACATCAAGGTAATCTATTGTGGGTGTTGCACACCAAATGGGAGCGTGATTCCAGTTACGCGGAATGGTAGAATCATAAAAATGAGCAGTCAGCAAACGAGAGAAGAAAAAAAAGAAGGAGTAATTATCGCTCAAAGTGGACAAAATAATTTCGAACCCAATAGTATCCATCCCTTAATGCATACATAAAATTCTTACTATATAAGTACATATTGCTATAGTTACGATATGCGCTATTATTCTCATTTATTTTATATACAAGAAAATATATAAGCATCTGACAAAGAAGATAGAGCGACAAGCCGCCGAAATCGCATTACGTTCGCGACGGTCTTCAGTAAAAGTGGTTCAGTGTGTGAGAGTGAATCTTTGTGAAAAGTGTTTAGCAGTGGTTAACGAATGAAGCAAGATATATTAAGTGTAAGCGAACTTAAGTAATTATATATTTAACTACATCTATGATATCTTAATAATCGTTTTGTTTTTTTAAAGTGTAATGCTTTTATAGTTTTTATATTAACTTTCAGTAACGACTTCATGTCGGATATATTTCAGTAGTATTATATAGATTTAATAGAGATAAAGAAGTATCTCATAAAATTATTTATAGACAATTAAAAGAGGCAAGAGAATTACACAAAAACGTTAAATCAGACGATATCTTAAAACTATCAGAATTATTAGTTTCGTTATTTTTTGTAATAAAAAAATATATGCAAGTGACAACCATGTCGACAAAACCTGACTTTGAGTTAAAAACAGCAGTGTCATTACTACCGGTAATGAATGGTACTGTATTGGTTACGTCGCAATTAATTAAACAATAGAATTATATTCGACAATGATTTCGAAAGTAAGAATTCCAAATCTTATTCAGTTTGTGTTGAAGACACGGTTATCCCACAATGCAAAGTTGAGGTTAAGCAATGACTACAGTAGCGTCGAACTCATGGTAACAGAAATGAAAAATCATCTCTTAACAAAATCGGATAATGAATTACAAAAAAAAATTCGCAACTACAGCTCTCTAAAGAATGCCATTCAAGGGGCAAGAGATGAGGAAGTCAATATGGTTCCTGCGGCAACGGGTACAAGTTTTTTTGACAAAAGGTAGACCCTACAGAATAGGATTCCAAGGCAGTAGTTACCGTGGTAGGACTCAGTTGTGTGTCAACACAAGGGCTTACCTTTCGCAGGGTAAAAATAACAACATGCGCTCAAACTAGGCATATGTTTGAACACAACCTCATACCAGGTTGAACACAACCTCATACCAGGAACATTTATTTCAGGAGTCGTGGTACCTTGAATAAAACTTATCATTCCTGCAATTCTCGATATAATACTCGAAACATCATACAAACATGATGAATGACGTGGAAAATGACGAAAAAAATGGAAACGACTTGTTAATCCGAAACAGTTTTTTCAAGACGAATGAGTATGTGCTCAGTTTTAATAATATGAATTCTGTGCAGATGTATATGGGTGAACAAATATGTACCTTTGTAGTAGGTACAGGAGCATTATTGTCCGTAATAAAATATTCCTCAATAAAGCAAAAAACTCATGTTATTCATCCAAACACCACCTGCATAAACGGTATTGGTGGACAAATCACTTCAGACGGATATGTTGATTTAACATTGCAATACGATAATTTAATATTTGCACATGAATTTCAATTATTTAAAACTTTACCAATGAATATTGATGGCATAATTGGACAAGACTTATTGACTAGATATATTTCGTTGATAGATTTTGAAAATAAAACATAAACCTTGAAAAACAATGAGGACTTTGTAGTTATACCAATGAATTTGTTTTCTACGGAAACTGTGAATGAAGCTTACAATATTAAACTGCCAGCGAATGCCAAAAAATAGTTTAAATAAGTACTAACTACGAAAAGGAATGTGTAATTATTTCAAACGAAGTATGTGGAAGGAGTATTTCTGGCTAACAGTTTGAGTAAAAATAATAAAAGAAAAATTTCGTTACGACTAATCAATACAAGAGAGACAGAAGTGGTATTACACCGCTTCACTCCAGCGATAATACCTTTAGATAACTTACATTGTTTTAGATTTGAAGAAGTTAAAAATAACGGGAAAAGAGTAAGACAATTATTTGATCACCTTAAATTAGGAAGCTTAAATAGTGAGGAAAAAAATAATATAGCCAATATATGTGCTAAGCTTGCGGATATATTTCATTTACCAGGAGATAAATTAAACACTTGTACTTTATACAAACAAAAGATACAAAACAAACGCTAGCCCGGTATATTCCAAACCTGCGTTGTAGCACGCATTGGACCGGCTCGCCCAGCGTAATACCACCCTCTCACGAATATTCAGCGTGAACTATCGGAACTTGGTGCTGTTGTGTTTCGTCCGGCCAGTGAGGGTTCCGGAGCCCCCCCCCCCCCTTCCTCACAACTCCTATTCCTTTCTTAAAGGCCTGGTTCTGCTCTGGTTGGACATATTTCATTTACCAGGAGATAAATTAAACACTTGTACTTTATACAAACAAAAGATACAAAACAAACGCTAGCCCGGTATATTCCAAACCTGCGTTGTAGCACGCATTGGACCGGCTCGCCCGGCGTAATACCACCCTCTCACGAATATTCAGCGTGAACTATCGGAACTTGGTGCTATTGTGTTTCGTCCGGCCAGTGAGGGTTCCGGAGGCCCACCCTCCCCCCTTCCTCACAACTCCTATTCCTTCCTTAAAGGTCTGGTTCTGCTCTAATTTTGCGGGTGTCCATGGGCGGCGGTGATTACTCTCCATCAGGTGACCCGTCTGCTCGTTGGCCTCCTTCTACTATAAAAAAAAACCTTATCGTTTGCCACATTCGCAAAAGGCAGAAATAAAAAAGCAGATTCAGGAAATGTTAGACAGTGACTGTCCACGCACGGAAGGCGTGCAACACTGCGCGGGGCGCGCGGGGCGCGGGTTCGAGCCTTGGCCGCGCATTACCATATATGGTCATTTTTCGATGCCGGCCATGGCGTGAATCATCAAGCCCCCCTGCCACTGCATCCTAGCCGAGCACTACTTCGATGGCCGACACTTCCCTCCAAACCACACCACCGAACAGTGTTCTTGGTCTCCGTAAATCTATATATAATACCTAATTATTGTAATAATATTCACTTTGCATTAAAATACAGTCCGCATATATATCCGAAGTTAGTTTCATTGACCAAACCCCGAAACATTGGTCCTTCTTCCTGGAAGAAGAATCGGAAGATTTGAAACCGTCATCGAGATTTCAAGACAAGAAACCGGTTGCGTGTGAGAAAACTTTGACTCGTCGCGTAACGCAGCGCCGTTCTATTGCGCCGTGTCATCGCTACTGCTGAAGATTTGGAGCGTTCGGAATCACTTTAACTGCACATCCTGTGGATAAGGATAAGGGCTTTGTGGTATCGTTCCAATCATTCCTTTACTTCCATTTTATCCAACTTTTCAGCGTTTTTACTAGCTTTTAAAACCAATTTCACATTCACTTTCCTTTTGTTTGAGTTGGCACGAGCTAAATTTTCATACGTCTTTTCGCTGCGTAAGCGTCGTCCGCACTAGGGCACGCACGCAAATTCATTGAATTATATAATCGCACTCACAGTCACAGCCGTAGATTCTATTCACTAATAAGTACCGTTAGTTAAACAGCTGTGCGCCTATTCATAATTCTATGCAGCTTGATTCATTCGCTGCATTCGCTAAATATTCGCATGCAATAGTGTATTACCTACGTAGCAAAAAATCATATTCTTTGCATTTTATTATTTTTTCCTTTCAAGATGGCTGACAAACTTATTAAAAAACGTAGCTCAATTAAAGCAAAGCTTACAAATTTTAGCAATTATATAAATAATTTAAAGAGCTGTTCTACCTTATCCGACCTGCAACTTATAGAAATCGAGGGTAGATTTAGCAAATTAGAAGGCCTATATGCTGAATTTGATGAGTTGCAGACGGAGATTGAGCTGCTATCGGACAATCCGGAGGATGCCTACGCGGATCGTTTCAAGTTCGAGGAAAGCTATCATCCCGTGGCTGCGATGGCGCGAAGCTTAATATCTGCTGGGAGTAAACAGTGAAGGTCATCCGTGAGTTCCGTGGCAGGCTCTGATGAAACAGGTGGGACAAAGAACAATTTTATTCGCTTGCCTAAAATAGATTTACCCCGCTTTGATGGTAGCTATCAGTGTTGGCTCGAGTTTAGAGACACCTTTTTGTCATTAATTCATAGTAACAGTTCTATCGACAACATAACAAAGTTCCATTATTTACGTGCGTCCTTGAAGGGTTCCGCGTCCGAAATTATTAAAAATATCGACTTTCAAAGCGGAAATTATGAGATCGCATGGAGCTTGTTGTGTGATCGGTACAATAATAGTAGACTGCTTATTAGTAATCATGTTCAGGCCTTATTCAACGCCGAAGCTGTCGTAAAGGAGTGTAGTTTGTCGTTGCGTCGACTATTAGACGTGTTAAATAAGAACATTAGAGCACTAAAGGCGTTGAATGAGCCCACCCAGCATTGGGACACGCTTGTTATTTACATGATGTCGTTGAAGTTAGATAGTGTGACTAGTAGACATTGGGAAGAGCATCGTAGTTCTTTATCTTCCTCACCTACATTGTCTCAATTTTGTACATTTATCAACAACAAAGCTGACTTGTTAGAAACATTAGAAAACAATAAAATATAAATAAATTTGAAAATTATAAAAATAAAACCCTTTTTATTACGACTGATAATAAAATTAAAAAAAAATTACAAAATAAAACTTTTATTAGTTGTCCGTTGTGCGAACAAAATAATTTTCTATACTCGTGTGACGCTTTTAGAAAATTAACTGTAGAAGACAGGTTAAGGAAAGCAGAACAATTTAATGTGTGCATAAACTGCTTACGTGTTGGGCATGTAGAAAAACGCTGTAGATTTTCTTGTTGCAAATATTGTACAAGTAAGCACAATACTCTTTTACATTTGGAAAAAATTGAGCCTTTAGCACAAAACCCCATGCCTAATGTTACGCTTTCTACGAATATACTGCATACTACTCGATGCAATGTTTTACTGTCCACAGCAATGGTAAGAGTGGTGAGCGAAAAAGGCGAAAGACTCAACGCCAGAGTCCTGCTCGACAACGGAAGTACGGCTAACATCATCACCGAGGAATAAAGCAGTAAGCTCGGTTTGTCTCGAATTGGTACAAAGTCAAAGTCAAAGTCAAAGTCAAATTATTTATTTAATGTAAACCTTTACAGGCACTTATTGACGTCAATAATAATAATAATAAAAAAACAGTTAACTAACTTATAGTTAAGACTTAACAACTAATCTAACGAGCTATAGTCTGTGCCAGACAAAATGCGCATCGCTACCCCCAGTACCACTGCACGCCGAAACAGAATCGCGTCGAACCGAAATTTAAACCGTGGTCATAGAATTGTGTAAACAAACGTATCCTAGTACGAGACAAAAATAGCGGGCAAGTGTCTCTTCCCTTACGACACAAACGGCTAATATATAAAGGTAATTTATCGTTTTTTTTTAGGATGAATGGTGAAGAATGATAAATCACAATGAATTGTTAACTTAAGTTATTACTTCAAGGAATAAAATTAAATGTGATTTCTATATCTTGATGTTGTGGTAAGTAATAGAAATTGGAAATAACTGAGTTTTTAAAGTAAAATAAAGTAACGGTTGAAATGAGTTTTGGAAAACATTAGTACCTAACCAAATTGACGACCTCCTTGGTCGAGTGGTTTGTACACCGGTTTTCATGGTGTCGCCATATCTAAGGTCCCGGGTTCGATCCCCGGTCGGGTCAATTTAGAAATTATTGTTTTTCTAAATTGTCTCGGGTCTGGGTGTTTTCTATGTATAATAAGTATGTATTTAAGTATTTTAAGTATGTTTATCCGTTGTCTAGTAACCATTTAACGAGTTTCTTCGAAGCTTCTCTTGGGCTAGATAATTGGTGTGATTGTAGGAAAGATTTTTTTTTTTTTTTTTTTAATAAGGTTGACATTTTTAATCATTCAAATATCTTTTTTTATAAAAACTTAAGCATAGCATAAACTTAAGCAAACTTAAGCAAGTACAAGCTCCAAGGTAATGGGTATTAATAATTTAATGAGTAACAGTACACAATCTTGTAGCCTTACAATCGAGTCGTTGCACGAGGCTTACTCCTTTGAAATTAATTGCCTAATTATGCCCGAAATAATAAAGCTATTGCCATCTTCGTTAATTGATTTAAGACAAATACCAATTCGTGTTGGATTAAATTTAGCTGACCCTTCATTTAATGTGCCGTCAGATATAGACATTTTGTTAGGAGCGGAGGTCTTTTGGAACGTTGTTCTGGGTAATCACATAGATTTAGGTAAAAACCTACCCAAGTTGTGCAAAAGCAAATTAGGGTGGTTAATATCAGGTACTGTTGCACTTAATTCCCGTTCTAATAATATACATTCATGTAATTTTTCAAAAATCGACACTTATCCAAACTTAAATAAATTCTGGGAGCTTGATTCAATTTTACCTAAACACTGCCTTTCGTTGGATGAGCGTGCATGCGAGCAAAGTTTTAAGTAAAATACTATACGTGACAATGAGGGCAGGTTTGTTGTGACGCTGCCGCTTAAGGCGGACCCAAGCGTCCTTGGTAATTCATACACAATGGCAAAGCGTCGTTTTTTATCATTAGAAAAACGGTTTGAGCTCGATCTTTTCCTTAAAAGGATGTACTTAGATTTCATGTCAGAATACGAAAGATTAGGACATATGACTGAAGATTCAAATGTTTCATTTAATTGTGAAAATAAAATAAATAATTATTTGCCTCATCACGGTGTTTTGTGCACTTCGAGCAAGACGACAAAGTTACGAACGGTTCTTGATGCGTCGGCAAAAACCACTTCAGGGTTGTCACTTAATGACATTCAACTCGTAGGTCCTACAGTTCAAGAGGACTTATTGTCAATTTTGTTGCGATTTAGACAGCACAAATATGTAGTTTCTGGAGACGTCGAAAAGATGTACAGAGCCATTTTTTTGAACCCTAACCAACGTTCATTACAAAAAATTGTTATTAGAAAGGAGCCTACAGAGCCCCTTAAGACATACACGTTGAATACTGTTACTTACGGGACTGCGTCGGCTCCATACCTTGCGACTAACAGTGTTACTTATAAAAATCAACTAATCGTCTTCTAAGCATCATCTTAACTAATTACTAATTAACTCCTTAAGTAGTGAGTAAATATTTTTTACTTATAAACGTTGCTTAGGCTTGTCTTAACTAATGAACGGCTAATGACACGAAAAATTATTACTCTTGCAACACAGCCGAAATGTTGGTAGCTTAAAAAAATATTTGCCATTTTAATGTTGTGAAATAGCAACATTTGTTTCATTCAAATTGAAAATTAAAAAGTTAAGCCGTCAAATATTTTCACGGAAACTTGTTTGTTGTTGTGGTTTGTGGTGTGTGGTACTTATCTAGTGATCATTATTTTTGTTTGTTGTATACATTTCGGAATTTGGCGAGATAAATCTAGCTATGGCCGAGGTAGATCCATCCAGCAAAAAAAGAGTTCGCTCCTCCAACTGGGACGAAGAAGAAAAGGTTTGTAATTATCTAGAAAACATTCGTTCTACTCGCTACTATTCGCGCGTGGTGTTTTGTATAAAACTATTGTGTGTTTTATTGCAGAGATTGTTAAGGCAACTTATAATAGAAAGAGTAGATGTAATTGAAAATAAGGATGCATCTACTAATACAAATATAAAAAAGAAAGCAGCATGGCAAGAAGTTTTGTCTTGGTAAGTAGTTTAATTTCAAAAGGGACCTACTAAAAGTAATAACTCAGGTCAGATTATCGATTTAACATATTATTTTTTTTTTCTTTACAGTTTCAATAGTCTAAATAACAAAAAACGGGATCTCAAAGAACTGACAACTCAGTGGAGAAATATGAAGGGGAAAGCTAAAATTAGGGATAGTGAATATAAACGCGCTAAATTAATGACAGGTGGAGGACCTCCACCACCTAGCCCACCACCAGAAGATCTTGCCATCATACAGGCAATACCAAATGAATTTATTACTGATAGTAATAAATTTGATAGCGACAGTATACATGTAAACAGTATTGATCAGGTATGTTCTGTTTTATTACACGTCTATATTTATCGGTTGAATTAAAAAGAACGCATCGATGGGATATCGTCTGTGCTTTGGGAGGTATGCTGCTACGGGAACTAGAGCAGTGTTACTCTAAGAAATTGATGCTCATCTATGTGTTCTGCTTAATGCAGCTATAGTTATTTCTTTTTATACTGAATTCAAATGAAGTTTTTTAATATTGTTGAACATTTTGTATATTCCAGTCACTGACACCAGGAAGCCAGCTAGTCATACAAGATGATCCTTGGACTCCATTGCTAGCCTCAAATAACCAGATCAAGGAAACAGAAGAGGTAATTAAGAGAAATTCAAAAGTCAAAGAACTTCAAACAGTTTAATATTGTATTCATTTTGTATTTTAATTGTAGATACCCGAGGATGAAGGTTGGCAAGAAGCGGAAGTAGTACTGTGCCCTACACCTAAGGCTATGTCAAACAAGTACTTAACACAGAAAAGCAAACTAAAACAGAAAAAGGTATGCAACCTGTCTATATGTTGATAGATCGCACAGTCAGTCACAGTTTTGTTTGATCAGTTCACGGTTTTATCTCCATGCAATTTGTTTCAATACTGATGTTTTCTCAGGAAGTGAATTAGTGAATGTAATTCTTATGAGAAATAAAGTTATTCTAAACCTAAATCAATAATTCTCTCAGAAAGTATAGGAATAAAAAGCATCGTATTGTAATATTTTTGGGTTTTTCGTTTTATTAATAATTTACTTGATTTTTACAGATTCATACCGAGGACTATGAGCGAGAGTTATTTTTAATAGCTAAAAGGTCAAAAGAAAGAGAATGTGAACGAGCAGAAGAAATACACCAAAAGAGAATGGCCATTTTAGATTTAGAATATGAATTCTGGAAAAAAAAATCAAATAGTCTTGAGTGAACATCACATAACTTTATTTGTTTTTAAAAATAATTTTCAATAAACAGGTTTCTTGTTATGTTTGTAACATTATTGTTGTTGTACCCAATGTCTTCCTCATATTCGTCATCTACATAATCATTAGCCCGAGAACCTGTAACATAACATCAAGTTTAAGTTTTCCCATCTGCAACATACACAGGTATCTAGTGTATGTATGACGATTTAGACTAAACATACATACCATTTTCCAAAGGATCATTAAATTCAATAGCCAAATTGTGCAGCACTGCACATGCAACAATTGTTGTTTTTATTGTAGTAAGAGATCCTCGCATTACCTCCAACAATATGCGAAATCTTTGTTTTAGTAATCCAAAACATCTTTCTACTACATTCCTAGTTCGGATATGGCTGAAGTTATACCGCATCTCGGCTTCAGTCCTCGGTCGTAGGATGGGTGTAAGTAAATAAGAGGTACATGCGTAGCCACTATCACCAAGGAGTTTCCCTTTGAATTCATTATTCTCAAACCTCTGTTTAATTGAACTTTCACGAAAAATTCGTGCATCGTGAGTACTGCCCCTCCAATGGCAAACTATGTCACAGATTTTCAAGTCTGCATCGCAGACAACCTGCAAATAATAAACGGATTTGAATTAAATTTAGAATACGAGTAAGCTATGATCTGGATTAACATATAATAATGAATTATGAAATTCCCACGGGAGCGGAGCCCCGGCCCACAGTTGGTATCTTTATATTTTATTTTCATTTAGGCTGCATTGTCAACGTATTAACTAGAGCCTATTGTTTTAATACCTGCCCTACCTGCATGCATTTTTGTATGTAGAAGAAAAATAATACTTACTTGAGTGTTTATAGAATAGTGTCCTTTTCTATTGACATAGTATTGGCCAGCGTCTCCGCCTACTTTCCGAATTTTAATATGTGTTCCATCTATCGCTCCAATGATGTGTGGGAATCCACATATGGCTTCAAATTTTTGAATTGACTCCATTTGCGCTCTTAAATTCAACGGCATTTTGATGTACATAGAGCTTTTTGAGGCTAATGCAATACCTACTTTTCTAGATAGGTGTGACAGAGTCTGCTGGCTCATGCCATGGATATCCGCACAGTCTTGTTGAATCTGAAATTTTAAATGTAAATAGTCCTGGTTAACATCTTTAGTTAGGTACTCATATTATGATATATACTAACTAAAACAAATATCATTTGGATAAACCTACCTCATGTCTGCCCCAGTACCGAATCACAGACATCACCTGTAACTCCACGGGTATACTGCCGCCTCTAGTGTCCACACGCAAGTCATTTCGTAATAGTTCTATAATTTTTTGCATATTTTCTTTGTTAAATCTATACCTATACTTGAAATCACTATCACTTAAATCTTGCATAGGATTCATTCTCATACTATACAGTTTTGGCCGTCTATTAATTCTCATTGTTCTTCTCCTAAATGCCCTAATTTCCTCTATTTCATTACGAAATGAGCGCAATACATCAAAATCTTCAAAAATATCCATTTTAATAGAAAATATCACGCGAAACACGGAGGAAACAATTACAAAATGCAAACAGAAGTCAGAAACAAACACAAACAACCACAGAACACTTATCAAACAACGTTGAGTAGCTGACATGAAATCAGCTGACAAATAACCGCCATTTTGTTACTTACGTGTTAAACAAGGGTAGGAGTTAACTTAATTTGACAGTTCATTAGAGCCATTGCTAAGCAACTCATTAAAGCTAAGCAACGTTTATAAGTAAGAATTATTGTTAAACAACTCCTAAGTATTACTTAATATTTAATTAACGTTTATAAGTAAGGCTGTAAGTGTTTAGTTAGTCTGGCTGACGATGCGCAGAATGAAGGGGTAAAGACTAGTATTCAACGAGACTTCATGGTTGATGATTACCTCGCCGGTTCAAGTACAATACCGAGAGCAATTAAGCTATGTAAAGAGGTCAAGTCTATTTTATCCTCAGCTGGATTTAACTTACGAAAATGGCAATCTAACAGCTCTGAAATTTTGAGAGAAGTTGTAGACACTGACGACCACTCTAGTATTAATTTGGATTCATCTGATAATAATTCCACATCAAAAACCTTAGGTCTAGTCTGGGTTTGTAAGTCAGATATTTTATCATTTTCTATTAACATTGAGTTAGCTTCAAAAATTACAAAACGACATATTCTTTCGATTATAAACCAAATTTTTGACCCTTTAGGTCTAGTGGCTGTTTGTGTCGTTGAAGCAAAAATTATATTGCAAAGGTTATGGATAAGTAAATGCGAGTGGGATGATGAAGTGCCGCAGGATATTGCTGCACAGTAGAATTCATTTGTCAGTATGCTTGGGTCTTTAAATAATTTAAAAATTCCTCGTTGGATTTTATGTAATGAGTCAGTGATTCACGAAATACACGTTTTCACAGACAGTAGCGAAAAGGCATACGGTGCTTGTTTGTACGTTCGTTCCATCGACACTTTAAAAAATGTAACGGTTCGTTTGTTAGCGTCCAAAGGCCGTATAGCACCTATTAAACCTACTACTATGCCTCGGTTAGAGCTCTGCGGAGCACTGTTAGGCGCAAGATTGTGTACAAAGGTGAAAGAATCTCTTACTTTAGTCATAAATCGGTGCGTATTTTGGTGTGACTCAACAATTGTGTTGAGTTGGTTATCCACCCAGTCAAATCAACTTAAACCTTTCGTGAGATACCGAGTTAATGAAATACAAGAGAGTACTTCTGGAGCTACTTGGAGTTATGTACCAACAAAAGATAACCCCGCGGATCTTGTTTCTCGAAGTGTCAAGGCTGATCATGTCAGTAGTTGTAGTTTGTGGTGGTCAGGTCCATCATTTTTATTGCAAGATGAAAGTTGTTGGCCTCATTTTCCACATAATATCGCGAAACAGGATCTACCCGAAGTAATTTGTAATTTAATAAAAGATTCTGAGGAAAATACTTAAACCAATATAAATAATCACATTATAATACAACAATTATTGCATAAATATTCAAATATCAATTATTTAAAGAGAATCGTAGCCTATTTACAAAGTTATATTTACAACTTAAAAAATAAACAGAATAAAACAAGGGGTCTACTTACAAATCTAGAACTTAAAAACTCATTAATAATTATTTTACGCACTGCACAACGCGAAATGTTCCCTAATGAATTTTCTATTTTAAATTTAGGACAAACATTGCCTCGTAAAAATAGACTTATCTCGTTAACTCCATTTTTGGATTGTGACGGCATCATTCGCGTCGGTGGTAGGTTAGACAATTCGCCTTACGATTATAACGTAAAACATCCCATATTGCTTTGTAGTAAGCATAGTATAACAAAGTTAATTTTTCAGTCACAACATATTTAACTACTTCATGCTGGACCACAGTTACTTTTGTCACATACCTATTCGTCAAAATAACTGGCCCTTAGCGGGTAAAAGTCTGGCAAAGACAACTGTAAGAAAATGTTTAAAATGTTTCAGGCATAAGGCCATAAACATTCAGCCCATAATGGGTCAGCTTCCTACTTCACGTAGCAAACTTGAATATCCATTCCTAGATTCTAGTGTCGACTACGCCGGACCAGTACTGATAACTGACCGAAAGGGTCGTAGGTGCAGACTTATTAAGGCCTACATTTTTATCTTTGTCGCCAAGCCGTAAAGGCTGTTCATTTAGAGCTTGTTACAGACCTTACGAAAGAAGCATAAATGGCGGCTTTAAACCGTTTCGCTTCGCGCCGTGGCAAACCTCGTACTTTGTCCGATAACGGCACAAACTTTGTTGGTGCGTCTAATCAGTTACGTGATTTTTACAGGCATCAAATATTGCATCTCACATGGCTCGTGAAGGTATAGAATTTAAATTTGCACCAGCCTCTTCCCCTCACTTCAACGGCCTTGCTAAAGCCGCAGTTCGATCTACAAAACATCATTTAAAAAGGTTGTTACAAATTACACATTTCACTTATGAGGAAATGGTTACGTGCCTGACTCAAATAGAGGCTGTTCTAAATTCCCGGCCTCTTACTCCTCTATCTTCCGATCCATTAGATTTTTCTTCATTAACTCCGTCCCATTTCCTAATTGGAAGGCCACTCATGTCCGTTCCACATCCACAGGTGAAGAACAGCAGCGATATCAACCGGTTGCAACGATTCCAAAGAATGGAACACATCAGGCAGCACTTCTGGACCAGGTTTAATAAAGAGTATGTTTATCTGCTACAGCAAAAGACCAAGTGGTCTGCAACTTCAGAAGACATTGCTGTGGGAAGCCTCGTCCTTATTAACCCGTCGAGCGTCAAATGTACTCAGGTTTGATACATGTTATTTTTCTTGCACGTGCGCAAAGTGTTCTTAAGGTAGAACAGATTTACAGCGCGCCACTGGCGTTCAAATTTTAGCTTTTCGATTGGTACTAGCGGTGTTTCCGTTTAGCTTGAATTATTATTTGGTTTGTATGGAGTAACTTTTATTTAGGAACCATTTGACTACAATTTGGAACGGAAGTCAGAAAAATTATATAAAAAAGTCGAACGTTTTTTTTGTCAGTTGTTGCGTCACTCACTTTGTAGTAGGTAGGTAAAAATGAATTCTCGACGAAAACGGCGAGTAATCTTATATAAAGTATATATTTAATTACTTGGAAAAGAGTCTAGATTGTGGTAAAATAATGGTTATTATGGAATCAGTGTTTATCTTTGTAAAAAAAGTCATGAACTTTTGAAGTGTGATTTTTTCGTAAGCGTGTATGGCGAGTAGGTTTTTTCCTCAGTAAGAAATATAAATAATAGTTTGTAAGTTTGTCGATTACATAAACAGTTATTGATAAAATAACATTTCATTACCAAATAACTAATGTAACTAATAACAATGAAAACAACGAAAAAACGAGATTTCGCGGACTCAGTTCGGTGATGGCCGCTGTTAGGTATTTGCCTATGCGGTGCATATTATTGTGAATAACTAAGTTAATATGTGACTTCAAAGCCTGAAATTTTAAATGTGAATACTTGAATAAGTGAACTTTGTGGTGTTAGTGTTGTTTTGAGTGAAAGTGTATGGGAAATATGTGTATTGAGGTGTGAAAGTGTAGGTACGCTGCGATGATAACATTCATCATAATTCAATCATCACCTCAGACCCTCATGTAAGTTTATTTTTTTACTAAGCTTATGATATTTCGATAGGAAATTTCATGCAGATTACATTGATATATAACACTTATGGATACATTATACAGGAATTACGTAATTAGGTTATTTCTGAAGATAAACCAAAAAAAAAAAAAACATTGTTATATAGCGAAGCGCTTGAGGCGCTTTTTTTTCCTAGGCGTCGAGCGCTCCACGGGTTAAGGATAAGGCGCTCCTACCACTCTGCTGGCTGCTGGGTCGCGTCCGGCAGGTCTACCCGGGCAGCGACGGCGTCACGAGGGTCGCCGAGCTCAGCACCAAGAAGGGCACAATTCGGCGTGGCTTCAACAACATCTGCCCACTTCCGCTTTCTTGAAGCAAAACGCTTCAACCCCGGGAGCATGTCCACGCACGGAAGGCGTGCAACACTGCGCGGGGCGCGCGGGGCGCGCGGGGCGCGCAGGGCGCGGGTTCGAGCCTTGGCCGCGCATTACCATATATGGTCATTTTTCGATGCCGGCCACGGCGAGAATCATCAAGCCTCCCTGCCACTGCGTCCTAGCCGAGCACTACTTCGATGGCCGACACTTCCCTCCAAACCACACCACCGAACAGTGTTCTTGGTCTCCGTAAATCTATAATACCTAATTATTGTAATAATGTTCACTTTGCATTAAAATACAGTCCGCATATATATCCGAAGTTAGTTTCATTGACCAAACCCCGAAACAGTGACATTATTAAAGAATCAACTTCAGAATGGTCAAGTCCGTTATTAATTGTACTAAAAAAGAGTGATATCAATGGTGAAAGAAAATGGAGAATATTTCTTGATTACTTATAGGAATATATATGAACGTATTGACGATAAATTTCCTTTACCAAACATAACCGAAATTTTGGATTCTTTATCAGGGGCTACGTATTTCAGTCATCTTGATCTTAATCAAGGCTACTATCAAATTAAACTAGACGAAGAAAGCAGGAAGTACACAGCATTTGTAGCAGATAAACATTACCAAATAAAGCGACTTCCTATGGGTCTAAAAACTAGTCCAAGCGCGTTTAGTAAAGCTATGACCATGGCATTATCAAAATTAAATTATGATAAATGAATAGTATATATTGATGATATTATTGTTATAGATCGCAATTCTCTACGTTAACCGCAGCATATCAATGACATGTTGCATAACGACAGCATAAATTCCTATGCAGACGATAGTGTACTGGGGATACGCTCTACACCGGACGAGCTAATATTTCTCGGGAATGCGTCATTGAGAGCCAGAATAAACTTGTGACTAACACCGAGAACATGTTAAGTCATGTCTCGAATTGGGGCCAACGTAACCTAGTCCACTTTAACCCTTCCAAACACAAGTTTGCGCATTTACCGCGAAAAAACATCCCTTCGTCGTACCCCTGAACTTTGAGGGAGCACTCCTTGATGCCAACCAGACTATTGGAATCCTTGGCGTCGATATTTCGAGTGACATTCAGTTTCGGGGTCATTTGGAAGGTAAAGCTAAATTAGCTTCGAAAAAGCTGGGTGTGTTTAATAAAGCATGTCAGTATTTCACGCCGGCCCACCACTTACAACAGCTGTACAAAGCACAGGTCAGGCCGCATATGGAATACTGCTCCCATATTTTGGCTGGAGCACCCCAGTACCAACTCCTTCCATTTGACCGCATTCACATCACCTTGATGGATGGCGGTGGTACTGTGCGTTTTTCACGAAATTTATTGAATCGAACTCCTGTAGTTCGACGCAAGTTGTGAAACCAGATCTCGGCGGCGGTATTTCCGGACCGTTAAAACTAAGGGATCTTCAAGAAACGAGTCTATTCCTTCCTTAAAGGCCGGCAAAGCGTCTGTGATTCCTCTGGTTTTGCGGGTGTCTATGGGCGGCGGTGATTACTCTCCATGAGGTGACCCGCCTGCTCGTTTGCCTCCTTCTTTTATAAAAAATAAAATGAAAAACCTTTTTAAAAAACAAGTATATATTTAAATGCGCTAAAAATAAAAAAAATAACTTTTACTATCAACTTATAACGTCGTTACACAATTTATATGATTTAAAAGCTTGTCGCGAGATTATGTAAGTACTCGTATTTAACTATACTTAGATTGAAAATTTTAATCAATCACATCAAGTTATCTAATTTACTTTTTATTTACACAAGTAAATATCGCGACAACCTTTTAAATCACATAAATTGTGTAACGACGTTATAAGTTGAGAGCAAAAGTTTACTTTTGAGCGCATTTAAATAAAAGCCTGTTTTTTAAAAACTGTTCTGAGTGGCTATTTTGTTGTGTTATATTTGTTTGTTAATATAATTGGTGACATAATTTATTTACGTATAGTATATCTAATTGGTGTGTAACGGTTTATTATAGTATAACATTATTAGTAGGTATATATATTGTGCTAACTTTGTTTTTTTTACGAAAAGCTTTGCAAGTTGCGCGTAGCAGTGCTTCTTTTATTCTCTCATTGTCTGGCACTTACGGAAGACCAGCGTCGCGGTGTGTCAGCATGCCACGACACTATGCTGAGTGGGTGCCATTTCAGTGTCATTTATATTTTAATTAGTAATAATAAAAAATAAATAATACTTACTATTTTTTTTGTTAATAACACTGTAAATGACGTTGAATAAATCATTTTCTATTTCTATTTCTATAAAAAGGTTTTTATTTTATTTTAATTTATTTTTTACTTTTCAGTTTTGAATTTAGACTTATTTAGGACTTATTTTAGGACTTATTTTAGTCATCTAACACTAAAGTGGTCGAAAATCGAAAAGACAAATCCAACGAACGCAAACTCGATGAGTTTCCGCCGTTTCGTTTAGGAGTTCCTATGACCACCTCCCGACTCCATCATCAGGACCCTGGACATAATTTAGGGACATAATTTAGCACTAAAGTGCTCAAAAAGACAAATCCAACGAACCCAAACTCGATGCGATTCCGCCGTTTCATTTATGAGTTCTTATGGCTCATCACGACCCTGGACATCATCTAGAATTAAAGTGCTCGAAAAGAAAAATCCAACGAACGCAAACTCGATGAGTTTCCGCTGTTTCGTTTAGGAGTTCCTATGGCCACCTCCCGACTCCATCATCAGGACCCTGGACATAATTTAGCACTAAAGTGCTCAAAAAGACAAATCCAACGAACCCAAACTCGATGCGATTCCGCCGTTTCATTTATGAGTTCTTATGGCTACCTCCAGACTCCATCATCATACCAGCTCAATTGTACCATAACATTGCATTGTCATCGTACTTACTCATTGTTATGGGGAGCGCTCCTTGATGCCAACCAAACTATTGGAATCTTTGGCGTCGATATTTCGAGTGACATTCAGTTTCAGGGTCATTAGGAAGGTAAAGCTAAATTAGCTTCGAAAAAGCTGGGTGTGTTTAATAAAGCATGTCAGTATTTCACGCCGGCCCACCACTTACAACAGCTGTACAAAGTACAGGTCAGGCCGCATATGGAATACTGCTCCCATATTTTGGCTGGAGCACCCCAGTACCAACTCCTTCCATTTGACCGCATTCACATCACCTTGATGGATGGCGGTGGTACTGTGCGTTTTTCACGAAATTTATTGAATCGAACTCCTGTAGTTCGAGGCAAGTTGTGAAACCAGATCTCGGCGGCGGTATTTCCGGACCGTTAAGACTAAGGGATCTTCAAGAAACGAGTCTATTCCTTCCTTAAAGGCCGGCAAAGCGTCTGTGATTCCTCTGGTTTTGCGGGTGTCTATGGGCGGCGGTGATTACTCTCCATGAGGTGACCCGCCTGCTCGTTTGCCTCCTTCTTTTATAAAAAATAAAATGAAAAACCTTTTTAAAAAACAAGCTTTTATTTAAATGCGCTAAAAATAAAAATAATAACTTTTACTATCAACTAATAACGTCGTTACACAATTTATATGATTTAAAAGCTTGTCGCGAGATTATGTAAGTACTCGTATTTAACTATACTTAGATTGAAAATTTTAATCAATCACATCAAGTTATTTAATTTACTTTTTATTTACACAAGTAAATATCGCGACAACCTTTTAAATCACATAAATTGTGTAACGACGTTATAAGTTGAGAGCAAAAGTTTACTTTTGAGCGCATTTAAATAAAAGCCTGTTTTTTAAAAACTGTTCTGAGTGGCTATTTTATTGTGTTATATTTGTTTGTTAATATAATTGGTGACATAATTTATTTACGTATAGTATATCTAATAGGTGTGTAACGGTTTATTATAGTATAACATTATTAGTAGGTATATATATTGTGCTAACTTTGTTTTTTTTTTACGAAAAGCTTTGCAAGTTGCGCGTAGCAGTGCTTCTTTTATTCTCTCAATGTCTGGCACTTACGGAAGACCAGCGTCGCGGTGTGTCAGCATGCCACGACACTATGCTGAGTGGGTGCCATTTCAGTGTCATTTATATAATAATTAGTAAAATACTTACTATTTTTTTGTTAATAACACTGTAAATGACGTTGAATAAATCATTTTCTATTTCTATAAAAAGGTTTTTATTTTATTTTAATTTATTTTTTACTTTTCAGTTTTGAATTTAGACTTATTTAGGACTTATTTTAGGACTTATTTTAGTCATCTAGCACTAAAGTGGTCGAAAATCGAAAAGACAAATCCAACGAACGCAAACTCGATGAGTTTCCGCCGTTTCGTTTAGGAGTTCCTATGACCACCTCCCGACTCCATCATCAGGACCCTGGACATAATTTAGGGACATAATTTAGCACTAAAGTGCTCAAAAAGACAAATCCAACGAACCCAAACTCGATGCGATTCCGCCGTTTCATTTATGAGTTCTTATGGCTCATCACGACCCTGGACATCATCTAGAATTAAAGTGCTCGAAAAGAAAAATCCAACGAACGCAAACTCGATGAGTTTCCGCTGTTTCGTTTAGGAGTTCCTATGGCCACCTCCCGACTCCATCATCAGGACCCTGGACATAATTTAGCACTAAAGTGCTCAAAAAGACAAATCCAACGAACCCAAACTCGATGCGATTCCGCCGTTTCATTTATGAGTTCTTATGGCTACCTCCAGACTCCATCATCATACCAGCTCAATTGTACCATAACATTGCATTGTCATCGTACTTACTCATTGTTATGTATTGAAACACGAGAGTCTGGCAAACAACTACTTTATTAATATAATACCCGCCCGCACAAGTTATTGTAAAGATACCCCCAACATCTTTCCATTAATAAAAACAATGCAAATATTACAATACATAGGTATTTATTCTAAGTTACTTATATATATAATATTAAGAGAAAACTTAATGAGGTAGGTACAAACATTTTAAAGAAATAATAGACTTTCACAATTTTTTAGTTTTACTTCTAGTAAGAGGTGGAGTATATTCTCGCTGAAACCCAGAGCCTGACAGAGTTTGATAACTAATATCTTCATCGTCTGATATGTCACAATATTCTTCATAAGTACTTTGTATGTGAGCTGATTCGCTTAAATTGTAACTACAGGACGCAGACTCCTCAGGCAATGTTTTAATGAAATGTCGACGATTACGGCGATATATTCCCATCTTGTTCTTTATTACATAGGATCGCGGCGTTGGCGCTTTCGCCACAACAGTGCCTCGAATTTACTTGATTATTATTTATTTTACAATGATGAACATTGTAAACTAATACAATTTATTAGTTTACAATGTTCATCATTATACATTTTATTTTTTATTTGTTTTTGGAATAACAATTGATGCTTTTCTTTATCTTTGCAATCCATTCTTTTCAATAAATCGGGGTGAACCGGAAGCCTACACTTGAGTCGACGCCCCATCATCAGCTGTGCAGGAGAATCCAAATCATCTCGAGGAGTATTCCTATAGCTTAATAAATTTAAATGAAAATCTGACTTGCTATCTATCGATTTTTTAAGAAGCTTTTATATAGTTTGCACAGCCCTTTCACTTTTACCATTAGACTGAGCATAGTAGGGGGATGAAGTTACATGATAAAATCCCCACTCTTTGGCAAAAGTTTTAAAATTACGACATGAATATTTAGGACCATTATTACTTATTACAACTTCCGGTATTCCATAACGCGCAAAATTTTCTTTCAATACAATTATGACGGAGTTGGATGTAGTGTCCTTAAGTTGCGATACTTCTATAAAACTGGAAGAATAATCCACTAATATTAAATAATTTTTCTTACCATACTCAAACAGAGTACCAATCTTATTCCACGGTAACTCTGGTATTGATACTGGATTCATGGGTTCTTTTGCCGGTTTATTAGAATTCTCCTGACATGTCTTACAATTTCGTACATACATTTCTATGTCTTCACTAATACCGGGCCAAAATAACACTTCACGCGCACGCCTTTTGCAACGATATATTCCCATGTGCTCTTCATGAATAATTCTTAACATTTCACATTTTAATAAAGATGGAATTAGAATTTGTTTGTTTTTAAATATCACTCCATCTACACAATATAGCTCGTCTTTCATAGAATAAAAATACTTTATATTTATGATCAGGCCAACCTTGATTAATATAAATAATTAATTCTTTCAATACATTATCTTTTGCTGTTTCTTGTTTGACAATAGTAAGCTTTTTATGTGAAATGGGCATATTATTAACTATCATTTGAACATGATGCAAAACTGACTTGCTAATGCGATCATCGTACAACTCCGGTAAAGGCGCGCGCGACAAAGTATCCGGTATGAACCGGTACAGTCTCAGGAAGCTCGAATGGGATTTTTGAAATTTTGCATTCACAATGCTATATAAATATAGGATAAAATGTTTACTAGAAAAAAATCAACCAGTCTCAGGAAGCTCGAATGGGAAAGTCACTATTAAATCTTAATATCATTCTCTGCAAGCGTGCTGGGATTAAATCGATTGGTTTTTTAAATATGCTTTCCAATGGTTTATGGTCTGATTCGATTACTACTCTATTCTTTCCATAAATATATTGGGGAATTTTTTCACATGCAATCACGATAGCTAACATTTCTTTCTCAATTTGTGCATACCTAACCTGTGTATCTGTAAGAGTACGTAAAGCGTACTCTACTGGGCGCCCCCTTTGCAACAGCACTGCACCCAACGCCACACTGCCAGCATCTACCGATATTGCAACGGGGCCATTAACATCACACAATGCTAACACAGGTGCTTGACATAATAACTGTTTTAATTTTTCAAATGCACCTTTATGACCATCTTCCTAACTCCATAATGTATGTTTTTTCAACAATCTAGTGAGTACATAAATATGTTCCGAGTAATTAGGTATAAACTTTGAAAGATAATTAATTACACCTATAAACCTTTCCAAACCTTTTCTATCAACTGGTTTTGGCATATTTGCAATAGCCTTAATTTCCTCCGGATCTGGTTTCATTCCATGTTTTCCGAAACTAAGACCTAAATATGTAACTTCCTCTACACATATGCGACACTTTTCTTTATTAAATTTTAAATTAATTTTGCGAGTCCTATTAAATAACGCTTTTAAACCCTCATCATGCTATGACTTTGAACGGCCCCAGCAAATCAAATCGTCGCTGAATGAGTCAACCCCTTCCAGGCCTTCTAGCAGCTGATTTAGCTTGGCGTGGAACACTTCAGGTACACAGTTTAAGCCAAAGGGTAAGCGTAAATATTGATACCTTCCGAAAGGTTAAGAAAAGGTACATAAATGTGCACTTTCGCTATCTAGTTGTACAGCCCAAAATCCTGATTTAGCATTTAGAACTGAAAAGTATTTGGCTCCATGAAGCTTCGTAGCAAAATCATTTATCGTTGGAAGTTGAAAAAGAGCACGCTGTATAGCAACGTTAAGCGGTCTAAAATCTAAGCATAAACGCAGTTCCCCATTATTGGTGCGAGAGGCACCAACATGCGACGTAGTTAAAGGGAAAGGCGGGAAGGGGCTTACCTGGAGTCCCGTATAGTAGGCACGCTCACAAACTGGTCTATGATCGCGCTGGCGCAAGCGGCGCGGGCGATGAAGCGGGCTGTCGATATTGAGGGCGGTAACACACACACACTTCATAGGGCGTCGAGGCTGGTCGAGGGCGTTTATGGCGAGCTGATAGCACTAGCTCTGTGTCACTGTACACTTCACATAGGGCGTCGGTGCTGAGTTCAAGGGCGCGTCACGCGTGGCTTCGCCTTGAGATGTCGTTGCACACTGATTCGGCGCCAGACGGTGCGGGCTATGCAGCCGCGCTTCGCCGGCGGCGGCCCGCTCGCCTCTCATTGGCCGTCGAAGGGGCGGCAGCGATTGGTCGTTGCGGTTGTGGCGCAAATATCTTTCCGGGCAGGAAAGGGGGTAGGAAGGGGGGGGGGGGAAGCGGAAGTAAAAGGAGACTACAGCCTCGATTCGTGCTGTGTTGAGTTAACGTGTGGGTTTGTACATGATGAGTTGAGAGGAATGCACGTGTGTGATTGTATTAGCAAAATGGGCAACGCGCAAGGGCGTGCGTTGGGCATGGTACCATATAGGCACGGAAGGCGTGCGCTGGGCATGGGACCATATAGGCACGGAAGGCGTGCGCTGGGCATGGGACCATATAGGCACGGAAGGCGTGCGCTGGGCATGGGACCATATAGGCACGGAAGGCGTGCGCTGGGCATGGGACCATATAGGCACAGAAGGCGTGCGCGCTGTGGCGCAACGCGCAACGGCGCAATAAAAGCGACCGCAATAAAAGCAAAAAATAAAAAGCAGACTGCATGTGTGTGTGTGTGTGTGTGTGTGTATGTGTTGCAGGCTGATGTGAGTGTGTGTGTATGTGTGTATGTGTTGCAGGCTGATGTGTGGTGTACGTGTTTGTACGAGATTATTGTGTTGTGCAAAGGCGTGGGCTGATGTCATGCACCGTATAGGTGCGGGCTGACTACATGTGTTTGTGTACTACTAATAACTAATTAATTTTTATTAGGGCACGAGATATAAATAGTAAAGTTACGGGAACAAATGAATTAAGGAAATGATGGCACAAAAGGAAAATAAAAAGATGACTATCTTGTGGGCCGAAATAGTTATTTTATATATATAGCGGACTGTATTAAAGTTAGGGGCTGATTCGGGGCTGATTATGTATTTACTGCTGTGACCCATGCGGCTGGCTCGCGTGCGCAGACGCATGCAACGGGCTATCGGTGGGTCTCTGCCTCGCGGTGTCCCGTAGGTGGGGCGGTAGCCACCGCGCCGCCGACTGTGGCTGGCTCTGCTGCGTCGTGTCGTCCGGTCGGTGAAGGGACGCGTGATGCTCGGTGCGCCTACACACCTTGCATCCCTTCACCGACTTGCACTCGTCCGGGTAATGTGGCCCGAGGCAGCGGGAGCAGCGCTCGCGCGACAGCACGAAATCCTACCGGCCCTGTGTCGGCTGGGCATTATAGCGGGCGCATGTGATGAGCTTGTGCCCCCTTTCCCTGCAATAGGGACAGTAGAGCGTATTTGGGCTAGGCCCGGCTTGCGCGTGCATTGTGAATGTAGGTGTCTATGTCTATGTCTATGTGTTATATGCGTGGCACGAGTCGAGGCGAAAATATTAAATGTGGCGGGTAGAGTGAAAAAAGTCGACTGTTGCTAAGGTCTGGTATCCGGCTCGAAGGACCATAAATGTTGGTGCGAGAGGCACCAACATGCGACGTAGTTAAAGGGAAAGGTGGGAAGGGGCTTACCTGGAGTCCCGTATAGTAGGCAGGCTCACGAGCTGGTCTATGATCGCGCTGGCGCAAGCGGCGCGGGCGATGAAGCGGGCTGTCGATATTGAGGGCGGTAACACACACACACTTCACTAGGGCATCGGGGCTGGTCGAGGGCGTTTAGGGCGAGCTGATAGCACTAGCTTTGTGTCACTGTACACTTCACATAGGGCGTCGGTGCTGAGTTCAAGGGCGCGTCACGCGTGGCTTCGCCTTGAGATGTCGTTGCACACTGATTCGGCACCAGTCGGCGCGGGCTATGCGGCCGTGCTTTGCCGGCGGCGGTCCGCTCGCCTCTCATTGGCCGTCGAAGGGGCGGCAGCGATTGGTCGTTGCGGTTGTGGCGCAAACACCCATTCTTTTTGGCCACAACCACTAATGCGTTAACCGACAGCGTCGGGTGCATAACCTTTCTGATAACCCTTAACTGAATCATTCTGTTCAGTTCATCTTGTAACAAATCTCGTAGCCCTAAGGGAACTTTTCGACGAGCACAAACAACAGGCGGTACGGATTTGTTTACAACGATATGATATTCACCTGGTAAACACCCTATTCCATTAAATAATTCCGAATTTTCTGATTTATATTAAAAATAAATTCTTTTAATTAAACCCAGCTCCAAACAGATTGTCGACCCAGCACACTTTGACAACAGATTTTTGCAATTGCAAATTTTAAATTATACACTTTATTTTTATACCTCCATGACAAATAACCAACTCCTTTTAACGGTATCAAATCTCCACTGTAAGATTCAATTTAATATTTTCTTTAACATTAATCATATCAGTGTTGTAACCTAATATTAAAAATCGAGCATATGACAAAACATTAATATCCGCTCCAGGTGTCTAATTTAAACTTCTCGTTGCTAAACTCACCCCTTAGAGTTTCATACCAGTTTTCCGACGAGCAGTTCAACTCCGACACATTGTATAACATCGATATATATATAAAAGGACCCGTCGTCCTCGTCGCTCTGATCACTGCTACACACAGCAATGTCATACATTTTTTTACTTTAGCACTCTTTTTAAGCTTACACAAAGTGTTCTTGCAAAGTGACCACTATTCTCACACACGTAACACTGTACAGCAATTGCCGGACAGGAGGTGGGCTCAGAGCACTAACCTCCACACCTCTCACAAAACCGTGATGAGCTCTGATGACGCACCCCGGGTAGGGCCGCAGCCCCGGCGCGCCCCTGCCGCCCGAAGCCGCGCCGGCCGCCGCGGGCCCCGCCGCCGCCGCGCACGCCGGCGCCGACCGCATCCACCTGCACCTGCGCCTGCACAGACCCCAGGCCTGCACCCCGCGTTTCTAACAGGCGGTTGCTGTCACTTGAAATTTAACGGTTTTTTCTAATGTTAAATCATCTGTTCTCAATAACCGATCTCGTACGACTATATTCCTTATGCCGCACACAATACGGTCGCGAATAAGTTCTTCTTCTAATTATTGAAATTCGCAACTTTTAGTTAATAATTTCAAGGCAGTCACATACTGATTAATTGATTCACCGATTTCTTGGTTTCGTGTGAAAAAATTGTATCTCGCCAATGTAATATTTGGTTTGACACCGAAATAACCGTCAAATTTTTTTATTAGCTCGATTACGTCATCTCGCTCGCTTTCTTGTTCGAACGTAAATGTCTCGTAAACATCAAATCCATCCGGACCTATCAGGTTGATCAATAAACTAGCTTGAACATCTCCTTTTTCCTTGTGCACCCCAGATGCTTTTAGGAACAAGCTAAACTGCGTCTTATAACGTTTCCATGCGTCAGCCCGGCTGACGGAGCTGCTCTCCAGACTCAACTCCGGCGGTGGTCGTTAACACCTTTGTTGATTAACGTTTTGCACAAGTATTTACCGCTGCCACCATGTTATGTATTGAAACACGAGAGTCTGGCAAACAACTACTTTATTAATATAATACCCGCCCGCACAAGTTATTAAAAAAGTTACCCCCAACACTCATGCATACAAAATTTCAGCTCAATCGGTCGAGGAGAACTGGTCTTAAATTCAGTTGCAAGATTGAGAAGATGTACGCAGATGACAAAAAAATATATAATTATGAAAGTAGACAACGAAGAAGACTGTTTGAATTTACAATTTGATTGAGATGAGCTTCTTTGGTTAGAGACCTGGGTGTGCATTTTGACAATAAAATTCTCCTCAGTGATCTTAAAATACAATAGCGGATAAGAGTTATAAAAATCTTGGATTTGTAATAAGAACATGCAAGCTTTTCACTAATGTCAATACATTAAAAATGGTATATTTCGCCTATGTCCGTAGTGTTACAAACCAGAGCGGTATTCGCTGCCGCTGTGGGTAAAGGTATATACCACGCGGTTGCCGCGCGGGTTTCGCTCAGGTATTTAGTATAAAGCTCCGCGGCTAGATTGACCTGAGCGGTATTCGCTGCCGCTCTACCCACACACTGGGAAAAATGTACCCCTGGTTTTAAGAGGTCGTCTGCACTCCGTAACAGGAATACCTCTTAAAAAACGACTAACAAATTAACAGGAAACCTGTACATAATCATGATATGTCCTGTTATATCTGTGCTGACATTACAACAGGAAATTTCCTGTTAAAATATCGGTACATCGTAATGTTAACTTATCAGGAAGTTTGGATAAGCAATCAAAACATTACTGGTACAGGACTAAAACGCGACTCATATATTAATAGAACGTCCCGATATATTAACAGTACGTCCCGATAGTTTCACTAAATTATACTGGTATATTCAGGGTACTCTTTGGTTACTTTAATCGCTTGTCGCGTAATGAAGGTATTATTTACTTATAAAAAGTGACTTGTGCACAGGGCTTTCAGGGACTGGTAGTATAATACGTTCGGCCCATCTCTAGCAAATACTGTCTCATCTCAAGTCTCAACGGCCACTTCCCTTCCCAGAAAAGAAGGACGATGGCGACGGATGCAGTCCTCAAAAAGTGAGATCCCAAATTTCCAAATTAAAGGTAGGAATGAAGTCCCGACACTCCCAACATGTCGTAATGCCGTTCCAATTTCCAATTGACGCGACCGACATCCAGCCAGATGCGACAGTCCTTGAGTCCAGCGAGAGTTAGACTGATAATTCATATGTTACCATGGGTATATATCTAACGCCACAAAAATCTCGTCCCCGCGGTTTAGAAATGGTATAAAACAGTACAGCGCCATCTATGAAGAAACATCGGAAATACATACATTTAAGGAACATAGTATCTAACCTAACAATGATAACGTACGGTTGAAATTTCCTCATAATGTCACAGTACAGATCTGACAATTTTTAGTGACGTCCACATACGTTAACAGTATGGAACGATAATTTTTAATGAAGGTTAGAAGATAAAATAAGATCATCATGTTAATATTTCATGAAAATTTCCTGATAATGCCACAGTACAGAACTAATAATTTTAAGTGACGTCCGCATACTTTAACAGTATGGAACGAACATTTCAAACGAAATTTAGCAGATATATTATGAATATCATGGTAATATTTCATGACAATAGTAATGTTCTTTTATCGAGTACGTATCAATAATTTGTCCATTTTCATGTTATACTACTAGTATGTAATGGTAAATCTACAAGACGTCATGAGAAATTATCATTCTACGATTAACAGTTCAGAGCCTGCTAATTAATAGGTATGTCACGATAACGTATTATTATGAAATAGCAGACTAACAAGACGTCACATTAAATTACCATGTCGTTAGATATCAGTACTGTTCATGATATATTATAATTCTCGTCAGGATAAAGGATTATGACGTAACGACCTGCGTCGGTATACCTGTTAATTTGTTTAAACATTACGCATAATACATGCTTATAACGATACTTTAGCAGTTCACTGATATATAATCGTGATCAAATGAAACCATTTCTCCCAGTGCAGCAGCAGGGAATACCGCTCAGGTTTGAATAGGCCTTTAAGGCCTTGCTAGCCCTATATGGAATCCTCAATTTTCTATTTATATAGATCGTCTCGAACGACAGCAAAACATTTTTACAAAACATTTAAATTACCGATTTCCTAAGACAACAACGACATACAGGGAAAGCTGTAATTGTACGATATGGTAAGGGGCAATGTAGATTGCACTGAATTGGTGGAAGGAATAGCGTGTAACGTACCGACCTAGCCGGTTTATGTATTTTATATATTAAATTAATTTATATTTTACATATCATGACTTTTTTTTGTCTCTCGTCCTATGCAAATAGTAATGTTAAGGGAAACCTGTTATCAGCTTTAGATTATTTTTAAGTGCTATGTAAGAAAATATTGTACTGCTACGCAGTTGGTTTTCTTAGTAAAATAAAAAAAATGTGTCCCAGACATACTAACACATAGGGGAAGTCGAATAAAAACTTGTCAAAAAGTGGCGACTTTGCTTTTATACTTACCCCTATTATTTATTTGAGCTTAAGCTAACTACATAATTATTAATATAAACAAGAAATTCGTAGTTTTAACATAATTTCATCGGAAATTTTTATATAAAATTGCTGTCTAAGAAACGTATTACTGTTATCACATTATGTCTAGGTATTTTATTGTATTACTGTACATTAAGTGCATTTACTTACTTAGTCGTTTGTCCATTTGTAGTATTATCTACATGTATTGTACCTAAGTATGTATTGTATTGTCCATATCTTTTGTTTGCTAAAGCACGTCTCTTCCATTTTTATATTTCTTCTTATGAGGTTCTTTCTCTGGCCATCTTTGAGAAGAGATAATTATCCAAGATACTAAGTCTTCCTTCTCCTGTTACATTACTGTAAAAAATATAAATGTCAATAGTATAAAATGCCACTAACACATATTAGTATTAACACAGTAGCACAGAGATAAATATCTACATCGAGAGTGTTATTTTAACTGCCTCTCGTAAGTTGAGTATTCTCAATAATATGACGCGGATTTTCACTCCCGTGCAGCGCTGATTGCTGTACAAGACTCAAGTGCGATCGAGTATGGAGTATTATTCCCATCTCAGCTCCTCTAAATACCTTCTAGTTGCACTTGATAGACTGCAAAGGCGAGCTGTACGAATTATTGGAAATGCTGAGGTAACAGCCTCTCTTGAGGACCTCCAGCTGCGTAGAGACATTGCTTCACTCAGTGTCTTCTACCGAAATTACTACGGAGAGTGCCTGAAGAACTTTGTGATTTAATCCCGCCCTCTCCATTCCTCTCCCAGACTACACGTCGTGCTGGTCTTAGGAACCATCATCATACGTTTCAGTCTTGAATAGAATACCAAATATTGTAGGTACTAACGTCGCAATCACAAGCTTGCTGAATGCAAGCTGGACCCGCTCGCGTAGCGTAAAAATATTCATGGAGGCTTAACACATTTTCGTTTCCCATATAACGTTTCAAGTTAAAAAAATAACAAGCCCATGAACCAATTTTAATGAAACTTTGTGGAAAACATTTAAAAAAACCTTAATTTAGCTGAGCTATTGCGATTTAAAGTCCACTAAGTGTAAAGTAAAAAATCGCATAAATTCAGATAAATAAACTTTATTTTTAAATGTTTCTATGTAGTATTTAGATCGCTGTATTTTAGTTTAGCATGAAAAGTTTTATTAAAATTGGTTCATTGGTATGTAAAATTTTAAACTTTGAAGTTTGTTACTCTCTTACGCTTTAATCAAAACCATGTATACATAAATACATACATATAAAATCGCGACTATTATCCCCGAAGGGTTTGTCTAGGCAATGAGGACAGCAAAAGCAGTCCTCGACCATAGTCCACTTTTCACCAAATAGCGACTGCACATGTGCTCAGCGTGACAGCTGGTGAGCCCATCGCCGCTCTATGGTGTTGGGTGTATGTGCAGTATATAGTCCGTTAGTCGCCTTTTACGACACCCAAGGGAAGAGAGAGGGGGTGGTAGTATTATTTTACCGCTTCGCGACATGGTCAAAGGCATGTATAATAGTCACATACAACACCGAATACGAATCAGGGTTGACAGCGAGCACCGGCCTTCGGTGCTTTATGTAAACTTCGTCCCAGAACTGCTTCCTGTTCGCGTAAGGGTGGTCGTAGATCATCTCGAAGTTGTGGTTCAATTGCAGGAAGGTCAACACCTGCGACGGGTGTATCGGTGACCACATGACCGGCGTGGTTGGGTTCCGAATTGGTGTAGGGTGCCTGCATTTATTAATTTATTTGATTATGAATTACATTAATACCTATAAGTACCTATAACTGTCGCAGGCAAATTGTATTATTCGGCATTTTACAAACGGCGCCGTCCGTTTGCAAACGCTCGCTGCTTTGTAAAATGCCGAAGGCAAATTGATGAACGTGTTCAAGTGGCCAATAGTCATATATTAGGGTAACCATGGTTTATTTCCGTAATAAACTACCTAAACTAACCTAACCAAGTTATGGACAAATAAAATAGCTGTCACCATTAATGTTATCATCCGGTATTTATTTACATAAAAAGTAACATTTTATAAGGTCAAAAATATGTAGGTTACCTATTTTAGCTTATCACTGAACAGCGGCGCAGCGTCAGAAGAAACTGTGTAATAGCTTCGGCGTGACTTTTTAAAAGTTATCACGCTTCGAAATTGGATACCTTTTAAAAGGTGGTCGAGCGTTTAGTTGATGAAACTGAATAACGCCTTGGGCTCGAACCACTACCAAGCTTTATACCTTTTAAAAGGTATCTAGGCGTTACGAGGGTAACGTCTCAATATTATTTATCATAAAGTACGAAACGCATAATGGATGTATCCATAATATTAAAGTCATGAATGAATTATAAATTTTGCCTAGATTATTTAAGCAATGATAAAACATTAAAATTGTAAATAATCATCTCTCTATCATCAAAATATAACACAATTATTATTATTATGTTATATTATTGTTCCATTCTGCATGCTTGTGAATTGTATTAATAATTGTCTAGCCTAACAGTTGTTTTCGAAAATTGAAAACCGTAATTTTAGAATCCCTAATATTAAATGCAATAAAATGTATCGGCATAACTTTCTTTCCGCATTAACGAAGATTACGCTGTAGTGTTGAAAGCCCTATTTTTTATTATAATTAAGTAAGGTCAAACTTCAATATTTTTTTCTATTAGACGACATAAATATTAGCTGCCCAACTCCTGTGGGTCATTTTAAGACAATCGCGAAGCGCAGTCTCGAGGTTATTTTTTTTTATTAGATAACAGAAATACTAGCTTCCCTACTTCTGCAGGTAACGTGTTAGGTTAAAAAATAAAAGCTTGTAATAAAATAAAAATTTAATATAATTTAGAGGTTATTTTTTTATTAGACAACAGAAATACTAGGTGCCATACTCCTGTAGCTCACGTGTGAATTTCGAGGTTAATTTATTTATTAGACAACAGAAATGCCAGCTGCCCTTCTCCTGTAGGTCACGTGATAGGTAGACGATTAGGCATACTCTTGTGATAAAATGTTAACATTATGGTATTCTTTAAGTATGACTTGTAATCTGTATGCCACATAAATGTTATGATTAGTTATTGTAAAAACATTTATGCATGAACACTTCTGCTAATATATAATTATTATAGAAGAAGTAATGGGGAAATAAAGTATGCCTAATGATTTATTCTGAATGAACGTTATGCGATACGAAGAGAATGCCAAAAAAACGTTATGCAGCCATAAAATATGCCTCTTTAATTTATACAACCCAATTGGATCCATTACAAAATGATGAGGCATTTTACAATTTGCCTTCGGCATTTTACAAACTAGCAAGCGTTAGCAAGCAGACGACGCCCTTTGTATAATGCCGAATTATACAATTTGCCTGCGACATAACCAAACTGTGTGACCAAATTAAAAATATTTTTAGCGCCTCCGCTTCGGAAGGCACGTAAAGCTGTTGGTCCCGGTTGCTGTCGTAAGATGGCAGTCGTTCATCGACATTCAATAAATGGAACTGGCCTATTGTAACCACCAACCACCAACCCGAATTGGGCCAGTGAGTAGGTTATGGCCCAATCTCCCATGTGCTGTTGACTATTTGGAAAGTTCTATGTCGAGCAGTGGGACGTAGGCTGATGATGATGAAAGCTAATGATGATATTGCATGTTATCACGGCGACTTGTGACCATGGAGTCCCGGAACATGGCACTCTTTGACCAAAATTCTGCTATCATCAGGGTTGACGAATGCTTTTGATTTGTGGATTGACAATGATGAACTAAGTAAAAATAAGAACTTGTTTGTTTAACTCACCCGTACTTCGCGAAATTGGAAAACAACGTGACCATTCTCTCGACAGTTCTTCTGTCCGATTCGGTCAGTGTTGGGCTGTTCAAGATCACATGCTTGCAAACGTCGCCGTGCCCCGCTACGTGTATGTGTTCGTAAAATTCGTCATACAGCCCCATGTTCCCTCTATAAGCGAATTCCATTAAATATACTGGATTCGCGTTTTTGGAGTGTATTTCCACAGAACTCAAAAGGCTGTGCAATATCAGATAATCCCCAAAATAGTTCAGGTATTCAGTTATCGTGTCGTCTCCAACCGGTATTGTGCCAAAATAGTATTGTTTCAGATTTTGTGCTGTCAAATTTTTTTCAGTATCGTTGTCAAACACAAGGTCAGCTGGCAAGAACTCTTCAAAATTAAGCTCCAATCTTTTTCCATAGTTTAGCTCGTAATACTCACGACTCCTTAGGAACAGCCCTTCCAATGTCACGAACACGAATATTACAGGCACACTCTCGTAGGCTTTCGCGGCCAATATTTCAAGTGGGGATCTAGTGATAAAAGGTTCTTCGTGGTTTATTACCTTCTCGACGCAGGGGACGAATCCATAGGTTCCATCAGTCAAATTCATATAATAATCATTGTTCGCCGCAGTCAGTGCTTCCACGGATACTGTTTTGTAGTGACCAGCTAAACTTTTTAAATAGTTGTCCACAGGAATGTTCAAAATGTTGGCAACGTTCACTGCAGTCGCAATCGGATCGGCGTCTGTTGCCCAAACTGCAGTAGCTGATCCAGACTCGATTATGGCATAATTAAACAGACCTTTGGACGTCTCGGAGAGTATCAGGTACTCCACCGAAGCACCGCCAGCACTCATGCCGTAAACGGTGACTTGTTTTGGATCCCCTCCAAAGTTAGCAATATTTCGTTGCACCCATTTTAATGCAGCCACCTGATCCTTGAGGCCTGCGTTGCCGGGTGCATCTTTAGTGCCCAAGCATAGGAAACCTAGCGCTCCCAGCCTGTAGTTAAAAGTGACTACAATTAAATCATGTTGAATTAGTTGTTCAAATCCTTCCGTTTGCCCAGACCCGAAGATATAGGCCCCTCCATGAATGCAGAATAGGACTGGTAAAGTTATGCCCAGGTATTTAGTTGGAGTGAAGATGTTTATGACAAGACAATCCTCTTCTCCTTCGTTCCTCTGAGGGCATTTCACAACGCGAGAGGCGTCAAGTATTCCTTCCCATGGCACTGGAGGTTTAGGTGGCTGGAAATCAAACAGACAAATATTAATTGAAATAAGATAATTACTAACATACATATAATCACGACTATTATCCCTGAAGAGTTCGCAGAGACTGGGCAATAAGGACAGCAAAAGCAGTCTTCAATCAATCAATCAATAAATTTATTTGCACAAAACATGGTACAATTTTAAGGTCTTATAATATAATATGAACAAACATGTTTTACCGATTTATCGGTATGCAAACATTTCGTCGTCATGCAATTGAATTAGGTAAGTACTTATAAAATATCACATTAAATTAGAATTCCAAAATTACAATAGTATTTTAAATAAATAAAACTGTAAGATGTCAACGTCAATGAATGTTAAACAATTACACAGGCAAAGTCAAAAAATGCAAAATGTCAAATAAGTAACAATCTCAACCATAAAATTACAAGTTGAAATTATCAAATAAAACAGTACGATGTCAATGCCAATGGATGATATTGTACAGGTGTCTTAATCTCAGAATAATAACTAAACTATGGTCTTATTAATGCAGAATGTCAGAATAATAATAATGTCAACCTTTAAATTAATAATGATTTGAAAATTATTGTCAATTTAACATGTCAGAAATCGATCACAATTCGTTTAAAGTGACCATCTCGGCAAAATTTTATAAATTCATTTATGTCATAAAAACAGTTATCAATTAAAACACAGAGAATAATTCTTTTAAAAACATTAAGTTGCAAATTTTGAATGTGGTTCGGAAGTAAATGAAATAGTCTAACGCACATGCTATGACAATTTCTCAAAATACAAGCTGTGCCTGCTTGGATCACAGATAACTTCCATGGGTACCTCCTTGTACCACCACGACTACAGTCATCCTTTTGTTTTGTGAAGAGGTTGGCATGTTTCTTTGTAAATGTTAAAATTTCAAATATGTGTAGGGATGGTAATGTGAGAATTTTTAACTTTTTAAAGAGAGGTCTACATGATTCCATCTGTCCTATATCGCAAATGTATCTTATACATTTCTTCTGCAGGATGAAAACACGACTAATGTGTGTCGAGTTCCCCCACAGAATCAGCCCATACCTCAGTATCGAACCAACGTATCCATGGTATGCCATCAGAGCTGTCTTAAGGTTAGCTAACTTTGAGAGACGATACAGAGCGAACACAAACCTGTTTATTCTCTGGCATACAATTTCAACATGATTTTGCCATGTGAGTTTGGAATCGATCACAATACCGAGAAAAGTCGCTGATGCAGTCATGGCAATGGCATCGTTATTGTTGTGTACTGATAATTGTTGAGCTTTTCCATTTTTGTTGTGAAATTGTGCATACTTTGTTTTACCCGTATTAATTTTTAAATCATTATGTTCTAGCCAATTTGTTATATCTTTAATTACATTATTTATTTCATCATTATAGTTAATGTTAGGTATTTTGTGTATTGTCACTGAAATATCATCAGCAAATAGTGTTACTTGATATTGCGTACTCTACCAGCGCTAGTAGCATTTACCGTTAGGGTATCCATATAATACATAATAGTTCTAGTGTTGAGTTCTCGTTGATTTCCCCACGAACGTACATCATTGGGCCCAGCCAGTAGCTCTGCCGTCTATCAACCAACGAGGATATTTTCCCGTAGGTATATCGTTGGGTTAACCGAAATCAAAATTACAAGATCTTATTACTTGTGCACTCATGTTTTAATTAAGAAATGTATTTGAATATACAAATCTATGCTATTAATACATACTTCCACTTATTGGTTGATCAAAAAAATAATGATCTGTTTATAAACGTAATGGGCCAATGATGTAACAACAACGTGATATTTTCAGCAAAACACATGACAGTGGGCTATCGACCTCAACAGTTGGCTAGCCAACAAGATTTGTGTTGTATTTGTTAATGTGTTAGAATTGGATCAGATGTGAGTGAGCCCCTTCCAGTTGAATAAGGGGTGCCCCAGGGTAGCATGCTCGGTCCAATCAAAAACAAAATCAAAATCAAAATTTCTTTATTCAGTAAGCTTAAGATAAGCATTTTGAATCGTCTAAATTTAATTTTACTTCTATGGATGGATGGATAGGCATAGGAAACACCCATTCAAGACGTATATTTTAGCTGTGGAGAAGAACGGGCGCAAGAAACCCCACAGCTTTATAATAATATGGAAGTAACGACATTTACAAAACAATATGTCGTTAACAAATTATACAATCAATAATCATAAAACAATTATAAAATATAAGAAAAGATAAAAACAAAAGTGAATCTAAAAGTTTTACTCGGGCACTATGAACGCATTAGATACGATCGAACGCACAATATGTGTGCGAAACTAGAGGAATGTTAATTCCATGCATTTTTGTCATTGATGTAATCGCTTACAGTGTAATAGCCCTTTTCTAAAAGTCTGTCCTTAACATGTGTCTTAAATTTGTCAAAGGGCAAAATTATAACATCGTTCGGGATTTTATTGTAAATTATGACACTTTGTCCCATAAATGATCCATAAATTTTCTGAAGTCGAAATTTAGGAATTACAAGTTTAAACTTATTTCTAGTATTTAGTTTGTGTATATCGCAATTTTTTTTCAAATGAGAAATGTTTTGACGCATGTAAACAATACAGTTATAAATAATTTTGTGATTGAAAATGAAAAATACATTTGGTTTTCTTCGCGTTTAATTGAAGATTATTAGTAGTAAAGTGTGTTCATTCAACACATCTGTTAAGGCATTGTTGATGTCATCAAAACTATTTTTGTTTCGATCAGTCTTAAGTATCAAAGATGTATCGTCAGCAACCAAAACAATATTGCAAAAGTTTTCCGCATAAAATGGTAAATCATTAATATAAATTATGAATAAAAATGGACCTAGTATTGACCCTTGTGAAACCCCCATTAGCACAGAAGATCGGTTTAAAGAATATTTATTTCTCATAAAAACTTTACAGTTTGCTTAAAATGAGATACAAAGGTTTGTAAATAATAGGTTTGTAATATATCAGCACTGCGGTGGTTTTGTAAAACAGAATAAAGAAAGTACTAAGTATTCTACTTATATAACATAAAATTAGTCTAATAAATACTACTTACCTACCAAAAATAGAAAAAAATAAAAATGTGAAAACACCAACAACAAAAACATGCATTGTGGTACAGTCACGAGCAAAAACATGCAAACAATTGTAACTCTTAATACAATGGAATAAGAGTCAAAGTGGATACATATTGGTGCTCCCGACTGTACCTACTACATTAATTATAATTAAATTAAACAAAAATTCACAAGAAGATCGGACCCCATTATTACAATTCAAAAACAGTTGAAATAATTGTTCACGACAAAACTGTGCCGAATTAAATAAGAGAAAAAATAACAATTTTTCTAAAAATATTTGGACCTTCCTATGAAGCCACATATTTTCTTAACATATCTTTAAACAATTTTTTATTAGAGCAGTCTGTAATATCATTTGGCAATTAATTGAACAGCTGCGCTCCCTCAAATAATATCGTTTTCTTCCCGTAACCTGTTCGGACTTTGGGAAGCTTAATCTTAGTTTTGTTTCTCAAATTGTGTGAATTTATTTTAGCTCAATTTTAGTGCTAGACTGAATGGAACCGGTAACTATGTATTTAATTAAAATGCATGTATAATCCTGTTTCTCTGTATAATTGTTTTGTAGGAGTTAAGTAATGATAATGAAATAGCACTTTAATAATTTTGTTTTGAGTTCTTTGTAAAGCATTGAGATTCGTTTTATGGGCTGAGCTCCACAACTCCACTAGATATTCAAGGTGAGATTTCACTAAGGCATTATAAATAATTTTGCGTACGTTATATGGAATGCAATCTGCAGACTTACGCAATGCGCCCAGTACTTGTAGCAACTTTGTTCTAACATGTTCAATATGATGTTTCCAAGTTAATTTGTCGTCTATCCAAAGGCCAAGATACTTTTCAGTGCTCGATTGTTTTATTATGTCATTGTCTATTGTAAGTGGTGCAAAATTTGGAAGATGTTTATTTTTAGCTTTGAATATCATATACGATGTTTTCGAGGTATCGTCTATTAAATGTAAGTATGTTTATGTAGTTTATCTTAATTGCTTTATGACATTTAATGTATAGTTTGGTACTTATGTAAATTAATTTGATTAATTGTGTTGTTTAGTTGTATTGTTTACTATTGTTTTGTATTGCACCGCCATCAACTCTTTCTGCCTAGCCCTAAGGTTGACTAGCAGAGAATGCCTTCTGGCATTAAGTCTTTTGTTTTAAATTAAATCTTTTGTACTATATTTTTTACTATGTGCAATAATGTTTGAAAATAAATAAAAAATAAAATAAAATCTCTTTGTAAAAAGCCAACGGATGCTGCTGTGTGTAAATCATAATCATAATCATAATATCTTTATTTGCAAAAATACAGGTACAGTTGTTCATTTTCACATTCGAGCCAATGCATTCTACCAATTTATTGGTGTGCAAATATTTGAAAACTAATTTCACAATATTAATAAAAAATTGTCTCTATAGGGATAACTAATTAAAATTGTGTTTTTAAAAAATCATAAAAACAACAAATGTCAAATAAAAAATTAATAATTATAATAATAATAACAATAAAGAACGAATCTAAACAAAAAATAATCATTAAGACAATTACAATAATAATGAAAATTAAATAATAAATTACACAATAGGTACCAATATTAATTAAAATATCATACCGAATCTATAATATTAAATTACATTATATAATTTATTAATGTCCATTAATCCGTAATATGTTTATAATTATTAAATTCATTCATACTATAAAAACAATTTTCAAGGAGCCATTTGGATAATTTATTTTTAAAAGTGACAAGAGGTATTTGGATTTTTGGATTTTGGATTTAAATAATCTGACGGCAGCGTATATTCTGAACATTACCTCGCGTTTGTGAGGCACCGTTAGCCTCGCGGGAAGACTTTGCTCGTTAGCTAGTGGGAACCGGTTCCCGGTGATAACGTGGAGGAGGCGACTGCTGGGCGAGTCGGACGGTGTGATTTGGACGAGCCTCTTGGAGTCGGCAGGCGAGGCACGCCATCGAGGCTAGCGTCACATCACAGCAGCTGGGCTGCGACCATCTTTTCCTTTCTAACCCCAACCCCTATCCTAAGGTTGCAAGGCGGGTTAACCATCGGACCAGTGAGTAAGTCCATAGTATTTTAGTTATTTTATAAGATCTAAACGCTCTGAAGCGCAGCTGCTTTATGCAACCCATGATCGGTGACCTGGTGGTCCATGGTTTGTCAGAAACAAAGTTTAAATAAAAAAAATACAAGTGATGACGTGTACTACTTGTAAACTACTCATTTTATTCGTCACCACATAAGTTTGAATAGTTTTTAGTACTTCTGATTCTGTTGCATTTAATTCGTACTGTTATTTACTTATCTTTCATTTTACGAATCATTTCGTTTGGCTAGAAGTTGTGTACAATTACCATGATTACAGGTGGCTTGTCTGGCTAGAAGAGTTTCATTAATTGAAGTTATTAATTTATTTCGAAGTCTCGTTTTCATATTATTTACTTCACTGAAAGTACGTTCGCAGTCTGTGTTCGAATATGGCAAACATAATACATTTAAAGCAAAAGATACTAATGTTTTTAGTTCTGTTCCATCACGGAATTTAATCCAAAACTCATCGGTGAGCTAATTTCATATATTGGTAAGTAATTTATTTGTCACTGGTAGTATTTTCCTTTATCCGGTCGGTAGTCGGTAATCAATTAGCTACCGTATTAGTATCGTATTTTTGATGTCTAATAGACCTGAATGCCGTATATTACGACTATTGCCGTATCAAGGACAACGCTCAACTGGCGATGACCAATCACGAGACTCTTACCACCATGAACTTATTAGGTTCATGCTTACCACGTATTACCTATTCATTAAAGTACGTAAACATAATTTCGTCGCGCAATTCAACATTTGCCTACCGCGTGATATTTTATTGAACGACTACTGACACAAGAGTTTTGATTATATTAAAACAATGAATACATGATTTGATAAAGGCACTCTTTTCGTATTCAACAAAGTATTAATTAACGCAGTCTTATAAATGTAAAAAATATAATACACAATAACACACCGAGCGCCGCGCGGCCGCGAGTACATATGTCATGTAAAAAGCTTTCCAAATCACCACATTTTTCAGTTTAAATGAATATTTACGCAATTATTGGGTACTATTCATTCTGTAAAATATTGAACTAAACTTATAAGTACTAATTTAATGTAGTGTGTTGTATAGGTATTATAATTTATATTATGCTGTGACCCCCCAAAATCAAGTGTTTGTAATACTTACGTAAAATCGATAATTAAAATCAATAATTGTTTAAATTATCGATTTTACGTTGGACTGTCCGGTGGTGACTGTTACGTCCTAGTAGAATAAAACAAGTACCTACGCTGACTTGGCCACCGAGCGAGCGATAATTGCCTAAACTGTAGGGTTGTCGCTTTGCGAGCGGCAGCGGCGGGCGCAGCGACGAAGCACGCAGGCGCGCGCGGCATCACGTACGGCTCAGCCGTGTCTGGGCCCTGATTCTGTATCGCAATCTATAGATTCCACACCTAAACCTAACCGCGCACAAACGTCAAACGCATACGTTTTTGGGAAGATATCGTAACTTTTTTAGGAATAAACGTGGTTTTGAAACAAGGAATCGTTACAGAATAAGGGCCCTGGTATCGTTAGCATCATTGAGCTTCATAACTATAGAGAGAGCATAAGTTAGCTATCTCTTTCTGCCTTAATCCATTACTATTTTGGTTCCGTTATGGCACATCATGTTTACCCTAAGTAAAACAAAGACAAAACATAGGATGAAAGGACCGTGTCTCTAATTCTAGTCTTAAATATGTGTGCTTATTGTTTAATACGGAAATTTCATAAAAATATTTCAATATAACCCGTAATCAGTATTGTCAGGTACTTTGCAAAGTTTACCCCAAAAATACTTAGATTTAATATGGAACGAATAGCATAAAATAAATTATCTAATTGAATTATATCCACCTGTACATTTTACCTTTCCTGTATATTCGAGCGTTAGACTGAGCGTGGTAGAAAATACTAAATTTAGTTTTAAGTTTTTAGGAGCCTGACGAGAATCAAGCCAGCCTAGTGTAAATTGACGTTTATTTTCTATTTATTTTAGATTTCCAAAGGATGAAACACTCAAAAAAATGATGATGGACACATAAAAATAAAGAAAAATGAAATCTTCGCGAAATTGCGGCCACTTATCAAAACTTGATAACACGATTGAGGACTTGAATACTGACAAAAAATAATCAAGTAGTAAGGATCACAAATCATAAAGTGTGGCGCTTCTGAGATTTTGGTGTCAAAACTTGCTTTTCTTTTATTATTTCATATATTTTTCCCTTAACATCAAAATTTTTGTTTGTTTTTAACTTCTCTATTGGTTTTATCAGTGACCGCGATTATACAAAATTCTCCATTATTTTATAATGAATTTGCGGTATTCGACAAAGTTAAGAAGAGGTATTTATGTTACAGGTTGTTTAATCATGCAGTAGTTGCAGTACTGAAGAAACATTAGAACCAAGGCAGCAAGCTTTGTTATTCAGATTGATCCTAGTTTAAAAACAGCGATTAAAAGTTAAACTTTCGTTGAAATGAATGTTAGAAAGAAACAATTTAGGCCACGGATTATTTTATAAATAAGAGTCATTATAATTTCGGCTTCACGTGTTTTTTTATATTGTATAAAATTTCTGAAAGATTGATTGATATTTGATCCACAATACATTGTTGTTGATTTTATATTTTCGTTTCTTTTATCCTAATCGTTCTGAATCCGACACAAACATGAGAGGTGTTATGTCGAAACGAGGTATTTGTTCTTAACATTGTGTAACATTTACCCATATTTAGGGAGTGACATTAAAGCTGGCAACATTTTAGTAACGCACACATAGGCGACTTTTTTTTGTGCATGTGTGAAAATTTTGCACATCGAAGTTACCTCTATAGTTATATAGCTCAATGGTTAGCATCAATAAACTCGTCAGTGTGTGCGTGCGACGACGCGTACGTACGCTCGCATACAAGCCGCGCGCGGTGCGTATTTATGAAGATAACGTGCTTCTTTTATTCTACTATGGTTATGTGACGGCTGTCATAGAGCATGTAGGATGTAGGTCAGCCGCAAGTACTGGCTATTCGTTGTCATGACAACGCAGAGCACGTACGTGATGCCGCGCGCGCCTGCGTGTTTAGTCGCTGCGCCCGGCGCTGCCGCTCGCAAAGCGACAGCCCTAATGTTTAGGTGTGATATAGTGAATTACACTATCAGCACGTACTCAATAGTACGTGATAATTAAGGTCTTCCTGATTGATAAGGCGTCCTTCCTCTAGTCACGTATAGATGTGATGTTAATTAGTATTTAAGATGATACACTAGAGGATAAAGGAGAATTGATTCAACGCAAGACATTGTTTCATTTCGGGTCTCCGTCCCAACGCCATTACATGGCGACCGTGACATGGTGTCACAAGTCCGCGCCGCGAAATCGCTAGTTGAAGTCTACAAAATATCAGGAAAATAGTGCTACACCGATTGAGTTGGTGATTGACTGACAATATTATTGTCAGTCAATCACCAACTCAATCGGCGGCAGCATCAACTCCCTTGGCCGTTGGGATGCAACTTTCAGAGATCTTTTTACTGACCATCGTCGTTGTACTAGCGGGCTATATAGTACTTAGGCTGCTACGTTACTTCAACGCACGACTATTAGAAGAGGTAGAACGCAGAGCGGTTCGACGGGCAATTGGACCAGCACAGAACGTGTAAGCCAGCACGAATTAATATAACTATGCTACCAAGAATCTATGTGTGTGTGTGAGTGATTTTTTTTTTTTTCTCTAAAGTGTGTTCATGGCAAACCTGTCAGAACTCTTGAGTGAGCTTAAGGCTATTAGAGACTCTATTATTAAATTAAGTAAGGACAAACGTTATTCCGCTCAGGGGCAGAATAAGTTTTTAAGAGCAAAGGAAATTAAAAATATTTTTGAACAAATATCTGCAGACTTATGTAAAAAAGGGATAGATGCTGTAGAATTACAAATAACAAAAGCAATATCGTCAAAGTTTTTATGTAATTTTGAGGAAATCGAGTCACTCGTTAACCCGCATCATTCAGAAACGATCACAACCATGGCCACGTTCGATCTAAAAGTCGCGCTCACGCTCCTCCCAGTAGTAGATTGCGACGAAACGCAAATTAACCAACTAATAGACGGAATAGAGTATTATAGTAGTACCCTTAGAAACGAGGACCAGCCTCTGTTAATCAATTTTGTTTTAAAAACTCGTCTTTCTAGCAGTGCTAAAACAAAAATTAATAAGTCTTATGTGTCTGTGGCAGACCTAATAAAAGATATAAAAAATGTTTTAATTCCGATTAAATCATACACAGCCATTTTAGACCGAATGCTACGATGTAGGCAAGGAAACAAGACCATAGAAGTGTTTGGTAGTGAAATCGAAAAAATGTCCAACGATTTAAGTACAGCACAGGCTAATGGAGACGAGTCGGCATATAATTTATTAAAGCCGATTAATGAAAAAATGGCTATCAAGCGTTTCGCTGACGGCCTAAACAATGCTCGTACAAGCATTATAGTTACGTCTAGGTCCGTAAGCACAGTTAGGCAGGCAATAACTATAGCCTTAGAACAAGAAGACTCGGTAGTGAAACCACCAATAAACAATTATGTTAACTATGTTTCGAACCAGTGATTTGAAAAGATAAATAAAAACTATCATCAACAATATAATAAGTCACGTAACAACAACGCGACGAGTCAGCAAGGTCGGGGTCGTGCCTACTATAACTCGAATAGGTTTCAGGGTCAGCGCAACACCAGGTTTACGTCACCTCATAATAAACGTAGGAATGTACATTTCTTAGTTGACTCAGCAGAACAGTCTAATGACGAGAACGAAAGTGAACGTCAGAGTATACGTCAGAACGAACATCATAGCGATGATTTTTTTCGTTCTGAATAGCGCTGAGGTAGATATTTGTAGTTATGGTAGTGGTAATTACGTTTGTTTTACTTGTAGTCAAACTCAAATTTCTCTATTAGTAGACACAGGAGCAAGCATTTCAATTTTAAAGTTAGATTGGTTAAATAAACTCCGTAGCGTGTCCCGCGACGCAAAGCTAGTAAGGGATGAAATTAAGATTAAAGGAGTATGTGGGGATTTAGTATCAATAGGTTATGTTTATCTAGACTTATGTGTTAACAATTATAATTTTAGGCATAAGTTTTATATGTTTAGCAACTTCCACTGTAAAAATGATGGAATTTTAGGAGAAGATTTTTTATTAAAATATAGTTGTAAAATTAACTATGAAAATAAGCTGGTTACATTACAGGATAAGATAAGTCTAGAATTAGGCTTAGGTAAAAACATAATAACGACTATTCCAGGGAGATGTGAGGTCGTAAAATATGTTTCGTCAGAGATAAAGGGCGAATGTGTCATTTTAGCGGAGGAAGTTATTGCAGGCGTATTTGTAGCAGGCGCCGTGGTAGTAGGAGACGGGAAAAAGATTCCGGTGCGATTTTTAAACACACGGGAAGAAGATGTAAAATTAAATAACTTTAGCCCGAAAATTAGAAAATACTCGGATTATTTCGTATGCTCTTTTGATACGGAAAAGGGAAAATCTGTCGAGAGGGTTAAACAACTATTCGATTTTCTTAAATTAAAAACATATCTTGGTGATGAAGAGAGACGGTCTATTGAGAAAATATGTGCAAAATATGCAGATATCTTTCATATGCCGGGTGATAAGCTATCCGTTACAAACTTATACGAGTACAACATTAAACTGCAAAATGACGCGTCTCCTGTTTATGTCAAACCGTATAGAATACCGCACGCTCAGAAGGCTGAGTTAATAAAACAGGTAGGTAAATTGTTAGAAGAAGATATTATCGAAGAGTGTACCAGCGAATGGTCTTCTCCATTATTATTACTTCCGAAAAAAGCTGACAGTAGCGGTGAAAAAAAGTGGAGAATCGTAATAGATTATAGACTTTTAAATAAAAAAATAGTAGACGAAAAGTTCCCGTTACCAAATATACAAGAAATTATTGACTCACTTTCGGGATGCTTATACTATTCTCATTTAGACCTCAGTTCTAGTTATTACCAGCTAGGGTTATCACCAGAATGTAGGAAATTCACTTCTTTTACAGCTGATAAGCAATATCAACTGAAAAGATTACCTATGGGTCTCAAAACGAGTCCTAGCGTATTTTCTAAACTTATGTCTATGGCTCTATCGGGTTTAAATCACGAGATATGTTTTCTATATCTCGATGACGTAATAGTTTTCGGGAAAAGCCTATCGCAGCATAATACAAATTTAATGAGTGTATTTGAGAGGTTTAGGTCAGTTAATTTAAAACTAAACCCTTGTAAGTGCGAATTTTTGAGGAAAGAAATTAATTATTTAGGGCATGTTATTACGCCAAACGGGGTGTTGCCAGACAACAGTAAAATCGAGGTCTTGGAAAAGTTCCCAGTACCTAAAAATGTAAATGAGATTCGTCGTTTTGTGGCTTTTGCGAACTTTTATAGAAAATTCATAAAAAACTTTGCCACAATAGTGTACCCACTAAACCGTCTTTGTAAGAAACATGTCGAGTTTCAGTGGACGGAAGAATGTGACGTGGCATTTCAGACCTTAAAAAAGTCACTTAGTTCATTTCCTGTCTTAGATTATCCAGATTTTGGAAAAGATAATGTTTTCCGGTTGCAAACCGATGCGTCAGGGGTAGCCTTGGGGGCTGTATTATCAAATGGAAATAATAAGCCCGTAGCTTATGCAAGCAGACAATTAAACAGTTCAGAAATAAACTACCCAACCATTCATAAAGAGTTATTAGGGGTAGTGTGGGCTATAAAACATTTTCGACCATATTTATACGGACGAAAATTTAAAGTATTAACAGATCATAGACCATTGGTTCATTTATTTAGCATAAAAGATCCTAGTAGCCGTTTAACTAAGTTTAGACTTTGTTTAGAAGAATATGATTTCGATATTGAATACATAAAAGGTTCCGAAAATGTAACGGCAGATGCCTTATCGAGAGTCATTATAACATCAGACGAGTTAAAAAATCTAAATTCAAATTTTTTGGGGGTAGTAACCCGTTCAATGAAAAGAACCATGGAACAAAATAATGAACCCGCTACCTCTGGAAGTAGCAGGGTTGAGCCCCCTGTTGATCATAGGCAACCAAGAGTGGTAGATATTATGCAGAAATCACAAAATGATGTAAGGTTAGATATTTGTTCGTATGAAAACTTCGTGAAGTTGAGGAAAAAGAAAAGATACGTCTCACAGACGGGTGATATGTTATTTAGTGACTCTACTATTTACATAAATCAGGAATCTCTACTAACGGAGGCGCGCCGAGACGCAACGATAGGAGAACTGAGTGCATTATGTAAAAAATATAATATTGTAGAAGTCGTTGTGATTAAAAATGGGTTTAATAAAAAGTTTATTAAAATTTTGACCCAAACTTTCATGAAACATAAAGAATTACCGCGGTTATGTATTATTAATAACCAAGTTGAACATGTTACAAATAAAGACTTGATACGTGTTATACTAAATGATTATCATTTATTGCCGACAAGTGGTCATGTAGGCATAAATAAAATGACTAAGAATATTCGAAAAAAATATTTTTGGAGTAATATGCAAAAAGACATAACTGAATATGTGACTCGCTGTAAAGATTGCCAAAAGCAGAAATTTTGTAATAAAAATAATAAAGAGAAAATGGTAATAACCACTACAGCATCTACTTCTTTTGAAAAATTATATTTAGATATTGTGGGGCCGTTGGAGGTCGATAATTTGGGTAATAAATACATATTAACAATACAATGCGAATTGACAAAGTTTGTAGAAGCTTACCCAATACTTGATAAGTCAGCTGAAACTGTTGCTAGGGTTTTTACTGAAAATTTTATTTTACGATATGGTACTCCCAGGGTTATTGCGACTGACTGTGGAACGGAATTTATTAATTCCACGTTAGAAACAGTATGTAAATTGCTAAATATTGATAAGTTAAATTCAACACCCTATCATCATGAGAGTATAGGTTCGCTAGAAAACTGGCACAAACATCTCGGATGTTACTTGAAAATACAAACACAGAATCAGTCGGCAAATTGGAGTACCTGGATACCATATTGGTGCTTTGCTTATAATAATTCTGTAAATACTAGTACCAAATACTCCCCTTATGAACTAGTTTTTGGGAAAACATGTAACGTACCTAGTAATTTAGTTAGTAAAGTTGATCCCTTATATGTATACGACAATTATCCATCGGAGTTAAAATTTAGATTGCAAAAAGCTCATAATGATGCCAGGAACAACTTATTAATATCAAAACAAAGTAGAAAAACTAATTATGATTTAGATTGTAAGGAAGTACACTACAAAAAAGGAGATCTACTCTTGTATAAGAATGAAAATTATAATAAATTGAATGACTTGTATTTAGGTCCATTTGAAGTTTTAGAAGAGCTAGGTACTAATGTAAAAATATTAAAGAATAATAAAGAATATATAGTTCATAAGAATAGGACTAAGATATTTAGAAAATAAGAGTTTACTTTTCAGGGAAGGGATGCCTAGCCTTTTCAGGGGAGGTGTGATATAGTGAATTACACTATCAGCACGTACTCAATAGTACGTGATAATTAAGGTCTTCCTGATTGACAAGGCGTCCTTCCTCTAGTCACGTATAGATGTGATGTTAATTAGTATTTAAGATGATACACTAGAGGATAAAGGAGAATTGATTCAACGCAAGACATTGTTTCATTTCGGGTCTCCGTCCCAACGCCATTACATAGGCAATTATCGCTCGCTCGGGGGCCAAGTCAGCGTACTTGTTTTATTCTACTATGCCACAGTGGTCCAGTCTGGCTGATATGCGTCCAACTCGTCACGCCATCTTCTCCTCAGTCTGCTGCGTCGCCTTCCAGCGACTCAATATTTAAGAAAAAAATTACCTGGAATTTGTTTTCGCCGATGGGCGGCGCCGCGTACGGTATACCCTGGAAGGCCAAGTAGTCACCATCGCTGGCTATGTGCCCTCTGATCTTGCCGGACTCCGTGATAGCGTACTTGTACCGCGTCGGCTCATTACGGCTCCCGCTCAAACGATTGAGGAGCACAAATAATACTGCTAAATAGATGACCATCGCGCGCATTCTGTGGCGTAGCAATGAGCTGATCCAATTCAATGGCATGTTTATCTGCGGTGTCGAATATCGTAAACATGGTCAGCTGAAATTGATTGAATGCTTGAATGGGTGTTTAGATATCTATTGTCTTTTTGTTTAGTATGAGCTACTACAATGTTTGAGACATAACAGCGGCGTGTCGTGCGTGACCGTGACCACAGTAAAAATATAAGCTAAAGCAGTAAGGAAGCTACGTACAAACGCTCGAAACAACGCACGCCCACAGACGCACGTCTTTACAGGGCCCCTAAGCGGACATCGTAGTGCGCTCAATAGCGCGTGCCGCGTCGAGAAGAGTTGTCACTGTTGTGTATTGTTGTATTGAGAGAGCTGTCTGCGCGAGTTTTTAAAATGCCGCGAGTGTATTGCGTAGTTTACGGCTGCTTGAACTCGCCTTTAATTAATTAATTAGGTAGCTATATTAATTTACAAAGAAGTAGACAAAGCCAATCCTATAGTGACGTGTAAATGTTTTCCGATAATTTATTTAACAAGCTATTCATTAGAATAAGATTTTTTTTAGTTAATAATAATTAAGTTTTAATAATAAAGCTTTTCGAACGTGTCGTAGAAGGCAAAAGCATTTTTCAGTGAGTAATTTAATGGAAGGAGTTGGTACTGGGGTGCTCCTGCCCAAAGATAGGAGCAGTATTCCATATGTGGCCTGACCTGTGCTTTGTACAGTTGTAAGCGGTGGTAATTTATAATAATTAACGAAGAATAAAGACTTCTTAAAATGTTAAAGGTTTTTTAATTACAGAACTTTGTTTGTAAACTAGTCAATTCGTTTTGATAAATAAAAAAAAATACTTTTTAATTTTATAAAAATTAAAAGTGACAATTAACACTAATGCTTTGCTAGTTATCTCAAAAAAAGCGCTAACTAGCTGAGATACAGCGCTAAATAAACAAAAACTTTTTCAATTTCACAAAAATAAGAGGACAACCCTAACGCTCAATTGGCGCGTAGGTAGGATATAAAACAAAAAAAGGCCGAGTTTCTGCACTGCTTTAGCATATACTGTGCCGTGACGCAGCCGCACGACTGGCATCTCACCATATAGTAAGTTTTTGACGATTTTAAACTTGATATTTAGTTATTTTTACATACATACATATAATCACGACTATTATCCTCGAAGGGTTGGTCAGAGATAGGCAATGAGGACAGCAGAAGCAGTCCTCTAACCATAGTCCACTTTTCGCCTTTTACGACACCGAAGGGAAGAGAGGGGTTGGTAGTATTAATTTGATAAGCCCATCGCCGCTCTATGCTGTTGGATGCATGTGCAGTCTTTAGTCCATTAGTCGCCTTTAACGACACCGAAGGGAGGGAATGGTGCGCCTAATAAAAACAATTGTTTTTATTTCGCAGCGTATATGCCGAGTAACTTGTACACACCATTTCTCGATGCTGCCATGCCGGCTTGATGCAGGCCGGCATGCCATTATTGATGATGCCATCGCTAAATTCAATTTAAATTCAGACCGTCTACTCCAAATTAATCCACACATGGTTTTTGTCTCTTCGTTCAAAAATTTACCTACGATGCTCCCAACTCTGGCTTTTTCCAAACTTAATAGAATAACAAACTTAGATATTCTGATTAAAGATACTCTAGTTAAAATTCTAAATTGCTACAGGCTTCCCTTCCTGTACGCTTCGGAGGCTAGGTATCAGAAATTTAAGCAGTGTGGCCCTGCCAGCGGTTTTGTCTTCTACTTTATAGCACGCCCAATCGCTACCGGAAGATTATCAACCCATCCTTGGGTTCCGTAGAGTTGTCGTGTGTGGCAGATGCCAAAAACGCCTGGCTGTGCCACCTGTCCAAATTCAGACCTCCTTTTGTTACCAGTCGCAGAGGCAATGGGACGAGCCACTTCGCAAACAAGTTCTTGAGGAGCTCGTATCCACTTCTGCTGATACTGATGATTCTGCAGAACTCGCTCGTCTCACTGTCGTCTCCGAGAGAGAGTCAGGCCACTGGCTCCAGGCAATACATTCTTCCGCAGTTTCTTGGCACAGGGTAGTCCACCTCATCGCTGTGTGTATGGGGAGGCTGTTGACGTGCTTGGCCACCACGGCCTCTCATGCGCTCGCAGTGCTGGTCGTATGTTACCGCACTCCTCACTCAACAGCATCATTCGCAGTGCTTTTGCCACCGTTGGTGTACCGGCTGTCTTAGAGCCAGCTGGTATCACTCACAGCGACAGCAAAAGGCCTGACGGTAACATTGGACCTTGGAAGCTTGGCAGGTCGTTGGTGTGGGATGCGACCTGTGCAGACACCGTGGCCCCCCTTACTTGTACGCACCACCTCGCTTCATGTCGGGGCTGCTGCGGTAAGTGCTGGAAGTCGCAAACGGAACAAGTACGCGAACCTAGGCTGCAACTACATATTTGTTCCGTTTCCAGTGGAGACAATGGGTCCATGGGGGCAGGAGGCCAAGCAGCTCGTTAAAGGGTTAAGAATTCGCCTTATTGAGGCCTCCGGTCACAAGAAGGCTGGCAGCTACCTCTGCCATTGTATCAGCCTGGCAATCCAAAGAGGTAACGTTGCCAGCATTCTTGGTACCGCCCACAGTTGGAGGACATCTTTTATTCATAGGTTTTTTTTTCTTTTTTACCATAGTTTAGTTTGATTAATTTTACTTATTTAAGTAAGTAATTAAGTTTTTTCATTATTATTAAGCTAAGTTGTTGTTTTGTTATTGCTACATTAATAAATGAATCTAAATTAATAGTATCACTAATGTAAATAAATATATTTAAACTCCTACTGTTGTTTTTCATAACGCTTTTATCCCTAAACTTAATTTTCATAATTAACCTACAGAAGTAGGACAGCCAGTATTTCAGTTGTCTAATAAAAAAAATTAAACTCGAAATTCAAGACAATCGCTACGCTGCGGCTGCACTTCGCAATTATCTTAAATTTCTAACCTATCACGTGAGCTGCAGGAGTAGGGCATCTAGTATCGTCAATTATTTAAATAATGATTGTATAAAGACGGATATGTTGAGAAAATGTAAGAAAACAAAAAATAGTATAATAAATGTTTATTGCTACTGACATTATGAAGTTGAATGATTCGGAATTATGAACATTAGAAACAGAGTAGTTAGGAATTGTGATTGTTAGAATGAAAAAGGAGAATGACCAAACCAGCCTATTCGATATCTATTGCGTCTTAATCATTCACATATCAAAAGTGTTCTCTTAAGTTATAATGATTACTGTTAAAAAGGTTTTCTATAGAACGCCGCGTCAAGAGTCAAGTGATAAATAAATGCTGAACTGAACTGATAGTCATACGATAACAGCTTCTCATAACCTCAAAATACCTAAAAAGTCTAAAGCTAAAAATGATGATAGCTTAAAACTCCCGCATGATATTGTAATGTAATTTTTTCTTCATAATTCTGAGCATTGCTGCTATTGATTACTACTTATTTTAATTAAAGCGCTGTGTTACGCTAGCTAGCTAAAAAAAAAAAAAACTAGCCTAACTCCCATAGTAAAAAGGTCATTCTCCTTTTAGGAAGAACCTTTTCGGAGTTCCGATTATCGGAGTTGAAAATTTAGGTGAACTTTGCCGCACCCCTTACAGACATTACATACCCATATAATATGTACCTAACAGACTAACATACATAAAAAAAAAGTTACACTATTACACGTCGCGTCGTATTGACAGCGACGCGAAGTGTGCCGTGGTGTCAGGTAGCCGGCCGATCAGCAGGAACCGCCGAACATGACACCTTTTGGCCAGGGACTGAAAGCGGTTACGGTATAAGGTTACGTTACCGGTATTAAATAAGTGTCTCTTAATAAAATAGAGGTAAGGCTACCGTTATTTAACCTTTATGCGATATCGGTAGGTACCGATAAATGTTGCATTGACAGTTGCGGAGCGCGGGGTGAGGTGTTTTGATATCGAGAACAAAGCATACTAATGCAAAACGATGAGAAAAACCATGATATTAGTAGTTTGTGCTTGAAATGATTGTTAGCCGTTTTTTGAATACCGAAATATACCTTTAACATTTATAAACTCAAAATTACGGTACCGAAATAGATTTGGATATCGGAATATTCCGGTAACCGTTATTTTTATGAAAAGATACTTTTATGGGTTATTCAGTCTCTGCTTTTGGCTAGTCTTCTTTCATAAAGGTTAGATGGTCGGTCGGCAATGATTTTCCACAACGCTACGAATTGAAATGAAACACTTTTTTACGGATTATCTCGCGTTTAATTTTCTATTTACATAGTTTTTATATTATCCTGACCTTTCGAACCCTTTACTTACAGGGTCCGTGGTCACAGGGAGACTGTAATTTGTAATGTGTAGTGCTCGCTTAAACCTCAGAAAACAATACGCTAGAAATTCTTTTAAATTTTAGGTACCATTATTTCCTACATTTAACAAAGCGACAGCAGTCAGCCCGTAACCACCACGAAACGTTTACCTCGATTGAGTAGTTATGCATTACAACCCGTTTGAATGTTTTGCCAAAGCACGGCATCCTGGCACCCCATCTTTTTAGAGCGTAATGCCATTTCGTTTGCCGATTCAATGGCACGAACGGATGAACCAGACGGATATTACTATCAATCTGATTCTGTTACGGTGTTCGCGTTGTTTTCGGAATAAATGTATCAAAATTTCAGAACCATTTGTCGGTTTGCTAGCGTGGAAGCGATTGTCATGCGCGGGGGATAGACAAATCGAGATAAACTCTGTACAGTGTGTTCGCTTTGATTTTGATTCTATTGCTATTGAGCGGTTGGAATACATAATTCATTTGTTTTATATTGACGTGACAACGTCTTAAATTAGGTTGCGGCTGGGAGTCACTTATGAAAAAGTGTAACGCTCGGTAACGTTACGATGAGTCACCGAACGAGAGAGAGGCCCGCCGAATGCCTTGCGTCTCTCTCCCACTCAACTATGATCGGTCTGCATATTTGTTTTAAATATAATTCTTTTTATAAATAAATGTTTTAAATTGTTACTATTATTTCATCCTTCTTCCTACTATACGAATGAATATTCACATTAAAATTATTTTACCACTCAAAGTCGTTGTCACGTAAAACTTTCGCCCGTATACCGACTTTACAGGCAACCAATTTTTTTTTCTTCTTTTGGTTTGGTGTGGTTGGCATATTTAGCCAGTGAGATAGTGCAAAATATTGTCTTAGATTAAAGTAGATGATAGAGTAGAGAAACCGTGTCGCGTAGCGGTGAAAGAATACTATACCACCTCTACCCTTGGGTGTCGTAAAAGGCGACTAATAGACTAAAGGCTGCACATACTTGCAACAGCATAGAGCGGCGATGGGCTCACCACCTGTCACGCTGATCACATGGTGCAGTCGCTATTTGGTAAAAGTGGGTTATGGCAGAGACTGCTTTTGCGGTCCTCATTGCCTAGTCTCTGACTAACCCTTCGGGGATAATAGTCGTGATCATTAGTATGTATGTATTAAAGTGGATGATAATGAGGGATAGTGTATGTTTAATGGTACATGATATTGTGAGCGTCAAGTTGGCAGGCACACCACGGAATTAGACGGTTTTGACTATGTCAATAAATTGTGTATAAATAGTGATAAATAGTGACGTATAGCATATAAATAGTGATACTATGGTTCAAAAGATATTTGAGTATCTTGGTGTGCCTGCTAACTTGACGTCAAGATAGCAGGCACCATAAGAAATACAGTTCGTATCAATGTGACTTATATGTCAAAAAACTGTGCATAAATAGGGAATCGTATACGCAAAATTTCAACAATTGTACTTCAAAACAAACCGAGATATTACGGTCTCTAAGTGGGCTGCCAACTTGACGATTCTTGCGATGGCGATTCCAGAGAAACGGGTTGAAGGTTTAAACAAATAAATACACGAAAAAATTGTGTGTGAAATTGTGAAACTTTCAGTATCAATAAAAAAAGAATTCTTCTTTGCTATTTTTCAAAAATCTACTGTAAACTTCTACCATACATTCAATTTTAAGTACAATCGTGCACAATTTTATTTATTGACTTAAGATACTGACATAAAGTCTAATTATTTTTAATTCAAGTCATAAAATTACACTTAAATCTACCGTTGTAATGTCAGTTTCACGTTATTTCTATGAAACTTATGTCAAGCAATTTGTAATTTTAGTGACTCGAATTAAAAGTCTCGGATAGTGGTGGACGAGCGAGTGTCGCGAACGACCAAAAGATGGCGTGATATTGTTTACGTGCGGTGAGCTCCTTTTTGGAAAATAGCAAAGAAGAATTCTTTTTTTATTGATATTGAAAGATTCACAATTTCACACACAATTTTTTCATGTATTTATTTGTTTAAACCTTCAACCCGTTTCTCTGGAATCGATCGCCATCGCAAGAATCGTCAAGTTGGCAGCCCACTTAGAGACCGTAATATCTCGGTTTGTATTGAAGTACAATTGTTGAAATTTTGCGTATACAATTCACTATTTATGCACAGTTTTTTGACATATAAATCTCATTGATACGAACTGTATTTCTTATGATGCCTGCTATCTTGACGTCAAGTTAGCAGGCATACCAAGATACTCAAAAATCTTTTGAACCATAGTATCACTATTTATATGCTATACGTCACTATTTATACACAATTTTTTGACATAGTCAAAACCGTCTAATTCCGTGGTGTGCCTGCCAACTTGACACTCACCGTGATATTAACCCAAAAACCCTTGAGTTTCAGAAACAATGACTTGAGTTTCAGTCACACGGACTTCTTGAGATAATTTGAAAAGTCATGTTGTACTTTTTTGTTTCATTTGCCTACACTCACGCACGTACACGAAAACTTTACAATCAACCATTATTCCACATTAATATACTCGACAAAGCACTTTTACAAAATAAAACAACACTGCAAGCTTGACTCCTTGCTTTTGCTTACTTTTCTTTTATAAGGCTTGCGGGTTGCACATTTAGCCAGTGTCATAAGACAGATAATTTAAATAAAGATAAAGTAGAGTATATAGGTAATTACCTAATATAATTATATTCATTAGCATAACATGAAGATAAAATATGTAAGTAGTGAGGTGTTACATTTTGTTGGCAAATCCGCAAAAAAATTAATCATGACATACTTTGAAACCAAAACAATATAGCATTAAAAGTATGACACTCATTAAATAAATTTCTAATGAAAAGAAAACAGTAAAAGCTTTCTATCTCTCTATCTACATGCATAAAAATAAAATGCTATTTGTTGGTAAACGAATCACTTGAGAACGGCAGACCATGTTGGATACAGTTATAGGACAAACGATAATTTTTATAATAGTAAGGTTCTTGTAGCAGAGTTTCAGTTTCCAGTCGCGGGCAACAGCCAGTTCAGCCAGTTTGTAATAAAAATCATAAGTTAGGTAAGTAGATAACTTTACTAATAAGAGCTTTTGCTACGATAATGTCGGAATTATAGCAACTCACTAATTGGTTTGCAGAATTTTGTCTGTGTGTGATTGACAACATGAGATTTTTATCATTAGATAAATGCTTAGATTACTAATTGATGGTAAGTACGTCAACGGCGACGATATCCGAACTATTGTAATTCATGCACGTTTTGAATAAAACCACATAATTACTATCTACTTACTTATTAGAGTTAGAAGACATGTTTGTAGCCCACCCGCGTGGTTCCAGTTCCCGTGGGTATATCGGGATAAAAGTATCCTTTGTGTTAATCCAGGTTATAAACTATCTGTATGCCGAATTTCATCTAAATCCATTCAGTAGTTTTTACGTGAAAGAGTAACAAACATCCATCCATACTTACAAACTTTCGCGTTTATTATATTAGTAGGAAGTAGGATTATGTATGTAGGTTTTGTTTGGAACAACTGATTTTTTTTCGCACTTTCAGAGAGTTGCTTCTATATTTAATACAGCTTTGCAATTAAAAGGATGGACCCGTTTGCGCATAGTTCAAGTTTGTGATCACTTTGATCACTAATAAATATTTGGCAAACGTTTACCAATAACCATGTCGTGCAGCGGTGAAAGAATACTACCACTCCCTCCCTTCCCTTGTGTGTCGTAAAAGGCGACTACCGGACTAACTACTCTAACCGGGCTCACCACCTGTCACGCTGAGCACATGTGCCGTCTATAATAGGTGAAAATTGGACTATGGTAAAGGACTGCTTTTGCTGTCCTCATTGCCTAGTCTCTGGCTAACCCTTCGGGGATAGTAGTCGTAATTATATGTATGTGTTTACCAATACTCATCAATTGTAATGATGATGACTTGTTTTCAGTCATGAAAATCCTTGACCAGCAATAGGAAATAAGCTAAATACTTTACTAAATGTCCTGTACGTTATTGTTCAAAACACATTAAGTAGGTAAGTATTTACATATCCACATAATCCGAATGTAATACTAATAAAATCTAAAATCTTATACTAAACGAAACTCCGTCGGATCCAAAACGAAATTCCTTTTCAATCTTCGTACACACTACACGCCTCATCGGTCACATTCATTCAGTATTTCCACCAGCTCATCCCGGAGGTTGCCAAGCGAAAAAAGACCTTATGCCTTAGTAAATAAGCACTGCGGCAAAACCACAGTCTGTGGAGTTGTTAACATCACAAGGAAGATTTGGACAAAGGCCAGTGCAGTGGATAGTGTCGTGTCGTTAAAATATCGATAAAACCGACTATTATCTTTACTGTTTTGCTCTATGTGAAACGTACAGTACTTACTTTAATACTCCGCTTTGGAGCAATTTATAATTATTTTTTTCTCTCTATTTCTATGTTTATTTATGGTTTTTTGTGTTCATTGTCTTGCACATCTGATGCCGCTACTCTGTTCAGCAGAATATCAGTGCAGCAGGTACCACTCTTGCTGCTTATACTGAGCTGAGCACGGTTTTGGCATCACACGCCAGTAGGTACACAATTCTCTACTGTGCCCAATTTTGTCTCATAGGTTTGTATCTGTATTGTTGTATTGTGTTTTGTCGTGTGATGTCAAAAATAAATGTCTATTCTATTCTACTTAAGTAAATAAAGACCAATTGCCACAAATATTTGATCGCGCATTTCTTCAGAACGGCTGGCCCTATTTAGGTAATTTTCTTTTTTGGTGAGTTTGTAATTGTCACGGGAAGGTTTGTATGATAGTTTTTTTTTTTGGAAATACGTTACGGGGTTCTGGTCCACGAGGACGAAGTCGCGAGCGGGCTGCTAGTTAAACAATAATATTTTTTAATAATTATATTTTAACAAAGAGTTGGTCGTTGGCCGAATGGCAATGGGTCGATACCCGAAGGTCGTGAGTTCAATTGTGTTTCGTATTTTCCGATGCACATCCCGGGTTTGCTTCACCATAAAGCCTTCACAATTAGTATGTATGGGCTGGGTTGGCCAGCCAAGGGACTAGTTTTTATCTTGACTCGAAAATACTGTGAACTTAAGCTTTAAACCTTAAGCTTATTAGCCAGCTCAGTAACATGAAAATACAATTTCGATAGAACATAAAGAAGTTATTATCGATACTCAATCGATGTTTTTGTGACACTACTCGTAGCTAGAAGCCGCTTGTTTTATAAAGCTTAGATCAAGGTAAAAGTTTACGACGATAGATGGCAGTTTGAGCGGAACTTCTGAACATTTCGAAAGAGAGGAGCGGGCGGTGGGGTAGTTGACTGGTCAATAAAGAAACTTATTAACGCTTTCATAGATTTAGCAAGACAATTTTATCACTAATCTTAATTATTTTTTTTATATTCGCTCACTTACACCTTTCTTAACCATGTCATCTTTCACACAGTCCATCCATTTTTACTTTACCATTTTTGGCTTAACCCTCCTCCTATATCCCTTCACATTCATATCAAACAACGGATCAAAGACTGCACATACATCCAACAGCATAGAGCGGCGATGGGCTCACCACCTGTCACGCTTAGCACGTGTGTAGTCGCTCTTTGGTGAAACGTGGACTGTGGTAGAGGACTGCTTTTGCGGTTCTCATAGTCTAACTAACCCTTCGGGGATAATAGTCGTGCATTAATACATTATTTTCATTACATATTATACTTATAGTAAAGTCGCCGTTTTCCTATGTCTGTAGCACCGCACTATTCTCCTAAACCACGCAATGGATTTTTATGCGGTTTTCACTAAAAGATAAAGCGGTAACTGAGGATGGTTTTTGTTTTTATTTTGTAGATATATTTTTTTAAATAACTGAAGTATGACGGTTTTTCTAAGTTAGCGTGGACGAAGGCGCGGGCGGGCCGCTAGTACATATATCACGACTATTAGCCCCGAAGTATTATTCAGAGACTAGGCAATGAGGACAGCAAAAGCAGTCCTCTGCCAATAGTTCACTTTTCACCAAATAGCGACTGCACATGTTCAGAGTGACAGGTGGTGAGCCCATCGCCACTCTATGCTGTTGCGTTCGTGAATATATGTATGTATGTATTGATATCAAACATCCTTATTTCCTATTTGAATTGTTTAATTTACAGGACAACAAAACTGACACAGCTATATTTTTGGATATCAATATTTTGATTTTAATAAGCTTTATTGGTCTACTACCTACTGGTTTTCCGTCACTATTTATTATTTAACCGTATAATAGCCGACAGAATCGCGGTTGCACACTGTCAGACGGAAATGAAACAATGCAATCGTTAATTAAATAATGGAGTCGAACGAATACAAATGTCAGCCTGCGGTCCTCTGGATGGGAGATTTGTACGCAGATTTGATCGTTATCATTTAATTTAAATGTTAATTCATTACTACTAATGCTGGACTTTTTAATGTTATTGTAGAACAAAGAGTAAATAATTAAATTAATCTTTGTATTTAATAATAACAATTAAATTTCTTAAAAAAAAGTCTACATCTTAGTAGTAAAGACTAAAGGCACATAATAAGTACTTAATCTAAATATAAAGGCAAAATATCTCGCCGAGAATAACTAACTTTGAGAAATAAACAGACTCTGGGATAATCAGAGCCAGTAGAATTCTACAAATGTAAGTTTGCAACAAATCTCGGATGTGTAGTACGAAGGGCTGTGTCGACCCAGCAAAAACAGGGGTTGTATGCAGGGCCGAATTTTATAGAACAGGCGCTTTTGGGCTAAAGTATTTAAATAGTTAAAAAAGTCAATTTGTCTTTTATTAATATAAGAGATATATATATATATATATATATATATAGGATATATATTACGCTTTACTCTGATAGGCATTCGCATCCGCATGATTGAAATGTAGGTATAGCAAGATTAGCAAGTACCAGTGAGACATTGATTTGACTCTGTAACCGGTGGTGGTAGGTAATTCAGACCGCTAGACCCAGTGGTAACTTACATACTTAGGTGGTTAAAAAGGTATTTCCTAGCACACACTTCCTTTTACCGTTTTTGCACCCTGTAGCCCTCTAACTCGTCATATTTCCCACAACAAGCACATGGAGATATTGGGCCATATACCCATCAAGCGGGCGCAAAACGGGTTGGTGGGCTACACACCGGTTTAAAATCCCCGATGGTCTATCCACCAATAGACTTAAGAGGTGGTTAAAAATATATTTCCTAGCTTTCACCTTTTTTGCAAATGTGCTGTGCTGGTAGCGGCTCATTAATAAAATACTACCGTCCAATTCACCCTTAACGTGCTCACCACCTGTAACGCTGAGCACATGTGCAGTTATCATTTGGTTAACACTTGGTCTGTGGCAGTGGACTGCGGTCCCCAAAGCCTGGTCTCTGACTAACCCTTTGGGGATAATAGTCGTGAATATATATATGTATTTTTTGCAAACTAGCCCTTCACACCGGGTTCCAAATCCGTCCCTGGTTCAAAGGGCCAATTGACAGCGGGCGTGCGGACGGTTCAAAGTCACGTACTTGCTGTAACTTTGCGAAGGCCTTTCCACGCAGTACAGCCTATTTACTTGTCAGGATCACCGACGAGAATCACTGAGCACATTCTCGCGTGGAGTGCCTGAGTTTTCTCTGTAGATTTTACATGTTCGTCAATAGGTGGCAAAGTCAATGTCGAGTTTATCATGTAAGTCTTCACAGGCACTTATTGAGGTCCAAAGTGATAATATAATAGTTATCTAAGTTAAATCTAAAATATAGAATCTAGAATCTAAAATCTAGCAAAAGTTCGTACTTTTAGAGAGCCTTCAAAATTAAGTAGGCTTTTTTTCGTTTGTGTCGTGGGACTTTTATATTTCGATGATGATTAATGTAATATTGGTTTTTAGATAGATGTAAAAAAGCCTCTTGACTTTATAGCCAGCTACTTTTCTCAGTTGAATGCTTTAGCCACAGGCTCTACTAAAATACGAACTAATGACAGATTTAGTTAGTTATTGTTTTAAAATTTAAATAGTTTTGACCACAATAAGTGAAGGGTTACATTGAATAAATCGTTTGACTTTTGAATTCGAAGTTCAGTCAGTGAGGGTGACCTAAAGTCTCTTTTAAACCTAACAGTCTAATATCCAATATATTGAAACATTTTATCGGTGATTTCTATAGAAAGTTGAAACTTTTTCTTGATTTATAAGCATCTGAAATGGGCAGTAGCGATGTGATTTAATATTTCATTACGTTAAATTATGTGCTGCGTATTCATCGCAGTTCAACGTCTTATTATATTAAGCTTGTGCCCTACCACAAGTCACTTGGAAGTCCTATGACAGTAGAGGGACCACCAGACAGGGTCAGAACCGGAAACCCTATGCTTTCCGGTTCTGACCCGGTAACCGAAAAACTTATGGTACAGGAAAGTAACAAACATGTTACCTTTAACCGAAAGCGGACAGTACAGAATCCGGCCCGGGCAGTTGTTGAAATCCGGTCCTTTAAAAACAATAGTCGTGATAAATATATAATAGAGTGAATTTGCTAATTAGCTAACCAGACAGGGTCAGAACCGGAAACCCTATGCTTTCCGGTTCTATATATATATATATACTATAGAGTGAATTTGCTAATTATCAAATAAGTACCTTTACTATTATGTTTTTGTTATTTTTTTCTTGTTTGACTAGCAGCCCGCCCGCGACGTCGTCCGCGTGAATATTCCGAATCTCGTGGCGAATTTCAAACAATTTTTCTCACATAAACCCTGTCCCGACCATTAACAACTAAAAAACTTTTTTAACAATTAAACTAAATTAACAATTAAAAAAAAATTGGTTGCCTGTAAAGTCGGTATACGGGCGAAAGTTTTACGTGACAACGACTTTGAGTGGTAAAATAATTTTAATGTGAATATTCATTCGTATAGTAGGAAGAAGGATGAAATAATAGTAACAATTTAAAACATTTATTTATAAAAAGAATTATATTTAAAACAAATATGCAGACCGATCATAGTTGAGTGGGAGAGAGACGCAAGGCATTCGGCGGGCCTCTCTCTCGTTCGGTGACTCATCGTAACGTTACCGAGCGTTACACTTTTTCATAAGTGACTCCCAGCCGCAACCTAATTTAAGACGTTGTCACGTCAAAAAAACAAATCGTATCATCAAAAAAGAATTAGCTAAATACTTGAATATCTTCCAACACACCTTTTTATATTTAAGTTTATAAGTAAGTACCTAAGTACCTGCACTGAAGTATATTTTGAAAATTTTGTTTTATTGGTCATGACTATCACTAATCGGATTAAGATCTTTTCTCCCTAAGAAGAAACTTACGATTTATGACGAAAGTGGAATCCGACGAAAGGGTCATTAGAGATTATCCACATTATAACAAAAACAAAAAAAGAACTGATATTATAAAAAACTGCTTCTGACGAAAGTGGAAACTGACGGACGTTTTCTAAATCCTTCCAATTGTCTTCATTACTTTATGAGGGTTTCGGTTTCGGTTTCCCATACAAACTTCCAAGTCGAAATTTTTAAAAACTATAAAGCCAATTTCAATGAAACTTTGTATGCTAAAGTCTAAAGAGTTTGTTGAAAACATTTATAAAAAACGTTTAAATAACTCAGTTAATGCGATTTTAAACTTTCTATAGTGGACTTTAAATCGCAATAACTCAGCTAAATAAACGTTTTTTAAAAATGTTTTCAATAAACTATTAAGAATTTAGATCCCTGTATTTTGCTTTAACATACAAAGTTTCATTAAAATTGGCTTATTGGTTTTTAAAAATTCCGACTTGGAAGTTTGTATGGGAAACCGAAATGCGTAAACCCTCTTAAATCCTCTTTGCTTCTCTTCTATGTCTCTTCTATGTCATTCTATGTCATTCACTCAATCACTAATGGAGATGTTTTAATCCAAAGTCATACACTTTTCCGTACTTTTTTAAAACATTTTCTTTTACACAAACCTTGTCCTAACAACTACGAACACAACAAAAAAGAATTAGCCAAATTAGTGCAACCGTTCTAATGTGATGTGCGTACAAACATGTCGGCAATTGATTTTTATTAATAAAGATTATAGATATATATCTATATAAGTTTCTCTTGTTTAAGGATATCAGTAATAATTAGTACTTACAACTTACAATGGCAAGTCCATAGTGAAAGTTTTGAATTAGATTAAACGCAGTTGCTAATGTTGCTATCGAGTTTGTATGAGAAAACCGTAGTAGGGCTACTATTGCCGTTACGAGCTATAATATATTCCGGGCCGGTGCAACAATCCTGAATTTAATTCAAGTGAAATGTGGCTTGGAATGAGAAACAGTGGTCGTAGACGATTTTCTCAAATGAACTTAGGGAAGATGGTTATTTTGTTTATCCTAACTAGGTTATACTCGTGCTATGAATGCGAACGTGTTTATTATTATATTTTATGTCTTCGATCATGCTGTTATATACATAATAAAATATAATTTCAACAATCGTACTCTTATTATGAGCCGACAACACACAGCACAATAATTATGCGTGTATGTCTATTACTATTACTTATTATTATTATAAGTGTATTATTATATTAGCCTCACTGTCCCATGTCTAAAAAAATAAAAATGAAACTTAAACATGATGAACAAATACATTACAATCAGATTCGAAAACTCGACAATGTGGTGTGTGTGATTCCGGTAGCGGCCGCAGACTGCAAACTGCAATTATTATTCTGCAACTGCAGACCGCAAGTTGCTCCACTCTTTTGGATGGATGGATACAATTCCGAGCGCAGCGACATTACATTTATATTGTAATAGTTATTTATTTACTAGTACTTTTTAGAGATAACTAATTTTATCTCTAAAAATATAATCCAAATCAGTAGGTAGTATCGCTTGCGGTCTGCAGATCTATGCAATCTGCAGGATGGCGCTGCGTCGCGCCTTTTGATCTTTCGTCCTTCGCTCTTCGCAAACTAGATGCACATTCAACACTCTGAAAACGTCCGCAAAAAAAGAGTATCTAGCGAGATGTTTCATTTATTAGTGTGTGAGCTAAGTGTTAAAAATATTTTTTTTTAAATTTTTTTATGTATGAAGGTGGCAAACGAGCAAGCGGGTCACCTGATGGAAAGCAATCACCGCCGCCCATGGACACCCAGCAAAACCAGAGAAGTCGCAGATGCGTTGCCGACTTTTAAGAAAGGAATTAAAATTAGAAAAGGGTTAAGGAAGGAATAGGAACTGTGAGGGGGGGAGGGGAGGGGATGAATGTCTCCTTTGAAAAGTGCTTTTTTGTCAAAACACATAAATAAACGTCAAATGTATACAGGGTTAATTTTGGATCCCCCGCCAAAAGCAAATATGGGGTAAAAAAAGGGATCAAAAAATATTTGGCGTAAAAATAATGAATGCTTTTTTGACGACTGACGAATGACGACCTTAGATTAAAACAAAAAGGGAAGATACGGCATGCTCCTACTTGTAGTCATTCAAAATATAGTCCTACTCAACTACTTAAGCAAACACTCACACACGCACACCTATAAAGTGTAAATCGAGCGAGCGAGACAAAGCTGCTCCACTGGTGGTAGGGCATGACCCGTCTAGTTGGTGACCACCGTACGCATGGTGTAAAACCCGTCAAGTGACTGCTTGTCGGTCGCGTTTCGGGATCAGCCAGCGTATAACCAGAGCTCGAGAGGATGATGCTGCGATGTATTTGGTCTGTGTAGGCTTCCGTCAAACCAGTGCCAGGAGGATTTCGTTAACCTGCCGACCAGGGAGACCCGTAGATACGGTTGTCCCGCTGGCCGCCCGTGGCACCGTACAGGGGCCCAAGCGAGCCTAACCAGCTCGTGAGGCTGCCTCACCATGCCACGCATAATCTCGGGGTGGTCCGTCGTGCCGGTTGGTGACCGGAAGGTGGGGTCCCGGCGGCCATTCCCGGGGGGGTTCGGGGGCCCTTCCATTCGGCAGGTTAATATTACTCGTCTGTGGGCAAATTCCTGGGGAAACAGGCCACCACACTTTGACCATTCGCATCGCGGCATCATTTTCTCGACTCACGCCTCTCTCTTTCCACTCCTAAATCGACAGCGCCTAACAACAAAACTGGTACTACAGCGGTGCATACCACCACCACAACCTTACCGTTTGAGGTGGAGTTCGCTAACATCCGCGGACTCCATGCAAACCTCAATGCCGTCCACCACCATCTTAAGACGGCACGGCCAGCAATGTTGTTTCTGACGGAGACGCAAATAATCCGCCCAGCTGACACCACCTACCTGAACTATCCCAGCTTTGTGCTTGAAGAATCCTTCAAAGCCAAAGCCGGAGTTTGCTTATTCGTTCGGGCGGATGTTTGCTGTCGCCGTCTGCGCTGTCTGGAGGACCCTTCCTTCTCCCTCCTAGTGGTACACGTCGACTTAGGCTCTCATTGCCGTGTCTACGTCTGCGTCTACCGATCCCAGCCCACCAGGATCCCAGACATAGTTGGCCATGCTCCCTCCTTACTCGACCTTCTACTGACGAGTCGCCCAGCTGGATACCGGGTGGAGATTCGAGCTCCTTTAGGTTCCTCGGATCACTGCTTGATATCCAACACAGTGCCCTTGGCATCGCGCCCGCCAACAGCGGTTTCGAAACACCAGATTTGGCACTACGCGTCGGCAGACTGGGACGGTATGCGGGAGTATTTTGCATCCGTCCCTTGGAGGCAGCGCTGCTTTAGTGGGAAGGACCCGACCGCTAGCGCGACTGCCGTTGCTTATGAGATAGTATTAGGAATGGAATACTATATTCCACACTCCTATGTCATCAGCAAAGGCAGACGCAACCGCTGGTTCAATCGCGAGTGTGCCAGCGCTGTTGAGAGCAAACAGACGGCATACAACACTTGGATCAGAGGTAAAGCTCATGGGGGTCCTGAAACTCGCTCGCTAAAAGCAGCCTATAATAATGCCACCAAGTCGTGTAAGAGGGCCTACATTAGAGCGGATGCCCAGCGCGTTGCAAGAGTAGGCCAAGAACTCCTGACGCATCCTACCGGCAGCTGTAGCTACTGGCGTCTGGCCAAAGCCGTACAATCCAACTTCTGCCAACCCTCGCTGCCACCACTGAGATGTCTTGACGGAACTTTAGCTCACAAGCCGCAGGAAAAGGTCGATCTCCTGGCCAAACTCTTTGCGGCTAACTCCCGGATCGATGACTGTGATGCACAGCCACCCTCAATTCCTCACTGTGGCCACACAATGTCTGATATTAAAATCAGGCAGTGTGATGTCCGTGCGGAGTATCGATATCCGGAAAGCTAACGGTCCTGATGGCATTACAGCAATAGTTCTGAAAATGTGTGCAGCCGAGTTGTCCCCTGTGTTAACGCGTCTGTACCGTCTCTTGCTCTCTTCGGGTTGTGTGCCGGAATCTTGGAGAGAAGCTAATGTGCAATCGATCCCTAAAAAAGGAGATCGGTCAGATCCGACGACGACTAATTACCGCCCTATAGCCGTAACTTCAGTGTTGTGTAAGATCCTAGAACGAATATTGAACAAACAGCTTATTCGATACCTAGAAGATCACTTCCTAATTCACGATCGTCAATATGGGTTTCGGCCAAAACGGTCAACGGGTGATCTTCTAGTCACACATCTCTGGGGTGAGGCTATTGACAAGCGTGGCGAGTCACTGGCAGTTAGCCTTGACATAGCCAAGGCTTTTGATCGGGTCTGGCACAAAGCTCTTCTCTCCAAGCTCCCGGCATACGGTTTGCCCGCTCAGTTCTGTACCTGGATTGCTAGCTTCCTGCATGAGCGTAGAATCCGTGTCCTTTCGGATGGATGCGCTTCGCGGTTCATGTCAGTGAACGCTGGTGTTCCTCAAGACTCCGTTCTATCCCCCACGCTGTTCCTTCTGCATATCAATGACATGCTTCCTCTTGGAAACATTCATTGCTATGGAGATGATAGCACATTGCATGGGGGATATAACGGGCACCCAACGGCTGGGCGGGTAGACACCGAAATGAAGCGAGCAAATCTTGTCATTGAGCTCGATCGGGTGTTGGACCTCATTTCTAAATGGGGCTCCGATAGTCTGGTGGAGTTCAATGCCAAGAAAACACAGGTGTGCGCGTTCACAGCGAAAAAGTCGCCATCCCCTCCCCTTCCTTCTCTTCAGGGTACATCTGTAGACCTGCAGAGCAGTATTAACATGCTCGGTATGGATATCCGCTGCGATCTGAACCAAAAGGACTACATCGAAACCGTGGTTAAAAATGCCTCACGTAAACTCGGTGTCCTGAACAAGGTGCGGCGATTCTTCACGCCTGATTAGTTGTGTCTATTATACAAGACACAGGTGCGGTCTTGCGTGGAGTATTGCTCTCACCTTTGGAACGGCTCCGCAAAGTACCTTCTCGATGCCTTGGACAGATTGCAGCGCCGCGCTGTGCGCATTATCGGCAATGCGGAGGTCACTAAAACTCTCGAGCCTTTGCAATTGCGTAGAGATATTGCGTCACTCAACGTCTTTTACCGTTTATACCATGGGTGACAATAATTTTAATTTAAAGTTGAGACGAAAAAGTAAAAAAAAATATTTTATTTCATTAAACAGCAGTACAACACTGCTGTTTCACATGAAAACATTTGGCGGGGGGCCAAATATAACCCTGTATGTCAATACTGCCGCTATTCCATATTCCATATTATTTATTTTAAATGTGATCGAATGTCGCGCCCCGCTCCGCCGCCATCGGAAGCACACCTTTACAATGTTCGCCGTGTGCATATTTGTTTGCGGCACCTTTTTTCGGCTTTGCGGCGGCGTGTCGGTCGCGTTCCGGCTGCGGCATTATTTTCCACGTGCACGTGAACGCTTTCGTTAATTTAACCAAATATTGGTGCACGCTGATTACAGGCTCGGTAATTTCATTTTGGCGAATTGAACGGAACAAACTTTCGCGCCGTTCATTTGTTAATATTGAAGTGGGTGTCTCGCTTGGTTTAATATTTTTATTTGACCAGGTTGTGACTGTTTTTTTAACGTTGAACTTTTGCACACTTAGTTTCACAAAATTGGTTGGTTTAATGTCCACCAGTTAAAAAACTATTTGAGTTATCGGCAAAAAGTGTTAAGTCCATTAGTTAAGAGGGTTTACGCATTTCGTAAACCAATTTCGATGAAACTTTGCATGCTGAAGCAAAACACAAGGATCTAAATAGTTTGTTGAAAACATTTTTAAAAAATGTATATTTTTTAACTAAGTTATTGCGATTTTTTACTTTCTATAGTGGACTTTAAATCGCAATAACTCAAAACATTTTAAAAAAACGTTTTTTAAAATGTTTTCAACAAACTATTTAGATCCCTGTGTTACTTTAGCATGCAAAGTTTCATCAAAATTGGCTTATTGGTTTTTAAAAATTTCGACTTGGAAGTATGTATGGAAAACCGAAATGCATAAACCCTCCTAAGTGTATTTTATTAGTTTTCTAAGGCATTTCTAAAATTTATTCTATTTCACAGTTACATACAAATTAAGCATCACTTCCGTTTCTAGGAGGGTTAGACAGAGACCAGCTTTCCATGTGCTATGAACCTAACACATTTATTATTATTACTAGCGGCCGCTCGCGGTTTCACCCTCGTGGTTCCCGTTCCCGTAGGAATATCTGGATAAAAAGTAGGTACCCTATGTGTTAATCCAGGTTATAAACTATCTGTATACTGAATTTCATCTAAATCCATTCAGTAGTTTTTACGTAAAAGAGTAACAAACATCCGTCCATCCTTACAAACTTTCGCGTTTATAATATTAGTAGGATTTATTATTATTCCCAAACGGTTAGTCAAAGACTAGGCAATGAGGACAGCAAAAGCAGTTCTCTACCATAATCCACTTATAGCGACTGCACATGTGCATAGCGTGACAGGTGGTGAGGTGAGCCCATCCCTGCTCTATGTTGATAGATATTCAATGGCGGACTCCGTCGCACAGTGATCAATTTTGTACTTTTAGGTGGACGAAAATATTAAGACCCAGAGATGTATGATTTAATTTAATTTATTGATTATCCCGCTTTATTATGTATGAAAAAATTCAAAGCAAATGATTTAATAAATACACCTATATCTTCATTTTTCATTTTTTTCGTTAACTTCACAAGTTTTGTCAAGTAACGCTATAACATCGCAGGAAAGGGCACCTTTTCTTCTGAACTTTACTGAGTGAAGACTTGAGACTTGGGGATCCGATGTTACCGATAAAATATTAAATAAGTCTCCATTGGTTGCTTTGCGCGACATTTTTTTGGTATAATGTTCCCTGTAATACCGTTACCTAAAAATCATAAACTTTGTTGAAGAAGTGCAAAAATGGGCAAAAAAATCTTATTGAATATAACAGCTGAAGGTCTGATCGTCCTAAAAACTTAAAATATCCATGTTTCTTTATGTTCCTCTAAACATAATGGCCTCAAAAACAAAAAAAAGAGGTAAAATCTTGTATATACTTAAATACTTTTTTTCTGACCAATGATAACAATGCGGTATATGAGCTAATACTTATAATAAATCATAAATACCTTTAAGAACATGCACCATTTTTTTTAAAGCTAACAGTAAACAATTTACTCTAAAATAGACAATCAACTTCACTAGATAAATCTTAAGTAAACAGCAATTATTAATGCAGTTTGCGTAGTCGTTATCTTTGAGCACTAATACACAGTATAAATATGAGCTAAAGCAGTAAGGAAGCTACGTACAAACGCTCGAAACGACGCACGCCCACAGACGCACGACTTTACAGGGCCCCTAAGCGGACATCGCAGTGCTCTCAGTAGAGCGTATCGCGTCGAGACGAGATGTATTGCGTGCTCTGTGCGCGCGATTTTTAAAAATGCCGCTAGTGTATTGCGTAGTATACGGCTGCTTGAACTCGGCTTCTTCAAAACCGAAGCTTTCAAATTTTAAACTTCCTGCTGATGTTGAAAGGTAAGAATGATTTATTATTACTAAATAAAAAGCTTTTTCTTTTAAATAAATCGTTTGGTTGTTAAGATGATATTTGCCGTACTTACATAAGTATAATTATTTTTTGAGCGCGCGTTATTTTAATGGTGAATAATAATAAGAATTGATACTACGAAACTTCATCGTTAATAAACTTTGCTTTGAAAATCGATATCTGAGGATCTGTGTGGTTTCTGACAATGAATCGGTTATTAGAATGAGAAAAAGTAGCTGCCATAATGAACTTTTTAGTTATTTAACCGATTGCTTTAAAAATCGATATCAGGGGATCAGTGTGGTTTCCGACAATGAATCCGATAATAGAATGAGGAAAATAGCCGCAATCTTTAACTTATTAGTTATTCAACCGATTGCTTTGAAAATCGATATTTGGGATCTGTGTGGTTTCTGACAACGACTTCGTTATTAGTATTAGACAAAATTACCTCCATCTTAAACTTTTTAGTTTTTCGACCGATTGCTTTAAAAATCGATATCAGGGGATTTGAGTGGTTGGTATCCGACAATGAATTCGATAATAGAATGAGGAAAGTAGCCGCCATATTGAACTTATAAGTTTTTAATTTGTTTTAATTAAAAGTGACAACCCTTATGCTTTTCTAGTTATCTCAAAAAAAGCGCTAACTAGCTGAGATTTGGTACGGGCACGTACCCGGGCGGTCAGTGCACTTCATACGAAAATCGCTACAAAATGGTAAAGCGACGGTGACCCTGACCGTACGTGCAGTGCAGCCTTTAGTCCGTTAGTCGCCTTTTACGACACCCATGGGAAGAAGGGGTGGTAGTATTCTTTCACCGCTACGCAACAAGGTTACACACTTACTTTGCTTCAATTACTATCAAAACGCTTTTCATGCAACATTATGTTCGGTTTAGGGTATTCTAGTCTAGTATAATTAACTAAGGTCAGGTCTAGAATTTCTAGACCTCCTTTCCTTTGACGAGAACGTCTCCGATCTGGTACGCCGAGGACTTTACATTCATAACGTTACAATAGTGAAAAAATCATGTAAAGGATTTTTCCAAAAAAAATATACACATAGTAATGTGTATATATTGTTTTATATATAAGGAGGCAAACCAGCAGGCGGGTCACCTGATGGAAAGCAATCACCGCCGCCTATGGACACCCCCAATATATGTGTATATGTGTGTATATGTGTCTGTCTTCACCCTAAAGTTTTTCATGATAAGATTTTAAACTTTGTCCTTGTGAACTTACTAAACTGTTGAGATTCTGAAGTGTTGAGATTTTGAATCGTTGGTCTTACGGTGTTAATTAATGTTTTGATTGTTGAGATTATGAATGTTGAGATTTAGTATGTATTCCGCTTATAAGACCCGGGACTATAGGAGCTAGGAAACACATGCGCCGGCAGAGAATTCCAAAGCCAAATGGTCTTACACAGGAACGACTTGTCAAATTTTTTGGTACGAGTGCTGATAGTCTGCACAGTATGATGGTGGTTCCAAAGACCAGCATGTGTAATCCGGGACAGGAAAGGGGAGGGCGGGATTAGATCAAAAAGTTCTTCATAACACTCTCCTTAGTAATTCCGGTAGAAGACACTGAGAGAAGCAATGTCTCTACGCAGCTGGAGGTCCTCAAGAGAGGCCGTAACCTCAGCATCTCCAATAATGCGTACCGCTCGCCTTTGCAGTCTATCCAGAGCATCGAGGAGGTATTTAGCGGAGCCGTCCCATAGATGGGAACAATACTACATACTCGATCACACCTAAATCTTGTACAGCAAACAGCGCTGTTTGGGAGTGCAAATCCGCCTCACCATAATGAGAATACCCAACTTACGGGAGGCAGTTAAAACAACACTCTCGATGTAGCATTTTGGATTAATTCCTGGCTGATGTCCATGCCAAGAATGCTGAGGTCCGCTGAAAAGAGTAAAGGAGAGTTCTGAAGTATGTGCAGTCTTTAGTCCGTTAGTCGCCTTTTACGACTACCAAGGGAAGGGAGGGTGGTAGTATTCTTTCATTGCTACGCGACGCGGAAAGAGTTAGTTATTAAGTTAGTAGCTACCTTTCAAATAGTTTGGACGGTAGCCCGCAATAAAAACATTTCATTGCGGCTAAATGTGCCGCCGAGTTTGGTGAACTACCGCCCGCGAGTACCCGCGCCCATTATACCTCATACCTAATTAGGGTAGCCACCTTTTAACGTAACAAACCAGGACAAAAGCCCGAAAGAAACTAAAACAGCTGATTTTTTCAATGTAACTTCATTTGAGTTATACCAATGTTTTGACAGTTAGAATAACATATCCCGTTTCTTATAAACGTAACTCTTTTCTTTGCACCCACCTTCAACAGTATCTGTATTAATAAGAATCGGGTTCCCTACGTCATTCCGAAAGCCGTTTTACCGATTTTCATTTTAACAAAAACTATTAACCGATCACTCAATTGAACGATGCCTTATATTTCTACGAAACTTTATATACCGATGTTACGATTCACCGAAAAACCTATTACCGACATTCATTTCAGCGATTACCCTACTAATATTATAAACGCGAAAGTTTGTAAGTATGAATGGATGTTTGTTACTCTTTCACGTAAAAACTACTCAATGGATGTGGATGAAATTCGGCATACAGATAGTTTATAACCTGGATTAACACATATAATACTTTTTATCCCGATATTCCTACGGTAATGGGAACCACGCGGGTGAAACCGCGAGCGGCCGCTAGTAGTTACATATAGTCGAATATTATTTAACCGATGTAACATTTCACCTAATTTTAAGTGTATTAAGATTAATAGCTCGGCTACAGGAACGTCTATCGCTCATAAAGTAAATTAATTACTTCAGAACGGCTGCACTATTGCTATTTGGCTCATTTGTTGTGTTCGTAATATATAATTATTGGAAATTCGTCACGAAATACAGGCTGTTAACGCAGACGAAGTCGCGGTCGGGCCGTTAGTTCTCAATAATAATTGTACTGACCTAAATGTACATGTTTAATTAAAAATAAAAATATAATAAATAAAAATAAAAACTATGGCTAACCTACTTGTAATAGAAAACCAGGAATTTCGAAATACTCGGAGCTACACCATAATAACCCGTATTGCTACACCACGAAACGACTATAATGGTATTAAATACTTTATGCGGATCGTGTTGTATTTGGTTTATTTGACTTAAAATTTACTATGCGACTGGCCACTGTGACTCTGCGGCTAGAAAAAATAAAACCTCTGGACTCTTTTGGATAAAGGCAAGACAATAACCGGAGCTTGCTATGCTGCATTGTTAGATAGATTCAATAAAAAAGTTGATCAAGAAACGACCGCATCTAGCAAAGAAAAAAATCTATTTCATCAGGATAATGCACCGGCCTGCAATCGCGACATCAAAAATTGTCAAATTAGGATACGAATTATTGCAGCACCCTCCGTATTCGCCAATTTAGCCCCCTACTGTGACTTTTTCCTCTTCCCAAATATAAAGAAATGGCTTGGCGGGAAAAGATTTTCATCAAACGAAGAGGTAATAGCCGAAACTAAGGCCTATTTTTCAGGGTTTGACAAAAAATATTGTTTTGATGGGTTGAAGAGGTTGGAACATCGCTGGACTATATAAGTGCGTAGAGTTGAAAGGAGATTATGTAGAAAAATAAAAAAATATATAAGTAAAAAGAGTGTTTCTTCTTTCCAAAGTCAATGGACTTATCAAACCGCCCTCGTATACATATACCTACTCATATTTAAACGGAATTTAACGCAAAGCTATTATAATAGCATCCTACGCATACCTTTTTATCACGTCACGGGCTGACTTGTCGCGGTGTATCGCCTCCGATTACAACGCGTAGTCCGTATAACCAAACATATGGGTAACCAGAAGGCTTTCCACCATACCATTAAAAATACCACGAGCCATAGTGCACCGAAAGAGAAAAAAAATCTGCACGTTAGAGTATTTAGTAGGCTATATAATGTCCGGGGTGGTACTTCTAACCTGGTAGGCTACTCTTGAAACAGAATTGCATTAATTAATTTCCAATCACAAATCTAAAAAATATCAAGTGGCAATAGCGCCACATTGGAATTAAATTGCGTAGAAATTGATTGAACAATTTATTATCGAGATAGCGTTCCGGAATTATCTTTACTTATCCCAATATCGATACATATTAATCGCATTGGAACTGTATTAAAATTGAGTTTGCGTTCGAGAGTAACCCCCCTGGGCCCTTATTCTGTAACGATTCCTTGTTTCAAAACCACTTTAATTCCTTTAAAAGTTACGATACCTTCCCAAAAACGTATGCGTTTGACGTTTGTGCGCGGTAAGGTTTAGGTGTGGAATCTATAGATTGCGATACAGAATCAGGGCCCTGATAAGGCTAAGTACTACATCTAAATTCATCGACAAAAAAAATAATATGGACTTATAAAAAAGTGATTTAACCCTTTGACGTAAAAGGGACACCACCGTCCCTAAAATTAAATTTGTGTTTATTTCTAAACAAAGCATTATTGGGAACTAAACTAAACGCATGCTTATTGTATCCGAACGTATTTTGTTTTTATTCTTTGGTTGGTAAATGTGCGCGCGAAAAAAAAAACAAAAACGTCACATTACTTTTGAATTGTTTGCTGCGCTTCTTTGACTTTTTTCTGAAGTGATTAATATTACATTTTTGCTGCACTCAGTGACTGTTTAGTGAATAATTTATAAAAATGGTAAGTAATAATTATGTCTGTATTATTAATTGTCGTAATTAGTAACATTTTAGTAACTAAAATATGAAATTATAAGTAGGGGAAGCCATTGTCCCAAAATGCGTAAAAGGCCAATTTTATTAATATTTTACCCTAACGTTTTATGCATGTTCTGTGATTTTACACACGGTCTAAACACTCAATTTATTTGTTTTAGGCGCGCAAAGGAAATAGGGTGACTACCAACAACCACGGAGCACCCTAGCGAAGAGGTAGACTCACCCTCACCCCATGCCCATTCAGCCCATGCCCAGTCAGCCCATGGCTGATACATACTCAGCTCATACACACTCGGCTGCTTCTCAATCAGCTCACCCCCATTCTGTGCCCACTGGCACTCTCATTTTGTTGCCAACCGTCTCACTAAGTGTCGCGGACGTACATGGCCACCTTCACACAGCCAGACCTTTATTGTACTGTGTATGTTGACATTGATAACTTCACGCACGGCACGACCTTTGAACCCACTTCCTTAAAAATTACAGGAGTTGGGGAACCAGCACAAACATGATTCAAAAGCGGCAATAACAATAGTATGCCGACCCACGCACAATGATACTCCTACAATTACTGCCACAGCTCATATTTTAAAAAATGTCACTGGCTACCTTCCCTTAGAGAAGGTACCAAACATTTCCCACATACTAGGCCAGCTACCCGTACCATTATTGGCTGATCAGCACTACTACACACCAGCCCCGATCGACCTCTTATTAGGGTCAGACGTTCTTGGTCAGGTGTTGGACGGGACTAAGGTCTCGTTGGGCCCTGCATGCGCAACATCGCATAGAAGGGCATTTACTCTCATCACTTGAATACCGACAAGTTGTGGCTAGGGCTATGATTGGCATTTTTTTTATACGTAAACATGCCTTACCATCCATTTCTTCGTCTTTACCTTCACACGCAATGATGAAGGGGCCTTCACGTAAACGATGTGTGCAGTGTGCGAAGAGTGGAGTAGAAAATCGTACCAGCAATATATGTGACATTTGTAATGTAAATCTATGTTTCACAGCAACGAGAAATCATGAAATTATTAATTAAACTGTTATTCTTTCACTGAATTTTGTTTTTTAATATCAGAAAAAACTTGATTTTGCTATAATAGTAGGTACCTCACAAAATTATAAATGATGCCCTTTATCGCTTATTGGGACACATTTGTCCCAAGTAATTTCCTAAAATCTTTTGTTTTTTATTTATTTTTTATTACACATATTTAAATTACCTTGTAAGAGACTAAATAACGTAGTCATAAATATAAAAACTTATGGGTACTTACTTATTTTGTGCGTCAAAGGGTTAAAATCACAAAATAATTAAGTACTTAATGATTTTTTTCTTACCAAAATAAGCTCAAACATACGAAACAAAGTAATTTATTAATTAGCCAGTGTCATTAGCTACCGTTTGCAATTTTTTTTCATTTTTCTCCGACGTGAAATAAAACCTTTGATATCGCATAAAGTAAAAAGGGTCATATACTATAGGGGGAGGGGGTTGGACCACCCATATTATTTTTTTTGTCGATGAGTTTAGATGTAGTACTTGGCCTTAACGGGATAGAAGTACCACCCCTATATCACATTGTATACAATACCTACATACATCACGCCGCCGTTTTTGGTAGGCAGAGCCTTCCGTTGACATGCTCTACCTTTGATCAAATTAAAAAATTAGAACACAATCCTAGACTAAATCGAAGCAGAATAGTGGCAGCTATGATATACATATTTGACGTACTCGTATGTGTGTTAATCGTGTCACGTAGCGGTGAAAGAATACTACCACCCCCTGTCTTCCCTTGGCTGTCGTAAAAGGCGACTAACGGACTAAAACATGCACATACTTCCAACCGCATAGAGCGGCGATGGATTTACCACCTGTCACGCTAAGCACATGGTGCAGTCGCTATTTGGTGAAAAGTGGACTATGGTAGAGGACTGCTTTTGCTGTCCTCATTGCCTAGTCTCTGCCTAGCCCTTCGGAGATAATAATCCTGTTTATATAATAAACAAAAATCTTTATATCCGTAATCAGTCTTACTAATACTACAAATTTCTAGCCCCCACATATGTTTAAGTGTTTTGGCAGAATTACAACTTTTAAAGAATAGTCTAAGAACGACCTTCACCGGGCTGGTTAATGGATGAAAAGTATTTTATATCAAATTTAATATGTTAAAAAATATATCGCGAGTGGGTTGGCTGAGAAATTTCAGTCCAGTACCTATAATGATTAATTTAATATAAAAAAGAAAAAAAAAATAACATTGCACTGGATTGGTGTGTGTGTGTGTGTGTATGTTTGTTTGTAATGAGCTTATCTTTATATAAACATAAATTTTATTGATTTAACCAGACGGTTGCAAATTACTTATATTGACTTACCTTTATACACCTGCCTACCCAATGTTATGACGGGGGAAAAATAGTCAACCTAACGTTTGCATATTCTATGGGCTTCATACTTTAAACCGGTACAATGTTAAAAAAATATTTTTTAAGTATTTAATTAATCATATACGTTTTTGATATACCGGCTCGGTGAACATCGTTGTATATTCGGATCTTCTACTAGAAGCTCTTCGTCATAGATCTCGCAAACTACTAAACGAAATGATTACCAAATTGTGCATAGCTACTTTTTATGTGTGTGTGATTGAAGCGCCCTACTAATAAAAGATAAGAAGACATTGAAGAAGACAATAGAATTTGCAACCGAAATGGGAAATTTCAAGAATATAACCAGAGCGGTCTCAGGAGTGCCAATGTCTTTTGAACTTCAAATCAAATCAAATCATAAATCATAAATTTATTGTTTCTCATGTAGTTTAACAGGGTGTTACAAATATTAAAATAGAGTATCATGCATGACCCAATTTGGGCATAACAATATTGAATTGAATTTAAAATACAGTACACAATACCAAACAAAATAATTAAAACATTAAAACAACAATAATTATTAACATCAAACACACACAATTTAAGTAGTTAACATGCACTTGAGTCAGATTAAAGGAATAATTTAGCTTAGACTAGACAGTTCAGCAAGCTTTCTATCTGTGCCATAATGACGATGACGCCAAGACGCCAATACAATTTGTGTTGCAAGCAGAAGGAATGCTACTCTATGAAAATCCAATTACAATATGAGGTAGGTACCTACATACACTGATAACTGCATTTGTGGTTTAAGTACCCTTGTGTAAAAGCGGTGTGAAATTAGCCATTTATACAATTTACATTGGAATTTCCCTACAGCAAATTCTTAAGTTTCAGAATGCACAACTTGGCAACATTTCAAACGGCCGAGTGGCAAAGTCCTTTCCAAAAATGTTTTAAGGGCTTTACCGATACCGCGGAACTCATTAAAAGTTGGCGACTGACCCGTGACAGAGAGTACTCTAGCGTATCCGATACTTCGTCGTAATTACGTAATTTTGTCGTACACTATATATAAGGTGACTGCTAGATACCGCAAGAAACTTTAAGGGCTGGTCAGGTCAAATGTTTCAAACATGACAATAATGACAAAAAAGGAATTCATGTCTTTTTCATTTTTAATGAAATAATTCATTTTGTAAATTTTAATTGAATAGCCTTTGAGTATCTACTTTATTTTAAAGAATAATATGGCCGTCTGTTGACCCGTCCGCGTCAGCTGGGCGATAAGTACCTACGTTGACGGGTCAATAGACGCCCGGCCGGCCGTTGCCCCTGTCAGCTGAGCGATAAGTACCTACAAAAAAACACGAATTCCTTTTTTGTCATTTTTGTCATGTATAAAACACTTGACCTGACCAGCCCTTGAAGTTTCTTGCGGTTTTTAGCAGTCATCTTATATACGTACATACTCGTACATAAACATCCACGACTATTCTCCCCGAATTGTTAGTCAGAGACTAGGCAATGTTGACCGCAGAAGCAGTCCAATGCCATAGTTAATGTTTAATGTTCTTTCCATGATGACCTCCTTGGTCGAGTGGTTTGTACACCGGTTTTCATGGTGTCGCCATCTCCGAGGTCCCGGGTTCGATCCCCGGTCGGCTCAATTTAGAAATTATTGTTTTCCTAAATTGTCTCGGGTCTGTGTGTTTTCTATTTATAATAAGTATTTTAAGTATGTTTATCCGTTGTCTAGTTATCATTTAACGAGTTTCATAACGAAGCTTCTCTTGGGCTAGATACCTAATTGGTGTGAGTGTAGGAAAATTTATAGTTCACATTTCACCAAATGACAACTGCACATGTGCTCAGCGTGATATGTGGTGAGTCCATCGCCGTTTCATTTTGTTGGATGTATAAGCAGTCTCAAGTCGCCTTTTACGAAACCCAGTGGGTTTGCCATTAGTTTTATGAGACTAGGTCGGGGGGCCCCGCTAGGTAGGAAGGAAGACATCAAGAGTGGAGATAGATTGGTAGTATTAAGTCACGAGTACCTACGTACACCACAATACAATACACCAAAGAAAACATAAGAAACACTAAACAAGTAAACTACACTTTTAAATTTAAAAAAATGGTTACAACTTACACAAGTATGAATAGTTGCAGAGCTACAAGCAGCTCTACCACTAGTCATACTATCCTACTTATATCAGTTTTGACGACCTCCGTGGTCGAGTTTTAAGCACGACAGTTTGGCGTCTTGACTAGTACTTTGTTTTTAGATAGTTACCAGGGTCTGATCTGATGATGGAGTTGGAAGGTGGTCCTAGGAACTCAGTAAAGAAACGACGCAACCCCATCGAGTCAAGGCTTGTTTGATTCGTCTGGACGAGTACTTTGGTGCTAGATGGTAACCAGGGTCTGATGATGGAGCTGCAAGATCGCCATGGGAACTCAGTAATTAAACGACATACTCCATCGAATATAAGCTCGTTTGATTCGTCTTGACGAGTACTTTGGTGCAAGATGGTAACCAGGGTCTGATGATGGAGCTGCAAGATCGCTATGGGAACTCAGTAATTAAACGACATACTCCATCGAGTATAAGCTCGTTTGATTTGTCTTGACGAGTACTGGTGCTAGATGGTAACTAGGGTCTGATGATGGAGCTGGAAGGTGGCCATAGGAACTCATTAATTGAGCGACACAACCGCGTCGAGTTTGATTCGTCTTAATGGTGGACCGTTTTTGATGGGTGGTGAGTGGTAGTGGTTTGATGGACGTGAATAAATATTGTATACACGTTCAGTGAGATGAACAGATTTAGAAACGTGTCCAGGGATAACTAAAAAGTAAAAAATAAATTAAAAGTAAACCTTTTAAAACAAGCTTTTATTTCAATGCGCTAAAAAGAAGAAAATAAACTTTTACTTTAAAACTTTCACTATCAACTTACAAGATTTACTATACAACTACATATTTAAATGTAAATAAACAAGTTAGTTAGCACGACGGTTTTGGCGTCGCGTCGTGTCGCCCGCCTCTAAGGGTCCCGGGTTCAATTTCCGGTCGGGTCAATTAAGAAAAAAGTGCATTTCCAAATTGTTTTCAGGTCCGGCTGTTTTCTTTGTTTAGGTATGTATCTTTATCCGCTATTTAGTTTCACTACATACTAGACTAGTTTAAAAATAAGCTTAACTGAGGCTAGATAATTGGTGTGTGTGTATAATTTTTTTTTGTATATTTTTTTTACAACCGATTCACCTATCTGAGCCCATAAATAATATTAAATTAACCGTTTCAGGTAGCGGTGAAAAATACTACCACCCCTTCTCTTCCCTTGGGTGTCGTAAAAGGCGACTAACGGACTAAAGACTGCACATCAGTGGCGAAGCGTGAAATATTGAGAGAGGTAAGCCGGAGCAAAAAAAAATACTCCAAGCGCGGGCACGCAGTCTTGAGTCCTTACCGAAAATCTGTGATTGGCATCCTGGCTTTAGTCTTGTATAGGCAGATGTATCTTCAGTCCACTTTTACTATACGTGTAAGCACTGAGATATTGAAACAGTGTCTTGCAAGCATAATAGAAGTGGCTTTGATAAAAGCCGTTTGTGGTGAAATGATGATATGATGTAAATTAAACAAAACTTAATCGACTAAGTACTAATAATACTACTTATACTCTAAAGCTATTCGTCTATTCTTTCTAACAAAGTGCGCTAAGACATTATCATAAAAGCCGGGAAGAATCTAAAGCTATTAATGCCGACATCTTACAATTCTACCGATTACTTTGCAAATCTACTTACTCTAAATACGTAATTTCAACTTATTACAATATCTACTTACCGCAAATACCTAATTACAACGTACGTCTTCGTAACTACTTTCTACACACAACACAAATAAACAAAGTCCAACTACAATACTAATCATTATAATAGGTGAAACTAACTAATAAATTCAAATACTAATAAAACACAGTCATGCATTCAATGATGAATTGCAATTACGTCAAATTATCTGTCAACAGAACACAAACCAAAAGCGATATTCCTCCGTCCCGCTCACGCGTACGCAAATTGTATAACTGTCTCTATCAAGTAACTCGGATAAAGACGGCTTACCGGCTGCTAATACGCGGGTGGGTTTATTGACCTTTATGTGACGTCATGACGTTTATTTTGTATGGAAGTTTAACTGCCTAAAAGCCGATCGCGCCTGCGGCTTATTTTAAAGCAATATGTTGTTAAAAATCAAATTTTGTTGATTTAATGTCCATAGTGTAGGCAATTTGTAATGTTTCTTTTATATATTTACTTTTTTAATTACTGATTGTGCCATTTCTCAATTCAAGTAGAGAGTGGTTGTGTTCTAAACTTCTGAAGGGAAGCCGGTGGGAATCGAGTTGTATGGAACCTTCGTCACTGCTGCACATACATCCAACAGCATAGAGCGGCGATGGGCTTATCACCTGTTACGCTGAGCACATGTGCAGTCGCGATTTGGTGAAAAGTGGACTATGGTAGAGGATTGCTTTTGTTGTACTGTTTGCCTAGTCACTGACTAACTCTTCGGGATAATAGTCATGATTATATGTATGTACTAGATCGTTCAATAAGTCCCGAGACTTACTTGGAGATGGCGCATATATTAAAAACTCTTTTGATTTTCAAAAAGTACTGGCCATCAATAGACATGATTTAATTTTTTTTGAAAATCGAACAATTTCAATATTGATTTACAAATATTAAAGTGACGCTACATTTTTGATTCCGAAAACAATGACAAAAAACGAGTTTAATGTGTTTATAAAACATTGTTTTTTAATGGGAATGAACACCGTTCAAGTATAGCAATGGCTTATAAAGTTTTACCCGGAATCTGCTCTATCTATACCTCAGAACAAAATAACTAAAGCATAGAAGTAGCGCTATAAAGCATAAACAAGCTGAATATAGCTACGCTTTGTACTCTTATAGGAAATTTGTTAATGTTAGAATAAGGTAGATATACTTTGGACAGGACGGCGAATTACAAGGAAGTACAGTTTTCTGATCTACTAGAGATGGAGGAGATATAATATCTATCGATATCGATTATATCAAACGAGTCGGATTGGGCGGGAACTTTTATTTTTTCTTGTTTTTGTATTTTATTCCCTTATAAGAATTATGTTTATAAATTTTTAACTGATTCGATAGGCCAGGGGTTCTCAAACTACCCTTATCTATCAAAAACCCCGAACTTTTATGTAATCGACATTAGGTAAAAAAATCAGAATAAGTCGATGTGATACTGTCTGTACAGTCAAAAGCACGTGAGACTATACAGTTTGGACTTTGTACCGCCCTTATAATGGAGGTCAAGTGCTATTATCGAACTGCATGTGTTTACCGTGTTGTACTGTTGAAAGTAGAATAGTAGTGCAAAAAATTTATTTTTACCTCTGATCCAAGCGCGGTATGCCGTCTGTTTGCTCTCAACAGCGCTGGCACACTCGCGATTGAACCAGCGGTTGCGTCTGCCTTTGCTGATGACATAGGAGTGTGAAATATAGTATTCCATTCCTAATACTATCTCATTAGCAACGGCAATGGCGCTAGCGGTCGGGTCCTTCCCACTAAAGCAGCGCTGCCTCCAAGGTACGGATGCAAAATACCAACAAACTCCGGCTTTGGCTTTGAAGGATTCTTCAAGCACAAAGCCGGGATAGTTCAGATAGGTGGTGTCAGCTGGGCGGATTATTTGCGTCTCCGTCAGGAACAACAATGCTGGCCGTGCCGTCTCAAGATGGTGGTGGACGGCATTGAGGTTTGCATGGAGTCCGCGGATGTTAGCGAACTCCACCTCAAACGGTAAGGTTGTGGTGGGGGTGTGCACCGCTGTAGTACCAGTTTTGTTGTAAGGCGCTGTCATTTTAGGAGTGGAAAGAGAGAGGCGTGAATCGAGAAAATGATGCCGCGATGCGAATGGTCAAAGTGTAGTGGCCTGTTTCCCCAGGGATTTGTCCACAGACGAGTATTATTAACGGAAGGGCCCCCGAACCCCCCCGGGAATGGCCGCCGGGGACCCACCCTCCGGTCACCAACCGGCACGACGGACCACCCCGAGATTATGCGTGGCATGGTGAGGCAGCCTCACGAGCTGGTTAGGCTCGTTTGGGCCCCTGTACTGTGCCACGGGCGGCCAGCGGGACAACCGTTTCTACGGGTCTCCCTGGTCGGCAGGTTAACGAAGTCCTCCTGGCACTGGTTTGACGGAAGCCTCCACAGACCAAATACATCGCAGCATCATCCTCTCGAGCTCTGGTTATACGCTGGCTGATCCCGAAACGCGACCGACAAGCAGTCACTTGACGGGTTTTACACCATGCGTACGGTGGTCACCAACCAGACGGGTCAAGCGCTACCACCAGTGGAGCAGATCATCGCTCGAAGGAGTCCGTTAGTCGCTTCTTACGGACCCACCAGACGAAGAGAGGGGCGGCGATTGGTATTCTTTCTCCGTCATCGCAAGGATAACTTTGTAGCTAGTGTGGCAGTACTAGCATCTGTATCACTGCCAATGGGTTAGGTGTATAGCATTCAAATATAAAACAACCATTATAACATTAATTAATATTAATTGTGTTGAATTTAAACAAAAAACCCTTTACTTACTAAAGAAAGTAATTTGTAACATTAAAGTGTGAAATAACAAAATATTTAAAAAAAACAAAAACCCGACTGCGTCAAAAATATTAACTGAAAAGCAAAAAAACAAGCTTTAAGGCGACTACAAGAGCCAAGTGCTGCCACCAATTGTTTAAATGTGGTTGGGCTAATGTTTTTGGCCTCAAAATTTTCTATTGTAATTTAGCGATGGTGCTGTCACGTTCAGCAACAACAGAGTTTGTTAATTGCGGTAACAGCGAAGTTGCTGAGGTCGTAGTGCTTGAGAGCTCAGTTGTGTGTGTGTCCTGGAAAGTAAAGAATATCTATGAGTATACAATTCTTTAGTTTTCTGCCTGCCTAGAAACGGTGTAATGGTAGGTAGTATGTACAGCGGAGAACGGCCATGGCTAACCATTTGGAAAAAATATTACTTGCAGTATACGCCGATGGTTTATGGGGTGTAGATTATCCCATCATTTTGAACACATGTTATGGCGACTTTAAGAAATTCAAAAAAATATACATTTTCATACAAAATGGTGCTCAGTTCATTAATTTTTAAACGGATGATCGATAAAAAATATTTTATTGATTAGAGGCTAGAAGCAACTTGGGTACCTTCAAGCAGAGCGTGAAGCTGAGGTTTATATTATACGACTTTGTTTAACCCCTCAAGCCCCAAGCGGCCATATTTGGCAGTACCTAAAAAATCGCTATTCCGTCAGACCCCAAACGGCCATAAATGGCCGCGCTGGCCGCGCTCTCCACTTGACTTTGTACCGTGTCTTCATACACTTAGAGACTACTCTAGTATGAACAAAGTCGATTATTTCGGTTCTGCGGTATGTTTTATGCGTCGTGAACGCAAAATTTAACATGAACTGCGTTCGATTTTTTTTTCCATTTCCGCATATTTAAATTCCCGCCAAATCGCACCTGCTGTCAAAATTTTTAGACATTTCGATGCCAAGACTGACAGGTTAACCGTCACTCATCATCTTGCGTTCATTTATCGTCACTGGTAAAACACCCGACAGTAAAATGTTTTAAACAAACTCTATGGCGTTTTTTTGGTGTCCAACCATCTTCGGGAGACACTGCAGCCTGCAGTCCACAGTGCACGTCGAATTTCATCCAGAGGAAATCTAAAACATTTAAATGAACATTACGATTACTTTGTAATTTATCGATACCTAACATTTTTTACAACATTTCCATAACCTCTACGACGAAAATGTTAAATGGATTTTAAACTCTTAGTGTAGTAATTTAACTATTTATTCCAATACGAGTATAATATAATGAATGGATGGTAACTGGTAATATTTAGTCGAACGAAAATAGAACTATAAAAACAAAACAACGGTAAAGAAACAGAAATATCACTTACCAGTGGAAGCTGACTATTTCACTGTTATTTTCTTTATTTCTCCAATCTCCTCCAATCTCTCCAATGGTTAAAGGTTTTGACAGATCGCCTGATACGCTTTATTACTACTCAGACGGTTTCTATGCTTTAGTTATTATTCTGAGATCTATACCAACCATTTGTCGGTGGTATGCAGATTTTAAAGGCGGTCGTATGGACACAAAAGACGCTGCACGCTCAAATTAAGCAGTGACTCAACAAAACATCAACCAAGTCCTTAAAATCGTGAAGGAAGATCGAAAAGTAAAAGTGCGCGAGATAGCTAAGATAGTGAAGGTTTTAACTGGTAGTGTTTTACAGGATTGATACTGAATCTCAACATTCATAATCACAACAATCAAAACATTAACACCGTAAGACCAACGATTCAAAATCTCAACACTTCAGAATCTCACCAGCTTAGTAAGTCAACAGTTCACAAGACCGATGAGATGATGAGACTTTAAACGTTTTTAAATCTCATCATGAAAAATGAAAATGAAAAACTTTAGGGTGATAAAGACATACTTACATATTTTACTATAAATAAACATTATTTGACGAAGGGTGCTTACCTTTTATTTTCCAAAAAAAAATATTTTTTATCAAAATTTGGTAATGAAAAAGCTTTTTCCAAATGGGTGCCGTGTTTGCTAACAATTTGATCAAAAGCGACAAAGAATAAATGATTCAGAGCGCTGTTTGGCAATGTTTAAGAGAAATAAAAAGATTTTTTACTTCGGTATGTGACGATGGATGAAACATGAATTTAACATTTCGCTCCGGAATCCAAACGGCAGTCAGCAGAGTGGATAGCGGTCGGGGAAAGCCGCCCGAAGCGGCCTAAGACACAACAATCTGCCGGGAAGTTTATGGCCTCTGTATTTTAGGATGTGCATGGAATACTCTTTATCGACTATCTTGATGGAGGGAAACATATAAATGGCGAAAATTACATATGATAATCGGAGCGATTTAAGTACGAAATCGCGGAAAAACCGCCTCAAATGAAGAAAAAAAATAGTCTTTCATCAGGACAATACGCCGTGTCACAAGACCATGATAACGATGGCCAAACTAAACGAATTGGGCTTCGAATTACTTTCTTATCCTCCGTATTCTCCAGATATGGCCCTCATTGATTACTGGCTGTTTACAGACTTTAAAAAAATGCTCCAGAGCAAGATGTTTGACTCAAATGGTGAAGTAATGGCAGTAACGGGGCTTATTTTAAAGAAATAATTCTTACTACACTTATGGAATAGAAAAGTTAGAAAAGCTTTAAAGAGATTAAAGCATTTGAAGGAGACTATGTTGATAAATAAAAAATAATTTTATCAAATGAACTTTTTTTCAGTTTCAGTCTTAGAACATATAGAACCAAAGTGTTTTTTAGGTACGTTATTATTTTATGTGCTCAGTAAAAAATGTTTCTCTCTCTCTCTCTATATCTAAATTTATCTAAACAGCACTTGCTCTCTTGCCCACTGGCCCATAAAAATAAGGGAGACTTCTAAAAGTCATGGGAATTATAACTGTACTTTTTATGATTTTTTCGAGGTTTCAACCCATCGATCAAATGTACCATCGAAGAAAAGACCTGTCGAGGAAGAGATCCTTCGAGAAATTGACCTTTCGAGGTAACGAGCCATCGGTAAAGTTTACCGTCGAGGTAGAGACATCGAGGTAATGACCATCGAGGTAACGTCATTCGAACTAGAGTATCAGACCCGGCCCCCATGCATGCAGTATGGTAGGTAAGCCGCTTAAATGCCTTGTCCAACGCTGGGACGTTGTAAGACTGATGATGTATATTAAATTTTACGAGAGATTCTTGTTTAAATAACAACCTACACCTGTCTACCTCCATTACTCCGCGTAGCTTATTAAAAGAAGCAAAAAGAACAAAACACCGACTCCGGGGTATGTTGGGCCAAGTGTCAGTATGTCCAGTGTGTTAAAATGACAAGGTAATAACTCTCAATTGTTATAATGACGAGTTGTCATAATACCCAGGTGTCAAAACAACAAATTGCTAAAAAGTCTAATGGCCTTAATGTCAAGTTACCAAAACAACAAATTGTTAAAAAGTCGGATTGTTATAATGTCCAATATCAAAACACCCAATTGCCAAAACGTCTAGTACCTAGACATAATGGCTAATTACCAAAACCACAAATTGTTTGTCAGTTTTTGAACCCTATACCCAAAATTTGGTGAAATCCTGGTAATATTAAATAATAATGTTGCCTAATGAATAAATGCAATATGGCGGCTGTGCCCAGTTTCCCGCGCATTGTTATTCGGGCGGCGGGACGGGATTAGAGAATTTTCTCGAAACAAAAGCAATAAATTGGTGTGGCTGCGCCGCACCTAGCTGCTTCGGAACGTTAAACCAAGTTTCGGTACACGGTTTTGTACCTGTATCGCTTTAAAAAGGTGAATCGGACAGAATAAAAAGTGGAGGTGCTAGTAGTTGAGCTTTTTTATAAAATGGGTTTTCTCAATGCGAATGACCCCGTCAAACGTACCTAAACTTGAGCTAGGTATTTTTTTATAATATCGTATTTTATTTAATTTTTTTGGACGCACACCAGAAAGACTAGCATGAGGTGGCACAGGATAGAGATGAATTCTGGGGAGGACTTTGCCCAGCGGTGAGACACTGTCCCACTATGATAAGCTAGAGAAGATACAGACCGTGTAACTACTATTAAGGCTAGAGAAAAAAAACTCTTTAAATGGCCCAAGGAAATGTAGTATTTAGTCGGAAATATCTTATCAAGCAGAAAAAGATATGTCACATTCGGTGTATTATATCACTCAATATCAGTCAGGTCTTCCCTGCTTTTTATGTTCATGCCTTCAATGAGTCAGTGTATCAGTGGGAGGATTGATATAAGATAAAAAGGTATTGTTACGGCGAAAGGCGTTCGCAGTAACAGCGGCGAAATAAGGGTTAGGCAGGAGGTATAAGGGAATAAAGTACTTACAGGGATGATGAGTCACAGGAACCTGGAGGCAAGCTGACCACGGGCGGCGAGGTAGGTTGGTTTTCTGGCGCACAGTCACTACACTACACATTAGGCATTTAGGCGGTCTCTTCACATTAGGTTCAGGAGTCACTATAATAAGGGCAGATACCAGCGCGCGTATTTTGTGGGCGTCTCGCGTTAGCTAGCAGACAGACTGGACGCGCGCGCGGCTCACGAAGCTAGCGGCGGCGGGTCGCGCAGCGGTGGCGCCGCGGCAGACAGGCGGACGCGGTCGTCAACAACCGCTGAGTCAACCGCCATACAGATGGCGGTATGGTTTGAATGGCCGTCCCGGCTTTGGCGGGAACATCCTCCGGGGGCCAGGGGGGGCTCATCCACTGGGAGCCTGGCGATCCGGAATACAGGCCTCCGAAGATGTCCATTCGCGGTGTCCAGGTCTACCACCCGCACGACGCCATCCTTCCCAGGCAGGGTGCGAGCAATGCGCCCCAGTCTCCATTGGAGGGCAGGCAGGTTGTCCTCCTTGATGAGGACGAGCTCGCCAACTCGGGGAGGGGAGGATGGGGACAACCATTTGGAGCGGGTTTGGAGGGTATGAAGGTAGGACTGGGTCCACAGCGTCCAGAAGCGCTGGGAAAGGGCCTGTACCATCTGGAATCGCCTACGTGTGGAGATCGGCCTATCTTCCACGGATAGTTCGGGAAGGGCCGTTAGCGGGCGGCCTATGAGGAAATGTCCGGCTGTAAGCGGCTCAAAGTCTGAGGGATCAGACGAATGTGGGCAGAGAGGTCTAGAGTTAAGGACAGCTTCGATTCGTGCCAAAAGTGTAGAGAATTCCTCGAATGTGAGGTGCTGTTCGCCAATTACGCGATATAAAAGTTGCTTTGTTGATTTTACGTTGATCTCATGTAACGCACCGAACCATGGTCCCTTAGGGACGTTTAACAACCAAGTAATGTGCTGACCAGCGAGCTTGTGCGCAATCGTATCATTGTTCAAGGCAAGAAAGTTTTGTACTTCGATGAGCTGATTTCTAGCGCCTACATAATTTGTACCGCAGTCCGAGCGGATGAGAACCGGGGCACCGCGGCGTGCTATAAAACGCTGTAATGCCGCGAGGAACGCTTCCGTGCTGAGGTCCGAGACCGGTTCTAAATGAACCGCCTTAGTCGAGAGGCACACGAATATACAAAAGTACGCTTTTAAGAGTTTAACATTACGTAGGGTACTAGATTTAACGAGGAATGGTCCGGCAAAATCGGTCGTGACTTGACTAAATACTGGCTGAGGCGTAACTCTATCGGCTGGCAGGTCGGCCATGAAGGGCGCTTGCGGCTGGGCCCGGCATCGAAAGCATCTAATGCATTTAAAAACTCGGTGTCTAATAATACGGCGCGCGGACAATATCCAAAATTGTTGGCGTAGGATAGCGTGTAAAGTGTCAGCGCCAGGGTGGCAGTGTATTTTGTGGTAGTGGTCAATGATAAGGTCTACAAGTGGGCTAGAGCTGGGAAGTATGAGCGGATGCTGCGCGTCATATCGGATAGACGCATGGGACAGTCGTCCACCAACTCTAAGGAGCTCATCTTTAATGAGAGGTGACAGCCGCTGGAGTCTGACGGAGCAGATTTTGCCAGTTTGAAGGCGGTGGATGTCCTCTGCAAACTCATTGTGCTGAACACTGCACACCCAGTAAAGTAAGGCCTCTCTTCGTTCACTGACGTACAAGGGGCCTGAGCGTCGCGAATCTGGGTGGTGTCTGCAGTTGTGCAGAAAGCGTTTTAGACAAGCTGTCACTCCGACGAGCTTGTCTAGTGAACTGAACCGAGTGAGCAGGTCAAAGTCAAGACCGGGCACTGTGACCAGTGACGGGACGTGTTTGGGCTTAAGGCCGGGCAGGGCGTGATGGCCCAGAGCTAAGGGCATCGCAGGCCAAGACTCACAAGGCTGTCCAAGCCACGTGGGAGACCACCATAGGTCGTGGGCTGACAGGGATTGCGCAGACATCCCTCTGCTTGCGCAATCTGCCGGGTTGAGCTCAGAAGGTACGTGTCGCTAGGTACATTCTGGTGAGCCTGAGCTGATTTTGACTACCCTGTTGGCTTCAAAGGGTTGAAGACGGTGAGGCGGTGTATTGAGTCAGGCCAGGACTATCGTACTGTCTGACCAACATATGTGTTGTTGTATACTGATATGGGCCGATAACTGAACCGACACACGGATCATGAGCTGGGAGAGTAGAGTGGCGGCCGACAACTCTAACTTGGGGATTGTGAGGCGGTTCTTGATAGGTGCGACTCGCGACTTGGCGACAATCAAGTGTACCAAAGTATCACCGGAGGCATCGAGCTCATGGAGGTAAACAACGGCGGCAAACCCGGCTTCAGAGGCATCTGCAAACCCGTGAAGCGAGTATGCAGCTGAGCCTTTGTTTGCACAAATGTGCCGAGGGAAGCGAATGCTAGACAACAGCGGCAGATCCTCCAAGATGTGGTGCCACTCCGTTTGTACTTCAGAGGGAGTGGGCTCATCCCATTCCAGCTTCAGTAGCCACAATTGCTGAAGCAGCAGCTTTGCGCGGAAGATAACGGGCGAAACCCAGCCGATTGGGTCATAAAGTGAGGCTACGGTGCTTAAAATAGACCGCTTTGTGACATGTGTGATGGGGGGCAGAGAGATGCGGTAGGTGAACTCGTCTGACTGAGGGCTCCACTGTATACCCAAGACCTTAATGGACGTGGACTCTGGGTTCATGTCGAAGTCCTTGGGCATGTCGCATTGGTTGTCGGGAAATCTCTCGAGCAGCTTAGGCGAGTTAGATGTCCACTTACTGAGCTGAAAGCCGCCTAGGTCTAGCAGACTTATCAACTCGTCCTGAAGTGCTTGGGCGGATTCAACCGTGTCATGACCACACAAGATGTCATCAACGAAGATAGACTTGCGAAGAACCTGAGCGGCTCCAGGGTAGCGATGGCCTTCATCATCAGCCAGCTGGAGCAGGGTGCGGATTGCATGATATGGGCTTGATCTTAAGCCGTACGTGACTGTATTGAGGGCGTAGGTGAGCAGAGGGTGATCTGGTGAGGACCGCCATAGTATCAGCTGATACCGTCTCTGGTCTGGGGCAACCAGCACATTTCTGAACATCCTCTGGATGTCAGTGCTGAAAACGACTGGATGCGTTCTGAAGGACATGATGATGTCCACAATGTCCTGTTGAAGGGCGGGGCCTGTGTGTAGGCATTCATTTATGCTGACACCATTGGAGCTTTTGCAGCTACCATCAAAAACAATGCGCAGCTTGTCCGACCCTGACTTAAATACGCCATGGTGAGGGATGTAGAAGTGAGGTTTATGGGCGAATGTATTTGGGTGACAGGGAGCCATGTGCCCTAAGTCGATGTATTCGGCCATAAAGTCGACGTATTTAGAACGCAGAGACTGGTTCGCCATTAGCTTCTACTCAATATTGAGGAATCTGCGTAATGCGATAGGGTGAGTTTTACCTAGTTTGAGTTTTACCTCAACTATGAGGGGCGTCCTTTAGAAAGGGCAGAGCGACCGTATATCTGCCTGAGGGATTGCGTGTAGTGGTAGAGCGGAAGATTTCCTCGCATTGTTCCTCCAGGGGATCATTATGAATGTGAGATTGAGGGAGGGGCCCCTCAGACTCCCAGAACCTTTCCAGACTCTGACGTATGTCCTGGGCTGATTCAGCTGAGTCTGGTTGTGAGCTGACGACGTGAGCTGAGTTAACCTGCTGCGCCGGCTGCGCATACAAGTCCTCAATGGGTCCTATCAACGCGAAGTCGAAAATCGTGCCGAAGGCTATGGGCTTGCCCGGGCCCAACGAGACCTTAGTCCCGTCCAACACTTGACCAAGAACGTCCGACCCCAATAAGAGGTCGATCGGGGCTGGTGTGTGGTAAAGCTGGTCAGCCAATGGCACGGGTGGCTGGCCTAGTACGTGGGAAATGTTTGGTACCTTCTGTAAGGGAAGGTAGCCAGTGACGTTTTTTAAAATGTGAGCTGTGGCAGTAATTGTAGGAGTATCATTGTGAGTGGGTCGGCATACTATTGTTATTGCCGCCTTTGACTCATGTTTGTGCTGATTCCAAACTCCTGTAATTTTTAAAGAATTGGGTTTTGATGGCAGGTTCAAAAGTCGTGCCATGCGTGACGTTATTAACGTCAGCATACTGCCACAGTCCAATAAAGCTCTGGCTGTGTGAAGATGGCCATGTACGTCCGCGACTCTTAGTGAGACGGTTGGCAACAAAATGGGTGTGCCAGTGGGCACAGAAGGTGAGTGAGCTGATTGAGTATCAGCTGAAATTGTATGAGCTGAGTATGTATCAGCTGTGTGGGCATGGGTTGACTGGGCATGGGCTAAATCTACCTCTTCGCTAGGGTGCTCTGTGATAGTAGGGAGTCATAATTGCTGGCGGCGTTCGCGGGGCCTATCTGGCGAACCGGACCTGGGCGGGCTGGCTCTGTGAGCAGAGCTGGGTTGCGCCTGTTTGGCATGTGCGGGTTCGTGCCGCCTGCTGTTTCTGGGACGCTCCCTCGAGTGCTCTGTCAGCTGTGGTGGGGGCACATGTACAGACGACGAATGAGCTGAGTGCGTTGGGCCGTCTGGTCGATGGAGGGACGTGTGGTGGTTCGTACTCCCACAGTTCTTGCATGCCCCCCTTGACTTGCACTAGCTCTCGTAGTGACGGCCGAGACAACGCTGGCAGCGCTCGCGTGCCTGTACAAAGTCCCAACGGCCCTGTGTTGGCTGGGCATTGTACCATCTGCACGTCATGAGCGTATGTCCCCTAGTGGCACAATAGGGACAGTAGGGCGTCGAGCGTGAGGAAGAGGACGATGACGATGATGAGGAGCAGCTTTGCTGGTAGGCCGAGTAGACGGGGAAGGGCTGACTGCGAGCCGGGGAGGTGGACGGGCGGTGACGCATTTGCTGCGCTGGGCGTGACGGTTGGTGAGTAGGCTGATCATAGGCGCGGTGAGGCGACGGAGCTGAGGAACGGCCACGGTAATGGTCGGGTTGTTGCTGAGCCATCTGAGCATAAGTGCGATGGGGCAACTGAGGAGGCGCGCGGCTACGAGAAGGGCCGGGCAGGGCGTGAATGGGCTGCGGCTGGGCTATGTTGGAGAACTCTGTCTCCACACAGCGCGCGTGCTCCTCGAGGTAGGAGATGAGGTCACTCAACGTTGGCAGGGAGCTGCTAGACCCGTGTCTACGTTCAAATAACGTGCGGAGCTCACCCTTAAGCTTTCGCACCACTATCGACACAAACACGTAGTCGTCTCCTATGGGCAGATCCAAATTACTAAGGGCACACTGGGCGGACACCAGCGGAGTGAGGAAAAGCGTGCGTATGTTTGAGCGCGTGTGGATGCTCGGCAGCCCCAGGATTATGTCGACGAAACTATCGATGAGAACCCGGCGGTTCTCGTACCGCTTGGTGAGGATGTCCATGGCCACGGCAAAATTTTCATTGGTGACCTTTAAGTGGGACACCATACTTAATGCCTCACCGCTGAGACTTGAGAACAGGTAGTGGAGCTTGACTGCGTCCGACAGGGTCGCCATGTCGTCAGTCAAACTCCTAAACAGCGCAATGAAGGAAGGCCAGTCCTCCACTTTTGAGCTGAACCTGGGCAGCGCTATCTTGGGGAGGACGGCTGTGGGCGTATTGACGCCGAAACTGGGCTGAGCACTATGGGTTGGGGACGACGTGGAAGAGGGTGAGATTTCCTCCCTCGCCACAAGTATCCCCAGGTATGCCCCGGAGGCTTTTGTGTGGTTCTCAGTGTATGTCCTCTCAACCCCCTCGTCCAAGTTCTCCTCGTCGAGAATGTTGTAGTACACTGAGTCCAGCTTCTCCTTTATGCCCTGTATCTGTGCGAAACGCACGTTAAATTCCGTTATGGAATGTTTGGTGTCGCCAGCAATGATCAGTGATCCCACCTCTAGGAGGTGGTGTAAAGCTTTGGCGGCCTCCCTAAATATCGCGGCTTGTGACTTGGTCGGCATCGCGATAAATAAAAGGAGACAAAAAAAAATAAAAAAAAATAAAAAAAAATTAAACAAATTTAAAGGCAGTAAAAAGAACAACACCCTGTATATATTCTATAGTTGGGCTGGACGTATTTGTTTACTAAGGTAAACGCAAATGGGCTAAAATTAACGCAACAATAAGGAAAGCAAAACTAAGTTGGGATGCCTTGTATATGGCCCACGGGTGGTGCAAACGCGTGTGTATGTGTATGTCTGTGTATGTGTATGTACGCTTATTGAACGCGCGTACGTAACATTAGCCGACCGCAAAACAAAAAGCAAACAAAACAACAAAAACAAAAAAAAATCACGTTATCCGTAGCCCACTATTGGGCAAGGCGCTCACAGTCGGGCAGACCTGTTGCCGACACTAGCGCGAAGAATGAGTCAGTCGCAAACAAAAAAATAAAAATAAACTAATAATAAAAACTTAATTAAACTTAACGTGTGTAGAAGCGAAGGCGACGCACGCAAATAGTCGTAAGCGATATAAAAAAAAAACTGATGAAACTAAATGAAACACACTAAGCTCATGTGGTGAGCACGCACAAAGAATGAGCCGATCGCAAAGGCAAAAAAAAAAAAAAAATAGATATAAAATTAACACGAGCGAAAAAATAAAACACGCTATTTGGCACGCGTGGTGAGCATGCACGAGATCTGAGCCGATTTAACACGACAAGAACATAAAAACTCCTTAAATAATAAAACGGGAAAAATAACAATGCAATCTCTCGTCACAATACCATACGTAACGTAATAATTTAACTACTAATTTACCGTTAGGAGTATGAACAACGTATCATTAGGCAAAAATCATTTGGGTACACACACAAGCCCGCTCAGATTACAACAACATTACAACATTGCATCACACTTTCGATTGCATACACAAAATCAACAATAAAAATAAAATAATATAAGTGTACGTTGGCCAGCTATACTAACACAAATGATTCATAACTACCTCACCAAATTTTTATTGGGACAGGGTAAAGTTATGTGAACAAATGAATTTAAAAATGATGGCACGAATTAGATATAAGATTTAGAAATAGAATAAGAATATGGGCGGAAATAATTATCTTTAGCGGACTGTATTAAAATTGATAATTAAAAGAAAGTTAGGTTCAGATTAGGGCTGAACCTTAGCGGTTATTCCGCGCTCGATTGGACCAAAATGTTACGGCGAAAGGCGTTCGCAGTAACAGCGGCGAAATAAGGGTTAGGCAGGAGGTATAAGGGAATAAAGTACTTACAGGGATGATGAGTCACAGGAACCTGGAGGCGAGCTGACCACGGGCGGCGAGGTAGATTGGTTTCCTGGCGCACAGTCACTACACTACACAATAGGCATTTAGGCGGTCTCTTCACATTAGGTTCAGGAGTCACTATAATAAGGGCAGATACCAGCGCGCGTATTTTGTGGGCGTCTCGCGTTAGCTAGCAGACAGACTGGACGCGCGCGCGGCTCACGAAGCTAGCGGCGGCGGGTCGCGCAGCGGTGGCGCCGCGGCAGACAGGCGGACGCGGTCGTCAACAACCGCTGAGTCAACCGCCATACAGATGGCGGTATGGTTTGAATGGCCGTCCCGGCTTTGGCGGGAACAGGTATTAACCTTCCCAATATAGCCTAGCCGTTATAGCACATGTGGATATCGACCCATAACCCACCACTCCAGAGGGTTAAAAGTCACTCGCGTCCGTAGGTTTACCCTTGACCCCTGGGTGGTGATAAATGATTGTCACTGGCTAAACGGTAGAGCCACGCTGCGTTGCAGCACGCATTAGGCCTGCACGCTCAGCGTAATACCACCCGGGCACAGAATATCGGTGTGAAACAATGACACTCGTAGCTGTTGTGTTTCGTCCGGTAAGTGATAGTACTAGGGGCCCATTCTTTTCCCAACCCTCACATAGTTCCTACTCTTTCCTCAAAGTCCTACTCCTCAAGGCCGAAAACGTATCTCTGCGACTCCTCCGGTTTTTCGGGTTTCTATGGGCGGCGGTGATTACTTTCCATCAGGTGATACGCCTGCTTGTTGGCCGCCATTGAGACCCCATCACACACTTAAGACAGGAATTCCCGAAATTCCCGAAAATAGGGTATTTTAAATTATGGATTACTCGCAAATCACAAGTACTCAAAATATGGAAAAAATATATGTTACTCCACAGTTTTTCATCTAGTCATTCCGGCCTTTTAAATATTAGTGATACTTTACTGCATCAAATAAAATTTCAAACATCCATCTAATCGTAATTCAAATATTGTATTACTTCCATTAGGTATACTTGGTTTTAGTTAATGAAAAATTTACGAAAGTAATTGTCTTTGAATAGGTGAGGCACGCCGCCGCTATAAGTTATAAAATTTAAAAAGAATTCTTGATTTTCACAATTACCTACATATTTTGCTAAGTTGTTGGTCGCGAATCGCGATGTGCAATCAATCAGTCCCCTAGTAGTTTCTGCGCTCGGGAAAAATCGACCCATCTTAGAATGTTAAGCCTTAGTACTCCTAGTACTCAGTGCTTTAGTAACTTGACTGTAAACCAATAAATAGTGGAGCTACCTCGTGATTTCGGGACTTGTGTGTGGATATGTGTCCAGTAGTTGAAGACCTCTTCTGACAAAAATTCTCCTCAGCGAAAGAGGCCAGCTAACATTGGGCGCAGGCTGCACAAGTCTCTATTGATTGAGAAGTTAGGGTTGTCACACCAAAAGAAAAAAAGTACAGCCTGATACTGTCCCACTGCAGGGCAGAAGTCTCCATCATTGAAATCTTCCTTACATTTGACTTAACCCCTCAGCCTTGGAATTTAAATGTCAAAAATAATGACAGCAGGGGCGCCATATTTTTTTTTGAATTTGCGGATGACGTCACAATTCCCGCCTTTTGCAAAAAAAAATTTACTCTAAAGTCAAACCATATTTTGTCGTTCTGTAGACAACAATATACTAACTGATATATTTCCTATCCATCAGGTATCAAAATAAAGTGATGATTGCAACAGTTTATTTGTCTTATAGTATTTCTCTCAAAATCAGTCGGAAATCGGTAACATGCTAACGGACTTTACACGCTTTATCTAGTAGTAATAACGATGTATTTCTTACAACTTATTATCTAAATACGATCATTATAGTCTCAATAATCATTTTCTAATAAGAAACAGTACTTACATTAGATAAATCCAATAAAAATAGCACACAAAACTCAGCGACTAATTCACTCCGACACAGAAATTGGCGCAACTGTCAACGTCGAAAATGACAGAACTATGCGATATTTTGCGATCACGATGCATAAAATGTACCACAGAGCCGAAATAATTGACCTTGTTCATACTAAAGTAGTCTGTAAGTCTATGAAAACACGGTACAAAGTCAAGCGGGAGAGAGCGGTCTCATGCGACCGCTTGGGGTTCTAGAGGTTAATCACCACGCTTGCTAAATGCGGGTTGGTGATCAGTGTGATCACAAACCCGGGTTGTGCATCGAAACACTTTGCCCGACTTGGGAATTGTACCCGGTTGGACAAGTTAAGTTTTACTAAATAATAACAATAATAAGCAACTCCATTAAATGCTCCCTTAGACCCAATAGGTCCTACGGATATATAATTTTACACATGAATTGTGCTTCGTTTAGGGTCAATGATTGTTGATTTATATCAATGATAGTGGCCTTCCGTGTCACGTAGCGAAAGAATATTACCACCCCCTCTCTTCCCTTGGATGCCGCAAAAGGCGACTAACGGACTAAAAACTGCACATACATCCAACAGCATAGAGCGGCGATGGGCTCACCACCTCTAACGCTAAGCACATGAGCAGTCGCTAGTTGGTGAAAAGTGGACTATGGTAGAGGACTGCTTTTGCTGTCCTCATTGCCTAGTCTCTGACTAACCCTTCGGGGATAATAGTCGTGATTATATGTATTATTATACCTATGTGATTATATGTACGTATATATAAATGTATGTATGGAGGGCATCGCCCTGCACTGGGACAGTACTGGCTGTTACTTCACTTTTACTTACTATCAAGGGAGATAAAGGCGAAGACGTTGTGGGATAGACAATTTAGAAAACTAGCGAGTGCCAGCCCTAGTGTACCGTGTGGGAGCCGCGATCCAGACAGCAGGTTAACGAGTTGCTCTGCGCTTGCTGCAAGCAGTCGCGCCGTCCCTCTGCCTAATACATACTTTATATTCACACTATTCCGTACTAGCGCCCGCAGATATTGAATCCGAGTCCGTTTGACAGGTAGGTAGTGTATTTAAAGAAAGCGTTGGTTCAAGTTCGAAGTTAGGAAGAAAATTATTCCGTTTGATTATAGAGCCGTGTGGTATAGCGGCTCACTAAAATAATACTGCCAATCTGTGTCGTAAAAGGCGACTAACGGACTCAATATTGTACATAAATTAACCGTGTCGCGTAGCGGTGAAAGAATACTACCACCCCCTCTCTTTCCTTGGGTGTCGTGAAAGGCGATTAACAGACTAAAGACTGCACATACATCCAACAGCATAGAGCGGCGATGGGCTCACCACCTGTCACGCTGAGCACATGTGCAGTTGCTAAGTATTTGGTGAAACGTGGACTATGGCAGAGGACTGCTTCTGCGGTCCTCATTGCCTAGTCTCTGACTAACCCTTTAGGGATAATAGTCATGATCGTAAATCCATGTATTTTATATTCAAACTATTTCGTGCTAGCGCCCGCCGATATTGAATCCGAGTCCGTTTCGTTTGTAGTGTGTTAAAAATGGTGTCGGTACAAATGCGGATATTCAGATAAAATTATTTTGCTTGATTATATAAGGTGACTGCTAGAAACCGCAAGAAACTTCAAGGGCTGGTCAGGTCAAGTGTTTTAAACTTGACAAAAATGACAAAAAGGGATTTCGTGTTTTTTTTTCATTTTTAATGAAATAATTCATTTTGTGAATTTTAATTGGATAGTCTTTGAGTATCTAATTTATTTTAAAGCATACGGCCGTCTGTTGACCCGTCCGCGTCAGCTGGGCAATAAGTACCTACGTTGACGGGACCCGTCCGCGTCAGTACCTACGTTGACGGGTCAACAGACGGCCGGCCAGCCGGCCGTTGCCCCCGTCAGCTGGCCGATGAGTACCTACGAAAAAACACGAATTCCTTTTTTGTTATTTTAGTCATGTATAAAACCCTTGACCTGACCTGCCCTTGAAGTTTCTTGCGGTTTCTAGCAGTCACCTTATATGCACTCACTTTGCACTACACGCCACACATAAAACATCACAAAAGAATGTGCTGCTGCTGTTGTCTATGTGGGAAGCTCTGTGCCCAGCAGTGGTTCGTTTACAGGCTGATAATGAATGAGTGATGAAGGAGTCTGCCTAAAATACTACTGTATAACGACCACCCCAATCATCATAATCATATCAGCCCGCAACCACCCACAGCCGGGTATCTCCTTTATTATGTGCCAGTCCCCTCTGTTCTGTGCCGATCTTATCCAGGTGCTGCCAGCGTCCCAGATAATGTCATGGACCTCCTTTATTATGTGCCAGTCCCTTCTGTTCTGTGCCGATCTCATCCAGGTGCTGCCAGCGACCCAGACAATGTCATGAATCCAGCGTGCCTTCGGACGTCCCCGATTTTTAAGCTAAATAGCCGAAGCTGCCAGCGACCCAGACAATGTCATGAACCCAGCGTGCCTTCAGACGTCCCCGGAAGCCGAAGAATTTTCTAAAAAAATTGATCTCGTGCTATGAATGTTGACGCAAAGTTTAAAACACAAAGCATGTGCCGCCAAAGTACACCACGTGTCGCCACCTATCTTATTTTCAGTGCAGCGGCGCCAGCGGCGGTGTCGTTAAAATAGGGGAGTGTTCAGTTATGTGGGTCGCGTGTCTCATCTGAGGGCTACCAAGCAAGGATAGAATAGAATATAATAGTTATTTATTGTTTACTATGTACAAATAAGGTCTAGCATTTTTATAATTAACAGTGGGCCCGTGAAGGCACGTGGCTTCGCAAGACTTGCCCTCCTATACCTGTGTCTTGTATAGGAGACACAGCTGATCAGCACCCCTAGACAAGTGGCGAACGGTCGCCCCCTGTCTATTTGCAATTCGTCGTACACTGCTGAGTACTGTGCAAATTGCAAGTGAAAAATACAGCAGACGAATAACTAATTGACAGGAGGTGTGCGTTTCCCACTTGTCTGGGGGGCTGATTAGTTGTGTCTCTTATACAAGACACAGATGCGGTCTTACGTCAAGTATTGCTCGCACTTCACCGCAAAGTACTTTCTCGATGCCATGGACAGATTGCAGCGTCGCGATGTACGTAATACTCTCGAGAGATATGGCGTCACTAACCGTCTTTTACCGCTTATACAATGGCGAGTGCTCTGAAGAACTCTTTGACCTCATCCCTCCTTTTCCCTGCCTTCATAGGAGTACGGGTGCTCTCTGGAGACACCGTTTTACTGACTCTAATATTTGTTTCTTTATTACACCTCCATAAGATTAAATAGTCTACCAGCATACGATTTCCCTCCTGCCTATGGTATTACTTGTGGCAGGCAGTGTGACGGTGACTAAGGATACATATTTTGTGTCCATTTCACTCCATTGAAACATAACATCAGGTGGAGTATAACAATGCCATTCTGTATATAAAATATCTTACTAATCCTACTAATATTATAAAGGCGAAAGTTTGTAAGTATGGATGGATGTTTGTTACTCTTTCACGTAAAGACTACTGAATGGATTTGGTTGAAATTCGGCATACAGATAGTTTATAATCTGGATTAACACATAGGATTCCTCTTATCCCGATATTCCCACGGAAACGGGAAACCACGAGCGGCCTCTAGTCGTATATATAAAAGCACGTGTAACTGCATGGTCAAGGTTGTAGTTGTAAGATGGAAGTTGTTAAAAAGGCAGCGCTGCGAGTTATGGTCTAATTGCCCCAGGTGCTGTTGTTCATGTGGGAATCCTGCCTCATCATCAGCCTATAAACGTCCCACTGCTGGACACAGGCCTCCCACGTGGACAATAAATAGCACGTGGAGATATTTGGCAATAACCCATCACGCTGGCCCAATGTGGGTTGGTGGGTTTTAACGACTGTCATCTTACGACAACAACCGGGAACAACGGCTTAACGTGCCTTCCGGCGTCTACCTTGGTCACCCATCCAGCGACCCGGCATTGCGAAAGTTGCTTAGCGCGCAAGATCGCAAGCCGTACGCGCTAAAGTTCGGCTTGCAATCTCGCCCGCTAAGCAACTTCCGCACGCTGCGCCATTGAGGTCCTTAATAGTCTGTATTTCAAGGCAATAGAGCTATGAAACAGAAAGTTAAACGAGTTTAAAGTTGTGATTAAGTCTCTACATTTAACAATAAACATAGGTAGCAGGCTTGTACAATTAAAAATGTTAATGATTATCCACTTTTGGCAACCCTGCATATGGTAATGAGATAGAACATCAAGGGAAAGCTGTGAGATAACTATTTTGAAGGAAATATGTAGAGCTGGACATATTATCTCCGTTGGATGATGGACTACATAATGATTCTTTATATATGTATATACTATATATGCTTATATATATTCTGTATATATATATATGTCATAATTGGCTACTTGACAGTTTACGAAAAAGTATAAAAAAATTACAAACGCTTATTTTATACCCCGTACAATATTTTCTTTCTCGAAAAAGCTTTATTTATCAGTAAAAAACTTATTTTTCTCGTGACATTTTGCTCTGTAACGTCACATTTCAATAAATATAGAAACTTATCACAGACATATAATAGAAGTACGAGTATGTCTGTGAAACTTATCTTGAAACCTGACAGATAGTTTTTGTATATTTTGTGAAATGTGACGTCACATGAAGCTCAATCATGGCCGCCCGAATTTCGGGTATTGTAATCCGCAGATAAAAAATCGCAAAATTATTTTGAAAAATAAATACTTAATTACAAATTATCTTAATAAAAAAACTATTGGATAATTATCGTTAAATCATAACCTACCACTTTTAATATATTTCATATTTTATTGTTACAACTGTCAAATAGCCAATTCTTCGATCACAGATACACAATCCCATACTAAATCGCAGCAGAATTGTGGCAGCTTTGACATATACAGTTGTGGTCATAGAATTAAGAACGGCTCTACCGAAAACAATGTATGAAATCTACTTATTAAAAAAAAAAAACAAAAATCAAAATTTCTTTATTCAGTAAGCTTAAAATAAGCAATTGGATCCTCTAAATTTAATTTTACTTTTATGGACGGATGGATAGGCATAGGAACCCACCCACCCACCCCACCCATTCAGGACGTCTTTTAGCTGTGGAGAAGAACGGGCACAAGAAACTTTTCAGCTTTATAATAGTACAGAAGTAACGACATTAACAAAACAATATGTCGTTACCAAATTATACAATCAATATACCTAACCTAATAATCTAATTTTTATTATTTATTAATGCCATAAACTACTCACGTCATTAACATACTCACTCATCTACCTGACTTACTAAACCATGTGACATTTTAAATTATTTTTATGTAATAAAAAATTCGATAACTCATGTTACGTTTAATCACTCGACAAATAATTAAGAACACAAACTGAAAATAATATTATTAAATCAAATAACAATTAAATTTAATGAAATGTAAATGTAGGAGGTATCACTGTAGTTCATAAAAATAAAAATAAATATTTTGGTAGGATGACCATTGTTTGTAATTACCGCACTGCATCGACGAGGCATCGAGGCTATTAGAGTTTGGCAAGTTTCAATAGAAATGACGTTCCACGATTCCACAAACACATCCTAAAACTCGTTTAGATTACTAAGTCTTGTTCTTTTAGCGGATTCGCTCCTCTTCACTCCATGCCATACATTTTCAATGGGATTGAGATCTGGGCTATTTGCAGGCCAGTCTAGCATCGAAACTGGTTTGCTCCCTAATATTTTTTTTAAGAGAATGGGCAGTGTGTTGGGATCATTACCTATAATGTGTAAATATCCAGGTCACTAGTAACGTCTTCTCAGCGTAAGGAAGCATTGTTTCTTCCAAAAGGTTCTTGTATTTAAATTGATCACCATATTCAGAGAAACATCCCCAAACCTTAATGTTTCCTCCTCAATGCTTTAGGTTGTTTTGAGGTTTAATTTTTCAACGCTTACTGTGCAGGACGTCGCACATACAGATTTCTATCAGAACTCAGTATATTAATTTTTGAGTCATCAGAAAATAATACATTTTTCCTTTGATTTTCCGTCCAGCTGCCATACTTTCGAGCGAAATCCAATCTCGCTCGTCGGTGCTGCCTGTTGACGAGCGATACTTTCCGTGCGATTCTTTCAAATAATTTTGCATTATCTAATCGTCTACGAATTCTACGTGCGAATACTCCTTGCCTGCTGCCAGAAACTTCCCTTCTTTTCGTTTCTGAGCTCCTAAAGGGATCCAGCCTCAGCCTTTGCTGCCCGAACAATCATAGAATCCTATCGAGATGTTTTTTACCGAGATTTAGGTTTTAGAGATACGATATTGGTAGTGTGAAATTTCTTAAAGGGATTGACCGCCTTTTTGTAAGACCAATCACGTTCATAAAGTGCAATTATAACTTTTCTTTTTAAAGAATCGAAAAGGACATACTGCGGCAAAGCAAGCTGATATCGTGGTGAAAAGGCAAGAACTCATTGCCAAACTGAACCTGACTCTTGATCGTGTCTATAAGTGGAGAACTGAAAACCGGGTCGAGTTTAATGCCAAAAAACCTAGGTTTGTGCATTCTTGTTCAAAATAACTCCCTTCCTTACTCTTCCCTCTCTTCAGAACTCTCCTTTTATCATTTCAGTGGACCTCAGCATTCTCGGCATGGACATCGGCCAGGAACTGAATCCAAAATGCTACATCGAGAGTTTTATTTTAACTACCTCCCGTAAGTTGGGTATTCTCAATAAGATGAGGCGGTTTTTCACTCACGAGCAGCGCTGTTTGCTGTACAAGACTCAGGTGCAATTGAGCATGGAGTACTGTTCCCATCTATGGGATGGCTCCGCTAAATACCTCCTCGATGCACTTGATAGACTCAAAAGGCGAGCGGTACGCATTATTGGAGATGCTGAGGTTACAGCCTCTCTTGAGGACCTCTAGCTGCATCGAGACATTGATTCTCTTAGTGTCTTCTACTGAAATTACTGCGGAGAGTGTTCTGAAAAACTTTTTGATCTAATCCCGCCCTCTCCTTTCTTCTCCCGGACTACACGTGGTGGTCTAAGACCAGAACCACCATCATACTGTGCAGACTATCAGCATTCGTACCAAAACATTTGGCAAGTCGTTCCTCTGTAATACCATTCGGTTTTGGAATTCTCTGCCGGCGCATGTGTTTCCCAGCTCCTATAGTCCCGGGTCTTTTAAACGGGGCGTCAAACGGCAATTATTATGCAGGCCGTCATGAATGGGTGCGCGTGTTACCGTGCCTGTGAGGAGCGCTCTCGTTATTTTAGACTGCATTGGCTGCTTACAATCAGGCAGGATTTAGTCACTATGACGTGTCACATTAATAAAAATTAGACATGGCCGAAAATTAAATATAATAATTTATATGCTAGTTGTCGGCCGTTTTTAAAACATATGGCTTAAAACTAGATTCTTTATTCTTGGTTTTTGGCCATTATAATAATATTACAAACAACCGGAATCTTGATTTCACAGGTTAACTTAACATAGTTCGTGTCATTAAATCTTATCAACGTTTTTTTATTTTCGTCCACATAAATTTTGCCTATGCCGAAAAGTAGCTTATATGCGACTTTTAGGCCGTCAAGTACTAACTAATTTAAAAGTGTTTTTCTTCAAATACTTGTATGTAAACAAGCGGCCGTAAGCTAAAGCCTGAAATCTATTAAAAATATGTTAAATTTTTTAAAGCAATTACTATAAAATGTTAGATAATGATAATATGGTCCCGTGGTCACAGGGAGACCACGGAACTTGTAAAGGGTTCGAAACGTTAGGATAATATAAAAAACTGTGTAATAGTAACTTAAATGCGAGTTAATCCGTAAAAAGCTTAGAACATATAATGCTCTAAGGTAAAAAGTGTTTTATTTTGTTTATTGTTTCGAAACATGATAAAAGTTTAAATGATTTGTTTAAAATATTCTGAGTTGGAACTTTACTCATGATAGTACATTTTTACGTGGTTAAAAGTAATTGATAATAAATCAGTGCAAAGTTATTTGAACTAGATGTCATAAAATTAAATTTATTACTAACCGTTCCTAATTATATCACCACAACTGTACATTTGACTTAAATGTGTTTTGGTACCATAGCCATTTTTGAAGGAGAATTTTCGTCACGTTGACACTTAGGTCAGAGAATATATACACTACCGTGAACACACTACTAACGGAAATGAGTTCCTAAACATTTCGCTAGGTAGGTACTCTTTTTGTAAGACGTTCAGAGCGGTGATTGTGTATCAAGTTTTTTACTATAGGTATATGGTCGATGATAAAATTGTTGACTGGTTCCTACGTAGTAGGTGCTTAAGTAGCATACTTACTACGAAGTAGCAAGTTGCTACTTCGTCCGCATGGCTGGGACAATCAACGTTCATTAGAAATAATGCGACTTCGAAATTTTAAAAGCTTGAGCTTGAAAAATACTAAACTTTAAAGTTAAAACATAAAACCATAACTTAAATATAATTGTAAGTCATTGGAACTCTTTTAAAAAAAACAGGACCTACAATCTCATACTTTTAGTTTAGTGTACATTTTTGTCCAACTTAATTGTTTACACAAAATCTCGCTTACTCATTTAATTTACATTCCACAGAACCGCATTAAAGATAATAACCGTTTTATCAGCAGAACAAAATAAAGAGCCGAGCCCGTTAAAGCTGTCCTCATTTGGGGATGAATTTTTAAATGATGCAGAACGGCCCTAAACGTGGCTCATTTGCGCGGGAATCGTGTATCTACGCGAGCGCTGTCACAGACAGAAGGGAGAGCGATAAATGGCGACGCGACGCGTTAAAATATTTAGATTAGGTTTTTGATTTTACATACATACATAATATTCACGACTATTATCCCCGAAAGGTTAGTCTGATACCAGGCAATGAGTACCGCAATAGCAGTCCACTACATCAGTCCACGTTTCACCAGAAGATATCTGCACGGGAAGAGATATGAGGCTGTATTATTCTATTAATGAGCCTACGAGGGGACTGACATAGCCTGTGGTAAAAGTCCCTAATTACTATAAAAATAAAAATATATATATTGAGTCGGTACCAGCACGGCACCTTCAGCACCCGTTTCACCAGTACTTTTTGTTTCTACACACTTATAAAATGATTATTTTTCTCGCTTATTCATTTAATTTTAATTCCACAGATTTTGTGAGTAGAATAAAACGAAGAGCCGAGCCCGTTAAACTTGTCCTCATTCGGGGATGAATTTTTAAATGATGCAGAACGGCCCTAAACGTCGCTCATTTGCGCAGGAATCGTGTGCGTGGAAAACGCGCGCGCTGTCACAGACAGGAGTAGAATAAAACGAAGAGCCGAGCCCGTTAAACCTGTCCTCATTCGGGGATGAATTTTTAAATGATGCAGAACGGCCCTAAACGTCGCTCATTTGCGCAGGAATCGTGTGCGTGGAAAACGCGCGCGCTGTCACAGACAGCAAGGGTGAGCGGTAAAACGCGACGCAACGTGTTAGAAGATTGAGATTACGTCTTTGATTCTACTCTTTCGAAAAATTATTCTTTTTATTATACTTTTCTATAAAAATATAATATTTAATGTAATTGTTCACTAATTTATTCCGAAATTCACGTAAACGAATGGAAAATAAAGAGTAGTTAAGTAATCAGCTGATTCAGGGTGACGTTTTTTGTATGTCGTTAACTATATGGGTTGTGTTGTGATCAAATGGGGTAAATGTAGTCACAATAAATAGTAGGTAATAAGCATGGAATTTACGATTTTAGATTTATTGATTCTATAAATTATATTACTAATCAAATAGAAGTGCAAAGATTTAAGTTTTATTTATCACACATGTTCGAGGCCCCTGTATCCGTATCATAGATAGATAGATAGATAGATAGATAATACTTTTATTGTAACAGTTTACATTAAACATAAAACATAAAAAAACAAGTACATTACACAGTTACAATTTGGCGGTCTTATCGCTATAAAGCGATTTCTTCCAGACAACCAGTCGGATGGAGAGAACTTAAACACTTTAAAATCGGAGGTGCAAACATGTCAAAGATTTCATAACTTTTTAATTACTTAACACAAAAAAAAAATTAAAGTTAAACAGACATACATAAGTACATACATAGTGTGTAATGTAATATATACATATACAATACTTATACATAATAGTCTCAGGTAGGGAGTAGCGAAATTTGCAGCCTTGCAGCGGGATAAGGTTTGAAGGAGAGGTATATTAATACGGCGGAGATAGATTAATACGGCTGATACGGCGGTAGCTGCGTCCCTGCTAATGATAGATAATATGTATCTCGGTTAACGCAAAACGTCGCGTGGTCGCATCGCTTCGCATCGCATCTTACACGTTGACCAAGCTTCAATACGAATCCAACAAGAAACGTAAATTGCTGTTTCGGCTAAAACGTACCCGTAAAACGGCAGCAAAACTTAATGTTAGTTTGGATTTTTTATTACAACCCTCTAAGGACAGCGCTCCACTCTTTATGATTATGCTGCCCAAAGTTTTTATTTCTACTTTTACGCGGTCGTCGCTTAATAGGTGGCTTGCATTAAAGTTATAATGATAAATTATGTATAATAAATTAATATAAATGTACATCTAAGATAGTTGTGTTGTGACCGTGAGAGAGCTATGTGGGCGGCGGGCGGTTCAATAAAAGAGTATTTGTAACCCATCAGTTTCCTTGGTTGTCATAAAAGGCGACTAACGGACTAAATAAAGACAGCACATACATATATCCAACAACATACAATTGCGCATAATTATATTCTGGCGGACCTTAGCCTGCTGCGAAACTGAGCGCTTTGAGGATGTCACTATACTTCGTAATTGGCATATCCTACTAATTATAAACGCGTAAGTTTGTAAGTATGGATGAATGTTTGTTACTCTTTCACGTAAAAACTACTAAATGGATTTGGATGAAATTCGTCATACAGATAGTTTATAACCTGGATTAACACATAGAATACTTTTTATCCCGATATTCTCACGGGAACGGGAACCACGCGGGTGAAACCGCGAGTGACATGAATACCTACTTGATTGTTAATTTCATTTCATTGATTTCTGTTTATTACCTTATGTAATTGTTTTCTTCTTTCGACGTTTAAGTACGACGCATTATTTTACTATACAAAATTAGTTCTAAAATAAGTGTTCGCGCCACAGCGCGACGGATAACCGTCTCTGCGCCGGTCATTTAAGATGCATATTGGTGCAACGACTGGGCAACGAGTGATCGGCCAATCACAGCGAGTTGACAATTATACTCGACGAAGTGTCCGCCGGCGCCGCGCAACGACGCAGTGTGCTTAGAGCGTTCAAGACGAACCCACGCGTCGCCCGCGCAAGAATTCAGCCCGCGAACAACCACGACTACAGTGTTTGTGAATTAAGAGCGCTTGGTACCAGCTCAACTATCCTTAACACGCCTCCGATCAGTGCCTAGTGGAGTGACTTGTGTTGTGTGTTGCTGCCTTCAAGCCCGCGCTCCCTGCGCCCCCGCGCCCGCCTTCAGCTCCAGCCAGCTCCAGCCCGAACCAGGTAAGCCCCAGATTTTCCCTTATTCCTGCCTAAGCCTTATTTCGCCGCTGTTACGGCGAACCGCCTTTCGCCGTAACATTTTTGGTCCTTCGAGCCGGATACATACAGTCCACTAGTTTTTAAACCCTACCGTACACACTTCATTTTTTTGCCTCGACTCGTGCCGCCACCCATACACGTCCACACAACACCCACACAATGCACGCCAGCCCAAACAGCCCTTACTGCCCTTACTGTAAGACTAGGGGGCATAGATTAATAGCGTGCGCTGACTACAATGCCCAGCCGACGCAGGGCCGGTGGGACTTTGTGGTGTCGCGCGAGCGCTGTCCCCGCTGCCTCGGACCGCATTACCCGGACGAATGCAAGTCGGTGAAGGCATGCCGAGTGTGTGGCATCGCAGATCACCACACATCCCTTCACCGACCGGACGATGCCACACAGCATTACCAGCCGGAATCGGCGGCGCGGTGGCTTCCGCCCGCGCTACGGGACACTCCGGCAAAGCGACCCGCCGACAGAACGCTGCATGCGTCCTCGCATGCACAGCGGTCGCATGAGGGGTCGCAGGAGTAGGTACCTGTGTTACCGTAGACATTCAGCCCCACATTATTAATACAGTCCACTATTATGTGTATATGGGATAACTATTTCAGCCCATTAACGATTTCATTACATGTTGGTCATTCGACCCGTTAAAATAATATTTGCTCATATTTCGTAGTTATCACGTAGCTTAATTTTAATTTCTGATTTTTAAATTTTATCGCGTAACATTCCTAATTTCATTGCCTTACATGACCCTTTCTGCACGATAGACGTTGCAAAGTGCATTGCGAAATATTATTGACCTACCCACAAAAATAAATTAAGAACGTGTTCCAAGAACAGTATTCGATTCGTGTTATATTTTTACTTACTAATTGGGTTGCACATATAACTTTAGGTACGTATAATACACCCGCGTCTAGACGACGATATTGTTGTTTTTCCCGTTTTATTTTGTAATGAAATTTTTATGGTCGTGTTAATTTTATATTTTTTCTGCTTTTAATTCTTGCCTTGGCAATCGACTCAAACTCGTGCGTGCTCACCACAAGAGCATAGTACTTCTACACATGTGCACCCACACATCAGCCTGCAGCACATACACACATGCAGTCTGCTTTGTATTTGCTTTTATTGCGCCTTTGCTCTTTGCGCCAGAGTGCGCATTGCGCTTTTCTGTGCCTCTGTGCCTGCATGCTATCGTGCTCAGTGCACAGCCCTTTTTGTTGTTGTTTTTGTGCCTGTATGCTATCGTGCTCAGTGCACAGCCTTTTTTTGTGCCCAGTGTACAGCCCTTTTTTTGTGCCTATATGCCATTGTGCTCAGTTCACGACTCATGTGACTACATAATGGTATGCCCAGTGTACAGCCTTTTTTTTTGTGCCCAGTGTACAGCCCTTTTTTTGTGCCTATATGCCATTGTGCTCGGTTTACGATTCAAGTGACTACATGATGGTAGGCCCAGTGTACAGACCTTTTTTGTTGTTGTTTTTTGTGCCTATTTGGTGCTGTGCTCAGTGCACGATCTTACTTAGCATGCAGTCACTGCGCTCCCCCGCGCTTCTGCCCCCCCCGCGCCCCCACGCCTTTGCGTTGACTGCGGCCCCCCCGCGCCCCCACGCCTTTGCGTTGACTGCGGCCCCCCCGCGCCCCCACGCCTTTGCGTTGACTGCGGCCCCCCCGCGCCCCCACGCCTTTGCGTTGACTGCGGCCCCCCCCCGCGCCCCCACGCCTTTGCGTTGACTGCGGCCCTGTGCGCCTATGCGCCTTCGGCGCTTTGCGCCCCCGCGCCCCCACGCCTCTGCGTTGACTGCGGCCCTTTGCGCTTCGCGCCCCTGCCCCCCCTGTGCTTCGTGACACAGACAGGCTTTCAGCCCTCATACAATTGTATTCATACAGTCACACACGTGCATTCCTCCCAGCTCATCATATACACACCCACTCGACATTAACTCAACACAGCACGAATCGGGGCTGTAGTTCCCCTTTAACTTCCATTCCTTCCCCCCCCCCCCCCCTCCTACCCTCTGGGGCCCGGGAAGACAAAAATGTTACGGCGAAAGGCGGTTCGCCGTAACAGCGGCGAAATAAGGCTTAGGCAGGAATAAGGGAAAATCTGGGGCTTACCTGGTTCGGGCTGGAGCTGGCTGGAGCTGAAGGCGGGCGCGGGGGCGCAGGGAGCGCGGGCTTGAAGGCAGCAACACACAACACAAGTCACTCCACTAGGCACTGATCGGAGGCGTGTTAAGGATAGTTGAGCTGGTACCAAGCGCTCTTAATTCACAAACACTGTAGTCGTGGTTGTTCGCGGGCTGAATTCTTGCGCGGGCGACGCGTGGGTTCGTCTTGAACGCTCTAAGCACACTGCGTCGTTGCGCGGCGCCGGCGGACACTTCGTCGAGTATAATTGTCAACTCGCTGTGATTGGCCGATCACTCGTTGCCCAGTCGTTGCACCAATATGCATCTTAAATGACCGGCGCAGAGACGGTTATCCGTCGCGCTGTGGCGCGAACAATAAGTGATATTTTTATGTATTATATGAAAATAAAGTTAGAGCAAAGAGGCTCACCATCTATACCTATTTGCAGCGGACTGCTTCTGCGGCCCTCATTGCCTTGTCTCTGTCTAACCTTTTCGGTATATTTCGGAATTTCGGCGTTGCAGCACGCATTGGGCCGGCTCGCCCGGCGTAATACCACCCTCTCACAAATATCCAGCGTGAAAAAATGGCACATGGTGCTGTTGTGTTTCGTCCGGCCAGTGAGGGTTTCGGAGCCTCCCCCCCCCCTCTCACAATTCCTATTCCTTCATTAACCCTATTCCTTCCTTAAAGGCCGGCAACGCGTCTGCGATTCCTCTGGTTTTGCGGGTGTCCATGGGCGGCCTCCTTCTTTTATATAAAAAAATAATAATACACAAGAATCTACCGTATGTAAGTATGTAGGTACTATTGCCGTCACCGTCGCTGTACTAGTTTGCAGAAATTTTCGTATGAAGCGCACCGCCCGCTCGGGTACGTTCCTGTACCAAATAGACGACGCAGTGCGAAAGGAATTTTGGCCTTTATGGCCGATTTTTCAATTGTCAGATAAAACTTATTCGTTTGTTAAAATATTACACGACCATTTTGAAATGTATTGCCAAATCACGTCTTGTCTATTTTACAAGTGACATTTTAAGTTGATCGCGTCATGCTTTATCTGACGGATAAGTTTTATCTAAGGATTGAAAAATTAGCCCTTAGACTAGTAAAGCGACGGAGTCCGCGATAGTAAATGAAGAAAAATAAGGACTTAAGTCAAAAGTCACCTGCTTCTTTCAAAGCCAAACTGCATTCGCATCTCTTGACTAGGTCCTAGTTTGCAACAACTATTATTCTATTTTATGTATTTTATTACATTACTAGTATAATTACTTGTATATTATATTATTTAAGTATTTATATATATTTATTTTTATAATATTTTATAGTAGGTAGGTATCTGTATTGTAAGTTTATAATGTACATTATGATATAAGTGCGGTAAGTCAAAAATTACAGCCGCGATATTGCTATTGCTAGCTCGAGCCGTAGGCGAGGGCTACAAGAAAGCAGAGGCTGTAATTATCATACGACGTTTTATAACATATTTGCGAGGAAAACACATTTTCTGAAAATGACTGCGTGTTTTTGTTGTTTTTCTAGTGTATAAATCTTTGGTAAGCCAACATGTATTTTTCTTTGGACTTAGATGGTAATAGGCTGTCACTTATTATTTCCGGTGGTGTAGACTGTAAATTTAGTTCTTCATTACTAAAACTAGACATATTTATTTTTAAACTTTCAAAGTAATAAGTATTGAACTAGAAGCCGCTGTTTGAATCGACAAAATATAGAGGTAGGTATGTAAAAGGTAGGAAGTCTTCCCATCCAATCCCTTGGGTGTCGTAAATGGTGACCAACGGACTAAAGACTGCACATACATCCTACAGCATAGAGCGGCGATAGCCTCATCAAAATAATACTACCAACCCCTTTCTTCCCTTGGGTGTTGTAAAAGGTGACTAACGGACTAAAGACTGCACATACATCCAACAGCATAGAGCGGCGATGGGCTCATCAAAATAATACTACCAACCCTCTCTTCCCTTGGGTGTCGTAAAAGGCGACTAACGGACTAAAGACTGCACATTCATTCAACAGCATAGAACGGCAATGGGCTCAGCAAAATAATACTACCAACCCCTTTCTTCCCTTCGGTGTCGTAAAAGGCGACTAACGGACTAAAGACTGCACATACATTCAACAGCATAGAACGGCGATGGGCTCATCAAAATAATACTACCAACCCCTTTCTTCTCTTCGGTGTCGTAAAAGACGACTAACGGACTAAAGACTGCACATACATCTAACAGCATAGAGCGGTGATGGGCTCTTCAAAATAATAATAGGTACCAACCCCTCTCTTGCCTTAGGTGTCGTAAAAGCGACTAACGGGCTAAAGGCTCACCATCTAAGCACTTTTGCAAACTGTGCAGTTGTTTCTTGCTGAAGCGTGGACTGTGTGGGCGTGGTCTGTGTTGTCCATAGATTCAAATTATTACTAATTTGACATTACTGCGGTAATGTGTAATAAGCTACATTACGATGCTGTAATCGGTGTAATAAGAGCCACTTTACGAGCAAATGTGTTATAAAATTTATTTTTGTGTTAGGTATTTTAATTCTATTTTTTTTTATTTCATATTTGCTTGTTTCTGGTGCACTGCGGTTGTCTGGAAGAGATCGCTTTAAGCGATGAGACCGCCGTTGCCCACATTAGTTTTAATATGCTTACTTTATGTTTTCTGAATTTTTGTGTGTGCAATAAAGCGTTTTATCTATCCAGTGTTGCCAACTTAGTGGATTTTCCACTAAAACTGGTGGTTTCGACCCCCCTCTTAGTGGCGAAATATTGCTTTTAGTGGCTAGTGGTTTTTCTAGTGGATTTATAGAATTCTATTTTCAGTAGAGTTTGATTTTCAGTAGGCAGAATCACTCAACCACTCGGTTGATTTTTTCAAATTACTTACCTACTTGTTTTAATAAAGGGAAACCTATTTTAATTGCACCTCTGTTAAAATATTATGCAAACAACAATCTCCTATAATAAACTTATTGCACATCAGAATCATGAATTTTCTATAAGTAATTAAACTATCTGCTCATCAAAACATGTTCCCTAAAAAACTTTAAAAGCTAAACCAGCTATCTTTTTAAATCTATTTACAACTAAAATCTAGTTCATTACAACCGATTTATTTTTCTTAAAAAAAAAATGCTGCGCCCTGCTTCTGTAGGTCACGTGATGGGTTAGAAAATTATATGACTTGTCTTGAATTTTGAGGTTATTTTTTCATGTTGAAACAGATAAGCATGCAATTCAAATAAGTAGTTTTACTTAAACCAGAAAACTGATGCCCAGTTTGAATTACATAGAGTGCGTTTTTCGTGTGTAAGTCAGTACTTTTGGTGCCATTTTTGATTTATTTTGTTTGACAAGAAGGAATTATATTTATTATTTTTATTATTAGTTAGGCGATTAAATACATATCGTTTTAAAATACATATATATATTAATTAATTTCAAGGGTATTCATTCATACTAATTTACTAAAAATTGTCTTACCTGGGTGGTCTGAAGCGGTTTTGGATAGGGACGAATGGAAATGTAGAGTGGGACACAAAATAGGCTACCTACTAAAAAAAAATTAAAATTTAAGAATACGCTTCGGTTTGAGGTTGGTAGGAAAATGCTGTAACGAATTTGAAATTCCGACAGATGTTGTAAATCAAATTGGTAACAAAGCGAAAGCATCTCATCAGTCTGAATCCGATGATGATGCTAGCGACAAAAACGATTCATCGGAAGAAGACGATTTAATTTATTTAAATTATAATTATAATTAAGTGGTAAGTATTTCTAAATTATTAATAAAAACAATTGTTAAAATATTGTTATCTTTCGTAATACCCAATAATTTTTAGTGGAAAATTTAGTGTTTTTATGTAAAGGGTCATCTCTTGTTAGTGGTTTTCTGGTGGTTTTAGAAGTCGAATCTGGTGGATAGCAAGCTTAACCGTTGGCAACACTGTATCTATCTATCTATCTATGTCAGAATCGTAGCAAATGGCAATCTTTGGTCTCTGCACACACCTGGGATTCGGGCGTGACGAGTAATTAACCAATACCCATTAGTTGTAGCGACAACTTGGATTCAATGCCGTTACCTAACAGTGGGACAGCTTTACTAATCAATTACTAAAATTACAAACATATAATCCGCTAATCCGTTGTTAGCATGTTATCTACCTTTGAGAATAGCTCTTTTTAATTCAATGAAATTTAATTGTAATAAGTACCTAAGTTTTACATACGTTGTCAAGTAGGTTTATATAAATAACTAATATTTTAAATAAGTAACCACGTCGCGTAGCGGTAAAAGAATACTACCACTCCCTATCTTTCCTTGGGTGTCGTAAAAGGCGACTAACGGCCTAAAGACTGCACATACTTCCAACAACATAGAACGGCGATGAGCTCACCACCGTCACGCTTAGAACAAGTGCAGTTGCTATTGGTGAAAAGTGGACTATGGCAGAGGACTGCTTTTGCTGTCCTCAGTGCCTATAGTCTCTGACTAACCCTTCGGGGAAAATAGTCGTGATTATCATGTATGCATGTAAATTATAAATGCGAAACTGATTTTGTTTGTTTGTCACGCTTAAACCGCTTAACCGATTTTGCTTAATTTTGGTTTAAAGGTTGATGGGGTGCTGGAGACGTTTTTAAAGGCTTAATTTTCTCAAAAAAAATGCAAGTGAAGCCGCGCGCAAAAGTTATATTGTTTGTATAAAACCTTATTCCTCTTACTTGTCGCATGGGAGCTAATAGGGTTGTTACACGACGAAGCCGCCCTCATAATGTCAATAAACAGAGGAAGGATCGATCCCCCCCTAATCCGTCATTTGGCGTGTGAGAAAGGATATTTGGCCCAGATGGTAACAAAAGGGGGGTTCACATACACTTCAGTTCGCGAGCAGTGTTTGTTCTAACGAAAATGTTACTTAATTTAAAAAGGGATTATCACAAGTTTTCTGGTTGCCATTGTGATGAATGGACCTATTTATTATCCGTGATAATGGCGCACGCAACTTGTTTTGAGAGTTATATTTGACGAAGTGATTGGAAGCGTTTCCATTTACCCCTGTTTATATTTATCCACAGTACATTTCCAGCGCTGAGAAGTTACCATTTTGGGGTAAAAAGGTACATAAGCTTTTTTTTCGCTCAAATCACTGGTTTTGCTTTGATTGCTCTTTTATTAGTACTTTTCTAAAAAAAAGCTCGTCGACTAAATCAAAAGGTACATCAACTGTCTTCGTCACACATGAAACATTGGAGGCTAAAAGGTACGTCAAATGTGTAAAATGTACGCTAACGGTAACGCAGCTCCACGTAGCAATTACTGAGAATTACTGCTCGTCCTGACTTTTCTATCCAACAACACAGGATAGAAATAGTAACTGGCCAAATAAAATAGTTTTGTTTTAAGATATGTAATAATAAATCCACACTAACCAACTAACATACTTTATAAGAAAAATTGTTACTTTAGCACACTAATAAAATATGGATGTTCTTTTTCTCTTAAATAATGGCTTCGTGCGATCAGCACATTTAGCTAGTGTCAAGTTTTTAATAGTAATTAATATTTTCTTTACATTAAGTGGATGATAATGAATATAATAAACATTTAATGAATAATGAACGTTTAATGGTCAATGATTTTCCCCCAAACCCCTCGAGACTCAATAAAGCTGTGGGACTTTATTGAGGTCTCACACGGACTTCTTGAGAGAATTTGAAAAGTGATGTTGCACTGTTTTGTTTTATTTGCCAACACTCATGCACGTTCACGAACACTTAACAGTAAATAATCCACCATTATTTTACATTAATATTTGACAAAACACACAATATAGAAAATAAAACAAAACTGCAGACATGACGCTTCACTTTCCCGCCAAGAAGTCCAAAATATGGATGTTAATTCTGATTTTTTTTAAACGCAAAAGTAAAGTACCTACAGCCTGTATACTGTCCCACTGCTGGGCAAAGGCCTCCATCATTGAAATCAAGTCATCGCTACAATTTATGGGCATTGTCTTAACCACCGCGCTTGCCAAATGCGGGATGGTGATTACAAAAACCCGGGCTATGCATCAAAAACTTTGAAAACACACTTTGCCTAAACGGGGAATGGAACCCGGGACCTTCGGATATCGAGTCGAGCGCCGCTTGACGACTCGACCACAGAGGCGTTACCCACATCCTACTAATATTATAAACGCGCAAGTTTGTAAGTATGTATGGATGTTTGTTACTCTTTCACGTAAAACTACTGAAAGGATTAAGATGAAATTCGGCATACAGATAGTTTATAACCTGGAATAACACATAGGATACTTTTTATCCCGATATTCCCACGGGAACGGGAACCACGCGGGTGAAACCGCGAGAGGCCGCTAGTAGACTATATTTTTTTAAAGTCTCTAATAGCACAATACACAGTAGTTTCATCATAATCATCAGCCTATAAACGTCCCACTGCTGGGCACAGGCCTCCCACGTGGACAATAGCACGTGGGGATATTGGGCCATAACCCACCGCGCTGGCCCAATGCGGGTTGGTGGGTTTTAACGACTGCCATCTTACGACAGCAACCGGAACCAACGGCTTAACGTGCCTTCCGAAGCACGGAGGAGCTCGAGATGTTTTAAATTTGGTCACCCATCCAGCGACCCGGCATTGCGAAAGTGGCTTAGCAAGCAAGATCGCAAGCCGAACGCGCTAGCCGCTGCGCCATCGAGCTCCTCCAATTACACAGTACTTTAACCGGGCCGTATTCTTGAGTTAAATACCTAGGCGGAGGCGTGATGGGCGATTGTGAATGACAATATTCGAATATTCGATAGTAAAAGTCATTCGAATTATTCAAATTACCTTACAAATCATTCCAATAAGACTGTATAGCGTCGTCTCATTTCTTACGATTCGAATTTCATTACTACTTGAGATATATGAAAGATAAATGAAACAAGTGTGTGTAAGCGAGAAAGAAAGAAGTACCTACATATAAACAATCATCAAGTTCGCTCTTTTTCCATTCCCGCCAATCCCGCCATTTCACATTTCACATTCCTTCGAATATCAATTAAAAAGTAGACTTTATTTTACGATAAAAAAGACCAATTTTGTTTGGCAAAGTGAATAAATGAACTAGCGTTTTTATTCGAATTTGCGAACTAGTGATCGATTGTTTTTGTATTCAATTGTTAATATTAGTAGTATCAAACCATTCGATTGTTCGAATCAGTAACAATCGCCCATCTTTGGGCGGAGCGCTAGAGTTGGCGCCTACAAAAATAAAGCAGGCGTGTGTAGTTTGGTATTGTAATTGTACCTATGTGTGGAGATTTTGGTTCAGGAATAAAACATAATGATAATTTAATAACGTTTTTATTTATTAATAATTATATTATTTATAAGTTTGTGACAGAAAAGTATTTTCGTCTATTGCGACATGCTCGGAATTCTCGGAATGTTCGGAAAATGACATTGTTGATTTTGTCACTGTGTGTTTAGGCATCCGTAAACACAACAGTTTTATTATGTGTATTGTGCTAATAGTGATGTGATTGTGCCTTTAGTGAGGACATCCCAGAACGCCTGCAGTCTGCAGTCGACGTGAAATTAATTCCCGTTTACTAGCGTCTCCGTCGCCCGCACGGCTAAATTCACGAGAACTTAAACTGGGCCCAGTAAACTCTCCTATTGCCCCGGAGTTTGGGACGGTGACCTGATTAGCTATCTGTAGAGATTAAGAAAAAGTTTTTACTGAGTGGCGAACCATAAACAGTTAAGAGGGTAGGCCGGTGGCAGAGGTATTTCAAATTCAGAACGCATGAAAAGAGGTTTCATTTTCATCGCATTCTACCTTAGAGCATTCAACCAACAGGAGACGCCACTGGCAGACGTTCCCCTCTGCCAAGAGGGTATGCCCAATGGTCATACCCGTTATATAAAACTAGTTTTCGCGTGTCACTGCACCATTTGCATGTCACAGTTGTCGCGTCACGACGGGAGCAAATAATGCCAAATTGCAGCGTCTTTTCGTGCAAAAAGCGAACAGATACATCAAATGTACAAAAGGATAGCGTTACTTTTCATCTGTAAGTATTATTTTGTCTTTATACTATTGATAAATGCACAAAATTTGTAATAAACTGAAAAATATTGTCAATCAAAAAGTGTTGCCACTAGAACGACAATCTGCAACTTTGCGTAACTTTTAAAGTTAAACGTGCTAACATTAAAAAACTACTTTTATGTCCCATTCATTATTGTTTAAACTATTTTTCACTATGGATGCTAATTAAATGAATGATAGATAACTATTTATTAATTGTTACTTATTTTCATTTTCTTCAGTCTTTTTTAACTAAATTGCTTTAAAAATTATCAATACGATTAAACTGTATGTTTATGATCAGTCTACTTCATTAATATATTTTATTTACAGCCTATCATTTATCCCGAAATTAGGAAAATTTTATTTCATTACATTGGCACACTGAAACAGTTCTAGAGATACGACAGTACAAAATATCGATATCGACTTCATCATAATGTCTTGTCTGTCTTGTTATTAATTTTTCAGATTTCCAACCAAAAGATGTAATTATTCGAGATGTTTGGATCCGAGTTTGTGGAAATCATGTTTCGTGGACTCCTAAGCGCACTACAATCCAATAACAAGATTGAAAAAGCGTGTTGTGCCTACTCCCGTTTTCAGAATTTAAGCTTGTTATTCTTCGATCACTTAAAAAACTAGATGCACAATCAAGGCCCTCAAAACATCTGCACAAAAAGAGTTTGTTATATAGTGAGATGTTTAGATACTTATTTTGTTTAGTAAGCTAAATGTCAACATGAAGAAGAGCCTTTTCAAAAATTCTGCCAAAACATATATACTTACGTCAATTAATGTTTATGTCAAAACTGCCACTATCCGCTACGATTTAGTAGGATTGTGAATCTATTTTGATATGGTGTTTGAAGTTTTTATTATGACAAAGTACTAAACATTCTTTGAAATAGGTACTTCCATTACAAATAAAGATTATTGAAATTGTTGTTTGGTTTTCTCATTTTGTTTTTCCAACTTTAAAAAAACCTTAAAGATGAAAAACCTTTATTCAGATAAATAATAGGAATATTTTACAATTATTTGAAATAGGAGCAGTTAATGTAGCAGGTTCATTTTCATTTTGTTAGTCTACTTTCCTACTCATAGTCCTCTTCTTAGAGGACCCTTCCTACACTAACTACATAAAAATAATTGATCAGCGTTTAGAACCATTTTTCAGTTCCTCCTGTTTAAGAGTCGTAAGGTTAGGTAGCCAAGTTAAAAAAAAAAATATATTGCTGCATTTTTAAAATACAACTACCTACCTATCAGTCTATACTCTTGCGATTTTAACTATAACGAAAAGCAAAGTGTCTATCTTATCTAACCATACGGCCCCTATAGACCAGTGGCAAATGCTCACTCCATGTCTATTCGTACTTCCTCGTAAACTGATGTGTACTGTGTAATTTATTTATTTATATTTCTTCTTCTTTATGAAGAAGTTTATTCATTAGAACTACAAAATTCACTAGTTGTAGAGCCACCCTAAAGGGTGGCTATCCTAAGGGCAGTCAGCTCTTCATATTTGGACTTGTTTTTGGCAAGGCAAAAGAATTCAGCGGCATTCGCTGTTGCCGTCCACTCCCGAATTTTCGCAACCACTACTTTCTTCTGCGACCAGGTATCCGTTTTCCTGCAACTTTTCCCATCATTATCGGTTCCAAGAACTAGTATCAGTGGTGTCTAAGCACATGGCCCATATTATGCAACTTTTCTTTGCTAGATAGCTTGCAAAAGCTCACGTTTCTGGCTGACCCGTCGCAGAACTTCCTCATTGGTGACTTTTTGAGTCCAGGATATAGACATCATGCATCTGTATGCCCACATTTCAAAAGCTTCTATACGTCTGAGATCCTGAGATCTTTCTTTATAGTCCAAGCCTCACATCCGTATAGGCCAGGGGGGCGCTAAATAATCACAACCAAACCACAACTGAACCGCAGCCGTTCTGCCGACTTCGTAATTCGTATAGCGCCATCGCGTGTGTCAAACGCGATAGCACTATAACGGCTGAAGTTCAATTGTAGTTTGGTTGAGATTGTTCAGCGCGATCGCCTCCCTGATATAACATTGAAGAAGACGTATTCGGAAGGCGATTATAAGGTTTCGGTTGCAAAGAACCTTTCTTATTTTTCCATAGGCACTGCGGGCGATATTTACCTATATTTAAGGATCACCAACATGACATCTATGTCACGTTGGTGATCTTAACCAATGGTTACCATTACAGAGCAAATAAAGTAGGTAATACGTGTCTAATTAAATATTGTCACATTTACAGGAAATCAAATTTCTAGTGAAAAGTAGGTACAGCAGCACGCGCGCTTTGTACAGTTAATTAAAAATAGTCAGGAGCCTAAATTAAAAAAAAACTTTTCTTGTGTTTTGACATTGAATTGAATTGAATTAAATTGAATCGACATCGAAAAAATTGAATCGATAGTGACAACCTCTATAGACGTTTACATAAATATGACATTAGACTTGTGCACGGACAGGTAATCTCTGTGTGTGAATATAATAGTGTGCGTCTATTTTATGCTAGTGTTCAACAATGTTGTCGTTTGCGTGCGTAGCGACGTCATTTAAAAATGTATTAGTGTGTTAACAATTTCTATGTGTGTTTCCTTCCCCCCGCAGGAAATGACAGACTTTTTTGCATAGAAATTAGTGCGCGTGTCGTCTCCTGTTGGTTGAATGCTCTAAGCATTCTACTCGTTCTAAATGTGAACTATTTTTAATATTTTACATAGGTACTTAGGTGTCAGAAAAAAAACAAGCTTTTCCTTCATAATATTTTTTTTATAATATTATCTATAGGCTAGTAAAAAATTATTACTAGGTAAATACTACTCATAGAATAATAACTTTAGTTATTATTAATACTAACTACTACTACATTTAGTTTTTATAAAAAAAAACAGTTTACGGTTTATATTCACTGATAAAGATAAAGTATTGGTTATGGATTCAGGGTGAAGCATGCTTCTACCTTGCTTCCACGTCCTTCGGCCTTATCGTCGCTTACCATCTGGCGAGACGAAGACCAAACTTAACCGTAGTAGAAAAAAAAGTAAGTAAAAGTTAAAGTAGGTAACTAATCTTTATTATATCAGAGGTTGACGACCTCCGTGGTCGAGTGGTTAGCACGCCGGGTCTGGCGTCTCGCCATCTCTGAGGTCCCGGTTTCAATTCCCGGTCGGGTCAATTTAGAGAAAAACTGTTTTTCTAAATTGATTTCGGGTCTGGGTGTTTTTTCTATGTTTATGTATATTTATCCGTTATTTTACCATATTAACGATTTAAAAAAAATACTCATCTTGGTGTAAGCGTAAACAAATTTATTTTTATAACCCGTATTTGGCATGCATAGTGATTAAGCTAAAACCTACCAATTACTTGATTTCAGTGATGAGATACAGTCTGTATTATTATTACAAGTTTTTAAACTAGACTTTCGCGAGCCGTTGACTTAATGTTTTTCACAAACAAGAATAATCCGGCGCTCACTCATGCCGCCCATCATTACGGCGGCAACAATGGCTTTGTCATGTTAATGGCGATTAACTGAGCCGCTTTTGTCTTACACTTATTTATGAGAACAATTTTTTCGCCAGACTTTTTGGTCGTACTTACTTATTTTAATTATTAAGATTTTGTTTTGATTTTAAATAAACATAGCACCATGGCAAAATGCTTAGCCTTATTCATCTTAAAGAACATTGGGACCTAATAATGAGTACGATTGTATGTGAGTTATTTTACCAACTTTTTTATCTTTTACTAGCGGCCCGCCCGCGCCTTTGTCTACGTTACTAACTTAGAAACACTGTCATACTTCAGTCAGCCATATTGTATAAAATATCCACAAATTATACACAAAAACCATTCTCAGTTAACGCTCTATCTTTTAGTGAAAACCGCATAAAAATCCATTGCGTGGTTTAGAAGAATAGCGCGGCGTGCCACAGACAGGAAAACGGTGACTTTATTTTATAACTAGCGGCCGCTCGCGGTTTCACCCGCGTGGTTCCCGTTCCCGTGGGAATATCGGAATAAAAAGTATTCTATTTGTTAATCCAGGTTGTAAACTATCTGTATGCCGAATTTCATCCAAATCCATTCAGTAGTTTTTACGTGAAAGAGTAACAAATATCCATCCATATTTACACACTTTCGCGTTTATAATACTAGTAGGATATGTAATAATGATGATGGACAAAACAAAAAGTTAACCGATGTCGTTAAATTAATAATACAGACACATCACGCTCGTTCATTTCAAGCTTTTCAGTAGCTGCGATCCTGGTATACTATTTCAGCTTTAGAGGGCACCGCGCGGAGCCGCGCGATCGCAAAAACTGACATACATAGGAAATGAACAATAATGAACTTCAAAGCAAAATCAATCATATTAATATTTAAAATTAGAACAATTCTGCTTTGAAGTTTCAGACCTAGTAATTTGATTAGAGCAATGTTTTTATTCTGCGAAATGTACAAAACCATCACGCGCTTGTGTTAAAAATTAAAATTTACATTTTTAAGATGGGGGAGACCTGCGGAATATCAATACAAATATTTTCATGTAAGAATTATTGTTTCATGCGTAAAATTAAGAAAGTTGTCGAAGAAAAATGTTTTAGGAGTCATTAGATTTATGTATTGTTTGTTATTGTTTAAACAATTTGTTTGAAATTTCAACAAGGCCACGACCTTGTGCAATAATCAGGCTAACTTACGGAAGTTCTTTTAATGTATTTAACTACTTCAGCGCATAGTACAAGTGACTTAAAATACGTAAATTTTCACAATTTCGTGCAGGATCCCCTTAATTTTCTCTCTTATCAATCTTCGCTTCATCGCTTGATGGGTATTGACTTAATCATCACACTTGCCAAGCGCGGGTTGGTGATCACAAACCCGGGCTATGCATCGAAAAATCCGAAAACACACTTTACCTGACCTGGGAATTGAACATCCGGATATTGAGCCGACCGCTTGACCACTTGGTAATGGACTTAAATAGTGATTCTTCTCGAACCCTACCACCACCGTGCTAATTTTATAGGGACAATAAGACCGAAAGTAGTGATTCTTCTCGAACGCTACCACCACCGTGCTAATGTTATAGGGACAATAAGGTAGAAGCTAACATTACCTAAAATGCTCTTATTCCCACCTGTTTTGAAATGAGTGTGGCCATGACTTTCCGAAAATCGAATTTTACTGCAAGCGATTTTTCTATTTGCATAATTTCCCAATTTTTAATTTTCTGTGCGGTTTTTTTCCCAGAGGGTAGATTTCTGAATTGTTTTTTTACTTTAAGGTAATATATCCATTTTCAAATATTCCTAGTCACGTAATTTACACATTCGCTTACATGATCAGTAGAAAATATTACTATAAGCAATTTTTCCCATTATAATTTCAATGCTATTTAAAAAAATTTCGGAAAGTAATCGCCACACTCTTTGAAATGTTCTAAATCCCAAGTAAGTTAATTTGAGCGTCATTAACGCAAATATATAAAATATCACGAAAATACTAAATTAATAAGCACTTTGAAAGCGAATCGTCCAATACAATATTTTGATCCAATCCATACAGAACATGGTAAGACGTGTAGAAGAATGGGCGCAAGAAGCTACACTGCTTATAACAGATGTAACGACATTTACAAAAACACCATCGGAAACAATGATGTTACAATAAAAAGCATAATATCATTGATCGGAAACGTATAACATTGTTCACAGGCAACGTAGAAAAAAGAATGTGCAAATGTATTACACATAAACAGAGACTTTCCCGCGAAAACATTTAGCATAAGCGCTCTAGAAATAATTGTTCCGAAACCACTACCTAATGGTTTAGCTTACGAAAGCTTTTAGCCGCGACGACCGCACCCGCCATGTTGCACGAAACTAGAGACACCATTTTGTTTTTTAAAATGGCGACGAGGATTAAAATATTCGAATTGAAATATGAAACGTTTGGCGAAGGTTTTAACTGTAAACTGGTGAGTAATATTGGATTGGATTTAATAAATAAAATATATATACTGAATAACTAATACAAAAAAAAATGCAAATTAATTACGTAAAGTTGAAATGTATAAACTACAAATTCCTAGTAATTAAGGCAATAATTATTGCTTAAGACTGTTGAGGAACAACCATTTACCCCTTGAATCTCTGACTTGTTTTTTCTCTAACTGTTGAAAAACAACAACGCTACATTAACATTGTTTTATAGCACTAAGTATTTAAATGTCACTACGCCATCGCTTCGTAAGTCTGTATTCCGGTCGTGTAGTGATAAAGTCTGCATATTGGAGGCTATAGCCCCTGTAGGTGCTGGCAGAACAGATGTAAGTAATCTTAAGGTCAAGATTCAAGAGACCGCCGGCGGTCGCGAAACAATTGATTTTTAATTGTGTCTGGTTTTACAATCCTCAAGGGGTTAATCACGGGTTAATACATAATTGTCGTACTATATTTAAATTGGTTGTAATAGCAATATATATTTCTGTTATTGCTGTTTACTATTTAATTGATTGCTTACTTTCGTACAAAACTGTGTGCTTGTTAGTCTTTTTTAATATATATTCTTTTAGTACAACTGCGTGTTTATTCTAGCATAACCTCATTGCTGCAAAAATCTTCTTTTCTCCCGTTCTTTTACAAATAAAAATTGTATAATAAACAAAACCTTACCGCAACGACAAGCATTTTCTGCAACACATCCCTAAAAATAATGCACAAAACCGCGCTGATCCAACGCACGTAGATTGCTGTAACAACAACCTGGTCCAATGACTTAACGTGTCTACCGAAGCTTCCGAGCTTAAAAAAATATCATAATTCGGTCACCCCATCCGGTATGCTAACATTGCAAAAGTGGCTTAACTCTCAAGATCGCAAGGCGGCTTGCGCCTTCCAACACATCAAGTAACGATCACTCGAAGAGAATGCAAACTTTTTTAATTAAAACTCATTTTAGAAGTCCTGGCAAATAATTACTGAGCTGGAACCTACACCGGCTCCTGAAGGCAACGCCCTTACATTCTTAGACACGCCATTATCTAGGCAGCAACAAAATTTAATTTGACTAAAGCCAGAGTCATGCTAAAACCGCTTTCATGTTCTAAGACGTTTGACCACCTGCATAAGACTAAAATGTCCCATGTCCGATTCCCAGAGGAGGTATGTTATAGATAGATAGATAGATAATACTTTTATTGTAACATAATAACACAAACATTTACATAATAGAGCAAAATAAAAAAGAAAAACAATGTTACAATTCGGCGGTTATAGTACAATAAAATTATACTAATGTAAAACGAATGTTAGGTTAGAACTCTAAATACTCGGTGTAGTAAAAGGGCCGGCTCTAAGTCTGGCTAGCTTCCACAATTTTAGTCGCCATAACAATTAACAGTGTTAGAAACATATTATGTGTTTCATCCACGAAGCAAATATAAATATATGTTTACTCCACAGAAATTTTTGTGATTTGCTCCGTGGCTCCAACAAGGATAAGATGGCCAGCTGTTACTCGAAAAAGATTTCCATACTTTTAAAGGTATTAGGGTTTCGATTTTTTAATGCCTGTATTAAACAAAATTGTTGAAATTAAAAAAATAATGATAAATAGACACTTTTAAACTTTCGACGGGGATTAACGCTAATTACTTATTAAAAGCATACTAAGTATAGGCATAGCTAACTTTTTATTTGAGACGTTACGACCGAGTTGCACCGGACGTGGTCACAGCCGGGCGGACTAATATTGTGTTAATTATTTACTTGAATTTGATTTTGTTTATTTAGGTAGGTCGATTAATTTTCGAATACGCGTATAAGAGAGAAACAATTAATTGCTACTAGTTCAAAAATAGCACCGCTCAGCGCCTTAACGTGGACCAGAAAAGGTTTGTTCCTGTTCTTTGCTCTTTCAATAGTCTCATTATATCCTTCCAATTAAGAGGAAGTTAAAACATATTTATTTTCACATTTTAGAACAAAATTGCTCCTAATAGGACTACTATTTTCTACGATTCTAAAGAACAAGGGCCTGAGTATTTGAGAAGCGTTTTATTAAAACTGGAGGCGTCTTACTTTCCGAGAAAGCAGGCGAATTGCGAGGATTTCTGTTCAATTGGACAATACAGCGTAACGAGATTGTCGGCACAAATATTTGGCAATACGCCGCACTCTTAGTAAAATGATGAAGGAACTCAATATTCTAATAAAATTTTCTTTTAATTATTTACCTTACACTTTAAACTGACTCTTCCTATAATTTACAGCGTTAGAGTAAAGAAAAAACCTTTCTCAGAATTTGAAACGGAATTGAACTTTGTACAAAACTTTTTATGGCCGTGTCGTCTGATTTGCATAAGCTGGGCAGAAGTCTGCATTTTATTTTGTCCATATAAGTAGGAGTGCTATTGTATTGATATGGGCTAGCGTATTCATTGAGGTATATTGAACGACGAACAGTATTGATTGATAAAATCTAAATCTCAAGCGAAGCCGCAGGCAAAAGCTAGTGTAATATAAATACGGCCAGTGTGTGACGCTCCTTAAATTACACATTTGAAAAGCCATCCGTCATGGCTACGCTGCTGGTCCGCACGAGGGCTCTCACCTCTCACATCAGCCCATCGTTATAAATCCTGGCACAGACGTCCAGTGCAATCCACTTGATTTACACGACCACCGGCGTGCGTAGACTGTTGCACTATAGTTGGGTACGTATCTGATGTTATGTTACGTAATACGGGGCATAATATCTGCTACCTACAAAATGTATGCAAGCTACTATAATGATTTTGTTTTTGTCAGAATTTCGATTTAATTTAAAGTTGAAGAAGAAGACACTAAGAGTGCTCCTAGTACACCACCCCGCGTAGACTTACGTACCGATAGCACACCGCGTAGACTTGTACCGATGACGTAGTAATATCGTAAGAGCCTAAAAGTATTTTGAAATTTTTACGACTCTATCATTCGGTCTGAATGAACCAACCATTTTTATCAATAAACGCATTATTAAAAGATTTATCCTTTTGTCGATCTTATTTAATTTAGTATTATATCCTATCCTACTAATATTATAAACGCGAAAGTTTGTAAGTATGGATGGATGTTTGTTACTCTTTCACATAAAAACTACTTAATGGATTTAGAAGAAATTCGGCATACAGATAGTTTATAACCTGGATTAACACATAGGATACTTTTTATCCCGATATTCCCACGGGAACGGGAACCACGCGGGTGAAACCGCGAGCGACCTCTAGTTTAGAATAAATTAATTGAAAATAATTGAATTAATTGAATGACACACTCTTGCGACTCTTGCTTGCCTGGCTTAATTTCACACATTATTTTATCCTGACGCACAGTGATTCGAGCAGAACAAGCTAGCTGGACAAAAGTCATTAGTGAATTTCTGATTATCTTTTAAAGAAAGTGATAAACCACATCCCAGTCATAAAGGATTCCACAATTTCGTACTTTCTTAATTATCTATTGGTGAGTAATTGACATGGATTTTAAGCATAAGGTAGTAGTACATTATTTTATTCATAATTTTGCTCGACGTTCGACAACAACTGACATTATTTTTTACTACTGTGACCAATATATTTGTGTGATGGATTTTGAAGCTAAGGGTAAGTACTTTTTATTTTCTGTATGGCGAAATGTTAAACTTTATATTTTTCTCTAAATTTTGTATTTGAAAGTCTAGAAGTTGTATGCCCCCACTTGACCCCAGTCTGGAATTTATATTATTATAGCTGTAACCCTCTAGTTTTCAATTATACCAGTTTCACTCAGCACACTTTTGAACAACATTGTTTTACAAGCTTTTATTTAGTTTCACCTGTCCGTTTGTCATCTAATCTAGCAAATTAAAGTTGATCCACTTCCCGCGGTTACCGATTGAACTGAAATTTTGCATACATGTGTAAATCGCGTGACAATACAATATTATGATGACATGGTGCTGATTTGATGATGGAGCTGGATGGTAGCCATAGGAACATCGCAATGAAACGACACAACCTCATCGAGTTAAGGCTCGTTTGAATCGTCTTGACGAGTAGTTTGTCTTTCAATGAAAACCAGGGTTTGATGATGGAGCTGGAAGGTGGTCATAGGAACTCTGTTATGGAACGACGCAATCCCATCGAGTTTCGGTTGGTTTCATTCGCCATGACGAGTACTTTGTTTTTAGATGGTTACCAGGGTCTGATCTGATGATGGAGTTGAAAGGTGGTCATAGGAACTCAGTAAAGAAATGACTCAACCCCATCGAGTCTCGGCTCGTTTGATTACTTTGTTGGTAGATGGTAACTAGGGTCTGATGATGGAGCTGGAAGATGGCTATAAGAACTCAGTAATTAAACGACATAACTCCATCGAGTATGGGCTCTTTTGATTTGTCTTGACGAGTACTTTGGTGCTAGATGGTAACCAGGGTCTGATGATGGAGTTGGAAGGTGGCCATAGGAACTCAGTAATTAAGCGACACAACCGCGTCCCGTTTGATTCGTCTTAATTGGTGGACCGTTTTTGATGGGTGGTGAGTGGTGGTGGTTTTTTTTTATTACACTTATTTCAAAAATCGAGTTTTTCGAATAATGGTTACAACAGGAAAAGTGACCAGAATACCGTCCTGTTTCAGTTTTTATCCTCAAAATGTGATTTATTCACCTGAAGATTCACTGAGAGAGTTGAAGAACAACATCAGTCGCTTTTCGTCCAAGTTAAGCGAAAAATGAACGAATATCTTAAATTGCACAAAACAGTATATAATGCGTGTATTAAACCCATTAGAGTAAAAAATAATATTGTCCAGCTAGCTTGTTCTGCTCGAATCACTGTGTGACGCTTCGAATCTTTTACGGAGTAAGTAGTCAGAGGGAGACTGAGCTTTAGAAGCAGGGCTGTATTTTTTTTAAGACATTTTCATTCCAAAACTCTGTAACACTAATGTCAACCGTCAGTCCCAAATCTTTATTAAAATTAACCAAAACAGTGACCCACGGGACCCATAATAGCGCCCTGAGGTACTCTGAGGTAGTGACCTTACCAACTTCTAACTGCCGAAGTTTGTTAAACACGAGTGAAAGTTACAAAGCCGGGAGAGATGAAATTTAATAACCTTAGAAAATGAATTAACACCATTAATTCTTACTTCTGGTCGTAGATTATACGAGTATATAAAGCTTTTTTTATGTCTCCACCAACAAAGTGATGTTGTTGTCGTTGTTGTCGCACTTCACCCCGACTCGTCAAACTACTGAGGAACTGGTTGTCTTATCTTTAACTTTCGGAACACATCAATTGTTATGGCGACATATTTAGATAATAATAATATTAGATTGTATCTAGACTTTCAATCACTTTAAATCAATTGTTATGACAAAGTGCTTCCTTGTAGTCTACTAATCAAAACTAACTAACTGCCTCTGTGGTCTAATGGACCGTGAATCGGTCTCAGACGCAAGTTCCGGGTCTTAGGTTTGATTCCTATATATGTTTATATTGGTTTGTTTGGTGGTAACATGGTAGGGCCTTTTTTGGCTAAGACACTAGTTAGGAGCTTACATTATGTGTATAAGTTCCTTGGACACTGGTAAGTCCGGCTGGCTAATTACAATAATTTTGAGTCAATGCAGCTGTGGGATATCCATACTAATACTGTAGTATCACAATAATTATTATTTCATTAACATATTTTGTAGCCAAGCTTCAATTATCGCTGTCGTCAATTATGATCCTGTCAACATGAAGGCTCTCGTTTTTGCGGGATGCGGAAATTGAATATATCAGTACGCCCGCGGTGACTTTGTCGCCTCATTTCCGGTTCTGGCGGCTGTGCTTCCGTTCATGTCTACACCTAATTGTCAGAGTAATACAATTATGTTGTTTTTTTTGTAAAATACGTTTGATGTTTTTTTTTATTTTATATGGTACATTTTCGAATTTAAGAGCAAAGCTTTTGAAAAGAATTGTTTCTATGACATTACAAACATGTTATTAAACGAGAATACCAGAACAGTCAGAAATAAAAAAGACAAACAATATGATGACTTGAATTTCCATGATACACATGATGGCACAGTATACATGCTGTACTTTGCTTTGCTATTTCTGCTGCCGAACTGAAAATTAATAAAAAAGTAATAAACCACTTCTCCTATCTCACACTAATAATCTAGCCTAATTTATGTTTCTTTTTAAACTTGTTTTTATAGTTAGGTCAGTAACATAAACATCATCATCATATCGAATGGCAAAACTGCGGCGTCCTAAACCTTAATTTTCAAGTTTAACAGCCATTCTTTGGCTGCAGGCGTTAGTTGGTGAAGTTCTCTCAGGCTGCCAGGGAGACAGTGCAGTGGGCAGTTCTCTACAATGTGACGCAGTGTCTGGTTCGGAGCTCCGCATTCACACGCTGGCGAGTCCTTTAGCCTCCATTTGTAAAGATGGTGGTTTGAACGTCCGAGTCCAGATCTGAACCGATTCAATTTGACCCATAGCGCGCGCTGGCTATCGCTTCCTGCCGGATTTTCAGTTGGGTCAGGGATCAAAAACCTATTCGGTACGTTAAAGCGGTCCCAGGAAGAACGCCCCGCTTCCTTTAAGCTGAAAGGGGCGTTTACACGTTCATCGGCCCAGATAGGAGATCTTGACGGAAGGCGTTGGGTCGGCAGTTGTTCCAGAGTCTCCCGGATTGGTATGTTTGGCCTTTGACTTTTTTCCCATTCGGCAATAGCTGCGCTGAGCCTGCGCAGTTCAGGTGGTGGGATGTGCGCTAGTACTGGGAGCCAAGGTAACGGGGTTTTTTTGATAAGTCCGGTAATTATCCTCATGGTTTCATTGAGCTGGTTGTCAACCTTGTAGGTATGCGCACTTTGATACCATACGGGTGCGCAATATTCGGCTACGGAGTAAACAAGCGCGAGTGCAGACGACCGTAGAACCGAGACCGAGGCTCCCCAGCTGGTACCAGCGAGACTTCTTATGATGCTTACCCGAATCCTCAATTTTAGGGCTAAGCTGTCGAGGTGGTATTTGTAGGTCAGGGATCTGTCCAGTATATCGCCTAAGTATTTTAGGATTGGGTTGTGTTTAACAGGCATTCCAGAGAAGGAGACATTGAGTTCTTTGTGCGCGAGACAGTTCGACAGATGAAAAGCCGCTACTTCTGTTTTCGCAGGATTCGGACAAAGACGCCACTTGCTGTAGTAGCCACCCATCGTTTCAAGGTCAGCGGTTAGAACTGCTTCTACTTCCTCAAATGTCTTCGCCTGGAAGGCCAGTGCAAGGTCATCGGCGTATACAAATTTGCGGCCCTTCGTCTCTGGCATGTCACTGGTAAAGGTGTTGAATAATAGTGATGCCAGCACCGAACCCTGTGGGAGGCCATTTTTAAGGAGTTTTTGGCTGCTCACATTTTCCCCCAAATGTACCTGGATGTTTCGGGGTCCTAAAAGTGTTTTCACAAGTGTGAGTGTTCTCTTACGTGGGATCACGAGACCCAGCTTGTGTACAAGTCCCCTTACCCATACAGTATCATACGCGGCGCTAAGGTCTACGAAGGCCACAAAAGTCTTTAGGCCTCGTTGAAAACCCGCTTCAATAAAAGACGATAATGCGAGCACCTGGTCTGTACAGCTCCTGCCTTCTCTGAATCCAGCTTGCTCTGGTGGGATAGTAGCATTGACATCCTTGTAAATGCGATTGTACACAAATCGTTCCAAGAGCTTGTATGTAACTGATAATAGAGATATCGGTCTGTAGCTTGATGCGATGTCTGGCGTCTTTCCAGGTTTCAGTAGCGCAATGACTTTTGCTTTCCTCAATGTCTCTGGCAGTGTGCAGGTTTCAAGAACGTGATTGAAAAATCCGAGTAACCACCGTTTTGCAACCTTTCTGAGGTGTAAGAGAAACTCAGGATAGACACCATCCGGCCCCGCAGCATTATTCGGTTTTATGCTTTTCAGCGATTCCAGCAGTTCGGTCATTGTAAATGGTCGGCTATAGGCTTCGATCTCCCAGAGAGTTTTTTGTTTGCGAATCCAGCTTTGACGTGTCAGCGCTTTATCAGTGGCGCCAGCTTTCGTAAGGGATTGCAATCGTTTGGCGATGATGATGAGAGCCAGGTGGCTCTATAGATGGGGTTTTTGTTCGTGTTGAGGGGCAGCTCCAAGTTTGCGTCATAGGGCCCAGCTTTTCTTGCTGGAGTGTGTGAACATAAAAATGAGATGACCGCTATGTGCTTCTCCGTTGTGGAACGGTAGTCTAAAAATGATATTATACAATCCCAAAGTTCTTTACAACGAAGTCTTCTTCGCTCAAAATATTTTTAAAGTTATCCACATTTCCCTACCAGGAGGGATGTGGCAGTAGGGCTAGATGAAATAGGGGATCGATAAGACGTCCACTTGACCCTACTAGTAGGTAATAATGGATAAATAAGTCCTTAAATTTCCACCAGGGGGGATAGTTAATAGAGATATTTGGATTTTTTTCCACCAACCTCTACCAGTGGGGACAGGTGGAAAAAAATCCACCTATCCCTACCAGTGGAGATAGCCTGGTAGGGATCGGATCAATTTAGAGATAACTGTTTATCTAAATTAATTTCGGGTCTGGGTGTTTTTCTATGTTTACATATATTAATCCGTTATCTAGTTTAACCATTTTAACGAGTTTCTGAAGCATATATAATTGGTGTGAGCGTAAATAAATTTATTATTATTATTTTTGTTACATATGCTTTAGGATATTTTTTATTTATAAGTTATTTTTAGATTTTTATTTTAAGTTATTTAGTTTTAGTTTTTATCCATTATTATGTTGTTTTGTTTTTAGAGTTCCGTAGCCGAATGGCAAAAAACGAAACCCTTATGGATACGTCATGTCTATCTGTCCGTCCGTATGTAACAGCCACTTTTTTTCGAAACTATAAGAATTATACTGTTGAAACTTGGTAAGTAGATGTATTCTGTGAACCGCATTAAGATTTTCACACAAAAATATAAAAAAAACATAAAATTTTGGGGGTTCCTCTTAGAACTGAAGCTCAAATTTTTTTTTCATCAAACCCATACCTGTGGGGTATCTATGGATAGGTCTTCAAAAATGATATTAAGGTTTCTAACATTATTTTTTTCTAAACTGAATAGTTTGCGCGAGAGACACTTCCAAAGTGGTAAAATGTGCCCCACCCCTGTAACTTCTAAAATAAGAGAATGACAAAACTAAAAAAAATATATGATGTACATTACTATGCAAACTTTCACCGAAAATTTGTTTGAACGAGATCTAGTAAGTAGATTTTTTTTAATACGTCATAAATTAATTAATTTAGAAAAATACACTTTTATTAAAACATCGATCAAAGTTACAACGAACTACAAGAACTTTTATATGATGTTATTTGCTGCTACGGAACCCTTCATGGGCGAGTCCGACTCGCACTTGGCCGGTTTTTTGTGTAAATAAAATTTACCAATATTGCTATTATTTAATAAAAGTTAAATGTACTTTTGACCGCTAGCTTTGTATACCGCAATATTATAAGTAGAATTATTTATCAAGGCTCGCTCTTAGGATTCAGCAAATATTTTGACTAACACACTTCACGGTCCACGGTATCTATTACGTACAATCAACTGAAGTATTTTGGGAGCTGGCGCACTTTCTCGGGCTTTCGCGGACCAATGAGGGGTGAAAATACGAAATTGTTTGCAATCCATTAAGGGCTGCGTCGACAGCACTCTAATTATGGTTTCGGATAGAAATATTATGTCCGGGAAAAACAACGTTTACGTCTTAATCAAGAACGTATTAGTAGAGGATCCGAGTATACAACGACCTTCACCGAGCGGTTAATTGATGAAAAGTATTTTATATCAAATTTTATGTGTTAAAAATATATTGCGAGTGGGTTGGCTGAAAAATAAATTTCAGTCCAGTATATGATTAAATAAATATTTTAAATTTTTTTTTTTAAATATTGCACTTGTTTCGATAATAGATAAATTACATAGGTACCAATCGAAAGTATGAAGCCTATAGAATATGCAAACGTAAGGTTGACTATTTTTTTCCTGTCATAACATTGGGTAGGTGTAAACAGGCAAGTCAATATTAGTAATTTGCAACCGTCTGGTTAAATAGATAAAATTTATGTTTATATAAAGATAAGCTCATTACAAACACACACACACCAAACTAGTGCAAATAAAAAAAAATATTTTTTTTAATATTAAATTAATCATTAATGGTACTGGACTGAAATTTTTCAGCCAACCCACTCGCGATATATTATTTAACATATTAAATTTGATATAAAATACTTTTCATCCATTAACCTTCTCGGTGAAGGTCGTTCTATACTCGGATCTTAGACTATATCGGTCGCCGAGTTGCTATACAGCGTTAGGCAGCAAAAAAATTATTACAATGCCAGTTGGTGACCCTCAAACGTGAACCGGTAATTATGAATGAATGGATGATAGAATAAATGTAAAAAAGATGAATAAATATTCATCTTTTTGACATTTATTCTTTCAATTATTGATTGAATGAAAAAGAAATAATAACCCCTCAATCTTGGAATTTAAATGACAAAAATAATGACAGCAGGTGCGCCATAATTTTTTTGTATTTGCGGATGACGTCTCAATTCCCGCCTATTGCAAAAAAAAATATTACTCTCAAATCAAACCATCGTTCTGTAAACAACCATATACTAACTCATATATTTCCTATCCATCAGGTATCAAAATAAAGTAATGATTGCAACAGTTTATAACACGATGCATAAAATGTACTACAGAACAGAAATAATTGACCTTGTTTATACTGAAGTAGTCTGTAAGTCTACGAAAACACGGTACAAAGTCAAGTGGGAGAGAGCCGGTCTCATGCGACCGCTTGGGGTTTGACGGAAAGGCGCGCACTGTCAGTGCGGTCTCATGCGACCGCATGGGTAAGAATTTTTTTTTTTGAACCCATATAAAATATGTAGGTACGCCTACGAAATTGAAGCACTTAATAAACAAAACCTTACAAGGTAACGTTTATGACTAAATTGGTTTACGCTCACACCAATTATCTAGACTAGACTAGACCAACATAAGTATTCTTCACAACTCGTTAATATGGTAAGGTATTTTATGGTATTACATAGAAAAACACCCAGACCCGAAACCAATTTAGAAAAACAGTTTTTCTCAAAATTGACCCGAACGGGAATTGAACCCGAGACCTCAGAGATAGCGCGACGCCAGACCCGGCGGGCTAACCACTCGACCGCGATATTACGCGACCTACTTAAAATGTCACCTGTAAAGAAACAAAAGGCATGATATGACTATATCTTTTTAAATGGTTGTGTAATACTTTATCAGACAAATGAGTTTTATCTGTCAATTGAAAAATTGGCCCTTAGTAGTACAAATTTAGTTTTTTACTACCTTACTTACTTACTTCCTCTAGTTTCGCACACATTGTTCTAATGCGTTCATAGTGCCCGAGTAAAACTTTTAGATTCACTTTTGTTTTTATATTTTATTTTATTATATAATTGTTTTATGATTATTGATTGTATAATTTTGTAACGACATATTGTTTTGTAAATGTCGTTACTTCTATATTATTATAAAGCTGTGGAGTTTCTTGTGCCCGTTCTTCTCCACAGCTAAAGACTTCCTGAATGGGTTTTTCCTATGCCTATCCATCCATCCATAAAAAAATAAATTCAGACGATTCAAAATGCTTATTTCAAGCTTACTGAACAAAGATATTTTGATTTTTTTTGATTTTGATTTTGATTTTTACTCCAGTGGCTCAGCGACCCGAAGTGAGTCCAGGACCCTTACCACCATCTCATAATGCGATTCATTTTAGGACCTAAACTGAATAGAATCGCTTATTCGTACTACCACGTCTTATAAACGTCTCAGATGGAGAGTCGTTTTTTGACAGCGATTCACTTATAAGTTGGATCGCTGACACGACTTCGTTCATTCAATTTGTATGAAATTTGCTACCACCACGTCCCTTGACGACCTAAACTGATACGCGTAGCTGTCATTTAAAGCGAACCAAAATAAGTTGCTATTTTTTAACCTAAAGTGAATAGAATAAGTGATTTGTGTTATTCCTGTTGGATTTGATTACAATAAATTGTTTTCGTGAGTATCCAGTGATGTGAAAAAGCTTCATCAGGTATTGTATTTAATTTATACTTAAATATTTTAAGTTTAATTAAAGTTAGTTTTATGCGTTCCATAACCTAACAATAATAAATTCTTTGTGTTTAGAATATTGTGAGTAACTAAAGGATGGCTTGACGAACTTCGTACAACGAACATAATGGTCTCTATAGTCCAGCCACCTGGGAGTCAATAAAATCCCGAAAATAATAGGTAGGTACCTAAGTACTTTGTTTGCTCAAACATGTAAGGTCATTTGCTTTCATAGACATTGTCTTTACCGAAATTGAATAACAACAAAAGACCCGTAATTTTAGTTGTAAGACAATGCATTTATTGTAAGTTGGACGACCCAAAGGCGTGGCAAAATTTTATTTTTATCCTAGTTAGTGTTATTGTTTCACGAGAAACTGTCGTGGCGGGGTGCTGAACCCCATCTGGTCGGGTATAGTGAGACCTTTCGCAAAATTTCGGTTCCCAGCCCCCACTAGCCTGCACAACATCAAAAGGAGAACTGGTTGTCCGGTCCGAGTAGTCAGTTCCATCCACATAGTGTTAAATTCCAGTTCCATCCGAATGGTGTTACATTCCATATCAATCCTGAGAAGTAACAATGATAGTTACATCTGAACAGTCAGTTTGTTCGAGTCAACCGCTTTGAATTAAAAGTAATTATAATTTAAGTAACTAGAAATGTCCGCTGTAGGAAAATAATTCATCACCTAGGTATCGACTTACAATATTTTATTTTTTAGATGTCGGATGAATGGGCCAAATTAGAGTTCTTGGAGAATGACTACAGCGAGTCAAATTTAAGGCGAAAGCGTCAGCGTATGTCGCTAAGGGTACAGGCGGATGCTTTTGAACTTAACGACCGAGAGTTCATTCGGCAATATCGCCTATCCAAATCATTGGCGCAAGAGCTTTGCGAGGAAATAAGACTAATGATCAGGGAAACAAGACGGTCTAGTGATCTGTCTGTGGAGACAAAGGTAGGTAGAGCACTGCCAAATTTTCGGAAACTTACTAAGTATATCAGTGTTACCTACTGTTAAATAGTTTTAGTAGGTGATTTGTATGTCAATTTGAAACTTTATTTTATGCCTATTTCAGGTTTTAACTGCATTGTCGTTTTATGCCAATGGCTCCTATCAGAGACCCATTGGTAGTATCAGTGCACATTCAATGGCTCAACAAACAGTGTCATCGGCTATAGCACAGGTGACAGCATGTCTAAATTCATCTGCAATGAGAAGAAAGTATGTGGTTTTTCCAAAAAAATCAACAAGAAAGGTCTCTCATTAGAGCAGAGTAAGTCATAATTAAATTTGAATTTGACATATACAATTAAAGTGTTCATTTACAACTTTCTAGCCGACTTAAAGATTGTATTTAAACAGGAAATCCTTGAAACTATGGTTGTCTTTGTTTTTTACATAAATGACAAAATAACTCTGCTAAGTCCAAACTGTCCAAACCTATCATCCACAGTAGACAATTAAACATAATAGTGGACAGTTTACTGTACCTATGAAATGTATGTATATGTACTTGTATAAATTGAAACAAAATATTTGGTGTGAGATCATTCAATTTATTACCATTTATAATAAAATAACAAGTCTGTTATTTTATGACTATTTAAACTAACATTTTTAATATTTACAAGGTTCTACAAGAAATTTAACATTCCCGGGGTGATAGGATGTATTGATTGTACTCATGTTGCTATAATCAGACCTTCACAACATGAAGAAAGATATTACTGCAGGAAACACTATCATTCCCTCAATGTACAATTGGTGAGTTTCTTTACTACAACGTAATTAAGTACTCATTTTAAGTCATTTACCGTCAATAAATTGTCCTGTGATGGTCCCTCCAGTGGAAATGGTTCCAAAAATCATGATGTTAGCAAATAGGCTACTTTTCATAATAAATTTGAGTACATTTAAGTATGTTATAAAATTATTTTGTTTTCTTACTACAACGGGTAAGTGCTTGGCCATCTTCTCACCTGATCGTAAGTGACGATAAGGACGAAGGTGGAAGCGGAATCCTCAACCACTGAGGAACTGGCTATCTTATTTCAAACTGTCGGAACACAACAATGCTATAAACATCGTTATTATGGTGACAGACTTAGATAAGATGGTGGTAAACTAGCCAGGAGACTTAACAGCCCTACCAACCAAACCGGCCACAAAAAGATGTAACCCCCCCCCCCCCCCTCGTTGGGAATCGAACCCAGGACCTCTGGGTCTGAAGCCGGTAGCCACTAGACCACAGAGGTGGTTAAAAATTAATAATAATCTACAATTTTATTAATATCAATTTTATTACAGATTTGTGATGCCAATATGCAGATTACTAGTGTGGATGCTAGTTATGGTGGAGCAACCCATGATATTTTTATATGGAATAAGCATCCTATAAAAGTCATCTAGAAAGTCTGAATGAATCTGTGTGGTTACTTGGTAAGCATTTTTTATTTATTTTAACACACAAGACAGATAATTTAATAATTATTGTTAATTTACATAGGTACTAAATACTCTTTTACTATAAATTAATGAGACATTATTTCCTTTATATTCTTGGTATTAATCAGTCTATTGTTTAAATTTTTAAAATAAAATTCTATACTAATAAATTACCTAATCTCTAAATGTTTCAGGTGATTCTGGGTATCCATTAAGGCTATACATTATGACTATTGTCAATGCATTGCCAAACACTCCAGAGGCTCACTATACTCAAATGCATGTTCGGGCTAGGAACATTGTAGAGAGGACTATCGGGCTACCTCAATTGTGAATGCTTGTGTAATCCTTCACAACATATGCAACAAGGCAAACACAGAAGTCTGACTGAGCGATGCCGAACTTCAACAAGAAGCTCAAATGCAGCCAGGAGGAGAAGTCTATAACCCCAGTTGTGGTAATAATCCTGACTTGCAAATGGGACAGGCTACAAGGCAGGACCTCATTCAACGTCTGTGGCAGGCAAGGGCATCCTAAAATGAAAAATAACAAGTTGATAATGTTCATTGATTGTTACTGTTTATACTTAGTTTCCTAAAAAAATATTAAGTTACCGTTTGTCTGATATCAAATATTTTCTTTAGAGTAGAGTTAGCATTTAGTTATTATTAAGTTTAGTATTTAAAGTAGGTAAGGTAGTTGTATTGTAAAATTATATTAGTTTAAAAACCTAGCACAAGTTTCTTGCCCATTCCTTTAATTTTTTTAATATTAAATATGTATAATGCAATGTAGTTAAATTATCAAATTAAAATTAAACCCTTACTCATCGTGAATTTAATATATTTTTTATTTCCCTTATATCCTTAACTAAATATCTAAGGACATTTAATTGCTTCCGTGACAACGTAGTTCTATCACTGGAGTCTAATACCAGCGCTCTTTGTGCCGCCTCTTGCGTCATCAGTGGTTCACCTCGTCTCAGCCTCTGCCGTGTTAGTGCGAGTCTCATCGTCGAATGCTGTCGAGGCGGCGGCGTTTGAATCCGCATACGGCGAGAGGTGTACGTCGAGATCGTCGCTCGAGTGGAAGGCCCGCGGTGGCTGCGGGGCTGGCACGCCGCGACATGAGACGAGGTGGACGACGCGGCGTCGCTGGTAGAAGAACAGCAGGTGACGCAGGTGGAGGGGTTGCTGTTGGGTGCTGCTGCGCGTCATAACCTACAGTCAGTAGTGCTGGGTATGGCCACTGTGACAATGAACTTTTCGAGCAATGCTGACTTTGGTCTGCTGGTGGTGCCTGTAAAACAAACAATCGTTATTGTACTTTATCTACCAGCTGCTAGTCGATGATTCAAAAGTAAAAGTGATTTCCTTCCAATTTTTAAAATAAATAAAATATTTCCATATCCTATGCCATTGCTATATTGCCAGGGTTTAGCATAACTCATAAATTTGAATGTTTGTTTCTATAGTAAATTTTGGCATCCTATTAAATTATTTCCAAATTTTTTAAGGGATGAATTTAAAGAAACTGAAGGATTGTTCACAAGGCAAATTTTATAAAAGTAATACACTTCATCATAATAATATGAAATTTGCTAAAAATAAATTATACTGATTCTCTATTTATTGATGTCAATTGAATTATTTAATAGGACTGTATGTATTAACTGTTACTGAATTAAATAAATAAATGATAAGTACTCACATCATGAAATGGTTTAACCCTGGCATCCGGATTACCAGAACCAAAATCCTCTCCTACAATTTGGAGGAATTTTATTCTATATCTGTCAATAGGTGCACTTTTGATGTCCACCACCTGTATGTTAAAGTGATACTCGCACAGAGACCACTCTAGACTTAAGCTTGGATTTATAGTCATTCCAGTACTGTAATTTAAGAAGTACAAGGTTAAATTAGTTTTATTCAAAACTAAACTAATGTTACAAAGGAAAAGAGTTATTGTCATTACTCGGTAAGAGGTTGCCGTTGGCCTTATGGGCTTATTGAATGAATATGCATTTTATTTATATTGTACCTACTTAAACTGCTATGCCACACGGGATACATGGCGTGCACATTCTCTTTAATATACATACATAAAATCATGACTGTTATCCCCAAAGGGTTAGTCAGAGACTGCCTAGTCTGTGGTAGAGGACTGTCTTCATTGCCTAATGAGGACAGCAAAGCAGCCCTCTACCAGTCCACTTTTTAACAAATTGCGACTGCAAATGTGCGTAGCGTGACAGCTGGTGGTGATCCAATCGCCGCTCTATGCTGTTGGGTGTATGCAGTCTTTAGTTCGTCAGTCGCCTTTTACGACACCCAAGGGAAGAGGGGGTGGTAGTATTCTTTCACCGCTACGTACGCAACACTGTTAATTTTAACAACATTAGACTTTTTTTATTTATATTTAAACTGCGACGCTGCTACGACGAGGTCCCACGCCTAAAGAAAGTAAACCTACTAGGTATGTCTTATTGAAAAACAAACAGCCACTTGAGAACACTTCAAACACACATTCCATGAGTTCGTAAGTTTGAGACTGCGAAGGCGCGGGATGTGAACAAAATGTAAACCAACCACACATGTATACAAATTACTAGGTTTTCTAAAGCAATACTTCAATTTTAAATAGGTACTTACGGCATTGTTAAACCAAAAAATGATTAAATACTATTTATTTTTTGAATTTAAACCGCGGTACCGCGGGTGACTACACTTGTGTACACGTGGTACACTTCACAATGACAGATTTCACAGAACGTACGTTCAAAGTTCTGTGTTTCAAACTCGTGTTGTCAAATCTTTGTAAATAAAAAAAATTGAAATTATCGATACAAAGGTGCTTTTTTACTCAAAACTTTACAAAACAATGTTTTAAATTGATTGTAGTAACATTAAAATTATATTACGTTAAATAAAGTAGGTTTATAAAACCGATTATTTCCGCAACTTTTTAAAAGTAGTTTACGAACGCTCTTCAAGCTGACTTGAAAGCGAGACGCACTTATAGCAATTCTACGTAGCGCCATCTCTTTCTTTTCTCAAGGTTAGATACGCAGACCAGCGACAATGGTCATTCATTCGATCGGACCAAATGCGGCTCAGATTATTTAGGATGATGGTACGGATCTAAGCGATTCAATTTCAGAACCTATACTGAACTGAGTAGAACTTGAGTCGTTTGCTAAAAGATGGCGGTAAGGGCCCTGGCCTCCGACACACTTACCTTACATGATAGATATTATTTTGACAACAGCGACAGTCCACCACCAATCTGTATACCAATACCGATCGCCAGTCGTTATACGACTAATAACAAATTCGTTTAACGTCACTAACAGTGGAGTTTAATAACGTTATAATTAACGGATCGCTCGTTAACTGCTACTGACGGACGGTGGCGGTGTAATCAGCGCTGCGGCCGACGAGGACGGGACGTTAATTTGTTGTTCTTGGGTGGAATTGCGGTTTCTTACGGCAATGTCGTTAAGGTGAACTTGGAGACCAATGACTAGATTAAGGGTTTGAAATGTTACCTACATACATACATATAATCACGACTATTATCCCCGAAGGGTTAGTCGGAGACTCGGCAATATGGACAGCAAAAGCAGTCCTCTACCGCGTAGTCCACTTTTCACTATTAATAGCGACTACACATGTGCTCAACGTGACAGGTGGTGAGCCCATCGCCGGTCTATGCTGTTGGATGTATGTGCAGTCTTTAGTCCGTTAGTCGCCTTTTACGACACCCAAGGGAAAAGAAGGGGTGTGGTAAGTAGTACTCTTTAACCTCTACGCGACACGGTTAGATCAGAATGTTATTATTATGATAATTTTTATTTTTTAAAAATCTAAGTTTGAGTAAGTGTAAAACGTCACTTTGACCATTTTTAACTTTTTTATTTTTTTCTACCTCGGAACACTAAACTACGTCAATAGATGTCGTTAAATCACATCAAAACGTAATATTTCCCTATGAAAATAATTATTAAAAATTGCGTATTCCCAAAACGTCAATTATTTAGGATTTTTTTTTTAAACGCTACTTTACGCTAACATTTCTAACGCATTGCGGACAAAATGCGACTTTTCCAGTTTTTAATATGGTAACTCGGTACAAAAAACTGAACTCTGTGTCTTTGGTTGATTGTCTACTCTGCTGGTCTTCTGTCTGTTATCCCATCAGTTACAATTTCTTGTAAGCGGAAAATATTCAAACATACTTCAAAAATGACTGAAATTCATATGGAATAAAAATAATCATGACTGATAAACCATGTCTTTATGTGTGATGTCTTCACACACAGTTCCTCAGTCTCCCAGATGATTTTGTAAGTACGTATTTTTTTGTAATAATTAAAACCTAATTATTACAAATTGAGGATTGCAAAAGATGTCCTCTGCCATTAGTCCACTTTTCATCAAATACCATCGTGTAGTGAGCCCATCGCCGCTCTATGCTGTTAGACGTATGGACAGTCTTTAGTCCGTTAGTCGCCTTTTACAACACCCAAGGGAAGAGCGGGTAGTATTCTTTCGGTATCGGCTCATACCGACGACTTAATCATTGAACTCGATCCAATTTGATCAAAAATCGCGATAGACTTTTCTTTTGCGTTGGAGAATGGAACGTAGATAAAGTAGAACCACGTATTTTAGTGGCAACCTTGTCTATAGTGAGCTGAACGTTGGAACCGGATTATCGTGGATTGTTCCCGTGGGATTTCAATTGCGGTATAGTTGATTGTATCAGGGTTGCATCGCGTTGTATTAGTTGGCAAAAATGCAGATATAAAAACAGTTTAAACGACATTTTATACATTTTTAAGGAAAGCATTTTGTTTAAACTGAGCCGGCAGACGTGCCTATCTGGTCTAAAGCATACATGGAAAGTTCGTGTAAAATGCTATGTTACGCATACTCTGTGGATACATACCTCGGGTTATGTAGGAATCTCTTCCTGCTTCCCCGCCAAGTTAGAAAAGTTCGACGGGAAAAGGGTATATGCCCTTTTTTACCCGGCTGCGCCAGAAGGAGGGTTATGTTTTTCGAGAGTATGTATGTATGTTTGTATGTTTGTTTGTTTGTATAATTGTTTGGCACGCTCTACAACCTAATGGCTCGATAGATTTTAGCTTGAGAGGTGTCGTTAGATTCGTATTTACTGTGACAGCGACACTGGTATATCAAAACAACGGAAAAACCAAATGGCGGATTTTTTTTGCCAAATTCAAATGTTTGGTGCGCTCTACAGCCTGAACGGATCGATGGATTTTAGCTTCAAAGTATTTGTGTGTCATGTCATTCAATAATAATAAAAAAACCGTAATTTAAAAAACCAAAAACCCGACAGCGTTACTGTGTAATTTTGAAATGAAAAAACCCTAAAACAAGAAAGTAGTCATATCCGACTGCACTTAACTTAACAATCGCCAAAGTTGCAAAGAATAATTGTAGCAGTCGGGGTCCATTTTAGAAAGTCAGCCGTCTAGTCAGTAGATTGGAGTAATCTGCAATGTAATATAGGTATGTGCTCTCAATTCACTAAGTCTCCATTTCTAGAATGGGTCCCGACTATTTTAATTATTCTTTGCAATTTTAGTGATTCTTAAGTAAAGTGCAATCGGGTATGACTGCTTTCTTGTTTTAGGGTTTTTTCATTTTCAAATTACAAAGAAAAGCAGTCGGGTTTTTTAGTTTTTTAAATTACCGTTTATATTATTTTTCTTTTTTTACCTGGTAAAACACATGTCGCCGTAACTTGTCGCTAGTGGTAAAGAATACTACCAGTACTACCACCCCCTCTCTTACCTTCGGTGTCGTCAAAGATGACTAACGGACTAAAGACTATGCACATGCATTTAACAGCATAGAGCGACGATGGGCTCACCACTGCTCAGCACATGCGCAGCCGCTATTTGGTGAAATGTGGACTATGGTGACTCTGACTAACCCTTCTGGGATAATAGTCGTGATTTTATTATGTTTGTATGAACGTAAAACGTACCATCGCGCCCGGGGTGGCGCGGTAAAATGTACCATCGCGCCCGGGGTGGCGCGGTAAAACGTACCATAGCGCCTGGGGTGGGGCGGTAAATCGTACTATAGCGCCCGGGGTGGCGCGGTAAAACGTACCATCGCGCCCGGGGTGGCGTGGTTGGTTATGTGTGGTTTTTCTCCCAGCTCCAATTTCTCTGTCCAGATCGTAGGCCTCAAGAGGAATTAGGGAAAAAGGGGGATTCTTCTGGGAGCTGTTAAGGAGCTGGCTTAGTGGCTATCCCTAGACATATTTAGATAGTGGTAGCTAGCCAGGCAGACTAAAAACAAGCTATACCAACTATTTCTATATAAATAGGCTCCGCGGGGAATCGAAACCAGGACCTCTGGGTTTAAGATCAGTGGCCTAACCACTAAACTACATCTAGTCAATAGTCGATAATTGAAGCTAAAATAATTGACCACTTCTAGCATGCAACCTTGGAATTGCTTCCAACCGTAAATAATTGTGCAAATGGACAGCAATTCTTACCGATTCTAGAATATTAGAGAGAAGCGGAACATTTCCCGGCATCTCGCGGGATCCGCAAAACCGGGATCATTGCGGATAGTGCCTCCGGGAATTCGCGCCGTGTCCCGGAATCAAGTTCCATTTAAAAGTGGCTACGCTCCGTTTTGTAAGACAAAAATGAAATAATTATTAATTCGCGTCGCGTAGCGGTGAAAGAATACTACTCCTCTTCCCTTGTGTCGTACAAGGCGACTAACGGACTAAAGGCTGCACATACAACAGCATAGAGCGGCGATGGGCTCACCACCTGTCACGCTGAGCACATGTGCTGTAGTAATTTGGTGAAAAGTGGACTATGGTAGAGGACTGCTTTTGCTGTCCTCATTGGCTAGCTTCTGCGGTCCATAGTCCACTTTTCACCAAATAGCGAATGTACATGTACAGTCACGAGCAAAAATATGTAAACGATTGTAACTCATAAGTAAAATTTTAAAGACTGAAAAAAGACGACTACCTCGGACAGTTGTTGTCTTTTTCCAGTGTTTAATATTTTACTTCAGTATATTTAAGCGTTAATAAAACCCTAAAATATATATAAAAAAACATTAATTGTAAGTCTAACAATGGAATAAGACCTATTGGTGCTCGTGACTGTACTTAGTGTGACAGGTGGGGAGCCATTCGCCGCCCTATGCAGTTGGATATATGTGCAGTATTTAGCCGTTAGTCGCATTTTACGACACCCAAGGGAAGAGAGGGGGTGGTAGTATTCTTTCACCGCTACGCGACATGGTTAAAGGCACGGTTTAGGCACCATTTCATTAATAGTGTGCGGGGTGGACTAAGTGTCAACGTCTAAAATTGCTATTGTGCCATAACGTATCTACTTCGAATGTATATCTCAAAGTTACCAGTATTTTCAGATTAAGTATCTTGCGCCTTAAAAATAAATAAAGAATAAGCTAAGACTAGTTATTCTGTGTTTTGTTCCTGTCATGTAAACGTAATATTTGTGTACATTGCATGCCCGATCATGAGCATACTGTTAATACTATTTAGTTATTTTAAGAACTTGTTACACAGTTTAAGCAATAAAGAAATTCTATTCTATTCTAATTAGAGTAAAAGTGACAAAACACAGAACAACTATTCCGACCTTATTCTCTGTTTATTTGTAAGTCACAGTGTATATATGCGATCGAAGGCTCGATGACAGCCAGGTAACGCGTAGGACGTGGGGGGCTTTGTTGTCAGGTGTTTATAGGACATGAGTAAAGAAACGAAACAGAAACAAAGCTTCATACAACCGCGCCGTCGCGAGTCAACTACTACAAGCATACGGCACATGTTTGCGTGTCCACAAGCCGCTGCGTCGCGTATGCGACGCCACTGGATAAAACCGGTTTACCACAGCATTTACGCTCGCTCGGCTAGTGGACAAACGGAGAGACTCGTGACGGCGCATTGTATGAAGCTTTGTCTCTGTTCCGTTTCTTTCCGTTTCTTTACTCATGTGGTTTACAGTCCGTGGGCCGCAACTTAGTGTGCAAAACCTTGCTTCGCGGTGTCGTCTAGTTATACTACCTTACTTACCTTACTTATGGTGTAGCTGAAACGGTAAGTTGTCTTCATAGTCACCGTTCTTATTTTATTGTTAAATAAAAGTTACAATTGTATACGTATTTTTGCTTGTGACTGTACGCGAGGCAGTGACGAAATAAAAGGGGAAGGTTTTACCGCTTTGTACATAGATACATCTAAAATCTAATTATTCTAATAAGAGACAGAATAATTTGGAAAATGTTAATTAAATTTCCACGAGCAGGATCCGAACACAGTACCTTTATGACATTTCGGGTCAGATGTCATAAAGGTACATGTTCGGATCTACGAACATGTACCTTTATGTATATTACACTACGAAAACTACGCAGTCATGGTAAAAAATTTCAACATTTTCCAAATTGTAATTTACATACATACATACATACATACATACATAATACACGATAGACATAGATTCACGACTATTATCCCCGAAGGGGTAGTCAGAGACTAGGCAATGAGGACCACATAAGCAGTCCACTGCCATAGTCCACGTTTCACCAAATTGCAACTGCACATGTGCTCAGTGTGACAGGTGGTGAGCCCATCGCCACTCTATGCTGTTGGAAGTATGTGCAGTCTTTAATCCGTTAGTCACCTTTTACGACACCCAAGGGAAGAAAGGGGATGGTATTACTTTAGTTAGCCGCTATACATAGTAAGTACTAAAGTGTTAAGACTGACCTAATACTTTAAATTAGGTTTTAATACATAATTAATACATCCTTGACATGGTGCAAACGACCTGTCACAATCGTTAATTTCTTTCATCTGACCCCCGGGCTTACCTGAAGCACTATAAGTGTGGTCATTCAGTCACCCGTCTTATGAATGTGAATCTTATGACAAAAGGAACTAGCCACAATATTGATTGGCAGGTATTAAATGGAGGAAATACTTCCTTCATGTGAACATTGTAATTGGCCTTTGAAAGACTTGCCTTGTCTCAGGTCAGGTAAGATTTGAACCTACGACCTCTTGTGATTCGAACGACAGCTCTTCCGACTGAGCTACCGATACACTGTTTTGTCTGACGACGATTTTTAGTGCTTGTCGTCGCATAAACGTTTTTACGACAAAACTTCAATTTTTAAAGATTTTGAGCACCTACTTTTCATACAATGCAAGCTCATTAGATAAGGTAATTTATGATTATAGAAAGATATTTGCGAAGTGTACTGCGTCGAAAAATAATAAAATTCGATAGTATGTTACTGTGAATTAAACATCTCCGGAACGCTGAATTTCAAAAGTAGTGATCAGAGAGATCACTTTGAGATTATAAAAAGCCTATTTACAAACAGAGAAAATATTTTATTTAATATTTTTAAATAATAGATTAAACGGTCTGCAAGTGTCCTGCAACGGAACATCTCATAAAGGACCATGGGAAGAAACGTCCCCCATCATCCAACAGATTTGAAATTAGTGCTATTTGAAGGATCTAGTAGGATAGATATTCTTTTACTATGGCGACATTTTTCAAATACGTGGGATTTAGGTTATAAAAATATATTGTTTTTGAATATATTTTTTTTCCACCAAAATAAGATTGCAAGAGCAGACGAGTTCACGAGTATGACATGTGAATCAGCCATCGCTTTGCTCAAACATATTTTAGGGAACGTAACGACCCGACGCACATGCCACCACCGCAGAGACACTTTGAGAGAGCATGACACACTCGAGCAACTCGTAACTAAATCAAGTTTTTTTTAATATAGATAAACCCAATACTTTTTGCAACTAACACAGGTACTTTAGGTTTCTTTAAGTCCCAATGAACAAATTGCATGACACGTATCCCATGACTGTTGTAGGGTGGGGACAGTTTCATACAAAATCTTCTATGGTCCTATAAATACTAATTAGTCATAAACTTGTTTTAAAAACAGACTCAATTGTCACTTTTAAAAATTTTTTTCTATACGAAAAACCGAATTTCTTAGACAAAAGTAACTTACATTTATTGAAAAAGTGTTGTCAATAACCATATTTTTTTAATTAAACGTATACGGCTGATTATTTAAAACGATTAGGATCATTTGATTTTACTTGACCAAAACTCTAACCCAGCGTCTGATGATGAAGCCGGTAGTCAGAGGAACTCCTGAACTACATAAGATTTGAACAACTTCCGGAACCGAACGAACTGAAATTTGGTATACCTACGTTATTTTGATGACAATACAATAATGATACTTACTATGGAGCTGGTAGGCTACTCTTGAAACAGAATTGCATTAATCAATTTCCAATCACAAATCTGAAAAATGTCAAATGGCACTTTTGTAAGCGACAATAGCGCCACATTGGAATTAAATTGCGTGGAAATTGATTGAACAAATTATTATCGAGATGGCGTTCCGGAATTATCTTTACTTATCAAAATATCGATACATATTAATCGCATTGGAATTGTATTAAGATTGAGTTTGCGTTCGAGAGTAACCTGGTCTGGTGATGCTGTCGGAAGGTGGTCATAGGAACTCTGCAATGAAACAAGATAATCCCGCCGTGATTGGGCTTATTTGATTTGCCTTGTCAAAGGCTAACCTTGTGTCGTGCCCAGGGTCTGATGATGAATGTGGCCATAGGAATTCCTAAACTACATTTATAAAAACCGTTGTGTTTGAGCTCTTGATTTGACTTAACCAAAACTAAAACATTGGAATTAATTGACTTTAAATATTTTTAACTTTATGATGAAAAAAACAAAAGTAAAAAAGGAAAATAAAAGGTCTCGTTGTTCATTTAAATAAAAACTTTTTTTTTACAAATTCACCCCATTTTATACCTAATTTTACAATGAAATTCCTGCCTTATGTACTATCTTCCATTCTGTTTATTTGAAAAAAATGTGTTTCTCCAATAAACAAATAAATAAGCCAATGTTAACATTAATACAAATGAAGTAAAAATTAATAAAATTATATGAAACTGTCTCTTACTTAGAGTATCTAGATCTATGAAAAAGTATAGTAGAAGTAGATCTATGCCAATAAGAAAAACATAATTAAAATTATACTTAATAAAATTTATGTTAGAGTGTCTTTTACCTAATAATAACCTATGTTTGATTTTCTATTGAAAAAGAAATCATAGTAAAAATAATTAATCAAAGTATCAAAATAACTTGTTCGCTCGGACTCGCACACAGAGCAGACGCATTTTGTCAATGTTTGAGTGGGAATTGTATCTCTCGCGTACCGTAATTGTATCTCTCCCATTGGGATCTTGTTTGCACTAAATATCCCAATGGGTCGACGTGCTGCTGCGAGAGGGAGACCTCTGCAGGCCCCACTAGATAAGATAAAATAAGGTCTCTCGCGTAGACTTTTGACTTGTATGTTTTCGTCCGCGCGCTTTTAATGCTTCAAGATGATTTTGTTTCATTAAAGTTACTACACTCTACTTGACTGTACTACACCTTGAACATCACAAAGAAGATTTTAACAAATATTTAACAAAATTAACCGTGTCGCGTAGGGGTGAAAGTATAACGGACTAAATACTGTACACACATCCAACAGCATAGAGTGGCGATGGGCTCACCACCTGTCATGCTGAGCACATGTAGAGTCGCTATTTGGTGAAAAGTGGACGGCTTTTGCGATCCTCATAGTCTCTAACTAACCATTCGGGGATAATAGTCGTGATTATATGGATTTGTTAGGGGAATTTCGCGAACGCATTATTCAGTTACAGCGAATTTTAGAATCGCATTTTTTAGCGAATCAATATTTCATGTTGGATATATTTTGCAAACGCCTCATTAAGTTGCAGCAGATTTCAGGATCGCATTATTTAAGCGTAAAAAAATTTCAATCATCCAGCATGCATCGGGGGGTGCAGTGCAGGGGGGCTGGCCCCCCTGCTCGGGAGGGTCTATAAAGAAAAAGTTAAGTATGCAAAACTATAGTTCTGTCGGTTAGGTTAGTTTAGACTTTTGACAAATAACGGAAGGGGGCCGCAGGCCCCCAGACACCTCCTTTTTCATAATCATATGTATCTAATGTATTAAAAAGAAGCTTTCGCTAAAAATACTACCTATTCTGAAATTTACTGCAACTAAAGAAGGAGTTTGCAAAATGTATCTAATAATAAATTTATGGGAACATAAATAAAGCTTTCGAAAACAAATACTACTCTGAAATTTGCTGCAACTAAAAAAAGGAGATCACGAAATTCATCTAATAATAAATTATAGGAACATAAATAAGGCTTTCGCTAAAAAATGCGACCCTAAAATTAGCTGCTACTGAATAATGCGTTCGCGAAATTCATCTAACAAATCTTCTGCTAAACACTAAACAGCATTAATGTTTTATATTTTAGCGTTTTATTAACGCTTAAATATACCTAAGTAAAATTTTAAACACTGAAAAAAGACGACAACCTCAGGCGGGAATCGAACCGATTTTTTTTTTAAGTGTTTAAAATTTTACTTAGGTATATTTAAGCGTTAATAAAACGCTAAAATATAAAACATTAATCTATAAACGCAGCTTCATCTTAACCGAATGTTTAGATATTTGTAAAAATATTTCTTTCGGATCTCAGAGGTGAAAACTTCTATGATTTGATAAAGCAATGTTGACTAAAAACATAAGCATCAAGCACTGACAAATTTCGACGGTTGAAAGCCAGACCTCGGTAGCCAAGTGGTTAAGGCAGCCGCCCGGAATGCGGAAGGTGCGTGGTTCGATTCCCGCCTGAGGTTGTCGTCTTTTTTCAGTGTTTAAAATTTTACTTAGGTATATTTAAGCGTTAATAAAACGCTAAAATATAAAACATTAATCTATAAACGCAGCTTCATCTTAACCGAACGTTTAGATATTTGTAAAAATATTTCTTTCGGATCTCAGAGGTGAAAACTTCTATGATTTGATAAAGCAATGTTGACTAAAAACATAAGCATCAAGCACTGACAAATTTCGACGGTTGAAAGCCAGACCTCGGTAGTCAAGTGGTTAAGGCAGCCGCCCGGAATGCGGAAGGTGCGTGGTTCGATTCCCGCCTGAGGTTGTCGTCTTTTTTCAGTGTTTAAAATTTTACTAAACAGCATTATTAGCCATTGCTATTTTCCGATTTGAACGGTTCATAGATCCAGTGAAATCACAAAGCATAGACGCTAAGGAGCGCGATAGCGTAGAGCTTAAGGTGTTCGGTTTACGATCTTGCCAGTTAAGCAAGTTTTCTAATGCAGGGTAACTGCACTAAAAAGCAAGTCTCTCAAGTGCTATTTTAGTTTATAGATCCGTTCAAATCGGAAAATAGCAATGGCTAATGATGCTGTTTAGTGTTTAGCAGAAATAGGGCGGTCACAACTTGAACTTGAACAGATTCAAAATTTGAACAGAATCCTGCCACCAAGCGTGCTATCCTAGCACAAAACCCCTGTTCCACCTATCCCTACCAGGCTATCTCCACTGGTAGGGATAGATGGATTTTTTTCCACCTGTCCCCACTGGTAGAGATAGGTGGAAAGAAAATCCATATACATTCTGTCAAAAAAGTTTTGGGAACGAATGATTAGTTTATGATTCAAAATTAAATTTTTTGTTTTTTTTTGTTGTTAGATTGGCACGACTGTTAACCATTTTGGCGCGGAGTTTGAGTTGCATATGTTATTTAGATTAAATACAGTGCTGTTTTCAGTTAGTTTATATGTAGTGTGTATTGCGAATTTCATAATGGATAAAAACATAGAACAAAGAGTTTGTCTTAAATTTTGCGTAGCTAATGGAATTACGTGTTCGGAGTCACTGAAAGTGTTACAGAAGGCTTACGGTGAATCGACTTTATCAAAAACACGTGCTTATGAGGGGTACAAAGCGTTCAAAAGCGGTCGAGATGTGATGGAATGGAAGATATGATGGTAGATTTGGTTCGCTCTGGTAGGCCATTAACGTCTTCAAGTGAAGTTAACATCGCAAAAGTGAAGGAAATGTGGACTGAAAATCCTCATTCAAGTTTGAGAGAGATAGCCGCCGAATTTTCTGTGTCTCACGAGTCGATCCGTACCATTTTAAATAATCACTTGGATATGAAACATGTTGCCGCTCGGCTAGTCCCAAAAGACCTGAATTTTCTCTAAAAACTCAATCGCATAAGAGTCGATCGCTGAGGACATGCTAGAACGAGTCAATTCCGACCCAACATTCATGCAACGCATTGTTACTGGTGACGAGACGTGGATTTACGAGTTTGACATGCAAACTAGTCAACAAGCTTCGGAGTGGCGCCTTCCGACTGAACCGAAACCGAAAAAACCACGCCAAAGTCGATCAAAAGTCAAAGTCATGTTGACTGTTTTTCTTGACTATCACGGTGTTGTGCGCTCGAAATTCTTGCCGGAAGGTCAAACGGTAAATAAAGAATATTATTTGAGCGTTATGCGGCCTTTAAGAGAGGAAACTCGGCGAAAGAGGACAAATTTAAAAAAAAAATCAACGATTTTCACCACGATAATACGCCTTCGCACAAGGCCATGTTTGTGAACAAATTTTTGACCAAAAACTCAACAAATACCATTGAGGAACCACCTTATTTACTAGATATGGCTCCAGCCGATTTCTTTCTTTTTCCTAACCTCAAATTACCACTTCGTGGCACTAGTTTTCATTCGGTAGAAGACAGGAGAATTTGCGGCGAGAACTGAACACAATTCCGGAAAAAGCGTTTAAAAAATTTTTAGATGATTGGATTATTCGTTGGTGTAAGTGTATCGTTTCTGAAGGAGCATACTTTGAAGGCGATAAAATAAATTTGGATGAATAACTAACATTTTGTGTATTATTGATATTTTCCCGGTTCTTTCTTGACAGAGTAGTATCTCTATTAACTATCCCCCCTGATAGGGATATATGGGCTTATTTTTCCATTATTTCTCTCTAGTAGGGTCAAGTGGACGTCATATCTATCCCGTATTCCATCTAGGCCTACTGCCATATCCCTCCTGGTAGAGAAATATAGAGTTTTGGATTTTTTTTAATGATTAAGGCTGGATTCGACCAAACTGGAATAAGACTTACTCCGAGATTAGTCTATACAAATTCGGCGTTTAATCTAGGTATAAGACCTTATTCCAGTTTGGTCGAATCCACCCTAAGTCGTATAACTTGACGTTAGCAAAACAATGACATTAAAATAGACAGCCAGTAATCAAAATCCTCATACTTACTGTTATCATAAAGAGTTTTTATATCATATCTAGACACCCAAGAAAACACTTCGTGGTTAGTTTAGATTAGAGACAGGTAGAATTATTTTGTGTAACTGTCCCTACCAGTGGAGATAAAAAACCATAATATTTCCACGTATCCCCACGAAAATAAAAACGACTAAATAGGTTCTACATATCTCTACCAGTGGGAACAGGTGGAAAAAAACCACCTATTCCTACCAGTGCAGATAGCCTGGTAGGGATTGGTGGAACAGGGGGCACAACAAAGCTAAAACCCGTATGACTCGGACCATCTACTACTATTTTTCGATATGCTATGACCACATCCTCAGATACCGAAAATCTACAAAGTTTCTCGAGAAGTCGGGCCCTTCTCGCCTCAATATAAGAAAGGAAACGCCGCCGCGCCCGCCCAAATTCATATTCGGGATTATAAGCAAAGTTTAATAAGTCTCCGTTGCGCTTGGCTAATAATCATTTTTTTTCAAAGAGTCCGCCAAGTTTACGGCCCACCACGGCGGCAATAAAATTCCATCAGAGAGTGTGAGGTACGAACGTGCCAGATTAACGGCAGGCTATGAAATTTTTAACTCTCTTTCTATAAAAATGTCATAAATGCTAGGCTTCACAATATTTTAGAAAAGAAAATAAAATAAAGTGCTTTACTTTAAAAGATTTCCTTGAATTATTTTAATCAAACCCTTTGACTGCAATATATTGGTACAAGGGCATTATGAGAATAATTATGACTTTCGTATTTATTCGTATCCGTGCAGAACCTGCGTAATCATGTTACATATGAATTACATTTCTCATGCGAGAAATTCACATTTAAGTCTTCTCAAGTAGGTAATACATTGTTAGATAAACCCATTGTTGTGAATTTTAAGGTAACATGTCGCCCTTGTTCACGTATGTGGCCTACAGCGGCCGTACGACTTCCCCTTAAGGCGGGTCGCGATTCGCGGGCGGGGAGCGTCGCGACGCTCAGTCGGGCGCCGGCCTCGTGCAGCGCCGGTCGCGGCGCATGGCCCGCGTCACCTAACGCAGCATGCGGCCCGCGCTTGCCGCGCTCGCGGCTTGCTGCGTGGTGGCCCGCGCCGAGTTGCCATCCGCGCGCCTCGCCCCGCGCAACACTACCCCCCATCGCGTCTTGCAATGCTCCGACGGACTCGTCCTACCCGCTTGGCGGCCTCTAGAAGATGTCCCGACCCTCGAACTCACTTTACGAGGCGTCGTCTACTTCCTTGGTCTCATGTATCTCTTCATCGGCGTATCCATCGTTTCCGACCGATTCATGGCTGCCATTGAAGTCATCACCTCCAGGGAGAAGGAGGTGCGCGTGCGACGAAACGGCAGTGAACAAATCATTGTAGTTAGAGTATGGAATGAGACTGTTGCCAACTTAACGCTGATGGCCTTAGGGTCCAGCGCTCCTGAGATTCTGCTCTCAATTATCGAGATAGCCGGGAAGAACTTTGAGGCTGGTGAGCTCGGGCCGGGCACCATCGTCGGCTCGGCAGCCTACAATTTATTTGTGATAATTGCTATATGCGTGTCAGTGATACCAGACGGAGAAGTGCGGAAGATCAAACATCTTAGGGTGTTTCTTGTGACTGCTACTTGGTCGGTGTTCGCTTACGTTTGGCTCTACCTCATATTAGCTGTAATATCACCAAGCGAGGTCGAAGTTTGGGAAGGAGCTGTCACTTTCCTTTTCTTCCCGGCGACAGTTTTGACAGCGTACATCGCGGACAGACGACTTTTAGTCTATAAATACCTAAAGAAAGGATACCGAGTTAACGAGCGCGGAGTGATCGTGGAAGCAGAAGGCGATGGCTCCGTAGAAATGGCGTTGAAACCGGGCGGCGATGATTTTGCATCGGACGACGAAGAAGGTAAAGAAGTAGAGAAATCACGAAAAGAATACGTGTCTGTCCTAAGAGATCTTCGAAGACAGCACCCAGAAGAAGACTTGGACACGGTAGAGCGATTGGCACTAGAAACATTGATGTCCCGGGGTCCTAAATCACGGGCGTTCTATAGAGTTGCTGCAACTAGGAAAATGACAGGAGGTGGCGATTTCTCGCGCAAGATATCGGAAAGGGCTCAAAGCGACTTAAGTGAGGTAAAGGCCGAATTACAAAGACGGGAATCGGGTTCCCCAACAACCGAGCCTAAAGGCCCGAATGTTCGTTTCGACCCCGACCACTATACTGTGATGGAGAATTGCGGTTCGTTTGAAGTCAGAGTGGTTCGAGCTGGGGATTTAACAGGGGAAATATCTGTGCAGTTTACCACTGAAGATGGTACAGCAGAGGCAGGCTCCGACTACGTCGCAGCTCAAGGGTCGTTGCTGTTCAAGCATGGTGAAACTGAGAAGACGTTCAGCGTCCAAGTGATCGATGACGATGTGTTTGAGGAAGACGAGTACTTTTATGTCCGCCTGATATCCCCCAGGGGTGCATGTTTGGCGTCGCCGTCGACGGCCACTGTGATGATTTTAGACGACGACCATTCCGGTGTGTTCTCGTTTCCGCAAAGGGACTTCGAGCTGACTGAGTCTGTGGGGACTTACGAACTGCGGGTGGTGAGGACGGCCGGTGCTCGGGGTAAGGTGCGGGTGCCGTACTGGACGGAGGATGGCACCGCAAAGAGTGGTGCGCAGTACGAAGCCGCTCAGGGCTACGTCATCTTCGAGAACAATGAGACTGAGTGAGTATTTTTGTTTTTTTTAAGTGTTAGATCTGAAACTGTTGCCGTCATAAACGTCAATCAAAGCTAGTGCAAACTTTGTAGGTATCTATTATTAATAGAGCGGTTATGCTACTACGACGTCAATGTAATGTTAGAATTACAATAGTGGGACTATTTCCAGGATTACGTATATTTTTAAAACATAGTATAAGTATTGCAGTACAAAATTATCATATTATTAAACTCAATTGACGTCCCTCAATGCGGCATTATAGTCATTGAAAATTTTAATTGACACTTAATACATATTGAAAACGAGATGGTGTGAAGCTTTGGTACTTTACTCGTTCATAAATTGATTGGTGAATGCAATGAAATGTCAGAGACTCGCATTCAACTGGGGTATTACCCATAATTCGGCAATGGTAGTTTTGTTTGTATTACCAAGCGCAATGTTATTCTTTCATTCTTTCGTATTGATAAATGACAGTATCAAATAATTAATGATGATCGGAAGTTTCATTAACGGAGTTTTAAATTATTAGTATCGGTTATTTCGGACTATTTTTAACATAACTAACCAATCATTATGACGCTATTGTTTAAGTTTAAACTCATTATTTTTATATTCTCTAGGTTCTAACCATTACTTTTTTTTCTCGGAATGACTGAATCGTATTGCAAACTAATTTCAACTGTTTCAAAGTGTTTTTGCGTGATTGATCGCTGTGACACATTCGAATGTGTGAGTTCGCATATAAAGTCGGCTTTGCGTATACGTAAGGGAGCAATTACTTGCCAATTGCTGGTTCCCTTCTAACGGATTGGCAACGAATGAAATGTTTTAAATGACAAATTTCGATTACTTTTTCTAGAAGCTTTATCGTAAGCCTTTTAGAATAAAAACGAAGGTGCGTGCGTCATAATACGTGGTACAATTTCATAATCGTAATAAAAGTTATAAAAACAAAAGGAAAGAAATGCAAAACATCAGTGACCGCATTTGTTTTGAAACAAAACACGCATCTGATGAATAAGTTTATATTTAAAAAGAAAATTACATCATATTATGACATGACATAATAAAGATGATTCAAACTATGTAACCCCAATGGAGGAAGTTCTAGAGTTTATAAAAGTGCTGGTTTTGAAAAAGGTGAATTTTAGGAAGTGAATAATTAAGGAATTAGGAAATATTCCTAAAAGTAGTTTGAGGACAGTATGGTTATTAATAAATTAACATTTTCAGGAAGTGTCCAATGTAATATGTACCCATTTAAACGAAGTGTGAATTTTGGGAATTGATCATCAAAGCAGTTAGGAAATGTGCACCGAAACGTTGACAGCAACAGCTGCGTAGTTGGCAGATGAACTGAGCACCTGGTGATGTTGGATGTATCTTATAAATTATGATAATAATATCTAATATTTTTATATCTTTAGACGGCTAAATCAGTAAATCTACTGCTATACGCTATATGGACTTGGGCCAATAGGTTAAGGGCGAATGTTTTTTTTTTACTTTTTAAAGACTTGGCAAAATGAATACCTATCCAACTCTTTTGGAGACAACCAGAAATTGTGCTGCTTTATTGTACAGATAATTGGTGCTATAACTGTTATACCATTTCTATTGATATATACCTACGTTCGTTTTGGATCCCACTAATAAGACAAACTTTTCACATTTATTATACTAGTATGTTGTCTGCGAAAGTATCTAAGCTGGCCATCAAGGGGTACGATGGGGGCAAGGGAGACTAATTGTATGAAAGAAAACTTTGGTAAATCCCCAGGAACAGTCGGAATGCTAATTTCATGTGAAAACATTGTATGTGTCTAAACGAAACCATCATGGGATAAAGTTCCATCCGTCACTAATTATTGGTGGTAACAAATAGAAGGCGGGCGAGCCACTAGTAATTACAAGATAAATGAGAGTGTAAAAATAGATAATTAATGGTCTCTATAAATATTGTCTACGAAACAAAGGAGGCGTTGCGTAATTCCCATGTCTGTTAGACCAAAAACAAAAGCGGGCCTTCTAAGGTTTCGGAAACCTTAGAAGGCCGCAATGGAGTATAGATTGCCCTGTTTAGTATTACTTACGGTTCGGCGCGCGATCCGCCGTCGGCCTCTGATAGTGGCCTCGACGTTGCTTAGTAATAATCCTTTTAGATAATCCAGGGTTCTACCGCCTTCAATTATTGGGAACTAACTGATAAACGGATACAAAGAATTTTCCTATAGTTTAATGTGAACTAGGCCTCAACAATCTAATGTTATAAGGCGGCTAATGTTCTTGTTTAAATTACAATGAAGCCGTTTTCACCAACAACGTCTTGTTTTTACTATATAATATTTTATATAATGAGAGCAATGCAAATGTACTCAAAGTACGAAATTACACTTCAAAAGACTTCAGTCAAAGTTTCGACTAAAATTCTAACAACATAAGCGACCGCAAGTAGCATTACAAAACCCTGTTAAATCTTTTAAAATAATAACTAATGAGTGACATGTCCCATTGCGTGAGTGAGCTTTTCACTGCCCCTCAAAATCGTTGAAAATGTTACTCAACATCCGTGCATGAACTAGTCATTTGGTAATTAGCGCTAAATTAACAAAATACAGAACTGATTTGTCGGAACATATAATATGAGTAAAATGTGACATGAGCAGGTTTTCGTTAACAACACGCACCAAATGTACCGGGACGTCTAAATGTAAATAAAATTAGTTACAAACTAGTGAAAAATTATCAAATTATCAAACAGAACACCAACTTCTTAAGTTTGATGCGGAAACTACAGCAAAGTCGTAGAGAACTTCAACCATTATAGTAATTCGCTAAACATTAGGTGGCTATATTGGCTTTGGTGTAATTTGAAACATTGAATTAAATTGGCTCGAAGTTTGTAGACGACATAGTTGGGTGGCATAGTTTGAAAAGACGAATTATTGTTATTTATAAATTTACATATGCTAGTTCCATACTTCAACCGTGTTATTTTAAAATGACTAAAATCGTGTCGTGTAGTGTTCTGATTTGATATTTGTATATAGGTACACATAAATATAATCACGACTATTATCCTCGAAGGGTTAGTCAAAGACTAGGCATTGAGGACCACAAAAGCAGTTCTCTGCCATAGTCCACTTTTCACCAAATAATGACTGCACATGTGCTCACCGTGACAGGTGGTGAGCCCATCCATAGAATTAGTACAATATAGAGTAATTTTGAGAAATGACATATCAGTTATAGAATCATAGAAAACTTCATGCATTACCACTTAATTATAATTACACTGTTGTGTGGTTTTTCGTTACATTTGCGACGCATTCACAAGGAATGCATGTGTGTGCATGAGCCTTTCAAGTAACGTCTATCCTATTACATAAGACAGTTATTGAATTAATCATTTATTATATTATGAATTAGAAATTTAAACTAATACTTTTTTAAAGTCAAACTTGAAAATATCCGCATTTAGCTTGAATCCCCTAAAGGTCTGAAAGTAAATTCCAATAATAAACCGATATGTAGTAAGTACCACGTACCGATTTTCTATTATTAATCCATAGCGAGGAAGCGTTTGGCCTTTATCTTACAATATAAGGCTAGACGTTTAAGCACTCTTCACTCGTCCTCAACCATTGAAGAACTTACCTCTAACTGACTGAACACAAAAATGTTTCCATGGCAATAGAACTAGATAAGATGGCGGTACCGAGAAAAACCAATTAGAACTAATATTCGTTAATAGATCTTAAATAAACTCGAAGTTAACGAAACGTAGAAAAACATGTCTTTTTTTTAACGTTTCTCTTTTGAACTCATATTAATGTATTTATTGTCCATGCACTCTGGACATGGTACAGTACTGTAGTGGACTGGGCTGGCTATGATGATCTATGAGGCATTACGCAAGCACTAGACAGACGCCGTCATCTGTAAGTAACAGCCTTATGTGAATCGTTACGGAGAGAAAAGCAAATATTTCTGTGTGTTGCCTCGCACACTAATTGTTTAAGTAGCAATATTTGTTCACACACGCTGAATTTAAAGAATGACTCTAAAATGTTATTTGTTTAGCATATTTTGTTGTATCTCATCTTTTGTTTATTTTGAAGCTACTTAATAGTTTGAAAAAACCCAATGTCATTGCATGACGACGTAAAGCTGAGTGGTGACCGACAATGAATATAAAGATACTAACCGATGCCAAATGTTGGCCATGTTGTGCTACAAATAAAAATATTAAAAAGTTAATGTTTCAACGTTAAAGACAGTTAATCAAAATGCAACAAAATTGCTAAAACATATTATTTTATTTATATATTTTCAAAATTCAACGCACAGGCCACTTCTTTAGACCTAGAAAGCGTAAGGTTTGCACAGAGGTTTCCTTTATGATGTAGACAAGTAATAAGACATTTCGAAATTCTTACGGTATACGGTTGTTTACCCAAACGAAGTCTAGCAGGTAAGTATATTATAATCATTCAACGTCCCTTAAATCTTGCAAGTGCACATAAACGGTTCAAGGAAAATAAAAGTTTCAAGAACCTTGAAATTTTTATTGGCCTCACATCTCCAGTCGCATCAGGCTCCGATCAGCAAGATTAACGACGTCTGTCAACGAAGCGTATTCTTCAGAATAGAAATGAGACGGCTGCCGGCGAAATAAATGTGTACATGTCCATGTTTTATTTTCTGTATCGGAATACACTTGGCTATCCCAATAAAATATTCTTTCATGGATTGAATGAGAAATATAAAAGTTGTGTAGAAATATATTTGGCATTTGTTTCTAAATTCTGCTACGAGCTTCTCCATTGCTATTATGTAGCATTTCGACTGTCTACCTTTTTATCTTGTCATTATTGATAAAATTTGGATGCCACTTCAGAAAAAGTAATTTACATATTCACGTCGTTGTGTTCATGTAATAAATTATACACTCATTCAACCGAAGGTTCTCGGTATAGAAAATTGTTAATTCGTGTCAAAAGGTCAGCGTGAGTTCTTAAGAAACATGAAATCGGATCGCTTTCAAAATAAACCTATTATTATGGGAAGCTATTATTATTATCAAGGTTCAACAACAGTCCTTGAATTTAAATCGGTGTAGTTGAAAATGGAGGTCGTTGGTTTGCGTTCTGGTTGCAATTCGTTAAATTAAAACGTTATCTTAAGGTTGGGTCATCGGATAGGTTACCAAATTAAAATATCTGAATCTGCTTCGGGCACGGGAGACTGTCTATGTTCATGGTTTTTCTGCAAAATATTTTGATTGACTGAGTTTTATGTTGCAAATTTTTAAGTCTCTTTTCTGAATATCAAATTCGGTACTCCATTACCTCCGATATAAACTGAAAGTAAGCACCAGATTTTTTATGACTGGTCTGAGGTCTTTTTTATCATTCGATCACGTTCCCAAAATCGTTAATTTGTATGGCAAAATTGTAACTATCCTTTTTTGTCACCAAAGCTATAAAAACTCTAGTAGTTGAATGTTTTTTTAAAGGTTAAACAAAATCCCACTAAGGTGTGCTTCACTACATTAGTGCAATATTTTTGTATTCATGATCCTAATTATTACTGAAGGATCCTGTTTTACTACGGAATCATAAAAAAAGAAAGATGGTCAAAGTTCTACAAGTTTGCATTATACAACCAAATTTTCGTACGATACGAGACTAGATATTAAGATTTTTTTTTTTTTTTTTTATATAAGAGGGAGGCAAACGAGCAGGCGGGTCACCTGATGGAGAGCAATCACCGCCGCCCATGGACACCCGCAAAACCAGAGGAATCGCAGACGCGTCGCCGGCCTTTAAGGGAGGAATAGGTTTAAGGAAGGAATAGGAATTGGGAGGAGGGGGGGGGGGGGAAGGGGCCTCCGGAACCCTCACTGGTCGGACGAAACACAACAGCACCAAGTGCCATTATTTCACGCCGAATATTATTAGTGAGAGGGTGGTATTACGCCGGGCGAGCCGGCCCAATGTGTGCTGCAACGCAGCGTGGCTCTACCACTCAGTTGGTGTCACTCATTTAGCACCACCCAGGGATCACGTGTAGGGTCTCAAGGGTAAACCTACGGACGCGAGCAACTTTGATTAAGGTGTAAGCTACCGTTTGAGTTTTATAATTGAATGCTTCAGGAGTTTGACGGCTCACTGAATTCCTTGGCCCATTCCGTGGAGTCGTAACTTATAACGGAAAGGACTAATGGAGGGTAGTTGAGTTTCCAACTTGAAATCACAGCCGAAACACGTTGGTCTCATTAAATCCTTAGCTGGCTGGCATGTACGGCAGTTGCGGTTATACTAATTAAAATGTATGGAGTAATTAATAAGACTATACGGCTTCATCTAATAAACACGTCTTACAATAAGGCAATAATACTCTACTTAGCTGCGTTGCTTTAATAGGCAATGTTCGGTTTACAAAACATTTATTATTTATTTGTCAGTTAATTACAAAATTTCATTTAAGACAAAGTTAAATAATATGCAGCAAGCATGTTCTTAGGAACTAGAAAATGTAGTAATGCAGTATTTTAGTTTTGTTTCCAAAACTGGTAAGTATTCAAATAATTCAATCATCTGAAATGAAATAACCATAGTAAAATTTTATCAGTATCACACACAAAGAATTTGCCGAGACACTGAAAGTGTCGCAACGCGGATCTTTCGCTGATACCTAGAGAGAAAATAATGATAAATGATAAAACACGATAATAATGCTCACGGCCTCTAAGATGACATAATTAATATACTTACATATCCCTTAAATGCATAATGTTGCCAAAAGTTTACAATCATACTTAGAACCTTAACCCCTTGAGATAAGAGTTAAAAGCAATGAAAAAATTTTGGTTAATTCATGCATTTAAGGGAATCACGGCTACAATCCCCAAAGGGTCTGTCAGAGAGGACCGCAAAAGCAGTCCTCTGCCATAGCCCTTTCACCAAATAGCGACTGCACATGTGCTCAGCGTGATAGGCGGTGAGCCCATCGCCGCTCTAAGCTGATGGATGTATGTGCAGTATATAGTCGCCTTTTACGACACCCAAGGGAAGAGGGGGTGGTAGTAGTCTTTCACCGCTACACGACACGGTTAACATTATTAAAATAAATAATAATAATTATAAAAATTAAACATTCTGGTAAAAATAAAATAGATATGGAAATAGCCTAAAAAATACAAGAGAAAGTACACGTAGAAAAGATTTACTATTACATGTTTCCTTGGTTGAAGCAATCCCACAGTGACCGTAAGCGGAGAATTTCCACACACTTCCAAATAATAATCTGACGAAATCCGAACGAGCCCGCAGAATTAGCTGACACCGGGGGATCGCGCGAATTAACAAGTTTGCGATAGGCTGTCGGGACCCTTAATAAAAGTCACTTGTTATTTTCATCAAACATTAAAATCGAGGGACTGGAAAATGGAGTAATATTACTTTTTATATTTCGTCAGAAATCCGCCTCATTCGTAATTCCAACATTTTTGGAGAGTAATTTGATTGAGTAGCTGTAGGTATCGTAACATCTAATGACACCGAAATTATTTGCGAAAGAAATTTAATTTGAAATAGAATATTTAATGTCACTTATCTTTATATCTTATCTTACCTGGCCCAAATGGGTTTCTCAGGGTAGCACCTCAACATTCGACAACCATCGGGAACTGTCGTGCAACTCCATCATTTCACTGTAAGAGAAAATTAGCATTATGAAAATGATTGTCGTAAGTTTGCCAATGTCTTTAATGGGAAACACTACGTGGAAGTGGCATGCAAAATTCTCATACAAAACACATAAAAACGACATTTCGTAGTCCCCTGTTTTCTCCTTCAGAACTGGACCAATTTTTATGTTTTTTTCAGCATCGGTTAAAGAAAGAGATTTTCTACGTCTGTATGTTTATTTTTTTTGCATTAAGTCATTTATTTAACAGCCAGGAGCCAACAAAATTTAGCTAATTCATTCCATTTTAAGGCATCTTCAGAAACATTGAGTGGCTGGTTAAAAAAAATCGAACATACACACTTTAAATCTCTTTCTTTATCCGATGCTGAAAAAGTAATAAAAATTGGTGTAGTTTTGAAAGAGGAAACAGGGGATTACGAAAGATCGTTATGGTGTGTTTTGTATGAGAATTTCGCATGCCACTTCCACGTAGTGTTTCCTCTTATTGGGGAAGAGCCTGAAGTTTTTTGCTTTCGGATATGCTCTACAAAGCTTTTTGTGGTTTCTGGAGCATTTTGTTTCGTGGCATACTACCTTGTCAAGGCACATATTCTTAGTTAGACCTGCCTTCTACTATGAACTTCAGGGCGTTACCAGCTAGAAATAGATCTGTAATCTTTATCTCGTACTTTTTGAAGTTGCAGTTTTCTTAATTAGTAAGGCATTACCTACAGCTATTATTAGATTAGTTGTTTAGCTAAATTTCCCCGAGTCAGTTAGTTTTGGCGACACGATATCGTTGTGGATCGTTCCTAATGAGATTTGAAACAGGGCGAGGCACCATACCATTTCGTGACCGTACTAAGCGGGAAATTAATATTGTAATATTAGGGATCGTTAATTAGATTTAAACTGGCTGATGAATTATTACTCACAAGACGTAATACAATGTGACAATGTTTGGATAATGGAATTTCAGACATTGGCATGCGGATATGGTTGCCGCTGGTAATGTCACAATATGTATATCGTACTTAGATATTGATCTAATGTTAAATTTAATAGTTATGCCTCTTTTACACAAGATACTTTAAGGCGCAGCGTGCTACTATTTATTTTTCTTGCCAACGCTAAAGTTAGGGTAATATCGTTAAAAGCTTTAATAGTTTAGTTATAGATGACTAGCTATTGCCTGCTGCTTCGCTTGCGTTTATTTTTTGTGAAAAAAAATAGACAGAAATAGTATACTTTAACCAGTTTCAGGGCCCCATACATCTTCAAAGTTCATCAAAATCCGTAGTAGCGGTTTAAACGTGAAAGAGTAATAAATAAATAAAGTAACTTTCGCATTTATAATATTAATTAGGATAATAAGTGATGATAGAAATGTTAAATGCTAAATGATATTCCCCGAAAGTCTAAAGAAATTCTGTGAAGATGTGAGATTTTACTCAGAACTTAAGCAGGCTTGAGAGCGTTTGAAGTGTGACGTTGCACAATTTCGCTAAACTTGGCAAACCTCGTGCATGCTTCATGTTCATATAGCAGGACAGTGAAGACATAACAATGTAATACTGGTTTATATTCAATAGTCTGGTGTACCAATGGGCGTTGAACCACAACTTCTAGCATACAACCCGAGCTTCTTCTCCTTCTACTTTGATGCCGACGCTTCATTACCGACGATTGTTAATGAGCAGTGATTCAAGAATTAGCGAGGAGAGAATTCCACAGTATTTCTTAACAAGTGATTGGAAGGGATGAAACAAAAGCCGCCGTTTCAAGCCACGATGACCAAAACATTTACAAAATGTAAATGTATGCTAACGACTAACTAAACTCTGAAGAGTTTTAGAGTTTCAACATTTCTCAATTCGTTATTAAACGCTTTATTACGCTTCGACCTAGTTCAGTTATGCGTTTTACCTATTCCTTAATAGACTTTGAAATAAATAGCAAGGACGCTATGTAAATAATTGTAAAAAGATTGAGGGTTGATACACGGTGCCTGAACAGAACAGAATAAAGAGGCTCCCCCACATTTGATCGGCTGCATCATTATTTATTTATTATGATTAGTCCATATCACAATGGTTCTTTATCTTCTTATACCTACGTTATGTTTGTATAATTAGTACATATAAATTATCACAATCAGTCAGTTGCACGTTTAACGATCACAGCAGTATATTTTCACAAAATGTTTGCTAACTTGCTAATTAGCAGTCTGGGATTCCATTGATACAGTAGCGCGGCTTTTATTATAGCTTGTTATTCTACGAAAATGTAACAAATTACTAGGAAGCGATACCCATAGAACAGAAGCTTCTGTTCATGGATACATTAGAAATTTTCACAAAGAATTGTAAATAATTGGGTTCATAGATATTCTTTATGCAATTTAACCGTAGTATCTATTAGTAACAAACGGTATACAATTTTGCCAAACGAATTTTCTTTTTCGTTTAGGTACCTATTGATTAGCCGTAGTATAGTAATAAACGGTGTACAATTTTGCAATACAAATTTTCGTTTTTGTTTACTTAATCGAATGGTGAATAAACCTCCGCACTAAGCCCACTAATGTAACAAAGGTCTGTAGCATAGGATGCCCAGTTGTGAGATAATACTCAGATTAGGTATATAACTATTACTAAACACAATTACGTATTTTTATAATAACCACTTTCCACCAGGTAGCCCGTGATTTAGTTAACGGTATGAACAAAATCTTTAAATTGTGTTATGACGTAATCTTCTTATAAGCTATTCATGTGGGATGATCTATTCTTGGCAAATGGACGTTTATAGGCTTATAATGATGACACTTTAAATAAGCCATATCCCCTGTACATACTGGCTATTGGGGACAAGACGTTAACACGTCGGCGTCGGTTTGTTAAACTTCGTGTTTCTAAAAAAAGTCGGCAAGAAACTTAATAAAACGTCATTTATTTTCTGAGGTTTTAGCGGCGAGCGTACACATTGTAATGAAACACTTTTTTACTGAGTAACTCACGTTTAATTTACTATATTACATAGTTTTTTATATTATCCTGACGTTTCGAACCCTTTACGGGGTCCGTGGTCACAGGGAGACTGAGGTTATTTGCCTACCGTCAATCATTTTTATATTTAACCGGGTGCGTTCAGGTTTACAAAATACAATATAAAAAAATATGTTATAAAGTAAATTAAACACGAGTTAGTCCGTAAAAAAGTGTTTCATTTCAAAACGGCATTTATTTCTCCCTTTTTTCTACAGTGTCAAAAATATTCGAAAATATAGAAGGATCACATAGAAAGATACTTTCTATAGCAAAACAATATGTAATTGATCCAATAAGATCCCATTATGTAAATTTACATCACGCACATGTTTCGTGCACACTTTAATATTTATAAGGAAGTCATGTATGTATATTATCATGATCCACCAAAAATACTCTCGATATTATTAAACAGAGCACGCTCGCAGTTCAAAATCTTAGAACGCCGCTCGTAACTCTGAGTTCGCTCTCGCATCCACCATCTTGCAGCAAGTAAAATATGCATTCGCACACAATGCCCGCTTTTAACCTAAACCAACACGGAGATTGTGACACGTCTTTCTGTTCGGCACAAAGCGTTTCTGAAAAGCTGTTACTCCCAAACTATTTTATATGACTACGGACATTTTAGCGTTTTCTTTGTCACGGTACGTAGCCAATTTTACAATCTTTTTGAACGTTCCACTACTGCATCGACAAGTGGGTGAATGCGACAATTGGAGTAGGGAGCAGCTAGTTATAGTGTTTTGAGAAGATGTGTTTTGTTTTTTCTTATTACTGCGCTGCAAACGAGCTTACAACTTGCCTGATGGAAAGCGGCAACTGTAGTCTATAGCGACGCTTGCAACGCTAACTGCCGTACTCTGAGACGTCAATTAAGTTTTAATGACAACTATTACAAAATACAATATAAAAAATATGTTATAAAGTAAATTAAACGCGAGTTAGTCCGTAAAAAAGTGTTTCATTTCAAAACGGCATTTATTTCTCCCTTTTTTCTACAGTGTCAAAAATATTCGAAAATGTAGAAGGATCACATATAGAAAGATACTTTCTATAGCAAAACAATATGTAATTGATCCAATAACTGTAGGCAACTATAGTCTATAGCTACGCTTGCAACGCTAACTGCCGTACTCTGAGACGTCAATTAAGTTTTAATGACAATTAAATGTCTTTCCTTCTCTATTTAGCACTATACATAAGAAAATGACAGCAAGAGACGAGTCTCTTGTCTTAGAGACAAGAGTTTTAATGAAAATAAGGAGACTTAGTTGTCATTAAAACTTAATTGACGTATCTGAGTACGGCAGTAAGAGTTTAATGCTCGCGTTGCTGACCATAGTGCCAAAGATGACATTTTTTTTTAAACAAATAGAGTAGCGACGAAACAAAAATAGTTAAGTACAAAATGTCTAGATTGTGGCAAAATGCAAAAAACTGTTAGTTGTATACCATACTAAAGAAGAATTTTACTTTATGATAGGAAAAATAGTAGAAAAAAAAGCATTGCAAGTGAAGCTCTTCAAAAAAAATTGCTATTTAAATATAGAATATCTAGATTTTTTTAAATGCTAACTGCATTTATTTTTTAGATTCTAGATTCAAGATTCAAGATTCAATATCATTTATTCAGGTTAGGCCATGTTTAGATTACAGCACTTATGAATGTCATTATGCCATTTAAATGCAGTTAACCAATTTTGATACAACAAAATCGTATTTAACTAATTTTGATCCAACAATTGATAGATAGTACTTTGTATAGGAATTAACCAGTTTTGTTAAAACAAAATCGTTTATAACCATTTTTGTTTCGTCAGTCGGATTTTTAGGTACTTTTGTATCGAAAATAACTGATTTTGTTTGGACTTAAATCAACATCAGGTAGGATTTAAAAAATTGACGCCTTAACATTATTGTGTCATGTCATTTTCGGCCTCTTGAGTAGTTAACTATTTTTTTGGATTTGGATTTTTACTTTTTCCTGAGAAAAATTCACCAGAAAATCACTAACTATGAAATGGTGTCTTTCGTTTAACAAATCCGAGCGACAGATAATTTGCACAAATAAGTACCAATAAAGAAATTTTAATAAATTATTATAAAAATAAAATAATAATAATAAACACTCATTCTTAATAGAATTTGGCCATAGTATAGATTTTGCTCTGGCAATGTGGCACAAGTTGACCTGTCGTCAGTAATTGTCTTGTATGTATTAATTTTTGACTTTTTCTCAACTTTATGTCAATAATTTCCAGTGTAAAATTTTATCATTCTACTAGCATGTTTTCGAAGAAATGACCTACCGGGGAGTTTTGGTGGTATGGAGGGAGCGAAATCAAAGTTTTATGCGTTTGAAGCACTTAACGTTGGAGGTAACGAATCACTGCTGCAGTAAACCATTGAGGTTAACACGGAGGTGTCGATAGTTAAGTTAACATACATATTCACGACTATTATCCCCGAAGGGTAAGTTAGAGACTAGGCAATGAGGACCGCAAAAACAGTCCTCTACCAATAGTCCATTTTCACCAAATAGCGACTGATAAGTGTTCAGCTTGACAGGTGGTGAACCAAACGTCGCCCTTAATGTATGTGCAGTCTTTAGTCCGTTAGTCGCCTTTTGCGACACCCAAGGGAAGAGAGGGGGTAGAAGTATTCTTTCACCGCCACGCGACACGGTTGTATTTAAACGTATTTCTTCATATAATCATCCTTCAGGAGCAATTCTTACTTATTCAAAAATCTTATTTTATGGTGTACTCCACATTGTATAGCTATTAAAAAACGTATAATATACACCTTTGTTAAGTTTGAACAAGTGAACAGGAGACAGAATTACTGAATCATCATTATCCATCATCATCAACACCATCAGTCTTTCTCAACCTTCTTACCTCAATAAATAAATAGTAACTCAACATTTCTCTTTGTTAGTGCCATTCGCCTCAGTTCAGTATTTGTCGGACCTTCGTAATTCACGGTCTCGTTATACGAGTATCATTAAAATTTTGACTTGATTAAATTATTTATATTAATAATTTAATCATCGCGCATAACTTCAAAACGGCTGCACCTATTTGGTTAATTCTTTTTTTATTGTGTTTGTCAGGACGAGGTTAGATAAAAGATTTTTTTTGGAAATTTGTCACGGGCTACGGGGTCCACGCGGACGTTGTCGCCGGCGGGTTGCTAGTTCAAAATATATTTGGAATCTGTTTTTGTGATGAGTATCAATACACGTTCGTGCCTTTTGTTGCATTTACTTCTTAATGTTTTTATTATATCCAGTATATATCGTACATGTTAAATTTGAACGTAATGTGAGATTTAACGTATTGATACTCATTTTGTTAAGGCGGTTCTCCTGCGACACTTTTTTGTGTTTTCTAACACCTAACATCAAACATATAACAAAATATGTCAAAATATGTACGTAGGCCACGCCCATATTTGTTAGATGTTTAATTTTATGTGTTAGAAAACACAAAACAGTGTCGCAGGAGATCCGCCTTTAGTCTTACATAGCTTTGTTAAACTACTGATGTGCAATCAACCTAAGCATAAACTTTAGGTTTTCGTGTGAGTAACTAATTAAACAGGACTGGTAGGTAGACAGTGAGTTGCACGTGGAACAGGCTAGCATAGGACGGACGCGAGAGGTCAAAAAGAATAATGTTTTAAAATATTTTGTGATGCTGTCACATTTTTGCTATTTTTGATTTTGTCATAGTTGCCTCAAACATATTGTTCGTTGTTCATTATATTTTTCCATGTATTTTTGCTATAACATTTCGTTTTACAGTCCATTCATCGGTTTCATTGATTGGCTATGCCCTGCAGTGGGCTGAGATAGACTGAAAATGATGACGATAATGAAACAGAACTACCTATATGTATTAATGTGTGAAAAGTGCATTTTATAAAAAACGAGAACTACTTTAATACTTTTTCAGCGACGTGTCATGATTATTCCAACAAAATTAGTGAAACCACATTACTTACGAGCGATTTCACGACGTAGGTTGTTAAAAGACAGAATTCGTATGACGCCGCCATTGTTTATGCATGAAGGCTCGCAGACACACCACCGCCTGAGCTAGATACGGTTGAAAGTTTTCTAACTTGCCAGCTTATTTAGACTTGCATGGCAAGACTTATCTTCTCGTAAGTTGTCTTTGTGTAATTTGTTTTTAGAGGTACTTTACCTTTGATTTTTGGAGGGCTTGCATTTTCTGTATGATGCAAGCAATGAATTTTAACCATAGTAATGAGACTTTTGTATTCTTTGTTTTGATTGGTTATTTGCATAATTACTGTTGTCCATATAGGAAGGCTAAATCTATATATCGTGGTTCGAATTAAGTATCTGGAGGTGCATGTTCCTAACAGAGTGGGTTACGTACCTATCAGGTTAATAAATGAAAATAGTATTGGTCTGAAACAGTTCTGTGTAAAATTTCTTAATTGGGTTATTACAAACATATTATATTACTCGAATACACACGAAATATCGGATGCGTGCTTCATACATAAGCCTGTTTAAGGCTTGGATTATATGATGACAACCACAAACCTTGTGTAATATATGTAAGTAGGTATATGACAATATTAAATAAAGGTTTTGAATTTCATTTTGAAATCCTCAACTACTGATTACTGCTAACTCATCGTAACTACTAAATAAAAAAATAAATAAATCTTTCCTACAATCACACCAATTATCTAGCCCAAGAGAAGCTTCGAAGAAACACGTTAAATGGTTACTAGACAACGGATAAACATACTTAAAATACTTAAATACATACTTATTATACATAGAAAACACCCACACCCGAGACAATTTAGAAAAACAATAATTTCTAAATTGACCCGACCGGGGATCGAACCCGGGACCTCAGAGATGGCGACACCATGAAAACCGGTGTACAAACCACTCGACCAAGGATGTCGTCTAAGATTGCTGTTCGTCTGTTTGCTGAACACATTGTACCTTTCTGGGTTTCACATCGGAAACTTTAAACCTTTGATTTTATGTAAATGCTTCTGAGTTCTAAATTTTTAGTTTGTTTCTAATAGACATAGAGCTAAAAGAAAGAGATCGCTAAACAAAACACTACAAGTAGATTTGTGAAATTTATTATGCTAACTTTCCGCGACATTCACACAAACAATGCCTAATGTTGCAATAAAATAAATACGGATGGCGGGAGACGGGCGGGCGGGTCCCAGGATATTGCATTTCTTATGCAAAGGTCCGGGTGGACCCCGCGAAAATATGTGGGAATCTTACACGGGAATACGGGAATATTTAACTATACCCTCGGGCGGAAATACTGAAGCCCTCGTCGTTGGAACTGCAAAAATTTGGGTGTGACAAATATGAAAAATAATCATTAAGAAAGTATAATCTAAAAAGCCGTGTGGTATAGCGACTTACTGAAACAATAATACCATCCCCTGTCTTTCCTTGGGTTTCGTAAAAGGCGACTAACGGACTAAAGACAGCATATAAATCCAACAGCATGAAGCGGTGATGGGCTCGCCACCACGCAGTGTAATTTGGTGAAACGTGGACTGTGGGAAAGGACTGCTTCTGCGATACTCATTGCCTGGTCTCTGACTGGTTAATCAGTAAGTCTTTAAGGATAACTAACTCGGATGCTCATAGAGTGCATGAGCGTGCCACCAAGGTTCCAGACGAGGAAGGATTCGTCAAGGTCCAAAGCAAGAGGGCACGCCGTCACCGGCCGAACCAAAACCGATGCGGTACCGCACTGGCAGGGCCCCACTTCCTGTTGCGAGCCGCGACGCCGACCACACCGTTGTACCTGTCGCGCCTGCACCACACCATCACCGTGCAGGATGTGATAGAGTACATCAAGACGACGACCGACCTCCTTCTAAGGGTAGAGCCGCTGGAGTTGTGCCACAATGCCAGTTTAAAGGCATTTGTGGTGCGAGTCTCGACAGCCAAGCTGGATGATACCTTTTTGAAGGAGGACTTCTGGCCGAAGGGCGTGGTGCACCAGCGGCGTTTCCGTAGGAAATTGCCCACCAACACACCAAGCAAGTGCTTCAAAAACTACTAACAAATTTATAAATTACTAGCGGCCGCTCGCGGTTTCACCCGCGTGGTTCCCGTTCTTGTCTACTTTTTATCCCGGGAATATCGGGATAAAAAGTATTCTATGTGTTAATCCAGGTTATAAACTATCTGTAAGTATGTCGAATATCATCCAAATCCATCTAGTAGTTTTTACGTGAAAGAGTAATAAATATCCATCCATACTTACAGACTTTCGCGTTTATAATATTAGTAGGAAGTAGGATATAATACTAACAATAATGTTTATATGTAGGTATGTTAGTTAAAAGGTAAAATAACAGGCCCATAGATTATAATACCATAAAACTAATTATATCTATGGGCCTGTTATTTTAACGTTGTAGCCTGATAATAAATGAATAAATAAAAAATGATAGTCGTGAATCGATTGAAGAAAAGATAAGGGCCAAAGTACTGGTTTTTTATAAAATCTTTTGTTGCTGAGGAACTGGCTATCTTTTCCTTAACTATCGGAACCATGACTAAACCCTTTAACAGGAACAGCATGTTCAAATTTTTCATTGGTTTTCGACCTTATCTCAATTGTATAAAGTTCAAAATTTGGTGGGGATATACATCCCTCTGCCCGCTAAAGGCGTAGTACTATTATTTATTCTGTGCTAAAGGGATGTACGTGATCGGAACACAACAATGCTACTGACATCGTTGTCATGGTGAAAGACGTGGCTGCTGACCATAGGTATATATGGATTTCAAACAAGCGTTACAGTAATCCAAAGAAAATCGAAATCGTGGCGGTATATCAACATAAACTTCAACTAAGAATCGAACCCCGTATCACTGGCATTTATAAATATACGGCATATCGTAAAATCACTCATCACAATTTTTTTGAAATAATACTTATACGGAGATCTAACAATTGAATTTGTATTGTGTACAGCTAAGCTCTTAAGCATTACTTAGTTAAACTTTGTTTTGTCTACATTACACAAACGTCATTATAAATTACAGCAAAAGAAACAAAACAACGTTTAACTAAATGCTTAACCTAACTCTATGATACATAATATACGTATTTAACTGGCAAGAATTAAGAGCAACAACTATGGACTATACTTATTTATAAGTATATATGTGTATATATACGTATGTGTGTGTGTGTATATATACTTATAAATAAGTATAATCCATAGTTGTTGCTCTTTCTTAGAAAATTCTTGCCAGTTAAAGACGCATATTATGTATCTGATTCTGTTTTTGAACTATTTTGTAACCAGAGATATTATATTGCCTTTTTAGCATTTTTTATCATTTCAGTATCCGCTTAATAGTAAAGCAGAGTTAAAGCAGGTGGGAAAACATACAAAATGCAATTCGGAAAAGTTTCAAAGCCATAATTTTCTACTGGCAATTTCCTTTATTACGTCACACGACATATATTCTGGCGGGTCGTTATCTCCTCGATTTTATTCGTTCAGTAAATATTGTCCATCGCAAAGTTTGCCTAACAAACACTAAGGTTATTGCCCTTTTTGGACGCACACATCCCGCTGTTACGGAGATAAATATCGAAACATCATAATTACATACAGACATACATATAATCACGACTATTATCCCCGAAGGGTTAGTCAGAGACTAGGCAATGAGGACCACAAAAGCAGTTCTTTGCCATAGTCCATTTTACACCAAATAGCGACTGCACATGTGCTCAGCGTGACAGTTGGTGAGCCCATCGCCCCTTTAAGCTGTTGGATGTATGTACAGTCTGTAGTCCGTTAGCCGCTTTTTACGACACCCAAGGGAAGAGAGAGGGTGGTAGTATTCTTTTACCGATACGCGTCACGGTAGAAATATATTAATTACATGTATAATAATTAAAAGTTAAGGATTATGTTTGCTACCACTTATTCATCATTGGCAATTCATGAACATTCCACTTAGGTGTTTCCACGTCAACAATAGCATATTGAGAGATTATGGACACAACACACCACGTTGGCCAAACCCAATGATATTTAGGGGTAACTACTACACTTTCCCGTGAGAGACCCTAATACAAGGCCCTAATAAAAGCGTCAAAAAGCGACGTTAATTATTTAGAGATAACAATATTTTTATCAAAATTTTTGAACGAGGCTTGACGCAAATAATTTGGTATAGATATTCAATATTCAAAATCATTTATTCAATTTAGGCTACAATAATTAAGCACTTATGAATGTCGCTATGCCATCGGTTCGTAAGACCTATGGGGCGGAAGCTTTGTACTGAGAAGAACCGGCAAGAAACTCAGCAAGGGCATTTCTTTTCTCACTTTCCTTTACAGCGTCTATACAATATGGAAAATGCCCTCCCTATCATAGAAGGACCTTTTCAATTACAGAATAAAAAAACACATTTAATACGATTGCAAGACAACACAACACAGAAAAGAATATCCCATAACAAAAAGTATTGCTCAAAAACACGAAAAAGAAAGACTATTACAAATATCTACTACTCGAGATAACTCCTGAGAGATGTGTAGTAACGTCTCATTAATAGAATAATACCTAACGACCTATCTCTTTCCCTGGGTGTCGTAAAAGGTGGCTGACGGACCATAGACTGAACATAGGTACGTACATCCAACATCAAAGAGGGGCTCATGAGTTGTCACGCTGATCACATGTGCAGTTGTTATTTGGCGAAACATGGACAATGGCAGAGAATTGATTTTGCGGTCCCCATTGCCTAGTCTCTGACTAATCCTTATAGGATAGTATTCGTGAATAGATTCATGAATGTATGTAAAACGGAAGTTACCGCAAATAATTCGGTATAGATAAACCCTGTTACAAGTTAAGGATGTTTCTCCTAACTTGTCGGTGCCTGTACCGAACAGGTTTACCCAGCTTATTGGTAAACACATCACGCTTGAGCTACTAAAGGGATGATCCCGCTGGCCGCGATAAGAATGCTAAATACTTTCATACCGATAAGGGATCTGTGCTCCCGCAGGACACGACATCAACCAACATGGCCGCGGGCTGGCTGAGTGGGTACGTTATAATTCGCCAAGCATACATTTCAAGTTATTCCGCTCCAGTTAACAAAGTTCTAATCTGATATAAACCGGAGGCGGAATAGGACGTTGTCGCAATAAGCGGGGCAACTTTAATGTCGATAAAACGTGGTACGTTGCCCCCGTTATGGGTGTTTAAAAGTTATGGAAAATGTTATTGTTTTGTGAATTTTGCTTGGTTCATGCACGATGTTGTGTTCATAATAATTACACTGGATAGGTACCCTCACTTAGAAGTTGTAAGTACAATCACGAATGTACTGTACTGTACGTATAAAAGTAACATAAAGGGAATAAAAGTTAAACCTTTTCTTCTTTACAGCCTGTTTAAGCGTAACGTATCATCCGAAGCAGGATAATTAAATAAAATCGTTTGGCCATCAATCCTAACTTCGATAATAATATAAAAGTGGACTTAGAACCAATTCTCCCACCAAATAAACCGAGTACAACCTTTAACCCACTGTTACTCAAACACACAACCACAATACCACCGAGTCCTTTGAAACCAAAAACAGTAACGATCCCAATATTGAACCTTGGGGCGCACCCAAAGTTATGGAATTTAACCATTTATTTGAATTGAGCCAAACATTACACAGGAAATTAATTTCATCTGCCTATCCAAGACATTATTACATTCTTCTTCATTATGAATACGGTACACGAAATAGGATTTGTTGGGCCACTGTAATTCCTGAATATGTACAATATTCCGTAACTTGCAACAGCTTTATATGGCAACTTTGTACTAGCAAACAAAGTAGAATTTTAATACTATGAAACGCCATTCCGAATAAATATTTTAAACAAACACTTAAGGCTAGGTGTTAGTCAAAAATTAAAATAACACGTTCTTAGAATTAATTTTTGAAGTAGTCAATAATAAAATTAAAATCTGTGAAAATTACAAAATATTTTTGGGGCCTTTTTCTATAGAATATACCCGATGGAAACACGATTTCATAAAGTTGACTCGATAAAATAAATTCACAAAGTAACATATTTTGTGTCATTTTATCTTCTTTTCTAGGTTTAAAATCTTAAAATAAGTTGGTGTCTCCGTTTTACTGGAGGGCGGGTAAATAAATGCTAGGCGCAGTGGACTGTATGAGCGGGGGCGGTTATCACATATATAAATAAATAGAAAGGGGCAGTTTGAACGAAGGAAGCCAAGGGCGGCGGTTACGGCCTTCAAGTGTTCCCCTGCGTGAAATAAGCAGCAACACTAACCTGGTAATCGGCGTCTTCAGCACCCTGGATTCTGGCAGCTAGCTACGGCGGCGGTGTGTGGCACGGACTCGCGCGGGCGGAAAGCGGTTAGCGGCGGTGGCGGCGGCGGTGTTCGCGGCGGCGGCGAAAGGCGAACTAGCGGGAGCGGGCGTTCAGCTCAGCGGTAAATTCGCAACTGTCAGATGACAGTCAGAGGAATGCTGGGGCGCGCCGAGAATCGCTTGTGCGGACGGTACACCGATAACCATTTATGGTGCTACTACCCTCCCACACAAGGAAACAAATAAAAGCGCGCAAACATAAGTGATTTGATATTATGAGTCATTTACCAAAATGAAGTTCATAGATAACTTGAGGGATTATAAACGATCATTATTTTTTAATTATATCTATCATTTTTTTTTAATATAAAACGCGATTATTCGCGCCGCTTCGCTGTTATACCCGTCCCTTATGGTCGTACCGTCAAGAGAGCTAGAGAGAAGCGCTCGAAATACCTCTCCTTAAGGGGGAATTACGGCTCATAATATAAAGTGGAATTCACTACTACATAATGTATACAGACTGTGATAGTATATTATCAGTGTCGCGTAGCGGTGAAAGAATACTACCACCCCTCTCTTCCCTTGGGTGTCGTAAAAGGCGACTAGCGGACTAAAGACTGCACATACATCCAACGGCATAGACGACCGGCTCGCCACCTGTCACGCTGAGCACATTTTTTTACTTTACCAGTCTAAAGGTCAAAATCCCTTGCACACCGCGTCGTCTATTTGGTACGGGCACGCACCCGGGCGGGTGGCGCGCTTCATACGAAAATTTCTGCAAACTGGTACAGCGACGGTGACCCCGACCGTACTTACTACGGCCGCGACTTTGCCCGCGTGAACACCGCGTATCCCATAACATACATATTTAAGGTGACTGCTAGAAACCGCAAGAAACTTCAAGGGCTGGTCAGGTCAAGTGTTTTAAACTTAAGAGGCCTATTACATCTCGACTGTGATTTTTGCGTAAAATGGCCAATTTTGGCGTTGTGGATCTCAGAAACAAAAATACATTTACAACTATGACTTATTGAATAGTGTAGAATAGCTATTGGAATAGTGCGTAGCGGCCTCGCTTTTTGTAAATTTTGCTTAACTTTTTAATTAAACTCAAAATTGCAGAGAAAGATTTTCATAAAGTGCGCGAAGGCACTTTTTTGAGCTCATCGATTGAACTACTGTTCTAAACAAGTGATTGAAAAAAATTATAGTGTTATCTCTTATATAGTCGAATAGTGCGTAGCGGCTTCGGAATTTTTAGATATCATTGATTTTATATAGGAAAAAAATCTTATTCTAAACCAAAAAACTTCGAAAATCGCAATAAGTTAACTGTGAATATCTCCTATCTACGATAATATTATTGAGCAAAATTTATACCAGAGTAATTGTTACTTCGTGAGGAATAAAGATTTTATAAATTATTTATTATCCTATTTCGATAAAAACGATAAATACAACTGCAAAATTACTACAAAAGGCGAAAATGGACATTTTACGCAAAAATCACATTCGAGATGTAATAGGCCTCTTAACAAAAATGACATAAAGAAATTCGTGTTTTTTTTTCATTTTTAATTAATTAATTAATTTTGTGAAGTTTAATAAGTCTTTGAGTATCTAATTTATTTTAAAAGCATACGGCCGTCTGTCGGCCGTTGCCCCCATCAGCTGGGCGATAAGTACCTACGAAAAAACACGAAATCCCTTTTTGTCATGTATAAAACACTAGAGCTGACCAGCCCTTGAAGTTTGTTGCGGTTTCTAGCAGTCATCTTATATACATACATACATAACGGCCGCTTCCCGCTTCTTCTTTCTTCTGCTTCTTTTCTTCATTTGCTACGGTCCCGACACACATCCCGTGACGAGTTTCCAAAAATTCTCTTTCATACAAGCCTTGTGCTGAAAATTTCAAATACCTACAACAAAAAAAGAATTATCCAAACAGGACATACACTTCGCTGCAATTGATTTTTATTTAAATCAAATCATCTCATCTTTCCTACACTCACACCAATTATCTAGCCCAAGAGAAGCTTCGTTATGAAACTCGTTAAATGGTTACTAGACAACGGATAAACATACACTACACATACTTATTGTACTTACATAGAAAACACCCAGACCCGAGACAATTTAGAAAAACAATAATTTCTAAATTGACCCGACCGGGGATCGAACCCGGGACCTCTGAGATGGCGACACCATGAAAACCGGTGTACAAACCAATCACTCGACCAAGAAGGTCGTCAAATTTACATAGAATATAAAGATGCAGTCGTCATTTTTTTCATCATCATCATCAGCTAGTCGAATGCTGCCTCTCACAGTGCACGCTTTATCGTTACGACAAAATTCCCTCTGCTTCTATGTAGCCACCAAGCCACATCTGCATTTCGTGGAAATTTCCGGTATCTGGCCAAAATTTCATATTATTTAATTAATCCCTCAAAGTCGAATTGTTAGCCCAGTTGAACATTTAATCATAAGTAGAAACAAAAAGTAATTCGTACCTAGTAATCGCATTTGAATATTGATTAAAAAGGATTATGCTTAATTATGTAAATATTAAAATGTATTACAAGCAATAGACCGCAAATATAGATAAGAGTAAGAAAATCTGAACATATGTATTACCTGTGTTAATATACATAATCAAAATAACTAGAAAAATATAGGATATAATATATAATTTGACTTTATAATGTGTCGGATGTGATACTATCTAAAACTTAGAAAAATGTAAAATATAGCGTTTTTTAACTTTCATTTTGAGTAGTATACAATTTTCAAAGTTAATTTACATTGATATCTAAAGAACAAAAAAGAAGATTGCCTGTTTATTTACCAAAAATTTCGTAAATATTCCGAAGTATAACCGAAGCACATATTACATATAGGAATTTTAAAATTCATGAAACTGTAAATGGAAATGAAAGATCTATCTAAATCAAAAGCCGTGAACTGCCTACCGCTTTTGTGTTCGTTTCGCGCCGCTCTCCGGGGCCTAATAAAAATATACTGGGCCCACTGTTTACCTTTGAAAATAATGCTGCCGGTTACAAATACTCAGTTTTACCTATACAAACACATTTTCTGTTGACAGATAAGCCATATTAATAGTCCTGTGCAAATATGAAGATGACATATTAATTTTATAGGATTATAAAAATTTGGCAAAGCGCCGAACGGATATTATGCTCGGGTTAATACGAAAAATCGTGGATCGAAATTATTATTTTTTTCGACTTTTCATTAACTTTCACTAGCATTATAATAAACCCACTAACCCGCATTGGGCCAGCTTGGTGGGTTATGGCCCAATATCCCCACGTGCTATTGTCCAGTGGGAGGCCTGTGCCCAGCAGTGGGACGTTAATAGGCTGATGATGATGATGATTAACGCAAAAACATCAAAATATTACGAATCCATAACTGCGTTAATTCTAATGATTTACGTGAATTTATTTAATATTTATACTTAAATAAAAATTGTTTTTTTTACATACATAATAATCACGACTATTATCCCCGAAGGGTTAGTCAGAGACTAGGAAATGAGGACCGCAAAAACTGTCCTCTGCCATAGTCCACTTTTCACCAAATAGCGACTGCATACGTGCTCAGAGTGGCAGGTGGTGAGCCCATCGCGCTGTATGCACTGTTGGATGTATGTGCAGTATTTAGTCCGTTAGTCGCTTTTTACGACACTCAAGGGAAGAGAGCGGGCAGTATTCTTTCACCGCTACGAAACACGGTTTCTTTTATTATTGTTGTAAAATATGTTGTTGTTGTAAAATATGGCAGTCGCTAAAACCCACTAATTGGGCCCGCTTGGTGGGTTATGGTCTAATATCCCCATGTGATACTGTTAATATGGGAGGGCCTGAGACCGGGCTATGCGGTCTACGGCCCGAGTCCAGCAGTAGGATGTCAATTGTAGGTTAATGACGACGAGCAATGATTATTTACTAAAACAACAATAGCAAAAAATCGCGAAGTATTTTGTAGTACAACTGATATGCCCAAGAATGTAAAAGTGAAATATTATTATCAGGGGACCTTGGCTCAAACCGAGACACATACGTAGATGCTCTCAGTCATATATTATGTTAATATGACGTAACATTAAATGTAAGCCTTGTACAACAGGTACACCAAGTAAAAGTATGTCTTGTTGGTAAAAAAATGACTAATATTCTCGTGCTAAATTGTTCCGAATGCTACGTAGTATATTAGGTTATACTGCATAGTAAGTTTTATAATCACGAACGTTTAAATAAGTTTAAATCCATAAATACTAGTAATCAAAATCTGTACACAAAATAAATCATAAATGTCATCATTCTGTCCTAATGAATGTCAGTCATCAATAAGGATTCGAGGAGAGTTGACTAACTGTTATGAACTAAAGTTTTGAGCGGGTAGAGTTCAGAACTTTAGAGTATCTAATAAATATGACAAAGTTCCAGTCGGTTCCAATTTAAGTGGATTCCGTTGAGGAACAGAAGATACTTTAGGAGTTACTTGTTTTAAGAGATATTTTTAATAAATTAGAATGGTCTTAAAAATATATAAATACTAGGTAATGTTTTATAATGGTCTCTGCGTACACTTCCAGGAAACGGTGTATTGTATGTTATATAATATTTTTTATAACACATTTGCTCGTAAAGTGGCTCTTATTACACCGATTTCAGCATCGTAATGTAGCTTATTACACACTAGTGCGGTAATGTAAAATTAGTAATAACGCACTAGTGCGGTAATGTAAAATTAGTAATAATTGGAATCTATGGACAACACAGACCACGCCCACACAGTCTACGCTTCAGCAAGAAACAACTGCACAGTCTGCACAAGTGCTTAGATGGTGAGCCTTTAGCCCGTTAGTCGCTTTTACGACACCCAAGAGAAGAGAGGTGTTGGTACCTATTATTATTATGAAGAGCCCATCACCGCTCTATGCCGTTAGATGTATATGCAGTCTTTAGTCCGTTAGTCGCCTTTTATGACACCGAAGGGAAGAAAGGGGTTGGTAGTATTATTTTGATGAGCCCATCGCCGTTCTATGCTGTTGAATGAATGTGCAGTCTTTAGTCCGTTAGTCGCCTTTTACGACACCGAAGGGAAGAGAGGGGTTGGTAGTATTATTTTGATGAGACCATCGCCGCTCTATGCTGTTGGATGTATGTGCTGTCTATAGTCCGTTAGTCGCCTTTTACGACACCCAAGGAAAGAAAGGGGTTGGTAGTGTTATTTTGATGAACCCATCGCCGTTCTATGCTGTTGAATGTATATGCAGTCTTTAGTCCGTTAGTCGCCTTTTACGACACCGAAGGGAAGAAAGGGGTTAGTAGTATTATTTTGATGAGCCCATCGCCGTTCAATGCTGTTGAATGAATGTGCAGTCTTTAGTCCGTTAGTCGCCTTTTACGACACCGAAGGGAAGAGAGGGGTTGGTAGTATTATTTTGATGAGCCCATCGCCGCTCTATGCTGTTGGCTGTATGTGCAATCTTTAGTCCGTTAGTCGCCTTTTACGAAACCCAAGAAAAGATAGGGGTTGGTAGTATTATTTTGGAGAGCCCATCGCCGCTCTGTGCTGTAGCATGTATGTGCAGTCTTTAGTCCGTTAGTCGCCTTTTACGACACCGAAGAGAAGGGAGCGGTTGGTAGTATTATTTTGATGAGCCCATCGCCGTTCTATGCTGTTGAATGTATGTGTAGTCTTTAGTCCATTAGTCGCCTTTTACGACACCGAAGGGATGGGAGGGGTTGGTAGTATTATTTTGATAAGCCCGTCGCCGCTCTATGCTGTTAGAGGTATGTGCAGTCTTTAGTCTGTTAGTCGCCTTTTACCTTGAAAGTTTAAAAATAATTATGTCTAGTTTTAGTAATGAAGAACTAAATTTACAGTCTACACCACCGGAAATAATAAGTGAAGCACAAAATGTTATTGACAGCCTATTACCATCTAAGTCTAAAGAAAAATACATGTTGGCTTACCAAAGATTTATACACTAGAAAAACAATAAAAACACGCAGTCATTTTGAGAAAATGTGTTTTCCTCGCAAATATGTTATAAAACGTCGTATGACATACGTGCGCTTTGATAATTACAGCCTCTGCTTTCTTGTAGCCCTCGCCTACGGCTCGGGCCAGCAATATCGCCTCTGCTGTAATTTTCAACTTACCGCACTAATATCATAATGTACTATTACATGCATTTTTATTAATTTCATAGATAGGAATGGATTGTTAGTACGACAGACAGATAGGACAGATATTGAAAGCCAGGCGGACAAGTGGCTAACCAACTACGCCATAAAATTGTTATTTTTTTAAATTAAAATTAAACTTTCCTACAATTATCTAGCCCAAGAGAAGCTTCGAAGAAACTCGTTAAATGGTTACTAGACAACGGATAAACATACTTAAAATACTTAAATACTTACTTATTATACATAGGAAACACGCAGACCCGAGACAATTTAGAAAAACATTAATTTCTAAATTGACCCGACCGGGGATCGAATCCGGGACCTCAGAGATGGCGACACCATGAAAACCGGTGTACAAACCACTCGACCAAGGAGGTCGTCTAATTTCCTTAGGTACACTCTAAATGCTTTAATCAGCCAACAACGTGTTCTCTCTCAGAAAAAGGGTTTATTGGAGTTTTCGTTTCGTCATATCCCTCCCGCCATCTATTCATTTCCCTCTTTATGCCCTTTATATTCGCGTCTAGCTCTAAACCACTCGGTGTTTTACGCACGAGTGTATCCTTCGGTCAAAACTGGATTAAGGCTGCTATTCCACTAGAGCTGTGCGAAGTAAACAAGCGTTGTGCTGGGAAAAAGTCGACCAATAGGATCGTCGATAGTCGGTGATATAATTATACGCGTAGTATTTAAATAAACAATAAATTAGTATATAATATATTTTGCGTAAATAACCCGCAAATACATACATACAACACGCTATTATCCTCGAAGGGTTAGTCAGAGACTAGGCAATGAGGACAGCAAAAGCAGTCCTCTACCATAGTCCACTTTTCACCAAATAGCGATTGCACATGTGCTCAGCGTGACAGGTGGTGAGTCCATCGACGCTCTATGGTGTTGGATGTATGTGCAGCCTTTAGTCCGTTAGTCGCCTTTCACCGCTACGCGATACGCTCAAATATACCTACTCTAAAATTTGAAACGTTGGAAAAAAAATGACTACCTCAAGTGTGGGAATCGCAATCCTCCCAATGCCGGTGGCGGAATGATAAACGCAGCTGCACTTATTACAGAGGGCATGGGTTCGATTTGTATCTGTGCTAGTAATTTTTCTCAACGTTCCAATTTCTTCTCCTATGGTCTCCACTTACGTCGAAGTGGCATGCAAAATTCTCATTAAAATCACAGAAAAACGACATTTCGTAGTCCACTATTTCGTCCTTCAAAACTGGACCAATTTTTATTACTTTTTCAGCATCAGTTAAAGAAAGAGATTATCTATGTCTGTAAGTTTCATTTTTTTTTACCAGCCTTTTAATGTTTCTGAAGATGCTTTAAAACTGAGTGATTTTTACTTAACGGACTAAATTTTGAAGGCTCCTGGTTAAAAAAAAATCAAACATACAGACATAGAAAATCTCTTTCTTTAACCGATGTTATAAAAGTAATAAAATTTGGTCCAGTTTTGAAGGAGGAAACAGGGGACTATGAAACGATAATTTTGTCGTTTTTCTGTGTTTTGTAGGAGAATTTTGCATGCCACGTCGACGTAGTGTTTCCTCTTAAGTCTGAAAATAATGTTATTTTATTTTTATTTATCTATGTGGCTTTCTCGCACTGGTAGGGAACCAGCCTAAGCCCCGGGGAGCGCTGTGTCATCTCCAGATCGAGTTGTGTACGAATACCGGGCGGTGTTAAGGCGAAATTTGTTTTGTTCCCGGCAATATTTCGGGATTAGTGTTGTGTTTCTGGTTTGCTAGAATTGACGGTGTTAGTTTCGTGTAACGGCAATGTGATTTGTTTTATTAATAAACTAATTTATATATTCAACAATGTTTCAACAGAATTAAACTAAACAATGAGTACAGTTTAGGTAGGTGATTAAACATAAGCCAAAGAAACACATTATGCTACAGAAAAATGTTAACAATGATCAATGAAAGCATAGGTAGGTAGATACCTAATCTAAAAAAAGCTCCCAGGGAATTGAGAACCTCCTTCTTTTTTATGTCGGTTACAAAATAGATTTTTTTTTTATACTAAGCCCGGCAAATGACCCCACTCCACTTGATGTTAAGTGGAAATGAAGTCCAGGCGCGAGGACAACTGGTGCAGCGTAAGAGACGTAGCATCAGTCACCCTCACTCTGCCGGCCCACAAAGTGCTTCTTCACGCCTCGTTTGAAGGACCCTATGTCATAGGTAGGAGGGAATACATGTGCTGGTAGACTATTCCATCTTTTGGAAGTGCGGCAAAGAAACGATTCACCAAATTTCTTTGTGCGTGATGGAATGTTAGAGACTGTAAATTGGTGACTCCGGAGAGCAGCACGCGTACTCAGGAGGAAGGGAGAAGGATGAAGTTTTTGAATTAATAACTTACAAAATGGGTGTGATTTTGTGTTGTGTCGATGTGTATTTCTCACCTTACTGTGGTTTTTTTACGTTTTGTTCAGGTTGACGCTTGTTATAATCTGTGCTGCCGATCTAAGTAGGCCACTTGGACAATTCAAATTACTTTGTGTTGTGATTCGAAGTGTACGGTGGGGTTAAGGACGTGGAAGTCAAACGTTCCATGTCCTTGAATGCTGACAGCTACTTTAGCCATACAAAAGAGCGACGCTGCCAGCCATTTGGGGACTTTGCCGAGCGGCAGAAGCGGTTCGCATCGAGATATTTTTATTTATAAATAATATGTTTTTAGGTTTTAAAGTTATTTAGTTTTTTTATCATTTTTTAATGTTGTTGTTGTTTCATTAAAAAATCAAATGGGACAATGAATATTAACCAATATTATAAATCACTTTATTGATGACAGATAGGGCAATTAGCAATATTCTAGTTTAATTTGAATCAATACTGAGTTAGTATCTACAAACACGGTTTAGTAACCGTGTCCCGTAGCGGTGAAATACTACTACTACCCCTCTCTTCCCTTGGGTATCGTAAAGGCGACTAACGGACTAAAGACTGCAAATGCATCCAACAGCATAGAGCGCCGATGAGCTTACCACCTGTCATGATAAGCACATGTGCAGTCGCTATTTGGTGAAAAGTGGACTATGGTAGAGGACTGCTATTGCTGTTCTCATTGTCTTGTCTCTGACTAACCCTTCGGGGATAATAGTCGTGATTATATCATCAATATACATATTTATGTATGTATGTATCCACAAGGATACATAGGAACATTAGGAACCTACATAAATCACGACCGTTTCCATTTTCTACGATCCTGACTGACGACATACTTACCTTGCTTCAGACCTGTCAAATGTGGCGGCCATTTTGTCTGAATCGGCTTATCTGTGTCATCACTTCTGGGTGGTCCCGCGCGATACAACACGTGTGATTAAAATGACGATAGCTCTAGTTTTATAATGAAGCTGTATTTAAAAATTAATCGTTGAAATCATTACAAAAAAACTAATTAAAAAAAAATTGATTAATCCAGCTTTGCATTGTAAAATATTAACAATATTATTTTAAAATTTAAAATTTCAAAAAAAATAATATTTATTTTTAATTCGTAAAAATAAAATAATATACCATTATTTCACATTTAATTAGATTGTATTTGCTTAATAAACACTATTTCACATTAATCAATGAAAAAACACGACGTCATTCATTTACAAGCTTACAAGCCTTACAAAAACGCCTTATGTCACGTGACCCGAACGCCCAGACCAAAAAAATTGGGTAAGTTTATACTTCAGTGGATTTTAGAGACTTCGCATGCGACTTCAAGCCATCCTTGTTCTTTTCCCTACACTTTGTCCAAGTAAGAGTAGGAAAGATACAGTTTACGACGTTCTACGGTAAAAGGAAACGGTCGATACGTAATCGAGCTCCAGTAGCTCTGTTCACAGACAGGGGTTTTTTGACAGAGAGCTCCTAGAGCTCTTTCAACAGACGAGGGGGGAACCTACATAAATCAAGACTGGTTCCATTTTCTACGATCCTGTTGACACACTTACCTTGCTTCATTTAATCTCATAACAGTCATTCGCAAAATAAATTACTGTTTTAAAAACATTAAAGGAAATTGCCTGTACTGTTGTCACAAGTTATCCCATAAAATATTAGATTATATTCTCTGCTTCTATCTGGTTTGTAGGGTATAAAACAAATAATTACAGGGTGTGCTGTGTTGTCTGTATTTTGTTTGTAGCTATTATTATTATTAGCCCTTATTGCCGTACTCTTATACAAGTAATTAAAGGAACAGGCTGCCTGAAGAAGTGGTTGCACAAACATTAAATCATTATTCAAATCCAGCTGGACGAGCATGCAATATAAAAATAAACAAAGATGTTAAGAGTTAGGAAAGAGGAAATGGACTAGACCAGTTGTCTCAACTGCCTGACTGATTAACAATAATAATTGGGTAATAAATATATAATAAATATACCTTGTCGCGTAGCGGTGAAAGAATACTACCACCCATCTCTTCCCTTGGGTGTCGTAGAAGGCGACTAACGGACTAAAGACTGCACATACATTCAACAGCTTAGAGCGGCGATGGACTCACCACCTGTCACCTGTTATTTGGTGAAAGTGGACTATGGTAGAGGACTGCTTTTGCTATCCTCATTGCCTAGTCTCTGACTAACCCTTCGGGGATAATAGTCGTGGTTATGTGCATGTATGTAATAATTATAAGTAGTAACACTAGCAGCGCGCCCGCGACTTCTTCCGCGTGAACATCCTGTGAGAAATCTCTAAAATTTTATTTCATACGAACTTTGTAACGATAATTACAAACACAACCAAAACAAGAATTAGCCAATTAGGTGCAGCAGCTGATTTTTATAAAGATTAATAAAAGAAAATGAAATAAATAAATCGTATTAAAAATTATATAGCAACACTTGAAAACTATCGACGAAATATGACAGGTCTCAAAATCAAGACCAACAAAACCAGCTTTAAAAGAAATAAACTTCCCTTTAAATTAACAATGACAAATGTCCGGCACAGTTTATTAAAAATCCATACAAAGTCCGAGCGAAAGCTGTCCCCGAGGGGCTAGTCATCTATTACGGGGATAAGTTCCACCCACGCGCGTGTCACCTCTTCTGTGGTTTAGTTTTACTTTTAAACCACTCTGTCAAAGCCGGAGTTATCGGGTTCTATTCCCAGAGAGAGTTTATATTTTCCATTTTATGAGTTTTATTTGAGATATCGTTCAATGTTATTGATATGCATTAAAATTATTTTAACACCATCATCTTAAAAGGCCTATTATTTATTTATATTTTGGCGTTATGGATCTCAAAAACAAAAATACATTAAACAATTATGACTTATTATGAATTGGAATAGTGCGTAGCGGCCTCGCTTTTTATAAATTTTGCTTAACTTTTTAATTAAACCCAAAATTGCAGAGAAATATTTTCATTAAATGCGCGAAGGCACTTTTTTGAGCTCATCGATTGAACTACTAACTGTTCTAAACAAGTGAAATAAAAAAAATTATAATGTTATCTCTTATATAGTCGAATAGTGCGTAGCAGCCTCGGAATTTTTAGATATTATTGATTTTATATAGGAAATAAATCTTATTCTATACCAAAAAACTTCGAAAATCGCTTTAAATTAACTGTGAATATCTCCTATTTCGATAAAAACGATAAATACAACTGCAAAATTACTACAAAATGCGATATGCCGACCGTCTGAATTCAACTTATGCTCACAGAATGGAGATTTGTAATATTATGCACAAATTTATTATCCTATTTCGATAAAAACGGTAAATCCCACTGCAAAATTACTACAAAATGCGAAAATGGGAATTTTACGCAAAAATCACATTCGAGATGTAACAGGCCTCTTAAGCCTATAAAATTCTCAATACATACACACGATAATCACGACTATTATCCCCGAACGAAGGGTTAGTCAGAGACTAGGCAATGATGAACGCAAAACCAGTCCTCTGCCATATTCCATATTTCACCAAATAGCGACTGCACATGTGCTCAGCGTGACAGGTGGTGAGCCCATCGCCGCTCTATGCTGTTTGATGTATGTGCAGTCTTCATTACGTTTGTCGCTGTTTACGACATCCAAGTGAAGAGAGGGGTAGTATTCTTTAACCGCTGCGCGACATGGTTAATTTCTACATGCTTAGCACAATCCTCCAAAAACAGCACGTGGAGAGATTAGGCCATTACCCACTACGTTGGCCCAATGCGGGTTGGTGAGTTTAGAAAACGACTAACAACAACCGGGACCAATGGCTTAACGGGCCTTCCGAAGCACGGAGGAGCTCAAGATGTTTTAAATTCAGTCACCCGTCTAGTGATCCGGCGTTACGAAAGTTACATAATGACGATCGTAAACCGAACGCTTTAACTGCTGAGCCTTAAGCTCCTCATTTTTTTATATACATACATATAGGGTCTAACAATATCAATAAGCGAACGTTTAAGGGGAGCATCTATACATCACACTGAGCATACTCACCAAATTTGGTCCAAAACTACAGGCTCGTTACCGAGATAATCAACAAAACCTTATCATAATTCATCAAAAAATACACCCTTTCCAAACCCGTAGTACAGCTGTACTACACGCACACAAAGATAGCCGAACATGCACACTAAACTCGGAGCACACTGAACTATCTTTTTATTGACGCTTGCTTGCGTGTTAGTAAAGATACAGCATGTTTCATGATGGGCATTATTTTAATTGATTTAGTTTGTTAGAAAACATAACTTTGAAAAATCACTATAAAACTGGAGCCCATTTTTTGTCATTGTATTCAGAAAGATGTATAGATACTGCCCTTAAACGTTCGCTTATTGATTTTGTTAGACCCTGTATATATAATCACAACTGTTATCCCCGAAGGGTTAGTCAGAGACTAAGCAATGAGGACAGCAAAAGCAGTCCACTACCATAGTCCTCTTTTCACCAAATAGCGACGCACTACTCAGCGTGACAGGTGGTGAGCCCATCGCCGCTCTATGTCTGTTGGATGTATGTGCAGTCTTTAGTCCGTTAATCACCTTTTTAACACGCTTTTATTAGATCGTCCTGTATGTAACAAACTATGTAATGGAATCTAAGGCAACTAATTTAACCATCTTCCAAGTGACATAGCGTAATGAAATTTGGCAGCTGTATATAGTTCTGATGACAATACAATGGTGTTGTCGAACTGATCTGATGATGGAGCCGGAAGATATGAACTGGAACTTCATGATGGAAAATTGTATCATAGCTGTTTTGGATTTCTTAGAAAAGTCTTGTGATGAACTTTGACTACGATTAGGTTTCAAGGTCTGATGATGAAGCCAGAAGATAGGCACTGGTATTCCATGATAGAATATCGTATCATAGTCGTGTTTACACTTGTGAGAAAGGCCACGTAATGGACTTTGAACACGATCAGGTTTCAAGGTTAGAGCAAAAAGTATAAAATAATTTAATAGTTTAAAAAACACTAGCAAAACACGCTTTTATAAATGCACGTAAAAACCAAAAATAAATTATGGATCGTTCAAGTTGTCCCTATTTCTGGGCTGAAGTGTAAACTATGTGCTTTTAATTATAATATTTGATTGTATAAGCGTGGGGCGCTGGAACAGGAGAGACTTTCTTGTTAACAAATACTAATACCAAGTTCCTGGCGGAAGCTGCATGAGGTCGCACAAGAGCATAACGTTGATGCCGCCAAAGGGTTACCAAAGGGAACCAAAGATATCTACTCCACGAACAAGAACTCTACATTTTGTCACTGTTGACGGTTTACCTTTATGTAAGTACCTAATTTCCTGAAAGAAGAGGCGTTAAAAATGTCGGTGAATGTCGTCCCTCCTCGCTGCTGGCGCATGTATTGTCTGAGTTCGACAAACTGTTACTTTGAACGATTGTTTAATGTAGACCACATACTAGTCGTGCTGCAACTCCAGTTAGAGCGCCAATCTGTGTAACCTGCTTCCCGTAACATCGCCTAACTTGATTTCTCAGCAAGTTATACAAAAAGTCTTTCCTTTTCCAGCGCCCCACGCTTTGACAATATAATTAAAAGCATAGTTTACACTTCAGCCTAGAAATAGAGACAAATTGAACGATCAATAATTTATTTTTTGTGTTTACGTGCATTTATAAAAGTGTGTTATTCTAGTGTTTTTTATTCTTTAACCACTACGCAACACGGTTATTTTATTAAAATAAATTTAACGCTTATACGTAATTTCAATATTAAAGCTAAATGTTTTATTACGATTATGAGCGAACACAATTATACCGCAAGCATTATTAAGTCCATAAAACTTTAGGGGTCTATAGGGCCCAAGGGCACTACTGGTCATCTATAACCGAGATAAACCCTCTTGTGCACATGTGGCCTAAAAGGAGGTCAGAGCTGACCGGCAATTAGGAGGAACAGCGGAAAAGGCTAATTGGGGTGACACTTACAAATTAAGACGCCCGTGTTCAATTCCCAGCTTGGGAAAAGCGTGTCACAGATTTTTCGTTGGATAAACGGGGTTAATGATGGCCATCCTGTACTTGGCAAGCGTGGTGAATGCTAATACCCATCAATATTATTAAATTATATTAAATTAAATTCACACCAAAATCTAGCTAGACCAATATGAGTATTCTTTTGAAACTCGAACCACTCAACCCCCAAGCTGTCGCATGAGACCGCACCTACAAAAACAGACTTGACTTTGTACCGTGTTTTCATAGACTTACAGACTACTTTAGTATGAACAAGGTCGACTATTTCGGTTCTGTGGTACATTTTATGCATCGTGATCGCAGAATATCGCATAGTCTATGCTCGATTCTATCAAATTCGACGTTGACAGTTGCGCCAACTTCTGTGTCTGAAAATTTCCAAGACTGAATGGATATGGTAAGATAACGGATAAATATACATAAACATAGAAAAAATACACAAGACCTGAAGTCAATTTAGAAAAACAGTTTTTCTCTAAATTAACCCGACCGGGAATTAAACCCGGGACCGCGAGATGGTGCGACGCCAGACCCGGCGTGCTAACCACCCGACCACGGAGGTCGTCAATAAAAAAAATATTGAAGACTCGATTTCAATTGATGTAACAGGCCTTTGCTTATCAGAGGGACAGATAAAAAGCTACACTTAACTTTCTTTTACAAAAAAAAGAAAACCTGAGGAAATAGAAAGGAGTTTTAATGTGTCTGCAACAAACTAGTTGGATTTGGGTGAAATTGGAAGAGCAAATGCAAAGTTACAGGGTCACATATCACCAAAGTGTATCCGACTTTAGCTGCATTGAACGTGAAAAGGGTTAACGTTAACCCGTGCTCGCTTTGAGATTCGAAAGCGAATCTTTTTGTCATCTGCATTCACTTATACGTCGCTTGGCAAAGGACGTCAGTGCAGTGACTCTGATTAAAATTAAATATTTATATCACATCACATTTCTCTTTAGTATTCCACATTTTAGGGTTGTTTAGAAAACGAGGATATTTTCATGTAGTTTTTATATTAGAAAAAAAAATCCATTTTTTTTTTCATTCAAACCTTGTCCTGTCCATTACAAACACAACAAAAAAAGAATTAGCTAAATCCGTGCGGCCGTTCTAAAATGACGCTCTAACTAGTACTTGTGGCAATTTATTTTAAACCGACTTCAAAAAAAGGAGAAGGTTCTAAATCGTCGGGAGCTTTTTGGTTTTTGTTTATTTATAAATATAGATTTGTTAACATTACATGCATCTCATCACAGATGGTAAAGGACATCAGTTTGAAAGGAGCTCTGACTCTGATCACATTGGATCATTTTAAGTTTCCGTACTAAAGTAAGATTTATTCGACCGAATTATGTTCATGGTCTCTCACATCATTGAACTCAAACTCAAAATTTCTTTATTCAATAAACTTAAAATAAGCATTTTAAATCGTCTAAATTTATTTGGATGGACGGGCAAAACCCATTCAGGAAGTCTTTCAGCTGTGGAGAAGAACGGGCACAAGAAACTCCACAGCTTTAAAATAATATAGAAGTAACGACATTTACAAAACAACGTCGTTACCAAATTTTACAATCAGTTATAAAGACAATGGATTAAGAAAAAATATTGTAAATTATTTGGGTAGAACCGCAATATTTACTTTGTATGCATAGATCTCGACTTTGATATTTTTTTACAGCTGGTATAAACCATCGTTGGTTGTAAATAGGTGTGGTTTTAGTATCCGCGTAATTCATATGAAGGCAGCTCGATAACCCTTTGGCTTGGGTTATGGTTGCTATCATGGAAGTCAAGCAACTTTCAAAATTACAGGTAAAAAGGATGGGAGATCGAATTGAAATATCGTGAGCTCCATCGTGCTACGGATGGATAGCACGTTAAGCTGGTGCTGTGGATGGTTGCTGTAAGATAGCTTTTATTAAATAAGTACCAGAACTGAGTCTACTTATTTATTTATTTAAGGCACGGCAACAGAATACAAATCATATTTGAACATCAACACAATAAAAATAATATGCAGCTAAATTTTCATTCCGATTGCAGCCGAGCACGGCGCTTACTGGATATCGTGCACACATATAAAACAAAACATAGAAGCTAACATTTAACATTAAATAAATTTAAGATATTAGTGACAAAAACAAAGACTTAACAAAATTAAATTAAATTATTTTAAATCAAATTAAATTAAATTATTAAAAATGGGACAGCCACCTAAACAGCTGTTTAGTTTTTTGACCCACACACGAAGATAACGAAACGTTAAAAAAGTTACTACCTCAGGTAGGAATCGAACTCACGACCTCCGCAATACTAAGAAGCAGTCCTCTGCCATAGTCTATACGTTTCATCAAATCAAGCGCACATCGCCGCTATATGCGGTTGGATATATGTGCAGTCTTTAGTCCGTTAGTCGCCTTTTACGACACCTAAGGGAAGAGTGGGGTTTGTAGTAAGTATTATTTTACTTACAATTTACATTAACCCACATACAGAGATTGTTAGCAACTCTTCGAAGAACATCAGTGATTTCATGACTTTCAAATACGTCTTTCTACTGACTTACCTGTCAACCACTATACTTTAAGCATGCACATAATACTAGTGTAGATTCATGAATTTTAACTTAACAAACGTAAAAATGTCGTAAAAGTATATAATTGGTCACGGCATGACTAAGAAAATAATGGTTAGTTAAGGAGCGGTTTTACTGCCGGCACGGCTGTTTAATTCCTTTACAGCAGCGTCGCGTGACTGACGCCAGCGGTAACGCATCGGCCGTTATCAGACAACGGTAATAGCTATCTGTCACGGAGTCACGGGAGTTCTGATAACAACCTGCTGATTGCAGCTATAGAACCTGCTTGGAGGGTTATCGTAAAAGGAGATCGCAACCAAACAATACGGACTCTGTAATTGAGTAAAAAGAGGAACTTTTTTAACGACCGTCGCTAGGTATTCGAATGGTTCAGAGGATCTGGGTTCGAAGTAGGGGTAGAATTTTGTTATTTTTTTCCACTACGGGTAGAATTTTATTGCGACCCGTATTCTAAAATAGAGTAGGTATTGCCCCCTTTTCATGTAGGCGTACTTTATAATCTACGACACCAATAAAGTAGGCTAAAATACTCTATTTACGGAAAACTATTTACGTAAAAGTCAAATATTTGTTAATATCACAAAAAGCAACACAAAGTACGTTTTTAAGACAAATCAATAAATATTTTTTTTATGCTATTTAGGTACTTTATTTTTGATGTAAATGATGATGTAAATGAAAAAATACTTTATTCGTCCTAAAAGAGGTGGCAACCAACTACGGGTAAGCACTTGGCGTCCATCTCGGATGTTACCGATTGAGGAAGCACAGTTACCAAGATTCCTAAACTACAGAGGAGCTGCATGGTATCTTCTCCCTAACTGTCGGAACACAACAATGCTAGTAACATTGCGACAGATTAAGAAAAAATGATGGTATTTAGCTATCCGGAAAAACAAACTCTACCTACCTAAACGAACCCAGTATCTCCCGCGGGGAATCAAACCTGGGAACCAAAAAACCTTTGTGTCTCAGAATGGTGGTCTGATCACTTGACCGCTGAGGCGGTTCAAAAAAAACATGAAAAGCAAAGTTTATGTCCAATGTTATTATCAGGTCTTTTGATTTTGACGACCACAAAGTCCTCTGACGAAAATCTGTATCGAATCTGTATCAATTAATATATCTTAATGTTCTAACTCCTTAACTATCTTCCGTTCCGGGTCAAATGGATCCACTTAAATTGAAATCGAACACTCCATTTGGGGTAGAGTTCAAAACTTTAGTTAATGACAGTAAGTCGATTGCTCCTCCAATCCTTATTGATGACTGCAACAATGTTGTCGAAGTTGTAAAGTTAAGTACTCAATCGAGAACTTAAGGTAACCGATTGCCAGTAATTCAGAGTGTTAAAGAATCCATATCATATGGACGTATCGCTCATAGATTTTAGGCAGCAAACAACTTTTGCGAATCTGAGTTAATAGTAAATAAGTTCATAGCTTGGACACAAGACCAAGGCGAAATTCCGGAAAAGCGAGGTCCGAGACGTCCGAGACGTAAACAACGGTTGGATGATAGCAAACAGTACACACTGGACGGACTTGGCTTTCGTCAGTCAAAGGTTCTTCATGGGACCGCAAGAAATTTTGTCAAGGGGCTGTCCATTAATTACGTAAGGCTCGAAAGGGGGGAGGGGCTTCAGCAAAAATCACGAAATATCACAAGGGGGGGGGGGGGGGTGTAGTAAGATATCACGTGTATTTATTTTTTCGTCAAACGCACGATTTTTAAACCGAAAGCGTGACCTTGACTCGCCCTTGAAAAAAAAACAACCTGCAACCTTTCTGTCTAGACATTCTTATCATGGTCCTTAATTTTCTAGAATAAAATTAGATTATACTACCTGTATTTAAAAAAATATTCTAAAATACACGTGATTTTAGGTGGGTGGGGGGTAGTCTTAAACCTCACCACGTATTACCAAGGGGGAGAGGGCGGGGGGGGTTAAGAAATGATAAAAAACATCACGTGATTATTAGACGGCCCCCAACCACAGAATAACTAATGGACACTATTGCCCTCCAAACTTCATTAAGAAGATGGTACATATAATGATGATGATGAAGCCCTGAGACACCTGGCTCTGAGAACAAAGCCGAGTCACCGACATTATCAAAAAGATCGCCCAACTCAAGTGGGAGTTGACACGTCGCTGGGAAAAGTGACTCATGGTGCAACCTTGTCGAGTGGAGACCTTGGGTTGAAAAGCTCCCACCTGAAAGACCTCAAATGCGCTGGTGAGACGACATTAAGAAAGCGGCTGGATCGAACTGGGTGCAAAAAGCACAAAGGCGAGATGCATGGTCGAAGAAGGCTAGAAAAAAAGATAGATGATAGATAGTTAGAATATTCTTTATTGTACACTAAAAACAAAAACACGGAAAATATAAAATATTACAATTTAAAAAGAAGTCGTACAATGGGCGGCCTTATCACTAAAAGCGATATTTTCCAGGCAACCAAGAGATGAAGACGATATACATCAGATACAGTTGAAGGCGTTAAGAAAGTGACTATGATTTAAACGAAATATATCTATATACCCACACACATGCATACAACATACACAAACATATCAAAAATAAATAATTAATAAATAGTGGAATTACAGGGTCCGGACCCGTGCTTCACCTAGGTTCTCCACCTGGGTGAAGCACGGGGACTTATATGGTCCCGTGCTCCAATAAGTATGATTCAAAAGATCTAAACAATTCTATAATATGAGTGAATTTACTCGTATATGCAGAATAATAGAAGTTATTTCACTGATAAGTAGTGATCCTTGACAAGCTTCTTGAAGGTTTGCAGCAACTTTGCACGTGTTAAGAGAAGGAGTTCATAATTTATACTGTTGCAGTCACCCGACCCGGAGGTCCCGGATTCAATTCCCAGGTAAGGCACAGGAGTGTTCCAAATCGCTCGGGTTTGTTATCACCCACCCGTGCTTAAATGAATAACCATAAATTGTAATGAATACTTGATTTCAATGATTTGACTTGATTTGATTTGACGACCTCCATAGTCGAGTGGTTAGGCCGGGTCTGGCGTCGCGCCATCTCTAAGGCCTGAGGTCCCGGGTTCAATTCACGGTCGGGTCAATTTGGAGAAAAACTGTTTTTCTAAATTGATTCGGGTTTGGGTGTTTTTCTATGTTTATGTATATTTATCCGTTGTCTTACCATATTAACTGGTTTCAAAAGAATACTCATCTTTGTCTAGATAATTGGTGTGAGCGTAAATAAATTAAATTAAATTAATTAAATCATTAATGATGGAGGCTTTTGCCCAGCAGTGGGATAGTGTGGGCTGTACTTTACTACTTTACAGCTCAAAAACTATTAAGGAATCTTTTTGGAGCTATAGGATAAAATGATTACTAGAAAAAAAAACATTGTGAATGCAAAATTTCAATAATAAAGATTTTATAAGCAATTACGACTTTATCGATTGTTAAATACTTGCAATAGTATTTCTTTCGAATGTGAGGGTAGACTTCACAGTGACGTAATACCGCTGGTTTGCAGCGTATCAACTACTAGAAAAAATTCAACAGTCTTCTGGGGTCTCGGTAGCTTAGCGGTTAGAGCAGTGGACCGGCAATCCAAAGGTCACGGGTTCGAATCCCGTTCGAGCTTTCCTGAGACTGGTTGTTTTTTTCTAGTAAACATTTTATCCTGTATCTATATAGCATTGTGAATGCAAAATTTCAATAATAATAGTAGATTGTTATACAAGGGGCTAAAATGACCCATTATATACGAGGTAGTTTTACTGCCGAGCTTTAGCGAGGGAGTAAATAGAAACCGAGTTATAATGGGTTTTTAGCGCCGTGTGTTACACTCTGCTTTTCACTACGAATGCGAGAAAATAAAACAATCCAATACAATATGAATTGGTTTATTTTATTAAAAATTAACCCGTTACTTGCTTTAACGACACCTAAAGGAAGAGAATAGTTGTTAGTATTATTTTGATGAGCCCATCGCCGCTCTATGCTGTTGGATAGTAGGTATGTGCAGTCTTTCCATCTCTTCCCTTTGGTGTCGTCAAAGGCGACTAACGGACTAATGACTGCACATAGATCTTACAGCATAGAGCGGGGATGTGCTCATCAAAATAATACTACCAACCCGTCTCGTCCCTTTGTTGTCATAAAAGGCGACTAACGGACTAAAGACTGCGCATACATCCAACAGCATAGAGCGGCGATGGGCTCATCAAAATAATATAACCAACCCTTCACTTTTCTTCGATGTCGTAAAAGGGGACTAACGGACTAAAGACTGCACATACATCCAACAGCATAGAGCGACGATGGGCTCATCAAAATAATACTACCAACCTCTCTCTTCTCTTCGGTGTCGTAAAAGGCGACTAATGGACAAATGACTGCTCATACATCCAACAGCATAGAGCGGCGATGGGCTTATCAAAATAATACTACCAACCCCTCTCTTCCCTTGAGTCTCGTAAAAGGCGACTAATGGACTAAAGACTGCACATACATACAACAGCATAGAGCGGCGATGGGCTCATCAAAATAATACTACCAACCCCTCTCTTCCCTTGGGTGTCGTAAAAGCGACTAACGGGCTAAAGGCTCACCACCTAAGCACATGTGCAGACTGTGCAGTTTTTCTTGCTGAAGCGTGGTCTGTGTTGTCCATAGATTCAAATGATTACTAATTTTACCATAACCTTTAATAATAACTATCTCAAAAAAGTTGTTGATCTAAGTAAACAGTAATAAGTCGAGTCTTTATTCATGATTATTCTACATAACACTAAATACTTTTTCGTTTTTGTAGGCTCATTGTCATGTGACAGACGAAAATTTAAAAAAAAATTACTTTTTCCCCTAGGGCAAGAAAAGCTATTTTAGCCCCGCTCTAGAACGCTACAATGACGGTCTTTTTGAGCAAGAGGAGTGAAAAGATCTTTATGGAGCTGTTGGTAAAGTTAATTTAAATAGTTTTTGTTACAAATCCTTTATTTTAGCCTGACAGAAATATCTTAGGGACTGGTTAAAATACAAACTACTTGGTTGTTCTTAACTTGGTGTAAGTGTAAGTTTGCGAATGTAGACTGGCGTTACTCGTAACTGGCCAAATTAGGTTTAGGAAGTCAGTTAAAGTTTGTTCTCAGTTTGTTTTTGCAGTTATTTTAAGTTGTTGCTCGCTCGTTCTTGTTTTAACTCTCACTTACTCCACAGTAATGAAGAGAATACTAATGGTTGGTTTAAGAATGGATTTTATAAAAACAGAGTTTTTAGTTCGACTATTTTTTCATACAGCAACCACAAGGGGCAACTTTGGCAGTTTTAACCAAAATTTATATATTTTTTTTATTTGATTATTTGCGTTAAAAACACTCAAATAAAGTCAAAGATAACGAAAGTTGAAAAAAAAACGCCTGAGGTAGACAATTTTTTTAACGTTTCGTTAACTTTGATTTTTTTTACATACCTAATATAATCACGACTATTATCCCCGAAGGGATAGTCAAAGACTAGGCAATGAAGACCGCACAAGCAGTCCTCCACCATACTTTTCACCAATAAGCGACTGCACATGTGCTCAGCGTGACAGGTGGTGAGCCCATCACCGCTCTATACTGTTGGATGTACCTAGTGCAGTCTTTAGCCTTTTAAGACACCCAGGGAAGAGAGGGGGTGGTAGTATTTTTCACCGCTTCACGACACGGTTCTTTTTGATATTTGATATTTGTGACTCTTTTACGTTAAAACTACGGAATGTATTTGGATGAAATTTGGCATACAGATAGTTTATAACCTGGATTAATACATAGGGTACTTTTTAACCCGACATTCCCACGGGAACGTATGGATGGATGTTTGTTACTATTTCACGTAAAAACTACTGAATGGATTTGGATGAAATTCGGCATACAGATAGTATATAACCTGGATTAACACATAGAATACTTTTTATCCCGATATTTTTACGGGAACGGGAACCACGCGGGTGAAACCACGAGCGGCCGCTTGTAAATAAATATTTTTTTATGAACTTAACAAAACATAGGTTTGCGGTCGTCAGTTCTTCTATGTGAGCTACTAAGACGAGACGAGATACACTCGAATGAGTGATAGAATTAACTGAAATCGCGGAAGGTCGTTGGTTCGATTCCCGCCTGAGGTAGTCGTCTTTTACAAGTATAAAAAGTGCAAATTTTTAAGATAAGATAAAATAAGATAAAATATTCTTTATTGTACACCAAATTAACAACAAAAGGACAAACACAAAGTAACATACAATTGGCGGCCTTATCGATAAAAAGCAATTTCTTCCAGGCAACCGTGTTGGACTGGATAGAAAGTGATATTGTAAAGGGCAGTTCGTGTTTCAATTTAAATTAATTAGAATTAAATAAATAAATAAAAATAAATAAACATGCTTCATTTTATCAATACCATATACATATATAGTTACATAAACAAATACTTATAGTGTTATAACATTTTAAACTTTTTTAATTTTTATTTACGATATAATAAAAATAATTAAATAGGTACATAAAAACCAAAGTGTTTAGAAACAATGGTGGTAATACTAGAATAATAAAGATTCTAATTATCTGACTGGAAATGTCCTTATCATAATACCTCTCTCGGGTATCAAAGGAGGTTAAAAACATCGGTAAACTAGTACAACGACCACTTCCCGTATCCCGAAACGGTAATGGTAATGAAAAGGCATTTAACAATCCTAACTTCTTACTTTTTAGGCTAAACAAGCATTTATTTCCAAGCAAATAAGCCTCATGTTGCCGCATACATAAGATTGCCGACACAACGAATTTCCTTTAGCCGAATCTTCATTTGAAATGGAGCATAATGCCTATTGTTTAAGAGTTGGTTTTTTGACGGCAGCCAATGCGTGTGGACTCATCTGCATAGTTAAGGAATGCGCAAGAATTAGAGCAGATCCTGTTTACTGGCATCCCATCCCACTCTTCAATATTTTCACGCAATACGTAACGATTGTGGTCACAATAAGAAGGTTAGTGAATGGATTCAAATTGGAATGTCAAGCTGAAAAAAAAATCAATGAAAAGGTTTAAAAAAACTTTTTCTCGTTATAGTAGAATAATAATGAATTAAGCTTTAACTGGGTGGATGGCTATCCTTAAATCAGTTCGGTAATCCTTTTTTGTTTGTTATAATTTGGATACTGAAATAGTTTTTGACGTTAGTGTTAAAATAAGTGCCTATGAACTCTTCTTTTGTATTAATGATTTCAATTTGACTTTGTTCTTGTATCGACTTGCTTGACCTTCATTTCACCTGAAGATGGTAAGAGACATGAAAGTAGATGATAGCTCTCTTTCACTACTGAGGGAATGGTCATCTTTTCTTTCAATATCGGAAATTATAACTGTGCTTACAACATTATGTATCGACTTTGCTTGACCTTCATTTCACGTGAAGATGGTAAGAGACATGAAAGTAGATGAAAGCTCACTTTCACTACTAAGGAAATGGCCATCTTTTCTTTCGATATCGGAAATTATAACTGTGCTTCTAACATTATTTTTATAAAAACTTACTTAGCTAAAATGGTATTTGATTAAGGTTACAGTAAACCAACCCCAGTGTGGCGTGGCGTGGAATTTTCACAGAAATATATTAAGTAGGTAAATGTAGGGAACATAAGTAGAGTATCTACCACGTACCTACTTTCATTACAAACTTTAAACCAGGGTTGGCTGAAATCATTGATATAAATTAATTTAAAAATGAAAAAACAATAAATGAGTATACTTAGTAGTTACTAACAATAAAATACTGTCAAAAGGCTTACACAGAATTAGCAGTCACAAAAATAAAATAAAAAAAATACTTTCATGCATACCTACTTGTAATTTGTCTTCAACAGTAGCAAAACAAATCAGAAATCAGTCTTGTAAAGTTGGATACTAACAATAATTGGTCAAGATTTATCTATATTAATTTTTAAAGAAATTTAAAATAATCAAAAAATTTTAAAAATATTAATTTTATTTTAATAATTTTGAAAGTTTTTGTGTCATACTTACAGCTACAAATCTAAATAAATAAAAATAAAAAAAACAATAAAAATCAAAAAAATCATGATGTTTTTTATTTTAAAAAATTATGATTTTTTTCAACCCTGCTTTAAACTAATTTGCTTTGTTTTCATAGTTACGTAATGTTATTGTAAAAATTTGTAACGAGTATAGTAATTCACTTTCCGACAACGAGAACCCACCAGCACAGACTTTGTAATGTACGCCGATTTATCATGCTTTATATTTTTGCTCGGACAATGCGAATTCCCGCAAACTTCACGTTATCTAAGTGAGTGATAAATGTTTGGACCCCTCTGCATTCGCTACGGGAGCAGAACGAATATTCCTATGTTCGGAGCTAGGATGAATGCAGAGAGATGTGTTTAAAATATGAATACCAAAGGCTTAGAATAATAACGCTATAGAAACCAAGTCCGCGCGCCTATTTTGAAGCACCTTAATCGGAGCCAGAAATGGCTCCAAAAGCCGGACCGCTCCGTAGTGTTCAATGTCAATGCGAGCCGAACGTCTCGCGAAAACAAAAAAAATATGACGGTTTGTGCAGTTAAATTGTGTCACAACACATCTGAAAAACAAAAGAAGTGTAATAACATCACTTTTCACAGGTAAGCGTTCAGTATTTCATAGTATCTTGTAGTTAACTAAGTCAAAATATAAACGTACGCAGTGTGATTCTCTAAGTCCTAATCTTGGTAGCAGCGGCTGCCGCAGCGCGAGGATTGACTCTGTCTCTTTCATATTCATAGAATTGGAAAGAGACAGCAGACCACAGCCATGCGCGCAGCGTCATCGGTTTATTGCTTCATTTTTGACAGAGCGCTTGTATGAAGACTATCTTTCTATAGCGTTATTATTCTAAGAACAAAGGCTTATGTTGTTGTTAATAAACTGGGTATAACAAGTATGAATAAATACCCATTTCATAGTTACGGAATAGTTAATTTTTTTGCATTAATATATAGCTCAAATAAACGCGAAGACTTAGAGCATTAATAATTCTCTACGCGCGAAAATGACGAAAAATCGCAAACTGAATTTTTTACTTAATCCTACTAATATTATAAACGCGAAAGTTTGTAAGTATGGATGGATGTTTGTTACTCTTTCACGTAAAAACTTCTGAATGGATTTGGATGAAATTCGGCAAACAGATAGTTAATAACCTGGATTAACACATAGGCTTTGACTATATACATGTCTAGACGGAGCATCGCGGTACAAACACTTCTCAAAATCCGCCCGGTTTTTGTATTGAATTTGAAGTGTGCGTGACAGCCGCGTATCTGACACTAGCGCGAATGGTTGCCAGAGAATGCCTAATTTCCGATAAAGTAGGGAAAAATCATTTATGCACAATATAATTTTAAAATTATTCATAACATAACATAACTTTTTAAATTAGGTATGTCTATCGTATATGTAGGTATAACGCATAAAAGAAGCTGGTGTGTTTAGAAAAAATGGATGATTGAAGGCGTACAATAAAATAATGCGCTAATGGAAGCCTGCGTGCTTGTGATATTTTTGTAATAGGGACGAAATAGAAGCAACAGGCAGGATAATTTACATTTAATACTTAATCAAAATTGATTTTTTTAATTAGAAATTTTAATATTTTAAATTAAAATCAAAACAATTAATGGCGTGCTCTTTGTATTTGTTTCTTAAATAACTTTCGTTTGAATGTTACATCATTTTTCATGTTCTCTAATTTCTTATTATGTTGACATCGACAACGACTTCTTTCTACCGGATCAGTTGGAAATCTGAAAATTAAAATGTTTGCTATGTAGTCGAACAGTTGTAAAGGTTACATAATGTGATGACTGCTCATCAATATCCGTGTCCAATAGTTTACCTACATGAGACGAGAAATATTGACCTTTTAGGGGCACAAACATACACCCATGCACTTTCTCTAACATCGTCATCATCATCATCAACCTATAAACGTCCCACTGCTGTGCGCAGGCTTCCCACGTGGAGATAGCACGTGGGAATATTGGGCCATAACCTGCTGGCCCAATGCGTGTTGGTGGGTTTTAACAACTGTCATCTTACGACAACAAACGGAACCAACGGCTTAACGTGCCTTTCGAAGCACGGAGGAGCTCGAGATGTTTTAAATTTGGTCACCCATCCAATGACCCGGCATTGCGAAAGTTGCTTAGCGGGCAAGATCGCAAGCCGAACGTGCTAGCCGATGCGCCATCGAGCTCTGAAGCATACATACTACCATCCCCTACATACATATACTTAAACACACACAGTTCTTGCATAAATACTTACGTACATTCCATTTCAAACATAATAATTTTTTATTCGTTTCGAATATCGATACGATACCATACCACAATAACAATTTATAATAATAGTATTATAAAATATTACAATAGGTATTATATTTTTTCTTGTTTTAGAATGGAACCTATAATCCAGCCAAATTTGATGAAGAATGTTTGTAAACAGATTACTGTTATTCCAAGTTGCAGTAGGATTTTACTTTTTTTTGAGAGACATTCACAAGAAAACAGTTAACTATTGTGTCTTTCTTTCAAAAAATCCTAGTGAAACTAGACATTTGCACAAACTACATTAATATGTTTACAAACATTCGGCATCGAATAGGAACCGTGAAATTTATTCACGGTCTTATAAATCAGACATCAGTTTAAAAACAAGAAAAACTTTGAAAGCGTTCTAATAATAATTATATTTAATGTATTTACTTTATTTACAACAAGACCATGTATAAATACTAACTTACAAGACTGAGTATTTTTTATCATAAGTACTTATTATATTTAAACCTCCTTTTATATTCTGCCACCAATAATGGGAATTCTACATTTTGATACCAGCAACACTACGCTTACATGGCCGTTATTATTGTTAAACTTTAAAATATCATTAAAATTTATCGATACTTACAGATGAAAGGTGACTTTCCTTTTCGAAAAAACTTTTCTTTTGTAGTTTCGACAGAATTTCACTGAGCAAACGGTCATTTTGCGAACAATTTCACCGAAACGCTAGAGGTACACACTGCTGCTGCAATGACACTGACCGCCAGGATTGCGCGGTAGGCCAATTTTGGCCTATAAATTTTTCTACGTTTTTTTAAGGCCAGGCTCTATCTAGACATGTATATAATCAAAGCACATAGGATACTTTTTATCCCGATATTCCCACGGGAACCACATGGGTGAAACCGCGAGAAGCCGCTAGTAAGTAATATGGTAACTATTTACTCTGAAATCAATTACAAATGTATTACATCATCATATCAAATAATCACGACTATTACCCTAGAAGACTAAAGTAATGAGAACTGCAACAGCAGTCATCTACCATAGTCCACTTTTCACCAAATAGCGACTGCACATGTGCTCAGCGTTGTTGGATATACAGGGTCAGTTTTGGACCCCCCGCCAAAATTTTTCGCGTGATCCTATAACAGCAGTACAGCTAAATAATCAAATAAAATAACATATTTTTTTGTCACATTTTTGTCTCAATTCTTTCTTACGAAAATTAAAATCATTGTCCGGCAACGCGTCTGCGATTCCTCTGGTTTTGCGGGTGTCCATGGGCGGCGGTGATTACTTTCCATCAGGTGATCCGCTTGCTCGTTTGCCTCCTTCTGCATAAAAAAAAACCTAGCGCGCGGCCGCCTCGTTTTCAAAGCGCATGCGCGTGACCGCTATTTATTCCCCCTTCCACCAATGACGGCGCTCCGTTCGCTTGGACCGCGAGGGTGAGCGCACGCACGTAGAAATATAGGATTTAAAAAGCAGCCAATAAATTATATTTAAAAATAGAAAAAAAATATTATATTTACGTCAAATATTTTATTATTACATTTTATACCCCATATTTATTTTTGGCGGGGGGTCCAAAATTGACCCTGTATGTGCAGCCTTTAGCCCGTTAGTCGCCTTTTACGACACCCATGAGAGGGGGGTGGTAGTATTCTTTCACCGCTGCGCGACACGGTTATGGATTACATTAATGGGGTAAAAGAAATATTTATTAAAAATATGCGAAAAAGAATTATACCTAGGTACTTACATTTTCAATTTATTTTCCACATAAGCTTTCATTCAGAAGTCGGTTCATGCAGGTGGGATAATCGTTATATCTAATTAGTTAGCAAATTAATTGCACTTTAATGTTTGTTAGTTTGTTAATATCTTTATCAAGCATACAAGAATGACATTGCTTAATTAATAATAAATAATAGAACCTACTAAACTTCAATAAGCCGTGTCGCGTATCGGTGTAAGAATACTACCCACCCCCTCTCTTCCTTTGGGTGTCGTAAAAGGCGACTAACGGACTAAAGACTGCACGTTTACATCCAACAGCATAGAGCGGCGATGGGCTCACCACCTGTCACGCTGAGCACATGTGCAGTCACTGTTAGGTGAAGAGTGGATTAGGTAGAGGACTGATAAAATGTTTACTAGAAAAAAATCAACCAGTCTCAGGAAGCTCGAGTGGGATTCGAACCCACGACCTTTGGATTGCTTTCTAGTAAACATTTTATCCTATATCTATATAGCATTGTGAATGCAAAATTTCAACAATGAAGGTAGAGGACTGCTTCTGCTGTCCCCATTCCCTAGCCTTCGCTAGTCTCTGACTAACCCTTCGGGGATAATAGTCGTGATTATATTTACTATGTATGTTTGTACTAAACTCTAGTTATTATAAACATAACTTAAATATAAAACAGAACAAAACTAAAAATTCCAATACGGGCACAAAAGTACAGGCAAGCGTTATTATGCGGTATAAACTTATTGCGTATTCAGTAGTTATTTTATTTCTCTCTTTTACTATAAAGTCTCTTTTACTAAAGCACTTGATGCTGTTGTGTTTCGTCCGGCCAGTGAGGGTTCCTGAGGCCCTTCTCCCTCCCCCCTCACAATTCCTATTCCTTTCTAAAACCTATTCCTTCCTTAAAGGCCGGCAACGCATCTGCGATTCCTTTGGTGTTGCGGGTGTCCATGGGTGGCGGAGATTACTCTCCATCAGGTGACCCGCCTGCTCGTTTGCCTCCTTCTATTATAAAAAAAAAATAAAAAAAATATGGTTTCCGGGCCTAACAATGTAATTGTGTCGTCTAGTATCAAAAGCCGCCAGATCCACTTTTATTCAAAAAAAAGTTATAATGCTCTATGGCTTATTTTCCTTGAAATCTTTGCTTCCTATTAGTAAATTCGTATCAAACTCCGCTAGATCGTTAGCAAATTGAGATCGAAATCTGTATTTATTATCAAATCCCGCCAGATCCTTTACCACTGAGGTTCATTCCCCGCTAGATCCAAATAGACCAATCGAAACGCAGGATTTTGACGGGCAACTGTCATGGCGTCCTTGGCGTCTATATGTCTATGTCTGTCTATGGCGTCCATACATTTTTATGTGAATTTCGTGCTGCATTTTTATTGAATTTAATGGTAAATAATGGATTTGTTAAAAAAAAATTGAAAAAGTTCCGCCTAATTAGGCAAAGAAGCGCGACGTGAACAAAGAAAACTGGAAAAGAGAAAGGAAACGTCTAGAAATGCGAGTCACAATGTCATTGAAATTGGTATACAATGACATACAGACTGTTACAAAAATGTCTGTTTTACACAAATACTTTTATTAATAATTCCTTATGGACTATTTTCAACGACAATCATTAGTTTTGTATTTTTCGTTTTTATTTTAGTTTCAAGCCACCCTTTATAACATTCTGTATATTAAGAAAGTGAATGTCAAAATCCGCTACATCCATTGAGCTTAGTAAGAAAGTCCGCCAGATCCATAACTCAATATCAATATCCGCTACATCCATTTTATTATCTCTATTTAGTTGTATAATTCAAAATCTAAAAACAATTTATCTTGATAAGTCCCAGAATCATTTAAAGTAATTTTACTTTAAATTACTTAGAATGATATTGTATTTGTAACTGTAACAAATAAAAAAGCCGTTTATTGTAAAATTGACCTTTCTGGATATGGCGGATTTTGATACTAGACGACACAATTATGAATGCCGATTTATTTTAGAACTACTATAGGTACGCCTGTGTCAAACATTTCGTTTACTAACATTAAATGTTTATTTGTAAGTTCAAGCAGGCGCGAAGTCTCAGTGATTTGTCTCTGTCGAACATGTACAGTCGCGAACATCATATTCTAGCCAAAATTCTTTTTTTCACCAAAGATCCCAATGGCTCGACGTGATACTGGGGAGGGAGACCTGTGTAGGCCCCAGTAAGATAAGATAAGTACCAATTATGTTTGTAAAAAAACAATTCACTTCTTTTTGTGCATATATTTAGTGTCATTCGGATTTTTACTGTTTCTCAAACGAGATTTAAGAGAAAACTACTTACAATGGCTTTGTTTGATCATATAAACTAAACAATGGTGTCTTTATTTTAGCTTTGAAGATCTCAATATCTTTATCAAGTTAGAGAACTTATTACTCTTCGTAATCATCGTTCTTCCTAATAATGTGCACATCAAAAAAATCATTATGGTTTTAGTTATCGAACATGGTATGATTCTTTATAGTTTCAAACAGTGACTTCCAAGTAATAATAACTTCTACATGTCGATATTTGTTTACGTATTTTTTTTATGTCTTGGAATGTTTATTTTTGTAATTTTTGTTATAGCTTTTCGTAATTAACTGTTAATTTATTAAAATACTTCGTTTTCTAAGCATTCCGTACGTATATTAAGTTTTATTATAGCCTGAGTAGTTGTTTAGTTCTAAGCTTTTCTGTCAGCTCAGTCAGGGTTCGTAGTCTTCTGTACACTCTTCTAGCAGGTCGGGAAACAGCTGGACGTTTGCAGCCATGTTTTTTTTTATTAATGGACGCATTAGTGGGTAAAGGAAAACGTTTCGATATTTCTTAACATTATAATAATTCTATGAACGTACTACAGCTGATGTCTCAAATTAACAACGCACACCATAAAGAGATCGTGAGATAAACCATTATAGCGTCATAGTCAATGAGCTACGGTCGTATGGTTGCACCTATATTTGCTCCGTGGTTGCACCTGTAAAAAAGTCATCTAAAACACGAAAAAAATCATGACATTTAAACTTAGTCATCTATCCAGTGAACCGGCGGCGGCGTTGCAAAAGAATTGTATTGAACGATCCGCCCATACGGTACCTACCTATCTATACGTTAGCTATTTTATTCACTTTCGGTTAAAAATTGAAGTTCTTGACTGTACTTCCGGCGCCGCTTAGATATTCTCAAGACATAGTCGATATATTATGAGAAGTAATGGCGCTAGATTATAGGGGAAATTGCGATGGCGTATATTGCAATGTTAAGTTATCAGCTGAACTAGTTTAGGGTAGTGAACTAGCTTATCGGATTTTTGAACTTAGTAAATATATAACATTGAATCGTATTTTTTAAAGTACGTGAACTGTGGCAGAGAACTGATTTATTTTGAGACTGACTTACCCATCGGAGATTACAGTCGTGTATATAAGGCGACTGCTAGAAACCACAAGAAACTCAAAGGGCTGGTCAGGTCAAGTGTTTTAGATATGACAAAAATGTCAAAAAAGAAATTCGATCTTTTTTCATTTTTAATTAAATAATTCATTTTGTGAATTTTAATTGGATAGTTTTCGAGTATCTAATTTATTTTAAAGCAATAACATAAGAAAAATAAAATGAAAGACAATTAAAAATAACGATTATTTACAAAGCGCGGGCAGCGGCCGGCCGTTGACCCACCCGTCTGTTGACCCGTCCGCGTCAGCTGGGCGATAAGTACGTTAGTCTGCAATCTTTTTTGTCGTTTTTGTCATGCCTAAAACACTTGACCTGACCAGTCCTTGAAGTTTCTTGCGGTTTCTAGCAGTCGCCTTATATAATAATGTACCTACTTCTTTTAAATGCGACGCGACGGCCGCACAGTTTGACATCAGAATTGGTAACGAATGCACTATACTTAGAATGTGACGTCCGTTAAGGGCACTTAAAATATCCTTGAATAATGGACGGCGGCGGCGGCGGCGTCTGGTGGCTACCGTCGTCATACTATTCTTTTTGTAATGTGAGTCGTTATAAACGTTTCTACCGAGCTTCTGTTTAATAACAAATGAATAAAATAAAAATAAATTAAATTAAATTTGATCCCTTCACGGATCAATGTTGAAGGGGTCTTTGTATATAGGTAGTCCTTGAACGGGTCCTTGGTGAAAGTCCATCGCGCTGGCGGCGCGTGTCTCACAAACGGGTGAGTGAGAGAGGTGCGATAGTCGGCTTAAAAAAAAATAAAAAAAATAAAAAAATATAATTTTATTTCAGACTGTGTCCATATAAGTAGGTAGTTGATTGACAAAATTCATAACTAAAAAATAATTATTAATTAAATACATATACCAATAAAAATACAAGAATAATACTAAATTAAAATTATAAAATTAAAATCATAAACAATTATAAAAATTAAAATCAAAATACAAACACAATATTACAAAAAACAAATTAAATTAAAATCAAAACAAAATGAAATAAAATAAAAATAAAATTCCTAGTAGATAAGCATAAACTAAACTAACAATTAGGGTAGGTAACGACCCCCCGTGGGCACACCGGGCACCTGCACATGCGCCTGCACCCAGTGCCTCTGCAGCGGACGGCTTAGGGGAGAGAGTCCAAGAGGGAACTATTTGGCAAACAGTTTGGCATATAGCTTCTTCTTCATCAGCCTAATTCCAGTTAAATCTTTTTAAATACACAAATAACTTTCCAATTTCAAAACCTATTATCTCCCCTTAGACACCCAGATCTAAAACCATTTTAGAAAATATTGTTATTTCTAAATTGCCTCGACCGGGACTTGAACCCTCCCAATTAAGACCTCAGAGATTCCGACGACGCCAGGACCGGCGTGCTATACCCACTTGACCACGGAGGTCATCACTATAAGATCTTTTCAAATCAGTGGGCAAAGAGGCACAATAACTTGCAGGCATCATGCATACAAAACATTATGGTGTTGCAAACGTCAATAGGCTGCGACGATCAATTCCCGTCGCGTCGTGCGGGTTATTAAAAACTAGTTAGTGGGGTGAATAAAAAAATAGGCCATCATATAAACGGTTGGCAAAATACAAAATGGCGGCGCGGCGGAAGAGTGGCGCCGACTTGCAACGGTAAGTAAAACACAAAATGTTGATGTTTTGGTCAGGCGGAAAAAGCTGGAAAAAGGTAGTCGGTAAGCAAACATTGTAAGTTAAATAATACAATTTTTACAATCATACTTGTTTATTTGCATGTTAGTATGTATGTACACACGGCGTCAGATCAACCTACCCAAAACTGTCAAATTTCTACAATCAATTTTGAACTTTATTGTTTAGTTCTAAGGATCAATATTCATTGGATAAATTTGACAGTTTAGGGTAGGTTGATCTGACGCCGTGTGTACATACCTACTAACTTGAAAATAAACAAGTTATGTCCGATTCCCGAAGGGAAAGCTGAGACTACAGCTGGCCATTTGCTAATGTCATGACAAATGACATGACATATTATGAGGGAAAACTGATTCATTTGGTGAGGCAATGCCACAGTCATAGAATAATAACTATAAAGCATAGAAGGAGTCCAAATGAGACTTGTATAGTTGTCCTATGTTTTCAAATGGGCCATAAACATTGAAAGAAAAGAGACAAAATAAGTTGCCAAACCGTCAAATGTCTAGCGAAAAAAAAACGGGCACCATTTATGAAACAAAATTCAAAAGCGACTTAAAAATGTAATTCGGATGGTGACCAAACGGAGTGCCCACTCAAATGTCATAGCACTTCTTCTATGCTTTAGTTATTATTCTGATGCCACAGTATAGAAGAAAGAGGTTTCTTATACCACAGAACAGAAGAAAGAGGTTTCTACTGTTCTGTGGGCAATTCTCACTAATTGTAGCGATACGATGACTTGATTTCAATGAAGAAGGCTTTTGGCCTCCCAGTAAGGCTGTTTATTACTACAGATATATCTAGTATACCTATTATATTATTTCTAAGTGTTTTATATACCTATATAATAAAAACTGTGGTAATATCTGGAGACAACGTCAAAAGTCTCCAAAGTTAACTCACTATTAATATTATACTAGACCGCGGCAGTTTCTTCGCGCTGAATAATTTAAACTACTCCTTCGCGGGTTTGAGGTGTGAACTACAATGGCATTGGAAAAAGACGAATGGCCTTAACTGGGATTCGAACCCGCTGACCACGACGACCTTTTAAAGTTAGGACGTTGAAGTCACTACCAAACGTTGGTTTTCTTTCTTTAATTCTTTTTTCACGTAAACATTTCAAAAACCAAGTGTTGTGGCGGCTCAATAAAAATACCTCTAATAATATAATCGATGCCTTGGGTGTCGTAAAAGGCGACTAACGGACTAACATATATCCAACTAAAACAATATTGTAGACATTACGTTTGACTTTCCCACTAAGAAGTCCCATTTTACCTTTTTCTTTTCCGGGTTTTCTTGGTGTCTTTGTAGATATTTGAGCGGGATAATCTGCCTATACTATTTTTTCTTTCTTTTATTGTAACATGTTATTCTGCGTGAAGAATTCAATATAAAAAACGAGAGAAGCGTGTTTCTGATCGAAAAGCGTAAGACAAAGTATAAATATAATATGAGAAAAAGCCGTACATTTCGTATTTGACTGATTATTCGTTTCCGATATAAGGTTTTTATAACGTCATGTTATTTGAATATTTTGTGTTGTACTACCTCTTGTGAGCGGAAACGGAATAGGATATTTGTGTAAGCCGTGAAATTGTGGAGACTTATTGGAAATGTTGCGCAGCCATAATAAAAAATAATATTTTTGTACCTATTTTGGCAAAAACTTCATTTGCATTCTAAAGCGAAATATCGGATATATTGGAAATATTACTTATCGAACGACTGTCGTACCTTTTTGTTGGCATAGCCGATAGCTTTAGGTTACAATAGTGCAAATGAAGCAACTTTCGCAAAACCTGTTTCAAGATGGGTGACCAAATAAAAATTTGGCTTTAAGTCATAATAATTAAGCCGTTAGTAAGAATTTTATCGGCACATTTAGACTGGAGTGATAGGTTATGACCAGATCTCATGTGCTGGGTGTAGTATTTGGGCAAGAATGATCCCAGAAGTGGGCAATATCTGATGATGACGATGAAGAACATTACGAAAGATCTCTTAGCACCTGATTCTGAGCTCCATTTCGAAAAAGAAATGTTATTTTAAAGGTAGTGTTGCTCGTTATAATAAATTGGTACTCATTAGTTTAAGTAAGTTGTATTTATTTTTAATCAACTGCGTCAAGCAACCATTTTAATAAACTCGTAATAACATGTGCCCACATATGTAGGTTTTGTATGAGTTTTTGCCTCCGCCCCGTCTTCAAAAGTGCACGAACGAAAGCACTTAGCCATTGTATTCGTAAGGTGACCCGCGTGGTCGTGGAAAATTAATGTTTTGCTTCCATCACCGCTCGATAAGGCCGCCCTAGTTCTTATTGGTCTTGCTAAAAACGGTTTGAAAGTCATGTCTATACTTTCTTACACGTTAAATATTTAATCCAATAAACCTGTCTGCACCTTCCCTTGGGTGTCGTAAAAGGAGACTGACGGACTAAAGACTGCACATACATCCAACAGCATAGAACAGCGATGGACTCACCACCTGTCACGCTGAGCACATGTGCAATCGTTGTTGTATTTGGTGAAAAGTGGACTATGGTAGTGGACGGCTTTTGCTGTCCACATTGCCTAGTCTCTGACTAACCCTTCGGGGATAATAGTCGTGTTTATATGTATACTAGCGGCCGCTCGCGGTTTCACCCGCGTGGTTCCCGTTCCCGTGTTCCCGTGAGAATATCGGGATAAAAAGTATCCTATGTGTTAATCCAGGTTATAAACTATCTGTATGCCGAATTTCATCCAAATCCATTTAGTAGTTTTTACGTGAAAGAGTAACAAACATACACACTCACAAACTTTCGCCTTTATAATATTAGTGTGATATGAAATAATACAATCTTATATAATATAAGTATACACGCATATTAAAACGCCCGCCATGCGCCGTGTCGCGAAGCGCCTATAGAATATAACTAGCGGCCACTCGCGGTTTCACCCGCGTGGAACCCGTTCCCGTGGGAATATCGGGATAAAAAGTATCCTATGTGTTAATCCAGGTTATAAACTATCTGCATGCCGAATTTCATCCAAATCCATTCTGTAGTTTTCACGTGAAAGAGTAACAAACATCCATCCATACTTACAAACTTTTGCGTTTATAATATTAGTAGGATAATATTATGGTAGGTAGCTAGTAGCCATACCAACCCAATCTATTCCCTTGGATGTCGTAAAAGAAGATTAATTCACTAACCACTCACTCGTGACACTTTTCTATTTTTTTTATTATTAGATATATTTGTTCCGTGAAGGAACAGGCTAAGATCAGAGACCATACTGCCTAGTCATTAGTTTTTTTTATTTTTTTTTTCCCTAGATGATAATGAGTGGTGATTAAGATGATGAATGATAAATGATATTCCCCCAAACCTCTTGAGTCCTCAGTAAAGATGTGGCTTTACCAAGATCTCACGCGGACTTCTTATGAGAAAAAGATGTTGCACTGTTTTGTTTCATTTGCCAACACTCATGCACGTTCACAAACACTTAACGTTTAATAATCCACTATTATTTCACATTAATGTTCGAAAAAACACAAATTTTAGAAAATAAAACAAAACTGCAGAGATGACGCTTCACTTTCCCGCCAAGAAGTCTCGACACTTTTTTAGCAAAAAAATTGGCGCAACTGTCAACGTCACATTTGACAGAATCGAGCATAGACTTTGCGATATTTTGCTATCACGATCTCGTATTTGGTCCGAGATCACGATGCATAAAATGTACCACAGAACCGAAATAATCAAACTTGTTCATACTCACAGACATATATTACATATAATATATGTCTGTGTTCATACTAAAGTAGTCTGAAGTCTATGAAAACATGGTACAAAGTCAAGTGTGTTTTTGTAGGTGCGGTCTCATGCGACCACTTGGGGTTTGAGGGGCTAAATACCTACTGCACATGCCGCCTGCATAGAGCCGCGATGTGCTCACCCACCACATATCACGCTGAGCACATGTGTAGTTGTTATTTTTTGAAAGGCTGACTGTAGCTTTTGCTGTCATTAATGCTTAGTCTCTGACAAACCCTTCGGGGTTTAACAGTCATGATTATATGAACGTATATATTAGTTTTTAAGATCATAATTAATAATGATATGCTTTGTATTTAGAATGGTTTTTCTTTACTTTGATTGTATCTCGGATCCTTCTCGGATCGCAGGTTTTCTTATAACTCCCGTCAATTTGTTCCTGTTGACTTAACTTTGGCTACCACAGAGAGGAGAATTAATTACTTGCATTCCCTTAGACTTTCGGTTTTAATCAAGTAGGGTCAGAATGTTAATAAACATTTCATTTATACGAGAACATAGCGGTGGACTCGGAAAACATCTGAAATTAGGTTACACCGGGTCAAAGTACCCCACTTTGGCGTAATGGCCCCAGAATGTTGCAACTGAGTATTAATTTTACTGGTAGTAGAAGATTTCTGTGTGTCACATTTGTTTTTATGATGGACTAGCGGATTTTGCGTGCCTTCTTTTGCGTGCAAATCCTGTAATGATTATATTATAGATTCATGTCAGAATGGCTGGACGTTAGGAGCCATATTGTATAATATACGGTCTTGGACTGCTAAGTGGATAAGAATACAATCTCAATTTACGACTTTTTCCGTGTATTTTAAAAACATTTTCTTTATTTTTTTCTGTGTTGTAGTTCTCCTAATAATTGAGCTCCGAGAAATATTTCTAGTAGTTTTAATGTAATATTTCCTAAGGAGATTTTCATTCAAACTTCGAAATCCTACGCCGATAGTTTTAGTTAAGTAAAATAAAGTTACTCTTTCTTAGGTACTTTTAGTTGTATTTTCATTTCCTTATAAAGTACTTGGGTACTACATACTCGTGCGGAGGCCTATAAGTATATTTTTCTGGGATACCATTAAAGGCGTAAGGAATTCTTCCAGAATGGAATGGTCCAACGCAAAGGTCGTGGTGTATAAGTATTTCGGCTGATAGGACGTGGTGTTACAAAATGTTGGGTCCCATTGTTAGCGAAAAGTAAAACAATAAATAAGGAAATACTTGCAAATAACTGTAGGTAGTTAGGTAAGTACCTCATCATCATATAAGTATATGAACTGTTACATTCTAATGATAAATATTCAGGAAACTTTATACCCCTCAGACCCCAAGCGGTCGCATGAGACCGCACCTACTAAAACACACTTGACTTTGTACCGTGTTTTCATAGACTTACAGACTACTTTAGTATAAACAAGTTTGGTTATTTCGGTTCTGTGGTTCATCTTATGTATTGTTATCGCAAAATATCGCATAGTCTGTGTTCGATTCTGTCAAATTTGACGTTGACAGTTAGTGTCAAAAAAGTGTAAAAAAAACCAAGAATGAGGGGTTAAGCTGACATTATTATTATAATAAAGTAACCTTAACCTCAAGTTTATCTTATAGACTTTTTTATTTTCCATGCGTGTACGTGGCTGCTTCCAGTTTTTTGATGTAAAGTATTATTATTATTTTTATAAAAAAAGGGGGCAAACGAGCAGGCGGGTCATCTGATAGAGAGCAATCACCGCCGCCCGTGGACGGGGTCCATGGGCGACGGCGGTGATTGCTTGCAAAACCTGAGAAGTCGCAGATGCGTTGCCGACCTGAAAGGAATAGGGTTAATGAAGAAATAGGAGGTGTGAGGGAGGGGCCTCCGGAACTCTCACTGGCCGGACGAAACACAACAGCACCAAGTGCCATTATTTTACGCCGGATATTCGTGAGAGGGTGATATTACCCCAGGCGATCAGCGGCATCATTTAGGCAAAAACGCCATGTCTCACCAAAAAAAACTGTTCGCCGTGTATTTTCAATATAGCGTAAGCTCTCACAATAATGTATCGTAAGTACCTACATTATATTAGGGATACCCTAATGTGGAATTTAATTAAATGTAGTTCATAATTTGGAGGTTTTTGGTAACTTAAAAGAGTCAGGATGCTGTGAAATGGTTGAGCTTTATAGGTTTATTTTGGAATGAGAGATCTAGTCTTTGTCAAGTAGTTTTTGTTTTTAATATTTATTCTTCATCACAACACTCTTGGCAGAGTGGTCGTGGTCGTCACTTCAGCAGTAATACCCGCCTTACTACACGTTGATATTCTTTTCTGGTATATAGCCGCCTTCCTAGCACACATATACAAGTTGTTATCCCACAGCTACGGTCCTGGTTAGAACCAGGTCCATCCTGTTCTTCGGTGACCTTTGGTTATTCTACGGTGTCTTCCAAATTTTTCAGTCAAATTATATATTTTTTTCCAATAGGCCGGTAGTCGCTTACAGTGGCACCCAACCATAATCCCGACCCGTTTAATCGGGGGCACGTAAGACGGTCCCCGGGGCACCGCGATATCACGCTGTTTAGCCCGTCTATTAAGGCTTATTCCTCTAATGTGATAAAGAGCTTCGGTTTAATTGTGACAGACATTTTAAGGGCACGTTCATAATTCAGTTTAGTGTTGCAGTTGTGCGATTCTTATTCAATAGTTTTATCTGTGGTGTACAATAAAAAAACTTTTTACCTTTTATTTTTATGTTTACTAAGATACAAGTTCCGTTTTCATTCGGGTATTCGTTTTCATTGATCTATAGAACTCGAACAAGGAAAACTGATCTTATGTACTATCACACGCCATGATGACGCAAGAACTTTTGTTGCGGTATTCCGAATACTTATTATGTCTTATTACGATAAAATTTGACAGTTCAAGTACTGCCGATGTCAATTTGTCGACGTCTAATGTCACTTTATCGATCGATAAAAGATCCGTGCTCGCACTGCTGATCAGACTAATATATAATTTCTTTAAAATGTGATTGATCCACAAAGAGTTAATTAATTTTAATTACAATTTACGTTAGCTCTCACTGTCCCACTTGTTGGGCAAAGGCCTCCCTTAATTTCTTCCACTGATTTCAGTCCTGGCGTGATTGCGTGTCCAACTTTGGTGAAAAACATCAAGTTCGTCTCGAAGAACAAAATACGTTATCAATTTTTTTACGTAATCAAGATTCAGTTCGCGTTATCAAAGAAAATTGTACAATGTCCTGTTCATTTTTATTTTTATATTATAGATGGGCTTGCTCTTGGCCACATTCTTATCCGTAGGATTAAGAAGAGCGCTGGGGATGGAGCGAGCTTGCCCAGAAGCAGCCTATTCACTCGGGCTTTAAAGATGTTGGAGCTATATGCACTCGGGAACACAGACGCCCGCCGGCAGGGAATTCCATACCTTGTAGTAACACTGTGCCTTAGCTGTACGCATTATAAATGAAGTAGAATAATAAGTAGAACAAGAAGAATAAGTGGAATATCAACCAAGTACGGGTGGTAATGGTAACCCGCCGTACGTCTGGACTCCCGATGGTAGAAAGGGGACGGTGGAATGAGCTCGTGTAGCTCATGTAGCTCTACATGCAAAACAAATATGTATACTGGGAGGTAAAGTTGCTCTTGGTACGATAGGATTACTCGCATTCGCTTAATAATTAATCCGATGTACATTTGGATATATTCAATTATTCAGCGGAATAGTGTATATAAGTTATGTAGATTAATATGGCAATAACAATTACAATATCCAACTGCGTAACGTTCATTAATAACACAATAATAGGTATATTGTTATTTTAGTGAGCCGTGTACTACCAACTCCGCTCTTCCCTTGGGTGTCGTAAAAGGCGACTAACGGAATAAAGACTGCACATTTTATATCTAACAGTACAGAGCGGCGATGGGTTTCACCACCTATCTTATTTTTATTTGTAGTAGGTTTTTTTTTTAAATTGAGCAAAACCTGTTTTTTATTGGATATTCTTTTGTATGTGTTGTGTTTTCTTGTAATTGATTGAATGTTTTTTTTTAATGTTTGTAATATAAAATGTCTTTCTATGATAGGGAAGGCATTTTTCAATTTGTATTGACGCTGTAAAAGAAAGGGAGAAAAGAAAGGCCCTTGCTGAGTTTCTTGCCGGTTCTTCTCAGTACAAGGATCCCGCTCCATAGTTAGGACTTACTAACCGATGACATAGCGAAATTCATAAGTGCACATATATTGTAGCCTAAATTGAACAGACAAGGTGGAGCGACGATCTTCGCGAGGTGGCTGGTAAGAGCTGGATGAGAGTGGCCGCGGATCGTGCTCAGTAGCGTGTTTTTGGAGAGGCCTATGTCCAGCAGTGGACGAGTATAGGTTGATGATGATGAAATTGAATAAATGATGTTGAAATTTGAAAAGGACCATTGGAAATTTTGTCCCCACTATTCAACAGATTTGAAATTAGTCTCATTTGAAGGGTCTAGTAGGATAGATATTTTTTTACTATGGCGACGTTCTTCAAATACGCGGGATTTAGGTTATAAAAAATATTGTTTATGAATATATTTTTTTCCAACTAAATAAGATTGCAAGAGCAGACTAGACTCCACAGGCGGCACCCGTTCACGAGTATGACATGTGAATCAGCCATCGCTTCGCTCAACCATGTTTTAGGGAACGTAACGACCCAACGCACATGCCACCACCGCAGAGACACTTTGAGAGAGCATGACACACTCGAGCAACTCCAACCAAAGCAAGAAAACAATAAAAGTTTTTTTTTATTATAAATAAACCCAATGGGTCCCAATGAACAAATTGACACGTATCCCATGACTGCTGTAGAGTGGGGACGGGGTTCATACAAAATCCCCCATGGTCCTTTATCACGCTGAGCGCATCCGCAGATGAAACGGGTAGGTACTAGGGCAGTGACTGCTTCTGCGGTCCTCATTGAATGTTCTTTGACTAACCGTTTGAGGATCTTCTTCTTCTTCTACTTCTTCTTACGTACAATTGTTGTTTGGCCTAAAAATTAAATACCCTAATTTTGTAAGCGCTTATGTTAAAAACTTCCATCTGGCCGGGCCGGGCTATGCATCGAAAACGGATTGCTGACCAGAGAATTCAACTCTGGGCCTCCGTTATCAGGCCAAGCGTTCAGCCATTCTGTCACGGAGGTGAATGATACAGTAAATAGGTTAATTACATAATAACATATCTGTATTGCTTCAACTGAATGGACCATCATCATTATCCTTACAATATTTTCACACTTTCACATCAATAATATCCCTACCGGTGTACCGTAGTCCGCAGTTTCAATTTGTGCCCATTCATTGGCCATCAATCAATAGGCGTTCAAGCCTTCACGATAAGGGTAATGTGATTAAACACCCTGTATGTATCCCACGAATGTGTTGTTCCATTTGGTGTTTGAACAGAAATAATGGACGCAATGGGACAGCACTAGAACGAAATGTTTAAACGATTTATAAAAGAGATTAAAAAGAGATTAATAATATTGCCTATTTCATAGTTTTGAAAAGATTTTATTTACAGACAACAGGGAAAGAATGTACTCGTACAACACAATTTTAGGTAGAAAAAAGACTATCTAAATAATTTTATAATTTTAGTTAACTGTAAAAATTTAACAAAAAATATTTGTTAAGGCGACAGATTTCTAAAAGGTAGTGGTAGATATCTAGTCGATTAAAACTAGCCTTACCGTCACTCACATTGAAAAAATGCTACTCGTATGCTTAAAGAAATAATATTATTTCTTTGTCCGCCCTACTTTAAAATGTATGTCTCTTATAAAATAAATGTGTGTTCATAAATTGTAAACAATTATTTAAGAATTTTAAAACACACCAATACAAAGGTGAGCTCGAGATAACATACCCTTAAGCCGGAGGTCTAACCACAGAACCACTGAGTCGGTAATACAAACGAACAACTTTCCTCTTGAAGTCCGTTAGAAAGGTAAACTTTTCTTTATTCCACGAAGTGGGCCTGTTTGGGATAAAGCCCGTCATCACGGTAATGGCGTCTCCAGTGAAGTCCCACTTTCGGTCCCGAAACGATTAAATCGTACTCGAGAACTTGACCCCAATACCATTGATGAACGTCCGTGAAAATCCAATCCTTCCTAACGGGGGCAAGGACAATCTGCTTTATCGCAGATACGTTTAAAGTTGAGATTCTTTTATTGGACAAAACCAATTATATTATCGGGGCCATATGGCACACGTTGAAGGCACCGGGGACAATTGCTTTTCTTTCACGTCACCAAGTGTATCGTAGAAAATTGTGGTCCCTCCACATCCAATAAAGTTTTTTGGCTCGGTGTAATAATGACTTTATGAGTAGGGAGATTGGGTTCTGTATAGCTCGATGGGCGGTCGAGATTTAATGGAATGTTAGGTGGCGCTCGTGCGATTCGGTTCAGCGTTTCGGTAATGTCCTCCGGTGGAATATTTTGGTGGATTTCGGTAGTGCGAGCTTCGCTTCCGATTAATGTGGCGCGTAAAGTATTTTGCGGTGTCTGTTGATAAATCCTTGGTGGTCTTCACACCTACCACAAGCACAGTCATAACAACAACATTTTAGTGGCAAGCAACCAACGGGTTTGTATGTTACCAAATTAAACAATATATAGTGCTACATCACTTTTCATATTCTCCTCAGAATTCCGTTTGAGATCTAGGTAAAATCTCATTTTTACTGATACCAAAGACATATTCACTATATCAGTAAATATTTACTGGGGAACATTATTTACCACATATCATTTATTATGAAAAATAAGAATAATTTATTTTTTGTATAAATCTTCGTCTAAAGACTTTTAAAAATATCAATCGGTTTCCACATAATAAAAATAATGCATAACAAGAGTGCCCCTATTATTGTAAGTAAATAATTTAAAGTTATGGTTAGTATTGCAAAATAATCGAAATGTTACCTATGTTAAATAAACTAGTTTACCAGTCGTATAGGCATCTAATAATATTGCCCCTCATTATCACCTAGATACTTCAAGCTACGAAAGTATGTACTATTACCTCTCTAACTAGACACATGAAAAACAGACAAACAGATCTTATTCGTCAGTTGTGAGGATTTCATGTGAAGTGCGCTTCTACGTGGCCTCATTATCACTTACCCATAGAGATGAAGGTCAAGCGCTTCCCATTTCTGAAACGGCAAAAAAGTAGGGCAAAATCGTCAAACGAGGGCAATCTCATTTTACAAGTAGGCTCGTTAAAGATATTCATGATTACTCGACCGTCCATCAACCTACAAATAAAGGCAACTGGCAGGAATTTATGGAGGTGACATTTTATAGAACCATTGAGGAAATGCGCCGTCCCGTCCCCATTGAGCTATTATAACTAGAGACCGCGAAGCAAGTTATTGCGCACTAAATTGCAGCTTATGAGCTGCAAACGCCTCTGTGATTGTGAGTGATCCAAGCGACTGTGGACCTTGCGGCCGGAAATCATAGCGCAACAAATTGCTTCGCAGTGCCGTCTCTATTCATTATAGCTCAACGCCAGTCCCTTCCATTATAAATGAAGGAGTTTACACGCTCAGCGGTTTGTTTCACGTGAAATATCATTTTGATGGCGGCGCATATTTTTGGCGGGAAACGAAGCAAGATGGCGCGATAATGGTATGCTGCGAAAATAAGTACCGCTAGATAATGCTGCGCAATTTATTTGTTTTTTGCATTACTAGCGTTTGCCCGCGACTTCGTACGCGTGGACTACATTTTTATACCACAGGAACCTTTTACCGAAGTAAAAAGTATATGATGTCTTTTTTTTATCCCCTGACAACGTACATTCATACATTCGTAATGATACTGTACTGATAGAAAACAAATAAACAAACTCACTTTCGCATTAAATATTATTTATTAATAAATTAAATTATTAAAGAAAAAAATTACTGAGATAGAGTACAAAACGGGCAGCTTTTATTGCTAACAAGCAATCGCATCCAGGGAACCTTGGGTGATAAAGATATGTTAATAGAATACAGACATATAATCATGATTCTATCCCCGAAGGGTTTGTCAGAGACTAGGGAATGAGGACAGCAAAGCAGTCCTCTACCATAGTCCACTTTTCACTAAATAGCGAATTTACATGTGCCAGGTGGTGAGCCCATCGCCGCTCTATGCTGTTCGGTGTAGGTATGTGCGGTCTTTAGTCGCCTTTTACGACACCCAAGGGATGAGAGGGGGTGGTAGTATTCTTGCACCGCTACGCGACACGGATTATTGATTTTTATAGAAAGAAGATAAAAAATGGTGCAAGAATTAGAAAAAAAGAAATATGCTTCAAATTTAATTCATTAGAATTCCGGTGATATTACAAAAAAACTTTGCCCTGTTTATATGTTGATGATGATAAAGATGATGATTCTCATTCACAATAATTAAACACTTTCCACGCACATACACTTTTTAAAAGAATAACGAGGCAGATAGGATTGTGAAGGCTGTTATCAATAAAAAAAGTCTCGAATACCAACTGCGAGAGCCCGCGCCGATAACAAACAATGTTTTAAGGAAAAAAGAAACCAATTTACGCAAAAACGTGGAGCGACGGAAACAGAATACCTACCTACTTGTATTTTTTTACGTGATTGTCTGTATTGATTTTTTTTCGTGATATGGAATGTATTGCATAACACTACTACCGTGTTTATGGCGCTTGGTCAGAAAAAAAATAAAATTGGAATGTCACTGTCACAGACATAATTATGTCTGTGGTCATTTTCTCTTAATGATACTTCGTTACGCTGCAGCCTTAGAGCATTCAATGAATGCTCTAAGGCTGCACCAGTTGTCTTCGGGCTTGGACTCCTTTTAGGTGGAGTAAAGTCATCTGCCTTGCTTCGTATAAATAAAAAAAATATGAGTAAGGTACCAACTTTATTTTAATTTTGTGTAATTGAATCATTCTATGAAAAGGGTTTTATTAAAAAAAAATCGGTTCCCGTAATCTTTATGTAATCATGAGAACTGAAAATTATTATACTTATGTGTAGTTTGGCTCTTATACTTAAAGGTATATATATACGTATTAGATTTATAAATATACAAACACAATAACTCTACTTTTCTTACGATAAAATTATAATTCCAAAAAGGGTTGTCCGGTTGTCAAGTTTTCCGCACAAATTCAATTAATTGCTAAGTGCTATTTTATTTAATCAACTTATTTTATCAGAGGGAATCTTAGAAGTCATAAAACTTTAAAGTTCAATATTTCAAACCAATGGGTCCATTCTAGTTTACTTAGTGAGTTTGTAGACAACGAATAAACTATGTACGCACTGTATTTGTATATCTGTATTATTCTGTACCTATTCTATTTTTTATTTCTTGTTTTTCTTTTTTCGTTTTTATTATTTCTCTATTTTTCTTTAGCATAACTATGGTAGAGCTGCTAAAAGACGGAGTTTAAAGCTAGCCACGTGTTTAACGTGCGTTTAAAATGTTACGTAGGTATTTTCCTTGAACTGTTTACGGAAAAGGTCGACTATAATATTGAGACGGGTTAAAAAAATATTGGTATTTGCAGTGAGCATTGAATTCCGAAATATAAATTTAATTAACTCTAAGACTTCTAAAGAGCTCTAAGAGAGAGAATCCTCTTCAAGCCTTTTGTTTTAAATTAAAACAAAGTGTATTATGTTGGGAAGAGGACAGATTAAAATAGCTTCGCTTTTTCAATGAAAACGGAGACAACGCTTGAGTGTTTTCAGCGCTCCATGAATTAACTTGTTTGCGAACTCAACTCAAACAATGTTATTACAAAACGTGGATTTAAGTTAATCCTAGTTTGCTATTGATTCTTTCCCACTTTGCTTTGTTAAGGCGATGAACATTAGTTTTATAATAGGTTTAAAATTAATTCAAAGGATATTAACCACTCACTCGTGGAAATTTTCAGACACAGAAATTGGCGCAACTGTCAACGTCGAATTTGACAGAATCGAACATAGACTATGTGATATTTTGCGATCTAGAATCCTACCAACCCACATCTCTTCCCTTGGGCTTCGTAAAACGCGATTAGAAGATGATTAGCACAGCTGTCAATGGTAATAATGTAAAGAATGCATGGGTAGTTTAGAAATCTAGATGTTTTTTAACTTGTTTTAAAAAAGAGAACGTCCTATTCTGTTTATTTTATTTATTGTATGTTCGCGCTTATTTCAAAATCAAAGCACCGATTTGTTGAAAAATGTGTTGTTTGATGGAGTTTTCTCCTGAGACGTTTGCGTATCGTTATAATTTTGTTCCGATATTGACAAAATTGCTTTTGACTGGCAAAATTGCTAAAAATGGAAGTTTGTAGGAACCTCAAACCTTAGACCCGCACAAGGGAAACATAAACGTATCGGTTAAAGTAAAACCGCAAACATATGACGGCGCAACGGCCAGAGACACATAGGAACGTCCCCCATTTTTTCATCACAATAAGGCCTTGTCGAAAGGGTGGCGTCGCGACGAGATCGGCGCAATAAAGCATTCCTGTTACTGTCCTTCAGTCTTTTTTTATTGTGCGCGTTGTATTGTTTCGCAGTTACACTTGTTTACGACCCGCCTGGGACTTCCGCTGATGGCTTTTCGATTGGCATGCTGCCGGTCTGCGGTGGTAAATTTAAATGTATTTAAGTAATTTGACGGACGAACTGGTCTAAGGCTCGTATTTTAAAACCAAAATCAAAATCAAATCCATGCAGTTAGAAAGGGATGGCGATATATGCCATGAATAGCACCATCCCTTTCTAGCTGTACTCAAGCTGGGATTTGAGTGTGAGTTTGGTTTTAGAATACGAGTCTAAGATCGCTGCGAGTAGGAAAGAATGGAGGAAGGGAAAGGAGGCAATAAAGATAAAGATATTTTTATTTGCAAATACGAGTACATGATTGGTGGTACAGAAAAATTAAATTGAGCCAGCCATATTTTACCACTAGGCATGAAAAAATATGATAAGCATAATTAAATTATTATAAATTCTAATTTATTATATATTAATAAGATTACAAATTAATTATTAATTGTTTTTCATTCAGGAATTCACTTACACTATAATATGCTCTACCTGCTAATAAAATTCGAAGTTTATGCTTAAATTTCAATAGAGGCAATTCCTTCCAGCACTAGGGTATTTTATTATAAATATCTGGAGCCACGGCACACCATTACAACTGCACATATTGTGTGCTCAGCGTGATAAGTGGTGAGCCCATCGCCGCCTTATGGTGTTGCACATGTTACGGACAGACTTTTAGAAAAGGGCTATTACACTGTAAGCGATTACATCAATGACAAAAATGCATGGAATTAACATTCCTCTAGTTTCGCACACATTGTTATAATGCGTTCATAGTGCCCGAGTAAAACTTTTAGATTCACTTTTGTTTTTATCTTTTCTTTTATATAATTGTTTTATGATTATTGATTGTATAATTTGGTAACGACATATTGTTTTGTAAATGTCGTTACTACTATATTATTATAAAACTGTGGAGTTTCTTGCGCCCGTTCTTCTCCACAGCTAAAAGACGTCCTCCTGAATGGGTGTTTCTTATGCCTATCCATCCATAGAAGTAAAATTTAATTTAGACGATTTAAACGGCTTATTTTAAGCTTGCTGAGTAAAGAAAGTCGTTATTAGTGTGTGTGTGTGTGTGTGTGTGTTTGTCATCTCCAAATGGGTGACGATATAAATAATAACATCTCGAGCTCTTCCGTGCTTTGGAAGGCACGTAAAGCCGTTTATCCCGGTTGTTGTCGTAAGATGGCAGAAGGCCCGCATTAGGCCAGCGTGTTGGCAGTTGGCCCGCATTGGGCCAGCGTGGTGGCAGTAGGCCCGCATTGGGCCAGCGTGGTGGTAGTAGGCCCGCATTAGGCCAGCGTGGTTGTAGTAGGCCCGCAATGGGCCAGGAAGGTGGCAGTAGGTCAGCATTGGGCCAGCGCCAGCGTGGTGAGTTATGGCCAAATCTCTTCATGTGGGACGTGAGATGCTTATAGGCTGATTGATGATGATGATATTTCTTTAACATGGTATCATCATAACGAGGTGGGAAAACGACTCGGGAGCTTTATCAAACAGAAAAATATTTACCAAATCGGTATACAGAGTGCTAATTTTGATTTAGGGAAATTTTAAATAACGATTCCTTACCTTGAAATAATGGTTTTGACTTAAGAATTTTATTTTTATTAATTGCAAAATGCCAAGTTATTAACTTTTATAAGGTAAATTTGACACTTTGTGCATTCAGTGTTTCTATTTACTACTACTACTACTACTACTACGTTTCGTAGTAGTTTATTTTCATTAAAAAATTACGCCTCTAGCTGTAGTAAACAATAGAACAAGACGTGTTTCACTCAGCTAGGGATGTGACCGTGTCCGTATTGTCGGCGGGCACGATATTCACGATGAGTTGTAGGTAGTATCTTAAAGTCAGTCCGAGCCACACCGAGTCCATTGCAATAATTTTTTTTTTTTTTTTTTTTTTTAATCACATGCTAGTTTACAGACAGGTTCCAACACACTAGCCAGTCACAATAATAATAATATACAGTATAACATTTTAGCCGGTACAAATCAATTTATATAATACAATGTCATAATGTTATTGGGTATTATTATTATTTTTTTTTTATTGGCAACGGGTAAGCGCTTGGCCTTCATCTCACCTGATGGTAAGTGACGATAAGGCCGAAGGTGGAAGCGCGCTTCACCCGGAATCCTCAACCACTGAGGAACTGGCTATCTTATCTCAAACTGCCGGAACACAACAATGCTATAAACATCGTTGTTATGGCGACAGACTTAGATAAGATGGTGGTAGCTAGCCAGGCGGACTTAACAGCCCTACCACCAACCAAACCGAGCACACAAAGATGTACCCCCCGCTGGGAATCGAACCCGGGACCTCTGGGTCTGAAACAGGTAGCTTAGCCACTAGACCACAGAGGCGGTTAGAATTAGATTAGTTAGATTAATTTTAAGAATTTAAGAAAGTTTGTCAAGTTTTTACAATATGTCAATATGTTAATACATTAGGTATGTCAATTTAAATCAAAATTCAAAATACAAACAATAATAATCTTAATAACAATACAATTATTAAACTAGAATTATATAGGTACACATACATGCAGACACAACATTTTTTATTTCTTAAGGTATTCTAACTCTAAATATTTATGAGCCTCTCTATAAATATAGTCAAATTTATCCGCAAATAGGTCAATGTGGGGACACTGAGTGAGTATGTCCCCAATCAGGCGTAATGCGCGAATGGTAGGCGCATTTGCGGCATGTACAGTGCGCGTAATGGGCTTGCGTAGAAGCCGCGGCATGCGGCGCGGGGCCACCGCTCCCGCGTCAGTCTGGGGTATGCGTGTGGGTACCAACAGATCCACCTTAGACACTACATCAGAGGCCCTCCCCTGGCGGATAGCCAAAATGAAATGTGTCAACAACATAATCTTTCGCCTGTAGGAGAGCGCCTCCAACTCTACCATGCCAGCGACAAAAAGAGAAGGATACAAGTATGGGTAGTACCCATAGCGTCGTTTATAGAGCCAACGCCCGAATTTCCGCTGTACTCGCTCCACCATAACAGCATATTTTTCCTCATGAGGATCCCAGACTACAGCTGCGTATTCTAATTTGCTCCGTACGTAGGCGTTGTATAAAACCTTCGCTACTGTCACATTATCAAATTCAGAGGATGTCCGTATAATAAAACCTAAAATCTTATTCGCCTGCTTGCAGGTAACCGTCACATGCTCATGAAAGTCAAACTTACTATCTAGTATAACTCCTAAATCACGAATGTCATTAACTCTATCTATACAGGCGTCAAATAACTTATAATTTGTGACTATTGGACAACGTTTACGCGTGTAAGTAATTGTCTTGCATTTTGAGTCGTTAAAGGGCAATCGATTCGCTACACTCCACTCAGATACTGCATCAATATCTGCCTGGAGTGCAGCCGAGTCAACGTTATCCCTCAACCTAAGAAACAGCTTAAGGTCGTCCGCGCAGAGTAGACACTGAGCTGCACGAATATTTTGCGGTAAGTCGTTGATCATGAGCAAAAACAGAGTAGGACCCAAGGTGCTTCCCTGACTTACGCCTGACCTTGTGTAGTACTCCGCTGACTCGAATCCCTGCACTCTCACAAACTGGCGTCTATTCTCAAGGTACCTTGCAAAAAATTGTAGCAGTTTGGGTGTAAAGCCGAATAGCGCTAATTTCCTTAACAGTATATCGTTGTCCACCAGGTCGAAAGCTTTTTTAAAGTCAAAATATGCAGCGTCAACCTGATGTCCAGCATCCAACTCCGCTGATACATAATCCATCAAGGCAACAAGATTAGTAGTGGTTGATCGAGCTCTACGAAATCCGTGCTGGCAATCGCTCAGTAAACTATCAACCTGTCGCGTGACGTACATATTAAGAATTGTCTCGAAGATCTTAGCAAATACTGATAGTATCGCGATAGGTCTGTATTGCCTAACATCTCCATTAGCGTCTCCTTTAGGCACTGGCGTTACGCGTGACAATTTCCAGGCGTTTGGGTATTTTGACAACTTAAGGCTAAGATTAAATATGTATAGCAAAGGCATTAGCAAAACTGAGACGCAATCCTTTGCCACGAATACTGTCACGCAGTCAGGCCCCGCTGCTGAATAAGGCTTCAAATGCTTTAGAGCACTTTTTAGATCAGCACAAGTCACATCCAAAATGGCAACATCCCTTGAATCGACCAGTGAATGAGCAGCCTTGGCGGCCTCAATATGATCAAGACGCGGCAATTCCGGCTGGAAAACAGAACTAAAGTACCGAGCGAAAGCGTCAGCAGCAGCCCTTCCAGATACCTCATTTCCATCATATAAAAAGTTATTAGTACCACGTCTATCTTTCCTTTTATCTTTAACATACCCCCAAAATTTGGCTGGTTCACTTAATATACTTTTTTGTAAATAACTCATTTCCCGTATATAAGCATCTTTTGAAAGGATTTTAACGTGCCACCTGTAGTATTTGTATAGTTCTTTATTATATTCCTTACCCTCTTAATTACTTAATTTTTTTATGATGGTAATGTTTTTGTTTTAAATTACTTATTATTTCGGCAGTATACCATTTTGGGTACACATATCGTGCACAACGTTGGCCATACGGTCGCACAGGTACAAAACAGTTAAAGCACTCATATAGCTTTGAATAAAAAAACTCTAAAGCTCCATCAACGTTGTGGATTTCCGGCAAAACAGACCAGTCAATTGCAGCCAGCGCTGCGTACAGCATTTGGTAGTCGGCCTTACGCCAGTTCCAGTCCGGGCAAGTACCCTGCTGTCGGTGATGCATGTGAGGGTCTGAAGCAGGCGGGGGCCCCGAGCTACGTGGTAGTTTTACAGTTACTTCCAACGCAGGATGGTATAAGTCAATAGGTACTAATGGGTCACAGGCAGTTGAGACGTCAACCTGATTAGGAGCAAGATCACTCAATATCAAATCTAACATCCCACCATGACTATTAAGAGCCTTATTTAACTGAAGCAATCTACAAAATTCACAAAAAGTATCAAATTGTGTCCTAGTGTGTTTTGACACAGAATTTAAATTAAAATCGCCTAAAATTAAGATGTTAAAGTCAGGGTACATACAAACTACATTTTCTATACATGTGAGGCTGTTCAAATATTGGTCACCGCTACAATTTGGGGGCAAATAGACAACGCAACACAACAATTTTACATTATTTAGCTTAACTGTGGCAAATAACAGTTCCATCTCAGGAGTAAGTCCATCAATAACTGTTATCTCACGAACGGAATAACATTCACTCACCGCCAGCAACACTCCTCCCCACCCAGCGTCGCGCAATCGATCCTTACGAATGACCGCATATCCAGGTGGGAAAAGTTCACCGCTAGACACGGAATTAAGGAATGTTTCTGTCAGACCGATTATATCATATGCCGATTGGATAACACCATTGATGAACTTACTGGTTTTTGAACGAAGACCACGCACATTTTGATAATAACAACAACAATTTAATACTTTGACCTTATTTAGGTTGTTTTTGTTCTTGTTTGTTGCGAAAGTTTTGACGCCACGGCTTTACACAAATGTCAACTGCCCAATTCTCTGGATTCAAGACAAGATCAGAAACCGCAGAAGGCACCGACAGCTTGAACGACGCATAGTTTCCTCTGGCCTTAAGCGCTTCCACAATACAGATATCAGCTCCACATATTGTGTTTAGATGACTATTTACTTGTTCGACTGTAGTACCTTCCTTCACGTAGTATAGATGCAAATATATTTTCCTTTCTGCTGCACAAAGTAAAGTAGCGCCCGGTGCCGCTGTACCACGTAAGACACCAGGTAATGGCTCCCTTGTAGGTAACGAAGGTTGACGGCGCTTAACCTCTATCCATTCGCTTTTATTGAGTCTGTCATTAGATTCAGTGTTGACAAAAGAATCAGGAGATGAATCCAATAGAACACTGTCAGTTTTTAAGAGAGGCATCGTTACATTAAGTTGCACTGGTTTTACAGCTTTATTGGACTTAATTTTAAGTTCGGTACGCTGCTGTAACGTCGTAGGCCGTTCGAGATTTTTTTCGGCAAGAATGGCGTCCTCACTCTTTCTTTTAGAAGGATAAGCACATTTCTCTGGCACATTTTTCGCTGTAGTAATGGCTTTGACCGCCTTCTCCAACCCATCCATTCGCTTTGATAGTAGGCTTATTTTGTCAAGCAACTCATTTTTAAAAGCAAAAAATTGTTCAGTGAATAGATTGCTAATTTTATTCGTCAAACGCGTCTCAAAGTCATTCTGAAACTCTTTAATTTCACCTATGATTGATGTTTGTAATGACTGCAGCAGTTTCTTCCCATCATCAATCTCACCTCTGCTAGTAGGTTGCCCGTAGCGTGATCCTCTACGTACCGTAACATTATCTGGGCTGCTCATTGAAATGTCAGGTTCAGGACAGTCACTTGCAATACTCATGTCCTGGATAAGGTGTTGGCTAACAGGCGTACGTGAGTTATTACCTTTTGGAATTTTACTTCTACACTCGAAACAAACCCAAGATGTCTTAAACTCAGGCGAAAGAGTTACATAAATGTCTTCAGTGTAATCAGCACATAATAAGTCGAAACTCTGCCTACATCTAGCGCACGCCATAAAAGCGCAGCCCTCCCTAATTAGACCACGACATCCCGCGCAGTTTAGTGCCTTCATTCTCGAAGTCATCGCGCTGCTAATACTCTAGTGTGGTAGGTATTTAAAATCTTGTTAAAATCTTGTTATTCAACAGCCGGGTAGTCTTGACGTTACAAGCGTGACGGAGTGGGCGCCCGCACTTGCACGAAGCTAGCATTAGCTTATTTCGACATGGTCGAGCTCTGTGTTGTTGGTCCAGTGGATAAAACGCCGGCCGTCGTCGCACTAACCCAAGAGATCCGGGTTCAAACCACCGCGTAACAAAAAATATATTTTCCAATTTATATTTGGCGCGGGGACTCCAGCAAACGATGGGCGAAGTCCGAGGCGAAACACAACAACAGGGCAAAGCACTAAAATTTTAATAATAAATTCGTAAAAATATCACACACGTCCGTTCTCATCAAATGCCGGAGCGGAATCATTTTGTATGAAAACGGGAAAAAAGTGAAAATGCAAGAATCGGAATATCCTTTTTCTCATGTCATTAATTAGGCGGTCTGACTTAGGTACTACCTCAATTTTCCCTAAATCAAAAAGAGCACGTTGTATAATAGTTGGTGATAAGCACACATAACATACATTACAAAAATTTATAAGTAGCATATGAAACGTTCTGGTTTTTAAAATAAGGTAAATAACATCTGAGTTCAACATTAGATAGGCATTTTATTACCATAGGCAGGTGCTTAACATTTCATACTGGTTATTAAATTATAACTCCAACACCAAACTGCCAGACTATCATATATACTCGTAGGTCATTTTTCGTGAAAGGAGAGAACCCGATATCAAAATAATTGACAGTAGCGTCTGTGACAAACCATTTTGAGATAAATAAGCAAGGAATTTATACAAAGTTGCAAACACCAACCGCTGTCTCCATGTGATATAGAAAGGTGCTTACAAAGGATCCTACGAAGAGTTGTCAACGTCAGGATAAAATAAAATGTACAATAAACGCGAAGAGGGACTGACGGAAAAATGAAGGCCACTGAAGACTTTTAGATGCCAGTCGCTTACACCGATCACTATGTGATGTGACAGGTGGAAGCGACTGGACTCAAAAAGTGATTTCGTATTGATTGTATAAAAGTAATATATTCACTAGTGTCATGTTTTTAGATATTTTTTAGAAATATAAAATGGCAATACTGATTTTCCTGCCTCTTGACGTTACCTGTTTATCTGGGGAAGTGGTAAGTGGTAGGGGTAGAGAGGCTCTGCTCAGACCAAGAGTTGAGTCGATGGTCATTCTTTTGCCGTTCACGGCGGTGCTAAGACTTATTTGTTAAATCTATGTCCGATAGTTGTGTGATTTTATAAAAGTGTAAATTTGTTTTTGGAAAAATATAGTTTAAATATTAGTTACAAGTTGGAGTGGTTTTATTTTCTTATCACTAGCAGCTAGTTTAAGACACAAGCAAAAGACACTAAAAGTACCCAACTAGCAAAATTTCCTCTTACACACATCCCAAGAGTATAATTCTACCAGTCCTTTATAACTCCGATAGACTGCTATAAGTGTGGATTTGGGCGCACTTAATAAGTCTATTTACCCTTAAATATACTTTAAAATGGTCTCCTAGAAGTGTATTTCCAATCTTACAAAATACTTGTTGATGCTTTAATAATACCAAACAGACTTACAAATAACTTACAAGGACATTCGTTATGGGCATTTACACTTATGATGCACTTACTAATGCTGTTCTAAGTGTGATATCACTTGTAGTGCTCTTTGCGAGCTTTTAGTAAGAGTGTAATCACAGTCCGCCGAAAGGATTACAAAGTGCTCGTGAAACTTTTTCAAATAATAAGAAGAGTAAGTATTAAAAACGTAAATATTATGTATTGTCCTGTTTAATTAACTTTCCTACAAAATGTGTAAGTATAATTTCATGTTTTTTACGCATTACTAATGGTTATTAAATTGTGAAGTCGATTTTATCGAGTATTTTGTAATAACAATCACAATATTTTTACGGGCCTTTTCAACAAATTATCTTTATTTAAAAAAAAATTATATTAAAAATTAAAAATATGGAAATGTCGCCATTACCACCAATCATGCCATATAAGGGCTTTAACAGAACCAATATAAGTGCATTACTATTGTTTAAGGTTTATACCGCACTTCTAAAATCAAATTCAACCACATTATTTAATCCACGCGGCCATTGCTCATAAATTTAGGGTTCCTTATTAAAGTAAAAGTCGGCTAAAAGACAAACAGGGAAGTTCCTGGTCGACTACCTTTTGACTTTTTTGCAATGCATTAGAATTTTCATTGCAATTTCTCTAAGTTTCTAAGACATTTGACGTGCTAGTACTCTTTACTATGTTTTACAATAGTCGCTTCTAAGATCGAGTGATCTCACAAAATGCATTCATAAGAGTTTGTTAAAAATCAAGGGTAATTAGGCTTATAAAGTGCGCATATAATACTACTGTTCTTACAAATGTTATATAAAGTAAGCTTGTATACATCTTTAAGAATAAGTTATAAGTAACAGACGATATCTAACAAAACACTTAGTAAAGTCACTTCTAAGATCGAGTGGTCTTACAAAGTGCATGTATGAGTGTTAATTAAGTCTCAAGGGCAATTAGGCTTATAAAGTGCGTGTATAATACTATTGCTCTAATAAATATTATATAAAGTTTGCCTATATACGTCTGTAAGAATAAGTTATAAGTATAACAGCCGACATCTAATAAAATACTTAGATAAGTCACTTCTAAGATTAAGTAGACTTATATAGTGCATGTATAAGTGTTAATTAAGAATTAGGCTGAGTGCGTTTATAACACTACTGGTCTTATTGATGTCATTTCTCTTTTTCTTATACACTTCTAAAAGTATTTTTTACAAGTAAATATGCTCTTATAACTTAAAAAGACTTATGATATGCCATTATTAGGGTCTCTATCTTAATCAGAACGTATATAAAATTTATTTAAGAACATAGCTCTTAAAAGCTTTTGTTACTAAGGGTATTTTGCTAGCTGGGTATCCTCGTTTGCGCACCGCCTTGGTAGTTAAGTACATACATACATATAATCATAACTATTATCTTCGAAGGGTAGTTAGAGACTAGGCCATGAGGACAGCAAAAGCAGTCCTCTACCATAGTCCACTTTTCACCAAAAAGCGACTGTACATGTGCTCATATGACAGGTGGTGAGCCCATCGACGCTCTATGGTGTTGGTAAAGATACAGCATGTTCATGATGTGCATAATTTTAATTGATTTAGTTTGATAGAAAACATAACTTTGAAAAATCACTATAAAACTGGAGCCCATTTTTTGTCATTGTATTCAGAATAATGTATAAATACCGCCCTTAAACGTTTGCTTATTGATTTTGTTAGACCCTGTATATACTCGTAGGTCATTTTTCGTGAAAGGAGAGAGTTGCAATCTTTAGTCCGTTAGTCGCCTTTTACGACACCCAAGGGAAGAGAGGGGGTGATAGTATTCTTTCACTGCTACGGTGTAGTTAGGTTTGGGGTAGGTATACAAAAAGGGCGCGAAAAGGTTTTTAACAAGGTCGGCAACGAAGGGTAAATGAATCTAAAGAAATATGAGAGCTCTACCTAATCCTCCGAAATGTGCCGAATATGTGTGTATTATTTAGGTACCTGTGTACATAAGTATAAGTACATAAGCTGCGTTTGCCAAAAAGTCAAATAAGCAATCAAAACATTTAAACATTGCGAGAGCGTAAATTATAATGTATTGCCCGGATTAATGTAGACCTTACACCATTTAACACTGTAATGGACAGAGTTTAGAGCTGAAATTGTTTTGGTGAACTTTATTCGGAGTGTTTAAATATCACATCTAAATGTACGTCATAAATTTATCGTTGGTGTCACACACATATTTTGATTAAAGACATAATCCACCGAGAGCGGTTAATTTTTTTCTGTTTTTACAGCCTGTAAACAATATTTAAATGGCCAGCTATATCGGTGTGCGCAGCCAGCCACAAATAAAAAAATAGTGAAATTGTCCTTTATTTTTTTATGCTTAACAGGCGAACGGTCAAGTTGATTTTAGTGATCACTGCAGTGTATTGATGCTTGTGTAGTGTTTATAAACAGACATTGCATGGTGGTATAATTTTGTCCAGAGTCCGATTATTTAACCCTACTACAAACCCATTTCTGCATCATTATCTTACTTTATAAATATTAAATTAAATTAATATTGAATAATAACAAGCCATAAGCCGTTAGTAGCCTTTCACGACACCCAAGGGAAAAGAGGGTGTCTATTAATAAGCTGCTACCAGCTCAGCATATATTCTTTAATTCATCATCATCATCATCAGCCTATAAACGTCCCACTGCTGGGCACAGGCCTCCTACGTGGACAATAGCACGTAGGGATATTGGACTATAACCCACCACGCTGGCCCAATGCGGGTTGGGTTGGGTTAGGTTTTAACGACGGCCATTTTACGACAACCACCAGGACCAACGGCTTCACATGCCTTGCGAAGCACGGAGGAGCTTGAGATGCTTTTAATTGGTCACCCATCAGGCGACCCGGCATTGCGAAAGTTGCTTAGCGGGCAAGATCGCAAGATGAACGAGTTAGCCGCTGCGTTATCGAGCTCCTTGATTTCTAAAATTATTTTTAAAATTATTTGCTTAATAAAGAAATATATATAACGCATCGAATGTCGTCATAGTTAAGCTCAGCTTATGTAAAAGGCACATTTATAAATGCCATGTGTCGGAAACCCGGCAGATTGAGCGATGCTTCCGCGATTTAAGTCTTGTGGGGCTGCCTTACCTTGGACGCAATAAGAATGCATTAACAAAGACTTAGTGCACTCTCTTCTCTTTATAAATCATTGTAAGTTAAAACCTTTTTTTTATAGAAGTGAAAACCGTAGTACCTATTTCAGATCAATGAAAACGTAATGAAAAGATTAAAGTATTTAACTATAGTAGAGACTTACCAACAAAAACTTGTTGTTAATATAATTACATAAAAGTGACTGTAAAAAACAATTAACGTCCAAACGTACAAGCCCATAATTACAGCTACACCTTTTTCGGTACAAATATACCGTTAAAATGAACATGTCAAAAGTAAAGTTATTCACGACAGATCACTCGTTACAACGCTAAGTGTTAATTTGCGTTGACACGCGACGAGAGGTCATGACTAATTTTTTTGTTAGGCTGTTGTCGCGGGGAAACAGGGTAAACAGTCGTTTTGTGAAATTACTTAATCTTAAGAAGAGCAGCTTCATTCATTAGGCTTAGGTACTCTTTGTGGATTATTATGTAGTACACATGTAAAGCCTTTATTGCACAACGAGGTAAATTAAAACGCACGGTAGGTACACAAGAGATAATAATAATAAACAAATGCTAGCTTCGATCGAAAAGAAATCTCTTCCAGCCAATCTGACGACTTCCGTGGTCGAGTGGATAGCACGCCGGGCCTGGCGTCGCAATCATACTCTGAGGCTCTCTCATCTTACGGGTTTGATTCCCGGTCGGGTTTCAATCGGTCGGGTCAATTTAGAGAAAACTGTTTTTTTTATTGATTTCGGGTCTGGGAAAATGTTGAGGAGCAATGAGGAGTGAGGACGAAAAATACCTTTTGATAGGATAGAAATATTATTTAAAACGAAAAAAATTCAGACACAGAGAAAATCAATCAAAACACTCGGTTTTTACAAAGACAAGTTTGACAGTGTCAATATAATAAATTACATTCTGATAAAGATTGCAAAGAAAGAGTTTGCAACATCTTCTACCATGTTTTTCTATGTTTATTTATATTTATCCAATAACTAGTATAAACATATTAACGAGTTTCAATAGAAGCTTATCTTGAGCTAGATTGGTGTGAGCTTATTGGTGTGAGCGTAAATAGCTTTATTATTTTTATTTTAGCTGTGTGTTTCTGGAATTTTTTGTACTATAACATACCTAGTTAATATCTATATCTATACTTTATAAAGATAAAATATCTATATTATAAAGCTGAAGAGTTTGTTTGCTTGAACGCGCTAATCTCAGAAACTACTGATCCGATTTGAAAAAATCTTTCAGTGTTAGATAGCCCATTTAACGAGGAGGGCTAAGGCCAATAGGGGCGGAGCACAAAGTAACTATTCCACGCGGACGAAGTCGCAGGCAGAAGCTAGTATTTATATAAAAAGAAAAGTTCTATCTCACTTATAGACTGACTTCATCGACGACCAAAATTGGACCTAGAAAGCTGAAATTTCGCACAGTGGTACTCTTTACGAATGAGGTCACATTTTAGAAATCTTGTGGGATAGGGGTGTTTTTATTCAGCATCAAATACAGACAACTACAACATAGGTATATGTACCACGGTCAAATTAATAAATAAATAAATAAACTTTCCTACACTCACACCAATTATCTAGCCCAAGAGAAGCTTCGTTATGAAACTCGTTAAATGGTTACTAGACATCGGATAAACATACTTAAAGTACTTAAATACTATTATTATTATATTAGAAAACACCCAGACCCGAGAGAATTTAGAAAAACAATAATTTCTAAATTGACCCGACCGGGGATCGAACCCGGGACCTCAGAGATGGCGACACCATGAAAACCGGTTTACAAACTATTAAATCACCAATTTCGTTGAAGAGTAAACAACATACATACATACGTACAAATAATCACGACTATTATCCCCTGAAGGGTTAGTCAGAGACTAGGCAATGAGGACCGCAAAAGCAGTCCTCTGCCATAGTCCACTTTTCACAAATAGCGACTGCACATGTGCTCAGCATGACAGGTGGTGAGCCCATCGCCGCTCTATGCTTTTGGAAGTATGTGTAGTCTTTAGTCCGTTAGTCGCCTTTTAGGACACCTAAGGGAAGAGAGGGGGTAGTAGCATTCTTTCACCACTACGCGGCAATTAAACAAATTACTGTCAATTTGTTTGTGCAAATAAGTAGTCTCACTTGGAGTTTTACTGTTATTGGAATGAATAATGTTATTGTTAGCTGTTTTCTCGTGAATTTCACTCAAGAAAAAGTAAAAATCTGAGTGACACTTGATAGGTGTTTGCACAAAGATATGTCAATAATTTTGTTTCTTCGAATTTGGCCCTAGTGCAGGACAAACTTAGATTAAATCAAAATAGCGGAAGATAGGTGAATCGCCTCTAGCGCAGGTCCCCGTCGCCTAATTTCCCTCAGTCGCAGGTCTGGCAGGACTCGACTCTGACGCACACCAGTGTAGCTGCATCATCCCCTTTTTCAGTGGACGATTATAAGGACGTCTCGTATCTTCCGCTATTTTGATTTAATCTAAGAGGACATAGAATATTTTTAATCCCGGTAACAGCTTCCTGTGGAAAAGTGTATTTCTTGCAAACGAAGTCGCGGGGATTAGTTGGTTTTTAATATAAATCATTTTACATACCTACCTACAAAGTTTACGTGTCGAATATCCAAATCCCCAATTTTCTTCTGCGTTATATTTCGGGAATTTTCGCCGCAAACATGTCTGACGTGTACTCGCTAACATGATAGGACATGTTGTAACATGTCGGGTGTCGATTAAACGTCATCGCTTGTATGTCGAGTTTCGAAAGGGCTTGTCAAGCGAATTTAGTTACAAATAGCAAGTGTAAACTAAGCTTTTGTATTACATACTGTACTTAGGTACCTGTAGATAAAAGATAAAATGTTTACTAGAAAAAAATCAACCAGTCTCAGGAAGCTCGAGTGGGATTCGAACCCACGACCTTTGGATTGCCGGTCCACTGCTGTAGATAAAAATTGGCAATTTTATCTCGAGCAAATATAATAACAGTATCGCGTAGCAGCGGTGAAAGAATACCCCTCTCTTCCCTTGGGTGTCAGTAAGGCGACTAACGGACTAAGGCTGCACATACATCCAACAGTATAGAGCGGCGATGGGCTCACCACCTGTCACGCTGAGCACATGTGCTTTAATTATTTGGTGAAAAGTGGAGGACTACTTTTGCGGTTCTCATTGCCTATATAGTCTCTGACTAACCCTTAGGGGATAATAGTCGTGATTTTATGTTGGCCCATAATTTCATATATTTAGTTAGCGACAAACTAAGAATTTGTTAACATATTTTTTTATTTACACAAAAACGAAACAATACTAATAAGGGATTAAAAACTAAAAACCTAAAAATATACATACATACATATATATATATATACAATCACGACTATTATCCCCGAAGGGTTAGTCAGAGACTAGGCAATGAGGACCGCAAAAGCAGTCCTCTGCCATAGTCCACTTTTAACCAAATAGCGACTGCACATGTGCTCAGCGCGACAGGTGGTGAGCCCATCGCCGCTCTATGCTGTTGGAAGTATGTGCAGTCTTTAGTCCGTTAGTCGCCTTTTACGATACCCAAGGGAAGAGAGTAGATAGTATTCTTTCACCGCTACCCGACACTATCAATATACAGGGTGTTATAAAAATACCCGCAAAGCCGAAAGGGTGTTAAATGGTGACATAAAACAAGTCCATTTACAACCGTACTATCACTGTATGACTTACCGCCAAAAAAATTAAATCTTTGTTTTTTTCATTGATGTGCTAACCATATTTCAGTAAAATTAATGAGTAAACTACACAGAATGTTTATGTACAATTTGACCTAATTCGTGAAATGTTATAGAGACATACTAATAATATGTACAAAATTCGATTAGACAGATAGGTATTACAAGTCGAAACACGAAACAATAATGTAGAAGAGATTTGAAATTGACAACATATTTTTTTCCGTCTTGACGTTTTTTGAAGCCAGTACCTACTTAAGCGTAATGCCATCATAGTATTGAACCTTTGTGGATGAAAAACAGAAAAACCATTAAAATTGCCAAATCATTATTAAAATTGGTAGGTAGGTCGGCCTCTCTGTTATATAATCTATGCTAACTCCGGTTCCCTGACGTGACAGCTTACTAGGGTTGACAATATTTTTGACTTTGATAATTTCTTGTATGGCTAAACTGATACGTTGGCCAAAGTAGTTGCCAGCCTTCCGGTCGCCGAAGACCTCGTAAAGGCGCTTCGAATTGTTTATTACATTAATTCACGTATTATGTAGGTAATTGTCGCAACAAGCTCGTTGGCGCAGCGGCTAGCACGTTCGTCTTGCGATCTTGCCCGCTAAGCAACTTTCGCAAGTCCGGGTCGCTGGATGGGTGACCAAATTAAAAAACATCTCGAGCTCCTCCGTGCTTCGGAAGGCACTTTAAGCCGTTGGTCTCGGTTGTTGTCGTAAGATGACAGTCGTTAAAACCCACCAACCCGCATTGGGCCAGCGTGGTGGGTTATGGCCCAATATCCGCACGTGCTATTGTTCACGTGGGAGGCCTGTGCCCAGCAGTGGGACGTTTATTTAATTTAATTATTAAAGTCAAATTTTCTGAGTGGTAGAGCCACGCTGCGTTGCAGCACGCATTGGGCTGGTTCGCCCGGCGTAATACCACCCTCTCACTAATAACCGGCGTGAAATAATAGCACTTGGTGCTGTTGTGTTTCGTCCGGCCAGTGAGGGTTCCGGAGGCCCTTCCCCCCCCCCCCCCTCCCTCACAATTCCTATTCCTTCCTAAAACCTATTCCCTCCCTAAAGGCCGGCAAAAAATATTATAAAAAGAAAGTCGGGTTTGCCAGATAGGCAGTATTTTTATTTGATCTAAAATGTTATTTTTTAATTAGATTTGTAGCTTACCACCGGGTTATGTGATCTGTGCTACCGGCTAGTATTATTATTAAACTAGCCGTGTAGTTACAAATGTTCTAGAAAACACTAAACGTTTCTTACCTATTATATAAGTAGACATTATTTCGAGTCACCCCACAAACTCCCTTAATATTGAATCGTCCCCGCTTATGTGCCAGCGTTCATTACATCTCGACACATGCCGTAGATTACGACCTTGCCCGACGCAGACCTAAAACTTTGCAAAAAGGGACTTGTGATTCACCAAGTTCCGTCAAAAACTTTGGTAACTCACAGAGCGACTGACGGAGTGATGTCTCTCCTAGAAATTGTACTTCAGAATTGTTTAGTTATTAATGAATACCTAGATATTTATTCGGATCTTTAAAAAGGAGAAAATTTTACACGATTTTAAATTACACTGGATAAATAAAGATCCTTCTATAAGGAAAATCCGTCCGTGGCATAATCTTGTGGGCAACAGCGAAAACGTTGTAAGGTGGGCAAAGGACATAATTTTTTTTGGGACTTTTCTGAAAGTGCCGGCCAACAAATAAAAATGGTACGTATTATTAGAACTAGCCATTTGGACAAATAGTTTATATTGCACAAAAGTGGTAGGATTGCTCCGAGCCAAGTTATAGAAGTTTGAAGATTTATAATTTTTTATACATTTATTGATTCCTAATTTTTTTTTTGTATAAACAAAACAGATGATGACCCCACAGCTTTTGCGCTTTTAGCAATATCTATAATTGTTTTATGTTTCCCAGTCCCAGCACTTTTAGAAATCAATAAATGTATGAAAATGATGAATCATCGAACTTGTATAACTTGGCTCAGAGCAATCCTACAACTTTTGTGCCATATTAACTATTACTCCAAATGGCTATTTCTAACAATACGTACTATTTTTTTTTATTGGCCGGCACTTTCAGAAAAGGCCCAAAATGTATGGAGCCCGAATGATCTCCCTCTCAACGTTTTATCCCTAATATCCATGGCCACTATTTTCGTACTTTAAAACGCCCTCCATCCTGTCTGAGTTGTTTTGTAATACGAAGTGGAGAAAGAAACCCCACTTATGTGTTTATTTTTTTTCCTGTAAACAATAAACAGCTGCAGCGTCTGCCAATCATTAGACGTAATAATACCTGTGAATAAAATTATTTAACTCACAAGTTTGTATAACTTATGCCTATTTCGGTGACTAGTTAAAAGTAAAACAGTCTACTACAATTGGCTTCCCAAAGACAGAGTTACCTACGCTTTTCTTTACCCCAACCACGTTTATGTTTTCAAATTCAAATAATTTATTTCAAGCATTCATGGCTCACATGAGTTGGTAACAATTTAATCTCATTTTTGCAAGCCACTTCTATACAAAGCTACTCCTTGACCCTGGCCTGCGGTAGATGATGTCATAATTTTGTGACTCAATCTGTTTTATCCCTCTCTTGGCCTCATTATGCATCTTCCATCTCGCTCGCACGCATCAGGGACATTATTAGCCATTATGTAAATAAATAACCGGATAAATATTCAATATGCCGAGATGTTTCAGTCGCCTTAAGGGTGGAATATTTTAAAGATGGAACAATTGGAATTCTATTATTTCTTGATTTTAGAATTTGTGAACCCGTTAAGCCGTCGTCGTCGCGTTGGTCCCGGGGGCTAATTGTACCTAGTCTTGCTATAAGTGTTTCCCAAGTCCCAACTTAAATGAGGGTAGTTTAAAATAAATAATATGATGGTAGTACTATTATTAATATCAATATGAAGTAGGTTTTATACTATTCATTTCGGTCTAACACATAGCTGTGGAAACATGGAGTGGGGTACCACAGAGAATCGAATCGCAGTGATTGCATTACACAAATGTAAGATAACACCAGTCAAGATTTCCAACTTAATAAAACCATAAAAAAATGCGTTGACTAGAAGTTTAACCATCAAAACGATAAGGTGTATGCGCGCAGAGCTCCCAAGAAGCTACTGAGAAAATTCCCAAGGTCGAAAGAGGCCATACCACCCAGCATTTGTGATGGTTTGATGGGGCGTGTCCTATATACGAAGGCGTGACAAAGATCCATTTTTGTGAACAAGGGGTGAAAACACGAGCAACTAACTACCATTCAAAGCGATATTTTAGAGAAGGTGGTTATGCCACTAAATAACACTGTGTTCGCTGGTAAACAATGAATATTTCAACAAGACTCAGCACCAGCGCACAAAGCAAAGTTAACCCAACGCTGGTTAGACGTGAATTTAACGGATTTTATCATTTTTGAATATTGGCCCCATGCAAGTCCTGATTTTAATCCTTTGAATTGTTGCTTATGGAATATTGTAGAGGAGAAAACCTTCTCTAAACCTCATCGTAAATATCGATTCGTTAAAAGCAGACTTAGTGAAGACACCCCCGCCTCGATACCATTGGATGTGGTACGTGCGGCCATAGATGAATGGCCAGGACGTTTAACTAAATGTATAAAAGCTAAAGGTGGCCATTTTGAATAGTTTAAATATTTGTGGTAATCTACACAGTTAAACGTATAAAAGCATGCTTTTAAAATTAAACTTCTTTTTTTTGCTTTACACTAGACATGTTTATAAGAGGGACAGAATTTATGGCAAGACTAGGTATAACTTAAACACATATCGTAATACTTTTCAAGTAGAAGTACGTCCTCGGGACGACCTCTGGGTCTAAGACCGGGGGCTTAACCACTAGACCTCATTAATAGGTCACGTCTGTAGTGTAACGAAGCTATCGGAACGAAGCAGCATTCGACGTCGGTTTTATGTGCTGCACATCCAACTGGCTAGGCTAACTGAATACTGCCAAAATACAACGCGATTGTTTTGGTTACGAATGCATTCATACATGTAGCTATTTACACTGTTATTAATAATGTTTATGAAGGCCGATTGCCCCGCCCGGGCCCGCCAAAAGCGATCTACGATCGTGTAGGAGGGTCGTACGACGATTTACCTTAGATTAAAACAAAAAGGGAAGATACGGCATGCTCCTACTTGTAGTCAATCAAAATATAGTCCTACTCAACTAAGGGTGGATTCGACCAAACTGGAATAAGACTTACTCCGAGATTAGTCCATACAAATTCGGCGTTTAATCCAGGTATAAGACCTTATTCCAGTTTGGTCGAATCAACCCTAAATATGCAAACACTCACACACGCACACCTATACAAGTGTGAATCGAGCGAGCGAGACAGAGCAGTAAGTTTCAACGTCAGCGCGAGGGAGTCAGCGAGTAGCGCGTTGACGTCTCGGTCGCTTCGCAACAGACGAGTACGTACGACCGATTCCGACGCCACTGCGGAGTAGCGTCTTTCTCTTTTTATCACAGCAGAATGTCCGCAATAGTACGATGTAGCCTGTACGCTCGGCAAATTGCGACTGAAGTGAAATTGTGCCTATAAGCCTAATTTTAGCGGCTTACTCACGAGACGCTAATGCCGTATCTTCTCTTTTTTTTAATCTAACCGATTTACGCATAAACAGGAGGTGAGCGTTTGACAAGTGTCTAGGGGGCATTTGTGATAATAAAAGATCGGCTCATTAAAAGTATACTACCACAGCATCTCTTCCCTTGGGTGTCGTAAAAGGCGACTAACGGACTAAAGACTGCACATATATACGACAGCATAGAACGGCGATGGGTTCACCAACTGTCACGCTGAGCACATGTGCAGTCGCTATTTGGTGAAAAGTGGACTAGGGCAGAGGAATGCTTTTGCGGTCCTCATTGCCTAGTCTCTGACTAACCCTTCGGGGATAATAGTCGTGATTATATGTATGTATGTATTATTTTATCATAGTCATTTGTTTTTGGTTAAAAACCTTTACACTTTATTTGCCCGCCCCCACTACAAATTTTGATACAGGGCCGGCCCGTTACCGTTAGGAAAGTATCATACTACTGTCAGTTCCCGGTGAAGCAACATCAAGTGTCCTTATCTAAAGCACAAGTCGCCAAGCGCCATTCAATCATAAAATTGGAAGAGAGAAGCGAAACGCTTAGCGCCACAGACTCGCTATTTTGGAGAGACTTTACTCAATATTTCAAAACTCAATTTGTACTGACTTAACTTTGAATTAGGGCTGCCCGACCTGGGGGGTTACTCTCGAACGCAAACTCAATCTTAATACAATTCCAATGCGATTAATATGTATCGATATTGGGATAAGTAAAGATAATTCCGGAACGCCATCTCGGTAATAATTTGTTCAATCAATTTCCACGCAATTTAATTCCAATGTGGCGCTATTGCCGCTTACAAAAGTGTCATTTGACATTTTTTAGATTTGTGATTGGAAATTGATTAATGCAATTCTGTTTCAAGAGTAGCCTACCTGAATCCATATTTCAAAAGATACATTTTCTTGGATTACGATCTTTGATTTTTTGAGTTATGTATATAAGTTACCGGAAATGTATACAATTCCGAAGCTTTTTAGGAAATGTGTAATATATTGTTTTAAAAATTATTTAAAACATATTTGCACTCGTTGAGACAATCAGGAAACAATCATACAGTATAAAGTCTTAATTTAAGACAATCGCGTGACCAAAAACGTGACCTAAAGGAGTAGGGCAGCTAGTATCCCCCGCTATCTCCGCGTATTCATTGATATCTTAAATGTTTTACATTTCCGATTGCTATTTAGGAAATGTATAGATTTCCTAGGAGACACATTAGAAGACACATTGTCTTATATAATGTGACTGCTAGAAACCGCAAAAAACTTCAAGGGCTGGTCAGGTCAAGTGTTTTAAACATGACAAAAATGACAAATGAGGTCTCATTGCAGAGTAACGTAGGTACTTATCGCGCAGCTGATGCGAACGGGTCAACAGACGGTCGACCGGCCGACCGTTGCCCGCGCGTCGTAAATAATCATTATTCTTAATTGTTTTACATTTTATTTTTCTTATGTTATTGCTTTAAAATAAATTAGATACTTAAAGACTATCCAAAAAAATACAAAATGAATTATTTAATTAAAAATGAAAAAAACACGAATTCCTTTTTTGTCATTTTTGTCATATTTTAAACTATTGACCTGACTAGCCCTTGAAGTTTCTTACGCTTTCTAGCAGTCACCGTATATAATTTATTTCACACATTTCCGAGCGATTTTAGAAATTACATATCTACATTTCCTAGGAATTGTATACAATGACGGATTACATATACACTGATTCACGATTTTTATCCCCAAAGGGTTAGTCAGAGATTAGGCAATGAGGACCGCAGAAGCAGTCCACTGCCTCAGTCCACGTTTCACCAAATCACAACTGCACATGTGCTCAGCGTGATAGGAGGTGAGCCTATATTACGCTCTATTCGCCGCTTTATGCTGTTAGATGTATGTGCAGTCTTTAGTCCGTTAGTCGTCTTTTACGACATCCTAGGGACGAAGAGGTTGGTAGTATTATTTTTTGCTATACCACACGACACGATATTATCATAGGACTCCTATATATTACAATTAAGAAAACGAACGGATTAGGCATCCCTAGTTAGGATCGGCCATTTTGTACCGCCTACAGCGCGCTATAAAAGCTTATCTCGGTGCTTCGAGCCGGCTACTGCGGGCTGTTCCTTTTATTTTCGCTACAATACTTAAAGGAACAAAGTACGACAATGTAATTTTACATTCGCAGACCTATAACAGTCACGAGACGTTAGTGCGGTGGTCTCATTAATTTGTTTCGCTGACAAATGGAGTTTCTTCTTTCTTGGTTTGGAGCTGGATTCGAGAACCGTGGATAAACATTATTTTTATAAATTTAGATCTATTAGGATGAAAATCCAAAGAGGTTTGATGACAATACCATACATACTAATAATCACGACTATTATCAGAGGGGTGTCACTCCGCAGTTTAGGTACGTTCGGCGTGTTGCACTAAAGGTTGCCGCTCGGCTCGCACGCTCCACACGTCGCGCGTCGTAATCGTACAAATACATCCATGAGTGGAAACCCTACGCCAGCGCGCGCTTCTGACGTCAAAACGGTATCGAATCAGCGTTGCTTAACTGAATATGAACGCTCGGGTCACTCCATAAGTTTCAATTTCGCGTAAAAGTCGTTAGAGAGTGAACCTTCTGTACGTAGTACTATTAGTTATTCTGTGCTATTATTCTCTGAAGTGTTAGTCAGAGACTAGGCAATGAGGACATCAAAAGCAGTCCTCTGCCATAGTCCTCTTTTCACCGAATAGCGACTGCACATGTGTTCAGTGTGACAGGTAGTGAGTGAGCCCATCGCTGTTCTATGCTGTTGGATGTATCTGTAATCTTTAGTCCGTTTGTTGCCTTTTACGACACCCAAGGGAAGAGGGGGGTAGTTAGTATTCTTTCACCGCTAAGCGACACGGTTATGGCAATCCTACTAATATTATAAACGCGAAAGTTTGTAAGTTTGGATGGATATTTGTTACTCTTTCACGTAAAAACTACTGAATGGATTTTAATGAAATTTGGCATACAGATAGTTTATAACCTGGATTAACTTAGGGGGTAGGTGCTAAATAAGTCGACATCAACTGTTAAAAGCTCTACACTATTTATTTAATTTATAATTACAATCTTAGTTTGCCAAGCCCAATTTTTAATGCAAATTAATAATTAGCACTTAATACCTGCTGGTAAGTGTTATCAAGACGAAAACACAACTACAACACCAAGATACACTTCTGCACTGCACTGCACTACCAACAGCATAACGATGGAGGCTGTACAAGAATCACTGGCTCAACTCCAACAAATGTTTACCCAGCGGATGGATGCCTACCAGGGAGAGCTTCATAACGCGACTCCTTCGGTCAATGTCACCAACTTGACAGCGGATTTCACAGCCTTCAGGGCGTTTATAATGACGGCTCTCCGCACACTACAAGATCAAGTTGCCCTTCTTGCTGATCAGGTGGACAGCATAGAAATGCGGAGTCGGCGGAAGATGCTGCTGATTCATGGACTGCCGGAGCAAACAAACGAGGATGCAGCTGCAGTTGTTGTTCGCGCTGTAGTCGACCGCTTAAAGCTGGCTAGTTTTTCGGCGAAGGATATAAGGCCGTTGTAATCGGATGGGCCGCACATCTACAAGCGATCGACCAAGGCCTATGTTGCTGAAGCTGCGCGATGTCGACATGAGGGACAAGATGTGGCATGCAAAGACTGCGTTGAAAGGCTCCGGTATCACGATCTCCGAGTTCCTGACGAAGCCGCGGCATGACACATTTATGGCGGCGCGTCAGAAGTTTGGTGTCACACAATGTTTTACGCGCCAGGGATACATCTTCGTGGTTAGCTCTAACGGGAAGCGCAGCCGTATAAGCTCAATTGCTGAGCTCCAAAAGCTTGCAGTGGTTAATAAACCCAAGCCTGTGGCTGCTGCGGAGAGAGTACCGGAACCTGCAGTGCCAAAAACAAGGCGAGCCGGAGGCACCACTAAAAAGTGACACTGGTTGTTGCCATCTTGAGTGTTTGTGTTGTGTTGTTTTTGTTATGTAGACATTTTCTGTGGACCCGTTTTTCTCGTTGCAAGGTACTTAAAATATTTTAACTTATTTATTTACCCTCTCGATAATTTGTTGTTGTGACTTCTTTGCAATTTTTAGTTATTATAATGACATTGACATGAGAGTTTTATGACGGATTGACATAAGTCAGGTTTTCTTTTTTTTTTTTTTTTGATGCGTTCCGTTTCATGTCTTGTTTGTTTTTTTATTTTTTATTTTTCATAATTAGTTTTCGCAACGGGTTCACGCGTAAATTGTCCTTGTTTATTATTATTTTTTATTTTGTATTTAAATGTCTGCTCATGTAATTTACGATTTACAAACCAGCGGGTGGAGTTAGAATTGGTTATATATTGTTTTAAATTGATTGGGTGATTAGAATTATCTTAGTATCTATATTATTTGTGACATTATTATTGTTTTATATATTTTATATTTATTGTTATGTCAACCTCAGGTGATGATTCAAACTATCTTTCTTTATCGTGTAGTACTCGTAGTAGTGATGAAGACAGTTTTGTTAGCATCCCGTCTCTTTCCGACACACTTGAGTGTCAATTTTCTGATGTACCAAAAAACTTTAACGTCATACACATAAATGCGCAAAGTATTCCGGCTCATCATTCTGACATGCTGGCGTCACTCGATCAGAAAAATATTCATGCTGTATTAATCTCCGAGTCTTGGCTTAAACCGTGTTTACCTTCTACCTCTTATGCTCTGCCTGGATTTCATCTCATACGCAATGATCGTACTGGCTCCAGGGGTGGTGGGGTTGCTATATACCTACGTGCCCACATTCCTTTCTCCGTTATTAGCACCTCGGCACAACCACCTCCTGCTAACGCAGGCGAGCATTTGTTGGTTGAAGTTGTCCTTGCTCACAATAAAATCCTTCTCGGAGTTTACTACAGCCCTTCCTTGCTTGTAAATTTTTTCACTTCATTCGAGACTCTACTCGATGATATAATTCCATCCTACAGCCACTTAATTATCATGGGTGACTTTAACACTTGCCTCCTTAGGAACGATTCTCGTACTTCTTCGCTTCAATCCATTATCGGTTCTAGCAACTTAAATATTCTCCCACTTACTGCAACACATCACTTCCCGAACTCCACTCCATCTCTTCTCGACTTGATAATAGTGTCATCTGCCCAGCATGTTGCGAAGCACGGTCAATGCTCGGCCGACGCTTTTTCGTATCATGATCTCTTATTTTTGTCCTATAAAGTTCGTCCTCCTAAAGCTAAGCCCAAAGTCATTCTTCAGCGCAATTTTAGTGGTATGGATCAAGATGCGTTTCGTGCTGACGCTTGCAATATCGACTGGTCTCCCGTAACATTGGCCCAGACCGTTGATGAGCAGGTTGGTATTTTTAATTCGCTTGTTACCAAACTGTATGACAAGCATGCACCTTTTCGAGCAGTTAAAATTAAACATCTGCCAGCACCATGGCTGACAGATGATATAAAGATGTTGATGCACAAAAAAGTCGCGTCAAAAAACAGATTTAAATTACGACCTAATGACCACAACAGGGAAAACTATGCTAAGATACGTAATCGCTGCAATAGGGCGTGTAGGGATGCGCTACGCCGCCACATCCATAATTCTGTAGAAAATGTAGACATATCAAAAGCTTGGAAATTCCTCAGGTCGCTTGGAATCGGAAAGTTAAAACATAATCCTATTTCACACAATATTAATATTGACTCATTAAATCTCCATTTCTCTTCCTCATCATGTATAAGTGATGCCGACAAAGCGACTACATCACAAAAATTGTCTACCATACCAGTTCCTAATCTTTCTCCCTTTGCTTTTGACCAATTATCGGATTGTGATGTTAAGAAGAGCTTGATGTCAATTGCTTCCAATGCGGTAGGTAATGATGGTATTAGCCGCAATATGTTAGTACCGATCCTTGATATCATCCTTCCAGTCCTTACTTTCCTTTTCAACAGTTCCATCTCTAACGCTGTATTCCCTTCCTCTTGGAAAGACGCTCAAATAATTCCTTTGCCTAAAAAAGGTAACCCAAAATCATTTTCCGAATATCGACCTATTTCCATTCTTCCTTTTCTATCCAAAGTCCTTGAGCGTCTTGTCCACAATCAAATTAGCAAGTTCCTTTCTCTTAATAAACTCCTTAACCCACTCCAATCCGGTTTCCGTCCAGGCCATAGCACAGTTACTACCCTAGTCAAGATCACTGACGACATCCGCCTTGGCATGGAAAACGGCCACCTAACTGTGCTAACGTTGCTGGACTTCAGCAATGCCTTCAACACAGTTAACTTTGACATCCTTTTAGCTTTGCTGCGCTCTCTTAACATATCTCCAACGGTAATTGAGTGGTTTCGCAGCTACTTGTACGGGCGCAGGCAGCGGGTTCGCCTTGAGGAGAAGTTCTCTTCGTGGTGTGACTCGACGGCTGGTGTCCCGCAGGGTGGCGTTTTATCTCCTCTTCTCTTTACTATGTACATCACTTCCATCTCTGAAAACCTTTCATCGTCCTACCACCTCTATGCAGACGATTTGCAGATATATTGCCAGGCACCACTGAGTAATCTCGCTGAAGCTATTGAAACTACCAATGCGGACCTGGGACGAATCGTTAAATGGAGTCGAGCCCACGGACTTAAGGTCAATCCTGGGAAAACACAGTCTATTGTGGTCGGCAGCTCTAGGTTGCTCTCCAAAGTCAACTGGGGAGACCTTCCTAAGATTGACTTTGATGGAGTGGCCATCCCCTTCAGCCAATCTGTTACAAATCTGGGTATTGTTATTGACGGATGCTTGAGTTGGGGTCCACAGCTGCAAGCTGTCAGCCGCAAGCTTTACGCGTCATCGGCAACTTTAAAAGATTACGTAACTTTTTACCCACTGCCACTAAAATTGCGCTAGCACAATCTCTGCTGCTTCCTGTTTTAGACTATGCTGACGCCTGCTATCTTGATCTCACGGAGGACCAGCTAAATAAACTTGAGCGCCTTCAAAACCTTTGTATTCGATTCATATTTGGCTTGCGCAAGTATGATCATGTTTCTGAGTACCGCTCTAAACTCAAGTGGCTTCCTATTCGTCTTCGCCGGAATACTCACATCCTCTCCCTTCTATATAACACATTGTTTAATCCCACATAACCTACCTATCTAAAGGAACGTTTCAGTTTCCTTTATTGTTCATCCTCGCGCTCGTTACGGTCATCAGAAAATCTAACCCTTAAATTCCCTTCTCACAACACCACCTTTTACGATTGTTCCTTCACCGTTGAAGCTGTTCGTCTCTGGAACTCGCTTCCAGTGGCGATCAGACGTGCGAAATCCATACACGCATTTAAGGAGCTCGTGAAAAATTTCTACCTTTCCCGTTAACCCTTTCCTGCTCCATAGCTGTCGTTGTCCGCTACTTCCTACCTGAGACTATTATGTTTAAGTATGTATAATTATGTATTATATATTTATGTAGGTATATTTAATATATGTGTGTGTATATATATTTATTAAACCCGATTATTTATTTATTTTATAATGTTAATATTCTTATTTTTTGCTTTTAATTGTGTAACTAAGTATGTTTTCAATGTTTGCACCTCCGATCTTAGAGTATATTAGTTCTCTCCATCCGACTGGTTGTCTGGCAGAAATCGCTTTAAGCGATAAGACCGCCAAATTGTAACATTGTTTTTCTTTTCTTTTCTTTTTTATGTAAATGCACTGTAAATGTTTGTGTTATTATGTTACAATAAAAGTATTATCTATCTATCTATCTATCTAACACATAGGATACATTTTATCCCGATATTCTCACGGAAACGGGAACCACGCGGGTGAAACTGCGAGCGGCCGCTAGTGTTGCTATAAAAACACAAGTAAAAAGCGTTGAAGAATTTCGACAGGCCTTACCACTGTGGTGGAGTAGTCAACGCAGCCGCCTTATGCGATAGACGTTTCCCACCTGTGGTCATTATTTTGTAACTTTACACTTTTGTATACTTATGTATATTCTTCCACGTCGTTTGCTTTATTTAGAAGGGATGTTTACGTCACAGGTTCTGATTCCTGATTTTCTAATCCGCACTCACGGACCAGTGGTGCCTGTGACACGTGTTCAAGCTCCTAGTTTGCCCTGGTGAGGTCTTACTTGTATCCTATTAGCATACTACAGAAGGCTTTAGTGGACGAGTTAGATTTGTATGTATAGACTAGTAACTAGTTGACTCGTGGTGCCACAAATGTTGAATTTATTTACGGGAATTAGCGCTAAATTGTTATCTAAAGGCTGTTTACACGGTCGTGGTCACTGGTTGACTGCCCGGCTCGGTTAAATATTTAAATCATTAAAATGTTTTAATATCTAATAATATTATACATATTACTATATAATATTTAGGTATTTCAAAATTATTACCTATATGCTTCAGTAACAGGCTTCGCTATGCAAATGTTTATTGATTTGTCATTCCGCGTGAATCTCTCGTCTGTAACTCGAAGGGCTTTAAAACTTGACAAACACTCGTTAAGGGCAAGCATTGAGCCCGGGTAAGTTAAAGGGCAGTTAGACGTTCACTCTTTTTTTGCCTCCAATGGTTTAATGACCTTACTTATATATAAAAACTTGTACCTATAGGCATTATTTTGTTTTACATTGTTTTGTCTCTTTTGCTCAAATTCAAACGTTTGTGTGACGTAGACAAAACTTTTTAACTGAATAACGCTTGAATAGTGTTTATAAGTAGGTAAGGCCCTTCATTCCTAAAACTCGCAACAAAATAAATAACTTTTTAACTATCATGGTTTACATTAGAATATTTATTAACGGAATAAACACTATGCTGTGCATATTTAAAAACAACACAAACATGGTGATAATATTCCTTACAGTAAATGCTCATAAAAATAAGTCTACAAATTTAAAAAAGCATCTTATCTTTCATTATAGAAGTAGTAAAAATGTGGATTTAATGCCAAACTGCATTGATGCATTCTCTAGCAGCCAATTACAAAGATAAAATTTCTAATTAACACATACAAAAGACGTTTTACTTTTTTAGTTAAAAACACATAACTTTTTTACTACAAATTATTAATCATAATACCGCAAAGACTTAAAAATCTCACATACAATCGCACAGCCACAGAAACCATAGCTTTCACGCTATGATCATGACACACAAGACATACAAGCTTACTTTATTTACATATGAATTCCTATTGTGTCGTGGGTAAAAAAATACGAAATACAAATTTGTTAAGAATGACTTTCTTCGTCTCCCACCCTTAACACGTCTCGTTTTATCCTTTTATTTCGAGTTAGGACGGAAAGCGCCCAAGGAGGTTCTCACCTCCTCAGTGCCACTTTGAAACAATCCTATGCGTTTATTGCCCTTTGAGTGAGACGTAAAGGGCAAAGTGGAAAGAGTTGGGAGTTGGGCATTTGACTGGCATGGACGTAATGTCGACTGGTTAGTCAATTGGGAAGCTTTTTAGCAAAGAACTGTCAAAACGCTTATTATTATTTATAATTTTTGACGTTTTTTATGAAATGAAATGAAATGAGTATGCTTATGAGTATGCGTAATTTAATTATATAGTAATTTTTATAAAAACAGATATTTAAATGATTAAAAATGTCTACCATATTAGTTAGGTACTAATGTTTTCCAAAACTCATTTCAGCCGTTACTTTATTTTACTTCAAAAACTCAGTTATTTCAAATTTCTATTACTTACCACGATATCAATACGATAATTGGAAATCACATTTAATTTTATTCCTTAAAGTGATAACTTAAGTTAACAATTCATTATGATTTATAATTCTTCACCTTTCATCAAAAAAAACGATAAATTACCTATAAGTTTTAGCCGTTTGTGTCGCTGGGGGAGAGAAGAGACACTTGCCCGCTATTTTTGTCTCGTACCAGGATACGTTTGTTTCAAAATTCTATCACCACGGCTTATATTTCGGTTCGACGCGATTCTGTTTCAGCGTGCAGTGGTATTGGGGGTAGCGATGCGCGTTTGTCTGGCACAGACTATAAGCTCGTTAGATTAGTTGTTAAAAGTCTTAACTACAAGTTAGTTAACTGTTTTTTTATTATTATTATTAGTATTGACGTCAATAAGTGCCTGTAAAGGTACATTGAATAAATAATTTGACTTTGACTTTTTGATTATGTTCTACATTGTAATTGAAAGTGTTCTTCTATGGTAAGGAAGGAATAATTTCAATTTATGATATATAATCACGACTATTATCCCGCATGGGTTACTCAGAGACTAGGCAATGCGGACAGCAAAGCAGTCCTCGACCATAGTCCACTATTCACTAAATAGCGACTGCACAATATGTGCTCAGTATTCACGACTATTATCCCCGAATGGTTAGTAAGTCAGAAGGTTAACTAATGTTTGACAAAAAACGTATGACAAAAGATCATAACGTTTGAAAAACTAATCATTTGACAAAATTTCTTTTCGAAAACATATTATGTACTTTAAAAATAATTATTTGACATAATACAGGTTTCGCAAATGTTTTACTTAGAAAATATTTCTACTGTTAAAATATTATTTTAATAATATTCACTTGACTAAATAATTCGTTTGCCTTGTTGCATATTTAAGACAATCGCTACGCTGCCCTTCGCGATTGTCTTAAATTCTAACCTATCACGTGACCTACAGGAGTAGGGCAGCTAGTATTTGCTAAATGTTATTTATGCTTTACATTGTTTTGCCAACTAACATGTTTAAAAAATAATCAATTTGTGAAATAATGTTGTAACATAATGATTTTTTTTTAGTAAATATATTGTCTATTGAGTAGTTTATTAAACAATAGTTTGTAAAATGATACATTTATCAAGTACAATTTTGTCAAAAGTTATTTTTCAAATGAAAATTTGTTATTTGTTTTTTGTCAAATGATTGGACACCAAGTCAGAGACTAGGCAATGAGGGCAGCAAAGCAGTTCTCCACCATGTCCACTTTTGACCAAATAGCAACTGCACATGTGCTCAGCGTGACTGGTGCTGAGCCTATTGCCGCTCTATGCTGTTGGATGTATGTGCAGTCTTCAGTCCGTTAGTCTCCTTTTACGACACCCAAGGGAAGAGAGGGGGTGGTAGTATTCTTTCACCGCCACGCGACACGATAAGGTCAACTTTTATTTGACGCTGTAAAACGAAGGAAGAAAAGAAAATGTCCCAGTTGAGTTTGTAGCCGGTTCTTTTCAAATCAAGGTTTCCCGCCCTACTTACGAACTTATGATGTTGCGATTTTTATAAGTGCTCGGTTATCGTCTTGTCTGTCACGAAGACATAAAGAGGTTGTTAACAATTGAATTTCTATTGTGGTGGCCGGTATTACGACAGTTGAGTTTTTTTTCTCTTAAATAAGTGATGGCTTCGTACGATCAGCACATTTAGCCAGTGTCAAGTAAGATATGATATGATAATGAGTGATAATTAACGTTTAATGGTAAACGATATTCCACATACTACTCGAGACTCAATAAAGCTGTGGGACTTTATTGAGATCTCACACGTACTTCTTGAGAGAATTTGAAAAGGGATGTTGCACTTTTTTGTTTTATTTGCCAACACTCATGCACGTTCACAAACACTTAACAGTAAATAATCTTCCATTATTTCACATTAATATTCGACAAAACACAAATTATAGAAAATAAAATAAAACTGCCGACATGACGCTTCACTTTCCCGCCAAAAAGTCAGCTGAGCTGAGCTCATAACAAATTTAAAAAGAATACATTTGGATCTGGAAACCTAAGAAGTTGTTAATAAACACGAAATTGATGGATTTAAGATTCAATGACATTTATTCAATTTTGGATTCCCTCCACCTACTGCTTCATCTGCGTCTTAAAGTTATCGTACCTAATAATTAATTAGTACCCAATATTTAGCATAATCATTTACTAACGGAATTATGATTTCGGTTATTTCGACCAATAAGAGTTGTAGCGCTTTAAACAACACAAGGTAACGTTTTGGCTACATTACACTTGTACTACTTATTAAGTACTAGCGGCCGCTCGCGGTTTCACCCACGTTGTTCCCGTTCCCGTGGGAATATCGGGATAAAAAGTATTTTATGTGTTAATCCAGGTTATAAACTATCTGTGTGCTAAATTTTATACAAATCCATTCAGTAGTTTTTACGTGAAAGAGTAATATACATCCATCCATACTTACAAACTTTCGCGTTTATAATATTTTAGTAGGATTCTATGACATTAATACACTACGCCGCAGCAGAAACTATTAGCGCAGATGGAGCAGTACCATTAGGGAACAGTTACGTGATGACGTTATACTTCTAATGTTTATGTATCTATTTAATTGTTTATTTTTATTATTTCAAATATATTTTTTTAATTTTCGTTTGAAAATGCTATTTTAATATTAGTGAATCTCATTTAAACAAGTAATATTTGAACATACATTTTTAACAGGATGAATGTAATGTGTTCTGTTGTCTTTGACTATCAGATAGAAAATCGTGACAGTTGCAACATCTCTCACCGTTATTACAAATTAAAAATGACAAGGTGCTGAAAAAATTCCTACGAACAGAATTCGAACCCGCACCCTTCTGGCAATCCAGGCCAGTCGCTCTTTTCAGTCGAGCTACCGTAGACTTATCCAGCCCGCCAAAATTAATTAACACTATACTTTTTACTTTTAAAGCCAAAGGCGCCCATTCAATGTCAACATGGTGCGTTTACGAATCTCGCTCGTGGAAATTTTTCAGCACTTGTCTTTTTCAATTCTGAATTTGTTCACTACAGATTCGCGGCGCAAAGCCAAGTATATTAGTATGGGTTTTTACTTTTTATTTTTATATTTTAAGTGTAAAAATTACAATGGGGCTGACATGTAATTATTATACAAAAGCCCTAAAATAAATAAAGAAAATAAAAATAATTTAGTTCGCAACAAAATTTGCGTTAAAATTATATTAGTACATTATGGTATTAGTGCGGTAAGATAAAAATTACAGCCGAGGCGATATTGCTAGCCCGAGCCGCAGGCGAGGGCTACAAGAAAGCAGAGGCTGTAATTATCAAGCGCACGTATGCCATACGACGTTTTATAACATATTTGTGAGGAAAAAAAAATCCGAAAATGACTGCGTTTTTTTTTGTTTTTCTAGTGCATGAATCTTTGGTAAGCCAATATATATTTTTCTTTGTCCAACAGCATAGAGCGTAGATGGGCTCATCAAAATAATACCACCAACCCCTCTCTTCCCTTGGGTGTCGTAAAAGGAGACTAACGGACAAAAGACTGCACATACATCCAACAGCATAGAGCGGCGATGGGCTCATCAAAATAATACTACCAACCCCTCTCGTCCCGTGAGTGTCGTAAAAGGCGACTAACGGACTAAAGATTGCACATACATCCAACAGCATATAGCGGCGATGGGCTCATCAAAATAATACTACCAACCCCTTTCTTCCCTTGGTTGTCGTAAAAGGCGACTAACGGACTAAAGACTGCATATACATCCAACAGCACAGAGCGGCGATGGGCTCATCAAAATATTACTACAAACCCCTCTCTTCCCTTCGGTGTCGTAAAAGGCGACTAACGGACTAAAGACTGCACATACATCCAACAGCATAGAGCGGCGATGGGCTCATCAAAATAATACTACCAACCCCTCTCTTCCCTTGGGTGTCGCAAAAGGAGACTAACGGACTAAAGACTGCACATACATCCAACAGCATAGAGCGGCGATGGGCTCATCAAAATAATACCACCAACCCCTCTCTTCCCTTGGGTGTCGTAAAAGGTACTAACGGGCTAAAGGCCTATGTTGTCCATAGATTCAAATGATAACTAATTTTTAAATCACATTACCGCACTAGTGTGAAACTTATTACATTACGATGCTGAAATCGGTGTAATAAGAGCTACTTTACGAGCAAATGTGTTATAAAAACAATTACAGTATCTCATACCATTGAGATATATTAACTATAAAGGTAACTTTGATGTGCAAAATTTTCACACATGCACAAAAAAAAGTCGCCTTTGTGTGCGTTACAAAACTTACCTTGAAAACGATATTCGAGACACTTTCCACTCACTTCTATTACTACAAATTGTTTAACAGAACAACTCATTATTAAATTAAACCCACCGAAATACTAAGTTCACCATAAAATAAACTTATTCAACTAAAAAATAGATAATGACAGCGATTTGTTTGGGTCCAACTGTGGCTGGTCCTTGTAAAAAGTTGCGCAGTTTCACCGACACGGCCCTGTCATCCTATGTGTTGTGTTTGTTTAACTTAGGGTAAACATGATGGGCCAAAACGAAACCAAAATTATAATGGTTAAAGTCAGAAAGAGATAGCAAACTTATCTCTCTATTAGTTATAAAGCTCAATGTCTCATACCCTTAACACAACTTGCGCTACCCTTTTATTTCAAGTAAGGTGCCCAAGGAGGTTCTCACCTCCTCAGTGCCACTTCGCAACAACCCTATGTGTCTATTGCCCTTTGAGTGAGACGTAAAGGGAAAGTGGAAAAAAGATTCCGACTGAGAAAGCCACGGGTTCGTGAATCCCGCAAGGGGCTGTTGTCTCGATGTTTTGTTATTGAGTTTTAGATTACTTATGATTGTATTGCGTAACCGAGTCGCGTGGCGGTGCGAGAAAAGTACCATCCCCTCTCTTCCCTCGGGTATCGTAAAAAGAGACTAACAGACTAAAGACTGCACATACATCCAATAGCATAGCATCCATAGAGCGGCGATGGGCTCACCGCCTGTCACGCTGAGCAAATGTGCAGTCGCTATTTGGTAATAATTGGACTATGATAGAGGACTGCTTTTGGTGTCCTCATTGCTTAGTCGCTGGCTAACCCTTCTGGGATAATAGTCGTGTTTAAATGTATGTATGTTTGTTAATTGTATTACTTCTATCTACCCTCACTGTTGAGGATCGTGACTCAGTTTTATCATTTTCATTTCACTGACAATCACACTTTTTTTTTAGATATTTCTGAGGACTGTCACAAGTTTTCGTTTTACGCAAAAGACAGCAAGTGGTTGCCTTGATTATTTGTGGCCTTGTGTATCCTTAGACAATTCTAGACAAAACATAATTATAATAGTATTAAGTATAAGATGTGTAACATTACAAAAAAATATATATATTTTTATTCATTACTTACGACACCTTTACAGTTAGTAGAGATCGTTTATTCTAAAGCTGAAACTTTAGTAAAAATCTATACCTTATTATATCATAAAAATACCTTTGGCCATACTAGCTTTACCACCAACCCGCATTGGGCCAGCGTGGTGGGTTATGGTCCAATATCCCCACGTGCTATTGTCCACGTGGGAGGCCTGTGCCCAGTAGTGGGACGTTTATAGGCTGGTGATGATGATGATACTAGCTTTAACATTGCGTCACGTGTGTTCTGGCGTATTGTGCAATAAAGTGTTCTACTATCTATCTACCTTCACATAAAATGCCGTCTATATTCGTTGGCGTGATTTTTGACCATTTTTATAGGCAATTCAAGTCCGCACATAACATTTATGTTAAGCACGGATGTTACTATACTTTTTATCTTAACGAGCGCTTGTATCATAGTTAATAGTTCAACTTAAGAAATAAACAGTAAACTTGAGCATTCGAGTGCAGTGCAGATTCAGCAATCAGCGCGCGCAAACAAAACGCAGAGCAAAGTTGACACTGTTACTCAAACTTGCAATCATTGTCATGTTTGGTATTCAGGCTGCACTGCACTACGAGTATGAAAGTCAAACAATGCATCTGTACAAACTGTTCAAAAACAACATTCAATAATATATTATTCATTCATAATGTTCGATGCTTTTTTGCTTAATAACGCTCAAATAAGCTGTAACTTAAAGTCAAATATACTCTAATAAATAATAAATAAATAAATTTTCCTTCACTCACACCAATTATCTAGCCCAGTGTTTCCCAAACGTTTCCCCTTCGTGACCCACTAATACTTATAAACCCAAGCTGGTTCCATTAGGTAAAATAATACACATTTATTAACTAGTAAAAGTGTTTCATTAATACTACATATTTTAGTTTCGCCTATTTAGTCAATAAATTTTAGTGCGAAGTATGGAGCTGCTGCTTATTTTTTACTAACGTTAGGAGTCGGCGGCTAGCTGTCGACATGTTGTCGACAAGCTGTCGACGTTTCAACTGCTTGCTACAGGCAGGTCGACAGCTAGCTGACGACGGCAGACGCCGTCACCTGTCGTCGGCAGACGCCGTCACCTGTCGTCGGCAAACTGTCGACGTTTCAACTGCGCAGGCAGGTCGACAGCTAACTGATGACGGCAGAGGCGACTGCAGGCGCTGTCACCTGTCAGCAGCTAGCTGTCGAGTCGGCGGCAAGCTGTCAACATGTCGTCAGCAAGCTGTCGACGTTTCGACATACTTATTACGTCTGCACATACTTCTTACAGCATAGAGCGGCGATGGGCTCACCTGCCACTGCCACTGTTATTCTAAAAATACTGACATGACGACACGATTGAGTTTTTTCACAAAACAAATGTTATTTTATGCCAAAAATTGAAAGTCGTTACAGTGAGAGCTGAAAAACTATATAAAATAACAGAATATGTACATAAAAGCTGATTTTCGCACCTAGCTGACGTCGTGTATCTTAAATTTATACTATCTTTCAAGACGTAGCTTAATAGGATCTTAAAACACTTTAAAGAAACTGAACACTTAATTAGGAGGTGATTTTGCTGCTTATTAAGCGATATTTCAGCAGTATATAGAAATAAAAGCTGTTTTTTATTACTTTAACTTAATTAACGAGTAAGTACCTAGTTATATTAGGGATACATGCCTTGGTTGGTAGAGAAGATTGTTATGTTTCCGATTTTTTTGGTTGGAAATTCTCTTTAAACGGACTTTCAGTTTTAATGTTGTACATTATTCTATTCTGAAGATGACGCTATGACTCGTTACGACGCGATGATTTTACGAAGCATACTGTACTCCATAAGTTAAGACTAACTAAATAAAAAAAAATACAGAAAGGTTAGTCAGAGACCAGGCAATAACGACCGTAAAAGCAGTCCTCTGCCATAGTCCACTTTTCACCAATTAACGACTACACATGTGATCAGCGTGACAGGTGGTGAGCCCATCGCCACTCTATGCTGTTGGATGTATGAGCAGTCTTTAGTCCGTTAGTTGCCTTTTACGACACCCAAGGGATGCGAGGAGGATGCGGTTAAAATAAAAAAAATCGTTTATTTAATTAAGTCATTGTTACCATTGACGTGTAATGTGACCACGCTTGTAGTGCGTAAACATAAAAGTAACAAACAAACATAATAATATGAAAAGCAATTTAAAATTATTCGCAAAATTATTAACAAAGTAAAAGGTCTGGCGGTGGCATCACTTTCGAATTTCGATTATAGCAACCCTATATTAATATTCCAAAAGCGTACATACTGTGTTCGAGACGCAGTGGATCAGTAAATCTCTGTAAAAAGATAATTTAAAAAGATGCGCGAGTCAGCGGCACCGCTCTGACGTTGGTCGTTTATCAAAATTCTCGAGCAAAAAGTTTGCCCCGCCTCGGAACGAGTTCAGTTGCTCTGGGGTCCTCATGTTGTACGGAAGCTGTACGGAATAGAAACGTTGTCAATCCATTTTGTACTCGTTTAACTCGCGAAACAGCTAACAGCAAGGAGAAACTCTGTTAGCTAGATGTAAGTGAGTTATGGCTACGATATTGACAATGCAGTTCACTTTCTATATTAGATCAGCTGCCGTTAAACCAGACACAATAGAAAATCAATTGTTAGTGACATTTAGGGGTATTCGTGACAGACAAAGGGATTTTACTCGCTCAACATTAAGGCTAGGTGTTAGTGAAAAATTAAAATAACACGTTCTTAGAATTACTTTTTGAAGTAGTAAACAGTAAAATTAAAATCTGCAAAAATTATAAAATATTGTTGAGGCTTTATTCTGTAGAATACACCCGATGGAAACACAATTTGATAAAGTTGGCTCTATAGAATAAATTCACAAAGTTACATATTTTTGTGTCATTTTGTGCCAAAATGAAGTTTATGGATAAGATAATTTTAGGGATTATAACCGATCGTTTTTTATTTATTACATCTATAAATTTTTTAAAATATAAAAAGCGATTATTCGCGCCGCTTCGCTGTTATACCCGTCCCTTAATGTCGTACCGTCGAGAGAGCGAGAGAGAAGCGCTCCAAATTCCTCCCCTTAAGCCTTTTGTCATTTTTCAAATTCGCGAGCAAAAAGTTAACGGCGTATCAAATCTAGCTTGGAAGCTCTGTCTGGTCCTCGCGCTGCACGGAACAAGAACTTTGTCAATACATTTTGATGTCGCATAACTATTCGCAAAACAACCAACAGCAAGGATAACGGCTAAACGGATGACGGCACCTGTTCAGGACACTCCTCGTCGCACATGTGCCACCGAATTCAAATGCATTATTCAAATAGAACGTGTTTGTACGGATTCTATTGCGTTTATTCAACAATTTATTAATGCTGGAAAAACATCATTTATTTAAAAAAAATATCGCCGAAGCATTTTTTTCCTACTACTATTTCGGAAGTCATAGAACTATGGAGAAGAATGCCCGCAAGGAACTCCACAGCTTTATATAGAATTAACGACATTTACAAAATAATATGTCGTTACCATGTCATACAATAAAACGAATGCAAACTTAACATTTAAACATTTTTAAAACAAAAGTCACAAGTTCACTTGAATTTCGAGGTATTAGTCGTTTAAAACTCTTTAAAAAAGTTACGATGGTTTTTTATCCCTTCTGCTTTGTTACGACTTAAAAACCTAAAGTTTATTTTTGTCATAGGTAGGTAGTATTTATATTTTTTAAATAGTTAATATGCTTTTATAGGTATGCCGAAGACGTAGGTTTGAGTACCACCAGAGGTTTCCTTCAACGTTTTACTTTCTTTATGTCTCTACCAAATTGTCATGCTTAAATTACCTACATATTATATCGAAAACGCGCAATAAGCTCAGTGAATCTTTGCGAAAGAGATAATAATTTGCAAAAGATGCGCGCGTCAGCTACAGTCGACGCATCGTTTATCATAACGGCTCCAGCAAAACGCCATCTCACTAAAGGGGGGTGTCGGCGAAAGTCGGCGAAAGTGTCGTTGTTAATTTTAATTTTGTTGACGCCGTGCGTGTGAAACAAATTGGTATATCGCACTCGACATGTTAAAGGAATTGCTTGGAGAAGCAGATTTTTTATGTCCTTTTTTTTCTTTAATAATGGATTGGTGCGGTTAGCAGATTCGGCCAGTTCTAAGTAAGAAAGAATCTGATAATAGAGAATGTTTTCTTTGCTTAATTTAGATGATATTGATGATCTTGTGTTTTATTTTAAAACACTCATGCACGTTCACGAATACTTATCGGTTAATAATTCACCATTATTTTACACTAATATACGACAAAACACACACAAAAAACAAGACAAAACTGCAGACATAACGCTAAACTTTTCCGCCAAAAAGGCGTCGCCAAGGATAAATTGGTAAGTCCTTATGTCAACAAAGGAAGTAGTCATAAAAGTCACAGTGGTAAGAATGTTCTAGGAACAGTAAGAATCATAGACATAATATGCCCATGGTGAGAATAACCGGGTCGCGTAGCGGTGAAAGAATACTACCACCCCCTCTCTTGCCTTGGGTGTCGTAAAAGGCGACTAACGGACTAAAGACTGCACATACATCCAACAGCTTAGAGCGGCGATGCTCACATGTGCAGTCGATCGCTATTTAGTGAAAAGTGGACTATGGCAGAGGACTGCTTTTGCGGTCCTCATTGCCTAGTCTCTGACTAACCTTTCGGGGATAATAGTCGTGATTACATGTATGTATGTAAGATTTTTTAGCCTCTAGTTTTAAGATAAGTGGTGACTTAATTAAACCATTGGTTTAGATATAACAAGAATCATCAGCGAACTTATTATCTTTAAACCTCATCTACCTCCGTTTTCTTCACGCGCAAACTACATTACACACACGTCACTGATTGTTACAAAGACAAAGCATTACGAACAACCGTCTGTCCGACAAAGACGTATCCACCCGTTGCTAACAAGAATGAGAGCATTCGTCAGAAACCCGACTCATTACAACTCTGTTCGCTAACAGCAGGCACTACGCATCCGAATAGTCTGGATTCCTTTTAAGCAATAACTCCTTGAGACTTATTGCAGCGTCTGAGACCAGCGTTGTGCTGGTTTATGACGTCATTAACGAGGCAACAGCGCTCTTTGTGTAGCCTTTCAACTCTCAACTAAGCTTCGAGGTGATATGATAAGTTTTAAGCTATTGTGACAATGTTGGCTGGTTGGAAACCCTTTTAGGCAGGGACGGCACATTTGCGAAGGTAAGGTGAATTCGTGAAATTTAGGGTTTCGTTTAAGGACGAAATACTTTTGGTGATATTTAAAAATATTTCGTCACTTTCTAAAATTGTTTTTTTGATATACAGTTTGGCCTTCATGCCACCGGATGTAAAGTGACGATAAAATGTAAAAACGAAATACCGTATGCTTGAAAGCTCTGTAACATGAAATAAACCTTCTGATTACATCAAGCACTTATAGAAATTACCAATAGGCAAACAACAAACATGGGAACTTTAATTGTTTTACTACAAGTCAGTTGGCTAGTGACATTTATTTTATTACACAATGGGTTAGACAGTCGATAAGGTCGAAGTAAGGACGCATTTCACCCAGAAACTGTCACTGAAGAACTGGCTACTTTATCTCTATGTGACACACAACAATTTAGGTTAACTTTGTAAGCTAAATATGAAGTTTATAACTAACTAAAACCACTTAGAACTCCAATCAAAAACAAGTTATACTATTGGGAACAGAATCGCTGCCTCTGAAACCTGTATTTAATATCCAAACCCAAAAACGAATGAATTATACCCCTGACCTACTTTAGTGACTTTGAATGCACAATTTAGTTGTAAAACTCCAGCTCACAATAATGTTTAACTACCCGATACACTTACAACATGAACCTCGGCGGTTACAACCCGTATAGTAGGGGTTATAAAAACTTGCATTTACGGCTTGGGAAGGCGCCATAATACATAATACGGCAAAACGCCGCAATCGATTTTGAACTTAACACTTAACAGCTAAAGGTGAAAATCGATTGGCTAGTTTTGACAGATTTGTGTAGACTAAAGTGATGTGATGTTGTTCTTCTTGTCTTTTAATGATACGACTTCACATTGTATTTGTTAGGTATCGTGATTCTATGATCGAAAGAAAATGACTAAAAATTATCACTTCAAGACAACTTTTGGATGGACAAGATAGTTTATAATTAGGGATGGGCCGAAATTTGTTTCACATTCGGTTTAACCGAATTTCGGCAGCTTGAACCGAACTTCGGCAGTCGGCCTACATTCGGTTCAAATGCCAAACTTTCGGTAAGTACAAGAAAATATTGAAATAACACTTGATCTTTTCTTACACTCATTGTATTTGCAACAAGAAAATATCGTTAAATCACTTAAAATCACGTACCTACCTAGATATTAATGTAAACATTAACGCAATTGATGCGTGGATAACGTATTTGCTAATGACCGGCCGGCCGGACGCGAGACGAGGAGATTTGTCGCGGGTTGCGGCTGGGTTGCGGGCGGGATATAATACAAAAAATTTAAGGTAGTGCGTAAACTAGTTAGAACGTGTTGTAGTTGTAATAGAGAAAACGCTGTGAAAGGAACCGAACTTCGGCCGAATTTCGGCCGAATTTTGATTTTTTACCGAATGTTCGGCCGAATTACGTATTTGGTTCAAACCACATTCGGCCCATCTCTATTCATATTATCAGTTGACTTGCTTGACTGTTTGACTTACCCACCAACCCGCTTTGTGCCATCGTACTGGGCTATTGCCCAATCTCCCTATGAGCCGCGTCGCGTAGCGGTGTAAGAATACTACCACCCCCTCTCTTCTCTTATCCCTCAGGCCCCAAGCGGTCGCATGAGACCGCACCTACATAAACACACTTGACTTTGTACCGTGTTTTCATAGACTTACAGACTACTTTATTATGAACAAGTTTGGTTATTTCGGTTACATGGTACATCATAAGTATTGTGATTGCAAAATATTGCATAGTCTATGCTTGATTCTGTCAAATTTGACGTTGACAGTTGCCATTTTTCAGCCAAAAAAAGTGTCAAAAAAATCCAAGACTGAGGGGTTAAATAAAAAATTGTAATATTAGAATACATAAATATATAAACGTGTCGCGCAGCGGTGAAAGAATACTACCACCCCCTCTCTTCCCTTGGATGTCGTAAAAGGCGACTAACGGACTAAATACTGCACATACATCCAACAGCATAGAGCAGCGATGGGCTCACCACCTGTCACGCTGAGCACATGTGTAGTCGCTATTTGGTGAAAAGTGGACTATGGTAGAGCTTTTGCGATCCTCATTGCCTATAGTCTCTGACTAACCCTTCGGGGATAATAGTAGTGATAGGTATGTTATATGTATATCCCCATGTGCAGTTTTTTTTTATTTATTTATTGAATAATATCATGACACATACAACAACATATTTTAAACTTTCATGTTCACTACAATTATTTTTATGAAAAAACGGGACTCAAAACCAACAACTCAGAAATGGTAAAAATCCCGTTTTTTTCATAAAAGTAAACATTCATATCATTGTCCCACAAAACCATACTAGACGGTTTAACTGCGGGACCGAGAATCTCAAATAAGCTATACATAAGTATACGTAAGTACAAACTAGATATTGTCAGAGTTGTAACAATCATATTAATTCCTACACCTCGCAATGGTTGTCCCTGTCTCCATAGTAGTTTATGTTTTATTCCTACTAAATAAGATTAATCTTTTTTGTATATCTCTTTCAGGCCCGTCGATCACGATTGTGCATGTTTTGGGATTGAAAGGGATATGGGTACATACATATAAACACGACTATTATCCCCGAAGGGTTAGTTCAAGTGTCAAGAGAGTTACGATCGTTTTTCGAATCTTCGAGCTTCTCTTAAGATAAGAGTATCAGTAGCATACGATACCTATATCATGAACTTGGAAAGCAATCTTCGTTCCAATCCTCGGAACTTTTGGCGTCACGTGAATAGTTTAAGGTCCGTTGGTGGTTTTGAGCCTACTGTTTATTACAAAGGGCTTCAGTGCTCTGGCGCCGATGCGGCGAACGCATTTGCAAGTCATTTTTCAAGTATCTACGCTCAGGACCATCAAACTCTGGAATCAACACCTGTCTCCCTCTCAGCGTTTGCACACATTGATGTCAGTGATTTTTCTGTCCCTGATGTTGAGAGTGCCATCAAAACTTTAAAGCCTAGTTGGTCATCGGGACCCGACGGTGTACCGGCAAATCTCTTGAAGATGTGTAGGAAAACCATTGCCATTCCTCTGTGCCATCTGTTTAATCTTATTTTGAATTATGGTATTTATCCATCAGCATGGAAGGTGTCCCGTGTAACGCCAATCCCCAAAGGCACTAACAAGTTGCTCGTAGAAGAGCACAGGCCGATTGCTATCCTTTGTGCGCCAGCGAAAGTCCTAGAAATTCTTCTACATAATGTTATTCGCAAGCAAGTCCATCCTTACATCTGTAATGAGCAGCACGGATTTAGGCCGCGAAGGTCGGTGAATTCAAATCTGTTAACAATGGTAGAGTACATTTCGAAAACGATGGATAAGGGCAAGCAGGTGGATGTCGTGTATTTCGATTGTTGCAAGGCTTTCGACAGGGTTAATTGTCAAATCCTTATGTCTAAGCTCGATGCTCTTGGTTTTTCCACTAAGCTTATTAACTTACTTTCGAACTACTTTAAAGGTCGGCAGCAATATGTACGCTATGGTTGCTATGTTTCGCAGCCGTATCCAACATCATCGGGTGTGACGCAGGGATCAATACTGGGCCCTTTGCTTTTCCTGCTGATGATCAACGACGTTGTTAAAGTTCTAAAATTTACAAATTGTCTTCTTTATGCTGATGATTTGAAATTATATTCGGAGATCACTGATAAAGCGGACTGTGAGCTCGTTCAAAAGGATATTGATGCCATACTTAAATGGAGTAACGACAATGGCTTAGAGTTTAATTACAGTAAGTGCTTGGTTATGTCCTTTAGTCGTCAGCGTAATCCTACCCAATATGAATATAACTTGGGCAATGTCATTATGAATCGCACAGATTCAATGAAAGACCTTGGTGTTACCTTCGATCCTTCCTTAACATTCAATGTTCACATTTCTATACTCACTCGTAGCTGCTACAGTCGTCTAGGGTTTACCTTACGTAATTTACGTGATTTTCGGAACCCCGACGTCATAAAGCTTCTGTTCACTAGTCTTATAAGGAGCTCGCTGGAATCTAGTTCGTGTATATGGAGCCCACACGAAGCCAAATATGCACTAATGCTGGAAAAGGTTTAAAAGGCTTTTCTTCGATATTATTAAAAGCGTATATATGGCTACTATCCGTTTATGTATCCTACAAAGTATTTATTGGGTATGTTGGGAATGGACTCCTTAGAACTCAGAAGAACTCGTACGGATATTTCAACCGCTCTGTCGATTTTGCGGAGAGTGATTGACTCGCCTGAATGTGTCGAACAGTTGTGTCGCCTTTATGTTCCTAATAATTATTCACGAATACGTGCCGGTCGTAGACATAGACTGTTTGCGAATCCACCGTGTCGCACAGTGGCGCGCACGCAGTCGCCATTATGTCGAATGCATGAAGCACTAAACGCACTTCTTGTTAACTTCCCAGACATTGATATATTTGTGGATGAACCAAAATCGATTGTAAGTAAAATTCGACTCTAAGTATATATTAAATAAGCATTCTAGTTTACATAATTATGTAATTGGGTTTATACCCGTTTAATTATGTTTAATAATAAATAATAAATAAAATAAATAAATAGTTAGAGACTAGGCAATGAGGACATCCTCTGCCATTCCACTTTTCACCAAATAGCGACTGCACAAGTGCTCAGCGTGACAGGTGGTGAGCCGTGTGTGCAGTCTTTAGTCCGTTAGTCGCGTTTTACGACATCCAAGGGAAGAGAGGGGGTGGTAGTATTCTTTCACCGCTACGCGACACGTTTATATATTTATGTATTCTAATATTACAATTTTTTATTGGATTTTTTTGACACTTTTTTTGGCTGAAAAATGGCAACTGTCAACGTCAAATTTGACAGAATCAAGCATAGACTATGCAGTATTTTGCAATCACAATACTTATGATGCACCATGTAACCGAAATAACCAAACTTGTTCATACTAAAGTAGTCTGTAAGTCTATGAAAACACGGTACAAAGTCAAGTGTGTTTATGTAGGTGCGGTCTCATGCGACCGCTTGGGGCCTGAGGGATAAACTAACCCTTATCGCATTCAATCTTGTTCCATCTACTTAATAAGCTACAACTAACCTATGAGACAGAAGTCGGTGCTTAGATTAACAAAGCAATAATACTGCGGTAAACATGTTTACGTTCTTGGAGCTTGAGGCATGTGAGGCGGGCTGGCACTTCGCCAACGAGTAGTTAGCACTTCGGTCTAGACGCTGTAGGCACTTTCGGTGATATAAGCACTTTATCAGTGATTGCTTTGTCGGAGTAGGTTTCCCAGCGACTTTGGAAACAACTGAATATTACTGACGTTAGACGAACTGAAATTGATGAAGGCGAAGGAGCTTGCATATTTTAAAGATTGCTCCATTTCACAAAGCTAAAGCGTTCGCGCTGCGATGTTGTAAGCTAAGCAACTTTCTCAATGTGAGACCATTGGATGGGTGACTAGGTATTTTATTATTTTTCCACCCTCACACCATTTATCTAGCCCAAGTTAGATAGATAAAGATCAACATACTTTTTACATCCTACTTCCTACTAATATTATAAACGCGAAAGTTTGTAAGTATGGATGGATGTTTGTTACTCTTTCACGCAAAAACTACTAAATGGATTTGGATGAAATTCGGCAGACACATAGTTTATAACCTGAATTAACACATAGGATACTTTTTATCCTGATATGCCCACGGGAACGGGAACCACGCAGGTGAAACCGCGAGCGGCCTTACATATAACGACGACTAATAACCACGAAGGTTTAGTCAGAGACTAGGCAATAAGGAACGCAAAAACAGTCTTCTACCATAGTCCACTTTTCACTAAATAGCGACTTCACAATCCCTGCCCTACCCATGTATCCTGCCTGTAAGCGCATCGCCGCTCTATGCAGTTGGATGTATGTGCAGTCTTTAGTCCGTTAGTCGCCAAGTCAATTCTTTCACCGCTATGCGACACGGTTAGCCATACAGGTACATACTTATTATCCAAAGTAAATACCCAGATCCAAAGTCAAATTTAAAAAACGATTATTTTTAAATTTACCCGACCGGAAATGCACCTCAGCCAGAACCGGTCGGCGTGCTAACCACTCGACTACGGAAGATGTCAAATATATTAGATTGTTATCTGTAAGATGCTCAGTGCTTTAGAGGCACGCTAAACCGTTTGTTATCGTTAACGAAAGTAATAATCAATCTGTGATTTTGCCTAATAGTGTCCGCAATTTGGCTTAGGAGGGTTCACGCATTTCAGTTTCCCATACAAACTTCCAAGTCGAAATTTTTAAAAACCTATTAGCTAATTTTAATAAAACTTTGCATGCTATAGTGAAACACAGGGATCTAAATAGTTTGTAGAAAACATTTTTAAAAAACGTTTATGTAGCTGAGTTATTGCGATTTCACTATAGAAAGTTTAAAATCGCCATAACTCAGTTAAATAAACGTTTTTTAAAAATGTTTTTCAAGAAACTATTTAAATCCCTGTATTTTACTGTAGCATGCAAAGTTTCTCACTAAAATTGGCTTGGAAGTTTGTATGGGAAACCGTAATGCGTAAACCCTCTTAAGCTCCATACATATTATGTAAATTTTCTTACCCTGGTAGGCAAACAACATAATATAGATATTATTGGTTTCAACCCAGCTATGGGACTGATGACGTCTGAATTTGATGATGATAATAACGTGAGCCTTGATTCTTACTTTATTCGAGCGCTTCCCTCTCGTTCTCTCGACGGTACAACGGTAAGGGACGGGTATAACAGCGAAGCGGCACGAATAATCGCGTTTTATATTTTAAAAAAATTGATAGATGTAATAAATAAAAAACCATCGGTTATAATAACCCAAGTTATTTACGAGCTTTATTTTAGTAAATGACTCATAATATCAAATCACTTATTTTAAGAATAAAACCTGGAAAAGAAGATAAAATGACACAAAAATATGTAACTTTGTGAATTTATTCTATCGAGCCAACTTTATAAAATCGTGTTTCCATCGGGTGTATTTCACAGAATAAAGCCTCAACAATATTTCATAATTTTCGCAGATTTTAATTTTACTGTTTACTACTTCAAAAAGTAATTCTAAGAACGTGTTATTTTAGTTTTTCACTAACACCTAGCCTTAGTTATTGTCACGCTGATCACGTATGCAGTCGCTATTTGGTGAAAAGTGGACTATGGCAGAGGGACTGCTTTTGCTGTCCTTATTTCCTGTCTCTAACAACCTAACCCATCGGGGATAATATGATTATGTATGTATGTGATTGTTAAAAATGAACTCTACAATCCAAGGACGGATCTAGCCTTCGACGAGGTTCAGATTAAGGTTAATTTCTTTTACAGTACAATTTTCTCTATGAAAATATAGGTGTGTTACTTGACGAACTACCACCTGTACCCTGACACCACATAGTTCAATAAATCAAAACCCTCTCTTGGATCTTAATGAGTCAATAAAACTACGTGATGGTAAACATCGGTATGACGTTGGGACCGTTTGTTTACCGTTTAGGTAGGTAATATCAGTTCTGTTTGCGTAGTTGCTCCTATACAAAGAGTTAAAGAGTTGTTCTTTGCACTTTAAGGATGGCCTAGCTGCGGAATTATATCTATTACCTTGTATATTATAGCAGCCCGCCCGCGATTTTGTCCGCGTGAACACCTCGTGATGATTTAATTTCCAAAAATTATTTTCACACTTACCTTGTTCAGATATTTACAAACACAACCAATTTTTAAAGTTAGGAAGAAATTTTTTGTATCTTAGGTTAAAGTTAGGAAGGAGATTGTTTTACTCATTAAAGTGCAATCAATAGGCCAGCATTGTATTAAAAAAAACATCGATGAAAAGTCGACCCCCAAAAAGCTATAATTTTTTTAGAGCTGTCTCGTAGTTGAAACCTATAAAATAACGAAAAATCATTATAGCTCGAAAACTATCAAAAATCGCTAAACGTTCATGGGGGGTTCAATAGATAGGTATGGTTCCCTATCACCACACATCGGCTTGACACGTTACCATAAACACCCTGTATAGAAGATCAGTGATTCAGTTTTGCTTAAAAAATGATGTAGCAAAATGTAATATTATGAAATGTTTTGTGTAGTTACGTTACCATCGACCCATCGTACTCTTAGCACAACGTCACACGCACGACCCTGACCTCCAACTAAAAAAGCATGCAGCCAAAAGGATCCCAAATCTGATCTTCTACGTCACACAAAGTTCTTACCTAACGACCGATGCCATGGTAGACCCAAGGCCGTTCTAAACTTGGAACATGACGGCTGTTCGTCGGCTGGCAGCTCGTAAAATCAATAAGTCATTACCGATGCATACACCATCGGTGTCTCGCCAGTCGCAGCTGCTAAGAATGGCTGTTTATGCAAAAGGTCGAATGGTACAAGCGTGCATAAAGTGTTAAATAAATAAATAATGGCTGTGTCAATGCTGTGCTGTTGTCCAAGTGGGATAGGCTGATGGTGATGATGACTGTGTCAAATGGTCCGAGGAGCTAGATAAATGGCAACGATTATAGAATAGAATATGAATGTATGGGTTGACTTAAATAATAATGTCAACGATATCGTCATTTAGCGAACTTTGGTAATTTAGAAGCAATAAAAAATATAATCTAACATATTATCTACTAGGGGGCGTAATTACGTTGACTTTATGACAATTTAGGGATGGGTCTGAACAAATCTTATTTTTAATGATTTTATGTAACTTGTGTGCAATAATAGAAACTGTGTGTGTCAATTGAAAATATAGGTACCTACTGTGTGTATAAAGTGCATTAAGAAATGAGACGTTAACACATACTGTATCAGACTATTATTGCATGCAATTTACATAAAATTATTGATAAATAAAATATTTCATATTTATTTATTTTTTCATATAAAATCACACATATGAACAGAACAGATATATTCTTATAGATAAAACATATTAAATTTTTGCCCGAACTAGGAAAATCCTGTATATCAGGCGACCTATGTTTAGAAAGTCGAGAGGAGGCGGTCTAGAAGTGGTAAAACTGTCTTATGTAATTAATGAACGGCCTCTAAGGTGTTAAAAAGAGTTAAATGACTAAGGAGCTTGATGGCGCAGCGGCTAAAGCTTTTGGTTTGCGAACTTGTAAGTTAAGATAAGCGACCAAATTAAAAACATCTCGAGCTCCTCCGTGCTTTGAAAAGCACAAACCCAGTTGGCGTCCTAAGATGGCATTCGTTATAGTTATGAAACGATTACAATTTTATTGATATTTCACGATTAACCGTAATCGTCCAATCTATCGATTATTTAGGGAAGACTTATGACATTTATTTTACTCAAAAAAACTACACAATATTGCTTTTTAAAACAGTTAGCAAAAAAATATCTCTTAATCAAACCATATCGTCTGTGGCGTCGGAGAGGATATTCTCTACTGTTGGATTATTTCAAACCAAAAAACGGAACAGATTATGATGCCTGAAAAGCTAGAAATGTTGTTTTTGAACAAAAATTTAAAATACTTTACTTTTAATTTTTGACTTTTTTATAAATTTTATTTGACTTTTCTTACGGTAATGAATAAACATCGAATAAACTCTTTAAATTTAACTAACTATGTAATGTAATTGTAAATGTGATCTAAAATGAATGAATTATGTATTATATTATTTATTACATTTCAATATATTTTACTAACATAGTTTTAAGAAATAATGTAACTTACAATCTATGGACTAAACATGTCTGATAATAAATAAATGATTATGATTATGATTAATAAATGTTATGTTGATTTATCGATAATTTGTTTTATTTATTACTAAAAACAAATAATCGTAATAGTCGATCAATAAGTACAATAATCGTAATCGTGATCCTAATCGCTAAGTGATTATCGTTTCATCACTAATTCGTTTGGGTTTTTTTTTGTTTTTTGAGTTTTGGTCCCAAGTCAACATGTGCTGTGGTCCATGTGGAAAACCTTGTGCCCAGCAGTGGGTTGTGTACAGGCTGATGGTGAAGACTGTTTTGTGATTTTTCTTTAGATGCTCTGTTAATATTTTTCCAACCAATTATTACAATAAAAAGGTTTTATGTTCCGCCACCAAACGGAAGCACGCAAAGGCGTCGTTACGAAGTTTAAATTAAAACATGTTTAACTATGCAACGCTGCCACAAAAGAAACGTAAATACTAATTCAAACCTTTTGATTACGTGGAGCACTCAAAGAAATTAACATAAGTTCTTGTGTGACAAATAACGTAATCGTTTTGTTGCGGTCAGTTGGGCAATGAAATATGTACTTCTACTTTCTTATTTGATTCTTGGATAGAGTAGCGCTTAGTCCTCACTTACTTTTATAAGGTGACTGCTAGAAACCGCAAGAAACTTCAAGGGCTGGTCAGGCCAAGTGTTTTAAACTAACTAAAATAATTCATTTTGTAAGTTTTAACTGGATATTCTTTGAGTATCTAATTTATTTTACAGCATACGGCCGTCTGTTAACCCGTCCGCGTCAGCTGGGCGATAAGTACCTACGAAAAAACACGAATTCCTTTTTTGTCATTTTTGTCATGTATAAAACACTTCACCTGACCAGCCCTTGTAGTTTCATGCGATTTCTAGCAGTCATCTCATATACTTACTTATATATTATCTCATAAGGGTTAAGTCAGAGACTAGGCAATAAAGACCGCAAAAACAGTCCTCTTCCAAAGTCCACGTTTCACCAAATAGCAACTCATCAAGGTCATGTGCTTAGCATGACAGGTTGTGAGCCCACCGCCTCTCTTTGCTGTTTGATATATGTGCAGTCTTTTGTCCGTTGTCGCCTTTTACGACACCCAAGGGAAGAGAGAGGTTGGTGGTATTTTAGCCGCTATACCAAACGCTCTACTTCTAGTTTCTTATTAAATTCTTGGATAGGCCAGCTCTTAGCCCTCATTTGAGTACTTTAAACACTATCTATGTTATTAATAAACGTTGATTAAAGTTACACTTAGGATTTAAATGACGCTGTCTCAATAACAAAAAGGAGACTTTAAACTCACTTTGAACCGAGGTGTAACAATTGGCCATTTTTATTAATAAGACAGGTATATATGTTTACTTTTTACACTACGGGTACGTAGTTGGCCTTCATCTAATAGTAATAATACTAACAAATGGCAAACGGTCTTTAGCCAAGAGCCTCGATCAACACCTAGATCGGCTCTCGCTGGAAGGTTGGGTCATGGGTCAAGCAAGGGTGAGATACAGAAGACAGTACTCCTTGACACGGCACGTATTGTCAGCAGGTTCCTCACTCTGCAGCCCTAACCACCGATAGCTTGGATCTATCCCCGCTGCCGGTGGCAACCTAGGTTAAGTTTTTATAATATTTTGTATTGTAAATTATGTTATTCTAATAAATAAAATATTGTAAAAAATAATAATTAAGATATATGTTAAATAAAGAGAATACCAATAATAGTACTTTCTTCGTCCTCTTTTAATACTTACTTTAATATACTTCTGTACCTTATGTAACAACCTTAGAATAATAACGTATAGAAAGATAGTCTTCATACAAGCGCTCTGTCAAAAGTGAAGCACTAAACCGATTCACACTTTCGTGACGATTACTTGCTTGCGCTCGGCGACACGCACACGTACGCTTATAACTCCGTAGTGTACATTGAAAACTCGGCGTTTGGAGCCATATCTGGCTCCAAAAAAAGTGCTTCAAAATGGGCGCGCGGACTTACCTTCTATATGTTATTATTCTAAGGTAACAACCTTACATTTAAACAAAATTATTTTAATTTATCTCACTTGATGTCAGGTGACAATGGCTGTTGTTGGAAGCCCGCTTCATCCGGATTCCTCAACTACTGAGTTGGCTATCTTATCTCTAACTGTCGGAGCACAACAATGCTAGTAACATTGTTGTGAGGCGACATAGTTAAATTAGAGCAGCTAGCCAGGCGGACTATAAGTAAGCTCTACCACCAAATAAACGCAGTACAAAAATAGTACCCCTGGCGGTGAATCGAAATCGGTACCTCTATGTCTGACACCGGTTGTCTAGTCACTAGATAGAAGAGTTACCTTCTGGTTATATCAAACACGTACGAAATTATCATAAGGGCTTAACAGACGAGAGATTTAATTGTTTTATTCGTCGTTGGTTAGCGAACTACTAAATTTAATGATAGAACATTCTGTTACATATAAGTTGGGATTATTTTCGGTTGGTATACCTCAAAGATAATATGTTCTTATTGCTAAAGAATAGATCCTTGCGTATACCAGGACTCTGCCAAAACTGCTAATGGGTGAGTCGTTTAAAGCGAGCGTAGCTATGCTCCGCGATGTCGTCGGTGAGGAAGATTGCATAAAAGCGTTTTCACGATTTAACAGGTACATGATAAAAGTAATTAACTTGGCCATTCGAATATACCTTATTACCTTTTTAACTGAACTTGTTTTATAAGAAAATTGGTTATAGCGGAGCTACAGGAAAACGGCGACTATAGATTAGGTAGATTAGATTAGATAATTCTTTTATTACAACAGTTTACATATACAAATACATACAAAACAAGAAAACATGTAAGTACAATACTTACTTGTAGTTACAATTTGGCGATCTTGCCACTATGAAGCAATTTCTTCCATACAACCAGTCGGATGGAGAGATCCTATAAACTTGAAAATCGGAGTTGTAAACTTTTTACTGAATTTAAATAAAAGTGAATAGATAGCAATAAATAAATAAAAATAAATAATGTATACATAAATAGGCGTGTGTGTAATAAATACGACGACCTCATTGGTCGAGTGGTTTGTACACCGGTTTTCATGGTGTCGCCATCTCAGAGAGGTCCCGGATTCGATCCCCGGTCGGGTCAATTTAGAGAAAAACTGTTTTTCTAAATTGATTTCGTGTCTGGGTGTTTTTTCTATGTTTATTTATATTTATCCGTTATCTTACCATATTAACGAGTTTCACAAGAATACTCATCTTGGCCTAGATAATTGGTGTGAGCGTAAACAAAAAAAATTAATATAAATTATTACATATACATAGATATACATACTTAAACATAATAGTCTCAGGTAGAAAGTACACACATCAAAAGTGTCTAGGGATCAAGCATTTTTATGCGGATTTCTTGAGATTGAGATGTGGCTTTGTTATAAATTTATGATTTTATAAATTTATATGGATCCTTTTTGGTGCATTTCATAATTTGAAACAGGAACTTTCAATCAATTTCTAGTAAAAGATGAAAATCAGCTGTCAATATTTTCCCTATAAAAACATACAACGCATTGAAGACATTATTAGTGCTACTGTTTCCCTACTACTGATTAAAACCAACGTTATTATGGAGCGGCGACGTCATTTAAGCAGGGAAGAAATGCTCAGAGCCGTGGGAATGATAGAAGCTGGTTCCCGGCAACGTACTGTGGCTTTAGCTCTGAATACAAGTCAGAGTGTTATCAGTCGACTTTGGACACGTTACCGAAGCACTGGTACCGTGGCTGAGCGCCATGGAGGACGGTATCGCTGCACCACACGGAGACAAGACCGATACATTCAAATCACAACTCGAAGAGCTCCAACAATAACCGCCATGATGTTAGCCGTGAGGCTTCATCACTCTTCAGGGAACTTAATTAGCGACCAAACAGTCAGAAACCGCTTGCATGAAGTGAACCTTCATTCCCGAAGACCGCTAAGGGTACCACCTATAGCAATGCACAATCGTAGGATTCGATATCAATGGGCTCTTGAACACAGAAATTGGGCAGAAGAACAATGGCGTTTCGTGTGCTTTTCTGATGAGTCTCGTTTTGGTATGAGACCGGATACAAGACGTATACGACACTGGAGAACCCCTGGACGCCAACAGCGATTAAAATCCTGCCAGGAAGTCCATCCTTATAGTGGTGGAACCATCATGGTATGGGCGGGTATTTGGATCGGCGGAAGAACTGAGTTGATTTGGATCAGAGGCAACCTCAACGCTCAAATTTATGCTGAGACGATTGTATCAGACGTCATCGTTCCTCTACAAGTGCAAATCGGTCCCTTATTTCAGTTAATGCATGATAATGCACGACCGCACACCGCAAGAGTTGTAAGACAGACTCTCGCCGCAGCTAACATCAATGTCATGCCCTGGCCTGCTCAGTCGCCAGACTTGAACCCGATTGAGCATGCATGGGATATGCTACAGAGAAGAGCTCTGCCGAATATGGAGGGTATCCAGTCGCAAGAAGACCTTTTTTTGTTGTTGCAACGAACATGGGCGGCCATTCCACAGCGTGATTTGGATGAACTCATTTTGAGTATGCCAAACCGATGTTCTTGTGTTGTTAGTGTTCGCGGTAGAAACACGGATTATTAATTGTTTAAGTTACCCAATAAAATTTTAAAGAAAACTGTTATTTCAGTCTTTTTTTCGAACTTTAATGTTAGTGGTTCAAATGTCAAAAATCCCTTTATTAGGAAAATGGCAAATTTCTTTATTAATGCAAAGGTGACTTGGTTTATCGTTACTGTAGACAAACGAAAACACTTTATTTGATGAATCCTTAAAGAAAATTTTAATTAATATCAATCAGGAGAAAAGTTATTGCAAAAATATATGTTGATCCCTAGACACTTTTGATGTGTGTAGTTGACAATGGCAGCTTTGCAGCAGGATGGGATTAGGCGAGTCACCGGTAAATGCGGGTAAAACTGTTTTGCTAGATCAAATAGTATAAGTATTTACTATTAAATTACGCTCTTATAAAAATATATAATACACTAAAGGATATTAAGCCTTAAGAGCCTAAAGAATGTGCTACTTTGTTACGCGATTAGATGTACTTTACTAGATTTTAAAAAATCCCGAAAACAGGCCAAATAAAAGTCTCAAACGGATGATTTCTTAATTTTTTTTTATATCTTGACTTAATTTTCACATGTACTTAAATGTTTATTTTGAAGTACTACAGAGAACCTGCTAATTCATTAAATCCTATAAAAAAGTCTATTTAAGCAAAAAACCTATAAAAACCTACAAAACGCGCCTATTTGCGCCGCTTCGCTGTTATACCCGTCCCGTAATCGTAGGTACCGTCGAGAGAGCGAGAGAGAAGCGCTCGAAAGGACTCGCTTTAGGCGGATAGGTAGAAATTTTTCACGAGCTCCTTAATTAATGTGTGGATAGATTTAACTTTACTTCATAGTATGTGATTTAAGGAGCTTCAAGGCGCAGCGGCTATGGTATTCGATTTGCGATCTTGTCAGCTAAGTAATTTTAGCTTCGGCGTTGCGAAGTAATTGAATGAGGGATCAAATTAAATAATACAATACAAATACAAAAAATCTTTATTTTTCTCTTACATAGATACTACGCACAGATACAATATAGAAAAATCTTAAAGTTAGTTCTGGTTTCTGCGCTAGGAGACCTGTATGACAGATAACCAGCCTCTCCAACTCTAGACCAGTTGTTTTACTTAATTAATTAAAAATATTTACGTTTATTTATGTGAGGATATTTGGAGGTTCATTGTGCGTGTTGTGTGTGAATGTGTGCGTGCATGTATAAAAACCATTGCGAGCTCCTTTCTTTTTATAGTGACTGATATCACCATAATCATCATAAGCCTATTAACGTCCCACTGCTGGGCACACGCATTGCCACAGTGACAACAGCTCTTAAGGCTAGGTGTTATTAAAAAAAAACATAAAGAGATAATAAAAAAAAATAACGAAAAAAAATTTTTTACACCTCAGGTGAGAATTGAACCCACCTCCTCCGCAATCCAGACGTGAGTTTGATTCTTACCTAAGATATTAATTTTTTCAACGTTTCAATGTCATAAAGAAATGGTTTGTGACAGCAAACAGCTTCAAAGAACAGGAGCTGTGTTTAATGTAAAAAATTTTATGTTGTAGATTAACAATTTGATACTGAAGCATTTGGCTTTCATCTCAACTAGGGTTACTAGATTTCCTGCAGATTCAATGAGAGCCTGGGGGATGGAGGGATGTGCTTAAGTGATGAACATTTTAGAATATTAAAGACGTTGCGACGCGACTTACAAAAACCAAACCGAATTTGGAAATGAATTGCGCGCTGGTGTGACGGTGTGAACAATTCCGTTGCACTTTGACTGTGTTTGATTGATTGATTCCTGGATATTTATGAAAATTCTGGGATCTGGGACCTACCCTGGAATTCCGGCACAATCCCGGTGGGCCCCGGGCACCTAGCAACCTTATTCTTAACTGATGACAAAGGTGGAAACGCATTTCGCCAGGATTCCTCAACAACGTAACTGGTTATCCTATCTCTAACTGTCAGAACACAACAATGCTACTGACGTTGATGTTAAGGCGACATATTTGAATAAAATGGTGGTAGCTAGCCTGTCGGACTTAAAACATGACCTACCACCTTCAAAACAAATAAAACATACAGGGAATCGATCCCAGGATCTGTGTTCTAACCACTGGACTAAAGAGGCAGTTAAACTTTAAATCAGAAGTTAAAGTGTTGTTGTACCCGAAGTTGTAAAAAAGATAATTGTTGTTAAACTTATATCAAAAGTAACGCCTTTCTGTTGTACCTCTAATTGTTGTAACACAACAAAGCCGTCAACGTTGTGGCTCCACTTAGTTATGGAAAGTTGTGGAATAAAAGCAAAATTAAACAGAAAAGTAAAACTTTAAAATGAGTCGCCACCGTGCCGATAAACAACGGCATTAAGTGAGTTGAGTTGCAAATTTTATTAAATGTTTGAGGTGTGTGTGCATCATTGAGGTATTATAACTAGAGATGAAACCACTAAGAAATATTTTTTTGAGTTGCGGCTCACCCGCATGGTCTGCAAACGCCTATGACACTTTTAAGCGACATAGGCATTACAACGCATTGCAGAGTTTGCAGAGCTGTGTGTGTGTCGGTTCATTAAAAGAATTCTACTAACCCATCTCTACCCTTGGGTGTCGTAAAAAGCGATTAACGAACTAAAGTCTGCACATACATCCAACAGCATAGAGCGGCGACGGGCTTACCACCTATCACGCTGAGCACATTTGCTGTCGTTATTTGGTGAAATGTTGTTGCCTAGTCACTGATTAATTCTTAGAAGATAATTAGTCTTGTAAGTATGTACTAGAGCCTGGCTAACGAAAGCTGAAATAGCAAAAACGCGGCAAATTAAGAAAAATCATGACTGGGTAACACAGGGTCACTCACACAGCTGCAATTTTCTCAGAAAATTGCAATTTGACATACGACATGACACCTCAGACAGACACACATAGAGACAAAGTGTTGCCAAACAAATAATTACGCGGTTCAGCTTTCGTTAGCCAGACTCTAATATGTGTGTATATGTAACAGGAATATGATAAAAACAGAGATTTGGTCAACTTCCTAAGTGATTTGTTCAAATCACGGAGGTTGTTAAAATAACAACACGATTTTATCATTTCCCTAAACAAATCTAGGGATTTGAACAAATACCTTTGCAGTTTTGCAGCCCATAGGCCGAAACTTGGTGCCCAAAAAAATTGATTCGTGGTGTCAATACTCAATAAACTTTATTGCACACCATAATGTTACAGTTATTTTAATATAGGTACAGGTTCATTATGGGCCCTGTGGGGCACAGCAATTCGAAGAGGGAAGACCTTTTCCAATTTATTTGTACTAAATTAGGTTTATAATTATATGTTTATATAATTATTATCGTCCTCGTCGTCTCTAGTTATAATATCTGAATGGCGTGCATAATTTATGGTCGCCCGGTGCCCGCCTGATTTATTATTTAATCTGTGGACGACTCGAGGTGCATTAGCTGATACGTTTTGAAGGAGTTTGCGTATTAAAAAGTTTCGTCGACTCGTTATTAATTTGTTTCGGTGAAACGTAAACTAACTTGTAACAACCGAGGAACAAATGAATTTTGCCCGTCGTGTACCTATAACTTTTTACAATGCTTTTTACTAAGTAATTACTCGTATAGTACCCAAAATCGATGTGTTTGGGTTTGAAGGCAATAAAATTTTCGGCGATTTTAGTGTACTTAAATGTAACAAAATATCTGTACTTTTTATATGCAAATACGACTAAATTCGGTACCTTTTATGTGCAAATGCAACTAAATTCGGTATATTTTATGTGCAAATGAAAATAATTTCGGTACCTTTTAAGTGCAAATGCAACTAATTTCGGTTAGTTATTAGTGTAAATGTAACAAATATGGCTATTTTATGTGTAAACGTAACAAATACGTAAAACAGTCAGCCAGATAGTTTTTCACAAAATAAAACATGTTGTACTAATCAATTTTCTGTAGATGAAATTACTAATTTACTCTTTTCTTGTTTCAGGAAATTCATCCCTCTCCACATAACAGAAGAGGACAGTTACGAGAAGGATGTCCTTTTTTACGTGAATCTGGGAGAACCGGAATTACTCGGAGGTAAATAGAACTCAAAGTACCGATTTTGTAAATCAATATCGTAGATTTCGTCATAGAACTAGACAGCGTCAAATTATTATAACCTCATAATTTCTTCGAAAATTTGATGGAACTAGTTTTATTTTATTTTTAATCAAACATGTTGACAGTTTAAGTCAAAAACATGCTCTACTCTCCAAACTGTAAAGTTCATTTTTATACAAATGCTAAAATAATATTTTGCGCTGACTGGTGTCTAGTTTGTTTAATTACTTTCTCAGGATTAGGCAGCAAAGATGGAGGTTTTACTTTACCAACTATTGCATACCTTTTCAGAAGTGCATGAAAGCATTTAGTTTTTTTAATTATAATTTTAATTGTAAATCATGCATTATTTTTGCAACTTGCATGGATAGACTGAGATTATAAAACTTAAGACTTACTGTTCTATACTTTTATATTTTGAAGCATGAACGGCCTTTTTTATTAGAAAAATTAATGAATTCACTACTTGATAACATTTTACTTTAGTAGGTATTTAATAAGTTTGCGCTCTTCATTTTACGTTATTTATAATTTCTTTGAAACCTTGTAGTTTGTATATGGTGCACTGAATCATAATTATGCAAAAAATTATGAAAATTATGTTGAAAAATGTTCCTAAGCAAAATCCAGAAAATATACCTGCTGAATGATACTAACTATTTAAGTGTCTATTTCATTTATTTGCGCGACAATTGTATTGATTCGCGGTGGTGTGGTTTAGTTATTTAAGAATGCTATGATGTAGATAATATTACAATAATGTAGATTATTTTGATAAAATATTAATAAATCATTTTATTCCAGGATTTAAACCAAAAGCTTTAAATTTAATTTAATTATGTACTTACAACATAGCTCTTATGTTTCCCTTGTTATTAACCATTTGAGGCTTTGTTATTATTATAGTTCTTAAAAACTGATTTATTTTTGTTTTTAATGAGTTTAAAGCCAGACCTAAAAATGTATGCACTCGATTCAATGACACCCTATATAACTACAAAATACCAAGATCACCTTATAACAATAATAAAATAAAGAAAATAAGTAGGTACAAAACATTTTATTATTAATTTTTAAATTCGTTTTTTAAAATTTAAAAAAAAAATCCCTTTATTCGCATGTCTGCAATATTTCAGTAGTTAATACTATAAAACGCTGAACGAAGAACGCAAACACAGTTAGTAATTAATCGAAGACTTTATTTCTGCTTCATTAGTGCCTGTTTTTGCATGAACTATTTTTATTCGACAGAAGTATTTGAGACCTTCCTGCCTGACGTCTCGGCGAAGATTTCAGTAGAATTCTCTCCAGGTAAGTCGACAAATGGTTGTACACGATTTTGAACCTTCAGACTTTGTAATAAAATTCTGACTTAACTATAATAACGGGGCTTGCATGGCACATTTCTTCTAAAACTAAGTATTGCTTAAGTACATAACAAAACACTTTTTGATATTGATTGCTGATTGTGCCAACTTATTTTTAATAAACACATACTGTTAATTTTTATGTACATATTTAATTTATATTTATTTATGTATGCACTGTACTGTCGTCCTATAGGTGGTCAACTGGACATACCTATCCATCCACCCTTCATCATTTCTGAATGTTTGCCAAGAAGCCTAAGACTTATAGGTATTTATCGTTCGATATATATTAAAAAGGAAGTATACATCGTGGGAACGAGATATGCGACAAACTTTAACTATCGATTCTACAACTTAATTGGAGTGAAAAAAGTGGTAAAACACATAGCTTACTTTTTAAGATATTCGTTGTTTTTAATAATTTTCAAGTTAAAAAATCTAAAGGGCCTGTTAGCCCTCATAATTGTGATTGGTCTGATGACTTAGCCACTTTGTATGCAGAAGCGAGAAATGTTAAGTTCCTGGACAGTACTACTTTAAAATTCTATTAAATTTGTAAAACGTTTGGTAACAAAAAGGTAATAATAGTTTTCCAATTCATTCTCTCTAGACTAAGGAATTGGTTAATGAAGTACAACAGTAGTTAATTGATTTATTTTGTATCAGAAATTAATTAAGTTAGAATGGCAAAATTGGACCTATGCTTATTAACATTATTTGCTAGTAATACCATCAGAAATAAGTCTGTCGCATATCTCGTTCCCACGGTGTATAGGGTCTAACAATATCATTAAGCAAACGTTTAAGGTTAGAATCTATACATCACGCTGAGTATGCTCACCAAATTTGTTCCAAAACTACAGGCTCGTTACCGAGATAATCAAAAAAACATTATCATAATTCACCAAAAAATACACTCTTTCCAAACCCGTAGAGCTGTACTAAACGCACACAAAGATAGCCGAACATGCACACTAAACTCTGAGCTGTGTCTCGGAGTGTTAGTAAAGAAACAGCATGTTTCATGATGTGCATTATATTAATTGATTTAGTTTGAAAAATCACTATAAAACTGAAGCCCATTTTTTGTCATTGTATTCAGAATGATGTATAGATACCGCCCTTAAACGTTTGCTGATTGATTTTGTTAGACCCTGTATAAGAGACGGTGAAACATGAACTCTTGCTGTTTATCTACAGTGTGTAAATATTCTTTGGGTATTACTACTATTCATATTATAGTTGTTTGTTTGCATGAGAATATTTTTATAACAGAACTTTCTATGGATTTACTTATATTCATACTTATTTAAATAATATAAAATTATTTAGGCACTTATTAATAAGTGGCGTCATTTTTTTAACACAATATCTTAGGAGTTAATAGGAGTTAACTCCTAAAGGACGGCATGGCATTAATACATGCCATACAGTCATACAAATAAATACCTACCCGTCCCTCATCCCAAAAATAATACATTTAAAGAAATGTTATTCAAAAGCCTTTGCATAATGTGATCTCGTTTTTCACAAACCAAAAACGTTACGTTGGTTTGTGATTAATTTGGTTTGCAGTGCAATTATATTTATTTATTTAATAACACAGGATGGACGGCGCGAGCCGTACCTGGGAAGTAGGTATACCCTAATTATTGAGGACGGAAAATTTTTCGAATTGGAAACATTCCTTTATTTTTGTAAATAAGAATGCTGTTATATATGCTTCATCTATATATTATGCTTAGTCTCTTTTATGAAGTGAAATTGAGTTGGATTTGAACCAACTAAAAGTGCACAAAATACCATCTTTTTTGTTGTTCCAGTCGTTAAGCTCAACGATAACCATACTTACCTATACATTTAGTTCTTTGGTTCCCTGTACATACCTACATAACACATATAATTACAAAATGTAGAGTCCTCATTTAAAATAGTCAATACATAAACATACTTAATTAACTAATAAAAAAAATAAACATACTTTTATGAAAAAATCTATCAATCTTGTGCTGTCGTAAAACAAATACTTTACGCATAACCTCGTGTCGTACGTAACATATTGGCTTATTTATATCCTTCTCACAAAAAAACAATACTTATAATAACACAATTTGTTGTAAGACACAGAAGAAGCACCTCTGTTGCTCTAGCAATAAAGTACAAGTTTATGTTGTAGTCGACGAACAATTTCTTATTTTTCCAAGGTACAAATGAAATGCACCGTGTATTAGGGTAATTTGATTGTCTCAACTCAAGGTGGGCCAGGGCTGCCTCGACCACAAAATTATATTTCTTATTTTTTTATTGTGGCTTATTTTTATAATTCTATAAATTTTTTGTACATATTACAATAAAAGATTGAGTTGTGCCATAATTATTCAAATTTAAATATTTACGGCGTTTTACATAGCTACCGTAACGATTTATCATCATCATCATCAGCCTATTAGCGTCCCACTACTGGGCACAGGCCTCCCACGTGGACAATACCACACATGGGGATATTGGGCCATAACCCACCACGCTGGCCCAATACGGGTTGGTGGGTTTTAACGACTGTCATCTTACGACAACAACCGGGACCAACGGCTTAACGTGCCTTCCGAAGCACGAAGGAGCTCGAGATGTTTTTTTATTAATTTGGTCACCCATCCAGTGACCCGGCATTGAGAAAGAGGCTTAGCGAGCAAGATCGCAAGCCGAACGCGCTAGCCGCTACGCCATCGAGCTCCTCGTCATTGGGTCATTGGATTGTCATTGGGTCATACATAACGAGTTATGTATGACCCAATCTCCCCAAGTGCTATTTTAGTTCATATGCAGAAGCCTGACTCCAGCAGTGTATACGCTGACAATTATAATGACCAATATTTATTATAATTATTTATATATTGAATAGTACCTACCTATCTTGATACATACAACAACAGATAACATTGTCCCACAAAACCATACTAGACGGTTTAACAGCAGGATTATCCCTGAAGGGTTAGCGAGTAAGGGCCATGAGGACAGCAAAAGCAGTCGTCTATCATAGTCCACTTTTCATCAAATAGCGACTATACTGCTCATGTTCTCAGCGTGACACATGTTGAGCCCATCGCCGCTCTATGCTGTTGGTATAGTATGTGCAGTCTTAAATCCGTTAGTTGCCTTTTACGACCCCCAATGGAAGAGATGGGTTGATAGTATTCTTTCACCGCTACTTTTGGTAATTTTTACATTGTTATTATTTTTATTGGGTAAAAATGGGAAGAAAGAATAAAAACAACAGTACAACTTAATAACAAATTAAATGTTATAATTTAATTGGCACTGTATATGATTTAATTGTCTTGTATTTTGTAATACTTATTCAGTTTTGTGGTGACCGGCAACCCTATTTAAAATGGCCGCTCAGTTTATTTCCCACGGATACAGTTTATTTCGGAGGTTCCGAAGCTTAACATTATAAATATTTGCTTTTTATCCCTCCCCTGTTTATTTGGGGTTATTTATCCAATTGCCCGCCATTACAGAAAGTAAGACATTTTCATGCGTTACAGCTTATCTCTTTGTGCATGCCTCAGTTATTATTTAGTTGGATGTCTCCTTGGACTACATATTTAAACTAGATACACAATCTAAATCTAACACTAAATCGTAGCGGAATAGTGGCTGATTTAACATATAGGTGTCGCAGTGATATGATAAAATCAGAGATTTGGTCAATTCCTTAAATCACGGAAGATGTTAAAATAACAACACAATTTTATCATTTCCCTAAACAAATCTAGGGTTTTAAACAAATACCAGAACTGCTTCCGTGAAATGACAAAAAAGCTTTCATACGTCATTAATTTGTAATTACATGCATAATTATAATAATTAGTAACTGTAGTATTGTAACATTAATTTCAAAAATCACCACTAAAACATAAATTACCCTATACCTACCTGTAGGTCACGAGATAGGTTAGAAATTTAAGACAATCGCTGCGCTGTGCTTCGCGATTGTCTTGAATTTCGATGTTATTTTTTTTTATTAGAGAACAAAAATACTAGCTGCCCTACTCCTGTAGGTCACATGTTTTTTTGCCATTTCACGGACCAGTTCTGGTGTTTGTTCAAATCTCTTGATTTGTTTAGGGAAATGATAAAATCGTGTTATTTTAACATCCTCCGTGATTTGATCGTATCACTTAGGGGATTGACCTAATCTCTATTTTTATCATATCCCTGCGACATAGGAACCACCATCATACTGTGCAGACTATCAGCACTAGTACCAAAAAATTTGGCAAGTCTTACAGAAAGACCATTCGGCTGTGGAATTCTCTGCCGGCGCAAGTGTTTCCCAGCTCCTATAGTCCCGGTCTTCCAAGCGGGGCGTGAAGCGGCATTTATGCAGGCCGTCATGAATGGGTGCGCTTGTTACCGTGCTTGTTCCATGGTGAAAAGCGCTCTCGTTATTTTGGACTGCATCGGCTACTTTCCATCAGCCAGGATGGTCACTATGACGAGTCACATAAAAAATACATTTGACGTATATTGCTGTTTTGGCCGAATAGCAATTTTTGATTGAACACTTTGTCATGTAGAATCTTAACTCTTATACTTACAAACCATATGATTACCTTGAGGTACTTTTTTTGTTTAGACGTTTTGAGAGCGTTGATTGAGCGTTTAGCATCAAAATTGATTGAAAATATGTGATCGAAGGAAGTCTCAGTACAATCTCCTTGTTTTTCTATTATTATTCAAAGGATTAACCGTGTCGCGCAGCGGTGAAAGAATACTACCACCCCCTCTCCTCCCTTGGGTGTCGTAAAGGACGACTAACGGACTAAAGACTGCACATACACCCAACAGCATACACGGAAAGAAATTATTAGTTGGGTTTACCATATTTCAACAAAATTTTAGGGTTAATATAGCACCTACTCTTGAGTTTTGTTGAATGAACAAAAACTGTATTGTTGATCAGTTACGGTAATTTGAACTTATTACATATATCTTTTGTTGTTTTAACGTATTTATTTTGTAAATTTCACTTAAAAAATGGTTATTTCAACAACTTGAACAGTAAAATCAACAATTACCTATTGAATTATGCATGAATTGTTACGCCAACATGTACAAATAGGTAAAAACAACTGTTTTCATATCAACAAAAACTTTTCTGTGAAAATAACAATTTGTTCATGTTGCTTTAACCCATCACTTTGTTAATTCAACTAATGTGTCGCCAACCCGTGCAAAATCAACCTTTTTGTTCTTTCAGTGTAGAGCGGCGATGGGTTCACCACTTGTTACGCTGAGCACATGTGCAGTCGCTATTTAGTGAAAAGTGGACTATGGCAGAGGACTGCTTTTGCGGTCCCGACTGCGTAGTCTCTGACTATAACCACTCGGGGATGATAGTCGTGATTATATTTATGTATGTATGTACTCACAGACTAGTGTGCTTACTACTCCGCTACCAAGGTGGACACTTGGGAGTCGACTTTAGAGTCGACGACCCTAGCAGTGGCAACCGCGAGTTGTGCCCTTCGTGCAACGAGAAGTGAGCGAGCTCGACAGCTCCGGCTAGCTATCTGGACAATAGGCAGTGAACTACACGTGTTCACGGGAATACTCTCCCAAAACACTAATCTTATGAGTACCGAATGAAGAGCGCGCTGCGGCGGGCACTGATTTGGCGTCAAGACCTAACGCAGATGGTCTCCTGCGCGAGTGTTCTACTGGCGCAGGGACGTCTGGCACTTCTTGCAATAACCTAACGGTTGGTCTCGAGGTGCCAGACAAATAAACTTAGTGATGTAAGGAGAGGGGATGTACTCACAGACTATCACAAATAGGAGAAATTTGGTTCCAGTAGAGCGATTCTTGTAAACTAATTTCGAACCTCGAAGAGTTGAATCCGCAGTGTAATAACGCCGGATGCGCTTCACCAAAGAAAACGGTGGTGAAATTAACTAAGCCAAGTCAGATTCTAACATCGTATTTTGGGGTGACGTTGAAGCATGCAAGCATGAACCTATACTATGCATAGAAGTGACGCCTTGAGTTCAAATTGAGTTCCATCATCTGAGAGAATTTGAATTTAGCATTTCACAGACATAACCGTTTTACAGTACACAGTTTCGACTGACATGACGTTGCAGCGACGAAATTTGGCGCAGTGATCATTCTGCTAATAGGACATTTTAAAGTGGACGTTTTGATACTTTGGACGTTTTGAATTAGTGGACATTTTGATATAGTGGACTTTGTGCGACTAAAGGCGACAAACGCTGTCATGAATAGCTTTCTGCACGGCATGAGGTGAAAAGTCTTTAATTGGAGAATCGCTCTACTGATCTGTTTTCTAATGAACGCGAACACTACATAATTGTGACATGGAAACATATTTACACTTCAAAATAGTAAAAACAATAATTAAACGCGAATTAAGTAATGCGTAATTCTTTTGTTAGTATTTTAGTTGGAGTGTAGTGTTCATCTTTATGCAATAGTAAGCCAGGTTCCCAAGAACCACTACATGAGCTTGCTTTGCCGCAGGGTGACCCAAATAACGCCGATGTACTGTACTACTGTCTGCATAGCAATGAATGTTACCCAAGGATAACATATCATTGATATGCAGAAGGAACAGCGTGGGTGATATCATAGAACCCTGCGGCACTCCGGCGTTCACCTGCAGAAACTGTGAGGCACTGCTTTCGAGAGTACGCGAATGCTGCGCTCATGCAGGAACCCGGCGACCCAATCGCATAGGCGAGGTGGCAAGCCGTATGACAAAAGCTTGGAGAGAAGCGAACGATGCCAAACTTGATCGAAAGCTTTGGAGATGGCCAGGCTAACAGCCAATGTCAATTGCTTCACCATTTTTTCAACATTTACCCAAGTAAATGTTTATAAAACAAACTTCTAAAGAAGGATTCTGTAATGCCATAACATAAATCTTAAGTAGGTACATATTGAAAAGATACAGGAGAACACAGGTGAAAAAGTGACAAAGCAAAAAGTGAAATATATACAGACAAAAAGTGAAATATTTTCTAATAATAACGACTTTTATCCCCGAAGGGTTAGTCAGAGACTAGCCAATGAGGACAGAAAAAGCAGTCCTCTACCATAGTCCACTTTTCAACAAATAGCGACTGCACATGTGCTCAGCGTGACAGGTAGTGAGCCCATCGCCGCTGTTTGCTGTTTGGTGTATGTGCAGTCTTAGTCCGTCAGTCGCCTTTTACGACACCCAAGGGAAGAGATGGTGGTAGCATTCTTTCACCGCTACGCGATAAGATTAAGCACATGTGCAGTTGGTTATTGGTGAAACGTGGACTATGGCAGAGGACTGATGCGGTCCCCATTGCCTAGTCTCTGACTAACCCTTCGGGGATAATAGCCGTGCACCAGTTGTCTTCGCGCCTGGGCTACACTTCCACTCAACATCAGGTGGAGTGGAGTCATTTGCAGAGCTTAATTATAAAAAATACCATTTAGTAAAGCTCTTTAAGAGGCCTATTACATCTCGGCTGTGATTTTTGCGTAAAATGGCCAATTTTGGCGTTATGGATCTCAGAAACAAAAATACATTAACAATTATAACTTATTGAATAGTGTGAAATAGCTATTGGAATAGTGCGTAGCGTGCGTGCGGTCTCGCTTTTTGTAAATTTTGCGTAACTTATTAATTAAACCCAAAATTGCAGAGAAAGATTTGTATAAAGTGCGCGAAGGTACTTTTTTGAGCTCATCGATTGAACTACTGTTCTAAACAAGTGAAATAAAAAAAATATAATGGTATCTCTTATATAGTGAAATAGTGTGTAGCGGCCTCGAAATTTTTAGATATCATTGATTTTATATAGGAAAAAAATCTTATTCTAAACCAAAAAACTTCGAAAGTCGCTATAAGTTAACTGTGAATTTCTCCTATCTACGATAATATTATTGAGCAAAATTTATACCAGAGTAATTGTTACTTCATGAGAAATAAAGATTTTATAATGAATTTATTATCCTATTTCGATAAAAACGATAAATACAACTGCAAAATTACTAAAAAAAGGGGGTTCCGCCGGCCGTCCGAATTCAACTTATGCTCACATAATGGAGATTTGTAATATTATGCACAAATTTATTATCCTATTTCGATAAAAACGATAAATACAACTGCAAAATTACTACAGAATGCAAAAATGGGCATTTTACGCAAAAATCACATTTGAGATGTAATAGGCCTCTTAAGTTTAATAAAAATAACAAAGAATCATCAACACGCAATATTGCTTTAGCCGCTCAACCGTGTATAAGTCCCTTAGCATTGACGCCAAGGCAACGAAGCCTCACTCGGTTAAGGCTAAACGGTCAAGTCCGCAACAAATTAGCGGTAGGCGGTATATAAAATAACATAAAATACATATAATCACGACTATTATCCCCGAAGGGTTAGTCAGAGACTAGGCAATGAGGACCGTAAAATCAGGTCTCTAATAACAGTCCACTTTTCTTTTACGACACCCAAGGGAAGAGAGGGGGTGGTAGTATTCTTTCACCGCCACGCGACATGGTTATACACCTACACGCGATCCGGTATAAAATAACAAAATGATATAGTTATTAACACCTCTCAATTATTAAGGGTTGGCTAACCTGAATTCCGCACTTTTATTAATAGATTTGTATTACTTAGTACTTAGATACATACAAAATACATACATTTCATCATAGATATATTTCCCGGTGGGTAGACGGAGACCAAAATATCGAAAGGAGCTTGATTGCGCTGAGGCATACTAAGTTATGTATCAATTAAAGTAAGCATTGTCAAAAAACGGCTGAAAAAGTTAGGTTTCCAAGCCGAGTATTCCGGGTGTCATAAATAATTCGATACAAGTGCCAATTATTTTTGAGTCTGGCTTTAAGCACATTAATAACATAGATAGCTGAAGTTAAATTAAAATTCGCAATAATAATTAATTATCGGTCAGTCAACAGTAGGAATCAAAGTCAAAAATCCTTTACTTAACTTTTTTTGAAACTTTTGAATACTTAGTCCAAACATCTGTTTGACTACCACCCATTCGGGACGTCTTTTAGTTGTGGAGAAGAATGGGCGCAAGAAACTCCACAGCTCTATATAAAAGTAACGACATTTTACATAAGAATATGTCGTTACGTTACCAAATTATACAATATAAACATTGAATCGTTGAAAGGAAGACTACTTCAGGTGGTGTCTGACTACTTCAGCGGGCGGCTGCATTAACCACTTCGCCACCGAGGCCAAAGCAGTAAAATTTCGACAGGTTATGACTTTATGTTTTTATAGCAACAACGTCTCATTAAACCTCAACCTTAGAGCCACCGCACACATGATACTTTTAGCATTGGCAATTTTGCGACTGGCATCGCGTTTTGGCGACTCTCTGCGTTCGATTGCAGTATCGGAATCGCGGGTTTTAACGATTCTGTCGCTGCATTCAGCGTCTAAAAAGCGTCTAAATCACCGATCGCCACTGCTAGAAGTAGCATGTCTGCTCTGGCCCTTAGAGTTCGATTTCAGCCTGAGGAAGTATTTTTTTCAAAATTTCCATTTTTTGCAGTATATTTGAACGTTAAACATATTACGAAAATTTAATCTACATTAGCACTACTTGTACCTACGTATAAAGTTAACACTACAGCGCAGTAGTTAGGTAGGCAAGTTACTAAAGAGTTATGTTACTTCTGAGACTGACCACAGGGAGATTGGGACGTAAATTACCGTGCTAAACCAATGTGCGAAGATTGCCAGACTCGTCATATCCATTTCAGTTCCTAGCCTTTCAGTGTAAATAATTTACGCATACTATTTACGCAGTGTAAGCAGGTACCTCTTACCTGGGTAATATAATATAGAGTATGAAAAACTCGGCCCTATCTTTGAAAAAAAAAGGCCTACTAGGTAAGCACGCGATAGGACTGCTTACCTACAGTGTTTTAATTACATCTGCCTACTTTGAGCTTCTATCTAGTTTTGTGAATGTATTTTGTGATTGTAAATATCATTTTTTTTTAAACAAATAAAATACGTTGTGAATGAAATAGGAAACACTTAAATTGCACGCTATCTAATTCAATTTAATGTTTAAACACGGACTGTTATGCAATAAAAATATCGTACAAAATATCAAATAAAAATATTCACTCACAAATTAACGATAAATCGTAAGAAATAATAAGACTTTTTAATAAGCCACTTTCGCAATGCCGCCGGGTCGCTGGATGGGTGACCAAATTAAAAATATCTCGAGCTCCTCCGTGCTTCGGAAGGCACGTTAATCCGTTGGTCCCGGTTGGTGTCGTAATGTGACAGTCGTTAAAACCCACCAACCCGCATTGGGCCGGCGTGGTGGGTTATGGCCCAATATCCCTACGTTTAAAAGTAGTTCTCTCCGCCAACGTGTTCCATAGCATCACCATTTATTAGTCTAATGATAATTATATAAATAAATATTAATTAATGACCTCATCCCTCCTTCTCCCTTCCTCCATAGGAGTACGCGTGCTGCTCTCCGGAGTCACCAATTTACAGTCTCTAACATTCCATCTCGCACAAAGAAATTTGGTGACTCGTTTCTTTGCCGCACTTCCAAAAGATGGAATAGTCTACCAGCACACGTATTCCCTCCTACCTATGACATAGGGTCCTTCAAACGAGGCGTGAAGAAGCACTTTGTGGGCCGGCAGAGTGAGGATGACTGATGCTACGTCCCTTACGCTGCACCAGTTGTCCTCGCGCCTGGACCTCATTTCCACTTAACATCAGGTGGAGTGGGGTCATTTGCCGGGCTTAGTATAAAAAAAAAAATATTTCAAAATCAATCAATCGTATAATTCAATAATGTTTCAAAAACCTACAACCCGGAGGTTTTAACACGAGTGTACCTGCCGTATCATGAACCGCCTTATAACTACCTAGTTCACTCGTGTATCACTTTCCTTTACCATATTCACTTTATTTATTAATCCACGCATTTGTTCGGAAAGACGAAATACCTATCCATTAGAAAAGACACAAATAACGTAACTACTAGTAAATACTTAATTAATGCAACCAAAAACAGCATCTAGAATTGCTCCTTGCTATATTAAGTAAGTAGGTACTTGAACTTATTTAAATCGAAAAAATCGCACGCTTACTGTTTAAAAAACAACACACCGTCCGTTCGTCACTGTGCGGCACATTCGCGATATGCCCCCTCTTCACATAGGCAGACGCAACCGCAGACGTCATCTGCAGATGCGACTGCAGACGTGTAGGGGGGTGATTTGCGCGTCTGTGGTAGGTATTTAACGTCTGCAGACTCTGTAACGTCTGCGGATGCGTCTGCCTATGTGAAGAGGGGCCTAGCCGCATGCCGTTGCAAGCTGAGCGCATGCCGAGATAGGAGCGCGTAGGTATGGCTCGTACTTCTTCCGTTACTATAAAGTTACAATACTGTGCTCTTACGGTCTATTCAACCTAAGTGAAAGCGGTATTTCCTTCCACCACTGTTCCTACGATTTAGGGATTGTTGATGATAATCAGTTTAAAATACATATAGGTACCACTAGAAACTAATTATTACATTCATTATCTTAACACTTAGAAGTATTTTATTTTAAAACATACGTTTTTAATTTATGATTTTAATTTAATAATAATTTATTTATTCTATTTCTCCTTGCTCCCACTTTACACTTTATTTAACGGACGGATTTCTATTATTTATTGCGAGTAAGTTATGTTATTATCTTGTACTGTGTATCTGCTATTGTGAACTAAGTAGAATTAGAGTGTGTGGTATATATTATGTAGTAGTTACAAGTATATGTTGTGTGTATTATTGAAAAAGAGTAGTAGACGCTTAACACTACATAGCAGCTTCTAAGCCATAGTCTGCTTTTATTATTATAATTTTACATACATACATATAATTACGACTATTATCCTGGAAGGGTTAGTCAGTGACTAGGCAAAGAAGACCGCAAAAGCAGTACTCCGCCATAGTCCACTTTTCACCGAATAGCGTATGCAGATGTGCTCGGCGTGACAGGTGGTGAGTACATCACCGCTCTATGCAATTGGAAGTGTGTGCAGTCTTTAGTCCGTTAGTCGCCTTTTACGACAACCAAGGGAAGAGAGGGGGTGGTAGTATTCTTTCACCGCTATAATTAAGACGCGGTTATAATTTAGCTGTACCTATAATGTTCTATTGTGCGCTTACCCATTTCTGCAGCAAGCAACATTGTCTAACATTGCTGCGTTCTAGTTTGAAGGTACTGGATAGAGAAAAATTTCAGAAAACAGACGCCTTAAAACTGATGTTACAGAGTCGGCAGATTGCACGTGATGCCCTCGATGTCTCGCACAGAACAGAAGAAAGAGGTGTACTGTTCTGTGGTGAAGCGTTATCAGGCCGTATGTTCGTTTGCAGGATCAGTAACATAAAAATAATTACATCTTTAGCGGTAATGTTTTTTAAAGTTCACGCGAGCACTACACATTAAAATGAGACATTTTTTCGGATCTAACTCTCGTTTATTACATTTTAGGGTTTTCATTTTTGTCGTGACGTTTCAAACCCTTTACAGGGTCCGTGGTCACAGGGAGACTGCAGTCATGCAGTCAGTCGAGTTAGATCCGAAAAAAGTGTTTCATTTAATCTTTAGCGGTTTTGATTTTCCTAGCGAAATGTTTTATATTATACAAAATGTCTTGGATGAAGATCTGATGATGTTCAGAAAGAAATTATAGTTAGAATGGTAATAGATCCAACATCTTTTAAAATACACTAAGATCTATTTGCAATTGTTGACACTGATGTGGTCGCTAAGTTTTGATCTGAGTTCATTTCAAATTTAGATATTTTCTATAAATTGATGGATGAATATAGCTCACTAACGTACGATACACACCATATAAATAATAGGAACTCAGCTGTCGTAATACCAGACACAATAGAAACTCAATTGTTAGCAAATTCTAGGAATCTTCGTGACAGACAAAGGGATATAGTTATATTTTTTTTTAACAGATGATGACAACCCAATGATTTCTGGTGATGAAGCGAACCACTTGGCGACGCTGCCGGAAGAAGAAGCAGCAGTGGCCATGATGGGGCTGCCGCGTGCTGGAGAGATCACGAGAGCACAGCTTCGGATCAAAGAGAGCAAGGAGTTTAAGGTATACCACTGTTGGGACTTATTATTTTCTTGGTGACGCTACAAGAGAACACAACTGTTAAGCGGTAAGCAGATCACCCGGGTAGAGCTCCGGATCAAGGAGAGCAAAGAAATTAAGGTATAAGATTTCTGGGATTTGCTCAACGCAGCCTATTAAAGAACTTATTATCAAGAGTCTCTCAGTAAGAACTGATATCATCAAGGTAGGTAGAGTACTAAGGAGATCACCCAGTCACAGCTTTGGAGCCATGGGAACAAGGAGTTCTCCTAACAAAAAGTTTCCTAGTAAAACATATAAAAGTACTCTAATATTATACTAGATACATGACTGTATAAATTAAATAGAGACACCGTAAGAGGATGTAGTCACCATGATGTTGTGTTTAGATAAGTCCCGTCATATCCGTCTAACTCAAGGCAACGGATATTAATACCACTTATATAGATACTAAAGTCCACTAACTCATAGCTTATCAAAATTTTTTTGGGTTAGGTAGTTTTTTAAGTTCTTGACAAGCTACAACGTTGTCTATAACTGTTTTAAAATATTAACGTGGCCCTTTATGTACCTATGCACTTGCGTGTTTAAACTGTATCTTGACGATGTGTTGATGGGAGCATCTAAAATTAACATAATTGTAATTTGGTGTTTCGTTTACAGAACACTGTCGACAAATTAGTGCAAAGAGCGAATGCGTCCATTATAATTGGAACGTCTTCTTGGAAAGAGCAGTTCACAGAAGCTCTTACTGCCAGTTCAGGTAAAAAATAATATTTTAAAACCAACGCTGATATTTTCATCCCCTTGTCACTCAAGTATTATGAAAGAGATAAATGTAAAAACTGGTTTGTAATTCGTACATACTTGTTAATTCCCTTTATCTTTATCGCTACTTCTTAAATGTTCAGTTGACCGGCTTAAGGTGTACTCAATGTCTTTTGAATAATTCTTGTTGCTTGTTATCTATCTGTCTCCTCACTGTGACTTTTTATTTTTTAAACACTTAGTATATTTTGCCTCTTATATAGTAAAAATATTTTATTCATTATGACAACTCTCTTAACAACAATTTTAAATAACGTGATTTAAATTTCACTAGTACAATAGGTATTTAAGTAAGTTCTTATAAAACAATACAGATTATATTATACCTAACTAGATAATCATACTTTAAATGAGTAGGTAGACACAAAATTACCAGTGTTCTATGACTGATTTTCTATGATTGATTAGTACACTATTTTTTTTTAACTAAAATGGATATACCTAATGCATCAAGCCGAATCCTTTAAAGAGGAACTCAAGTATGATAATCGTTTACCTAATATGCCAATTACAAGCAAACATTACTCAACCTTAATGTTTGTACATTTTAAGCTATCGCTGGTACTGAAGAAATTAAAATAGTTTTAAAATTAAATGAGTCAATCGCAAAATTATCTCGTGCCTTTAGTTATTTTAAATTCAATTAAAAGTAAAACAGAAACCCATCTACAATAATAAATTCTAAATAACATTTAAATACCCACGTAAAATTCTATAGAATTATTACTTGTACTTGACGTAAAATTTTCAAGAAAATGTTAGAAAATTTTCTTGCGTTTTAAAAAGCTTAATTTTCATAAATTTGTGAATGTGAATAAATTCCTTTACCGTTGTGTTGTTAATTACTATCCGTAAGTGCAAGACCTGATAGAAAATCGTTTATTTGGACGTGCTGCGTGCAAGCGGAAAGGTAGCAAAGTACATTAAGTGATTCAGCCATTAACTTAAAATGCATTGGTTATGATAAACTTATAAATATTTTAATTATAGGCGTAACTTTTGTTTTTTCTTTTAAAATACAGACAAAATCTCAAGTCTTCGGTCTCCAAAACTTACACACAACATTATTAAAAAATTTTAAAGCATCATCAAACTATGTCCAACTTTCTCATAATATAGGTACCTACAGTGCAGTGCACGATATTTTCATATTCGATCATCCATTCAGTGACTGTTGGTTTACAAGTTTATTAACCCTTCGCGTATGAAACAACTCACTTTTGGCTTCCATGTTATAACATCTGTATTCTATAATGTTTTTGAAAAGGCGTTATTTATACGACAACGTCATCCATCGTATTTTTTTGTTTTCCTACATAATGTCGGAAATGTAAATGTCGTTACTTCTATATTATTTTAAAGCTGTGGAGTTTCTTGTGCCCATTCTTCTCCACAGCTAAAACACTTCCTGAATTTCGGGTGCCCATCCATCTAAATAAATTTAGACGATTAAAAATACTATTTATTCTTTCAAAATATTATTTTTTTCTTTATTCAATAGACTTAAAATACTTATTTTAAGTTTATTGAATAAAGAAATTTTGAGTTTGAGTTTGAATGGTCTAATACATAATAAGTGAACTCAATAAACATGATTCTATCGCCGCACGTTCCGCTTTCAATACCACTTGAAAAGAGCGGTTAATCAGGTCTAGCACTAGCAATAATTGTTTCCTTGTGCTTGTTTAATATTATATATTTATATGTTTGTTTCCACTCTGCATACTTTACGCATTATTTCTGGATGGAACTGTCTGTCTTCTGTAAGTAAGCTATTGCGTCATCTATTTTTTATTTAAACCTTTCTCTGCCTTACTCTAAGCTTATCTGTGTTATTTATATATATTTTATGTGCTATATGGAAGAGCTTAAAAACAATGTTTATATTATTTGAAAGTTTTCATTATTTAATTTGGAACAATTGGAGTTGTAGGTACTAATTTTTTAATCACAAATAAATAAGATTATTTTATGTAGTCGTGGTAAGAGCTGTAACATTCAGTTTAGTAAAATAAGTTTAGATTATTGTAAAATAATAAACGTTACTTTTTAAACATAAATATAACTACCTTTGATTATTATTAAATTTTGATAACTAGACGAAAAATAGGCCATATTGTCTAAAAATGATATATTTTCAGGTTCAGATGACCCCGACGACCCGCCTTCGTGGTCCGATTACTTCATGCACGTACTCACACTGTTCTGGAAAATAATTTTTGCATTAATTCCACCAACTGGTAAGAATACATTATATTTATAAAAATACCTAAAAAGGTCAAGTCTTGCGACCCTCTAGAAATAAATTAAACCCAGACTCACACAGATAGATTAATGAATTTAATACAATATAATAATGTTTTAATCTGAAACCTTTGTGACATTAACGCTTACTCAAACCTTTTCTCAAAAAAATCTTTTCTATGCTTGGCCCGATAACGTTAGGTGCATGATTCCACACCCAGGAATTACAAATACTGTTTCGGATTTTTAAAATGATTTGAAGCGTGGTAGTAATTAATCCAATACCCATTAACTGTAGCAATGGTTTGAATGATGGAGGCCTTTGCTCAGCAGGCAGCGGGGGACTTAGGCCGGGTTTCCACTGAGGCGGAGCTGAGCGGAGCGGAGCTGAATTGACCAATCACGATGGTCGAAATCTCCGCTCCACAAGATTTCGAGCATAGTGATTGGTCAATTTATCTTCGCTCCGCTTAGCTCCGCCTCAGTGGAAACGCACCCTTATTTTCTTTCTCCTCTGTCTGATCACTCGGTGAGATTACTTAAAATGGCTCATATTTTTTCTTTTCAGTGCAACGATTTAAAAATGTCATATATTAAGCTTAAGTTGCTGAAATGTTAAAAGAGCCTTATATTTTTACAGATATCGGTGGTGGCTACGTGTGCTTCGTAGTGTCAATCATCTGCATAGGCTTGGTGACCGCGGTCATTGGTGACGTAGCGTCGCACTTTGGGTGTACTCTCGGCATCAAAGACTCTGTCACTGCTATCTTATTTGTAGCACTTGGTACTAGTATACCAGGTAAAGTATCCCAATCTTAAAAAAAAATAAAAATTGTAAGGAACCTGTTTAGTTTGGCTATAAGTTTCACTCTTTTTGTTCACTGCGGTTAGGCACTTGTCGTCCGACATCTCATCCGATTGTAAGTGACGATAAGGCCAAAGGTGGAAGCGCACTACACCCTGAATCCTCAACCAGTGAGGAACTGGCTGTGATATCTCTAAATTAACTCTCTGAATTGAGAGTGGACTCATTTTTTAGGATAGACTGTCCAATAAGTCGACGAAATATTCAACATAAAAAGTTAAACTTGATCGAAGCTAGGACAGCGAAGAATGCCAAAAATACGGGGCCTGCACGACAGGTACAAATAAAATTCAAACATAACTAGTTCAAGTGTAATTAAAATTTACCGATAAAGAGATATATTATTATAACATTTACAAATACTATTCTAAGTGTCATTTAGGTTTACCATATGAAGCAACAGGTACGTCATAATAACGCAGTATCAACAAACGTCATATTTATTCAAAGCTTTTCTTCAACAGACACGTTCGCGAGCAAAGTGGCTGCCATTCAGGATAAGTATGCGGACGCGTCCGTGGGTAACGTCACAGGTTCGAATGCCGTCAACGTGTTCCTGGGCATTGGAGTGGCATGGACTGTCGCCGCCATCGTCCACTGGAGCAAGAATGAAAAATTCCTAGTGGATCCTGGAAAGTGAGTGCTCGTCTGAAGTTTTTGAACGATTAACTGCTAGACAAGGTCCCTCGTAAAAGTAATATTCTTAAAGGCGTTTTGCTGCATTAAAATGGATAGAAGCTACACAAAAGTGTATAGAAGCTGCCCAAGATCGTACGCGGTGGCCTTAACTGAAGGAGGCCTACACCCATGTGGTTAAGAAAGGTTAAGAAGAGAAGAATTTTTCGTTATATTTGATAGACTAATAGTCATACTGTGTTAGTTAAGTTGATATTCAAGACACTAAGAGGAGCACTAAAAGGAAAACAGAAATTGAACAGTTTAAGCATCTACGAACTTACCCCTTCATTTATATCCAATAACTAATTGCAACGACGCAAATTAAGGAAATCAATAAGCTTCTGTTTAAAAAAATAGAAAGAAATAGGAAGAAGAAATCTTACCAGTTATCATTTTTTCTTGCTATATTATCATCCTCCAAAAAAAAGTAGAGCACTATAAATATTTTTAACTGTACTTATCTTTTGCTCCTCAGTCTCGCCTTCAGCGTCACCATGTTCTGTTCCGAAGCCGTCATAGTCGTGCTGGTTTTGGTGCTCAGAAGACGCAAGTCCATCGGCGGAGAACTTGGGGGTCCCAAGTCCATCAAAATTGTCACCTCCATGTTTTTCTTCTCTCTTTGGCTGATTTACCTTACCATGTCTGGTTTGGAAGCTTATGACGTCATTCAAGGTTTTTGAATCTTAGCGATTCAATAAAAAGGAGTTACATGATTATTAGAGCAAACATATTGTTTTTCAAAGGTGCTAGACAATTTCCAAATTGGCTCAAAGTCTACTAGCAGATGATTCAAATGTTCATCTTTCTTTAAGTGTAATTTGTGAGCAGGTGTTCAGCCGAGTGGCTCGGACCCAAATAATCTTTTTGAGAAATGTGACACAAAGTTTTGTCTGCAAAGTAAATTATTAACATTGATTTTTTTTAAATAACATTCAACAATTAAACTAAACGATAAAAATAGAAGAGCTGAATTACGTCGATTGGTTCGTCTTGATGGGATCCGCAGCGACAAAAAATAATTGTCATTACTGAAACGTAAGTTACATGCAATAATGGTCTAGATTTTTAATTAAAAACATCCACAATAGTGTCACATGGCCTGATTTTAAAATAATGGTATCCCGATTCTAAGATAATGATGGCCCGATTGTGCCAATTTTTACATACTTAATTCTTTGTTAAAAAAAAATTAAATAATATTATTTTCTAATTTCAAAAATATATATTTTGAAAAAGCTATAAGGGTGCGGTTACGCCTTTAAACAGTAATTGTTTAAAGACGTAACCGAAAATGTATGAAAAAGTGTAATTTAATCAAATGTAATCACAATTATTATTATTAGATTTGATTGTGCGAAACTACGTTACTCAATGATTTTGTATCTTGCCGTTGCGGATACCGCAAAAACGAATCGAGTTCTTTCGTTTCGGAATATTGGACATTTTGGTTGACTTATTACAGAAAAGTAAAATTTGGAGATAAAGCGTGTGCTCAAATGTTTAGAGATTCTTCTATTATCTTCTTCCTCTAGAACTTTCTCTGTTTTCAACTTTTTAAATTGATAATAATCGTCAAAGTGTAGCCTTGGAAGCTGTGGATAAAGAACCTATATTAGATTAAGTATATGTACAATAGTATTTATTATGGATTTCAATAGGAATAATATAATAGTGGTACAAATATATTAACTTGTAACATAAATTACAGCGAAAAGTAACCATTTATTAAATTTTATGTGTCGTTTTTTGTTGCTTCTATGACATGAACTTTATTTATTTTGGTCTCGTATGGTTTAGCTATTAAATATACTCTTAGTAGAATTAGTGTCAATAACATAGTCATTAAAGCTTTAATTAAAAGCATCACACCGGGTGCTGACACGTGAAAATTCTATTAATACTTAAAACGACGGGCGAAGCAGATAGGAAAAGAGATTATTAAAAAAAAACATGTAATTCATTTTTAAAAAATACGGATGTTTTTGTCATATCGTCGTCCATTAATCATTGAGTTATAATGTACTACGTACTAGAGAAGACGTCACAACTAGATTGTTTGCTACACGCGTTAGAGCCAGCTCGCTCCAACTACATTAGTCTGTGGCAGGCGCTAGACGCAACAATACGTTACTGATTTAACTAATTACTTTATCAAATCGCCGAGACATGAGCGGCGGCCATGTTTCGACGCTTGACCTTTTTGTCGCGAGAAAAGAAGCGATCTAGCGCTGTATGTTTGAATTGTTCAGAAAGACGATAAATTATTGTTTTAGCGCTGCAGCGCACTTTTGTTTTAACTTTTAAAAAAAGAGAACAAGACTTTTGTTTGGAATGGCCCCTCTAGTTCGTAGTACATTATAACTCAATGCCATTAAACGTCTTTTAAGTTTTATATTTTTCAAACCAATGAATTTGAAAAATAAACCACTTTGGAGTCTGTACGGAGTACCGTATTCGTGATCGCTCTTACCTCGATGAAATAAATTCCCGATTTTGCTATTTTAAAACTGCCACAGTCTCAGAAATTTGGTTCTAAAATTTGGACTACCAATTAAAAAAATACAGAATCAGCTCATTCAGTACCTAACTACAGAGAACATTTTTGAAATAGCAAAATTGAAGTCGGGCCAGAGAAGTTGCCTCCGAAGACATCACGACCTCCAAGAAGGATTATTTAAAATGTCTTGCAAATGCAGTTCTAGATAAAGAAAAACAAATTAAATTGGTTTCAGGTGCACTGTATAAGCGAATGGCCAAGTCCACGTTAGATTGTAAGGTGATTGTAAGCCTCTAGAACTGTAATTGCAATTAACGAAACATTACGATATCATAGAGTACGTAATAGCGTTTATTTATATAGTATTTGTAAATAGGCAAAAACGTATTATATTATGTTTAGTGTTTAGCTTGAGATAAAGCTTAGATATGAAAATTATAATAGGTTAGGCGCAGTTGATGAAGACGTGCGTGGTTGGATACTTATAGCAAAGCTGCCGTAACACATGACAAAAAAGACATAACCCTAATTCTTTAAGTATTTATTTTTGATATGTTTGTGTATGTTGTAGTATTTAGATATATTTCGTATTTATCATAGTCACTTTTTAACGCCTCCAACTGTATCTGATGTCTATCGTCTCCATCCCTAGGTTACCTGGAAGATATCGCTTTTAGTGATAAGGCCGCCCATTGTACGACTTCTTTTAAATTGTAATTTTTTTTTAGTGTACAATAAAGAATATTCTATCTATATATCTATCTATATAACCTTCTCAGTAACTCTAATCAATGACATTTTATTAGTAAATAAGTTATATGTTTGCAAGTATTTGTAAACTTGTCTACTAATTGTCTATGGATACACGCTAAGAAATAGACAGGGAGCGTTTGCCACCAGTATAGGGTAGGGGGCTATTAAGAAATAAAAAATAACAAAGTATATTTCATCCACAGTACCTACGAGTTAATTTTTCATTACTTATTGAACCAAATAAGGTATCAATCACTGTGTTATGGCTCAGTTACAGCAGTTTGCCACAAGTGTCCAATCACGGAGTGGCTACACAAACGCTAAATGTATTGAAAAGCTAATTTATTTTTTTAAATTAAGTATTACTTTGTTGTACCACAACATGAAACGAAAACATCGAAAAATGCTTTTGTTAAACAATAATTAAGCGTTTGTGTGGGCACCGCAATTAAGTATTCATTGGACAGTACTGCCATAACGATAAGCTATATTTATTTTCATAGTGCTTGTATAATAATGTAAGCGTTCATTTATTAATTTTGTTGTACTCGAACACGCCGCTTTTTAATCGGCTGGGGAGCCATCTTTCAAATATGTTAACATCGACCTGCACATTTTTTGTAAAGAAAATTTCTTTAAAAAATTGGATATAACTTTAAAATGTTTACTTTGAACGGAAGAAATAAAGGCTTTGCCATAGTCTGGTTCGATACATATTGAATAAAATTTACTTGAAACTGAAAATTCCACTTTAAAAAAACAGAACTAGCTTTTATTGCAACTCAAAATCAATAAATTTGTCAATCATCAATTTGTTCCACGTACAGCAAGTCTGTATCGGTGGGATTCAAACCCATGTAAGAAAAGTCGTTATATTTCAATTGCTATATTCAGTGTCATTTCAAATAGGGAATTGTCATTGTAAAACTACAATTTGCTACAGATTTCTTACGAAAGGTTGTTCAATTCAGAGTACACACATGATCTCTGTTGTGATTCCCGAGCCAATTGAATGGCAGCGTATACATATAGGTCCTTTCTCTCAAGATATTTGCGTTTAAATTACAAATTAAAAAAAAACAAATTTCAACAAAAACAAAAAGGCGACCAATGATAAGTCATTCCTTTACAATTTTTCCGTATTTATGAGTAAGCTCACAAGTGGCATCCAGAGAAGATTAGCAAAAGAAGGGCCCTATATACCATATAGATAGTTTATAAAAAATATATTTATAGTTTTTATGTAGCAAGTGCAAGGTGTAGTTGTAATAAATTTGTGACAAATATGCTGAGGCGAGTTATAATATAATTAATATATAAATGTATCTAAAAAATTAAACAGGCAAATCACCAATAGACATGTAAAAAATGTTTAGTAACCTTTTCGTAAATCTGTAACCATTGCTGTTCAATTTTTAAAAATAATTAATAACTTTAAAAAAATAATAAAATCTGGTCGTCATTTCAAATATTGTGGTATCATAATACCAAATGACATTATAGCGATACAACCTATGTAAAATTGATTTTAATACTAACTCAAATCTACTATCTGTCAAACTTCTCCTATTTCGGTAGGTAAGTATATCTATAAATCATTTTTATTCTAAGCTTGCCGACACTTTTCCTACGTAAGTCGAAGCTTTTTAGACATTTTCTATCTCTTATTATAAATTTTTAAAATTTATATAAATAACCAAATAACCGTTCAGTAGCAATTTTCGACACGTATAAAACATTCTGCCTAACTTTGGACCAAATATGTTCGTTTCGAATTTATTTACGGTAGGGGTTTTTTCTACGCTGTCGTTTAAGTTTTAAAAATTTGTATCTTGGTAGATTTTTCAGAAATTTTACCTTGTAGCCCTTTCTAGAATGTTCTGCTCGCTATGCTCGGCTGCATAGCTCTAGCTCTAACGACCTAACTGAAAGTCATTTTGAATTGCTAAGGAGACACGCCGCTTTGCTAAACCAAACTGGAGTATTCAGAAAAACAACTTTCTAATAGAGTAGTAACTGACAGGTTTATGACTATATCTTGTTATCTTTAAGTATTTCGTTCTTAGTACTTAGGCCCTTCACACCTATGACTGCGATGCAAACGGGAGACACACATGACTGCCTTATACATACATGTATCTACATGTAAAATGGTGCCTAATGAAATGTTTATTGTATCGCTAAGTAAAGCAAAAAGAGAGAGAGAACCGCGCCTTCGTCCACGCTTACTTAAAAACACCGTTATAATTCAGCCATTTTTTACAAAATATCTACAAATTAAAAACAAAAACCATCCCCAGCCATCGCTCTTTCTATTAGTGAAAGCCGCATAAAAATCCATTGCATGATTTAGAAGAATGAAGCGGTGCCAGACACGGACACAGACAGACACAGGAAAACGGCGACTTTAGATGCACCTCACACTTGCTACTTTTAGCATCGGCGATCGGCGATTTTGCAACTGTATCGATGCTGCATCACGTTTTGGCGACTCTCTGCGTTTGATCACAGTATCGGAATCGCGCGTTTTAGCTATGCAGCATCGCGATTTCGCGACTTCATGCGTTCGGACGCGGTATCAGAATCGCGCGTTTTAGCGACTGCTCCGATGCTGGATCGGCAATCTAGCGCAGCACTTACTGCCAAAGCGATGCGACCAGACATCCGAATGTATGCGGAGTGTAGCGTTCAGTCAGACGCTGTCAGACGCAATTCCGAAAAGCGACTCAATCGCCGCGTTTGGCGTTTTTAAGTGTGCGGTGTGGAATGTGTTGTCGCTGCATTCAGCTTCTAAAAAGCGGCTACATCGTCGATCGCCGATGCTAAAAGTAGCATGTCTGCTGTGGCCCTTACTTAATATTATGAAATGATTACCTCAATAGCCTATCTGTCCACCTAGTAGCATAAATAGTATCCAGAATGCTGCGCGTGCGCGTGAGAATGCATCAGTTTAAATTGCAAGCCGTTCACAGTATAATCCCACTAGTCTGCATCGCGATACGCGCGTTTTAAAAACGCTCCTTTGCATCGCAGTAGTCGTAGTGTTTAAAGGGACGTACATCCGTAAGCATTAATACTACTGTTCTGAAACATCGGATACAAAGAGACAACACAGAAACACAGTTAGAACACTGTTCAAATATCTCGTTAATAATTACTTTGATGTTATTGATCGTGATAGTTTAAAACTCAAAATAATAATTATATTTAAAACTTTTTTTATATAAGTTTTGAAATACAATTTACACTCTAATGCGTGTTTCCTTGTGGCTGTTTCTCGATTGATTAGAATAAATAATAAACTATAATGAATTTAAGGTTGCTTTAAAGCGAAATTTTAAAAAGAAAATGCAATCACATTTAATGTTAATAACATCATGAATTTCAAGATTTTTAGATAGTGCATCGGGTAGCGAAATTGACGAGTATATAATTAGTCTTATACTTTATATAAATTTCTAACAATTATATACATAACTGATAAAATTGATTGAGAAGGCATAAATTTATAAATTATAATGTATTAATAATGTATTTATTACATGAATAAATTATTTTTATGGACGGGAAATTGAAATAAAATAATAAATAACTAAGTAAGTACTCAGTTCATGACAAAAATATAAACAAAAAAAACTAATGAAAACAATGTTATTGTAAGATTTTGCCTGAATTTTATCTAAATGTCGTGTGTGTATAGATTTCTCCCATTCCTCTCTTCGTACCTATGTAATATAGTTCATTAGGTAGTTAGAACGAACTGATAGTGTAAATAGATTATCATTATAGCCAATCATATACCTACTTAGTTGTAATCTTTTATTTACCAAACTGAAAAAAGAAAAATGTTTCTAAATTATTACACTTTATTGTCAATCTGATTAAACTTGTTTCTGACCCCTTTAGATGATTCGTAATTTAGGTTGCTCTACAATTAAGTTTATAATCGATGTTACCAACAAATCTTTGTTGTTCAAATCTTCTTAAATCCGTGACATAACATTTAAATAAATAAAAGATAAACAAGAAATGGATGGAACGGAAACTTTAGTTTTTAAAATAACGTCATACAAAATATAATATTTTCACCATGGTAAATAAAAGATCTTAAGTTAAATACATAATAATTATAACAAAATACAAAATTACATTTGTTTAGCTTGCTAAGCCGCCGTCCGAAAAAAAGGAGATAATGTTTAACACACTTAAACCTGCTGATCTACAAAAGCATTGTCAAGACAAAAAGTTAACAACCCAAAATGGAAAGCTTTTCATTACTTACTATTTATAATTATACAGTATGTTAAATAACGCGATACATACAAACCTTATTCTGTGGACAAATGTAAGATATAATAATTCTAGACCACACATATAAATAAATTTAACTTAATTATTACATAAACCAATAATGTACCAATCGATTGTTTTCCGTTATTTTGCGAACTGTATCTGTTTATTCAATAATGAAACAGTATGTAACGAAAACTCTGAGGTAAGTATATGTTATAATATTAATCAATGCAAAGTTATAAGTGCTGCAAAAACTGAGTTTAAATAACACAAATATAATATATTATGGAAGTATGCACCGACTGAAACTCTGTGTCGGCTTTGAGACACACACAAACTTTTTTCTGAGGTAATCCAAATTTTTTTGTATTGTTTTTTTAACATTTGGCTTTTACAAAACGCCCTACATATCACGAGTTCACGACACATGTTGGAAACTGATCACTGCCTTCGTAGATATCTCACAGTTCTTGTCTTCTTAAAAAGTGCACACAATTTCAAGATCATGTAACGCTATCGGATCTTATAAAAGTTTTGCAAAGGAACCGGTTCTAAAATATGCAAACAAACACATTTCCTACAAGTTCGTTTAAATTATTTCAATCATGTGCACTTTTACATAATTATAACGTAAAAACGTTTATTGTTTTTATTCTCTATGTGTAGAACAGCATTCAAAAGCTTTAAAGGTAAATATTAAAGATTTTAAATATTTATATACAACAACAACCAAAAATAGAGTCATGTTCATGGCAGGCTTAATATTGTAACCAAATACTTTCCTTATAAGTTTAAATATAAATAATGTTATACTAGAGATGCAGCTCTTTCTCAAGAATAAAAAAATAATAAACCAGTGAAGCTTGGTTAAAATTATGAAAATTTCGCCTCATATAAATGGTAAAATAATAAAATAGAGTTTATATATTATGAAAAAGAATATCTTTATGTCCTATTGTGTCGTCGAATAATAATTATTCCTAAGAAAATTATATCCTAGCTTTCACTAAAACTTCTATTTCCTTCCATTAAAATTATTCGTCATCTATCTGTTTTATTTTTCAATTATATTTATATTTCTTCCTACAGAATGTCTATACGGTTCCTACTATTTATATAAGCACTAACTGGCCTATTTATGGAAATCTGTTTATATGTCTAAAGGTATGTTATTCGCCAGTCTAATAAAGTTATAATATCATTATTTTTGGGACTACAATTAATTAATTAAAATTGGAAATATATTATCACTTAAAAACCAATTAATGAACAGCATAATCATACCTTTAGATTCAATCTATAGTAACTGACATTTAAAATTTAAAACAGTCTCCTCTCTTCTATTGACTCCATTTTTTTCTTCCATTCGGTAAATGCATAAAGAAATAGATAAGAAGCAACTGTTAATTATTTATTTATTTATAATTTGCAAAGAGTACCCTATACTAAATAAAATAGACGGCTTAAAATATAATGGTTGTTAGAACTTGGCTTTTGTTTACACGTTTGTTTTAATATGTACCTAAATTATATTTAACACCATGTTAAAATAGCAATGTATTAGAAACATTGACAACTGCACGCCAACGGATTATTTATCATAGTTGGTTATGTTATTTTGATAAATTATTGTTATATGAATAAATAAAGTGTTTGTTAAGTACGTATTGCTGTTTTTTTCATTAACTGCTACTCGGCACGCGACCTTGTCTGTATGAACACGCGTATCCCATCATCAGCCTATAAACGTCCCACTGCTGGGCACAGGACTCCCCATATAGACAACATGGAGCAATTGGGTCATAACTAGTGCTGGCCAGGACTCGAGTTCTTTAAGTCCTAATTTAGGGACTGTACTCGTTTTGGTATAGCTCGCAAGACTCCGACTTAAATGAGTCCTGAGTTCTAAGCTTCGAGTCCTTTCGTCGAGTCCTAATGCAAAAAGACTCGACTTATAGAACTAAGCCTTTATTATGGAACGTTTATAAAAAAAACCCTTTTTAATTGTATAATACTAATATCTAAGGTGTGACCTCCATGGGCAAGAATTTTTCCATAAAAAAATTACAGTAACTTTAATTAAGTAGGTAACTCTTTGAACTTATTTTTTCCTCTTTGGCGAACTTTTGACAAACGCCTAATTGTATAACACTGTAGCCAAGAACTGTATATCAACAAAATGAATATGAAACTCACTGTTAATAAAAAGACTTCGGCACTAGCAATGAACTCGTCTCTATATTATTGTATAAAATAACAACACTATTTTTATTAGGTGCTACCTCCGAGAAAAATGTTATAACTAAAATTAAGCTGGGTGTAATAATTTTAGTTATAACATTTTTCTCGGAGGTAGCAACTAATAAAAATAATGTTGTTATTTCATACAAAATTGTGGATAACGATGTTAAAAAAGACAAAAAGGCTTGAGCTCTCTTTTACGAGTTCAGTCTCGAAAAATCGAGTCCAGTCCCTAAAATAGGACTTAAAGAACTCGAGTCCTGGCCAACACTAGCCATAACCCACGACGTTGGCTCAGTGCGGATTGGCGCGCTTCCCGTAATAATCTTTGACCGTTCACCAAATAATTATGAAAACCTTTAGATCATTTTGACGTGTGAAAAATAAATATTTATTACAAGGATAAATGTTTACTAGAAAAATACAACCAGTAGGTACTTAGCTAGTAGGAAAGCTCGAATGAGAATCAACTTCACAGTGGCGTCCGCTGGCTTGCAGCGTCTCACAAACTAATAGATAAAATTCAACGAGTCTTCTGGGGTATCGGTAGCTTAGCGGTTAGGGCAGTGGACCGGCAATCCAAAGGTCAAGGGTTCGATTCCCATTCGAGCTTTCCTGAGACTGGTTGTTTTTTCTAGTAAACATCTATATAGCATGGTGAATGCAAAAAAATCGATAATAAAGATATTTATTACAAGTTATGAGATATTTCAAAAGCGAGGTGGTGTATGAAAAAGGTGGCGAGACGATCTGGACGCACAGCAGACCGTCTGACATGAGGTGGCTCAGGATAGAGGCGGATGGAATGACTTAGGGGAGGCTTTGCACAGCAGTAAAACAATTTCAGCAAAAGTAGAGGCTAGAGACAAAGAAAAAAATGCATCACCATCTTTCTATGTTGAATATTACACACATATAATCACGACTATTATCCCCGAAGGGTTAGTCAGAGTCTAGGCAATGAGGACAGCAAAAGCAGTTCTTTGCCATAGTCCACATTCCACCAAAGGGACTGCACATGTGCTCAGCGAGACAGGTGGTTAGCCCATCACCGCTCTATGCTGTTCGATGTATGTGCAGTATTTAGTCCGTTAGTCGCCTTTTACGACACCCAATGAAAGAGATAAGGTCGGTAGTATTCTTATAATGAGCAGACAGCGCACAGCCTATTCTGTTCTCTGAACACAAAGCTTATTATGTAAGTAAGTAAGTAAGTAAATCATTTATTCGGCTACATTATTCAAAAATTACAGACAGGAAAGAAAAAAGGTAGGTAGTATTATTGACCGAATGCAAAAGCACATCTGGCGGTTTCAAAGTCAAATTACACAGTTCGTGTTCGTCAAACTACTAGGTGAATTTATTTTTCAAATAGGAACTCTTTACATTTATACCTGAGAATAATATGCTGAGTATGTACGAGTATATACTGTGCCGCTGCAGTTCTGAGGCCTCCATCATTAACATAGGTCATTGCAATAATGGGTACTCACGAGTATCATTATTATACAATGTGCTAAATTCTGAGATTTATTCATTCTCAAAAAAGTAGTGTCAAATGATATCTGAGCGCGGGCAAACAGCAAAGAGTCACGTAGCCTTTTATCATTTCAAATCGATTGCAATATTTCAATGTCGGCACTCGATTACGGCGACCCGGGGAACGATGTCGCGATTCCCCTGGACGAATCGAATTTATCTCGGCGCGATTACGCGAAGACCTCGGTGTTGAATGGATGACTTATCGGTTACAAAGGTTTTGGTGTCCGTACTTTTTTATACATTACTAGCGGCCGCTCGCGGTTTCACCCGCGTGGTTCTCGTTCCCGTAGGCATATCGGGACAAAAAGTATTTTATGTGTTAATCCAGGTTATAAACTATCTGTATGCCGAATTTCATCCAAATCCATTCAGTAGTTTTTACGTGAAAGACTAACAAACATCCATCCATACTTACAAACTTTCGCGTTTATAATATTAGTAGGATAGGATGACGCCGAGTAGCCGAGTTGCAAAAACGCTCATAAGAGCGTAACATTTTAATTTTTACATTGATGGGCATGGGCATGCTTGTAGCATCTTAGCCTGATTGACTAGTGAGCTAGCGGAATTAACTAAGTACATTTTTTTATTGCATTCATGTATGTCGTGGATTTCCATCTAATAACGCCTGATTCCATTCCACACCATATACCCTGAAGAATAATTTAGAGATATAATTTCATTCTTATGATAGGAACTTGATGAGAAGAGATGATAAGAGTTCTTATGTATGCTACTATGAACCCAGCTACGCATGTCATTATGGCTGCTGTCTGCAGAGTAATGCAGCAGGCTTATTAGCGGCAGAGTGCACGCTACAGCGAGGAATTGCGTTTCAAAACGACTTGCGAGGGCGCGGGATAAGTCATAAGCGGGGGCGATGGAAGCACGTTTGAAGTAATATTGGTAAGGTTGTAGAAGTGAAAGTCGAACGGTTTCTAACAACAAAGAAGAATTTATTTTACGTATACACAATGAAGAAACACAAACACTATACTAAAAATGATGATAAAACCACAAGCAAAAGTTCAAATGGAAAGATAAAAAACGGTAAGCGATGCAAAGAATCGTATCAATAAGTTTAAGGCACAAACTTTATGTCTCGGAGCTATGTCTAGACTTCTTGGAGTTTATACTGGGCCCTGATTCTGTATCGCAATCTATAGATTCCACACCTAAACCTTACCGCGCACAAACGTCAAACGCATACGTTTTTGGGAAGATATCGTAACTTTTTAAGGAATTAACGTGGTTTTGAAACAAGGAATCGTTACAGAATAAGGGCCCTGAATTGTAAACTTTCGCCTTTTATGAATAAGTATGTAAAGAGGTTTGAAAAAAATGCTTTTCTTAAGTTTCTGGCTGGTTTTCTCAGTATAAGCTATCCCGCCATATACTGTGACCTTAGACTCTAAGGTCACAGTAGAACATTAAAGACTGTGACTGTCATAAGTCAACAGCGGCGCGGCGGGGCGGGAAATTTTGTGCGGAGAACAACTTCTTTCAACAATAATGCTATGAACCCCGATATTCATGTTATTATGGTTACACTGCACAGAGTAATGCACCAAGCTTATTACCGGCGGAGTATACACTGCAGCGCTGCGGTATTGCGGTACCAAACGACCAGGGCGCGGGTTAAGTCATAAGCGTTGGCGATTGGCGAATCATTTATGTTGTAATGTATCTAAAGATAGTACACATGGTTGAATTAAAAAAATGTATGCGGAAGGCATGGGTTCGACTCCCATCTCAGGAAGTTCACCAACAAAGTTTCACTACCTTTAAGAATTTATTGAGCATTAATAACGCAAACAACATTAAAAATTATGATTGTCATGTATTGTTAACTTTCCTGTCTTTTCATAATAGGGTGTACAAAGGAAGAATCATATTGCCTTTGCTGAGTTTCTTGGCGGTTCCTCGCAGTTGAATGTTTCACTCTGTATTGCTTTCTTCTATTTCCAATGCGCATTAGAGTAGTGACAATGAGTTTATTTATTGTATAGGATATATACGGGGATACTCTCCTGAGACACTAGTCTTATGAGTACCGAATGAAGAGCGCGCTGCGGCGGGCACTAATTTGGCGTCAAGACCTAACGTTGGTGGTCTCCTGCGCGAGTGTTCTACTGGCGCAGGGACGTCTGGCACTTCTTGCAATAACCTAACGGTTGGTCTCGAGGTGCCAGTACAAATAAACTTAGTGATGTAAGGAGAGGGGTTGTATAGGATATCATTGAGCTTTCAGTAATGTCACTAGTCTCATTAAGCCATGGACCTTTTTTGGAATTGGGATCTATACCAATATTATAAAGCTGAAGAGTTCGTTTGCTTGAACGCGCTAATCTTCTAAGGGTCCTTCAAACGAGGCGTGAAGAAGCACTTTGTGGGCCGGCAGAGTGAGGGTGACTGATGCTACGTCTCTTACGCTGCACCAGTTGTCCTCGCGCCTGGACTTCATTTCCACTTAACATCAGGTGGAGTGGGGTCATTTGCCGGGCTTAGCATTAAAAAAAAATCTCAGAACTTACTGGTCTGATTTGAAAAAATCTTTCAGTGTTAGATAGCCCATTTATTGAGGAAGGCTAAAGGCTATATATCTTCACGCGAAGACCAATAGGAGCGGAGCACAAAGTAACTATTCCACGCGGACGAAGTCGCGGGCAGAAGCTAGTGTTAGGATAAAACGATTACATACATACGTATACATACATAATACATTACGCCCGCTTCTTAATGGGATAGGCAGAGACCACAGATTTCCATTTGCGATCTGATACACATCCTTTGCTTCACTTACTCTCTTATCATTCTTCATTAACTAAAAAAAAATATATGATCAAAAAACTAGTTAGTGTTTAAATAACAATAAATATGGACTACCGTGTGAAATAAATCTTTTTAACTGGATTGTAATGAAAACATTGGTGCCACCAAAACTTCTCTATATTGTAAAGTTTGTTTGTTAAAAGAAGACTGTTTTAGACATTTCTTGGAATATATAGCTTTCCGCTTCCCCTTATGCCCATGACCGCGGCACATAGTTTACGAGTGAACGTTACCGCAAGATGTTGCTCGTCAACTTACTAACAGTTATAGAAATACTGACTGACAGACAGGAGACTTTGGTTTAAAGTTCTTTACTTACACATCAAAAGGACTATTTCTCTAATGTCATTTAAAATGTTTGGTTACTTGATTACCTACATAGACTCACGACTATTATCCCCCAGTGGTTAGTCAGAGGCTAGGCAATAAGAAAATGAGTGTCCCGCAGAAGCAGTCCTCTGGCATAGTCCACAATTCATCAAATTACATCAGCACATTTGCGGTTATTCCACATATTTCTACCAAAGTATTTCATTATATGAACATCCTATTTAGTTATGTACCGTCATGTCGACATTCAACAGTGATAGTAATATCACGTAATGTGTACACATACCGTATACTGCAATACTAGAATTCTAAATGCGAGGCAATATCAAAGAGACTATAATATAATATATACTTGTTACATTCTTTATGCACTTATCTCTCGAATACGTCGGTATTGACCTTATTTATATAAATACTTTTGTTTGTGTTATTACGATCATTACTACATTGACATTATAAAGCATGTTGTATTAGAGTAGCAAAAATGAATAGAAATCTATTTCCCCTAGGGGTAATACTTTGGTAGAAATAAGTGGAATAACCGCACATTTGCTCAGCATGATAGATGGTGAGCACATCGCCGCTCTATGGTGTTAAATGTATGTGCAGTATTTAGTCCGTTAGTCGCCTTTTACGACAAGAGAAGAGAAGGGTTGCTAGTTTTCTTTTAAAGGGCGTTGTACCCAAACGGCTTTAGCTATATACCACACGGCTCTTCTTTTGTTTTTAAAGCTATCTTATTATCTTAGTAATTATTTTTTTTATTAAATTAAATTTGTTTACGCTCACACCAATTACCTAGACCAAGATGAGTATTATTTTAAAACTCGGTAATATGGTAACACAACGGAAAAATATACATACTCGTAAATCCCCTCACAATTCCCTTTTCTTCCTTAAACCTATACCTTCCTTAAAGGCCGACAACGCGTCTGCGATTCCTCTGGTTTTGCGGGTGTCCATGGGCGGCGGGGCGGGGCGGGGCGGCGGTTATTGCTCTACATCAGGTGACCCGTCTTCTCGTTTACCTCCTTCATAAATATATAAAAAATAAACATAGAAAAAACACCCACACCAGAAATCAATTTAGAAAAACAGTTATTTTCTAAATTGACCCGACCGGGAATTGAACCCGGGACCTCAAGAATGGCGCGACGCCAGACCCAGCGTGGTAACCACTCGACCACGGAGGACGTCAAAGTAATATGATTAAACATGTTTTTTTGTCACATTTTTGGTATATAATGCCACTCTTTCATCGGTCATTTGGCCATTAATAGCGATTGTCTGTCAGATGTTGCACTATTAATGGTCTGGTATCACAGTCTGGTATGCACGCAAATGGACATAATTAATCAGAATGGCAGTTATATAGTTACTGATATTGCCTTGGACATACACACCTTATGTATGCAATGTACCTACGTAATATCCAAGTATACGATGTTCAGTATCCTCATAGTACCTACATAGAATAAGTCTACAGGGTCAACTACAGCCTACGCCTTATCTTTCCGACCCACTGATCGACGGGAGCCGACTTAACGCCGTTCAAATACATTTTCTCTTTCACCCATGATTTCCATTAGGGTGACTGTGCTATTTTTATGGTGGGGATGTTTCATTTTAGAGTAATCAGTAAATGTGCTAAGGTAATGTTTGAAAATCGTGTTCAGAGTGGTTATGGCGACTAAGGCTCAAGTAAACGCCTTGCGTATCTTCTGAATTATTTAACCTGAGGCTGTAATATTCAAACCTCACGTAATTTAAAGAATTCTACGAGATTTTTTGTTTGATACGAAATATTTGGTGTAGATTTTAGTAAATCGATGAAGTAGGTATTATGAACAAAAGAACATGTATAAAAAGACTGTTGCTACAAATCGCGATGTATATGTTTGTTTTAATCTAAGCAAGTGATAATTTAGTTGTATATATGAACCAATCTTTCTGAAACAGACATCTAAAACAACATTGAAAATAGACTGGTAAACTTGTGATAATAATATTTTGTCGATTGTTCATATTACGCAAACGCTTATTATTATTTTTTGGACCTGGTCTTAAGTATACACATAAACATGGTCACCCCACTGAAATGAGAAAATATTATGATGTCCTATGTTCGCGCTCCTAACTCGATTCAGTTCCAGAATTTCGCGAATCCCTTAATTCAACGTTATTGTTCTTACGCCCCCTTTTGCACAACCGCAATTTTGTATTAAAATGATATACTCACATATTTATACAGTCATCTCGTTTCTTATATTTTATCTAATCAAATAACTAAATGGGCTTAATCAATGTATGAGTGTGTATAATATTCATAATATATTGTGGTACTTATATTGATCAGACAATTTTTGTGGTACACATTTATTTATTTTAAGGAATTTTAAAGACAAATAACTACATAAAATTTCTGTCTGGAAGTCATTTTGCGATCTCTTTCGTGGTTGTCACGTATTACTGTTTGGATGGTAGATAAATACCTCTGGGTGAATTTCAAATTCTGTTGCTTTTAATAAAGATTGATTCATAATACCTAGTAAAAATAAGTTTAACAGAAAAACATCAAATATTACAAATTACTAGTTTTTTTGTTATGTAATTATTTTATGTAAAAATGGGGCAGGCCTTTGTCCAACAGTGGACGTCTTTCTGCTGATGATGACGATGATTAAAACAAATATAATATTAATATAATTAAAACACAAACGTTAAAATTCAAAACAGTCACGTCCCTCTTCGGATATTGCTTTTTTAATTAACATGCGCTCTTCGTAGTGATACTCTGTAGCAGCTGGCACTACGATCTACCGTAGCACTGGCTACGGTCGTAGTTATAGCTCGCTGCAGACGCTACGGGTGCACTTGCACATCGTAGCGCGGCTTGCTACAGCGTTTGCCAAATTCAATGTCGTAAAATAACTCTGCTGAGCAATTTTGTTTCAATAATTTTGAACTCTTTTTTTTTTCTTTTTTTTTTTTTATTCTACAACGAGTAAGCGCTTGGCCTTAATCTCACCTGATGGTAAGTGACGATAAGACCGAAGGTGGAAGCGCGCTTCTCCCGGAATCCTCAACCACTGAGGAACTGGCTATCTTATCTCAAACTGTACGGAACACAACAATGCTATAAACATCGTTGTTATGGCGACAGACTTAGATAAGATGGTGGTAGCTAGCCAGGCGGGCTTAACAGCCCTACCACCAACCAAACCGAGCACACAAAAATGTGCCCCCCGCTGGGAATCGAACCCGGGACCTCTGGGTCTGAAACCGGTGGCTTAGCCACTAGACCACAGAGGCGATTAAAAGGCTTTTTTTTTGTGCTTCACAATTAGAATCATTATTAGACTGTTTTTCTTTGTTTTTATTTATTATCCTTTATTTCAGGACAGGTTGCATGCGCCATTATAATTATATGGATAAACTGACTATATCATCCCTAAGCTGTCTGAACACAATACTATTAACATAGGTGCTGTGACACCAGACTTTAGATAAGATGGTGGTAGCTAGACAGGTGAACTTTCAAACTCTACCACCAACCAAACCAAGTACACAAACAAGTATTCCCCACTGGCAATCGCACTCGACACTTCTTGGTCTTAGATCAGAGGCTTAACCACTAGGCTAGAGAGGCAGTGATTTACCATGATAGCAAAAATATATTATTATTGCGTTCCATAAGCGACAAATAAGTATTTAAATTATCGCAACAGGTAACATGGTTAAGAGATTAAATAGTCAGTTCCTCAGCAGTCAAGGGTTATTAGTGTTAAGTGACCAACCATCCGATTTTTAAAGTTGCTTAATTTACACGACCGCAACTCAGCTCTGCGTCAGCTGCAGCAGCGAAATTATTTTCGAAATACTCGGTTTGTGTGAAAAAAGTTTTGAAATAAATTTTTCTAATAATATTTACCCAAAAATAATTTCCCACTTACCTGAACGATCAAAGCAAAGTCCCTCGTTTGCCGGATAACTTAATTGAATGGATCCTTTTATTCCACGGCCCACAACCTATAAATTAGTGGGGCCATTGAAAGATCGACGCCTTCCGACAAAGACTAAGAACTAACTCCCAACTCGATAATATGTGAAAAGTACGGCAGTTGGTTTAGTATGGAACCGACATAGTATTGAATATTGGGAATCCTATTTTTCGACTATTGTTTTTTGTCCTAATTTAATTTGGCATAACGAGTTAGGCATATTTTTTTGACATAATAATATTTGACATAATTGTTTTTTGGCATACTATGTCAGTAAGCATACATATGGTTTAGGCTAATGTTTTTGCCTTAATATTGGTTTGCGTAAAGTTGTAAGGCATATGCTTTATTCGTCTAACAGTTATTAGGAATAAAGATAGTCTGGTAGATTAGACACGACAAAAGGTGAGGTTATAGTTTCAAAATCCGCTATGATTTCGATAGGGTTTTCATCAAGATTTGTCTTTGCAATACTTTTTATTTTATTGATAGCTATTTAAATCTGAAAAACTAAAAAAAGGTATTACGTACTTATATCAAATACAAATTTTATACCGTAGTTTAATAGTAGTTAAACCCCCTAAACTGCCAACATGTTTATTTTATATACGAAAACCAACACAAACACAAAGTTTAATGTTGTTATATATTTTAGCGTTATATTAACGCTTAAATATACTTAGATAAAAATTTTAACACTGAAAAAAGACGACAACCTCAGGCGGGAATCTAACCACGCACCTTCCGCATTCCGGGCGGCTGCCTTAACCACTTGGCTACCGAGGTCAGGTTTTTACCCGTCGAAATTTGTCAGTGCTTGATGCTAATGTTTTTAGTCAACATTGCTTCATCAAATCTTAGAAGTTTTCACCTCTGAGATCCGAAAGAAATATTTTTACAAATACATTCGGTTAAGATGAAGCTGCGTTTATAGATTTAATGTTTTTATATATTTTAGCGTTTTATTAACGCTTAAATATACTTAGATAAAAATTTTAACACTGAAAAAAGCCTCAGGCGGGAATCAAACCACGCACCTTCCGCATTCCTGGCGGCTGCCTTAACCACTTGGCTACCGAGGTCAGAGGTGAAAACTTCTAAGATTTGATGAAGCAATGTTGACTAAAAACATAAGCATAAAGCACTGACAAATTTCGACGGGTTTAAACCTGATCTCGGTAGCCAAGTGGTTAGGACAGCCGCCCGGAATGCGGAAGGTGCGTGGTTCGATTCCCGCCTGAGGTTGTCGTCTTTTTTCAGTGTTAAAAATTTTAAACACAAAGTTTCTTAAACTTACTTTTCCCTATATAATTAATAAGCCTATATAAATTATGCTTAAATATCATTATGCGTCAGCAAATTTGGGCTTTAGAATAGTATGTTTAACAATGCATAAAGTAGTTATGCTAAAAAGTGCCAAAAAAGTTATGCCTGATTAATATTTTGCGTAACTATTATTAGGATAAGTAAAAGTATGCAATGTTAAAATAAACATAAAATTTTATGCAAAAAATAGGGAACCTTGAATATTAGGCCTGCGTGGTGATGTCCATGTAAGAAAGTCCCTGTCCAGCAGTGGGCGCAGAGTCACTACTATTATCCCTCTCAAACCCCAAGCGGTCGCATGAGACCGCACCTACAAAGACACACTTGACTTTGTACCGTATTTTCATAGACTTACAGACTACTTTAGTATGAACAAGGTCGATTATTTCGGTTCTGTGGTACATTTTATGCATCGTGATCGCAAAATATCGCATAGTCTATGCTCAATTCTGTCAAATTCGACGTTGACAGTTGCGCCAATTTCTGTGTCTGAAAATTTCCACGAGTGAGTGGTTAAAGGGTCAATCAGAAAATAGGCAATGAGGACCACAGTAGTATAATAGTCCACTGCCATAGTCCACGTTTCACCAAATTATAACTGCACATATGCTCAGCGAGATAGGTGGTGAGCAGATATGTTAGATATATGTGCAATCTTTAGTTCATGAGTCGCTTTTTACGACACCCAAGGGCAGAGATGGGTTGGTAGCATTCTATTATTAAGAAACCACCACACAACTCATCGTAATTATTAGAAATAGTTACGTAAGTTAACAGTCATTAGAAATAGTTACATAAGTAACCTTTAAACTTCAAATGATGTTATAGTAATTATAAAATAAATTGTAGTAGTTTTAAATCTTGTAAGTATACATATTTAGATAAGTTAAATTCATTACTATTAGTCCACATCGCATGCCGTGGCTGTCTTCAATAAAAACTGTACTTAGATTAAGTTTGGCATTCACCCTATACATATTGTTAGACTGTTGGTACATGTTTTAGTTGACTACCCAATAAATAAATAAATAAATAAATTATAGTAAAATAAAATTAGTTAATTAAAGAACTATATAAAATTCTAATTGGTCGCGAACGCATACCCAAATGACAGTACCGTATTAAGGTAAGAACATTCTAATACCGCTCGATTCTCAATTAAACGCCTGTATGTTTCGGCCCGTGCCGCGGTGAAATATAGCCTGCCCGTTTGAATTCCATTGGAATCGGCCATTGTCTGGCTCAATAAGGCCATTGTGTGGACGTCCATTACTGTCTTGTCCGTGCTGCGTGCGTTTAGAAAGCGATTTATGGTCGTGACGCCATTCGGCGTTCGAAGTTTTTTCCGGTGTCAAAGATTTTTTATGCTCTTTGTTTTTGGTACGAAATAATTAATAACAATTATTACATGTACACTCATGTGTTCATGACTATTACCCACAAAGGATTAGTCAGAGATTAGGCAATGAGGACAGCAAAAGTAGTCCACTGCCATGATCAACGTTTCAAAAAACTATAACTGCACATGTGCTCAGCGTGACAGGTGGACACCAGTATTTCGTGATTTTTTAAATAGTACAGTTACAGCCTGCATGAGGCAGTTGTCCCACAGCCGACGATGAACGAGAAGCGAGTCGAGTTAGAACTTGAAACGAGTTGGCGAGCAGCGGAAAGCGAATAGGTTTGTCGCTGGCTATAAGCGAATGTACGAGTGAGACGGGCGATTACTCGCGTCACTGTACATACAAATGCAAATAAACATATATTCTATTCTATATATTCTATTCTTTTCTCGCTCGCGGCGGCCGAGCCGAGCGTACAGTCCTCTTGGCGGGAAATGACCACTGCCGCTGGTTTTTCTCTCGGCTTAAGTTCTGATCGCTGAGCGAGTATCGCTAAGCGAGAATTATCTTTGATAGCTCTTGTCGCTCAGCGACGAACTAGTGGAGCGAGTCCTCGCCGGCAGTGTGAACAGTCAGCGATCAACTATATATATATGCGTCTCTTTTGTTTACACGGAATATATATCTATAGTACGTTTCTTGAGCGAGAAAATAGCCATAGTTAATCGTTTTATTGCCGTTGGTGGGACATTGCCTAAGACAATAATTACTGATTCTAATAAAAGCGCAGCATTTAGCGAGTTTTTTGCAATATGGAAAATAAAGCAACATTATCACAATCGGGTCGCTGGATGGGTGACCACACTGAAATATTACACTTGTCAGGTCATGCCTACACAGACAATAGCGCACAGGGTGGGTAACACGAATAAACCCAAACAATTACATTTTTATGGCCGATCTTATATTTTACGAGCCTTGTAAAATCCCATATATGGCAGACACATGGCAGAGTTATTCTGATTAAGAACTTTATGACGTGATATTATACAGACATGACGTGTTTAATTTCTATATTAAATTTTCTAATACAATTACAATTATTACCTTTGTAAATTATGGTAAGTGTAATACTAATGGATTCTTGTTGATGGCATAATGAAAATGAATTAAGCGCCTTTAGTATCAATCAATACGAGTATATTAAAGCTAATAATTATTATTGTGACTTTCTATTATTGAGATAGTAGACATCATAATAAAAACATTTAGGTATTGAATTACTTTTTAAGCTTAATTTTGATTTTGTTTTTGTTTGGTTCATGTCTAATGTCTGATGACAAGCTGTTTAGTACATAGGGTAGGCGCTTTTTGAAGGTTCTATCTCCAAAATAATTATTAACCCTAGCTAGATACGTCATACTTGCCAACAGACTCTGCCCTTGTACTGTGGTTATGGTTTGCAAGAGATAGGCTATGCTCTTGATTGCCATGCTGATTGACTACCAATAGGTACTTATGCTTGATATCGGCTGGAAGTATTTTACATATTTTAAATAGTTTACTATTTATAGTCCCCTTTACACTTTGCTTTGGTTTTTCTGTCAACAAATAGTTTTAAAAATCTAATTTGGAATGTTTCTATTATGTCAATATTTGTTTTGAAGGTTAGGCCATAGCAATCAAGCGCATAACTCACCATGGAGTCAACCAGTGATAGGTACAGACGTTTTAATGTGCTCCTGGGTACTTTAAAACTGAGATGATAGAATTTACCTAACAATACTCTTAGTTCGGTACATACGTAATCCACATGCATTGACCATTAAAAAAGTAAAGTGAGTTAGTACATAAGTTTAAAAACCTGTTGTAATTTCATTTTGGAACGAGCCATTTTATCCAGAGGTGGGCGTTTGTGGCTGCGCTGCAGTTTAATACTATAGCAGACGCTTACGAGCACAAGTTGTTGTGTAACTTATTTTTGTTCCATATAAAAAGTTATTAATATGTACCTACCTACCTACTTCGCGTGTCCGAAAACCCCGACCAAGCGTCGGGGTTGGTCAACGCTAACTTCAGTCCACGCGCATCTGTTAAGCTAAACAAATTTAAAACTAAACTAAAAAAATGCCTCGTTGCGTGATAATAATCTGCAATAGCCCAAAAATTTCGAGAACCCAAAGGCAGGAACGTAACGTCGGCTGTGACGTCACTGTAACTGTCAAAAAGTCGGCACGCTTGGTTTCAATACAAACCGAGATACTTGCGTTATCTATGTCAATCTATGTCTGTGCTAATGACCCATCTCTTCCCTTAAACTCCTCAGCTCCCAAGCGGTCGCATGAGACCGCACCTACAAAAACACACTTGACTTTGTACCGTGTTTTCAGAGACTCACAGACTACTTTAGTATGAACAAGTTTGATTATTTCGGTTCTGTGGTACAGTTATTATGTATACCTATGCTCCACACACTTGCAGTAGGACATTTAATTTGATTTTCAAAACAGGCGGACTATCTTAACGGAAGCCAAATGCCAGCTGCCGCGAGCCGACGCTGTGAAGTTCTCATATCGATTTGGCTGTTCAAGGCAATATTGTTTGAATACCTACCAGCATCCAAGCACCGTAAAAATACATTGCGTGATTTAGAAATTCTTCGATGGTTGAGAATACCGGGTGAAGCGCGCTTCCACACTTGTACTATTATGTGGAAAAAGCGGCTCCATAAAGGAAAACGGAAATTTTACTTTATAATACAAACCAAACCGACACGTGAACCCGCAACACCAGGACTTTTTTTTCTAAGACCGTTGTCTAACATAACCGTGTCGCATAGCGGTGAAAGTATACTACCACCCCTTCTTTGGTACCCCCTTGGGTGTCGTAAAAGGCGATTAACGGACTAAAGACTACGGCGATTGGCTCACCACCTGTCACGCTGAGCATATGTTCGATGCTGAGGCAGTTCGGGACAGGGTACCTGTTCGATTCTCGGCTAAGCAAATAGCGGCTGTCATTATGAAAATGACAAAAGGCAAGTCACCAGGTCACGACGGGCTCAGCATCGAGCACTTAAAATATGCTGGGTTCCACTTGCTGAGGGTTCTAGGTATGTTTTTCTCGTGTTGTTTAAGTCACGCCTACTTGCTCGCGGACCTGATGAGGACTATAGTCATTCCGATCGTTAAAAATAAGACTGGGGATATTTCGGATAAAAACAATTACAGACCGATCTCGTTAGCCACTGTTGTAGCGAAGGTGCTGGATAGAATGCTTGACTCACACTTAGATAAACACCTCAAGTTTCATGATGCCCAATTCGGATTTAGATCTGGATTATCAACGGAAAGCGCAATCTTGAGTATCAAGCATACTGTCCGGTACTATACGGATCGGCGGACTCCGATTTACGCCTGCTTCCTCGACCTCTCCAAGGCCTTTGATCTCGTATCTTACGATGTCCTTTGGGGAAAGTTAAGGAGGCAAGGCTTTCCGCCGGATATATCACAGTTGTTACAATTTTGGTATACAAATCAAATTAACAGTTTGAAATGGGCTCACTTGCTCTCTGAGGAGTATGGGTTGCACGGCGGCGTGAGACAGGGGGGGCTGACGTCTCCCAAGCTTTTCAACCTATACATAAATGAACTCATCGTTGAGCTCAGCAGCATGCGTGTCGGTTGTTGGCTGGACAACGTTTGTGTAAACAACATAAGCTACGCGGACGACATGGTGCTGCTGGCCCCAACGGTGGGAGCACTCAGAAAAATGTTACGGGTTTGTGAGGCGTATGCTGCCAGTCACGGACTTCATAGTTCATAGTTATTTATTCCATAAAACAATTTACATTGTATAGGAAATTACACAAAAATAATTAAAATAATACAAATTAGAATATGGAAGTAAGTAAGTTTTTTATTAATAGTTTGAAGTTGTTATTTTTTTTAAGTCCAAAGCGTGTTGTTTTTAAATTCATTAGTATTTCTTTTAAGTTGAACAGTTGTTTACAAAGTAATTTAATGTAATTCGTCTTTGTATTATTACTCTACTGAATAAGGAAGTTAATTACATTGACAAATTATTATAAATAAATTAGTAAATAAACAAGAATTAATTTAATTACTTAGTACTACTATTACTGCTGTAAAAACGGTATGTCAGATAATCTACATTGTATTGGAAATTACATAAAATAATAAAATAAGTAATACAATATGGAAATTAATTAAATTGACAATTATTATAAATAAATCAGCAAATAAGCAAGATTTCATAATTAAATAATAACAAATTAAAAATGGCACTTATGTCAAATATAAAAACATATTATGATCACCCAGAAATTCATCAACTGAGTAATAGCACTTTTTCAATAAGAACGCCTTGAGTTTATTTTGAAATTTATGTACATCATAAATGGATTTAAGACTTATAGGCAGAGCATTATAGAGCTTGATGGACTGGAATCTTACGCAGTGACTAGTAACGTTCAATTTAGGTATGAAATCACTTTTCAGATCCATTCGACGCGTTAATTCTCTCTTTTTCCTTTCTTCATAAGATTCAAATTTGTTCAAGTTTTTGATTAAATGAGTAAGCAAAACCAATACATACAACATAGGGACTGTAAAAATATTATGATTTTCAAAAAGTGGCTTACATGACTCTATCTGGGAAATACGCATCATGGTACGGATTGCTCTCTTTTGTAAGACGAACGCCGCCACAACATTATACTTATAACTATTGCCCCAGAACATAATACTGTAGCGAAGTTTGAACTCAACCAGAGCAAAATAAAACAGCTTAAGCTGTTTCAAGGTGATTTCATCTCTTAAACTTCTTATAGCATAGCACGCTGAACTTATGCTAGATTCCAATGCCTTAATCTCTTTTGTCCAATTCAAATCAATATTAATGTGCATTCCTAAAAATTTTACAGATTGTACGGAATCAATACCTATACCATTCAAATCAACACTTAGCGAGTCTCTTTGTCTTGCAGTAGACCTGAATAGCATAACAGATGTTTTATTTGTATTTAGCAAAAGATCATTAGTCGAAAACCAATTGCTAAAGAAATCAAGTGTTAGCGCTTAGGCACCAACATGCGGCGAGGTTACAGGCTGAAGGCAGGAAGGCTGTAGGAAGGAATGACTTACCGGGATGATGGGTCAGGAACCGGCGGACGAGCTGACCACGGGCGGCGAGGCTTGAGGGCGGCGATGTTGGTTGGTTTCCTGGCGCACAGTCACTACACGAAACTATTCACTAGGGGCGGTTCGTTAGGCGTAACCTTACACATATGCTATGTACTATGTACTGCTTATTTCGAAGGCTGAGTTCAAGGGCGCGCGACGCGTGAGTTCGTCTTGAGGTGTCAAGGGCTACTGACTCTTGCGCGGCGCGGGCCGGCGGCGACCAGTTAACATGGCCGCGCGACGGCTTAGTGCATTCTGATATGCACTCTATTACGGCGCAGCGACGGCTGTTTCCCGTTGCGCGGTAGCGCAAACATCTTCCCGGGGCCCAGGGGTGGTCTCATCCAAAGGGAGCCTGGCAATCTTGAACACAGGCCTCCGGAGGTGTCCATTGGCGGTGTCCAGGTCCACCACCCGCACGACGCCATCCTTCCCAGGCAGGGTGCGAGTAATGCGCCCCAGTCTCCATTGAAGGGCAGGCAGGTTGTCCTCCTTGATGAGGACGAGCTCGCCAACTCGGGGAGGGGAGGATGGGGACAACCATTTGGAGCGGGTTTGAAGGGTATGCAGGTAGGACTGGGTCCACAGCGTCCAGAAGCGCTGGGAAAGGGCCTGTACCATCTGGAATCGCCTACGTGTGGAGATCGGCCTATCTTCCACGGATAGTTCGGGAAGGGCCGTTAGTGGGCGGCCTATAAGGAAATGTCCGGCTGTAAGCGGCTCAAAGTCTGAAGGATCAGACGAAAGTGGGCAGAGAGGTCTTGAGTTGAGGACCGCTTCAATTCGAGCTAAAAGTGTGGAGAATTCCTCGAATGTGAGGTGTTGTTCGCCAATTACGCGATATAAAAGTTGCTTTGTTGATTTTACGTTGATCTCATGTAACGCACCGAACCATGGTCCCTTAGGGACGTTCAACAACCAAGTAATGTGCTGACCAGCGAGCTTGTGCGCAATCGTGTCATTATTCAAGGCAAGAAAGTTTTGTACTTCGATGAGCTGATTTCTAGCGCCTACATAATTTGTACCGCAGTCCGAGCGGATGAGAACCGGGGCACCGCGGCGTGCTATAAAACGCTGTAATGCCGCGAGGAACGCTTCCGTGCTGAGGTCCGAGACCGGTTCCAAATGAACCGCCTTAGTCGAGAGGCACACGAATATACAAAAGTACGCTTTTAAGAGTTTAACATTACGTAGGGTACTAGATTTAACGAGGAATGGTCCGGCAAAATCGGTCGTGACTTGACTAAATACTGGCTGAGGCGTAACTCTATCGGCTGGCAGGTCGGCCATGAAGGGCGCTTGCGGCTGGGCCCGGCATCGAAAGCATCTAATGCATTTAAAAACTCGGTGTCTAATGATGCGGCGCGCGGACAATATCCAAAATTGTTGGCGTAGGATAGCGTGTAAAGTGTCAGCGCCAGGATGGCAGTGTATTTTGTGGTAGTGGTCAATGATAAGGTCTACAAGTGGGCTAGAGCTGGGAAGTATGAGCGGGTGCTGCGCGTCATATCGGATAGACGCATGGGACAGTCGTCCACCAACTCTAAGGAGCTCATCTTTAATGAGAGGTGACAGCCGCTGGAGTCTGACGGAGCAGATTTTGCCAGTTTGAAGGCGGTGGATGTCCTCCGCAAACTCATTGTGCTGGACACTGCGCACCCAATAAAGTAGGGCCTCTCTTCGTTCACTGACGTACAAGGGGCCTGAGCGTCGCGAATCTGGGTGGTGTCTGCAGTTGTGCAGAAAGCGTTTTAGACAAGCTGTCACTCCGACGAGCTTGTCTAGTGAACTGAACCGAGTGAGCAGGTCAAAGTCAAGACCGGGCACTGTGACCAGTGACGGGACGTGTTTGGGCTTAAGGCCGGGCAGGGCGTGATGGCCCAGAGCTAAGGGCATCGCAGGCCAAGACTCACAAGGCTGTCCAAGCCACGTGGGAGACCACCATAGGTCGTGGGCTGACAGGGATTGCGCAGACATTCCTCTGCTTGCGCAATCTGCCGGGTTGAGCTCAGAAGGTACGTGTCGCCAGGCACATTCTGGTGAGCCTGAGCTGATTTTGACTACCCTGTTGGCTTCAAAGGGTTGAAGACGGTGAGGCGGGGTATTGAGCCAGGCCAGGACTATCGTACTGTCTGACCAACATATGTGTTGTTGTATACTGATATGGGCCGATAACTGAACCGACACACGGATCATGAGCTGGGAGAGTAGAGTGGCGGCCGACAACTCTAACTTGGGGATTGTGAGGCGGTTCTTGATTGGTGCGACTCGCGACTTGGCGACAATCAAGTGTACCAAAGTATCTCCGGAGGCATCGAGCTCATGGAGGTAAACAACGGCGGCAAACCCGGCTTCAGAGGCATCTGCAAACCCGTGAAGCGAGTATGCAGCTGAGCCTTTGTTTGCACAAATGTGCCGAGGGAAACGAATGCTAGCCAACAGCGGTAGATCCTCTGAGATGTGGTGCCACTCCGTTTGTACTTCAGAGGGAGTGGGCTCATCCCATTCCAGCTTCAGTAGCCACAATTGCTGAAGCAGCAGCTTTGCGCGGAAGATAACGGGCGAAACCCAGCCGTTTGGGTCATAAAGTGAGGCTACGGTGCTTAAAATAGACCGCTTTGTGACATGTGTGATGGGGGGCAGAGAGATGCGGTAGGTGAACTCGTCTGACTGAGGGCTCCACTGTATACCCAAGACCTTAATGGACGTGGACTCTGGGTTCATGTCGAAGTCCTTGGGCATGTCGCATTGGTTGTCTGGAAATCTCTCGAGCAGCTTAGGCGAGTTAGATGTCCACTTACTGAGCTGAAAGCCGCCTAGGTCTAGCAGACTTATCAACTCGTCCTGAAGTGCTTGGGCGGATTCAACCGTGTCATGGCCACACAAGATGTCATCAACGAAGATAGACTTGCGAAGAACCTGAGCGGCTCCAGGGTAGCGATGGCCTTCATCATCAGCCAGCTGGAGCAGGGTGCGGATTGCATGATATGGGCTTGATCTTAAGCCGTACGTGACTGTATTGAGGGCGTAGGTGAGCAGAGGGTGATCTGGTGAGGACCGCCATAGTATCAGCTGATACCGTCTCTGGTCTGGGGCAACCAGCACATTTCTGAACATCCTCTGGATGTCAGTGCTGAAAACGACTGGATGCGTTCTGAAGGACATGATGATGTCCACAATGTCCTGTTGAAGGGCGGGGCCTGTGTGTAGGCATTCATTTATGCTGACACCATTGGAGCTTTTGCAGCTACCATCAAAAACAATGCGCAGCTTGTCCGACCCTGACTTAAATACGCCATGGTGAGGGATGTAGAAGTGAGGTTTATGGGCGAATGTATTTGGGTGACAGGGAGCCATGTGCCCTAAGTCGATGTATTCGGCCATAAAGTCGACGTATTTAGAACGCAGAGACGGGTTCGCCATTAGCTTCTTCTCAATATTGAGGAATCTGCGTAATGCGATAGGGTGAGTTTTGCCTAGTTGAGGGGCGTCCTTTAGAAAGGGCAGAGCGACCGTATATCTGCCTGAGGGATCGCGTGTAGTGGTAGAGCGGAAGATTTCCTCGCATTGTTCCTCCAGGGGATCATTATGAGTGTGAGATTGAGGGAGGGGCTCCTCAGACTCCCAGAACCTTTCCAGACTCTGACGTATGTCCTGGGCTGATTCAGCTGAGTCTGGTTGTGAGCTGACGACGTGAGCTGAGTTAACCTGCTGCGCCGGCTGCGCATACAAGTCCTCAATGGGTCCTATCAACGCGAAGTCGAAAATCGTGCCGAAGGCTATGGGCTTGCCCGGGCCCAACGAGACCTTAGTCCCGTCCAACACTTGACCAAGAACGTCCGACCCCAATAAGAGGTCGATCGGGGCTGGTGTGTGGTAAAGCTGGTCAGCCAATGGCACGGGTGGCTGGCCTAGTACGTGGGAAATGTTTGGTACCTTCTCTAAGGGAAGGTAGCCAGTGACGTTTTTTAAAATGTGAGCTGTGGCAGTAATTGTAGGAGTATCATTGTGAGTGGGTCGGCATACTATTGTTATTGCCGCCTTTGACTCATGTTTGTGCTGATTCCCAACTCCTGTAATTTTTAAAGAAGTGGGTTTTGATGGCAGGTTCAAAAGTCGTGCCATGCGTGACGTTATTAACGTCAGCATACTGCCACAGTCCAATAAAGCTCTGGCTGTGTGAAGATGGCCATGTACGTCCGCGACTCTTAGTGAGACGGTTGGCAACAAAATGGGTGTGCCAGTGGGCACAGAAGGTGAGTGAGCTGATTGAGAATCAGCTGAAATTGTATGAGCTGAGTATGTATCAGCTGTGTGGGCATGGGTTGACTGGGCATGGGCTAAATCTACCTCTTCGCTAGGGTGCTCTGTGATAGTAGGGAGTCATAATTGCTGGCGGCGTTCGCGGGGCCTACCTGGCGAACCGGACCTGGGCGGGCTGGCTCTGTGAGCAGAGCTGGGTTGCGCCTGTTTGGCATGTGCGGGTTCGTGCCGCCTGCTGTTTCTGGGACGCTCCCTCGAGTGCTCTGTCAGCTGTGGTGGGGGCACATGTACAGACGACGAATGAGCTGAGTGCGTTGGGCCGTCTGGTCGATGGAGGGACGTGTGGTGGTTCGTACTCCCACAGTTCTTGCATGCCCCCCTTGACCTGCACTCGCTCTCGTAGTGACGGCCGAGACAACGCTGGCAGCGCTCGCGTGCCTGTACGAAGTCCCAACGGCCCTGTGTTGGCTGGGCATTGTACCAGCTGCACGTCATGAGCGTATGTCCCCTAATGGCACAATAGGGACAGTAGGGCGTCGAGCGTGAGGAAGAGGACGATGACGATGATGAGGAGCAGCTTTGCTGGTAGGCCGAGTAGACGGGGAAGGGCTGACTGCGAGCCGGGGAGGTGGACGGGCGGTGTCGCATTTGCTGCGCTGGGCGTGACGGTTGGTGAGTAGGCTGATCGTAGGCGCGGTGAGGCGATGGAGCTGAGGAGCGGCCACGGTAATGGTCGGGTTGTTGCTGAGCCATCTGAGCATAAGTGCGATGGGGCAACTGTGGAGGCGCGCGGCTACGAGAAGGGCCGGGCAGGGCGTGAATGGGCTGCGGCTGGGCTACGTTGGAGAACTCTGTCTCCACACAGCGCGCGTGCTCCTCGAGGTAGGAGATGAGGTCACTCAACGTGGGCAGGGTGCTGCTAGACCCGTGTCTGCGCTCAAATAACGTGCGGAGCTCACCCTTAAGCTTTCGCACCACTATCGACACAAACACGTAGTCGTCTCCTATGGGCAGATCCAAATTACTAAGAGCACACTGGGCGGACACCAGCGGAGTGAGGAAAAGTGTGCGTATGTTAGAGCGCGTGTGGATGCTCGGCAGCCCCAGGATTATGTCGACGAAACTATCGATGAGAACCCGGCGGTTCTCGTATCGCTTTGTAAGGATGTCCATGGCCACGGCAAAATTTTCATTGGTGACCTTTAAGTGGGACACCATACTTAATGCCTCACCGCTGAGACTTGAGAACAGGTAGTGGAGCTTGACTGCGTCCGACAGGGTCGCCATGTCGTCAGTCAAACTTCTAAACAGCGCAATGAAGGAAGGCCAGTCCTCCACTTTTGAGCTGAACCTGGGCAGCGCTATCTTGGGGAGGACGGCGGTGGGCGTATTGACGCCGAAACTGGGCTGAGCGCTATGGGTTGGGAACGACGTGGAAGAGGGTGAGATTTCCTCCCTAGCCACAAGTATCCCCAGGTATGCTCCGGAGGCTTTTGTGTGGTTCTCAGTGTATGTCCTCTCAACCCCCTCGTCTAAGTTCTCTTCGTCGAGAATGTTGTAGTACACTGAGTCCAGCTTCTCCTTTATACCCTGTATCTGTGCGAAACGCACGTTAAATTCCGTTATGGAATGTTTGGTGTCGCCAGCAATGATCATTGATCCCACCTCTAGGAGCTGGTGTAAAGCTTTGGCGGCCTCCCTAAATATCGCGGCTTGTGACTTGGTTGGCATTGCGATGAATAAAAGGAGACAACAAAATAATAAAAAAATAATAAATTAAACAAATTTAAAGGCAGTAAAAAGAACAACACCCTGTATATATTCTATAGTTGGGCTGGAGGTATTTGTTTACTAAGGTAAGAGCAAATGGGCTAAAATTATCGCAACAATAAAGAAAGCAAAACTAAGTTGGGGCGCCTTGTATATGGCCTACGGGTGGGCAAGCGCGTGTATGTGTCGGTATGTCTGTGTATATGTATGTATGCTTATTGAACGCGCGTACGTAACATTAGCCGACCGCAAGCAAAAAACAAACAAAAACAACAAAAACAAAAGAATCACGTTATCCGTAGCCCACTGTTGGGCAAGGCGCTCACAATCGGGCAGACCTGTTGCCGACACTGGCGCGAAGAATGAGTCAGTCGCAAGCAAAAAAAATAAATATAAACTAATCATAAAAATTTAATTAAACTTAACGTGTGTAGCAGCGAAGGCGACGCACGCAAATAGCCGTAAGCGAAATAAAAAAAAACTGATGAAACTAAATGAAACACACTACGGTCATGTGGTGAGCACGCACCACGAATGAGCCGATCGCAAAGGCAAAAATTAAAAATAAAAAATAGATACAAAATTAACACGGGTGAAAAAATAAAGCACGCTATTTGGCACGCGTGGTGAGCATGCACGAGATCTGAGCCGCTCGCAAAGGCAACAATCAAAACAATAAAATTAAAAATTAACACTCAAAAAAAAATTAAATCTTGTTGTATTATTATGTAAGAAAAATACACCTGCAGCCGATAAACATGGCATGAAAAAATTAAAATAAAGGCCAAATAACTAAGCTGAATTATTTTATGCAGTGTTAAATTAGCTTAGCTGTTGTAATACCAGGCACCATACAATTAACTAAATCTGTAGCCAAACGGTAGCCAAACGTAGCATGAAAAAGGCAAAGGTAAAGTAACTGAGCTGAATTATTATTTCAAGCACGAATTAGGCACAACAACATTGTATGACACAATAGTTCTGTGATCCTGGTTCAGAATACCGGATGCATACACGAAAGCAACATAAAAACAACATGCAGAAATAATTGCGTCAAGATAATTCGGATGTTGTGTGGTCGCAATCCTACCACAAACAAATTACACCTACCTCACCAAATTTTTATTGGGGCAGGGTAAAGTTATGTGAACAAATGAATTCCGAAATGATGGCACGAATTAGATATAAGATTCAGAAATAGAACAAGAATATGGGCGGAAATAATTATCTTTAGCGGACTGTAATTAAAAGGACTTAAAATTGATAATTAAAAGAAAGTTAGGTTCAGATTAGGGCTGAACCTTAGCGGTTATTCCGCGCTCGATTGGACCAAAAATGTTAGCGCTTAGGCACCAACATGCGGCGAGGTTACAGGCTGAAGGCAGGAAGGCTGTAGGAAGGAATGACTTACCGGGATGATGGGTCAGGAACCGGCGGACGAGCTGACCACGGGCGGCGAGGCTTGAGGGCGGCGATGTTGGTTGGTTTCCTGGCGCACAGTCACTACACGAAACTATTCACTAGGGGCGGTTCGTTAGGCGTAACCTTACACATATGCTATGTACTATGTACTGCTTATTTCGAAGGCTGAGTTCAAGGGCGCGCGACGCGTGAGTTCGTCTTGAGGTGTCAAGGGCTACTGACTCTTGCGCGGCGCGGGCCGGCGGCGACCAGTTAACATGGCCGTGCGACGGCTTAGTGCATTCTGATATGCACTCTATTACGGCGCAGCGACGGCTGTTTCCCGTTGCGCGGTAGCGCAAACATCAAGTGTGTTGTTTGCTTTTCTATTCAGTTCATCTATTGAGTTTGCGGAAACTATAGCGTTTGTATCATCCGCATAAATGGTCAACTGTACCTCTGGCTGCTTTGTTTTCATATAGGCTGCTAAATCTTTCAAAAATATGAGAAAAAGGATGGGTCCCAAAATGGATCCTTGTGGAACACCCCTCTTTAACATTTTCAACTTTGACTTATATACGGTTTCAACATTATCACTTATGGTTGTGATTTCAACAAACTGCTGGCGATCAGATAAATAAGATTGAAACAACTTTAAAAGTATCTCTAATTCCATAATGTTCTAACTTTTGCAGTAGTATCTCGTGATTAATTGTATCAAAAGCAGAACTTAAATCCAAAAACAGACCTTCAACCTTTAATTTCGTATTCAACTTACAAACCACATCATCAACCAAGGTATTTATAGCATCTATTGTACCTACACACGTCTGATACCCAAACTGTCTTTCACTGATAATTCTATTGTAACGCAAATGCGCGAGTAGTCTTATCTTTATGAGCTTCTTGTAGATTTTCGACAAAACAGGAAACAATGAAATCGGTCTATAATTTTTGGGATCTGTTTTACTTCCTTTTTTATATACTGGGAGTACTCTAGCTATTTTCAACTGATCGGGAAATAAATTTTGTTCAACACATTTATTAAAGAAGTATGCCAAACTCGGACCAAATATTACATGGACAGAGTCTTACGACGTTGCCGCTTTTACATACGTGTATCAAAGTAAAGTATTTGTATCTCTGTCTGTATGACTGTAGTGTGTTATGAGTAGAAGAGATAGTGAATGTACGTTTGGCAACGACGCACTGTCGGTGTGAAACGTGTCATTTCATGACCGACTACTTGGTCAAAACATTGGTGGATTGTGCGAAATAATTGTGAAATAATAAGAAATCTTAGTGTTTGTGTTATTTGTGTAATATACAATTGACATAATGTCTTGTTCAGCTGTTTATTGTTCGTCAAGAACAACAAAAGGAGGTGTGAAAGACCAGGAATTATCATTTCATACGTTAGTGATTTCTCATAATATGTATGCTTTACTATGAGATTTTTAATAATTAAAACGGCAAAGCATTAATTTTTGCTAATTCTAAATCATACTATATCGTATACTATTCATAAGAATCAGGATTTAAACCTTAATTAAATGTAATTTAAAGGCTTTGTTTTGGCATAATGATTAGTGATGTACGTATTTGTGTATTGAAGCTTTATCGATATTACTAATATTCTTTTTATAATTCTTTTTTTAGGTTTACAAAATGCCCGGAAATAAGACGTGAATGGGTAAAGCTATTAGACGTGATAACTGGGAGCCTACAAAATATTCAAGGCTCTGTTTCAAACATTTTGAAAAATCTTTTTTTACAGTAAAAATTTTACAGTCGTAGTTCAAATTTGAATCTTAATAATATGTGCGGGAATATGAATAGTAAAAAGTATTGCTCTTCACTTTACTACACAAATTTTTTTTTTGTTTTAATAGAAGGAGGCAAACGAGCAGACGGGTCACCTGATGGAGAGTAATTTCTGCCGCCTATAGACACCCGCAACACCAGAGGAATTGCAGATGCGTTGCCGGCCTTTAAGGAAGGAATAGGAATTGTGAGGGGGGGGGGGGAAGGCCTCCGGAACCCTCACTGGCCGAACGAAACACAACATTACCAAGGGCTATTATTTAACGCCTGATATTAGGGTGTTACTAGACCAATCGATCGACGATATAGGTTAGTCGACTGTAACGTTTTGTTAAATTAAAACTTCTTTTGCGCGGACGCGACGAAGTTAGAAAATCTAAGCATCTACCATGAAGGCTTTAAGCGCGCGCGAGATTAAAAACTCTTTGCGCCCTTTTTTCCGTCTTCCACGCGCCTCATGAAAAATACGCTTTGTCACTTTTGGCGCCAAAGAAATTACAGTGCGAACCGTATTGTAATTTACGCCTATAAATTATTGATTTTTAACTTAAAGCTTACTTACGTTAACCATAATTACTTAAAGTTTTCCTTGTCCTAGTAATTAAGATATACTATTAGACTAAACTGCGTTACGATTTAATCGGTTCAGCAGTTATTTAAAGTGCCTGATTAAAATCCCTTACTGGGTAAGTTGTGCATTTAATATAATGTGTTATATATAATAGAATAAGTGTGTTGTAGTTCTTTTACTGCTGTTTGTAAATAAAGTATGTGTTAATATAATTATTAGGTACTTACTTATATACATTGTTTAATAAAATAAGTACCTAATTAGCTTTCAAATGCCTACAGTTATCTTGTAACTGTTACTGCTTTTATTATAACTGCCACTTCAAGCCAGAACAGTTGAGAATATCTAGGTCACTCCTTCACTCCTTGTACTTACTAGTGCTTTAAGATTACCTACTGGAAATGAGACTAGTGGCAGTATCAGACGTCATCGTTCCGAGTATTAATTAGAACCATTGACTTGTTAAAAGGAACACCGTACGGGTTGAGATTGACCTCAGTTCATCTTGGACATCCTGGGCCTGCTGGACTTGGAAGTATTATCCCGTGTCTCGCGCTTTGGGAGCCTTGAGCCGACGGTTGAAGCAGAAGTACAGGGGAGTGCCCTACTACGGCGTTCTACCTTAATTAACCTCTAACCTACCCCGACCCTGAGACCTCACCTAGACTTAAATAAATTTGTATTCTGTATATATATATATATATATTGTCATTTTACTTATCTTAGTAGAACCCTGTCGATCGATAGGTCTGGTAGACACTATCACATCTGAAAATGGACGCCGCTGCAGAATGAGGAGGAGAAAAAGGCGGCTCCATGTCAAATCCACAAAGTGAGCCAAAGTGCGAAAATGCATAGTTCCCATGATATTTTTTATTTTGAGGTTATTTTAGGTTATTTTTAGGAAAAAAAAACAAATATTCTACTAAGTTACCATTACCGTACCCCCTCCATCCCCCTACCCCCTACCCCCCCCAAGATATTTTTCAATAAAGCTAGCTTTCTATTGTGTAATAAAAAAATAACTTAGAAATTCATGACAATCGTTACGCAAAAAAAAAAACAAAAACAAAAACCGCTGCTTAAAATGTCATTTGGATAAAATAAACGATCGTGGCTTTAAAAAACGGCCGTATCCAGATTCTTCTGCGTTTGCGTCTCCGTAATAATAGTACGAGCAACGAGTCCTTTTCTGAATACATTTCGAAAGAAACTAATGGAATTTAGCCAGGGTTAATCGATCAACGTCGACCGTCGTCGATCGATTGGTTAGTCAAACGGTATCCGTCGATCGATTAAAGCTACCAGACCAGTCGATCAACTTCTGGTCTGGTAAAACCCTTAGTGAGAGGGTGGTATTTACGCCGGGCGAGCCGGCCCAATTCGTGCTGCAACACAGGGTGGCTCTACCACTCAGTCAGTGTCACTCATTTAGCACCACCCAGGGGTCACGTGTAGGGTCTAAAGGGTAAACCTACGGACGTGAGTAACTTTAACCCCCAATTATAATAACGAACTAGGTACACACCACATTAAAGTGATTATATCGATATACTAGTCACATCCTTAGTCACGCACACATGTACATATAGAAAGCTGCACACTAACAAAAGACGGACATGCTAAAAATCCAAAGACTCTGTCCATTGTGATATTTGGTCCGAGATGCCAAAGGTTCTGCCAATACGTCAATGTGGTATTTTATAACCCTAATAGATACTTCATCAAATCCAAAGGAGCTTTTATTTTCCATATGCTTAACTACATTTAAAACATGATGATGCTCTGTGATCGATTCGAAGCGCATATTTTTTTTTATTCTTTCCACGCTTTGTTCTAAAATTAATTGTGCTGAGTTTGAATCAACAAGAACATCACTTACTAGTGAGTTTGTAACATCAAAGTGGCTTGAAAAAACGTTTACTATTTCCTGTTGATTGCTTATTATTTTATTGTTTATTTTTAGTAGCATATTGGCTTTTGTTTTAGTCTAACTCTTTCTACATTTATTTACGATTTTCCAAATTTCTTTAATAGAGTTTGTTGCTAACTCAATTTCGCTTTGTACAGCTAGCTGTCTTGCCTTTCTAAGAACCTTTCTATATATTTGCATGTATGTCGCTTTATATTTGCAAGCAAAGTCACTACCACCTGCTTTAATATTCAGTGACAAAAACCTTTTCATCTTACTAGAAACTCTAATTCCTTTAGTCAACCACTGCAGTTTTTTATTGAAACACGGTTAAAATGTTCTAGTCTTTTTCAGGTAGCTACTTTTAAATCTATCATTAAAATGCTTTAAAAATGAATTTACACCCAGGCTAGTCCAATCAATTTTACAAATTTGCTTTCTGAAATTACAGTTAGTTTGGTTATTGTAAACGCTACGAGTGATTTTAATTCTTTATTTCTTACTTACTTGACTGTCCAATATTAACGTACAGAATAAACCAGCGTGACCGTCTGCAAGTCCATTATGATCCAATGTAGTAGTTATATTTGTAGAATTCATATTGGTGAGTATGTTGTCAAGACAAGATTCCGTATCGTTGCGAATATAAGTCGCAGCATCAATCAAATACAAAAAGTTATAACATTTTAATAGTTTTAGGAAATCATTTTTTTGGCCATCATCACATAATAAGTTGATGTTGAAGTCACCACACAAAATACATTTCTTATTAAAAAAATGCTCTAAAAATTTTTCTAAGCGATCCCTAAATAAATCAAAGTTTTTCTTTATTGGATTACAATAACAGCAACATAAATAAACATTTGATTCCAAGTCCTTTATACCACATATTTCAAAAGATTCAAATTTATACAGTTTCTTACAAAAAGCAAGTTCTTCGCATTTGACATCATTTAGTCCCAATATCATTGATCCTCCTCGTTTTTTGTTTGTTCTAAAGTTAGATGCTACTGTTTTATAGTCTTCTAGGTTAAATAAAAGAACTGAAGACTCACTTAAGAAGTGTTCGCAAAAACATACATAATGAAGTTTAAGTTCAGCTGAATGGATATACAATTCCAATTCAACTTTTTTGTTTGTCATCAAGATATTCACATCTACTGTTTTTGGAGAGTGATTTTGGTTATTATTACAAAGGGGAAAAAAAATCACTACTTGTAGAGAGGGTATTCTCAGTTTGATTACTAATTATACATTTGGAATTATTATTAAACAACTGTTGTAGTTCCGAACATTGTTCAATTGATTTTATAAGTTTTTTTATATGACTAAATATATTTTTAATTCCCACATCATTTACCAGACCCAACACATTAAACATATCTCTAGAGTAGTTCAAATTTTTGTTAGAATCAAAGAAAAAGGCATATGCATGAATCAAGTTGTCTTGATACAATCTATTGTTGAAGGCGTCTACTCGTAAATTAAATAAGTTACTATAGTTATTAAATTTATATGTAGGAAGGCACAGTATTACATTTGTATGCTGGACTAATAGCAGTTTCGATCTTACATAATCTATCAATTCATAATAATTCTTAGTTGTATGAAAGTCCAAGTCACCAATTAATATTATACAGTAGTCATTCAGCGAATAATATCTTACTTTTTCTTCTATATTATTTAGAAGTTGCTTAATTCCGCCGCCAGGGATCATGTAATGACAAAAGTTGTTATCTCCAGATGTGCACTTCGCTATGCGTAATATTCGATTCTTGTTGTTACCACTAATAATTGATATTTTCGTCTTTGATTTTTCTTGAGCTTCATAAGTGTGATTAGCTTTAATATTTATTGGCGTAGTCATAGCCTTTTCATGTACTTTAATAGTGCTCTCGGCGTTTGGTATTTGTTCTAAGTGTAAAAATGTTTGTAGCGAGGCAATATTGGTATTAACAACATCGCAAACAGTGTGATTGGATTCCTTAATATTTACGTTTGCCTTATTTAAAGATTTTGGTAATTGCTGCTCTCGATTTAATTTTCTTGGCGTTGAAGACTTGCTTCTCCTCTTGCTATTAGGACTATTAAACAATAGGCTGCTACTCAAATTTTTGGTAACCTTTTTGTATAGTTCATGTTTTTTTTCCCTCTCTTGTAAACATCTTTTTAGTTCAATATTTTCTAAAGACAGGTTATCTATTTCTTCATTGGCCGACGCCAATTTAATGTTCAATTGTTCTATTTCTTTTTTAAGAGCTTGTATCTGTTCATCGGTCTCCCCGTCGGACGATATGTTTGGGAGACTGCTGATAGTGCCCTCTAGTGTTGACTCACTGTGATCTTTTTCTCTTAACGACAGTGTACGTGTTTTGCGAAACGTTATATTTTCTAAGAAATTCATATTCTAAATTGTGAATATCTAAATAATATAAAAACTCAATATTTAAAAAGTTAACTGTGATGGTAGGGGTTTGAACCGCGGGCCTCTGGATCTTTGTGTGATTTACACCGCTGCCGCTGCCGCTGCGCCAAACGTGTGATAAACAAAGTGACGAAATTAATGTTTGGTTACGACTCACAATGAATGGTTTGAGTCCGTTGAGTATGATTCAAATCAAAATATCTTCTTTACACTGTTTTTAGTCACTACCGTCATGTCACCAAAAAGAAATTGAATATTTAAAATGTAAGTTATTTACGGTTTAGGTTTATTATTAGTCTTCTTCACATTTATATTGTTTTAACAATTCACTTTGCTATCGCAACATTTACTCACTTGTTTTTCTTCTTGTACTGCACTGTTAATATAGTTTATTTGCTGGTTACACTTTTCACTTTTTCTCAAAAATTATTCACGAGAAAGCTTTGTGAACGATTATTGATGATCGTTGCATGTCTAATTAGGTATTAATCACAACTTTAGGTTTAATCAGTTCGATTTACTATTTTTAAAACGTTAATTTTACGCAGCTGATGTTTACAAAGTCCGTGATGAATGATGGACTCGACTCGACTGTTATACAATGTTAAAAAAAGCGAGTATATGATTTTTAAGGCCGCCGGCAAATGTCCTAGTGAATCACCTGAACTCATATTGAATGGAGTAAAACTCAATAGGGTGAATCAATTTAAATACCTTGGACATTTCGTTGCCGGCGACCTTAAGGATCATGTCGATATTGAAAGGGAGCGTAGGGCATTGGCGGTTAGGTGTAACATGCTGGCCCGCAGGTTCGCTCGTTGTACAGACTAAGTTAAAATCATGCTGTTTAAGGCATATTGTCAGAGTTTGTACACGAGCAGTCTTTGGTTCAGCTACACCAAAAAAATCGCTAAATGTCCTACGTGTTCAATATAACAACGGATTTAGGGCGCTGTTGGGTCTGCCTCGCTTCTGTAGCGCGTCGGAAATGTTTGCTCAAGCGTATACTGACGGCTTTCATGCCATCATCCGCAAGAAAATAGCATCGTTATTAGAAAGGTTACGCGGTAGCCCCAACAGCATCTTGAGGACCGTTGTGGAGAGACATGACTCTCCCCTTATTGGGCATTTTGTTCACCTGCTGATCAAACAGAGCGCTTGATCTGTTTGATTGGCGGATCTGTAGCTAAAATATTATAATAGAGTTGTACTTACTAACATAGTCATAAGTAACACCTACTAACCCATGGATTTTTTGTATTGACCTGGTAACGACATACTCTTTTTTTTGTTTGTAAATGTCGTTGCTTTTGTGCGCTGTGGTTACTTGCGCCCATTCTTTGCCACAGTTAAAAAATTATGTCCTGAATGGGTGGTAGGTTAAAAAAGATTTGGACGATTCAAAGTACTTATTAATTGAGTTTATTGAATAAATATATTTTGACTTGACTTGACTTGACTTGATCTGTGTTATCTTAGTAAATAAACATTATTATTATTATATGTCTATTCGATATTTGGTGAAAAGTGGACTATGGTAGAGGACTGCTTTTACTGTCCTCATTGCCTGGTCTCTGACTAACCCTTCGGGGATTATAGTCGTGATTTAATGTACGTAAGTTGTCTAACAGCAGCTAGACAACAAAGACGAATCCAGCAAGTATAATTCTGGCTTCGGAACACTGAAAATAACTTTTTATTTCCCACAGTGAGCAGTGGCCAAGGAAACTTCAACTGGCTGAGTTTATTTGCGCTGGCACCTTCGTAGCATGGCGGCAATAAAAACGTCGCTGCACAAATCTTGAGTTACGACCCTCTCGGATAGCCTCTTCAGATCAGATATTTTTTTACTTTATTTATTACCTTTCAAGTAGGAGGTTATTATAACCCAATTTCCCCCGTGCTGTTGTCTATGTAGAAGGCCTGTGCCCAGTTCAGTAATAATAAGGTTTATGAAACAAACATCAACACATTACATTAAAAATACATTGGTGTTTTTATTTAAAATTAGGTAGTTATTACAGAGTGTGATATCATTGCACCGACAACGCATCGAAGCCATCAAGTTACAGGGATTTGAACTTTTTGTTTACGCTCACAACAATTATTATCTAGACCAAGAAGAGTATTCTTTTGAAACTCGTTAATATGGTAAGATAACGGATACATATACATAAACACAGAATAAACACCCAAACCAGAAATAAAGTTAGGTAAAAATCACAAATAATCATTAATTTCTAATTTGCATTGCCCTTCTGGAAAAGAGCGGGATGTGATCTGTATATGATTGTATGGATGTAATATATTAATATATTTTTAATTTTTTTATATAAAAGAATGAGGCAAACGAGCAGGCGGGTCACCTGACGCAGAGTAATCACCGCCGCCCATGGACACCCGCAAAACCAGAGGAGTCGCAGACGCGTTGCCGGCCTTTAAGGAAGGAATAGGCTCGTTTCTTGAAGATCCCTAAGTCGTAACGGTCCGGAAATACCGCCGCCGTGAGCTGGTTCCACAACACTGTAGTTCATAGATTAATGTTTTATGTTTTAGCGTTTTATTAACGCTTAAATATACTTAAGTAAAATTTTAAACACTGAAAAAAGACGACAACCTCAGGCGGGAATCGAACCACGCGTCTTTCGCATTCCGGGCGGCTGCCTTAACCACTTGGCTACCGAGGTCTGGCTTTCAATCGTCGAAATTTGTCAACGCAGCTTCATCTTAACCGAATGTTCAAATATTTGTAAAAATATTTCTTTCGGATCTCAGAGGTGAAAACTTCTAAGATTTGATGAAGCAATGTTGACTAAAAACATAAGCATCAAGCACTGACAAATTTCGACGGTTGAAAGCCAGACCTCGGTAGCCAAGTGGTTAAGGCAGCTGCCCGGAATGCGGAAGGTGCGTGGTTCGATTCCCGCCTAAGGTTGTCGTCTTTTTTCAGTGTTTAAAATTTTACTTACTGTAGTTTATGGCAAGAAATTTCGTGAAAAACGCACAGTAGTAGACCGCCATCCATTAAGGTGATGTGGATGGAATGACAGTCGATTGCGTGTAGTGCGGTGAAGGAAATAAGTGGCAGGGATCAAGCCGAACAATTCCTCAGAACACTCCCCATGATACATATGGTTATCGTTTGTTACCATGAAAGTTTGATTATAATTAAATAATCACAGCATTTAAATATAAATATCTTAACATGATTAAAGTAGAGACTCGAGGGTTCAGTAGTGAAACATAAACACCCTTATATAAATTCGCCATGTTTTTTTCTGGAGTTGAATCAACACTCGCCGCTCGCTTTGCCGGGCTTCCGAGAGCCACTTGCCGTTTTATTAACGCAACACGAAATTCTGCAGCGCAAATAAGATAGACGTAGCCCTGTAAATTCTGCGTACACAGGCGAGCACTGTGAAGTATAAAGTTCTCAAAGTTAGACTTGCCTGCCAGTGGCGAGGCTGGCGGTAAAAGTAATAATATGCTGAACTTTATTAATAATTGAGGAACCACCAACTCCTATCATGTGCCACCAATCATGTACCAAATTGATTGTTTACTCCGTATCATGCGACTAATTTCTAAAAACTTTATTTATGATCTTTATCCTGACCATGACCTTCTAATAAAAAAAACACAACACAAAGCCACTATACACACACACAATATTTACACACCCTAACTTATGTTATTTTTATTTTATAGTTCTATTAATTGTGTCTTTCATTCATGATGTTATTGTATGAATCTGTCAAAGAGTTATAATTGACAAAAATAACTGTAGGTAAACGTAAAATAGGTAAAATAATTAACCGTGTAGCGTAACGGTGAAAGAATACTCCCCTCTTTTCCCTTGGGTGTCGTAAAAGGCGACTAACGGACTAAAGATTACACATACTTCCAACAGCATAGAGCGGCGATGGACTCAGCACCTGTCATATCACGCTGAGAACATATGCAGTTGCTATTTGGTGAAAAATAAACTATAGCAGAGGACTGCTTTTGCGATCCTCATTGCCTAGTCTCTGACTAACCCTCTGGGGATAATAGTCGTGATTATAGGTATGTATGTATATAACTATTTTAAAAACATTTAAAATAACATAATTAGCATTTTAGTGCTCGCCAGTGCAACTTGACCTAGTTTTTCTTTAGGTGGAAATAGCTTTTTAAAGAAATAGGGTACGGTAAAGAAAAGTAGGCAAAGTTACCGGCAAGCAGCTAATCTTGCTCAGTCCGAGTCAAATCAAGTTGCCGAGACTTATTCAACCGGCTGGAGTTCGAGGCACCCTTTTATGGGTTGACAAGTTGTAAGATACTCGTACTACTTCATAATTTGATTTTGAAATTAAATCCATGAAATATGTTGAAGATGTTTTCTTCAGGGTAAGTAGGTAAATAGAGTATAGGTACTAACTGTTGGGCATAGGCCCAGGTGATCACGAAACGGGGCTTTGAATTAAAAAGTCCGAAACACAGTTGCCCAATCTAGGACTTGCACCCAGGACCGCCAAAGTCAAATTATTTATCTTAAAATATTTAGCTATACTTATATTATAAAGAGGTAACATTTGATTGTTTGTTTGTATTGAAAAGGCTCCGAAACTACAACACCAATTTAACAATTCTTTCACCGTTGAGAAGCTACACTATCTCCGGAAGACATAGGCTATATTATATTTTCTAAAAACTTAGGAATCTGTACTAAAACTCAAATAAATACCTTAAATCGCGTGCGGTAAGAAAACAACTGATGATAGAATTAATTAATGTAGGTACTTTGGCTTTGCAGAACACATCATTATTTACAAAAAGTGTCGCGTTTGCATATGTCTAACAATTTTAGTTACGTCACAATAAGAGTTCTTGGGAGGGAAGTCATATTGAAAATTCGTAACTGGGTACGGGGTCCACGCGAACGAAGTCGCCGGCGTTCTGCTAGTTCAATAAAAACCTTTACAGGCACTTATTGACGTCAATACTAATAAAAAAACAGTTACTAACTTGTAGTTAAGACTTAACAACTAATCTAACTAACTAATCTACTCTACCTAACCTAATGTACCACCAGTTCGGATTTTAGGAGAGCCTTCCGGATAGCAGACCAAGCATTTGGCCACTCTACCACCGATGCGTAAAGGCCTATTCAATCCTGAGCGGTATTCGCTGCCGCTGTGCATGGGTAAAGGTATATATCGCGCGGGTTTCGCTCAGGTATTTAGTATAAAGTTCCGCGGCTAGATCGACCTGAGCGGTGGGTAGTGCGGCAGCGAATACCGCTCAGGTTTGAATAGGCCTTTATAGAATATCATAACATAAATTAAAATAAATTTTCCGTCTAGTGTTTCGTGCTTCGGAAGGCACGTGAAATCGTCGGTTGTAGGACCTGTTTTTTTTATTCACTACGGGTAAGTACTTGGGTTTCATCTCAAGTGATGGTAAGTGATTATAAGGCCGAAGGTGAAAGCCCGCTTCACCCACTAAGGAACTGGCTATCTTATCTTTAAACTGTCACAATACAACAATGCTCAATTGTTGCAAAAAGGCGCCAGACATTACTTAAGATAGTGGTAGCTAGCCGGGCGAACTTAACACGCCTTACCCATCACCAACCAAACCAAGTACACAAAGATACATACATACATATAATCCCCGAAGGGTTAGTCAGAGACTAGGCAATGAGGACCGCAAAAGTAGCCCTATGCCCATAGTCCACTTTTCACTAAATAGTAACTGCACATGTGCTCTGTGTGACAGGTGGTGAGCTCATCGCCGCTCTAAGCTGTTGGATGTATGTGCAGTATTTAGTCTGTTAGTCGCCTTTTACGACACCAAAGGGATGAGGGGGTAGTAGTATTCTTTGACCGCCACGCGACACGGTTTACACAAAGGGATTTGTTCCGGATTCGTCGTATTCCTGATTCGTCGTATTCCTGATTCGTCGTATTCCAGATTCGTCGTAATACGTACAGTCGAATAGGCACATAAATATATATTGATAAAATCTTTTCACAAAATTCTTAAAAACTTTTAATACATATTACTTATACATAAATATATTTTGTTATGGTTTAGTAATTATTACATGTATTTACACCTTGAATGTACAATCTTAGGAAAATAACTCTTACAAATTATATTGAGTGCCTTTCTAGAATTTGTGAATTATGAGTTTAATTGTTTCATTTTATGAATTTATTGAGTTAGTAACAAACTGTGTTTTGTTCTATCGAGGAGAGTTTTTTTGTTCCAATACTTATAATTGTTTATTAAATAAGTAACAAGCTGTATTTGGTTTATTTTATAATAAATATGACAAGTACCTACTAAGGTGGACTGTATTACGACGAATCTAGAATACGTCACATCTGTAAAACGTCGAATCTGGAAAGCGACCAATCAGGAACACGACGAATCCGGAACAAATCGATGTAGGTACCTACTTACTTCTCCGCTGGAAACCGAAACCGGGACCTCTGTGTCTAAGACTGGTGGTTTAGCCACTAAACCACAAAAGCGATTAAAATGTTTCATAGCATGCGTGTTGTCGTAGGATAGCAGTTGTTAAAATCCACTAGCTATTGGTTCACCACCTATTACTTAGCACAGTGCAGTTATATCTTGTGGTCCTTAGTACCTAGACCTAGTGTATGACTAACCCTTACGGTAAAATGTTTACTAGAAAAAAAACAGCCAGTCTCAGGAAAGCTCGCTCGCTTATCGGTTAAAGCAGTGGATCGGCAATCCAAAGGTCAAAATAAGGAAATGTATTATAATAAGAAAAGAAATATGAAGTAGAAGAGAAATAAATGTATAAATTAATGTTTTATATTTTAGCGTTTTATTAACGCTTAAATTTATTTAAGTAAAATTTTAAACACTGAAAAAAGACGACAACCTCAGGCGGGAATCGAACCACGCACCTTCCGCATTCCGGGCGGCTGCCTTAACCACTTGGCTACCGAGGTCTGGCTTTCAACCGTCGAAATTTGTCAGTGCTTGATGCTTATGTTTTTAGTCAACATTGCTTCATCAAATCTTAGAAGTTTTCACCTCTGAGATCCGAAAGAAATATTTTTAAAAATATTTGAACATTCGGTTAAGATGAAGCTGCGCTTATAGATTAATGTTTTATATTTTAGCGTTTTATTAACGCTTAAATTTACTTAAGTAAAATTTTAAACACTGAAAAAAGACGATGAAAAAAAAAATGTATAGAGTTAAGAAATATTAGAATAATATAAATACTGTAATAAGATACTGTAAACATAAGAAAAAAAATTCAGAAAAAAAAAAAGCATTTTGTACAAAAGATAAAGATACAAAAAAAAACATAAGATAGAAAAGAAATTAGAGTCGAGCTCTAGCTCAATATTTTTAACCCCCCCTCAAAATAAGAAGACAAAATACAAACAGAACCAAAAGTCTTGCAAAAAAGCGGGGAGCAAAGATAAAAAAAAATCCAAAGGTCATGGTTTGAATCCCATTCGAGCTTTCTTGAGACTTGGCGTTTTTTTTGTAGTAACATTTTATCCATTGTGAATGCAAAAATTTCAATAATAAATATATTTATGAGCAATTACGTCTTTAACGATTGTTTAATACTTGCAATAGTATTTTCTTTCGACTGTAAGGGTAGATTTCACAATGACGTAATACCGCTCGCTCGCAGCGCAGCACTACTGGAAAAAAATCAACGAGTCTTCTGGGGTCTCGGTAGCTTAGCGGTTAGAGCAGTGGTCCGGCAATCCAAAGGTCATGGTCAGAATCCCATTCGAGCTTTTCTGAGACTGGTCGTTTTTTTCCTAGTAAACATTTTTATCCTAACCCTTAGGGGTATAAATAGTCATTTATTTATTAATTTATTTATTTCACAACCATAATTCACAATGTATGTAATTACAAATAGATACACAGGATAATTATGGACCCCGCAGTGGCACGAACATTAAGCAAAAGAGAGGGAGCGCTTTTAGATAATATAGAGTATTAAATATTTTTATGTTTGTTATTTGAATATATAATAATTTACTATAACTTATCATTTAGATATTCGTCTATATCATAATAGCTTTTAGAAGTTAATAGTTTCTTTACTTTATTTATAAATATATTGTCGTTTTTTTCTTCTATCCATTCCTTTGGAATCTTATTATATATTTTTATTGATTGATATGTGTTTGATGAGTTTAGTTTAAGCCGGGTAGTTGGCAGTATTAATTTATTTTTATTTCGCTTTGTACTTCTTCACGTTTTGTGAAGAAGTACAAAGCGAAGATAATGTGAGTATTCTGTATTTTTGGAAATGGGGTCGGCAGCTGTCAGTTTGAGTTATATTTGCAATTATTCTGATTAATTTCTTTTGAAGAGTGAATAAAGCAGGAGCTTCCGTGCTATTTCCCCACAGAATAATGCCGTAGTTGAGCCAAGCATGTGCATGCATATGCATAATAGGTCAATATTGCTGTTTCTACACTAGTGGTCTTTTTAGTCTCTCGTAGTGCATATGCAAAACTAGCCAACTTTGATTTAATTCTTTGTATAGTTGTAAGTGTAATGTATCATATTAATTTTTAGTGGCTTTTTACCAAAGGGCTACTTTTTCATCAAAAAATCTTAAAAACACACTTTTGCGCTCAGGTTATCGAGCCAAACGTCTTCTTTCTAATAAAATAAAAATAAATGTTTTGTTTCCCAAATAAATAAACATATTAGAAGTGAGACAACCCCAGAGAGGAATACAAATACTTGTAGTGGGGTGTGCCTCGCTCTTAGCCTAGTGCCAGTAACAATATTGGGCTAGAATTACAGTATCCTTATTTTAAGCTAAGTTACTTATGAGCTACATGTGTGTGAATGTGAGTGTGTAGTGTGAGTGTAAGTGTGTGTGGTGTGAGTGTGTGTATGTGTGTGAGTGTGTTTGTGTCTTAACATCGAATGTTTCTAACCCTTTTCAGTACACACGCTAGCCGAATGACCTATTCCAAAACTGTCACATTTCTCCAATAATTGATACAGATACAGACTCACCGATAAAGTTCAAAATTTATTTAACAAATTTGAACTTTATCGTTTATGTTACCGCTTAACTGTGTCGCGTAGCGGTGAAAATACTAACACCCCGTTTCCTCCCTTGGATGATAAAGCGACTAACGGACTAAAGACTGCAAATACATCCAACAGCATAGAGCGACGATGGGCTCACCACCTGTCATGCTGAGCAAGTGCGGTCGCTATTTGGTGAAAAGTGGACTATGGTATGGGCTGCTTTTGCGGTCCTCATTGCCTAGTCTCTGACTAAGCTCTCGGGGATAATAGTCTTAATTATATGTATTCCTAACATTTATTCTATGACTCGTTATAAATGCAAAACAACAATCTCGAAATGTTTACACTCGAAAACCTACGAAAACGACGAAGATATGCTTCAGACGCTAAAATAAGCCGCAACCAATTTACTAGCACCAACGTTTGATTGACCCAAACACTAACAGACACACAAACGCACACATGCTAACGTTCAGACATAAACATACACAAACACTAACGGTAGCGATTACTTGCTCAGTGCACTAACGCATGACTCAGATCACAAACCAAGTCCGAAGCGGGGGCCAGAACTCTGTACCTCAGGATATCCTAGCACAGGTTCTGCTCTCTCATAATGTTTATGTCCATGTACTTACCACATATTGATTATAAACTTGTGTATTGTGACTATTGAATAGAGAAATAAATTGATTGTATTATTATTACTATTATGAATTGTACATGATTAAATCGTGTGTGTAATATTTGATATAAATACTTGTGGTCTAACGTTCAGATAATATAATTTCATTTGATATAACGACTAACTTAATTTTTAGATTCTATAATTTCATTTGATATAATGTACATTTGATTTAATAATCAAATGATATAAAACATTACTTATGTAATAAGCAAGCAGTATACAAGCAAGCAAGCCGGCATGCAGCATACAGGCATGTATGGAGCATGCAGGCAGGCATGCAGCATGCAAGCAGGCATGCAGCATGCAAGCAGGCATGCAGCATGCAAACAGACATGCAGCATGCAAGCAAGCATGTTTTCTGTCACGGCTCCGGCGCTGCGGGACTCCGGCAGTCCCACACGAGCTTATCGTCGCAGATGGCTTTCGCTCACCACCGCAGCTTCGGCTTGCTGGCCGGCTCCGCCGGCCAGCCTCAGCCGCGACGGCGAGCGTCAAACCCCCCTGCTCCTCAGCACGTGGGCCGCCTCGTCCCTCCGCGCCTACGCGGGATTAAATTACACTCTAGCGTAGGGCAGACAAGTCTACGTGGAGTCGGTTTTGCCGCGATTCGTTTCTGTTACTGACTTTTTTAGCACAACCATAACGAAAACACAACGTATTAACTTTTTAAGACAATATTTGAAATCAATTTAGGGTTAAAAAGTTATTATTATTTTTAAGCAAAAATTATATCAAATGAAGTTATAGAATATGATTATTCTACCAATATAGCTTTATAGAATAAGTTGTTAGAGAATATGAGTATTATATCAAATGAATAATATACGTACTGTTGTTATAGGAAGTGTATTTAGAACAAGTAAAAATTATATCCAATGAACGTTATGTTCTTTGAAATTAGTTCATTTGTCATTATATAAAATGATACGCACCCATTAAATCAATCAATCATAATTTAATTGATCATTTCGTAATAATAATGTAACTTCTAATTTTAATTTATAGATTAATTTTATAATATTTATTATTTGAATTTGTAATTTATATAGATTAATTAATGGAATTGGTAATATAACCGTGTCAATTAATTAAATAATCAATAAATAAATAAATAAATTTAAATGTACATTTCGTGGTAAGTAAACCCTCTGGCGTCTGTAGGTACATAATGTCTCTCATATGTTTTCGTAGACCGCAGATCCCAGCACGCGTTGTCTTTACAGATTTTAAAGAAACAAAAGACAATTTGGAGCCTGTTAGTTGATATAAAACAATCGAATACTAAGAAAACTTGATTTTATTGGTCTACTTGAATTTAATTCTTGAAAGTGTGATTTTTCTCTTTGGTTTTGCAACAAAAATTACTTATTCTTAACATTAAGGTGAGATTCTATCAATAATCTATGGATACTTCGCCTGAAGTCGCCGAAGCTGTGGCACTTATCCAGGCCGGACACAGCCAAAGAAATGTGAATGCTCAACTTAATTTAAGTCGATCTGCGGTCCGAAATTTTTATCGGAGGTACCTAGCTTTGTTCGTCGCCAAGGAAGGCCACGATTTCGGGTCACAACTGAAAGGCAGGATCGATTCATCGTGATGACCAGCTTGAGAAATCGTCACCTTACCTCCATTGAGATACAAAACCAACTTCTCGACTTCCACGGAATATCTGTGAGCGCTCGAACTATTCGGAGAAGGTTAAAAGAACGCGATATGGTACCACACAAGCCAGCTAATGGCCCCAAACTAACGCGAGCCCACCGAACAGCGCGTCTTCATTTCGCGAGCACTCATTTAAATTGGACTCAGCAGCATTGGAGCCGTGTACTCTTTTATGATGAGTCTAAAATTGCGTTACATGGCAATGATGGAAGGAAGAAGGTCCACCAACGTAAGGGAAAGCGTTTTGCACAATGCTGCTTTGAAGAGAGGGTTGCTTATGGCGGTGGCTGTCTGGGGCGGCATATCCGCGAGCGGCAAAACTCAACTTGAGGTTATTACGGGACCACGGCTGCCAACATTAAATGCTGAAAGGTACATTCGTGAGTACTTAGAACCTCACGTGATGCCATACGTGGACCGTGTGGGCCCAAATTTCCTTTTTATGCATGATAATGCAAGAGCCCGTACGGCCGGCATCGTCAGGGAATATCTTCGGGATGTGAACATCACAGTTATGGACTAGCCAGCCAGAAGCCCAGACATGAACCCGATTGAGCACATGTGGGACGAGCTAAAAAGACATGTTAGGGCTCGTCAGCCAGTTGCCCAGACGATGCAGCAGTTGAAAACTGCCATAGAAGAGGAATGGGAGATGATCCCTCAAAATTTCATAAAGCGGTTGATAAACTCTATGCCTAATCGTATGAGAGCTGTCGTAGATGCCCATGGAGGCAACACGCGTTATTAAATTAAACCTTTATGTGATAAAACATGTTTTTTATTCAAAAATCAACTGCCTTCATCAAGGCGCATACCCGATTTGTTAGGCGTAGCTCCATGTCGTGTGGTACTCTGAATTCAAATTTAAAACAATACGATCGAAAAAGATGGTAAAATGTATCAGGTTTAAACTGCATCAATAGTTTTTGTTCAATCTAGCAATCATATTTAAGTAGATAGAAACCATAGAAACCTAAACTCTAAGGTGGGCCAATAGATGTGTCCAGAAGTGTAGATTAATTAATGCAATTTGTAATATAACTGTGTCAATTAATAAAATAATAAATTAATGTAAATGTACATTTCGTGGTAGGTTAACCCTCTGGCGTCTGTAGGTACATAATGTCTCTCATATGTTTTCGTAGACCGCAGATCCCAGCACGCGTTGTCTTTACTAAGTTAGGTTGGATGGAACTAAGTTCACCGGTTAGTTAGAACTTGTCTCCACCTCGGCTGCTGGCGTGGCTTAGTGGCAACTTCGCCGTAGGATTAAACGATTCCCATTCGAGATCGCAAGCTTTCATAACTTTGTATAACACATGTGCACAAATAGAAATTTAACATTTTATAATTATATAGGTACACGTGTTTTAAGACCTTGATTACACTACATTTTTAAATGTAATTTAAATTGTAAAAAAGTACAGTATAGTTTGAATAGTGTCCTACTACCTGCAGTCTGTAGGATAGTATACATGCTATAAAAAAATATAAAATGAATTTATTTAGACCAACTTAGGATCATAGTTACAATATCTAATTATTCATAATAAAAATTACAGAATAAAAAAAATACAAAATACCAATGAGGAGCTCGATGGCGCAGCGGCTAGCGCGTTCGGCTTGCGATCTTGCACGCTAGCTACTTTCGCAATGCCGGGTCGCTGGATGGGTGACCAAATTAAAAACATCTCGAGCTCCTCCGTGCTTCGGAAGGCACTTTAAGCCGTTGGTCCCGGTTGTTGTCGTAAGATGACAGTCGTTAAAACCCACCAACCCGCATTGGGCCAGCGTGGTGGGTTATGGTCCAATATCCCCACGTGCTATTGTCCACGTGGGAGGCCTGTGCCCAGCAGTGGGACTATAATAGGCTGATGATGATGATAATGACAAAATAACAAAACTACAAAGTAAACAAAATTAAAATTCAGCGAGAAATAATATTATTTATTTCCAAAATTAAAAATTATAAGTAAGTAATACAAAATTCCTATATACATTATTTTTTGTACTAGCCTATAAGTACTGTCCCATTACTGAGCAAAGGCCTCTGGGTAATCAAATGTAGCGAGGACTTGATTTTAATTATGGGTTTAACGTTATTACAAATGTTATTAATACCTAATTAAGATGGCAGACGTTTAAGCTCACGAAACCCGAATTGGGCCAGCTTGATGGTTTATAGCCCAATCTCCCTATGTGCTGTATATCATATAGGAAGGTCTGTGTCCAACGGTAAGACGTGTATGGGCTGATGATGATAATGATACATACATAATAATCACGACTATTATCCCCGAAGGGTTAGTCAGAGACTAGGCAATGAGGATCGCAAAAGCAGTCCTCTAAAATATTCCACTTTTCACCAAATAGCGACTGCACGTATGCTCATCGATACAGGTGGTGAGCCCATCGTCGCTCTATGCTGTTGGATGTACGTGCAGTCTTTAGCCCGTTAGTCGCCTTTTACGACACCCAAGGAAAAAAAGGGGGTAGTAGTATTTTCACCGCAACGCGACACGGTTTACAAATCCGGGCTAAGTATCGAAACATCCGAAAACACACTGCCCGAACTGAGAATCGAATCCGGGACCTCCGGATATCAAATCATAGTCACTATCTCGGATATTCTAACCATGTCGCGTAGCGGTGAAAGAATACTACCACCCCCTCTCTTCCAATGGGTGTCGTAAAAAGCGACTAACGGACTACAGACTGTACATACATCCAACAGCTTAAAGCGGCGATGGGATCACCGCCTGTCACGCTGAGCACAGTTATGTGTAGTCGCTATTTGGTGAAAAGTGGACTAATAGCAGAGGACTGCTTTTGCGGTCCTCTTTGCCTAGTCTCTGACTAACCTTTCGGGGATAATAGTCGTGATTATATATCACTATCACGAATCATGAAAGTGAAACACACGAAAATACTCGTACAAGGTAAACATTAAGTCTAAAATCCCGCAGCAACATTGGAAAATGCCCTGCAATGATGAAATGCTGCAATGATGCAGGAAAGTGTCCAACTTCGCTGACTGGGCTGGTACTTTAGATTTGGTTATCAAATGTACCAAAATATATAAGATACTACAAAATAGTAGTTGGTGAAAGTACGAGGGAATGTAACAAAGCAACCTTCAGATTGACCGATATCTGTCTTACATCCATCACGGACCCTGAAAGGGAGAGGGGGTGATAGCTAGAGTTGTATAAAACTTGAGTCTTAAGTCCTCCAGATAAACTCGATTCTTACTAAAAAGAACTCGAGAAGTAGTCTTTAGCTGGAGTTTAGGCGAATGAAGTAGTGAAAATGAATGTAGTTTTAAAATATAATTACCTACTTAATTATTTATAATAATATTACTTTGATAGTATTATTGACACACACAACACACGGTGAAGTGAGAATTAATACTCGTATTTCATGTCATTTAATGCATAAGTATTCGAAACGGACCCTTGAATATAACTAACTCTACGACTAATGACTCATCATGAAAGTACCTACCTCTAATAGTCGCAAGTTCTCAACAATCAAATCGAGTCTCGAAATGAAGACTAAAATACTCCAGTCTCATACAACACTAGTGACAGTAGGGCTCCCTGCTTATTAGGGGCGCGACTTCCAAATACAGCTTTATTTCACCGAGAAGAGAACTTGGGTAATACTTATCCTAATTAATGTTGTAAATGCGGAAGTATGTTTGTTTGTCCTTTACGTGTCGCAGCGGAGAAAGTGATCGACGTAATTTCTCAAGGAAGGTCTATTTTGTTTTAAAAGGATTGCCAACAAAGTTTACAAATACTACATAGAGATAACAACATAATATCATGGAATGTAGGTAATTGGCATTGCAACAAACGATTAAAATTTTAAATTGTGAGGTTGGTACCTTGTTCGATCTTTAAACTTTCGTGTTCCAATACGTACGTACATTACGCAGAGGTAGAGGAGAGGTAAGCAGATACCACAGCTTTACTGACAAACCTCTTCTTCATCTACACTGGCCTGCAAAAATAAGTATCACACTTTTAAAATATAATTTTTTTCTAAACTATAGAAGTTAGAGATTTAAAATAAAACGTTCATAGCAATTTTTATCAGCTTTCTTTGAAACTAAAGTAAATTATACAATAGTAACATTTTTAAGTCTTGGTGTCTTGCTTATCTTGTGTACTTTAAAACTTATTACAATTTTAAAAGTGTGATACTTATTTTTGCAGGCCAGTGTATATTAGTAAAAATCAATTGCCGAAATGTTTGTACGCGCATCAATTCAGAACGGCTGCTCCTATTTGGCAAATTCTTTTTTTGTTGTGTTTGTAATAGTCAGGACATGAAATATTTTTTTTTGAAAAACGTCACTTGGTTCAGGGCCACGCGGACGTAGTCGCGGGCGGGCCACTAGTTACAAATAAAATAATTAATCGGAGTTTAACCCGATTGGGTTAAACACCGATTAATATTAAATATTAATACAATTTAATAATATAGTATGCTTAGGTGTTCTAAGCATACCGTTTCGTATCTTTTTACTGTTTCGCCTAACAAATTGTAGATTTGTAAACTTTTTACTCCAATTTCCATAGCTTAATAAATTGTACATTTGTTTAAAAAAGTTTCCGAAAGCATTTTAATTTTATTAAGAAGAAACGCAACACTTATTAAACGCAAACAGTTCGCAAATCTAAGTGTTTCACTTCATATTCCTTTGCCTAAGGAAGTAAATCACGTTCCAATCTGGCCAGCGTTCGGCACAATACACCGAGCAAACAGAGTGCGCTAATTGTGTTTGTTCGCCTTGTTTCTCAAAGAAAAACAAAAACTTGGTACTGGCTGGCGCGCCCGTCGGTTTGCCGAGGCATTTTCATAAATAAAAATGGCCGAACTTTTCGACATTCCAAATTGGAACACTTGACGGATTGAAACTTTTTAAATAATGAAGAGGCAAAAGTGAACAGCGGTCAGTGATGTTTGCGGTCTTTTAATTGTATTTCTGTCATAAAACTTTAAACAAGAATTTTAATTAAAATTCTTATGTCAAAAACTGTAAAAACATAACGATCTTACATAAGTAAGTAGAAGGCATAACAAGTTTATTCTAACTTCTAGGTTAAGATTTTTAAAAAGGTTCCTTTGGAAATTAATGAATTTAAAGCACAGCTAAGTATAGAATAAAATAGCTCTAAGTAGTTAAGCAGAAAAAAAAACTATTATTTCCGTTCAATCTTTATTGGCGGCAACACTCTCTGCTTACAATGTTATGTTAGAAGTTTGCATTCTGTAGACAGAGAAACCTACTGTTTACATTGCATCTCTTTACCATAGACAAACCATCGAAAGTGAATAACAAATAAAACTAATAGTTATAAAAATGGGATTGTCTGCAACATATTTGAATAAATAGTGATGCAACCGCAACATTGCAAAATATATCTGGCACTAAATCATTTTTACTTTGCTATCAGGGATTTACGAGTATAAAACGGGAGGCCTGCCCGTTGGAGCCCTGAATCGGCTTTCAGCAAACTGAAAACGCGAAAAGGGGCCAGAGAAAAAGTTTTTATATCAACCTCTTTGATTCGGGTCAACGAGCCGGCTTCTACGAGTATTTGAAAGGGAGGATTATTTTGCATTCACCCATCTAACATTTACCACAATGGTGGAATGTCTATGTATTCGTTGTGACTGGCTTACACGACAATTAATACAGCTAATAAACTAAAGTAATTATTACTCACGCTAATATACTCGTATCTACTTAGTTTAGTTTGTAAAGAACAATATGCTTTGTTTGGACCCTGGGCCCATCGTTGTAGCACTTTGTAACCTTATTTTAAATGTATAGTATAAGTATGTATTAATGTTTATCCGTTGTCTAGTAACCATTTAACGAGTTTTATAACAAAGCTTCTCTTGGACTAGATAATTGGTGTGAGTGTAGGAAAGTTTATTTAGGTAGGTATAATATTATTTATTAAAAAAAATCTAAATCCTAAAATCCTTTAAGCTGCATTGTAGCTGTAATGTAAAATAAAAAAGTTACTACAGTTCAAAATGTCGAAAAATAAAAAATAAACTACCTACATTGAACTTGATACTAGTTCCCTCTAGGAAACGACCGTCATGTAATGTAAGTATGTATGTTTGTAAACTTGATGTTTCTTCCTAGTCAACACGCTTAGACACTTACCTCCTTATTTTAAAGAATGAAGGAATGAATTAGGAGAAAGGTTATTTACTTTTAAATTTGTTTTTTTTTTAATTCAACATAATAAATAAATAAGTTTTAATAAATTAAATTACTAAGGGAAACTATGTTTGTTTCTACTTTCTAATATATTATTGGAGGGCGATAGCGCACGACAGACCGAAATGGCGGCTCTTATTGTCGGATACCAAGAGCCACTTTGGGTCGCTGCGCCATCGTAATAAGTAAATAATATATTATTTATTTGAATATTTTTTTACTTTACCGAAATTGTAACCTTCTATTTAGATCGTATCACGTATTCTCTGGGCCAACAAAATGTTTTGAATACCTTCCTATCCGAAAATACCATAAATTGTCTACAAATATACAGTTTCTGGTGCTAGCTGACAAACTTTATTTGTAAATTGTTGCGTCTGGGAATTGAACCCACGACCTCAGAGATGGTGACGCCAGAACCGGGCAGCGTGCTTACCACTCGACCACTGAGGTCGTCGAAGCTAAGTACCAACAAATATTACGGCTGCCAAACACGTTTCAGGTGTGAGTTTATAAGCTTTCATGCTCCAACAAAATGTTATCCCAAAAATGAAAGGGCGTGCGATAATCTTAATCCCCGCAGATTTATTACTGCCAAGCGGTGCTGTGGATATTGGGTTGGGTTTAAAAACGACGCTTTACTCATACTTCTTATAGTATAAGGAGGCATTTAATCATATTACACTGAAAGAACAAAAAGGTTGATTTTGCACGGGTTGGCGACACATTAGTTGAATTAACAAACTGATGGGTTAAAGCAACATGAACAAATTGTTGTTTTCACAGAAAAGTTTTTGTTGATATGAAAACAGTGGTTTTTACCTATTTGTTTACATGTTGGCGTAACAATTCTTGCATAATTCAATAGGTAATTGTTGATTTGACTGTTCAAGTTGTTGAACTAACCATTTTTAAAGTTAAATTTACAAAATAAATACGTTAAAACAGCAAATGATATATGTAATAAGTTCAAATTACCGTAACTGATCAACAATACAGTTTTTGTTCATTCAACAAAACTCAAGAGTAGGTGCTATATTAACCTTAAAATTTTGTTGAAATATGGTAAACCCAACTAATAATTTCTTTCCGTGCTTACGAGCTAATATTTTGATTACCTATATTCATACATTTATAATCACGACTATTATCCCCGTAGGGTTAGTCGGAGACTAGGCAATGAGGATAGCAAAAGCAATCCTCAACCATAGTCCACTTTTCACCAAATAGCGACGCACGTGCTCAGCGCCCACATGAGCCCATCGTCGCTCTACGCTGTTGGATGTATGTGCAGTCTTTAGTCCGTTAGTCGCCTTTTACGACACCCAAGGATTGAAAGGGGGTGGTAGTATTCTTTCAGCGCTACGCGGCACGTTTGTTTTGATGACGATAACTCTTTTTGATCAGACATTTTGCAAGCGCTAATCGTGCATATTTTTTTATATGACGATCGAAGGCTTCATGCCTTTTTACTTCACTGAATCTAGTACCCTTTAAACTGAAACATAGCAAGTTAAAACAATGCTGCTTAGCGGCAGAAATATTTAACGGTAGAAAGGGTTATTTTCAAATTAAGTTTAACATTGATCACAGCTATCTATACATCCTTATGTAGCTGCAAATTGGTATCCTTAGCGTTCTCGGCTTCTCCAGTATATAGATATTGGTAATCATACTGTAAAGGCTTCAGCACACCAAACGCGGGACAGTAGCAGCACTGTTTGAATGCGGGCCCGTCAAGATTTTTTTTTCTATTATTACTCGTCATAGTGACTGCATCCTGCCTGATGGTAAGCAGCCGATGCAGTCCACAATAATGAGAGCGCTCCCCACCGTGGAATAAGCACGATAACGACCGCACCCATTCATGACGGCCTGCATGAATGCCGTTTCACGCCCCGCTTAAAAGACCCGGAACTGTAGGAGCTGGGAAACATGCGCCGGCAAAGAATTCCAAAGCCGAATGGTCTTACAGAGGAACGACTTGCCAAATTTTTTGGTACGAGTACTGATAGTCTGTACAGTATGATGGTGGTTCCTAAGACCAGCACGTGTAGTCCGGGACAGGAAAGGAGAGGGCGGGATGCATCGAGGAGGTATTTAGCGGAGCCGTCCCATAGATGGGAACAATACTCCATACTCGATCGCACCTGAGTTTTGTACAGCAAACAGCGCTCAGGAGTGAAAAACCGCCTCACCTTATTGAGAATACCCAACTTCCGGGAGGCAGTTAAAATAGCACTCTCGATGTAGCATTTTGGATTCAGTTCCTGGCCGATGTCCATGCCAAGAATGCTGAGGTTCACCGAAATGGGTAACGGAGAGTTCTGAAGAGAGGGAGGAGTAAGGAAGGATTGTTGTAATTCAAGAAACTCTTTGAACTGCGTTACACCAAATCGCGAGCCCGCGCTCGAATTGCTCCGCGCTGCACTGCGCCGCACTGCAACTGCCTGTGGAAGCGGGGCAGAGCAGCGCGAGCGCGGGCCCGCGCTGTTGTATAACTATGGCGGCCATGTTAGTGACTCATCGGGGGCCGGGCGTTCGCATTGCAGCGCAACGCGTCGAAAGTAGTTGATGATTGTTGTATTTTTTTACAACCGCGACATCTTGCAGCCTTCTACCTGCCCAACCCGTCATACTGAACGCGGTTTAAACGCGGTCCAGCGTTGCAACTGCTGTCAATCTGCCGCTGCGTTCAGTGTGCCGACTACTGCCGACTCCCGCGCTGCTACTGACCTGCGCTTCTTCTGTCCCGCGTTTGGTGTGCTGAAGCCTTAAGTTGACATATAGAAGATCACTTCATGGATCAATGTTACACTCGATTCAAAGGTAACGCTCGCTTGAAGGTACGTATAGGTATATTGTTTTATTACGTCATTAGCCGTAATGGCGGCTTGGACGAGTTTTCTTTAGCTCTTATTATCAAGCATGGCGATTAAGCCAAATACCAATCAATTGTAGCGATGACATTGATTTTAACGATTTGCCATGCAGTGGGACAGAGGATCGACCTTTTTTTCTTATTGTCTTCAATCTTCCCTTAACTGACCGTTCATGATGAATCACCCAAAGAATTACTACCCATTTCGAGCGATCAAATACGATTGTGACGGTTGTTTAATAATTGCGAGAGAAGCCATCACAATTCTATCAGTCACAGCAGATATGTAATAGCTGTCGCAGAACGAAGCTCATCCGTCAACGTCGAATGGAAGTAAGAATGATAATCTGAATTAAATATGTCGAAAAGCAATCGGTGAGGATATTGTGATACTTTTTTGTTTAGTTACCTGCTTAGAGTAAGTATAGGCAAGCAATAAATATATTACTACTAACTTTTGCCTACGGCTTCGCTCGTATTCGGTTAAAGATAAAAGGTATAAACATTTATTGACCACACGCGCATAAAAGAAAAGGTTGTGGAACACAGACTAATTCACAAAAAAAAGACAAAAATAAACAGGATGCATAAAAAAGGTAGTTATTAGGTACTTAAAAAAATCAAATGACGAAAATGTATGAACGCGCGTCACTTCAGAACGGCTGCACCTATTTGGCTAATTCTTTTTTTGTTATGTTTGTTATTGTCGAGACAAGGTTCGTATGTATATTTTTTTTTAAATTCGGCACTGGGTACGGGGTCCACGCGGACGAAGACGCGGGCGGGCCGCTACCGCTAGTAATTAATAAATTCTGTCTGTCGATCGACAATAAGACCTCCCGCCCACCAATTTAGATGGTTAGTTTGAAAAAAAAAATGCGGACTTCGATTATTTGTCATTATTGTAAAATGTATATGTGTTTAGGTAGGTATATCTTTCTAAAATTTCTGCAAAGTTAGAAGCAAATCACACGACGCGACGCTATAAAAAGTTAAACTTATGACGTCATGTATTTTCTTTGTATTAACAATGCACGTTTAACTAAAAGAACATAACAGGCCGCAATTTCAAAAAGGCAGGCGTCCTACACAAATGGATTTCCATACTTGATAAAAATCGATCAAGCCAGTTTAGGCTTTATTTCGTAGCTCATAAAGTCTATTTTCGCACATCACCAACACTTAACATTTGTATTGTATCCTAGGAGTTTTCCTACAAGTCCGGGTTTTTCTTAACATCCCACAAACCAGGCGGTTATGGTTAAACTTCGGTATAGTAGTTTCCGCATAGTCAACTGTTATTCGCAGTATGGAAACCAGAGAGTTCAGATTATAAATACTTTTTTCATCCCACCATCTCGGAAAGAGTATTTTTAATCTTCAATATCTGAATGGAAAAGCCGTTTTTATTCTCTAGAGGATAAAGTAAATTGAATTTAGAACATCGTGTGCACTAAGTTTGTGAATTAAAAAAACATTAAACCTATTTACTGCTACCTCTATGGTGCCGAATATATCATACAACTTTTTTTTAATTTGTTAAAAACTCAGACTCGGAACCTTCTTGGTGATCTTTTTTCAATTTGCTTTGTACGCGGTTCTTTACGCGGCATTTTTTCACGTCATTGTTAAACCTTATATTAAAAACAAGAAACTTGAAAACAAGTGAAAAAACTAAAATGAGTGATTCTAGCGACGAGGAAGTTTGCTTGACGCCAACAGAATTGACTGAAACTGTTAATAATGCGCAAATGAGCTTTCTCCCTCAACAATCCCTTCCTCGCTGAGGTGGGATGAAAAGTTACGTGTTGCACTCGATTGCAAAGATTTTTCACCTCGTGCTCTTTTGATTCCCTCGCTAACGCTCAGGATTCTAATGTTTGAATCACTCGCTGCACTCGTGATTCAATTTTAGAATCCTTCGCTTGCTTGGTCATCAAAATTGAGCACGCGGTTAAAAAGCAACTTTGCAATCTTGTATAACAAATAACTATTATAACACATTTGCTCGTAAAGTAACTCTTATTACACCGATTTCAGCATCGTAATGTATTATGTTTCACACTAGTGCGGTTATGTAATTTAGAAATTAGTTATCATTTGAATCTATGGACAACATAGGCCTTTAGCCCGTTAGTACCTTTTACGACACCCAAGGGAAGAGAGGGGTTGGTAGTATTATTTTGATGAGCCCATCGCCGCTCTATGCTGTTGTATGTATGTGCAGTCTTTAGTCCGTTAGTCTCCTTTTACGACACCCAAGGGAAGAGAGGGGTTGGTAGTATTATTTTGATGAGCCCATCTCCGCTCTATGCTGTTTGATGTATGTGCAGTCTTTAGTCCGTTAGTCGCCTTTTACGACACCGAAGGGAAGAGAGGGGTTTGTAGTATTATTTTGATGAGCCCATCGCCGCTCTATGCTGTTGGATGTATATGCTGTCTTTAGTCCGTTAGTCGCCTTTTACGACACCCAAGGGAAGAGAGGGGTTGGTAGTATTATTTTGATGAGCCCATCGCCGCGCTATGCTGTTGGATGTATGTGCAGTATTTAGTCCGTTAGTCGCCTTTTACGAGACCCAAGGAAGGACAGGGGTTGGTAGTAGGTATTATTTTGATGAGCCCATCGCCGCTCTATGCTGTTGGATGTATGTGCAGTCTTTAGTCCGTTAGTCGCCTTTTACGACACCCAAGGGAAGAAAGGGGTTGGTGGTATTATTTTGATGAGCCCATCTACGCTCTGTGCTTTTATACAAAGAAAAATATATGTTGGCTTACCAAAGATTCATGCACTAGAAAAACAAAAAAAAACGCAGTCATTTTTGGATTTTTTTTTTCCTCACAAATATGTTATAAAACGTCGTATGGCATACGTGCGCTTTGATAATTACAGCCTCTGCTTTCTTGTAGGCCTCGCCTACGGCTCGGGCTAGCAATATCGCCTCGGCTGTAATTTTCATCTTACCGCACTTATATCATAATGTACTAAAACATATTTTATACTGCATATTTTATTCATCATCATCAGCCTATAACCGTCCCACTGCTGGGCACAGGCCTCCCACGTGGACAATAGCACGTGGGGATATTCCCACCACGCTGGCCCAATGCGGGTTGGTGGGTTTTAACGACTGCCATCTTACGACAACAACCGGGACCAACGACTTAAAGTGCCTTCTGAAGCACGGATACGAAATATTTTATTATTAAAGTAAAATAAATTGTGAATAATAAATCAGCTGTTTTCATAGATGTGAGTAAAAGAGGATGATACCCGCATACCGCACACGTTTCTTGCAAATTAATAGGTCAAGGTTCATAAGACCGCCGGCGGTCGCGAAACAATTGATTTTTAATTGTGTCTGGTTTGACGATCCTCAAGGGGTTTAGTACAATGTAGGTACTATAAAGGACGTGGGGCATAGTTATTAAATAATAACATCCTTTTCTTTGGGATTAATATACATTATGTACTTATTTATGAAGCTAACTATATATTACACATAGATGAATGATTGGTCTCGCTGCGCTCGTCTAGATACCGCGCTACCTATTATACCACAGCTCCGTGAATGCGGCAACTCATTATTGTAGTGTGTTTATGACAATATGCAAGGATGCTAGTGTGCGTGAAAAATTTGTTGCCAGCTGCTCAACTGTTACCCGAGTTAATGGGAAAAATATTTTTGCTGTGATGTATTAGTTAAGTTGCTGGTTATAAATGTAGCTCAGAAAATATTTAAAAATTAACAATTAAAAGCGAATATGTATCATTAAAATTGCATAATATATTATTATGTTGGTTAGACGTAGGTTTCTTCTATTGAAAAATGGCAGGTATGTATGCAATGATTAGACCAAATTTTTTTAGTAGTTTTTTTTTATTACTACCAACCCCTTTCTTCCCTTGGGTATCGTAAAAGGCGACTAACGGACTAAAGACTGCACATACATCCAACAGCATAGAGCAACTATGGGCTCATCAAAATAATACTACCAACCCGTCACTTGTCTTCGATGTCGTAAAAGGGGACTAACGGACTAAAGACTGCACATACATCCAACAGCATAGAGCGGCGATGGCCTCAGTAAAATAATACTACCAACCCTTCTCTTCTTTTCAGTGTCGTAAAAGGCGACTAATGGACTAAAGACTGTACATACATCCAACAGCATAGAGCGGCGATAGGCTCATCAAAATAACACTACCAACCCCTCTCTTCCCTTCAGTGTCGTAAGAGGCGACTAACAGACTAAAGACTGCACATACATCCTACAGCATAGAGCAACTATGGGCTCATCAAAATAATACTAACAACCCGTTACTTTTCTTCGATGTCGTAAAAGGGGACTAACGGACTAAAGACTGCACATACATCCAACAGCATAGAGCGGCGATGGGCTCATCAAAATAATACTACCAACCCCTTTCTTCCCTTTGGTGTCGTAAAAGCGACTAACGGGGTAAAGGCTCACCACCTAAGCACATGTGCAGACTGTGCAGTTGTTTCTTGCTGAAGCGTGGACTGTGTGAGCGTGGTCTGTGTTGTCCATAGATTCAAATGATTACTAATTTTACCATAAACTTTTATAATAACTATCTCAAAAATATTGTTGATTTAAGTAAACAGTAATAAGTCGAGTCTTTATTTATGATTATTCTACATATGACTAAATACTTTTTCGTTTTTGTAGGCTCATTGTCATGTAACAGACAAAAATTAAAAAAAAAAATATTTTTCCCCTATGGCAGGGGTCGGCAACCTATTGAGACCGAAGAGCCAAAAGCTACAAATCACAAAATTTCTGAGTTTCTAAAGAGCAACTTAATTTTTTCATTTAATTATATAGTACAGTCGACAACAACAAAGAGATGTATCCACTTTTTCACCTTATTGCATTTAAAATACTTATGGGCTTTGCCGCATTCGGGTAAAATGGATACATCTCTTTGTAGTCGATTGTACCTATTTGCTTATTTATAATGGATTTTTTGATTTAAATTAAACTACTTTAAGAAATAATATTTATTCGCATAAAAATATACAAGGTGTTTTTAGCACAAAACATATTTTAGGTAGAATAATAAAATAGTTAATTTAATAGTAGGTAAATAACTGCAGTTATTGAATAGTAGATAGTTACGTTACATCAATGGGAGCATTAGCTTTGCATACCTTTTGAAAGTTTGGTTAAACCTGGTTCAAAACTTGTTATTTTAAGTTTTAAGCACGACTCTAGATTTTCATTTGTTAGTTGGTAACTTTTTACATTACTTTGTATTATATTCATGCAAAAGAATGCTTGCTCGCATGAATATGTCGTCCCGAAGATCGTCAACACTCCAAGTGCCAACTTCTTCACCTCACTGTAGCATTCTGGAAGACTATTGCATGCGCCGAATATGAGTGCCTCAACTCGCGGCACTTCCTTTATAGCTGTCCACTTGTGCTGCGCGACGTGCATGCATTTCTGGACCTCTATCTCTTCCAACTTGCTTTTGAGTTATGTAAGCTTGCTACTCCACAAGTCTTTGCTTTTCAAGTCCAGCAACTGCATTTGAAGTGATCCAGCGTCAATTCTAAATGGCGCAATGTTAATCTCATTTGTATTTGTGTTGAGAGGATTCACTATGAAAGCGAGAGTACTTTTGTTTGTTTTGAATTGCTCAAATCTAACAGCGAATCCATCCTTCATTTCTTTTATAACTATGCCAAAGTAATTAGTGACAATAGTTGCATTGGTCTCATCGCGATATTGCTTCAGATTTTTAAAATGAAGTAATTTACCGCTCTCTATGTCTTCAACAAAAAGTAGTAATTTTTCTTCGAAACAAACCACTTTTTTCAGCAAGGCATAGGCTGGGTTTCCCTTTCCTTGCAGTTGTATATTTAGTTTTGTTGTGATATCTACCATCAAAATGTGTTTTTGCAGCCATTTCTCTTCTTCCAATTCGGGATGGTCAATGCCTTTTTTATTGAGGAATGTTTTTATTTCACTCAAGCACAAAGCAAAACGTTCCAATACCTTAACCCTGGAAAGCCGTCGCACTTTGTTGTGCAGAAGTAGGTCAGAATACTCGCTCTGTATTTCTTCTAGGAATTCTTTAAACTGGCGATGTTAGAGTGCTTTTGCCAAAATGCTGTTAATAATCTTAATCACCAAGTTCATGACCTCAACCATTTCAGCTGGAAATGTTTGAGCACAAATGAATTGTGCAGTGAAACGTTAGAACTTTGTGGTTTTTTTTTCTGAAAAATCGATGTTTGCCCTCTATGTATTCCTGTCATACTTCTGGCTTCATCAGTTGCTATGGAATCTGTTTTGTCACAAGACTCATCGATAGCAAGTGTAGGCAGGAGCCATTTTAATATCTTCCACTTGCATATGTGTTAGATTTGAAGACATTTTAGCAGTTCTAACTTGTACTTTTTTCGCAGATAAGGCTTTGATTTTTTTCATGATTTCTGCTTTGTTTTTGAAATCACGAAACAGTTCTTCAGAGGCACGTATAAAACAATCTTTCAAGTATTCACCATCTGTGAATGGTTTTCCTCTTTTTGCAATTTCTAATGGTACTGCAAAACTTGCCAATTTGTATTTTTTGAAGGTTGCACAAAAATACTTAGCATTGAACTTGACTGCTGTTGGTTTTTTTTTGGTGAAGACGCGCAAAAATTGCAAGTTATGAATTAACACACATGTAACGTAATGTCAACCGCACTACCCGAGGACGACTGACTGACTAACACGTTGCGACGTAACGGAGGCGGTGCGGGCCTCGGACCAAATATTACATGGACAGAGTCTTACGACGTTGCCGCTTTTACATACGTGTATCAAAGTAAAGCATTTGTATCTCTGTCTGTATGACTGTAGTGTGATATGAGTAAAAGAGATAGTTAATGTACGTTTGGCAACGACACACTGTCGGTGTGAGACGTGTCATTTCATGACCGACTACTAGGTCAAAACATTGCTGGATTGTGCGAAATAATAGTGAAATATTAAGAAATCTTAGTGTTTGTGTTATTTGTGTAATATACAATTGACATAATGTCTTGTTCAGCTGTTTATTGTTCGTCAAGAACAACAAAAGAAGGTGTGAAAGACCAGGAATTATCATTTCATACGTTAGTGATTTCTCATAATATGAGTTTTTTAATAATTAAAACGGCAAAGCATTAATTTTTGCTAATTCTAAATCATACTATATCGTACACTATTCATAAGAATCAGGTTTTAAACCTTAATTAAATGTAATTTAAAGGCTTTGTTTTTGGCATAATGATTAGTGATGTACGTATTTGTGTATCGAAGCTTTATCGATATTACTAATATTCTTTTTATTATTCTTTTTTTAGGTTTCCAAAATGCCCGGAAATAAGACGTGAATGGGTTAAAGCTATTAGACGTGATAACTGAGAGCCTACAAAATATTCAAGGCTCTGTTTCAAACATTTTGAAAAATATTTTTTTACAGTAAAAATTTTAGCCTTAGTTCAAAATTGAATCTTAATAATATGGGCGGGAATATGAATAGTAAAAAGTATTGCTCTTCACTTTACTACACAATTTTTTTTATTTTTATTTGTTTGTTATAATAGAAGGAGGCAAACGAGCAGGCGGGTCACCTGATGGAGAGTAATCTCCGCCGCCCATTGACACCCGCAACACCAGAGGAATCGCAGATGCGTTGCCGGCATTTAAGGAAGGAATAGGAATTGTGAGCGGGGGGGGGGGGGGGAGGCCTCCGGAACCCTCACTGCCCGAACGAAACACAACAGCAACAAGGGCTATTATTTCACGCCGGATAATAGGGTGTTACCAGACCAATCGATCGATCGTCGATCGAAGGCATCGATCGATGGTAGAATGGATTAGTCGACGTCGATCGATGTCGATCGACAATCGACCGGTAAAATGGATTGGGTGTTAAATCGAGCTGTTTAATTAGACGCACCGGCCGCTTCACTTTTCTGAGTGGTAGAGCCACGCTGCGTTGCAGCACGCATTGGGCCGGCTCGCCCGGCGTAACACCACCCTCTCTAATATTCGGCGTGAAATAATGGCACTTGGTGCTGTTGTGTTTCGTCCGACTAGTGAGGGTTCCGGAGGCCCCTTCCCCCCCCCCCCCCCCTCCTCCCAATTCCTATTCCTTCCTTAAACCTATTCCTCCCCTAAAGGCCGTCACCGCGTCTGCGATTCCTCTGGTTTTGCGGGTGTCCATGGGCGGCGGTGATTACTCTCCATCAGGTGACCCGCCTGCTCGTTTGCCTCCCTATTTAATAAAAAAAAAAAAATTTCGTGCCCATGGATAATAATCGTAATATTAGATTATGTTTATGTTGATAATAATGAGTGATGATAATATGAACGTTTAAATACTAAATGATATTCCCCCAAACACCTTGGGAAGCACTTTAGATTAAGCAACACCGAAAAAGGGGGGAAGGGGAGGGGGAGGGGGAGCCAAAGTGCGAAAATGCATAGTATTCAAGATATTTTTATTTTGAGGTTATTTTAGGTTATTTTTAGGAAAAAAAAACAAATATTCTACTAAGTTACCATTACCGTACCCCCTCCATCCCCCTCCTCTCTACCTCCCTCGAAACTACTAACCTCGAAATTCATGACAATCGCTACGCAAAAAAAAAACAAAAACAAAAACCGCTGCTTAAAATGTCATTTGGATAAAATAAGTGATCGTTGGCTTTAAAAAACGGCCGCATCCAGATTCTTCTGCGTTTGCGTCTCCGTAATAATAGTACGAGCAACATCGTACTGGCCAAGAACAACGAGTCCTTTTCTGAATACATTTCGAAAGAAACTGATGGAATTTATTTATTTATTTATTTATTTATTAGGTACACAAAACAGATAGAAATTAAAAAATAACAAAAAAGCATCACAATTTGTATAAGAGCTAAATTCCTATCTAAAACATGTGTACACAGCACGATTAATAATAAGCGTCCATATTAAAGTTTATCTAATCTAAAACTAACATTCAATTAAAAACTAATTATATACATAGTATGAAGAATAATAAAAATCAAACAAATCGAAAACGGATTCCAGATGAATGTTGTGTTGAAATTTAGCCAGGGTTAATCGATCAACGTCGACCGACCGTCGATCGATGGGTTAGACGAACGGTATCCGTCGATTGATTAAAGCTACCACACCTATCGATCAACGTCGACCGACCGTCGTCGATCGATTGGTTAGTCAAACGGTAGGTATCCGTCGATCGATTAAAGCTACCAGACCAGTCGATCAACTTGGATCGACGTTGATCGATGCCGTCGATCGACGATCGATCGATTGGTCGGGTAACACCCTTAGTGAGAGGTTGGTATTTACGCCGGGCGAGCCGGCCCAGCGTGCCCGGCATGCTGCAACACAGCGTGGCTATACCACTCAGTCAGTGTCACTCATTTAGCACCACCCAAGGGTCACGTGTAGGGTCTAAACGGTAAACCTACGGACGTGAGTAACTTTAACCCCCAATTATAATAACGAACTAGGTACACACCACATTAAAGTGATTATATCGATATACTAGTCACATCTTTAGTCACACACACATGTACAGATAGAAAGCTGCACACTAACAAAATACGGACATGCTAAAAATCCAAAGACTCTGTCCATTGTGATATTTGGTCCGAGGTGCGGGCCGTGCGGGTGAGACGGGAGTGGACGTGGCTGATGTGAGATAGACATTATGGTACTCACTCATGGATCGATTGCATGATTTTGGGTTTAATTATAATACAATAAATTTATGCGTATGAAACTGGAGAGCCGCAACTTTACATCGAAAGAGCCGCATGCGGCTCGCGAGCCGCAGGTTGCCGACCGCTGCCCTAGGGCAAGAAAAGCTATTTTAGCCTCGCTTAACAACGCTACATTGACGGTCTTTTTGAGCAAGAGGAGTGAAACTATTATTTTAAACATTGTCTATGATTTTTTTCAAAACAAATACGTCCGTGATTTGCCGGTAGCGGCACTGACACTGAGAGCATTCATAGAGAATGTATGAAAAACACTGTGCCGGTACTGTGGCTTCACTGATATGTGTGAAGCAACCTTTATCCTATAATATTACCCGAATCATAAGCTATACACCTGTTCTCAGTTTCATTAAAATCCGTCCAGCGGTTTTTGTGTGATGCGCGTCAAACAAACAGACAGACAAAAATTACAAAAATAATTCCAATGTTCACGTATTCTTTATCCCTTAGATTATGTTTTTCGCAAATATTTTCAATGTAAGTACAGACACGAAAAGTTTACATTTCAGGAACATAGGTCAAAATAAAAAAAAATAGCTTTTCCATACTTGAGTCAATCAGCTGATTGCGCATTTTGTATAGGGAAAAATAATACATTTTCGAAACATGTTCCCTATGGAAAGTTGTTCAGTTTCATCGGTAGAATCCCCTTGATATAGTGTCAGCTAACAATTTTACACCTTACTATAGATCACAAATATAAGTAAACATGAAATAACATAGAACTAGGTTAAGTATATAGTAACTTTGTAAGACAAATGAAATAGGTTACCTTTAATATAAAAGACAATAACAATAAATTCACATAATAAAAATCTCAACCACGGGGACTTTATTCTTGTATAAGCGGTAACACTGAGGCTGAGATCTATAGATCGTACTTACACTTTACTCAGACTTATCTAGCGAGCTAAGACAACATTGGAATTTATAATCAACGCTTCGACGCTGGCTCAGCACAGACCTAGCACAGGTTAAGTCACCGAAATCGGTGACTTACGAAAAACTCAGGATATTAACCGAACGTGAATAATAGCACACTACGTCAACAGCTCTACGGCGTTTCCGTGCCTTTTTAAATTTTACGGGTTATCTTTCTGTCAAAACAAGATATCTTTCTGTCAAAACAGTATCTCTTCAATTAATTGATTTTAATTTAAGGATAGTTTTTGTATTTCATAGCAAATTGATTTAATTATACGAGACAATTGACTAAACATTCGTTATGGATCGTACGGATCGTAAAAAACAACGCCCAAAAGCCAATTTATTTGACTTGACAGACTGCAGTTGTCATGTCACTGTCAGAGGGGCCAGTGCGTTCCGTTTCAAAAAATATGTTAGCCAACACCGACAAAAAGTTTTTGACTTATTTTAATTAAGTTTATGAAAATATTGTAATTTATAACTGTTACTGATTCAAATTAATGATTAAATTTAGTAGAAGTTAGAAGTACTTTTTAACTCATTTTATTTTCTTCTAATTTTAAAGAACAATTAAGAAGGTTATGCTTGAAATGGAACACTAAGCTCAGCCTAGTCTCAACTTTTGTATGACTATCAATTCGAAATCAAAGCTCGTACTTAGTATGCACTGAGCCAAGTTCGCCATAAGTAAAGTCAAAGTTTCTCGTAAGCACGCTCTATAAATCTCACCCTGAATGGCGTTTATTGTTCATGTTATTTTATGATGAAATTTCGAAATTATACGATATTTACTGATGGAATGTGATCCCATCCCAGTGTCTTTCTTTTTTTTAGAAGTATTATTTTTACACAGTTTTACTACGCAAACTGGCATTTTAGTTTGAATTAAGCCCAAAATTGAATAAAACATTCGGGACGTACACGTCACCCACATCTGTCAGTGTGTCTGGCTCGGGTACGCCGATTTCGGCGTAGTATTTGTTGCCGCATTTGACAAGTACGACGGAGGTATCTAGTCGAGCGCAGCGAGACCAATCATTCATCTAAGGTATTACATTTTAATATATAAAAAACTCATGGTAAGTCCATGCTTGTTCCCACTTCAGCTCGATCTCCCTTACTGACAACCCGTTTGACATTCTAATGTCTTTAACTCGAATCACATTTAAAGTTTTATTTATAAATTATCACAATGTAGAACCGGCCAGTGCACTAACATATCAAAGACTCCACAGTACATAAACCACAGTATATTACCGTGCTAATACCATAAAGTTACTATGCCTAGCGGAAGGTATAGTAACTTTATGGCTAATACCGTGACAGGTCTCAATAGAACAGTCTACCTCGTACGTACGTGTGACGTGTAGTTATTTATTTGTAAGACATAGCGTAAGAAAAGCCTTACTGTTCATTTATGCAGAGCACAAACAATTCAATGCGCAAAAACAAGACACTTGGAATAACTTTTCATGCGTAAGTAAGTACACCAAAACATTCAGTTATAATTTAATATTTGGGGGTTAAAGTTACTCGCGTCCGTAGGTTTACTCCTGAGACCCTACACGTGACCCCTGGGTGGTTCTAAATGGTGAGTGGTAGAGACACGCTGTGTTGCAGCACGCATTGGGCCGGCTCGCCCGGGGTAATATCACCCTCTCACGAATATCCTGTGTGAAATAATGGCACTTAGTGCTGTTGTGTTTCGTCCGGCCAGTGAGAGTTCCATAAACCCCCCCAACCTCACAATTCCTGTTCCATCCTTAAGCCAATTTCTTTACTAAAAGTCGGCAACGCATCTGCGAGTCTGGTTTTGCGGGTGTCCATGGGCGGCGGTGATTGCTCTCCATCAGGTGACATAAAACAAACTGCAATTGTACCTACAAAAATCTGCGCAACATAAAAATATTTACATACATACATACATAAATAATCACGACTATTATCCCCGAAGGGTCAGCCAGAGACTAGGCATAGGCAATGAGGACAGCAAAAGCAGTCCTCTACCATAGTCCACTTTTCACCAAATAGCTACTGCATATGTGCTCAGCGTGACAGGTGGTGAGCCCATCGCCGCTCTATGCTGTTGAAGGTATGTGCAGTCTTTAGTCCGTTAGTCGCCTTTTACGACACCCTAGGGAAGAGAGGAGGTGGTTAAATTCTTTCACCATTACGCGACACGGTTATAAAAAAATTATTTTCTCTAATAATATTTTCTCCAAATAAAACCAGTTTGCTGTACCGCCTTGTCGTTTCGCGTCGAGCCTGGCAAGTATCCAGGACAAAACTTTCATAGGAACACAGCATAGACATAAACACGACGTTTAGTCACAAACATCCTACCGATTATGGAATTTCTTCTGAATGCCAGCCCAGAGTTTTCAGAAATTGGACTTAATTTTTTTAACCGTGTCACGTAGCGGAGAAAGAATACTACCACCCCCTCTCTTCCCTTGAGTGTCGTAAAAGGCGACTAACGGACTAAAGACTGCACATAAATGCAACAGCATACAGCGGCGATGGGCACACCACCTGTCACGCTGAGCACATGTGCAGTCGCTATTTGGTTAAAAGTAACTATGGTAGAAGACTGCTTTGGCTGTACTCATTTCCTAGTCTCTGACTAACCCTTCGGGGATAATAGTCCTATGTATGTTATTTTTTTCCTAGCGGCCCGTCCGTGCCTTCGTCAGCACGGGACAGGGGGGTTACTCTTGAACGCAAACTCAATCTCAATACAATTCTAATGCGATTAATATGTATCGATATTGGGATAAGTAAAGATAATTCCGGAACGCCATCTCGATAATAATTTGTTCAATCAATTTCCACGCAATTTAATTCCAATGTGGCGCTATTGTCGCTTACAAAAGTGCCATAAGACATTTTTTAGATTTGTGATTGGAAATTGACAAATGCAATTGTGTTTCAAGAGTAAGCCTACAGGTATGAGGTGTTCAACCTCATACCTGTCCCGTGAGGATAATCCAAAATTGATTTTTTTCTTATAAACCTTGTCAATTACGAACACAGCAAAGATGCAAGTCATATCGGTAAAACCGTTCTTAAGTTTTGCGCTTAGCAACAAATTTTTAGATTCATTTTTAGGGTTCCGTAGGGCAAAAAACGGAACCCTTATGGATTCGTCATGTCTGTCTGTTTATTTAAATAGGTATGTACTTAAATATGGTTTTCATTTGTGCGAACACTAGGTAAGTACCTACTCATTGAAATAAAACACTTTATCCTAACATCAAAAGTCAAAGTCAAATTTAAAAAGTATTCACGGAAATAAACTTGTTATTAAAATGGTTTTGAATCGTCTAAAACTGTTTTACCTGCAAGAAATAAAGATAACGTAGCAGCTACGTACAGAATCAAACTGCCCAAAATTCTTTTTACAAAAAAATGTGTTTGAAAAGTCCAAACTTTTTTTCACCTACTTCGTACCTGCATTGCATATGACGTAACACAACTGGTAAAAAATAATTAATATATAAAATAAAATAATTAATACCCGTAGATAGGTTTCGAAACTATAGTATATACTTTTGTTATGCAAAAATTAACAGCGGACGAAGTCGAGCGTGGTCGCTAGCGTAATAACTAATAATAAACGAATTAAATTCACAATTCCACAGGAACAACGGATTAAAGCTTGCCCCCCACTGGACCCTGTAATTAATCAAACCTAATACCTTACAGCAATTACATTGATTACGGAAATCCATCGAATCGTAACGGATGCAAAGGGCCATGTCTCACTGGGACGACATGGCGGCGCCAAAAAGCAAAAACTAATTATAATTTCTTTTCCACTCTCACACCTAGGTATTATTTAACCTAAGATAATCTTCTTTTAAAACTTGGCTCATTAGAGAATCTACCACCCCCTCTCTTCCCTTGGGTGTCGTAAAAGGCGACTAACGGACTAAACACTGCACATATATCCAACAGCGTAGAGCGTCGATGGGCTCACAACCTGTCACGGTGCAGTCGCTATTTGATGAAAAGTGGACTATGGCAGAGGACTGCTTTTGCTGTCCTCATTGCTTAGTCTCTGGGTAACCCTTCGGGGTAACGATGACGACGACGTTTGGTAACGACTGAAGCAGAGTTATATGTTTCTGTCAGCCGCTATTCAAAAGGCTTTGTGGCTAAGAGCCACCGCACACATGATAATTTTAGCATCGGCGATCGGCGATTTTGCGACTGGCATCGCGTTTTGGCGACTCTCTGCGTTCGATTGCAGTATCGGAATTGCGCGTTTTAGCGATTCAGTCGCTACATTCAGCTTCTAAAAAGCGCCTTAATCGCCGATCGCCGCTGCTAAATGTAGCATGTCTGCTCTGGCCCTAAGATAATATTATTTAGTTTTGAGCTGTGGACCTCAACTAGGGCTACTTTTTCGTTTTGTGATAATCAAAGTTCAATTAAACTTACAGATTATTCTGATATAATTAAGTTTTATTTTTGTTCCGACGTTTCCCTGTTAACACGGACCCTGTAAAGACTTTTCAAAACGGGAAAATAGTCGTGAATAATTATGCAGCTTTTACCAGAGAAAGCAATGCAGCAACTCAGAGTTATACATTTAGTTGGTGACTACGACTGGTTCCGTTACCAAAAGTATCCCAGTGAGATATAGCCCTAAGGTCTCCTTGGGATACTGATACAAAGATATCGCGGGTATTCAGAGATCGCTGCTTATTAGACGGGCTCAAAAGACTTATCTGAGCGCGAAATATTGTAAGCCAACCAAGTATCTGGTTTTCAACATTTCCTAATTAAAAATAATTATCTGATAATGAGAATATAATAATAATGTAATTAGCGAAATCGAGTGCTGTGAAAGTAAATAGTAAAATAAATGTGTAACAAAAATACATAAAAACAGTTATTTAAATCTACTACTTATTTGACAATCTCCGTGGTCAATCTGGTGTTGCCATCTCTGTGGGCCAGGGTTCAATTCCCATTTGGGTCAATTTAGAAATAACTATCGATGACCTCCTTGGTAGAGTGGTTTGTACACCGGTTTTTATGGTGTCACTATCTTTGAGGTCCCGGGTTCGATCCCCGGTCGAGTCAATTTAGAAATTATTGTTTTTCTAAATTGTCTCGGGTCTGGGTGTTTTCCATGTATAATAAGTATGTATTTAAGTATTTTATGTATGTTTATCCGTTGTCTAGTAAACATTTAACGAGTTTCATAACGAAGCTTCTCTGGGCTAGATAATTGGTGTGAATGTAGGAAAGCTACGAGTATAAGCTTTAACTATTTTACTAAAGTAAAGGATGTTTTCTATGTATAATAATAAATATGTATGTATGTAATACGGATGCAGGTATATATATATATATATACATACATATATACACATATATACATACATACATACATATATGCATGTATTTTAGAATGTTTATACAACTTTTTGACCGCCTCTCTGGTCTAGTGGCTTCGGCCTCAGACCCGGAGGTCCCGGGTTCGATTTCCAGCGGAAGGTACATCTTTGTGTGCTCATTTTGGTTGGTGGTAGGGTTGTTAAGTCCGCCTGGCTAGCTACCACCATCTTATCTAAGTCTGTCGCCATAACAACGATGTTTATAGCATAGTTGTGTTACGACAGTTTGAGATAAGATAGCCAGTTCCTCAGTGGTTGAGGATTCCGGGTGAAGCGCGCTTCCACCTTCGGCCTTATCGTCACTTACCATCAGGTGAGATGGAGGCCAAGCGCTTACCCGTTGCAGAAAAAAAAAAGTTTCTAGTAACAGTGTCAATGAAGCTCACGCTGAGCACATGTGCAGTTGATATGTGGTGTGCCGTAGAGTATGGCAGAGGACTGCTTTTGCTGTCCTCATTGCCTAGTCTCTGACTAACCCTAGGGGTAAATAGTAATAAATCATGAGTACAACACTTATTTACCCGTGTACTAGAAATAAGATAAAACAGATTAAAGGATAGGATAGTAGTAAGCATAGGGCAGAATTAAGCGGAACACCCACCGCTAACATAATGAATGGTGATGGATGAATGTGTGGTATGCGGAATGAAAGTACGAGCAGCATTATAGCGAGAACTGGAATGAAAGAGAAATAGTGAAATTATGGGCTCCGGCGACTGTTGGAGGTCAACTTAAAAAAAACCCTAGGGTTATAATAATCGTGAGCGTTTGTATGTCAATGAAGCTTAACTTAGGCAAGACAAATGGTGTGATACTGGTAATGTTATGTACATACGTACATAATATAATCACGACTATTATCCCCGAAGGGTTATTCAGAGACCAGGCAATTAGGACAGCAAAAGCAGTCTTTTACCATATGTACGGTGGCGTGGCTACGGAGCACAACACCACTTTTCACCTAATAGCGACTGCACATGTGCTCAGTGTGACAGGTGGTGAGCCCATCGCCGCTCTATGCTGTTGGTAGTATGTGCAGTCTTTAGTCCGTTAGTCGCCTTTTACGACACCCAAGGGAAGAGAGGGGTAGTAGTATTCTTTTGACCGCCACACAACACGGTTAATGTTGTTATTATTATTATACTAGCGGCCGCTCGCGGTTTCACCCGCGTGGTCCCCGTTCCCGTGGGATTATCGGGATAAAAAGTATCCTATGTATTAATCCAGGTTATAAACTATCTGTATGTCGAATTTCATCTAAATACATTTAGTAGTTTTTACGTGAAAGAGTAACATATATCCATCCATACTTACAAACTTTCGCGTTTATAATATTAGTAGGATTTTCATTCACAATGACTATTAACTTTAATTACAATTGCTTCAGGTGGGACTCTAACGGTAGACCTTTCGCAATCGGAGCGACCCTTCAAATCGCATAAGGCTCGGCAGCTTAATTGGAAAACGCTCCCTAAACCTCAAAAAAAACCCCAGTACCTATTTGCATGAAATTCCAATAAATTGTACTGTACAATCCCACAGTGCGCTCGACATTGCATAGCTAACGAAGTTTTTGCCCTTTTAGGTTTAAACTGTAAATAAATACAAGAGCGGTATGTGCTATAAAGTAGTGGTTTAATAGGGAACAACATTCTGAGATTTAGTGGTTAGTCTGCTGATCTCCAACCTAAATATTCCTGATTCAATTCCCATGTTATTGTTATCATTTTAGTTAGTGATATGACATAAGTATTATAACAAAATCATGATCTTGCTCCCATTTATCTCCACAGCTAAAAGCAGAAAAAACGTGAAGAGGTAGGAGTAGTAGGAAAAAGCAAGAAAATAAGTGTACTTGATTACCTATGATTAGAAATAATTTTGTTTTTAACCGACTTCAAAAAAAGGAGGAGGTTCTCAATTCAGTTGTATGTTTTTTTTTATGTTTGTTACCTCAGAACTCCGTTATTTATACACCGATTTAGAAAATTATTTTTTTTTCCAGAATTGTCCCATTTTTATCAAAATCCAGTTCTGATGATTTGATCCTCAAGGAATTGAGGGAACTCCTCAAATATTGTAGGCATACCTATAGCGATTTTGGTATTTTCAGCAATAAATCAAGCATTTGCATTCAGAAAGTATTATTTGATGAAGTAGAACTGATAAAGAAGACCACACAATGCCATTGCACTCCTCAATGATAAGTATTTCACGGGTGGCGATAAGATATCTCGATTAATATCAAAGTCAAAGTCAAAGTCAAATTATTTATTCAATGTAAACCTTTACAGGCACTTATTGACGTCAATACTAATAATAATAAAAAAAACAGTTAACTAACTTATAGTTAAGACTTAATAACTTATCTAACGAGCTATTATAGTCTGTGCCAGACAAATGCGCATTGCTACCCCCAGTACCACTGCACGCCGAAACAGAATCGCGTCGAACCGAAATATAAGCCGTGGTCATAGAATTGTGTAATATGATTTCCAATAATCGTATTGATACTGTGGTAAGTAATATAAATTGGAGAGTTATTGAAGTAAAATAAAGTAGCGGCTGAAATGAGTTTTGGAAAACATTAGTACCTAACCAATAAGGTTGACATTTTTAATCATTCAAATATCTTTTTTTATAAAAACTTAAGCATAAAAAAACGTCAAAAATGAATAAGCATAAACTTGTGTGTTTTAAAATTGTTTCGTTATTCGTCTTGGTACAAGCACAGAATAACTAATACTACTACCGTACAGAAGGTTCACCCTCCAACGACCCCCACGCGAAACTGAAACCTATCTCGTGACCCGAGCGTTCATATTCCGATAAGCACAGCCGACTCGATATCGACTTGACGTCCGTCAGGAGCGCAGGGTTTACGCGCGCGCGTAGGGATTACGAGTTAAGAGGAAACACCACGCCGACGCGGCACGCAAAACTCCCACACCAAACACAGAAAAACGACGCCCCGCAGCCCCCTTCCAAAACCGGACCAACCCCCGCCACCCCTTCAGCAACGGTTAAAGAAAGAGACCCTTCACGTCCGTATGCTTGATTCCTTTGCATTAAGTCATTTATTTAATAACCAGGAGCCTTCAAAATTAAGCGAAATCACTTCGTTTTAAGGCGTCTTCAGAAACATTAAGTAACTCGTTTAAAAAAAAAATCAAACACACAGACACAGAAAACCTCCTCCCCCAACCGACGCTTAAATAAAAAATTGGTCCACCTCTGAAGGAGGAAACAGGGGACCACGAAACGCCGCTCCCCCGCGCCCCGCATGAGAATCCCGAACGCCACGCCGACGCAGTGTTTCCTCTCAAGGCTAGATAGATCGCGCTTTAAGTTTTTTCAAACCATCTGAGACATAGAAAATATTGGTTTAAATTCTGGAAAAAGAAAAATAAAACTATGTATTAGTTAAGGATCCAATCTATTCAAAGTCTCATTCAGTTACAAAATCCAATAAACATCACTCGATAAAAAAAAATTAATAATAATAATAATAATAAATAATAACAAATAAGTGGTAGACTTAGATCAATCACACTCAACCACATCCACATCACCATCAGTCGAACCAGACCCGCACCGACGCCACGCCCCCAACCCAACCTCCACCACCCCCACCACTCCCCATCCCCGATCCTACGGGGGCAAACCAACATCGCGTCGCGTCGCGTCGGCCATATTCACTTCCGATCCAGCCTGCCTACGCGACACGACGCGACACCGGTCCACCCCCACAGGACCGAGGACAAAAAATGACGAGGGTAGCAGAAGCCAGGCTAGGGACGCAGCATCGGCACAAGTCCAACTCGATCGACAGTGATGCGAATGCAACCGAATACGACCGATCCAAATCCACCAAATAAGATATAAAATTATTTTAAAATATAATATATATACATGCATACATATATATACACACATACAATACATTCATACACACTATACACATATATATAAATACGATACTGATACTTTACATTTAATTTTTGTACTCAACGAAAGACAAATAATTCGCAGATAAATTAGCAGAGAATCCTATATATAAAGTCTATAAATATAGACAATAAAACCTATAAAACGCGCCGCTTCGCTGTTATACCCTTCCCGTACCGTCGTACCATCGAGAGAGCGAGAGAGAAGCCGCGAGAGAGAAATACCTGGCCTTAAGCGACGACGCGCGACGTGGAGCGTGAGAGCCGAGCGGCAACCTTTACTGTCATACGCCTAGGCGGCCTTCCTGGGAGGCACGCCGGCCGAACGTACCTAAACTGCAGCACCCCACTGGTACAAATGGGGTAAATGACCCTTCATGCACATCTAGCTGGCACAGACCATAACCTACTCTACCTACCTAATCTACCTACCTAACCAATCTACCACCAGTTCGGATTTTGGGAGAGCCTTCGACCGAGAAGAGCTGGCAAGAAACTCAGGAGGCCTTACTTTTTTCTCCCTCTAAGTAACAATGTTACTTTACAGTGTCATAGATCTAATTAAGTAGGTACAAATTATTAAAAATAATTAAGTACAATTTGTACGCATCAATAAAATTAATAATAACTAACTAAATAATTTCAACAATTCATAATAATTGAATGAAAGAATAGTTAATAATAGACTAAAAATACTAATAATAAACACTAGTACAGAGTAGACTTATTTCCATGCATTTTTGTCTGCAACATAGTCATTGATCTTATAATAAGCTTTCGCAATTTAATGTGCGTTTTGAATTTGTTGTCTGTCAATGCAGTGATGTCGTCAGGTATTTTGTTATAAAAACGAATTGAGTTGCATATAAAAGATTTACTACTTTTGCTAAGTCTGAACTTCGGAGCACACAGTTTGTTCCTGTTCCTTGTGTTATATCCGTGAACCTCATTGTTTCTGGTATAAAGGTGTAGATTTTTACGAGCGTACATAATATTTACAAATATGTACAAGGACGGTAAAGTAATGATATCTATATCTTTAAATAATTCCTTCAACAATATATATACAACTATACAAATATATATATAATATATACAATATAGGTAAGCGACTATGAAGAAGCAAAAGAAGGCAGGTACCGGTACTCAGTTCTGATGATGGGATTCTTGAGGAATTGAGGGAACTCCTCAAATATTGTAGGCATACCTACAGCGATTTTGGTATTTTCAGCCATAAGTCAAATGAGATCCACTCCGGCAATAAATCCTTCCTAACTAATATTGTAAATGCGAAAGCGTGTTTGTTTGTTTGTCTCACTTGCGCATCGACCTGATTTTGCACATAGATAGCTGAAGGACAAATAGTGACATAGGACACTTTTTATCACTCCTTCCGAAAATTTTCTATTAAGAACCCCTCAAACCCCAAGCGGTCGCATGAGACCGCACCTACAAAAACACTCTTGACTTTGTACCGTGTTTTCATAGACTTACAGACTACTTTAGTATGAACAAGTTTGGTTATTTCGGTTCTGTGGTTCATCTTATGTATTGTTATCGCACAATATAGCATAGTCTATGCTCCATTCTGTCAAATTTGACGTTGACAGTTACTGTCAAAAAATTCACACTATTAATTCTGTCACTACTTATCTAAATTCTTCTTAACATCTTTATGCCGATGACTTACAAATTTAGCCTCTCAGAAGCGATTGAGCAGATCAATGGTGACTTGGCTACGATCTACGACTGGAGCAAGTCAAAAACGTCCCTGTAGTTTGCCTAACGGTGAACCCTAGTAACTCGCAAGTCATCATCGTAGGGGTAACGCTGTATAGACCTATACAGCGTTCACGAGTAAATCTGGGTAACTTGCCGTCTGTTTTGGATGTAGATTTCCTACTTTGTGATAGGCGTTTCTCGTTTTCTTCGCTTGTCGCATTTAAACGGCGCTGTCTCATACGAGCAGCGCGTTTTGTAGGTTTTCTAATATTCGCTTTCGATAAATAGATCGGAACGATTCACTAAAAAGCGAGAAATAAACAAAAATTTTAACAAAAAAAACCGACTCCATAAAATTTGATTGAAATAAATGCACTAAAACGTAAAAAATAATTGCGAAGTTTAGTTTGTTCAATTTACTTGCAATATTAACCTTTATTCTACTCAATCTTATAATCTTAAAAATTATTTCTGGAGTCGGTGCCAGCCTAATACGACAATGTAGCAATACCTAATAAAATCTATTTACAAATAAACACGACAATTGTTAGGCTAATTAAACATATTTACAAATAAAAACGACAATGCATGGGGTTAAACGGCAGCGAGTCCGACCCAGACGGACGTGGAGATATGAGCTTGATGCTTACGGGAAGGATTGGCCAACACACGCAAAATACCGTGAATACTGGAAGGGGGGAGGGAGGCCTTTGCCCTGCAATGAGAGAATATGGGGTAAGTAATACATATAATAATATAATAATAATATAGTATTTCTTTTAATGTTAATGTTACATTTGCCTTGGCTGGCACCGACTCCAGAAATAATTTTTAAGATTATAAGATTGAGAAGAATAAAGGTTAAGATTGCGAGTAAATTGAACAAACTAAACTATTAAATTATTTTTTACGTTTTAGTGCATTATTTTGTTAATTTTTTTTTTGTTTATTTTTCCATAAAGCCTTATCGACATTTACCATCAGGTGAAAAAAACAACAATAAAATTGTTTTCATGTTATAGAACATAAAGTTTACCCACCAGCACAGAATAAACAATAGTACTCCACCAGCCCACATTGGACCAGCGGGGTGGGTTATGGACCAATCTCCCATGTGTTTTTGCCCATGTGGAAAGGCCTGATGACGATGAACAACATACATGCGTATAATCACGACTATTATCCCCGAAGGGTTAGTCAGAGACTAGGCAATGAGGACAGCACAATCAGTTTTCTACCATAGACCACTTTTCACTAAATAGCGACTGCACATGTGCTCAGCGTGACAGGTGATGAGCGCATCGCCGCTCAATCCTGTTGGAAGTATGTGCAGTCTTAAGTCCGTTGATGTTGACGACCACCGTGGTCGAGTAGTTTGTACACCGGTTTTCATGGTGTCGCCATCTCTGAGGCCCCGGGTTCGATCCCTGGTCGGGTTAATTTAGAAACTATTGTTTTTCTAAATTGTCTTAGATCTAGGTGTTTTCCGTGTATAATAAGTATGTATTTAAAGTATGTTTATCCGTTGTCTAGTAACCATTTAACGAGTTTCATAACGAAACTTCTCTTGGGCTAGATAATTGGTGTGAATGTAGGAATATTTATTTATTTATATTAAAAATGTTGATGAAATAAAGTTGTGTTAAAGTTGTATCGTTAGTCAACTTTTACGACACCCAAGGGTAGAGAGGAGGTGGTAGTATTCTTTCACCGCTACGCGACTGATAATAGTCGTAATTAACAAAAAGCAGGAAAAATAACCTCTCTTCTCTTAAAGGATCTATCGATCCCAATTTGGGTCACTTTGTGGCAATGCAGTCTTATTAGTAAGCAGGGGGGGATCCCTGGAGGCTTCGCGAGCATAAGCGAGGTACGGTACGATTAACTTAATTTGAGAACCTCAATGAGAAATTTCACCGCCGCTACTTGTGGGAGTCTGATCTGCATACAAAACAGCTGGTACAGTAGTAATTAACGCCATATTACAGTGTGTCTCTGTTCATCATTATCAGAGGATAATGAAGAAAATTAATTAACTAATTAATTCCGTCTGCACGAAGACATTTTTAATCGCCTCTGTGGTCTAGTGGATAAGCCACCGGTTTCAGACCCAGAGGTCCTGGGTTCGATTCGCAGCGGGAGGTACATCTTTGTGTGCTCGGTTTGGTTAGTAGTAAGGCTGTTCAGTCCGCCTGGCTAGCTACCACTATCTTATCTGAGTCTGTTGCCATAACAACGATGTTTATAGCATTGTTGTGTTCCGACAGTTTAGAGATAATATGCCAGTTCCTCAGTGGTTGAGGATTCCGGGTGAAGCGCGCTTCCACCTTCGGCCTTATCGTCACTTACCATCAGATGAGATGAAGGCCAAGCTCTTATTGGATTTGGAGGGATTCCTAACAATTAAATTTCTTTATTATTGAAATTTTGCATTCACAATGCTTTATAGATAAGTGTAGGATAAAATGTTTACTAGAAAAAAAATCATCCAGTCTCAGGAAAGCTCGAATGGGATTGTATGCTATAGAGGGGTCAATCGACTGATCTCCCTACAGCATGACAAGACTTATCTCTAACTTAGTTGGTTGATTAACCTACGCTATTGCTAACAAAAAATGTATGGTCCAGAGGGCTCTGTCGCTGAACCTTTAAACCCTACAGCCTACACTTCCTTAAAACTACCTTAACTATGAAACTATTATATGAGGACTTACATCTAAGGTTCCATTGAGACACGCCGATACCACTTCCAGGTGGTATGGTGACTCGCCGCTCAGCCTGCCGTCCCTGGCTGCTGCTGCGGTGGATTGCGCCCCTGCGCGTCTCCTGGTTGCTGGTGCTGATAAGGCCCTGAACGTCCCGGCTTCACCATTACTACTGATAACCCCAGACAAATACGCACCTCGTCAAAGCGCCACGCCATGTGTTGCACTCCAACCAAATATCTAGCTTTTAGCTAGCCCGCCCTGGTTTCAAATTAAACTAATGTTCTCCATTGTTGAAAACTTAATTACTACTGTATTACGGTCCCCCGAATCAACTTATGTGCCGCCACATAGCAAAATACAAATTCAATTAATTTCACGCGTCCCCGCGAATGTTAACCAAAAAAAAGTGAACAAAGTGACACACGACACGTCACACTAACAGCCGGTCTGTCTAATATTTAAAAATACAGTGGGGTCGTTCGGAAATGGTCGTTTTATTCCATACAGGGATTGCCGGTCCACTGCTCTAACCTGGTGTCTCGGTTAGAGCAGTAGACCGGCAATCCAAAGGTCATGGGTTCGAATCCCATTCGAGCTTTCCTGAGTTTTCCTGATCCAATTAAATTTCTATTGTGTCTGATATTAGCTGAGCGCATATAAACAGACAACAACAACAGGTGGTTGGTTAACCCACCACGCTGGCTCGATGGGGTTTGGTGGGTTTTTACAACCACTGTCTTATGACAGACCTGTGACCTGGCTCATTAAAAGGATACTACCAACCCATCTATTTCCTTGGGTGTCGTAAAAGGCGACTAACGACTAATGCACATACATCCAACAGCATTCAGCGGCAATTGGGGCATCGAAACCCTGTCCACTTTTTTAAAACCCGGGTTTCCGGTTTACTTGTAGTCAAAACCCGGGTACCCGGGTTTTTCGAGTTTTTTTGGTCTTTTTGTTATTTTATTAAAATATGAGGAAACTGTATTTTAGTATGGATTTGCTAAGTCAATACGAGTTTATAAAACAAGGGAAGGATTCATATTATTTAAACAGTACTTTCAAAATCACAAAAATATTTTTAATATTAAAAAGTGTTTTAGACAATGAGTATTTGTTCAAAACAAATATAAAATAGAGAAATATCTAGTATTTATCTATCTAGAATTTAATTTTGATCACACACTCACGCAGATAAAATTATTTATATTAATTTAGGTAATAGACTTTTGGTAATAGTTCTTATACTGCTAATAATTATAATATGCTGAAGACTATTTTTGATACCTACATAGAAATATTTTTAAATTATTAAACTCTTTTATTAACATTAACAATAAATTCGTTTTAGTAGCTAACTTACTCGTATGAAGTCAGATTGGAATCAGAATAAAAAATGTAATTTAAGTCTTTCAGTAATAATCAGTTTTTCTCTTAACTAAAAATCTGCTAAAGACTATTATAAAACTTATTTTAACTTTTTTCTTAACATTAACAATAAATTCGTCTAGTGGCTAACTAACGCGTAAGAAGGCAGATTTTTTTATGTGAAACGTCATAGTGACTGCATCCTGCCTGATTGTAAGCAGCCGATGCAGTCCAAAATAACGGGGCGTCCTCACCGTGGAACAAGCACGGTAACAAGCGCACCCATTCATGATGACGGCCTGCATAAATGCCGTTTCACGCCCCGCTTAAAAGACCCGGGACTATAGGAGCTGGGAAACACATGCATCTAGCCGAATGGTCTTACAGAGGAACGACTGGCCATTTTTTTTGGTACGAGTGGTGATAGTCTGCACAGTATGATGGTGGTTCCTAAGACCAGCACGTGTAGTCCGGGACAGGAAAGGAGAGGGCGGGATTAGATCAAAAAGTTCTTCAGAACACTCTCCGTAGTAATTTCGGTAGAAGACACTGAGAGAAGCAATGTCTCTAGGCAGCTAGAGGTCCTCAAAAGACGCTGTTACCTCATCATCTCCAATAATGCGTACCGCTCGCCTTTGCAGTCTATTAAGTGCATTTAGCAGGGCCGACCCATAGATTGGAACAATACTCTATACTCCATCGCACCTGAATCTTGTACAGCAAACAGCGCTACTCGGGAGTGAAAAACCGCCTCACCTTATTGAGAATACCCAACTTACGGGAGGCAGTTAAAATACCACTCTCGATGTAGCATTTTGGATTCAGTTCCTGGCCGATGTCCATGCAAAGAATGCTGAGGTCCACTAAAATGGGTAAAGGAGAGTTCTGAAGAGAGGGAGGAGGACTGACGAAACAAAATGGCGGGGGAGTCACTCGCAGCTCACCGCTCTCGTTGCATGTCAACTACGCGACGACGCATCTTGCCTCCATCTTTCATTTCGTTTATGTCATTTCTGATCTGAATTTATTAGTGCTTAGTGCAAAAAAGTTAAGAGAGAAGTAAACTTCACTAACTTGTTTGTATCTTTGATTACATACAAAGGTTTGTAGGTAGTGAGATACAATGGAGTTAGTTTAATAGGTAGAGACATTGCTTCTCTCAGTGTCTTCTACCGGAACTACTACGGAGAGTGTTCTGGAGAACTTTGTGATCTTATCCCGCCCTCTCCTTTCCTCTCCCGGACTATACGTGCTGGTCTTAGGAACCACCATCATAATGTACAGACTATCACTACTCGTACCAAAAAATTTGGCAAGTCGTTCCTCTGTAAGACCATTCGGCTTTTTAATTCTTTGCCGGCGCATGTGTTTCCCAGCTCCTACAGTCCCTGGGTCTTTTAAGCGGGGCGTGAAACAGCATTTATGCAGGCTTTCATGAATGGGTGCGCTCGTTATTGTGCTTATTCCACGGTGGGGAGCGCTCTCATTATTTTGGACTGCATCGGCTGCTTACCATCAGGCAGGATGCAGTCACTATGACAAGCCATTATAAAAAAATAAAAAAGTTAGGTACTTTTTGACGGTGTTCAATCAAAGACATCATATTTTCGAAAAGGCATAAATATACTTTGATACAAATAATTACCAACAAGAAAACGATTGAAAAAATGCTCGAAAAACCCGAAAACCCGATTTTTGATTTCCAAACCCTGGTTTTCTTGCGACCCAGAAAACCCGAAATACCCGGGTTTTTACGGGTCCGGTAAAACCGGGTTCGATGCCCTAGCGGCAAAGGCTCACCACTCATCATCACGCTAAGCACTTCAAAAGTTTCTCTATTATTTAAATTTTGCATTCACAATGCTATATAGATATAGGATAAAATGTTTACTAGAAAAAAATCAACCAGTCTCAGGAAGCTCAAATGGAATTCAAACCCGGTCCACTGCTCTAACCGCTGAGCTACAGAGACCCCAGAAGACTCGCTGAATTTTTCCTAGTAGGTAGTTTGATTTACGCTGCAAGCCAGCGGTATTACGTCACTGTGAGGTCTACCCTCACAGTCAAAAGAAATATTATTGCAAGTATTTAACAATCGATAAAGACGTAATTGCTTATAATTATCTTTATTATTGAAATTTTACATTCACAATGCTATATAGATATAGGATAAAATGTTTACTTACTAGAAAAAAATCAACCAGTCTCAGGAAGCTCGAATGGGATTCGAACCCACTACCTTTGGATTGCCGGTCCACTGCTCTAAACTTCAAAAGTTGTTATTTGGTGTGCCGTGGACTAAAGCCTAGTTCGCACCTGTACTAGTATTTTAGTCGAGTAGAAGTACATTGCTTCACTAGTTTGCTTATTTGTGAATTCATTTTAAATTAGCACAGTGTCGAAGAAATGCATTTCTTCTACTAAATTACTAGCACAGTTGCGAACTAGGCTTTAGCCTGGCATTGACTACAGTAGAAACGCGTCGAATCGAAGCGCGTCGCATTTATTCCTAGTGCATCGATTTCTGAAGAATCGAATCGAATTGTTCATTCATCGCAACTCTTCATCAAATTAGGACGATTTTGCGTCATGGACAGCTTGGATGAAGAGATGTTTTTATTTCAAATACTTTTTAATGAAGAAGAGGAGAATATAAGAAAAAGGAAACGATGTGCTCCGTTTTATTTAAACAAAGATTTTTATGACCTTTTAAACGATACTTACATAAATAATAAAAATACGTTAGCTTGGCGCGCATCCGCTTCTCCGCGTCGACTGAGCGCCGAGTCAAATCGAATCGCATCGGCGAAGAAATTCGAATGTCGAGCAATTCACGCGGTCGATTCAATTCTGCACGCCCGGTCCGCCGCCGCCACGGCTCGTCGCTAGTGAACGCAGTTTCATGGAAATATGAGGCAACTTTCTGCGATTCGATTCAACTCTGCTCGGATGCAAACCTAGTGGACGCGAGCCTTAAAGGCTGCACTACTTTTGCGGTCCTCATTGCCTAGTCTCTGACTAATCCTTATGGGAAAAATCATCGTGAATGTAAATGTATGATAAGATAACAACCTGGACGACCTTTATGTACCTAAGTGCCTTCCGGAGCAAAGATAAGATTCGAAATGTTTTATTTTATTTTATAACGTATCAAAATAATTTTTAGATCACGTTTTGTAATCTACACAGCAATAATGTTCTTGCTTAGGGACTAAAAGCAAAATTAATGTGGAATTAGGTACTTAATTTCGTTTGTAGTATTGCTGTAAGTATGTAATGTTCTTACAATCAAAGCTAGATCGTCCTAAAACAACTTACCTTTCGTTGATACTGGGTAGTGGGCCACTAAGAGGTTTTAATTAACTAATTAATTGTCAAGACTATACCTACGCGCCTACTGACTGTATAACATATACTTACTGTAAGTCGATGGAGCATAATTGTATAAATCCGTCCATCACATGACCATTGATCACAAATCAATGTAATAGAAAATTTAATCCGTGTCACATTTATCACATAAAATACTAAACTAACTAACTAACTGAGTCTACGCAGGGACCCAAAGTGAGTATTGGCCTCCGATAATAAGAGCTTCTACTTGGGTCTGTCCCGCGCCACCTCCCGCCAGTCACCCGAGTGGAGCTTTTCTCGACCTCATCTCCCTAGCGGTACCTGGGACGACCAACTGGCCATCGGCCACTAGGCCGTCCCAGGTACCGCTCGCTTCACCGCACGATCATTTCACATCCTCTCATAGTAGCCTAGACAGCGGTCTGTGGGCTTTTATCTTGCCTATGATGTTCGGTTCGTCCACCAGATCTTCTAGCTCCACATTCTTCCTCCTTCTCCATATTCCATCCTGTGTGCGTACTGGCCCCAGAATTTTCCCCCAGTTTATTCTTTCTGCCACCAAAAGCGTGGTCTCTTCTTTAAGAGTTAGCGTCCAGGCCTCACAACCGTACATCAGAATTGGGCGTATAACTGTTTTATATATACGATTTTTTGTGCGATTGCTGAGAAGCCTGACTGTGTAAGGCTGCACTACAATGAAGGAGCGTTTTGTATCCTTGTACCTATTTCCTATTCCCTGGTGTTGGTGTCCGTTATCACATATAATACGAAAACAGTTAAATATTTTAAAACAAGTGTGACATTACATCACCTTTGGATGTCCCATCACTGATTTTTAATAACTAACTAACTAATAACTAACTTTAATTTTAATAATGACGTTAACCATAAATAACGGAGTCTCAGTATAGGTTAATTCAAGTTTAAGTTTCTAGGTACGTTTTATAATTTGTATAAATCTAACAGCGCACTTCCAGAACTTATGCTTCTAATGTAAGTGTTTTTTTTTATAGCAGAAGGAGGCAAACGAGCATGCGGGTCACCTGATGGAAAGTAATCACCACCGCCCATGGACACCCGCAAAACCAGAGGAATCGCAGGCGCGTTGCCGGCCTTTAAGGAAGGAATAGGCTCGTTTCTTGAAGATCCCTAAGTCGTAACGGTCCGGAAATACCGCCGCCGAGAGCTGGTTCCACAACACTAGTTCGAGGCAAGAAATTTCTTGAAACACACACAGTAGTCGACCGCCATCCATCAAGGTGATGTGGATGGAATGACAGTCGATTGCGTGTAGTGCGGTGAAGAACTCAGCGGCAGGGATCAAGTCGAACAATTCCTCAGAACACTCCCAATGATATATACGGTACAATATACAGAGAGACGCAACGTCTCTCCGAAGAGCCAGTGGATCGAGCCGTCCTGAAATAACCCCGTCGTCGACAATTCGAGCAGCTCTGCGTTGAATGTGGTCAAATGGAAGGAGTTGGTATTGGGGTGCTCCAGCCCAGAGATGGGAGCAGTATTCCATATGCGGCCTGACCTGCGCTTTATACAGTTGTGAATGGTCGGCCCGGTGTGAAATACTGACCCGCTCTATTAAGCACACCAAGCTTTTTCGAAACTAATTTAAGCTTCGCAAAAGCTGAGTGTAATACCAGAATGAATATTTATCCTTACAAACGTAGGTTAAGAACATAATGTTGACTTGACGACCTCCTTGGTCGAGTGGTTTGTACACCGGTTTTTATGGTGACGCCATCTCTGAGGTCCCAGGTTCGAGCCCCGGTCGGGTCATTTTAGAAACTATTGTTTTTCTAAATTGTCTCGGGTCTGGGTGTTTTCTATGTATAATATTATGTATTTTAAGTATGTTTATCCCTTGTCTAGTAACCATTTAACGAGTTTCATAACGAAGCTTCTCTTGGGCTAGACAATTGGTGTTAGTGTAGGAAAGTTTATTTATTTATTTATTTAATGTCACGTCATGTTTAGGGCTATCAATCCCGCACGCCTAGCGGGATTTCGGTATGGGCGTCATTGAAAATTTTCCACCCAAGAAACTGAACAACTTTCCCCAAGAAACCTATGTACAAAAATGACAAAAAAATTTCGACCTCCCATACTATTGTCGTCAGCAGCTGATCGGACTGTTTTCTATGGGAAGTCGATTTTTTTTTGTCATTTTTGCACACAGGTTTCTTGGGGAAAGTTGTTCAGTTTCATGGGTGGAACTCATCCTTAGTTTCTTTTGAACGAATAAAAATAAAGGTATAAGTATGTAATAAGTAAGTAATTTTATCGACTCGGTGGACGAATGTTCAAGAGCTCAACGATATACAGAGGTCCCGGGTTAATTTCCAAGGTCTGTTTTCAGATTATTCGATGCATGGCCCGGGTTTGTAATTAATGAATACCAAATATAGACCAAGACTGGTTAAAATGCAAAAAATCATTGTTCGACTGAATTTTATCGTAAGATCGCCTCGTGTAGCACCTGCACTCAATCGAAGTGGCGCTGGCGTCGGAAAGCACTTGGCATATCGCAAGATCTGTCCTAGATTCTTTATCTGGCGGTGGCATAAGTATGTATGCTCAAGAGTCTATGCAACATAAGTTGCTGCACGATGTCACTGTTATAGTATATGATAACTTATTTATTACATACGTACATAAAATCACGACTATTATCCTCGAAGGGTTAGTCAGAGACTATAGGCAATGAGGACTGCAAAAGCAGTCCTCTACCATAGTCCACTTTTCAAGAAATAGCGACTGCACATTTGCTCAGCGTGACAGGTGGTGAGCCCATCGCTGCTCTATTCTTTTGGAAGTATGTGCAGTCTTTAGTCCGTTAGTCGCCTTTTACGACACCCAAGGAAAGAGAGGGGGTGGTAGTATTCTTTCACGGTTACGCGACACGGTTAATGATTTGATAATTTATTATTATGATATAATACCTAGGTAAACACTTCAATAAATCTTTCTCAAGTATGTTTATTGCATGGCAAGTAAATCTTTGGCTATTATTCGCACGCAACTTTAACTCGCTAAACCGCTAGTGGACGCCAGCGACTTCGTCCTAAATATAGTGTATGACTTTGATAAAATACCTAGCACGATCTCAGTTTTTCTACATTTAAAGACAAAAATGACTAGATAGAAACCTTCCAATGTTAAAATTTAATAAAATAAATAGCGCACGTAGGTAAATAACAGGGTAAAGCCAAGTCCATTTGATTGTAGATTATTAAAAAAAACCTCTCACCTCACCCCAAGCCAGCGTAATCGTGGCATTTGCATGAAGCATCGCCGTTGGCTGCCATTTGAGCGGTGATCAAACGGGCCTCTTTTGGGCATTGCAGTATTATAACTAGAGATGCAAGCTGGCAAGGCCAAGCAATACAAATTGTAAAATGCCTTAAGCAATACAAAATCGAAAATGCCCTCTCTATCTTAAGTAGGACATTTTCCATTACAAAATAAAACAAGATTAAGGAAGATTACAAGACAAACACAACAATTTACAGCGAGACATTTTAGTGGTTGAACGATTTACCTTTAATAGTACTATCGAATCATACAAGTTATTTTTGACGAAAATGACAAAAAAATGTCGACCTCCCATACTTACATCGTCAGTTGATCGGACCGTTTTATATGGGTGGTCGAAATTTTTTTGTCATTTTTGGCAAAAATAACTTGCATGATTCTATAGTACTACTAAAGGTAAATCGTTCTGCCGCGGGAAAACAACCACTAAAATGGCTCGGTGTATAAAGTAATATTTAATTTAAAAATAAACAAGTATTAAAATACTTACACACATCAAAAATATCTAGGGATCAAGTACATTTTAAAGTAAGTACCTATCGTTGCATTAGATAATTAATATTTTAACTTTTTGGATCGTTATTGATTCTTTTTAGTGAATTTCACGATTTGAAAGAAATATTATTTTTTTACATTGTTTAAATAATATATGGAAAATCAACTGCCAATCTGAATTCATATAAAAGAACGTAATGGCAATTTTACAAAAGCAGTACTTCTGCACTGGTAGTGAAGAAATTTGCAAAGTTATGGGGCGACGCGACGGTGTCATTTGACAAGGGAAGAGATGTTGAGAGCCGTTGGAATGCTGGAAGCTGGTTTCAGGCAACGTACTGTGGTTGCCGCCATTGGCACAGCGTATTCAGAAGCGGCCTATAACACTATGTGTATCGTATCACGGGCAGCGTGGCCGAAGATCTCGTATTACCACTCGAAGATAAGACCGGTACATCCAAAATACTGCTCGACGGAATCGTACCATGACCGCTATGATGTTGGCCACAAGGCTCTACAGCGCTTCAAAATGGATTTCGGGCACCTTTTGCTGGTTGCAGAAGAGACGCAACTACGACGTCGTCGCGAAGAAACTAAAATGTCTGGCGCCATCTGAGGGAGAGAAACAACCCGATGGATTTAGATGATTCTGATTTCATGAGGTTGTTTCGCATATATATAAAATATAGTATGTTGTAGAAATGGCCTTTGTGTTATCGAGAGCCTTTTTGGCGACATCCGACGGATTAGATTAGAAATATTGCTGTAAGTAGCAGGAATTTAGATTTTTCATTTACTATTTCATATTTTTATTCTAACCTCAACAATCTACCTTTTGCAGGTTCAATGTGCGGTTTTATGCGGTCGGTAGTTGTTACCGCGTGAGGCGCGTGTAACATACGACGTTAGAAGGAGAAAGGCGGGAAAGGACTTACCTGGGGGCGCCGGTTGATGTGGTCCGATCTGTGGTCGCGGTAGGCAAGGGCGAAGGCGCTTGGCTGGTCGCGCTTAGCACACGTAGGCGAGGGGCGTTAGGGGCGAGCTGATAGCACTAGCTCTTGGCGGCACTTCGTCACTCACTTCACATAGGGCGAGGGCGTTAGGGCTGAGTCCAAGGGCGCGGGACGCGTGGATTCATTTTGGAGCTCGATAACACACTGTGGCGCCGCGGCGCGCGCTTCGCGGCGACGGCCCACTCGCCTCTCATTGGCTGGCGTATAGACGGCCGCCAATGGTCGTCGCGTCGTATTGGCGCGTTCATCTTCCGGGCCCCAGGGGGTAGGAGGGGGGGGGGGGGGGGGGGAAGGAACAACGGAAGTAAAAGGAGACTATAATATAGGCGTGTGGGTGTAGGCCAGGAGAGCAGAATGCATGTGTGTGTGTGTGTTTGCATGAACCGTATAGGCCAGGAGAGCAAAATGCACGTGTGTGTGTGTGTGTTTTCATGAACCGTATAGGTCAGGAGAGCAGAATGAACGTGTGTGTGTGTGTTTGCATGAACCGTATAGGCCAGGAGAGCAGAATGCACCTATGTGTGTGTGTTTGCATGAACCGTATAGGCCAGGAGAGCAGAATGCATGTGTGTGTGTGTATTTGCATGAACCGTATAGGCCAAGAGAGCAGAATGCACGTGTGTGTGTGTGTGTTTGCATGAACCGTATAGGCCAGGAGAGCAGAATGCATGTGTGTGTGTGTGTGTTTGCATTAACCGTATAGGCCAGGAGAGCAGAATGCATGTGTGTGTGTGTATTTGCATGAACCGTATATATCCGTGTGTGTGTGTGTGTGTGCGTGTGAATGCATGTGTATGTGTGTGCGAATGCATGTGTATGGTTGTATGAGAGCTGAATGCCTGTGCGCATGAAGCACAGGGGCGCGGGGGCGCGAAGTGCAGAAGGCGCATGGACGCACAGGCGTGGGAGCGCGGGGGCGCAAAAGCGCAGGGGGCGCAGGAGCGCGGGGGCACGGGGCGCAAAAGCGCGGGAGCGCGAGGGCGAAGAAGCGCAGGCGGCGCGGGGGCGCAGAGCGCGGTGGGCGCATGAGCGCAAAAGCGTGGGGGCGCGGGGGCACAAAAGCGTAAAGGGGCGCAGGAGCGCGTGGGCGCGGGGGCGCAAAAGCGCAGGGGACGCGGGGGTGCAGAAGCGCAGGGGGGCGCGTGAGCGCAAAGGCGTGGTGGCACGGGGGCGCAAAGCGTAGGAGGCGCGGGGGCGCAAAAGCGCAGGGGGCGCGGGGGCGCAGAGCGCGGGGGGCGCATGAGCGCAAAGGCGTGAGGGCGCGGGGGCGCAAAAGCGCAGGGGGCGCAGGGGCGCAGAAGCGCAGGGGGCGCGGGGGCGCAGAAGCGCAGGCGGTGCGGGGGCGCAGAGCGCGGGGGCACAAAAGCGCAGGGGGCGCGGGGGCGCGAGAGCGCGGGGGCGCAAGAGCGCGGGGGCGCAAGAGCGCGGGGGCGCGGGGGCGCAAAGGCGTGAGCTGATGTCATGCACCGTATAGGTGCGGGCTAATTACATGTGTTTGTGTACTACTGTGTACGGGCTGATTGTGTGGTGTATGTGTTTGTACGGGCTGAATGTGTGGTGTACGAATTTGTACGGGCTAAATGTGTGGTGTACGTGTGAGTGTGCTGATTGTGTACGGGCTTATTGTGCTGTGCTAATGCTGCGACCCATGCGGCTGCTTTCCGTGCGCGGACGCAAGCAGCGGGCTGTCACTGGGTCGCTGCCTTGGGGTCTCCCGTAGGTGGGGCGGGAGCCACCGCGCCGCCGACTGTGGCTGGCACTGCTGCGTCGTGTCGTCCGGTCGGTGAAGGGACGTGTGGTGCTCGGCGCGCCCACACACCCTACAACCCTTTACCGACTTGCACTCATGTTCGTAGTGCGGACCCAAGCACTTCTGGCACCGCTTGCGCGCCTTGATGAAGTCCCACCGGCCCTGTGTCGGCTGGGCATTATAGCGGGCGCAAGTTGTTAACTTGTGCCCCCTTTCCCTGCAGTAGGGTCAGTAAGGTGTATTTGGGCTGGGTCCGGCTTGCGCTTGCATTGTGTATTGTGTGAGCGTGGAGTACTGTGTATGTAATGTGTAGTTGTATAGGCGTGGCACGAGTCGAGGCGAAAATATTAAATGTGGCGGGTAGGTCTTTAATTATTAGTGGACTGTTTTAGAGTAGGTCGCCGGAGGTGGGCTGGCTTTCAACCGTCGAAATTTGTCAGTGCTTAATGCTTATGTTTTTAATCAACATTGCTTCATCAAATCTTAGAAGTTTTCACGTCTGAGATCCGAAAGAAATATTTTTACAAATATTTGAACATTTGGTTAAGATGAAGCTGCGTTTATAAATTAATGCTTTATATTTTAGCGTTTTATTAACGCTTAAATATACTTAAGTAAGATTTTAAACACTGAAAAAAGACGACAACCTCAGGCGGGAATCGAACCACGCACCTTCCGCATTCCGGGCGGCTGCCTTAACCACTTGGCTACCGAGGTCTGGCTTTTAATTGTCAAAATTTATCAGTGCTTGATGCTTATGTTTATAGTCAACATTGCTTCATCAAATCTTAGAAGTTTTCACCTCTGAGATCCGAAAGAAATATTTTTACAAATATTTGAATATTTGGTTAAGATGAAGCTGCGTTTATAAATTAATGTTTTGTATTTTAGCGTATACTGAGATTATTACTGAAATTTTAAATATCGAGAAAATACAACAATATAAATCCGAGTTCCCGTGCTAGCGGTTGTAGATAAAATTCGATAGATGAACGGTTTTATCGACTGATGTTTTGTTTTGTTGTTGTTGTTTGTTTTGTTTTGATCCGTGCTCGCACTACTGAAAAGGTATAATATTATTAGAAAAAAAAAATTATAGCAAAAAATGTACTTAGCTCCTAGTTATGATGTGTGTGTGTATATCAATTTAAATAAAATAAACCATGTCTTACAATATCGATGAATTAAAAAGTTTTTGCGCATTGGGCTACAATGCCACAACGCATCAACGATTGTGATTGTGAGTGATCCAAGCGATTTTGGACATTGTGCTGTGTCATCTCTAGTTATATTACCTCAATGCTCCCTGAGCCGCCGATTTATAATCTCGCGGACGACATCAATAACCAACATGATTTACAGTAGACCTGCTCCATTAACGCTTGTTTGTTTCCTCTCCACACAGAGACAACTTTCGTTTTAATCTAAACTCTTTATACCTGCATAACTCGGTTAGTGGACTAAATGTTAAACTTGGTTTTAAAGTGAAGGAAGATACAGACATCATAACATATCTTAGTGTGGCCTGCAGAGGTCTCCCTTTCAAAGCAGAACGTCGACCTATTGGGATCGTTTGTGCAAAAGAAAAAGACATCAAATAAGCATTAGTTTTATACTAAATGCGAGCCCAGATATGTAAAACGTTCTATTTTACGGCTCGACCACGACCTTGCCGCTGTGACTGTGAACGGAGCGGCTAATGGTTTCTTAGTCCATTGCGGCTTTTCTATGACCATTGACTGAGACTTCTGTAGTATAACGCGCAATAGTCAAAGAAATCCTGTCGCCGTTCCGCTTACAGCGGCAACGTCGTTGTGGGCCGTTATTAAACAGACATCCTTACTACTAATATTATAAACGTGAAAGTTTGTAAGTGTGGATGGATGTTTGTTACTCTTTCACGTAAAAACTATTGAATGGTTTGGATGAAATTCGGCATACAGATAGTTTATAACCTGGATTAACACATAGGATACTTTTTATCCCGATATTTCCACGGGAACGGGAACCACGCGGGTGAAACCGCGAGCGGCCCCTTGTATTACATACATACATAAATAATCACGACTATTATCCCCGAAGGGTTAGTAAGAGAAGCAATGAGGACCGCAAAAGCAGTCCTCAGCCGCATTGTCTACTCTTCACCTAATTACGACTGCACATGTGTTCGGCTTCGGCGTGATGTGTCATGAGTCTATCGTCCTTCTATGCTGCTGGATGCAGTCTTAAGTCTGTTAGTGAGTATTATTTTAACGAGTCGCTACACGCGACACGGCTCCGCTAAAAGAGGCACGTTTAATTCTATTTCATATGGAAACTGGAATCCTGAACTAATAAGAAACAAGGAGACAGCCTACCTATCTCTAATTACATGCTGATTAATAATCTCGCGAACAACATCAATAACCGACATGATTTACAACGGACCAACTCCATTACGCCTCTTTGTTTGCTCTACAATCGTTGTTGTCACCCGTCGCGCTGATTAATCGAAGCTTTGATTAATTCAACTGTTAACATGTCATAATGGACTAGTTTAGACTTTTTTTTATACACAACGGGTAAGCTCTTGGCCTTCATCTCACCTGATGGTAAGTGACGATAAGGCCGAAGGTGGAGGCGCGCTTCACCCGGAATCCTCAACCACTGAGGAACTGGCTGTCTTATCTCAAACGTCGTAACACAACAATGCTATAAACATCGTTGTTATGGCGACAGACTTAGATAAGATGGTGGTAGCTAGCCAGGCGGACTTAACAGCCCTACCACCAACCAAACCGAGCACACAAAGATGTACCCCTCGCTGGGAATCGAGCCCGGGACCTCTGGGTCTGAAACCGGTGGCTTAGTCACTAGACCACAGAGGCGGTTGACGTTGACACCAGGCGTTGTGCTTTCTCATACATAGATTCACCACTAGTATCCCCAAAGGGTTAGTCAGAGACCAGGCAATGAGGACCGCAGAAGCAGTCCTCTACCATAGTTCTGGTTTCTTTTTTATTTTTTTAATTTATTCGGTACACAAACAGAATACAACATAGCATGTTTAAGAAAAAAAGTAACAAGATATGTATCAAGGACAGGTTGTAGTCCCTATGACGTGTGTACACCGCATGAGTAATCTTTGACAAGGCAAATAATTTCATCTGAATTTGATCCAATACTAATAAAATAAATAAAATATACATGCATTATTATTAGTTTCACTAAATAACAACTGCACATGTGCTCAGAGTGAGAGGAGGTGAGCCAGCACATGTGCTCAGTGTGACAAGTAGTGGCGAGCCCATCGCCGCTCTATGCAGTTTGATATATCAGTCTTTAGTGCGTTAATAGCCTTTTACGACACCCAATAATAAAGAGGTTTTAGTAGGTATTTCTTTAGTAAGCGATTCCACACGGCTCTGTGCTTTGTCTTTTTGGTTCATGAAACAAGCTGCGCGAGCTCCTTCACGAAGCCAAAGACCGAAACAGCTAGAGGGAAAAAGTACGAGAGTATGTGACCCTGCGGGAGAGTATGACTACTTTTTATACATATAATTATAATCACGACTATTATCCCCGAAGGGTTAGTCAGAGACAGGCAATGAGAACAGTAAAAGCAGTCCTCTCAATGATATTATAAACTATTTACTTTTTTTTTTACTTTCCAACAATCACACCAATTATCTAGCCCAAGAGAAGCTTCGAAGAAACTCGTTAAATGGTTACTAACTAGACAACGGATAAATATACTTAAAATACTTATATACATACTTATTACACATAGAAAACACCCAGAGCCGAGACAATTTAGAAAATCAACAATTTCTAAATTGACCCGACCGGGGATCGAACCCGGGACCTCAGAGATCGGTGTACAAAACACTCGACCAAGGTGGTCGTCTAAAACTATAGATATGTTACGTTCATAGTAATTTGCGTTTAAAATCTGTTCCGACGAGCACTCCAAAACTGCAGACAAACACCCCAATATGAAATAAATTTAAAAAATCATTTATTTTTATTAAATCTACTGGGAATTGAAGCCGGGACGATGGCGCGGTGCTAGAACCGGTTTCTAACCAGTCGACCACGGAGGTCGTCAAAGATGGGTAAATTTTGTAAGGAATGACTTGAATGAAGAAAGGGGTGACGGCAGCTAGACAAGAACGAAATAAAAAAGAAAAAAACACAAATGCAATTTGTAAATAACAATCTAAGCAATTTAGAATAACAGTTTTTTTCTGAATTTACCCGACCTCAGGATGGCGCGACTAACAACTCGACCGAGGAAGTCGTCAAAGATATTTTTTTGTGAATTGTGTAAGAAATGACTTGAATGAAAAAGGAGTGACTATTCAAGTGACGGCAGCTATAGAAGAACGAAAGAAAAGAGAAAATAACAAAAAAATATACAATTTGTGTTAAATATGCAATTCGTCTTATTTAAATAATAATTTACCCTCCGGTGTCGCCGGTGACGCCCGGTTTCCTCTAGCGAGACGTTATCTGCGCGCACAAACGCATTTGTCAAACCACCAGCGACATCTATCCCCGCGGTAATAAAACTGTCGGCCGCAGTCTCACGAGTCACGACTGTCGGATTGCACCAAGTTTCTGAACTTCGGAGTGTGAGCGAGAATGGTATTACTTATACGTTTTGGCGGAATAAAAATACCTTTAGTTAGTACAAAGAAAGATAGACAATGAGCACACGAAACATTTTCAAAACTAAAAGTTAGCTTACTTACCTATTTAAATTAATTATCAAATTCACAACTTACAGCTTTACATAAAAACGTTCACATTTAAATAACGTTTATATGTAAGGCTGCTATTAATAACTATAGACAATACGATGAGCATTATTTAATTACTATTTAAAATTGTGGTCATAGGATCATAAATAGGACTCTCAAAATCTTCCATTTATTGATCAACTAGTCCACTAGGTACCTATTTAATAGGATGTTAGGAAAGTATATCAAAATAAGATTGTTGAGCAGCAGGGTCTATTCCTGACTTGAATACACTTCGATCGAGTGAATACAGTTCTAAGTACTTTTTTTGACATAGAACGATGTTGTTAAAAGTGACATCTATCTTTAAGGTAATAAAACTGTCGATTGCAGTCAACTCTGCGCTTACCGTGAGTAACTGCAAAAAGTTTGCAAACTTCAACACCCTTCGGGGCGGGATGGGCCCACTGTTCGTAAGTAGGGTTCAAACCCAACTACTGCCTACTTAAGATGGGGAAAGGTCTTTGCGATACCTTTTGTTCTAATGAATTATGCATACAAACTTGTCAGAAGATTTGTGCAAATTTTCTTTTAATGGCTCTCGGTGCGGTTTGCTCATCGCCAATTTATTTCAAAGTTAGAAAATAATACTGAAGAGTAAAATTTTAGTTTTAAGTGTTTATTTAGGTTCTCAATTGAGTAACTTAAGAGGAAACACTACGTCGAAGTGGCATGCAAAATTCTCATACAAAAAACACAGAAAAACGACGTTTCGTAGTCTCCTGTTTCCTCCTTCAGAACTGGACCAATTTTTATTAATTTTTCAGAATCGGTTAAAGAAAGAGTTTTTCTAAGTCTGTATGTTTGTTTTCTTTTGTTAAACCAGCCACTTAATGTTTCTGAAGACGCCTTAAAACGGAGTGATTCGCTCAATTTTAAAGGCTCCTAGATATTAAATAAATGACATACCTAATGCAAAAAAATCAAACATACAGACATAGAAAATCTCTTTCTTTAACCGATGCTGAAAAAGTTATAAAAATTGCTTGAGTTCTGGAGGAGGAAACAGGGGACTACGAAACGTCGTTTTTCTGTGATTTGTATGAGAATTTTGCATGCCACGTCGACGTAGTGTTTCCTCTTAACTTTATTAGTCTTTGACCGAGTGGCAAAGAGCCCGTTACTATAGGTCCTGGGTTTCATTACCCGGTCGGGCAAAGTGTATTTCCGTTTGTTCTTTAGCCCGGGTTTATCTAAAAATATTAAGGGAATTAAACTTATTATTAAGTAGGTATTATGCTATGACGTGACATTACAGGTAGAGATTATTAGCCAGAGGGTACAATTATTATACTTTTTGGTAAATGAAATTTACTGAATTTTAAGTTTTCTGTATTAATTTTGACAATAATAATAATAAATGTAGATCTCGTACCTATCTATAGTGATAGAGGGTTATCTACCTACTGCATTTTTGACGACTTCTTTAAGTAAGTACCTACCTACTCCCCGAGCAAGGCAATTTAATTTTTGACGACTTCTTTAAGTAAGTACCTACCTACTCCCCGAGCAAGGCAAATTAAATTTTGTACAGTCGCTTCAGACGTAGGTAGCATATTCGCGCTTGTGCAACCAGTAGGTGAGTAGGGGAGACTGAGGAGATTTGAAACAAAGGTTATTTGAAACAGTACCTACCGATTTCTCGGAACTTAAAACCGTTAACGAGTTCGCAGCGTCGCTTTTTAACTACCTATGATATATCAGAGTGGTACAAAATTTTAATAAAAAAGTTTATTTCGTACTTAAACAGTTTAATTTTAATAAATATATTTTTTATATCTTAATTAATGGCTATCGCGTGTAGCATTAAGCCAATTTCAAGTGTTTAATTTTTTTTTAAAGTTTATTTAGTATTGTACGATAGATAGAAATAAAATGGAGTCTCACAACACGTCTTGTTGCTAAAAGAACACGGGAGAAACTCCATTTATACCTTAAAATTATATCATAATTTTTATTTTACAGCCCTTACTTTACTAAAATCATATGTTTCAACTCTCTTCGACCCCTTTTTCATCTTATCATAGGCGTCGGGAAGTGACAACCCCATCGCCCGCTGGGTAACTAGTGCAGTCAGTCAACCGAATGATGGCGGTCAATCCATTCGAATACTTATAGCGGAAGTAAATGCTTACTCAAGGTTGGGCAGCAGCATCCCTGTGATAAGACTTTCGCTCTCTGCGGTCGATGTTTCTACCACGCGGTCACCTCCTGCATAGGTAGCGCACGATAAAGTCCGGTTTGGCGAGGAAGGCAATCCACCGTAGATATGCAATAGGGTTTGGCAGACTCGGCGAATCGGCAAGGCAAGTTGGATGGCCTAGGGCGACGGTAGAGGGCATGCAGTTACTGTCTCCCAGACATATCATCTAACGTCTCCCCCAGTCGTAGCGGTTCTCCGTTCCACTGAATTGGGAAGAGGAAGGACGAGTGTGTGCGTCTGCGTCTGCGCGAATGCTTACGCACCTAAATATATCCTGCGCAAATGACCGCTTCTGAGAATGGACTTCGATTAGGTCAAAGTCCTGTGGCGATGGGAGAAGGTAGGGAGGTCAGGTGGGATGCATGCCGGGCTTTGTCCGACTCCTGCACACGGGCGGTCCTAGGGGTGTGAGTACACGCCGTGGTCGCGTTTGTACTGCAAATTGGGGACGACAGTACGGACTCGGCAGCACCTAGGATGACAAAGCAGCCCTATTTAGGGAGGCACTGCTTTCCTCGCTCAGCTGAGGAGGGGGCTAGAAAAGGTGCCCTAAAGAAATGCTCGTCCCCGCTGGAAGGTGGTAGTGACCGCGGCTGCCATCGCATCAACTAAATTCGTGGTCGACGTAACAATAACAAAAGCATAAAAACAACTTTGATGACATTCAGCGCGTGGAACGTCAGAACGCTTATAGATCGAGATAGCAATGTCTGCCCAGAACGCAAAACTGCCATAGTAGCTCGAGAGCTTCGTCGTTATAAAGTAGATGTAGCTGCTCCCAGCGAAACACATCTTGCCGACGAAGGAGAGCTGGTGGAAGACGGTGGCGGTTACACTTTCTTTTGGAAGGGTACCGCTGCCTCCGAACCCCGGCGATCAGGCGTAGGATTTGCAATTAGAACTCAGCTAGTAAAGCGACTAGAGGAGTACCCCGTACACATCTCGGACCGCGTTACCACATTGCGCCTTCACCTGGATAAGGACAACTTCCTTAATGTCATCAGTGTCTACGCTCCAACGCTAGATAAGTCTGATGACATAAAGGACAAATTTTACGATGAGTTAGCTCAATGTCTAGATGCAATAAACGCCAAAGAGCAGGTCTTATTGCTAGGCGATTTCAATGCCAGAGTTGGATGGGACTATGAGGTATGGCCTGGAGTTCTGGGTAGACACGGAGTAGGCAAAATGAATAGTAATGGTCAGTTACTACTCAGTCTTTGTGCTGAGTATGAGCTAGCAATTACTTTATTTTATTTTATTTTATTGGTTCAAGGGAAACATACAGCTTACGATAATACTTAATAATACAACTTATTTGAATTGTACAAAAGCTAACAAAGTTTCCACTGGTAAACAAATTCAAATGGTTGAGCAGACACTGAACTTTAACTCGGCTTATATGTAAAAAATGTAAAAATAATAATAATAATTATTGGTAGCAAAATAACTTAAAATATTGTTCCTAATAATAATATAACAATATGCTAAAAGAGAGATACAGATAAAAACTATAACTATAAAATCCTTAACGGTTACAAATAGACTTCTTGAACTTAAAGAAGTTAAGGGAAAAAATATCCAAATGCTGATAGCTCTTATCATATGCACAACAAGACCTTATAGAAAAGCGGTTTATGGCATAATTGGTGCGACACAAAGGTGGGGCAAAAGTTTTCGTGGACCTGAGGCAAGACCTTTTACACTTATAAAATATGTTACTAGTAAGATAAGTTGACTCTATCATGTTATTTATAATTTTATAAAGAAAAACTTGATCACGTTGCTCCCTTCGTAGTTTTAAAGGTGTGATTATATCATCGATAGGGAATACTGGGTATTTATATTTCATACGTTTAATGAACTTATTCTGAATTTTTTCAATGGAATCGATATATGTGAAATACTGGGGATTCCAAGCTGTAGATGCGTATTCTAAAACAGACCTAACGAACGAATTAAACAATAATAACAAAGTATGAGGGTTTTTAAAATCAGAACATTGACGAAAGATGAAACCCAACATCCTGTAAGCCCCAGCAGTGATCTTATTGATATGGGAAGTGAACAGTAGCTCGCTGTCTAGGATCACTCCCAGGTCCCTGATCTCGGTGACCCTGTGAAGATTATTATATTGAAGGCTGTATTTATATTGTATTAGTTTTTTCTTTCTACTATATGTAATTATATGACACTTGTTAATATTTAATTGTAATTTATTAATCAGACAGTACTGTGCTAATCGATCTAAATCATTTTGTAGTAAATGGCAGTCAGAAAGAGATTTAATTTCACGAAAAATTTTAGTATCATCTGCATAAAGTAATATTTTTGAATGTTTAAGAACGCTGACAACATCATTTATAAATATATTGAAAAGTAATGGTCCGAGATGAGACCCCTGAGGCACGCCCGACGTTATAGGTACATAAGTTGAAGTAAAACCCTTCACCGCAACAGCTTGGGTCCTGTCACGTAGGTAAGATGTCAACCATCTCAGAAGATCACCGTGTATACCGATATGTTCCATTTTGGATATTAGTATAGAGTGTGAGATTTTGTCGAAAGCTTTTGAATAATCGGTATAAACGGCATCCACCTGAGATCCTCCATCCATTTTAGCAAGAACTTCTTCAAGAAACTCACAAAGATTTGATTCAGTAGACCGTCTATCAATAAATCCATGTTGCTGTGGAACTAAAAAGGGTCTTAAAGCAGGGAAAAGCGAATCATAAACTATTTTTTCAAATAGTTTAGGTATTAAGGATAGCTTTGATATTCCTCTATAGTTTCTTATATCATGCTTATCTCCTGTCTTGAAGATAGGCACGACTAGAGAGCGCTTCCAGTAATCAGGCATTGCACCAGCAGACAACGAGGAGGAAAACAGTTTAGAAATCGGAAGTGCAAGCAGCTCACTACATTGCTTCAAAAATATTGTATGTATACCATCTGGGCCACTTCCTTTAGATTCATCCAACCGTGACAAGTACCTTTTAACAATTTCAGGGTTGATATCAATGTTATTAATAACCGAAGTACCTGAAGTAAGGTGTGGTGAGATAACAACCGAGGGAACGTGAGATTGTTTTTCAAAAACGGAATGAAAGAATTTACTAAATGCATCAGAAATTTGCTGGCCATTCGACACAATGTCGTTATCGAGAAACATGGAATCAGGTATGCCAGTGTTAGCCTTCTTAGATTTAATGAATGCCCAGAAAGCTTTAGAGTTGTATTTAATATTCGCCTCCGCCCTTTCAATAAACGTTCTATAACAAGAGGCTTCAAGCAACCTGCACTGTTTACGTAAGTTAGAAAAGGTTTCGTAATGATTAGATCTACCATATATTTTCCATTTTTTATGCATTTTATTCTTTTTATTAATTAATCTAATCAATGGCCTTGAAAACCATGCTGGATATCTATTTTCGTCATAAAGAACTCGTGACGGTACATATTTGTTTATGAAACCATTAATTACATTATAAAAATTTGAAAGTGCCAATTCTATATTATTTAATGGTAGAAGCACGTCCCAATCAACTTTAGACAGCTCACTATTAATTTGATTATAATCTGCTAAATAAAAACGCTTAACAACACGAGGTGCCGTCCTTAAGTAAAATTGTAATTCATTTATTTTTAGGTTAATATTTAATGACGGATGATGTAAGTCCTCTGGTGTTGCTAAAGGAACAGTACGTGTGACAGTACAGGGAGAACTAGAAAATACCAAATCCAAAAACCTAAGATTATGATTGCATATCGTGTTATACTGGTGCCAAGCAGTAAAATTTAAGAAATTAAAAACTTGTGATGTCAAAACATTCACTGTTGGATTCATCAAAACACTTTCACTGTTAGTTATGACATTATTAGGCTTTGGGCACCACTTAGCCTCCGCTATATTAAAATCTCAAATTACGAACACAATGTTCAGGCTGGCCGCTAAACATAAAACCACGTGGATGCATCCAAGATCCAAACACTGGCATTTGATTGATTATGTCATTGTGCGACAAAGAGATATCAGTCAAGTGCAAATAACCCGAGTAATGCGTGGTGCACACTGCTGGACTGACCACCGACTTGTCGTCACTAAGCTCCGACTCCGTCTCCGACGCCCACGTAGATCTATAGTAAAAAAGCCTGCGTCTCTAAACGTGGACAGGCTAAAAGACCACGAGGTACGTCAGGAGTATTGCGAAGCCCTATCCGAGAGACTATTGTCAGTCAGCGAAAGGGATGATGTTGGTGTTGCTTGGGAAAAGCTGTCCACTCATCTGATGGAAGCCGCTTCTGTTACATTAGGTACTAAAAACCGGAGTAACGAAGACTGGTTTGATGAGAATGACCGGGTTCTTCAGGCAGCTCTTAACAAACATCGAGATCTTCTGCGACGGCATGGTAGACGAGGTGGGAGCGATGTAGTCAGAGCTAGTGACCAAGAAATACGTAGGCTGTCTCGACAAATTAAAGACAAGTGGTGGAGGGACAAAGCTTGTCAGATACAGAGGCTCGCTGACACAAACCAGCTTTGAAAGTTCTATTGCGAGGTGAGAAAATTGATGGGTACGTCCTACAAAGCAAAAGTGCCTCTGCAAGCTGTAGGTGGCAACCGTTTGCTGACAAGCAAGGAGGACGTACTACAGCGTTGGGCAGAACACTTCAACTCATTGCTCAACGTAGATCGATCAGCTGATCTACTACGCATCAGTTTGCTGCCCCGACTCCCCGTAGCCATCGAGCTGAATGAGCCCCTGTCGCGTGATGAGGTTGTCACAGCCATCAGGCAGCAGAAAAACAAGCGTGCAGTAGGCATAGATCTTATGCCAGGCGAACTGTTAAAATACGGCAATGATGAGCTGCATACATCTGTTTGGCATCTTTTTGTTCGCATGTGGGATGAGGAGCAGGTCCTGTATGATTTTAAGATGTCTCGCATTCAGGCTCTCTACAAGAGCAAAGGTGACCATTCAGATTGCAATTCTTACCGTGGTATTTCGCTTCTAACAGCATCTGGTAAGGTCTTTGCCAGAGTACTGCTAAATCGTTTAACCCAAATATCTGAAAAGATCCTGCCTGAAACCCAATTTGGCTTCCGACCAGATCGAGGCACATGCGAAGCTATCTTTAGCGTCCGTCAGTTGCAGGAAAAAAGCAGGGAACAAGGCCATAATTTGTACCTCTGCTTTGTTGACCTAGAGAAGGCGTTCGACAGTGTGCCTCGTGAAGCCCTGTGGTTGGTACTCGACAAGCTGGGATGCACGGAGAAGTTTATCAGGCTTGTAAGACTCCTGCACGACGTGATGCAGTGCTGCGTCGCCATAGACGGCGAACAGTCGGATTTCTTTCCCGTTACCTGTGGGGTGAAACAAGGGTGTGTGCTAGCCCCTACACTGTTCGCCTTATACTTTGCAGTTGTAGTTAGGGAAGTCTTACAGACAGTAACCGCAGGAGTCCACATACGCTTCCGTACCGATGGCAGCCTTTTCAACTTGGCCAGATTTAGAGCGCGGACGAAAGTTTCACATGCAGTCTCAGAGATCATGTATGCTGACGACCTTTGCTTTCTAGCAGAATCCCCAGATGACCTGCAACAACTAATGTCTGCTTTCCACCAAGCTTGCTGCAACTTCGGCCTTAAAATTAGTGTCAAGAAGACGGAGGTGATGTCTTTGGACTCACATGGTCACGAGACACTGGCCATACAGCTTGGGGAAGACGTGCTGAAGCAGGTAGATAAATTCCGATATCTGGGGAGTACTATTACATCAAAGTGTGACCTTGATGCTGAAATCAACAGTAGGATTAGTGCTGCAGCTGCAGCATTTGGGAAACTGTGTTCCAAGGTTTTCTGCTCGCACAATTTAATATTGGCCACAAAAATTTCAGTGTACTTGGCGATCGTGCTGCCAAACCTTTTATACTCCTCTGAGACGTGGTCCGTGTACCGTCATCACATTCGTACCTTAGACCGGTTCCACCTCAAATGTTTACGTAAAATCATGAACATAAAATGGTGTGATCGAGTACGAAATACCGAAGTTCTGCGACGAGCCCAGGTCGGTGGAATTGAGGCGTATCTGATGCGTCGGCAGCTTCGGTGGTGCGGTCACGTATCGCGTATGGCGGAAGAGAGAGTGGCGAAACGCATCTTTTATTCTGAGCTAGAAGTTGGTAAGCGGAAACATGGCGGACAACTTCTCAGATATAAAGACGTTCAGAAACGACACATGAAAAGATGCAACATCGAGCCCTCTCGGTGGGAAGGTTTGGCTGCACAGCGCCCTGAGTGGCGCAGGCTGGTGCAGGTCAAAGTACGCGATTTCGAGGAGCAACGTAAAGTTGACCTCGACGCCAAGCGCGACAACCTGAAAACCCGCCCGCCTGCTGCCATTCATTACCATTACATAGCCGGTGTGCTCACGTGCCCTCAATGTGCGCGGGGGTTCACCTCCAAGATCGGCTATGTCAGTCATTTTCGGGCGCACGAGCGCCGTACCAACTAAGGAGTCTAAGCAGTCGCCATGGCCGATATCGGCCGGATGGATCATCATCATCTTACCTCAGTATGAGGGAGTTTAAACAAGTTGACTTGTTTTTCACTGTAAAATATTTAACGCTCTCCCAAAATTTCTTTATGTTAGTCATTTGCAAGTGTAAAGAATGAACTATCGATAGGTACTAATATCATACGATGTCTGTCTCCTTTAGTACTTATTTGGTGCATGAAACAAATTGTGAAAATTGTTTCAACTCCGCTCGGTCTCCCCTACCTACCTACGAAAGTTTCATACGCACTAGTAGTTTGGTATGACTTAGTAGGTGTAGGTAGGTACTAAACTGTTAAAGCTACTATTCCGAGGCCTATACCTATACCTAGATATATATACCTATGGCTGGATTATTTCCCGCGCACTGCTGACTACCTCACACAGCTTTTGTAAAAAGCCATCCCAACAGCTTGACAACGGTAAATCATATCCAACGAGCCCAAAGGTCGGCGCCGCCATAATTTGCCGCCGCGCGACCTTGGCAACAACGCCTATCGCCTGTTACGTTGTAATTTACGCGAGGCTGCTCCCGTCATGAGCTGTATTAAATGACCAATCGGTGTGCAGGCGCGGAGTTAGGGCGCTGATTGACTGAATCCAATAAATATATAAGGCGACCGCTAGAAACCGCAAGAAACTTCAAGGGCTGGTTAGGTCAAGTGTTTTAGACATGACAAAAATGACAAAAAGATTGCAGACTAACGTAGGTACTTATCGCCCAGCTGACGCGGACGGGTCAACAGACGGATGGGTCAACGGCCGGCCGCTTCCCGCGCGTTGTAAATAATCGTTATTTTTAATTGTCTTTAATTTACTTTTTCTTATGTTATTGCTTTGAAATAAATTGGATACTCAAAGACTATCCAATTAAAATTCACAAAATGAATTATTTAATTAAAAATGAAATAAGCACGAATTTCTTTTTTGTCATTTTTATCATGTTTAAAACACTTGACCTGACCAGCCCTTGAAGTTTCTTGTGGTTTCTAGCAGTCACCTTATATACATAGGTACATATTATATCCACGACAATTATCCCCGAAGGGTTAGTCAGAGGACAGGCAATGAGGACCACAGAAGCAGTCCTCTGCCACACTCCACGTTTCACTAAAAAATGATACCTGCACGGTATGTGCTCAGCGTGACAGGTGGTGAGCTCATCGCCGCTCTATGCTGTTGGATGTATGTGCAGTCTTTAGTCCGTTAGTCTTACGTACGATACCCAAGGGATAAGATAAGGCGTAATTATCTAATAAATTGCTAAATAAACAGTGTTTCATTCTTTTTTATACACGTAGCATGGCAGGTGACTCCACTCCACCTGATGTTAGGAGGAAATGCAGTCCAGGCCCGAAGACAACCGGTGCAGCGTTAAGGTTGATTCACACATATCATTGAAGTAACAGTTCCGGCACAGTGAAAAATATTCTTTCATACACTATCTATGAATTTTGTCAAAACGAATACGTTTGTGATTTGCCGGTGGCGGCACTGACACTGAGAGCATTATCACTGACAAGTGGGTATTCGTTCATAGAGAATGTATGAAAAACAATGTAACGGTACTGTCACAGTATAAATATATAAACTGTGGTACTGTGTCGGAACTGTGGTCACTGATATGTGTGAAGCAACCTTTAACAATACGAAGCATCAATCGCCCTCACCCTGCCGGCCCACAAAGTGCCTCTTTACACCTTGTTTGAAGGACCTCATATTTTAGCAAGGGGAAAAACATGTGCTGGTGAACTATTAAAGCAATGTATTAATTTAAGAGTGTTACAATTTACACAAACTAATCAATTCTCCGAGGTGCTTGACCTCGGAGAATTGATGGGTATTATTGCTCCGTGGGTATTCAAACTCAATGTCAAAATATATTTATTCAATAAACTTAATTAATAAGTACTTTGAATCGTCCAAATCTTTTTTAACCTACCATCCATTCAGGACGACATTTTTCAACTGAGGCAAAGAAACCACAGCGCACAGAAGCAACGACATTTAGAAAAACATAATATATGTCCTTACCAGGTCATAAAATACAAAATATGAATTTGAATATAAATAGTTTAATTAAATATGGTGCTCTATATAAAAAAACAATGTGAAATAGCTGTTGGATTACTTGGAGCATTTCGGATCCAAGCTGTTTTGTCCTCTATGTAATCTGACACTTTGTTATAAGCTTTTTTATAAAGCTTTTCTTTGATTTTGATTTTAAATTTATCAAGATCTAATCTCTGAATACTTATCATTTAGTACTTTGTTGTATAAACGTACACACATACCCTTAAAAGAATTATTTATTTTATGGAGCCTAGTATAAGGTAGGTACTGCTAATTTGTTCTTACTTCTAGTGCCTTACAAATAAACAAAGAATAAGCTAAGAATAGTTATTCCGTATTTTGTTCCTGTCATGTAAACATATTTTCAAATTAGAGTAAAAGAGACAAAACACGAAATAACTATTCGGTCTTTATAATCTGTTTATTTGTAAGGCACCTAGTGTTTAATTTGTGAATATCACTGTTTTTTGAAAACATTTCAATATTTTTATGAACATACATCAGATTTTCATAAATATATTGTGATGCAACTGTCATTATACTTACTTATATCCTTAAATCTCTCTCTGAGTCACCAGCCTGTAGGTTATATATTGCTCGAAATAGCCCTCTTCTGCATCACAAAGATATTTTGAATGTCGGCAGCATTTTCCCACAGTAAAATGCCGTACGACATTACACTATGAAAGTAACTGAAATAAACTAATCTAGCTGTATCAACGTCGTTAACTGACGGATCTTCATTACTACTTAAACCGCAGAGCTAAGTCTATTCGACAATTTGGCTATATGTGGGTCCCACTGAAGGTTGGCATCCAACATGATGCTTAGAAACACAGGATTCACATTCTTATCTTTAATTTGTACACTAGTTATTACCTGCTTAACATTAGGCAATACAAATTTCACACATTTGGTTTTTCCCTCGTTTAACAGCAAGTAATTTACACTAAACCAGTGTACAATCTTTGAGACCGCACTATTCACATCGTCATAATTTGGGTGTCCGTCGTTTCACTTTGAATAAAAGTGAAGTATCATCAGCAAACAATACTACTTATATCGTGACTGTCTTTTACAAAATAAAGTAAGTCATTAATATAAACTTAAAACAAGAATGGACCAAGTATTGAACCCTGCGGAACTCCCATTGTAACCACTGATCCCGGAGATCTTTTACCGTTAATGTCGACCTTCTGAATCCTGTTACTCAAGTAAGAGATTAGAAGACTCAAAGAAGTATCTCTAATTCCATAGTGAAGCTTCCATTATTGGTTAATCACCATGCTTGTGATGTAACAAACAAACCATTAAATTAAAATAAATTTGTTTACGCTCACACCAATTTTATCTAGATCAAGATGAGATTCTTTTGAAACTTTTAGACGCATAAATGGTAAGATAACGGATAAATATACATAAACTTAAAAAAACACCTATACCCGAAATCAATTTATTTAGAAAAACAGTTTTTCTCTAAATTGAACCGAAGACCTCAGAGGTGGCGCGACGTCAGACCCGGCGTGCTAACCACTTGATCACGGAGGTCGTCATTCATATACACCCTAATTTTTTAATTGTTTTAATGAAATTAAGGGTGAGTTCCACCCATGAAACTGAACAACTTTCCCCAAGAAACCTATGTGCAAAAATGACAAAAAATTTCTACCTCCCATGCTATGCTATTGTCGTCAGCTGATCGGACAGTTTTGTTGGTGGACGAGGTGTTGTATTGTGTGTGGTGGTGCAAGAACACCTTATTTTAATTACAATAATTTCTCTAAAGATATTTCAGCTAATTATATTACACAACGTTTACTATGAAACCGACACTGAAATCATGAGAAAACAAGAACGGCAGCCCCATACGTGTTGATCGAGTTAGGTGAGGCATTAGTGTATGGTACAACTAATTTTTTTCAAGAAATACACAGTTTGACTCATTAACATTGCATACCCTTCGGGTATTAGACCTATTGATATCTACCTACCAAATTTTTGTACGTATTAAACCTGCAAATTGTGCCTTTTAGCCTTATATTATTATAGCTTTCTTATTATAATCCTTAAAGTCATGTGGTCCGTAAAAAGAGGGTGTAGAAATTATTTGTTTATTAAGATGCGCCCCTGACTCCTCTCCGCCACGCCGCCAATCTGGGGCGATTACGCCACGGAGCGGCCCCGAATGGCCCCCAATGGCCCGACGCCGCACAATCCCCAGTGATTTGTGCGCGCGCCTTTTGTTTATCCTTTGCGGGGTCGTTAGCGCGCATTTGGCTGGTAAACTTCGCGTAATGTCGATAGCTAATACCCAATATAGGGGTTCGGAGAAATATTTTATGTAATACACGATTTAACACACAACCAACGACTGTTACACAATCCTACACATTTAATTACAGCCAATTAACCGATATCTGTCCCTGTATTTATTTTATTAATATGCAGATTTTGGTTATTTGTCATAAACATATTTCTGCAAAGTTACAAGCAAATCGGACGAAGCAAAAAAAGCTTTAAGTACACAAAGTTTTTATAAAATTGGGTTATTGGTTTTAGATAATTTCGACTTGGAAATTTGTATGGGAAACCGAAATGCGTAAACCCTCTTAAGACAAAACCATTAATTGTAGCGTAGACATGATTTCACCGTGTCGGCGTAGCGGTGAAAGAATACTATACCACCCGAACTCTTCCCTTGGGTGTCGTAAAACACGACTAACGAACTAAACACTGCACATATATCTAACAGCATACAGCGGCGATGGGCTCACCACCTGTCACGATGAGCACATGTGCAGTCGCTGTTTGGCGGAAGTGGTGAAAAGTGGATTATGGCAGAGGACTGCTTTTGCGGTCCTCATTGCCTAGTCTCTGACTCACCCTTCTGGGATAAAAGTCGTGATTATGTAGGTATGTATGTATGTACATGATTACAATAAAAATTAATGGAGGCAGTATATTTACAGGCTGTGTTTTACATAAAGTTCGGCGAAACTCGATGGCGCAGCGGCTAAGACGGTTCGCGTTATCTGCAATACCGAGTCTCTGATGGTGACCAAATTAAAAACATCTCGAGCTCCTCCGTGCTTCAGAAGGCTTGTAAAGGCGTTAGTCTCAGTTGTAGTCGTAAGATGGCAGTCGTCAACACCCACCAACCTGCATTCAGGCCAGCATATATTACCAATGACGTTGAATAAGAATGATGAATAAAGAATTTATTTACAGACAAAAACTAAAAACAAAACAATACCGTCTCCGTGGTCTATTGGCTAAGCCACCGGTTTCAGACCCAGAGGTCCCGGGTTCGATTCCCAGCGGAGGGTACATCTTTGTGTGCTCGGTTTGGTTGGTGGTAGGGCCGTTAAGTCCGCCTGGCTAGCTACCACCATGCAGTGGCGTGCCTAGGGCTTCAGATTGGGGCAAGCCACAAACCTGAAGATCCTAATCTTGCTACCTAGGTACAATGTTGGTACCCATTTGTATCATAGGCCGTGGCATTCCAAACGTTCTTGTCGTTTGTAAAAAACAGCCTATTATTTTCTATTACATCTTGAATGTGATTTTTGTGAGAAATTTAAAAAAAAAAAACTACTGCGGCCAATTTTGGCGTTCTTTATCTCAGAAACCAAAATACATTAACAGTATTTACTTATTGAATAGTGTAGAATAGCTATTGGCATAGTACGTAGCGGCCTCGCTTTTTGTAAATTTTGCTTAACTTTTTATTTAAACCCAAAATTGCAGAGAAAGATTTTCATAAATTGCGCGAGGGCACTTTTTTGAGCTCCTGGATTGAACTACTGTTCTAAACAAATGAAATAAAAAATGAGAATGTTATCTCGTCGTATTAATTTATTATCCTATTTCGATGAAAACTATAAATATAACTAAGTACAAAATTACTAAGTACAAAATGCGATGCGCCGGCCGGGCCTTCCGTCCGAACTCAGCTTATTCTCGCAGAGTGGAGATTCGTAATATTAAGCATGCATTTATTATCCTATTTCGATAAAAACGATAAATACAACTGGAAAATTACTACAAAATGCGAAAATGGGCATTTTGCGCGGGAATCACAGTCGATACCTATGTAGGCAGGCCTCTACACTTAATTTATTAATTATTACTTAATTATTTTGAATGGAAGCAACCAACAATCCAAAGAGTTTTTTACATAGACCTATTATAATTAATGCCCTAGGTGACTTTTAATAGTCTGCGAAATACATAAATCATGTGTGATGTTCAAAGAATTTATTTACTTACCTCTGCCTTTCGTATGCCAATCATCAACACGTTTAAGTACACATTTGTTTGCAACACATCACATGCCCAACACATCTAAGTTCGTCACAGAGACCAATAAAGCGACGAAATGAACTCGGAACACATTTTTTATCACAAATTACGAAAACACTTGTTACAAAACAATCGCTCAAACAAAGTGAAGTGTGACAATAAAGTCAGGTCCGCTGCGCCAGATTTTTGAACAGAACATTGTTCGAAAACATAAATAAGGGGCGTGGCCCATTGAGTAATAATGTGGCCCATTGAGTAATTTATGTTTTCGAACAATGTTCTGTTCAAAATCTGGCGCAGCGGACCCGGCTTAACAAAGAATAAAAAATGGCTGGCTGCAGCCTGTGGCTGCTGCACAGCACAATCGCGTATTAACGCTCGCCTCTGATTGGTTCGCCCGAGCTCGAGCTGTCGTCGGTCGCCTCTGATTGGTTCGCCCGCGTTGAAGTTGCACGTGATTCGGTAGAAATAAAGCCTGATTTGGAGAAGGCCTTACTTGCGAACTTCATAACGCAAGCTGGCTTTGACGAAGAGTATGAATTTCTCATAGAATCTATACATACTTACGCAGTATTATGTTTATAGAGTAGCAATTATGTTAAAGTTAGAAGAGAGCGGATATACTTTAAATCCGAAGCCCGGTTGCAAGCCAACTTGTGCGAGAGAGATGTAAAGCATCGCACGATTTATAAGCAGCTTTATGCGATTTGTTTGGTGATTCTTAATATGAGAAACTTATAAAATTGATAATTTGAATGCTGATGAAAGAAAATTAACAATAGTAAAAAATATTAAGTGATTTTAATAATTGCGTTTTACTAGTAGTGATATTGAGTTTTTCTTAGGGCAAGCCGGGCTTTTCGGCTTGTATGAAGGTACCGCCACTGCCACCATGTTATCTAAGTCTGTCGCCTTATCAACGATGTTTATAACATAGTGTGTTCCGACAGTTAGAGATAAGACAGCCAGTTCCTCAGTGGTTGAGGATTCCGGGTGAAGCGCGCTTCCACCTTCGGCCTTATCGTCACTTACCATCAGGTGAGATGAAGGCCAAGCGCTTACCCGTTGCAGAATTAAAAAAAAATACAATAGGTAGGTACGTTTTAATAATGATATAACAGATAATCCTACATAGTAAACCTACAATCATAGGTATCTAATTCGTATGTAAGTATACATATTTTATTTCACTATGCGAAAAGTTAAATTAATTAGCTAAGTTGTAAATCAATTAGTGTTCCCGCGAAACTTGCGCGCTACCACGCGATCGCGGTCGCTGTTTCAATAAAGTTTCGAATTAATGCGAACTTCGAAGAGTTTTTGTGTGACGTTAAATTCTCTGGTTGTGGAAAATGTTGAGGTGTTATAAGTAGCTGCCGTATGTATAAGCCTTGTAACGGTACAGAATGAATGGTATCCGTCCGTTAGTAAGGAATGCATGGGAGTAGCACTAAAATAAATATTAATGCGTAGCACCATTAATAATAAGCATGAAAAGGGAATAATAAACTAGTTCAGAATAATGGTCAGTGGTCTAGCGCTTTATCTTTAGTTTGAATTTCGCGGGGACTGCTCTGTGTGCTCCTTGCGACATAGGCGCCGTCTAGCGTGAGTTATTTACTTGAGCTTCGCATAAGGTTGCTAGTTTGACTTCTTTATTTTGAATTTCGCGGGGACTGCTCTGTGCGTCCCTTGCGACATAGGCGCCGTCTAGCGTGAGTTATTTACTTGAGCTTCGTGTTAGGTTGGCAACGGGCTTTATCTTTATTTTGAATTTCGCGGGGACTGCTCTGTGTGGCCTTGTGACATAGGCGTAGGTTGGCAAGCCGGTAGACATACGGGCGGGCGCCACCTATGGTCGGAATACGGAACTTTTTATAATTTCACAAAATACAGGATTATTGGCTTAAGTGGATGATTATTGAGAGGGAATTGTTAATAGAAGGCTACATTTAGATATTCAAAGATGTAATATTGGCTATCTGACGAGATTTGGTTAGATTATGGAAAAATTTTAGAATTGCGCGGCGAAAGCGGCAATGAGCGAGCGAGAGGTTGAGAAAAAGACAGAAAGAGAGGTCGGATGATAGCTCCACGTGGCGCGACGCGAAGGCGGGGGGGCATCGGGGAAACGGCTAGCGATTGGTTGAAGGGAAGAAAAGCGGACTCGCGCGTGCAAATCTTAGGCGCGCGTGGCGCGAAAGTTAAGATGCTTGGGAAAAGGGCGGAAAATTGGCGGACATTCAGTTTTGGGACGTCTGCGGTGCGGACCAACTTAAGAGTGCGGTACGACTCATACGGGAAAAATAGCGTCCGAGCTTTGATAGTGCGCTAAGTGATATTCGAGCTGCGATATTAATTAAGATTTGTGAAATTGAAAGTTATTAATAAAGTAAACTATTGCGATCGCAACTCGAATCCGTTAACGGAATGAAGTATTCTGGGGTACATCGGCGGAAACGAATCACGGTGGCAACAAAAACCTATGTACCTTTCAACAGACTTCGGTCTGGATGATCTTTGATTGTATTTAATAAGATCGGCGTTTTACACTATTACGCTAAACAATACACTATCTTCGACGGAGTAATGGGGGAGAGACAGTTGTCTCCCTAGTGAAAGTTGAAGATAGGTCAGACACCATTTAGCTGGAGGTAGACCCGTATGACCCAGTCCAATCTCGAGTCTACCTCCGTACATACAGTGTAGTGATAGGAAAATAACACACTGAGTATACTGGCTCGACTGATAGAACATTTAGGAGTTAGTTGCTTTCAGGGGCAATGCGACTCTCACCACACATCACGAATTTAAGTTAAATGTGGCTTGGCCTAGTTTGCAAGGTACACAAAAGGGACTGTTAGTTCGACAAAATATAGGCATTTTCAAGTGAGGAAAGTTGTAGGAAACTATAGGTAGGCGGATATATATATATGGTTAGTTATTAATTCAGACTAATAAGGTAGGGATAATTAAGTTACGGCGCTAAATAAAATTATGATGAAGTGATGTGGGTCCTAGCTAGGCAAGTAATCTGTTACCGCAGGCCGATAAAATTCTAATTGTTTTCCTAAAGTTGTTACCAATTAATTATTCATTTTAAATAATTAATAGAAGCATGATAATATCGTACCATCATTACTTTGGAATACCTAAAAGTCTAGACTGGTTTCCTATTACAAGAAAAATACTAAAAAGTTATAGCAAATAAGCTTAGCCGTACTGTGATGTTTGATTTTAATACTGAAATGACCAAACAGGCATTTTTAAGCTTTCCCTGGGATGCAATACGATCTCACATTGCTACACTCTTCAAGGTGTTAAAGTTTTACATCCGATACCTTAGCAAAAATAAGCTGATACAAACTGAACAACTAAAACCAGTTTAGAACCTAGGATAAGTCGTTGAAAGAAGACATTGCAAGCTATGAGCTTCTAATAATCTGAAACATAGAAATAATTGATTGATAACAACCAGCTAATTAGCCTGACAATGGTCTACTAATACCATTTGAATAGACCTCTTAAGATATGTAAGTACTTACTTCTAATAATATGAAACATAGAAATATTTGATGGGAACAATCTAATCAATCAGACTAATACCTAGTACAGTCTAATTTATACTTATTAAAGTGAGTAAAAGATAACTTCTAAATGTAATTTATTTAATGATTAACAGGGATAATTTACTACCTACTAAAGGTATACTAACTATGATTTAGCAGTCTATCAAATTAACCACTCAGTCTGAGAGACAGAGGGTGGAAGTTAATGAAAAAATAATTAACTTAAGTTCTCTTCCTAAAAGTCAGGAATGTTGAATAAATTAGGCATCTTTCAATAAACTTGAGATGTACTTATACTTTATAAGATTTGTATAATGAACACTAAGAGTAACCCAAAGTAATTTACTTCAAATGATAGTATTCTATTTCAGTTCACTTCCTAAAGTCAAGGATATTGAATGAATTAAACATCCTTTAATAAACTTAAGATGTGATAATCTGCCAATGCAGCCAATCCAATGTAGTTATATTGGAACTTTACAAGACCTGTATAATAAATACTAAGAGTAAATAAAAGTAGTTTTACCTGTATTAATAGCATTCTACTTTAGCCACCGCCTGAATTGGCATTTTATTAAATTATCCACCCTTTACGGAACTGAATATAAGTTATTGCATTGAATAATTAAGTTCTTAATGTGAAAAGGATATTTGGATGATAGCAAGCCTTGAGATAAACTCTATTGATTTATGTGGAATAATAAGAATTTAAATTGCTAACACATAGTTCATAATGTAAAATGAAATTAAATTTGAGGAGAGATGTAAATTCTCAGTTTAAAGAATTAAAGGCACAAGCTAATAATTAAAGTTAAAGCCAAAGTGGACGGGGCCATAATTAAACAATGAGATGTAATGGCACGCTATGGAGCGGCGGTTGGAGCTCATAAATTTCCACAAGACTCTTATATTTCCACAAGACTTTTAAATTGCACAAGACTCTTATATTTCCACCAGACTTTTATATTTCTACAAGACTTTTATATTTCCTCAAGACTCTTAAATTACCAGAATCCTCTAATATGGCATATAAATTGCACCAGGCTTCTTATGTATCATGCTACTGATAATAAATAATAATACCTACGAGCTAAGCTATCATCTGATTACCTTTGAGTGGTTACAAATCTTCCCCGCAGCTGCAGTGAAGGATTTAGGTCACAGTTCAGACGGAGTCATTGCTAGGCTACACATATTTATGTTATGATTTATAGACTGGTAGGTAATTAGGTCAGGAGAAAATAATTTAACACAGGGATAAGCCAATTACTAAACTTTCACGAAAGAACTTGAGTTACTTAAATGCGGTTAACAACGGAGGGTTCACTAGACGATCTGGCCAAAATAGTAGTTATTATAATATTACATTGCTTGACTGAAATTCACTGCAAATAGAATTAAGCTATGCTAAGGTTTCATCATCATACAAACAATACGCACTAAACAAAAACTCCAAACACAACCATTAGATTGTAGATAAATTAGGTTAATTAGTTTTAAGAATTAGATAATAAGTTAAGTTAAGGTAAAGCGGCGAGGATGTGTGTATGTATTATAAGCTAGCTAGGCATATAGGTGTGAAAGGCATTAGATTTAGGTTTAGATTAGGTATAGAGAAGGTTTAGATTTAGGTGTAGCAAATTATAGAGAGGGGGGGGGAGGTTACAAATTGGTGCCGTGACCAGGATTAGAAAGTTAAGTTATAAATTATCATTAATATAGTTGTATTGGATTTCAGTCAAGCGGTAATACTTTAATTTAGAAGTGGGATTTTTTTTTCCCACAAATTGTTGTCGTGTTGCGATGCGTGAGTTTAGAATTGGCTTAATAGGGAATAATTCAATGAAGATTAATTAATTCAGAGATATTGAAGAATTATAATTTGACACTTTTCACAATAAACTTTGTTGGATCTTCTGGAGTTGATTCATACACTTTGTATTACGGGCTCTTGATAATGGGTGAATTATAATTTGACACTTTTCACAATAAACGTTGTTATCTTCTAAAGTTGATTCATACACTTTGTATTACGGGTTCTTGATAATAGATTAAGACCAATATTGTAGACAGTCGCAATGAGAGCTGGAGCTAAAATTTTGTTGTACGAAATCTGTAACAAAAAGATTCTCAGGTTAGGTTAAAGGTCAAAGGAGGAGATGGAGCTGCAAAACAATAGCGTAATGAGTATTGTTTGAAATATAATACCTTTCAGGGATGTCCGTTGTTGCGAGAGGCAATGTGGGATGATGACATGTCTGTCGATTTGGCACTCGATTTTGGGGGACAGTGAAATTGCTTCGGGTGTAATTTTTGTTTTGGTTGGGATTGTTACAAGAAGGATACTACGGTTGAATGTATGGTGATTGAAGATTGTAGTACTAGGACTTTGTATTCGATTTTGATAGGATGCTAAGTTGATTGTTGACGTTAGGAGCTATGGTAGCTGTAGTTTTGTTTCTATTCCTGGTGATGGATTTCATATAGGCATAGGCAACTGGTTCATTCAGCCTTGTGTTGAGTTATTTTTAGGATCGTAAAAGGTCGATAGGGTGACATAGTTCAACATTTATTGATTTATAAAGATTTGTAGAATAGGGGGCGGTTTAATTATTATTGCTGTCGGATGGAAAGGCAAGGGGGCGAGATTGGACAGAATTAACCAACTAAATTATTGCAGGATTCAATTTATATTATAGGACGGCGATATGCTGTACAATATTATAAAGTTATGACGCTAACAGCATAATATAAAACTAATAATAATTATATTTTGACTAATAATCGTTGAGCGATTGCGGTTTTTAGTTGATGTGCTATTCCACGTATTATATTTTATTTTGTTGGTTATGTTAAAAAAAAAAATATAATAATGTACTTGAGTCTCACGTCTGAAATCCATAGAGTAGTTTTAGGCTAGTCAGGGACTATTAAATCATTTGTCTATGGTTGGACCATAGACATATGATTTAGCTAGACCATAAACAATCTAGAATTAGGAATGATTATAAAACATGACGTCATAAAACCAATCGGAGAGGAAACTTCCTTAACGCGTAATCATATGATTTTGTTATAGCAAGCGGAATCACCTGTTATTTTCCATACCTGTTATTTTTAATACCTGCGATTTTTACATTGAAAGAGATTTTCCTAATACTTATCACGTAGTAGATTAGAATGCAATGACATTGTGGTGGAATTATTATTATGTGACATGTAGATGGGGACAATTGCTCTGCACAAGGGAAATGCCGCTTCATTTTGTTAGTTCGCTAAAATCCTAGGAAAAGTAACATAAAATAGTATTACGGTTCAAAATACACGCGTTGATGAGGAATCGCGATTATAAGTAATAACAAGTAACAGGGATGTCATGTAGGGGATAGAATCATATGACTATTCATTGCTAGTAGGAATTTTGGTTTAAAAGCAACGTAGTTTGGGATGCAAAATGTAAACGGATAAATACGTCTAGTAGGCGATAAAAGTCGTTACCGTCTGGAAACAACTATCTAATATCTACTCTATTGTGGGGAGGTTACCTATTAGCGAGGCTAGATGGCGTTGGGTTACCAATAAAAGATTTTATTTTGGATGATGGTAAAAGGGTGCTGTCTAATAATAATATGTATAATTGTAATACTCTTGCAGCGTTGTAAGTAGTCGTTACCGGTAATCATTGCTTCTTACCGTATAGTTGAAATCGTGATAAATAGTTAATTATGAAGATTTATAAAGGATAATTATTAGCTTAAGATGAGGTTAACGTACGCAGAAGTAAAGCTCGCTGGGCACAGCTTACTATACCTACTTACCTAATATTATCAGTTGTGAGTTACCTAGAGATATCTAAGTCGGGAGAGCGGTGAAAAGAAAAGACCGTACTACATGACTAATTAGTTAGGATAGGTAGAGATAGATAAATCATTAAATTCACTGGGTTGGATTAGCCTATTAAGAAGGGTACCTTTCACAATTGTCTATCTCCGTTGAACGATTAAGATGTTGAAAAAAAAAAAAAAAATAATTGTAGAAAAAAAAATATAGTTGACTGGCTTGAAGTCGAGATTTAACTGCAAAATTAACGAGTTATAGCACTGTTATGCTATAGGGATAACAATAGCGTATGTTATCACATCAATTATAAAGGCGAGTTGCGGGCGGATGTCACGTCATAATCAATAGTTAACTCGTTTTATTATTTTAAAAGTTAACGCAAGCTACTTATAAAACAGTGATCGATTTTATATACCACAATTTTAAGTTGTAGGATAAATTTAAACTCATAGTCCGCAGAAACATTCAAGCCGGAAATAAAGCGATGATATTGCGAGCTGAGAATAAATTTCTTAGTGTAAAATTTATTAATAAGTAAATCCCTGATATTGCGTTATCAAGATTACAATACAAAATCAACTATCACAATTCGAATCATACAAGGTAATTATTTAGATGTTGTCTCGCGTCGACAGGTACAAATTTTAATTTAGATGGGTAAAGACATTAGAACTGAAATGGGTTTCGGATGTGTGACGTTCTTAGGACACGTACTGTTTAGTAGCATAATTTAAATTTGGTAAAATCGGCCGTATTGGACATATTTCGTTTTGCGGATATATATATTTAACCGAGGTTATCGTGGAGGTAGCCATAGTTCAAAGTTTACTAAACCCGACCTATAGTCATAGCCTATCTTTATATGTCAGAAGAAAATAATAAATTTATAAGTAGTAGATTTTAAAGTCAATAGTAAATTTATTTTCCGAGGTGAGACCTGAAACCTAGTTCGCACTAGGACATTCAAATACTTTAACCGGTAATGTTGATTATAATAAATATAGATGTTCGGAACTTATAATAATATTCTAATACTGCTATATTAAAATTGTTATTATGAAATTAAATAGGGTTGCTTAACAATTGACAAATAATTATTAACTCAATAATTTGTTTTAGTACAAAGTAAATGTCTACTACGGGTTTAGAGATGATAGGACGAACGAAACGCGGTTTTGACTTGTGGGAAGGTCAGCGCAGACTGTCACAGCGGGATGATCTTGTTGGTTATTTAATAGAATTGCTAGAATTCTTAAATAATCTAGATTATTGGCATCTAATATGTACGTGATGTAATTGTAGATGATTAAAATTAGTGCTAAGGTAGGTTATTGTCGAAGTTATGACACAACCTTAAAATTGTTAGTTTTAATGTAAACTACATGTTGCATCTAGATTGTTATAAACAAGCTAATTAATTGGCAGTTTTCACATATGTAGGCCGGGACATTGAGTTGATGAAATAGTGTTATCAAAATCATTCATCACGGAAAGATAAAGATATTTTATTTGCAAGTGTGAATACAAAAGTTTACTTCGGTTAGTATTATTCTGTTCTATACTAGTTTTGTGGTAGCGTTTTACCTAGGGTTGTTCTAAATTATAAGTAATTAATTGTTAATTGTCTGTTGTTGTCTTCTACGTTAGAAGAGGAACGGAGAAAGATAAGGGGGACTCATTTTGTTATAGTCAGCTGTATGATAGATAATCCTTCTAGTAAATATTTCTTGTGATTGCGGTAGTAACATAGAATGTTTATAGGATGTTTTGTTCATTAACTAATTATCTTCACCGCAGCTGTGGATAGGGATGGCTAAAGTATGTGAACAGGGGTGGAGAAGATAGGTCATTATAAATTAAAATAAATACTTGAATTGCAATATGCCTGACTAAATAGTGCGAAGAGATGGAGTAACTATGTTAGAGAAATTCTCTATTGCATAATATTCGAACTTTTGACATTTTCAATTGTAACTTTAGAATTTTGATTAGAGTATTTAACTAAGCGGGTCCAACGAAGAAGGCATGCTGAAAGCGAGGTCTTTGGTCGTCTATGCACACAATAAAATTATAGATGACACAAGGGAGCATTCTTAATTGGCACTGTTAAATTAGTAAAAGTAGCTTGTTTAGGGTGTTCGAATATTTTTAGTCGCACTGGGCACAAATAGAACTTAGTTAAGCGTGTAGGGTTTATTTTGATTTACCTGGTGAAGTAATTGAATCGAAGTTTCGGAACTGTGCTGTAGAAGTGGGAATTACTCAGCACACAATAAAATTAAGTGGTTTCCATTTAGCTTCATTTCCTAAACTAGCCTTTCTTAAAGTTGCGGAAATTCTGCTGTAAGGTGGTTCCTTTGGGGGCGTCTTGTGAAGTCTAAATCAGGACAATTATACTTGACTAACCTATAGAGAGATAATGTCTTAGGCTGCAGAACAGAGGCCATTGATGGCATTTCATTTTGGCGTGGTCAGGGGATCTCGTGTTGCTGGGGAATTTTACCATCTGGACGGAAGGCTGAAAAGTGAAGTAGAATGCATAATGAGTAACCAATTAGAGTTACAAACATTCGGGAGATTACCATCTTAATAATGTGTCTTGTGCGAGTGTAAAATTAAAATCATCTAATAAAAAAATAAAAAATAAAAAGAAACTAGCACTATTGAATCACGCAGTTTGAAATTCAGTAAATACGAGAAGGAACTTACGATATTAATTACCATGAATACTAAGACGAAGTGTCACCTTTAATGACTTATTATTTACCGATTTGACCGATTATTAATAATATAAAAGGTAGGAAGTTAAGTAGAGTTGTGGGGGCGGATAAGATAGTTACCGGTCTGTTTAATTTAAAAAGAAAATGATATTTTTCAAAGGTATAGGAAAGTAAGGGGATATTGACGTATTATATATTAGCAAATGAGACTAAATGTTGTCTTTCGTGCATAGTAATAACTAGGGATGAGACATAGTTACTAGATAGGTTTTGGCATAAGTATTTGCTTATACGTATAAGCTCAGTACTTGTCAATTAGTATACAATGTCCAACACGTACCGGGGTATTAACAAGTATTTATCGATGACGCATACATTGACAGTTAGACGGATATACATAGCACACAAACTTCTAATAGATCTGAACTACGGGGTAGCTAGTTCAAAACTCAAGGACGTGTTTCGAGATGCGTACCCCCTTAGAGTGAATGAGTTTTTCCTAAATATTTACGATCGACAACCTTATTGTAAGGCGTTAAGACCTCTATTTGTATGCACGGTGAGTGGGTGTCACTGCGTACCGGACGGAAGCGAGTCTAGTATTCTATCTCGGTTATTTGTAGGATTAGACATAGATGTATCTCATCTAAAATAAAGTTATAACTCTTGGGCGATGATGGTATGCCTACTGGTTTTGGTTGATATGGGGGTTTGGTTAAGATTTCTTATCCGCGGAGAGGAAAATAGGTTTCCGTTAAAAGAAGTAGCTAATTAGGAATTGTGGAGGACGCGGGTTCGATCCCTGCCTGAGGTAGACAATTGTTCCGACGTTTCGTTATCTTAGGTAATTATATAAGCTAAGATGAGATTGGTAGCGTTGAAGTATGAAGGAAAGTTTTAATTCAAATTATTAATTATTATTCATTAACCTAGTTGGAACTAAAAGACCATGACGGCGAAGTGGTTGATGCTTCACCCACGAAAGATCCCAGGTTCGATCCCTAGGTTGCAACATTTAGATGCGAAACAAGTTGTAAGAAAGGACGTAAGTTAAAAGAAGGCCATGATGACAGATGTACTTGAAATTATTCTAGGAAAATAATTTAAAGAATAGAATAATTGAATGGTTCGGAAGATGTTATAAACTTTACGTCGGAATCGTCATAGAGTTGAAGAGTTTCCGCTAGGGGGCGTTAGTAGACAGCGCAAGAGACTGTTATATTGATTTATATTATATTATGATTTGTTGTTATGATGGTAAACAAAAGGCAAATCATTATTCGGAGGTTGTGTATGATTAGAGACATGGTAGATGCCTAAGTTATTGGGAAGTATTTACCGAAACTAAGTTTACTGGGATTTTGTTTCGAACACGAGAACTGGGTATGCGATTATGATTTTGTGTCAGTTGAATAGAATGAGGGGTGTGGGCTATTTTGCAATGGGAATGCTTATTGAGGAAGGAGTCATTAGGGATTTGGGGAAGAACTATAAATAGTAGGAATATCTTTGAGGAAGAGGGCTAGGATGACAATGGGGTTAGCAAGGAAGGACGTGCTATTTTGTACTTAATTAAGTACAGAGTTTAGATATAATTCGCCGCAGATAAGAGTGGTACTTTATCTGCTTAAATTCTATCGGGGGCGGCTGTAACGGTACAGAATGAATGGTATCCGTCCGTTAGTAAGGAATGCATGGGAGTAGCACTAAAATAAATATTAATGCGTAGCACCATTAATAATAAGCATGAAAAGGGAATAATAAACTAGTTCAGAATAATGGTCAGTGGTCTAGCGCTTTATCTTTAGTTTGAATTTCGCGGGGACTGCTCTGTGTGCTCCTTGCGACATAGGCGCCGTCTAGCGTGAGTTATTTACTTGAGCTTCGCATAAGGTTGCTAGTTTGACTTCTTTATTTTGAATTTCGCGGGGACTGCTCTGTGCGTCCCTTGCGACATAGGCGCCGTCTAGCGTGAGTTATTTACTTGAGCTTCGTGTTAGGTTGGCAACGGGCTTTATCTTTATTTTGAATTTCGCGGGGACTGCTCTGTGTGGCCTTGTGACATAGGCGTAGGTTGGCAAGCCGGTAGACATACGGGCGGGCGCCACCTATGGTCGGAATACGGAACTTTTTATAATTTCACAAAATACAGGATTATTGGCTTAAGTGGATGATTATTGAGAGGGAATTGTTAATAGAAGGCTACATTAAGATATTCAAAGATGTAATATTGGCTATCTGACGAGATTTGGTTAGATTATGGAAAAATTTTAGAATTGCGCGGCGAAAGCGGCAATGAGCGAGCGAGAGGTTGAGAAAAAGACAGAAAGAGAGGTCGGATGATAGCTCCACGTGGCGCGACGCGAAGGCGGGGGGGCATCGGGGAAACGGCTAGCGATTGGTTGAAGGGAAGAAAAGCGGACTCGCGCGGGCAAATCTTAGGCGCGCGTGGCGCGAAAGTTAAGATGCTTGGGAAAAGGGCGGAAAATTGGCGGACATTCAGTTTTGGGACGTCTGCGGTGCGGACCAACTTAAGAGTGCGGTACGACTCATACGGGAAAAATAGCGTCCGAGCTTTGATAGTGCGCTAAGTGATATTCGAGCTGCGATATTAATTAAGATTTGTGAAATTGAAAGTTATTAATAAAGTAAACTATTGCGATCGCAACTCGAATCCGTTAACGGAATGAAGTATTCTGGGGTACATCGGCGGAAACGAATCACGGTGGCAACAAAAACCTATGTACCTTTCAACAGACTTCGGTCTGGATGATCTTTGATTGTATTTAATAAGATCGGCGTTTTACACTATTACGCTAAACAATACACTATCTTCGACGGAGTAATGGGGGAGAGACAGTTGTCTCCCTAGTGAAAGTTGAAGATAGGTCAGACACCATTTAGCTGGAGGTAGACCCGTATGACCCAGTCCAATCTCGAGTCTACCTCCGTACATACAGTGTAGTGATAGGAAAATAACACACTGAGTATACTGGCTCGACTGATAGAACATTTAGGAGTTAGTTGCTTTCAGGGGCAATGCGACTCTCACCACACATCACGAATTTAAGTTAAATGTGGCTTGGCCTAGTTTGCAAGGTACACAAAAGGGACTGTTAGTTCGACAAAATATAGGCATTTTCAAGTGAGGAAAGTTGTAGGAAACTATAGGTAGGCGGATATATATATATGGTTAGTTATTAATTCAGACTAATAAGGTAGGGATAATTAAGTTACGGCGCTAAATAAAATTATGATGAAGTGATGTGGGTCCTAGCTAGGCAAGTAATCTGTTACCGCAGGCCGATAAAATTCTAATTGTTTTCCTAAAGTTGTTACCAATTAATTATTCATTTTAAATAATTAATAGAAGCATGATAATATCGTACCATCATTACTTTGGAATACCTAAAAGTCTAGACTGGTTTCCTATTACAAGAAAAATACTAAAAAGTTATAGCAAATAAGCTTAGCCGTACTGTGATGTTTGATTTTAATACTGAAATGACCAAACAGGCATTTTTAAGCTTTCCCTGGGATGCAATACGATCTCACATTGCTACACTCTTCAAGGTGTTAAAGTTTTACATCCGATACCTTAGCAAAAATAAGCTGATACAAACTGAACAACTAAAACCAGTTTAGAACCTAGGATAAGTCGTTGAAAGAAGACATTGCAAGCTATGAGCTTCTAATAATCTGAAACATAGAAATAATTGATTGATAACAACCAGCTAATTAGCCTGACAATGGTCTACTAATACCATTTGAATAGACCTCTTAAGATATGTAAGTACTTACTTCTAATAATATGAAACATAGAAATATTTGATGGGAACAATCTAATCAATCAGACTAATACCTAGTACAGTCTAATTTATACTTATTAAAGTGAGTAAAAGATAACTTCTAAATGTAATTTATTTAATGATTAACAGGGATAATTTACTACCTACTAAAGGTATACTAACTATGATTTAGCAGTCTATCAAATTAACCACTCAGTCTGAGAGACAGAGGGTGGAAGTTAATGAAAAAATAATTAACTTAAGTTCTCTTCCTAAAAGTCAGGAATGTTGAATAAATTAGGCATCTTTCAATAAACTTGAGATGTACTTATACTTTATAAGATTTGTATAATGAACACTAAGAGTAACCCAAAGTAATTTACTTCAAATGATAGTATTCTATTTCAGTTCACTTCCTAAAGTCAAGGATATTGAATGAATTAAACATCCTTTAATAAACTTAAGATGTGATAATCTGCCAATGCAGCCAATCCAATGTAGTTATATTGGAACTTTACAAGACCTGTATAATAAATACTAAGAGTAAATAAAAGTAGTTTTACCTGTATTAATAGCATTCTACTTTAGCCACCGCCTGAATTGGCATTTTATTAAATTATCCACCCTTTACGGAACTGAATATAAGTTATTGCATTGAATAATTAAGTTCTTAATGTGAAAAGGATATTTGGATGATAGCAAGCCTTGAGATAAACTCTATTGATTTATGTGGAATAATAAGAATTTAAATTGCTAACACATAGTTCATAATGTAAAATGAAATTAAATTTGAGGAGAGATGTAAATTCTCAGTTTAAAGAATTAAAGGCACAAGCTAATAATTAAAGTTAAAGCCAAAGTGGACGGGGCCATAATTAAACAATGAGATGTAATGGCACGCTATGGAGCGGCGGTTGGAGCTCATAAATTTCCACAAGACTCTTATATTTCCACAAGACTTTTAAATTGCACAAGACTCTTATATTTCCACCAGACTTTTATATTTCTACAAGACTTTTATATTTCCTCAAGACTCTTAAATTACCAGAATCCTCTAATATGGCATATAAATTGCACCAGGCTTCTTATGTATCATGCTACTGATAATAAATAATAATACCTACGAGCTAAGCTATCATCTGATTACCTTTGAGTGGTTACAAATCTTCCCCGCAGCTGCAGTGAAGGATTTAGGTCACAGTTCAGACGGAGTCATTGCTAGGCTACACATATTTATGTTATGATTTATAGACTGGTAGGTAACTAGGTCAGGAGAAAATAATTTAACACAGGGATAAGCCAATTACTAAACTTTCACGAAAGAACTTGAGTTACTTAAATGCGGTTAACAACGGAGGGTTCACTAGACGATCTGGCCAAAATAGTAGTTATTATAATATTACATTGCTTGACTGAAATTCACTGCAAATAGAATTAAGCTATGCTAAGGTTTCATCATCATACAAACAATACGCACTAAACAAAAACTCCAAACACAACCATTAGATTGTAGATAAATTAGGTTAATTAGTTTTAAGAATTAGATAATAAGTTAAGTTAAGGTAAAGCGGCGAGGATGTGTGTATGTATTATAAGCTAGCTAGGCATATAGGTGTGAAAGGCATTAGATTTAGGTTTAGATTAGGTATAGAGAAGGTTTAGATTTAGGTGTAGCAAATTATAGAGAGGGGGGGGGAGGTTACAAATTGGTGCCGTGACCAGGATTAGAAAGTTAAGTTATAAATTATCATTAATATAGTTGTATTGGATTTCAGTCAAGCGGTAATACTTTAATTTAGAAGTGGGATTTTTTTTTCCCACAAATTGTTGTCGTGTTGCGATGCGTGAGTTTAGAATTGGCTTAATAGGGAATAATTCAATGAAGATTAATTAATTCAGAGATATTGAAGAATTATAATTTGACACTTTTCACAATAAACTTTGTTGGATCTTCTGGAGTTGATTCATACACTTTGTATTACGGGCTCTTGATAATGGGTGAATTATAATTTGACACTTTTCACAATAAACGTTGTTATCTTCTAAAGTTGATTCATACACTTTGTATTACGGGTTCTTGATAATAGATTAAGACCAATATTGTAGACAGTCGCAATGAGAGCTGGAGCTAAAATTTTGTTGTACGAAATCTGTAACAAAAAGATTCTCAGGTTAGGTTAAAGGTCAAAGGAGGAGATGGAGCTGCAAAACAATAGCGTAATGAGTATTGTTTGAAATATAATACCTTTCAGGGATGTCCGTTGTTGCGAGAGGCAATGTGGGATGATGACATGTCTGTCGATTTGGCACTCGATTTTGGGGGACAGTGAAATTGCTTCGGGTGTAATTTTTGTTTTGGTTGGGATTGTTACAAGAAGGATACTACGGTTGAATGTATGGTGATTGAAGATTGTAGTACTAGGACTTTGTATTCGATTTTGATAGGATGCTAAGTTGATTGTTGACGTTAGGAGCTATGGTAGCTGTAGTTTTGTTTCTATTCCTGGTGATGGATTTCATATAGGCATAGGCAACTGGTTCATTCAGCCTTGTGTTGAGTTATTTTTAGGATCGTAAAAGGTCGATAGGGTGACATAGTTCAACATTTATTGATTTATAAAGATTTGTAGAATAGGGGGCGGTTTAATTATTATTGCTGTCGGATGGAAAGGCAAGGGGGCGAGATTGGACAGAATTAACCAACTAAATTATTGCAGGATTCAATTTATATTATAGGACGGCGATATGCTGTACAATATTATAAAGTTATGACGCTAACAGCATAATATAAAACTAATAATAATTATATTTTGACTAATAATCGTTGAGCGATTGCGGTTTTTAGTTGATGTGCTATTCCACGTATTATATTTTATTTTGTTGGTTATGTTAAAAAAAAAAATATAATAATGTACTTGAGTCTCACGTCTGAAATCCATAGAGTAGTTTTAGGCTAGTCAGGGACTATTAAATCTATTTAATTATCTTATATTTATTTGCATGTCAATCTCAGGTGATGACTTAAATTATTTTTCTTTATCTTCGAATAGCAGCGATGAAGACAGTTTTGTTAGCATCCCGTCCCTCTCCGACACACTGGAGTGTCATTTTTCTGATGTACCAAAAAACTTCAACGTCATCCACATCAACGCGCAAAGTATTCCGGCTCATTATTCAGACATGCTGGCGTCACTTAATCACAAAAATATCCACGCTGTTTTAATCTCCGAGTCTTGGCTTAAGCCATGTTTACCCTCTACCTCATATGCTCTGCCTGGCTTCCATCTTATACGAAATGACCGCACTGGCTCCAGGGGTGGCGGGGTTGCTATATACCTACGTCCTCATATTCCTTTCTCTGTAATTAGCACCTCGGCGCAACCACCTCCTGCTAACGCTGGCGAGCATTTGTTAGTTGAAGTTCTCCTTTCGCATAACAAAATCCTTCTCGGAGTTTATTACAGCCCTTCTTTAAATGTAAATTATTTCGCATCATTTGAGAAACTTCTAGATGATATAATTCCTTCCTACAGCCATTCAATTATCATGGGTGACTTTAATACTTGCCTCCTAAAGAATGATTCTCGCACCGTTTCACTTCAATCCGTCATCAATTCTAGTAACTTATATATTCTCCCACTTACTGCCACCCATCATTTTCCAAATTCTACTCCATCTCTTCTTGACTTGTTAATAGTGTCATCTCCCCAGCATGTTGCGAAGCACGGTCAATGCCCGGCCGATGGCTTTTCGTATCATGATCTCATATTTTTGTCCTATAAAGTTCGTCCTCCTAAAGCTAAACCCAAAGTCATTCTTCAGCGCAATTTTAGTGGTATGGATCAACGCGCGTTCCTTGATGACGCAGGTAAGATCGACTGGTCTCCTGTTTTTCTAGCTCTGTCTGTCGATGAACAAGTTAATGTTTTTAATTCCCTTTTAACCACATTATACGACAAGCATGCACCATTTAGAGCTGTTAAAATAAAGCATCACCCGGCGCCATGGCTAACTGACGACTTAAAAATGTTAATGAATAAAAAATCAGCAGCGAAAAGACGATTTAAACTTCGACCTACTGACCACAACAGGGAAAGGTATGTCAAGGTTCGTAATCGCTGCAATAGGGCGTGTAGGGATGCGCTTCGCCGCCACATTCACAATTCAGTTGAAAACGTAGATTTATCCAAAGTTTGGAAGTTCCTTAAGTCGCTAGGAATTGGAAAATTAAAACAAAATTCTATTTCACCCAATATTAATATTGACTCACTAAATCTCCATTTCTCTTCCTCATCATGTATCAATGATGCTGAAAAAGCGACTACATTAGACAAACTGTCTACTGTACCAGTTCCTGATCTTGCTCCCTTTGCATTTGACCAATTATCGGATTGTGATGTTAAAAAGAGCTTGCTGTCAATTACTTCCAATGCGGTAGGCGGTGACGGTATTAGTCGCAATATGTTAGTGCCAATCCTTGATATCGTCCTTCCAGTCCTCACTTTTATTTTTAACAGCTCCATCTCCAATGCTGTATTCCCATCCTCATGGAAAGACGCTCAGATAGTTCCTTTGCCTAAAAAATGTAATCCTAAATCGTTTGCTGAATACCGACCTATTTCCATTCTCCCTTTCCTATCCAAAGTCCTCGAGCGTCTGGTCCACAATCAAATAAGTAAGTTCCTTTCCCATCATAATCTCCTAAACCCACTCCAATCCGGCTTCCGTCCAGGCCACAGCACTGTGACTACTTTAGTCAAGATCACCGACGACATTCGCCTTGGCATGGAAAACGGTCACCTAACTGTGCTTACGTTGCTGGACTTCAGCAATGCCTTTAACACAGTTGACTTTGACATCCTTTTATCTTTGATGCGCTCACTTAACATATCTCCAACGGTAATTGAGTGGTTTCACAGCTACCTGTACGGACGCAGGCAAAGGGTTCGCCTTGAAGAGAAATTCTCTGCGTGGTGTGACTCGACGGCTGGTGTCCCGCAGGGTGGCGTTTTATCTCCTCTCCTCTTTGCTATTTTTATCACTTCTATTTCCGAAAACCTTTCTTCCTCCTACCACCTATATGCAGACGATTTACAAATTTATTGCCAGGCACCACTTGGTAATCTCGCCGAGGCTATATTAACTACCAACGTAAATTTGAAACATATTGTAGATTGGAGCCGAGCCTACGGACTTAAAGTCAATCCAAGCAAAACGCAGGCTATTGTGGTCGGCAGCTCCAGGTTGCTTTCCAAGGTAAACTGGGAAACCCTCCCTAAGGTTACATTTGATGGAGTGGACATCCCTTTTAGTAAATCAGTTGCTGACTTGGGCGTTATTATTGATAGCTGCTTGAGTTGGGGGCCGCAACTACAAGCTGTCAGTCGCAAGCTCTACGCATCTTCGGCTTCTTTAAGAAGACTGCGCAACTTTTTACCCACTGCCACTAAAATTGCGCTAGCACATTCGCTGCTTCTTCCCGTTTTAGACTATGCCGACGCCTGCTATCTTGATCTCTCGGAGGACCAGCTAAATAAACTTGAGCGCCTTCAAAATCTTTGTATTCGATTCATATTTGGCTTACGCAAGTATGATCATGTTTCTGAATACCGCGCTAAACTCAAGTGGCTTCCTATTCGTCTTCGCCGGAATACTCACATCCTCTCCCTTCTATATAACATATTGTTTAATCCCACCTATCCTTCCTATCTAAAGGAACGCTTCAGTTTCCTTTATTGTTCATCCTCGCGCTCCTTACGGTCATCAGAAAATCTATCCCTTAAAACCCCACTTCACAACACTACCTTTTACGATTGTTCATTCACCGTTGAAGCTGTTCGTCTCTGGAACTCGCTTCCAGTTGCGATCAGGCGTGCTAAAACAATTCACGCATTTAAGGTGCACGTGAAGAATTTCTACCTTTCCCTTTAACCCTATCCTGCTGCATAGCTGTCATTGTCCGCTACATCCTACCTGAGACTATTATATTTAAGTATTTATATGTATGTATATATAATTGTTACACCCTATTATTTATTTATTTTATAATATTATGTATTATGTTTTGGTTCTTATTAATTTGCTTTTGTTTTTAATTGTTTTACTGTGGTATGCACCTCCGATCTTTGAGTGTATAAGTTCTCTCCATCCGAATGGTTGTCTGGCAGAGATCGCTTTAAAGCGATAAGACCGCCAAATTGTAACTTTATATTTGTGCTCATTGTTATGTGTTATGTAAATGTTTGTGGTGTTAAGTTACAATAAAAGTATTGTCTATCTATCTATCTAAATCATTTGTCTATGGTTGGACCATAGACATATGATTTAGCTAGACCATAAACAATCTAGAATTAGGAATGATTATAAAACATGACGTCATAAAACCAATCGGAGAGGAAACTTCCTTAACGCGTAATCATATGATTTTGTTATAGCAAGCGGAATCACCTGTTATTTTCCATACCTGTTATTTTTAATACCTGCGATTTTTACATTGAAAGAGATTTTCCTAATACTTATCACGTAGTAGATTAGAATGCAATGACATTGTGGTGGAATTATTATTATGTGACATGTAGATGGGGACAATTGCTCTGCACAAGGGAAATGCCGCTTCATTTTGTTAGTTCGCTAAAATCCTAGGAAAAGTAACATAAAATAGTATTACGGTTCAAAATACACGCGTTGATGAGGAATCGCGATTATAAGTAATAACAAGTAACAGGGATGTCATGTAGGGGATAGAATCATATGACTATTCATTGCTAGTAGGAATTTTGGTTTAAAAGCAACGTAGTTTGGGATGCAAAATGTAAACGGATAAATACGTCTAGTAGGCGATAAAAGTCGTTACCGTCTGGAAACAACTATCTAATATCTACTCTATTGTGGGGAGGTTACCTATTAGCGAGGCTAGATGGCGTTGGGTTACCAATAAAAGATTTTATTTTGGATGATGGTAAAAGGGTGCTGTCTAATAATAATATGTATAATTGTAATACTCTTGCAGCGTTGTAAGTAGTCGTTACCGGTAATCATTGCTTCTTACCGTATAGTTGAAATCGTGATAAATAGTTAATTATGAAGATTTATAAAGGATAATTATTAGCTTAAGATGAGGTTAACGTACGCAGAAGTAAAGCTCGCTGGGCACAGCTTACTATACCTACTTACCTAATATTATCAGTTGTGAGTTACCTAGAGATATCTAAGTCGGGAGAGCGGTGAAAAGAAAAGACCGTACTACATGACTAATTAGTTAGGATAGGTAGAGATAGATAAATCATTAAATTCACTGGGTTGGATTAGCCTATTAAGAAGGGTACCTTTCACAATTGTCTATCTCCGTTGAACGATTAAGATGTTGAAAAAAAAAAAAAAAATAATAGTAGAAAAAAAAATATAGTTGACTGGCTTGAAGTCGAGATTTAACTGCAAAATTAACGAGTTATAGCACTGTTATGCTATAGGGATAACAATAGCGTATGTTATCACATCAATTATAAAGGCGAGTTGCGGGCGGATGTCACGTCATAATCAATAGTTAACTCGTTTTATTATTTTAAAAGTTAACGCAAGCTACTTATAAAACAGTGATCGATTTTATATACCACAATTTTAAGTTGTAGGATAAATTTAAACTCATAGTCCGCAGAAACATTCAAGCCGGAAATAAAGCGATGATATTGCGAGCTGAGAATAAATTTCTTAGTGTAAAATTTATTAATAAGTAAATCCCTGATATTGCGTTATCGAGATTACAATACAAAATCAACTATCACAATTCGAATCATACAAGGTAATTATTTAGATGTTGTCTCGCGTCGACAGGTACAAATTTTAATTTAGATGGGTAAAGACATTAGAACTGAAATGGGTTTCGGATGTGTGACGTTCTTAGGACACGTACTGTTTAGTAGCATAATTTAAATTTGGTAAAATCGGCCGTATTGGACATATTTCGTTTTGCGGATATATATATTTAACCGAGGTTATCGTGGAGGTAGCCATAGTTCAAAGTTTACTAAACCCGACCTATAGTCATAGCCTATCTTTATATGTCAGAAGAAAATAATAAATTTATAAGTAGTAGATTTTAAAGTCAATAGTAAATTTATTTTCCGAGGTGAGACCTGAAACCTAGTTCGCACTAGGACATTCAAATACTTTAACCGGTAATGTTGATTATAATAAATATAGATGTTCGGAACTTATAATAATATTCTAATACTGCTATATTAAAATTGTTATTATGAAATTAAATAGGGTTGCTTAACAATTGACAAATAATTATTAACTCAATAATTTGTTTTAGTACAAAGTAAATGTCTACTACGGGTTTAGAGATGATAGGACGAACGAAACGCGGTTTTGACTTGTGGGAAGGTCAGCGCAGACTGTCACAGCGGGATGATCTTGTTGGTTATTTAATAGAATTGCTAGAATTCTTAAATAATCTAGATTATTGGCATCTAATATGTACGTGATGTAATTGTAGATGATTAAAATTAGTGCTAAGGTAGGTTATTGTCGAAGTTATGACACAACCTTAAAATTGTTAGTTTTAATGTAAACTACATGTTGCATCTAGATTGTTATAAACAAGCTAATTAATTGGCAGTTTTCACATATGTAGGCCGGGACATTGAGTTGATGAAATAGTGTTATCAAAATCATTCATCACGGAAAGATAAAGATATTTTATTTGCAAGTGTGAATACAAAAGTTTACTTCGGTTAGTATTATTCTGTTCTATACTAGTTTTGTGGTAGCGTTTTACCTAGGGTTGTTCTAAATTATAAGTAATTAATTGTTAATTGTCTGTTGTTGTCTTCTACGTTAGAAGAGGAACGGAGAAAGATAAGGGGGACTCATTTTGTTATAGTCAGCTGTATGATAGATAATCCTTCTAGTAAATATTTCTTGTGATTGCGGTAGTAACATAGAATGTTTATAGGATGTTTTGTTCATTAACTAATTATCTTCACCGCAGCTGTGGATAGGGATGGCTAAAGTATGTGAACAGGGGTGGAGAAGATAGGTCATTATAAATTAAAATAAATACTTGAATTGCAATATGCCTGACTAAATAGTGCGAAGAGATGGAGTAACTATGTTAGAGAAATTCTCTATTGCATAATATTCGAACTTTTGACATTTTCAATTGTAACTTTAGAATTTTGATTAGAGTATTTAACTAAGCGGGTCCAACGAAGAAGGCATGCTGAAAGCGAGGTCTTTGGTCGTCTATGCACACAATAAAATTATAGATGACACAAGGGAGCATTCTTAATTGGCACTGTTAAATTAGTAAAAGTAGCTTGTTTAGGGTGTTCGAATATTTTTAGTCGCACTGGGCACAAATAGAACTTAGTTAAGCGTGTAGGGTTTATTTTGATTTACCTGGTGAAGTAATTGAATCGAAGTTTCGGAACTGTGCTGTAGAAGTGGGAATTACTCAGCACACAATAAAATTAAGTGGTTTCCATTTAGCTTCATTTCCTAAACTAGCCTTTCTTAAAGTTGCGGAAATTCTGCTGTAAGGTGGTTCCTTTGGGGGCGTCTTGTGAAGTCTAAATCAGGACAATTATACTTGACTAACCTATAGAGAGATAATGTCTTAGGCTGCAGAAACAGAGGCCATTGATGGCATTTCATTTTGGCGTGGTCAGGGGATCTCGTGTTGCTGGGGAATTTTACCATCTGGACGGAAGGCTGAAAAGTAAAGTAGAATGCATAATGAGTAACCAATTAGAGTTACAAACATTCGGGAGATTACCATCTTAATAATGTGTCTTGTGCGAGTGTAAAATTAAAATCATCTAATAAAAAAATAAAAAATAAAAAGAAACTAGCACTATTGAATCACGCAGTTTGAAATTCAG